>OY986060.1:6278485-7572529 GCA_963920205.1 Stenodema calcarata | reverse complement strand
ATAGTCAGAGATAGCTAAAGATGGCTGGAGAGGGTTACAGGTAGCTAGGGATAGACGTCGCTGGAGATGGTCAAAGTGGGATATAACTGACAGGAGAGGGATGCAGGGAGCTAGGGATAGACGTGGTTGGAGACGATAAGAGCTAGAAACGGCTACGGATCCTCAAACCTGTCTATTACTACAAACCTCTAGTATTTATCGATTCTCACCTGATTCCACGTAGGGTTTGAAAGGGAGGACGACAGCTACGACAGCGATCCCATCGGGTTTCATGGCAGCTCTGATCTGCCCCAACAGGGTTTTCGGACGCTCGCATCTGTCCAGCAGGTTCAAACAAGACACCAAATCGTAACTGCTCGAGAACCACCTGTCAATCTCTTCAACTCTGCAACAATCAACAAAACAATCTTTACAGACGTTAATCAAGAATAACAGGTATAACACTTTTGGTACATATTTTGGTTGTAGTATGCTGGATTTGTGACTTGTAACATAAAAGTGAAGTATGCTGGATTATGTTGAATTCGCTGTGAGAGCCAATTTCAGTCAATCTTGAAAATACTAGAAAAAATGACTTGTAATAAAGTCAAACAAAATTCGTCGTAAGAGATGAAAATACGAGTATAATAAACCAAAATGGAACTCGACAGTAAAGAATTCCGTGCTCTTGGAAAATTGTAAATGATGAATTGGTAAAGGACGATTCTTTATCGCATTCTTGTTAAACTCGATGATCTTCGTTCTCTTGATAAATGAAATAATTTTCCTCTGAGGGTTCGCCGAATACATAAAACATCACAAATAGACCATTTTCGATATCGTCTGCACCTGTTGGTTGACATCGGAGAAGGAACGCGGAATAAAGCAGGAGGTTGTGACTTTTGTTGCTTTTGAATGCGAGAAAAGAGTTCCGCTCCTCACAAACTCGGTTTGCGATGGAAAAGTTGGTGTTTCAATGAATGCAAGAGGGCGAAAACTTGTGTTGGAAACCACCGCCACCGGAAGGAGCGAGTTTTGGAATCCAGCGCTGAAATGTTTTTCAGAAAACCACGTTTTTTGCCATAAAGGCCCACGTTTCTTCACTTTAAAACAACTATTTTTTACTTTTGATCACATTTTCGGTATCAGCGTTATTTCAGCGTTAGTTTTTAGTTCATATTTAGATAGAGTTTATTTTTTAGAATTTTTTAAGACCATCCACAGCTTTGTACGACCAGCCGTTCGTTCACAATGACGGCTCAAAGTTGGAGCAGATAAATAATCGTCAACATGATGGTGAATCGTGAGGCCGCCGATCGGTTCAATATTCATACCTGCCCAGCTGATTCGACAGCACATGGTTTCAGACGTCGAGTTAATTAATCATGATAATAATGATTAATTATAATAAATACAAATGATTAATAAGTCCCTAACAATAATTATTAATAATTTTCACTACTTGATAAAATTATTAACAATTAATGATAATTCGTAATAATAATTAATCTATCATTTAGTGATCTAGACGTTTTATAGGAAACAAGCTCTATATTCATGTTGAAGAAGTATTTTAAATGACTGATTTGTATTTTTGATGTTAATTTGTATGATTCATATCCTGTAAAAAAAGGTAGAGGACTGCAAGGTCCTATTTTATGCAGGTAAATAAACGTATTCATTCATTCATCCCTTGTGTATAGTAGATAGAGTACCTACTGGCCCAAGGACGCTACCCTGAGGTACTCCTGCTTCTACGAGTATGTCCCGTTTTTAATGAAACGAACTTGTTCGTTTCTTCAGAGACGGGAATGGACTTGCAGAATCCGCCTAAAACTCAGAGCTTCAAAATCGCTCGCCCTTTACGCCGTTTAAGCGCCGAAAAAGGACCAACGAGCGGTGAAGGGAAACTGAATTTTCATAAAATAAATTCTCGAATCAAAACCACTGCAGGAAGTCTCCTCGGATATCCTAAAACGAGAAGGGAAGTCGGCTGAATCCCTTTCCGCGCTTGAGAGGGAGCTACTGGCGTTCCCCTTCGGCAGAGGCCATTACTTAGTCAAGCCCTATCATTTCGACTTTAATTAGTTCGGCAACGGGGCACCGCCGAGTAAGATAAGGGCGTAAATCTCACCCCTCATTTCACCGCACTCTCGTCCCTAGTTTTTTCTTCCTCCTTCCCTTCTTTTATTCTTAAAAACTTCAAAATGAACAAACTGAAGAAGGGTCCTGATAAAGGGCAGGGGCGAGGGGAGCAGAGAATATCCGCTCTTTATGGGTGTAACACAAAATAAAAGACCGAGGGGAGGAATTGGTTTAAAAATATAACCGGCTCAACTCGCTTGGAATACATTGTCTTTATTATAGAAGATACGAGTACATTGTACGTGTATTGCGTGGACGGTTGTGACGTGGACGTACCAACACAACCCCGACCACTATCTTCAAAAAATTGATCGACAAATTTTAAATTCGGAATGCGGGATCAAATCGGATGAAGGATGATCAGACTTCAATTCAATAAAAACAGTGCAAAACTCGTCCCTGCGGGAGCCTTACGGCAAAACTCCTAAAGAGGCTACATGCCAAATTACACTTCAAAGTGTGAATAGCATAGAAATTAGCTTTAGGGGCCACTCAGCTGATCCGGGGCCTGGGCAACGTCAAGTTAAAGTCCTAAGGAGGCTACATACAAAATTAGAGCTTCGCAGAGTGATTCATTCGTAAGGTTTTACACATTTTATGCACTAGTGGGTCGTAAAACTTTTGTTTTTCAAAAACAAAGATCACACTTCAGCTTAACACATTTTCGCAGAAATGTATGGACTTGTGTCAGTTTTCCAAAGTATCAGGCGTCAATATGTGGATCGTCCAGGTATTCAGTAGCTGGTAGAACTCTTTGGCGTCTGGTCTTTTGAGAAATTACTTGAGTTCTTGCAAATCATCCCATTTGGCCTTCTTGATGGGTACTTGCGTGGAGTACTGCTTATTCAACGTCACCTTTTTCTTCTTTGTTTTCACTATTTTACAGGTTGATAAATACCCAAAAAATGTCGTCTTGTGAAAAAACTTATTGGGTTGTTTAATACCAAGTTTCGGCACCCTTACAGGCCGGGTACAATGAAGAAAGGTACCTAATTCATAAAAAAGTCCAATTCATAAAATAAAATCAGTACCTATTACCACAGTCAATAATTTGAAAAGGACTGGATTTCACTCTACATTTTGAATTCCTCTCTCCAGTCATTTGGGATCTCAGTATAATATGAATACTATTATGTTTTTAACTAACATACGAGTATTATGTTTTTTTTAATTGATGAGGCCCATATTCCTATCACACTCCATGTGTGAATGCTCCGAACCTTATAACTTATGCTGGTGATTAACGCATGTTATAGTTGTAGTACTATCACACTGCTCCTAGATGGCAACTCAAGCTCATTTTGAGGTAAAACTGGACGAGGTCGTTTTTCCCCTGAGCCCTTCATTTGTGTGGATTTCGATTGATTAAGAGCATTTCGTACGTACGAACAGCTACTTGTACAGTAGGGTGGATCGATTTTGGCAAAAAACAATTTTTTTCCTCATTTTTTGATGCAATAGCGAAATTATCTTGCCTTTTCGCCTGAAAAACGCTGGGTAAAAATAAGGGCCCTGACAAAAATTTCCTTCAGGCTCCATAACTCATATGAAATATGCCCTCTTGAGGAAAATCTCGAGAGAACCCCTAATTGCCGCAAATATTTTGCTAATCCCTCAGAATGCTTATGAAACACAAAAAGTATGAGAACAAAGAATTTCAAATCGTGAAAAAATCAAAAAAAGCAGCTGTACTTATAATTGTATAATATTATATCTGATGGAGCCAGTTGATTGATAAAATGATGCGAATGAGTCACTCGGTCAGACAAGATCCTTCTTTTGAATCAAGCTTGGGATTTTTCTTTTGAGACTCTAAGGCATTGAATATGTAGCCATCTCGTGCTTTCGCCCCACACACCTTCTGTGACGCTTCAGTTACCAGTGATGCATCTTTCCACTGCCTGCGTGTGACACGGTAAGGATGGGATGCTCTGGAGCTCTTCATCAGTTAAGGCAGGGCACATTGTTTTGGTCAATTGAGGTTCCAAGACGAGGTCAAGTGCATTAAAGTCGATGAGTTCGGTGTAGTCTTCAGCTTCAAAGTTTATTGTTGGCACCTTGAAGCTCCTTGGCGTCATAGTCGGGGTCTGTCTGGCTCGCTGGATTATTTGAACGGCTTTTTGTTTTACTTCAGAATTACTGTCGAACAACATGGCCATCAGTAAATTTTCTGGGTGAGCCCAAAAACCATCACGTTGGATGACCGGATCAATCACACTCTTCAGTCTGATGGGGAGGTATCATGAAAGGGTTATCATCTTGAATAAATGTTTGGGTCCATCCTTGAATGACGGATTCATTTTGATGGTGAACCACATCGGGGCGTAAACTTTCATAATGTATTCAACCAAAGTCTTCAAAGCATCTGAAGGACACTCCATGGCGACGTACAAACGTAGAATACGACTCCCTGCGGTAAGCCATTGTGCATGAGACATTTTCCCAGGTTTTCTGTGTATAAGAGAGTCTGCTACTGATCCACTATCCAAAGAATTCACAATGTCGAGAAGGTACTTTTGATCAGTTGTTAAATCCAAATCCATGTTCATCGGAGGTAAATTCGACGCTACAGGCTCCAAATTAACTACAGGCATGTCCTCACAACTTTCCAATTTTTTCCCAATCCCCCCTGAAAAGTGTGGGGTCCAGTGGTTGCCCCATCCAAATGCCGCAGTAAGTGTCTCAAAGGTAATTCGCTGGTGTGGAGCAAGCAAATCATCCACTGGAATGATACTAAATAATATTTTTCCAGTTCAGCAATGACTCCACCTTTCCGGCCCATATTAACTGCAGTTCCATCACAACCAATGACGCAAAGAGCACTTGTGTCAATCTCGTTGTCTATTATAAATTCGGTAATTGCCTTAACGATCCCAGAAGCAGATCTGCGGATCTAGCGAGCTGTGTGCCCCAAGAATTTGGAACCTGGTTCTTCCAGCAACGTGATGTGTTCCTCAGTTACGGTAAGCATGGACTGTGTGGCTCCTTTTTGAACATTGGTGATCGTTTTGTCTTTGCGACCATCATAAAAAATACTGACAGTGTGGCGTTTAGCCCTGACAACGACTTTGGTCAACCTCTCCTTCTGACGAGCTCGTCGCAGTTTATTTCGGTCAATCGTCATTTTTGCTTCTATTCCAAAATCCTTTAATACAGAAGACCTGAATAAAACTTCACGTGAGGTATGGAACCTGAAGGAATTAATTTTTTTCAAAACCCTTTTAGGGGTGTTCTATCAGGCCTAAAAGGCAGCAAATTTTACCTATTGGAAGTAAGAAAACAAATTGTTGGAAAATCGATTCACCCTATTGTACAGGTATCATCTGGTCGATACTTCGTCTGTTTCTAGTTTGGTTGGTAACACCGCCTCAAAAGCGCCTTTATTCTCCAGTTTCATTTCTTAAGGTCTTGCAAAATGTAAAACATTCGTTTCCCTCGAGTCCGGGTGGTTCTTTCCGTCGCAAGCACGAACCCACCGACGCTTTTCCCCCTCCTTTTTTTTTTAAAGTGGAGTATTTGTCAGAGATTGTCTTTTAGGACAGTGGTAGAGTGGCGAGTGGAGTTTATGTAATGTGTGGACTTGTGTCGGTACGTATATGAGTCGCCCGTGTGTGCGTTGGGTCTGAGAGAAACTACTATACGGACAATGGTCGATTTCCATGCAAACGTGAGATATGAGGGGCGAGTTTTCCCTCCGAGGCCCTTCTTCGCTCTTTTCTATCCGTCTTGTGTCTCTCTTCCCCTTCGAGTGACACGAGGAAAATGCGAATTCTTTCTCATTCGTTGTTCCGGCCATTTTTCATAAAGACAACCGGAGGGTCATCCTGAGCTTCCACTACATCATTTCATCTCCTTTTGAAACCCTTTCCCCTGCCCCGACTCTCTTCTCGCTATCATCGCTACCCCTACGGGCGGCAGAGATGTAGTTACAGCCATATCCTGGAAGATCCTGAGTGATCCTGCTGAAAACAGTTAGTTCTGAACAACCTAACCGTCAATGACAAACCACTGAAAACGACCAGTAAAAACCGGTGTACATTTTTCCACAAAGAAAAGAACAAAAACACAGTTATTACTTCCGTAAAAACCTTAGCAGGGCAGCATTGGCCTCAAACAATTAAGCAGTCTCATCAATTTTTGTACTTGCATCTATCTGAATAATATTAATAGTAGTATTGGAGTAGGGTTGACGTTGAGCGTGTCCTTCCTTCATCTAGCAGCCTTCAGGAAAGTCCTAAAGATTCTAGGTAGCTCCCCGCAGGAAGCCTCAAAGATATCGAGGGTAAACTAATAATCTTTTCCAGTGGTCAGGGTAAAGTAATTAAGCCTCCAATTAATTAAAGGCAATCGTTACACTTTACAAAGCCTCAAGACTTTATTAAGCCTATGATGGAGTATGCTTCCCCTGTTTGGTCCCCGTGCTACGCTATCCATAAGCATTGTCTGGAGAGGGTTCAACACAAATTCTTACGCTAAATTGCCTATAAGCTTGGTCTTTCATCCGACGAAATTGATTACACATCGCTATTGGGAATATGCCACTTTCTACCTTTGGAAAAGCGGCGTAGCATGGCCGACTTGACATTTCTTCATAGACTCCTAAATAGCGAAGTCCTTTGCCCAACATTGCTGTCCAAGATCGGGTTCCTGGCTCCCCGCATCTCCAGCTGTTCCACGTCCCTTTCGCCGCCACTAACTACCAACCAAATCGTCCACTTCACCGTCTTCTTCGTGCAGCCAACTTGTTCATCGGTATGAACCCGGAATTCGACTTTTCTGTTTCCCCCCAATTCAATCCAACTCCTCTCGTTTCATGTACCCATCACATATCTATCAGTCTAAATTCTTAATTTTTTTGTTTTTCTGTATTATTTGATGTATTTTCTGATTATTCGTATCCGCAGTGTCACTGGGCTTAGCCCGTACTTTAAACAAATAGTATATTACAATTAGTATATTTTGAACTGAGTACAACAACTGTCTTCTTTTCTGGTCAACTTTTGTTTCCTCATTGAAGGATGGAAAGGGGTGTAGAACCTATGTAATCCATTTTCGGATTACAACATTCGCTGATAATAAGTATACTACTATACACAAGAAATAGTGGATATGAATACCAACAGGTTAAACCAGAGATCGGACAGTTTGAAAATACCCTCCTCATTAAGTTTACTGAATTGTGATACCTCGAGGCGAGATACTGTTGGTCTTTTACAATGGTTTTCTCGGGTATCTCATGTTAAAAGGCCTCCAAAGATAAGGAATCGGAGTTGGTGTAAATCAAAGACAATGGAGGGAGGAGGAGGAAAAAAAGTCACATCGGGAAGGCAGCGGAGGACAATACTATCACTACAGATCCAACAGAGAAGATTCAAGAGATGCTAATGTGACTGTCTCCGACAAGGCAAGTCACGAAAATCGTCCGTGCGCTACCAGCTTGAGCTTCACTGTGCCTTGTCCTTTCCCTCTATATGCAGTATACTTGTACGTCCTACCAGCAACCAACAAGCGCTGCCGGTTGTCATGACGGGGAATCACTACCGTTTTCAACGGGCGTTTTAAGTGAAACACAGCTTTCGTGTGATTCCGGAGGTCAGATTATGCGGTACATGCAAAATGGATGAGTGGTCTTCATGCGTTCGAATTCAAAATCTGATAATGGAGCAAATAGAAACGTGCAAGTCGAATAAAATCGAGCAGTCCGTGGTGACTGTGGGCGTTGTGAAATCGAGGACGAGTGAATGGCACGAAATCACACGGGAAGCTTCAATGAAGACTGTATTGTTCAGCTCGTTGATAACATAAAATCCTTGGATTGGGAATCAACTAACTTCATGCTGTAGAAAGTCAACACCCAGACATAATTCGTGGAGAAACCAAACTTCTGTGTTTCCACTAATTAATATCCTGCACAGGGAAATAACACTTCCTTCGTCAGGTGTCCTTGGAATCACGCGCAGCCGAAAATTGCTGTTTAACCCACCAGATTTCATTGGCCACAAGAGAAATCCCCAAATTCATTATTATAACTGATTGTTACTGTCATGTGTGGCTCTTTGTAATTACACTTGGGACAAAGTGCTGAACAGAACGGGCAGAATTTACGCCAACCAAAGCATTTAGATGGTCGTGAATTCCAATGTTTTTCATCCCTGGTAGGACTCCGATTTTTTTCGAGGAATTTGAACTATCTGTGGTTTTTGCTTGAGGTCTTCTTGCATGCTGGTATTCTTATTGTTTTTCATGGGAATCACATTTTATTATAGTTATGATACATGTTATGATACAAATCGGGATATTTCCATATATTGGGCGATATCTGGGACTCTATCGAATCTGTCTTGTTTTTTCAAAACAATAGAAGATAAGAAGCAAACAAAACGTTCATTTATAAATAAACATAAAAATTATAATTATAATATAATTATAATAATTATAATTATATAATTATATATTATAATTATATAATTATATATTATATCAAAATTACAAAAATAAAAAATAAATAAAATAAACAATAAACAACACGGTATGGTTTTTACAACCGTCTACTGGATATTCGGGTTGCATCAATTTATATCTTCATCGCTATAGGGTCAGCAATAGGATCAGAGATAGGGACAATCATTCGAGCTCGACAGTACGCCTGAAGTTACTCACTAAAAGTTGAAGTAATCAATCGTGAGGTGACGGTAACTCCAAGCCAGCTTGCAAAACTACACAGTTCCCGATCAATCCGAGCCGAAGTCAACACACAGTCCAAACGTCACCATGCGAACTCCGTAAGCATTGGGCATCTGCAGAAGAAATGGAATGCGTCCTCTTGCATTCCTGCGGACAGTCAACTAGATATGGCGTTCAACAGCTCCGCCCTCATTCTAAATATCCATCTTACAGTCTGGATTGGGGCCACCGGGCCACTTTCACGCTTGCACCCCTCAAATGGGGATCCAGTTCGCGGTAAAGCGTCAAGTTCTCCGAGGACCGAGCTTTACTGCAAAAGAATGCAATTTTCTTCTCCACAAAAGCTTTAACAATCCGCTCTGCATCCAAATTTAGGAGAGCCACGTCCAGCGATTCAAGATTGTTTGCAAGCCCGTACTTGCCACGATCCTGGGAAGGCTCAAGTCAGACATTCCAACCACTCTGACTATATGTATACCGCACATGAAGACGCACGGTGTACGCCGACAACGTCTCCAACTCTGGCAGCAGGAGCAGCAGGTAAGACCGGCGAACAGCGAGGGAGACGGAAAATCCTCTTTATGAAGAGCAACAGAACCAGTTCAACAGTAACGTACCACCTGTAGCCCCAAACCTGTGCAGCATAGCATCAAATTGCCCTTACTATTAAAGATTTGCAGCTTTGACTGTGTGGGCACAGCAGGGATGGTCAAAACAATAGCTTCAGCCTTTATATAATCATCAGTGGTGTGGAGCCCCCCCCCCCTCCCCCCAGAATCTGTGAAAGAGAAAAGTTGTAAATTTCCTTCCCACAAGTTGGAACAGTTGGGAAATCACTGATACAAGAAAAATATTTTTTTAAACGAAATAAAATTGAAATATTTGCGAAAATCCATCAAAGATTGAATTTTTTTGACTTTGACAAATAACTTTATGTTTCTTAAACTTACATTCAACTTTGATTAAACATCTTAGGCTAAACACACCTTACTTTTTAAGAAATTTTAAGAAAAGTTTTGAGAGTTAAAATTTTGATCTTAATATCAATGTCCAAAAGTAATATAATAAAATCATTTTTTCCACATTAATTTGTAGGTACTATTTTATATCCCTAAAAGTAAACTGCTCCGTCTGCCACCACAATGGTTTGTAAAGTTTATTGGATTTGAAATATTTCTTATTCAAGTTTTCTTGAGAGTGATACTATTTTACTATGAATTGGTAGAACTTTTAGACGATTTTTGAATTGAATAATTTTGCTAAGCAAAATGCCTGCTAATAATGTACAAATGTGCTGTATTTTGACTTTGACCTTTTTTTTTAGGTATGACTTTTTAAAAACTACGATGAATAGAATAGAATATCAATAGAATATCAATTTATTGACAGAAAGAAAGAAATACAAACGACAGATCTGTATGAAGGTAGCCTCATAAAAAGAACTTTCTTCTGTCCACCAACCAACTAAGTTCGTACGAACTTGTGGCGTTTAATTATAATGAGTTTAATTATTATTATTCAAAATAAAATTTGTCGTTCATTCATGTGATTCCTTTGAGAATCGCTCCTAATTCAACATCTGATTGCAATAATTTCTTTTTCAATGGTTTCAAGTCATGTTTTCCGATGACGTCGAATTCAAATCGTCGAAATATTCGCAATTTTTGACTCACTTGAAGCCGACTCGAGCCAGTTGTTTCCTCATCGGCGGCGACAACTCAGTGACGGTGACGTCGTTGTAGAAAGACGCCATGATTCGCGTGGCGGCACCGTCGCCGGCCCCCAAATCCACCAATTTCCCGCCGACGCCCTCGGACTTCCCCGTTAGTCGAGCGAACTGCTTTTTCGAGAAGACGAACATCGAACCTCGTCCCAACCATCTGAAATCAGAAATCGATTGACGTAAATGTACTGATCGCTTATCGAAACAATGCGAAAAATCCAATTTTACAAAGAAAAAAAACAAAAAAAAAAAGAAAAAAAAACGACAGTCGTGCAGCATGACTATAAGGGCGAATTTTCGAAGGAATAACTGGTTTTATGTAAAATGTCTCCATTTTACAGGTTTTATAACAAATTTTGTCCCCTTTTTTGCCGAGTAACACCTCAGTTAAACGAAAATTCGCTAATAAATCAACGATGATGATTAGAAGTTCGAAAACCATCTAATGAAAAGTTTCGAGGATAATTTCGATTTTCTGAATCTACGTGTCTTGAAACGTAAACCAACAAATTTTGAGAAGAGGTTAAAACAATTTTTACTTTGGGCGATTCCAATGGTTCATTATCGAAGATAATAAACCAAAAGTTCCTTCCCCCACTCTAACCGAAGAACGCGTTGGACGCGAAGAAGTGCGTAACATGGACGAAGTCCAATTCGCCTAAAACAACTAAAACTATACAAAATCGTCAGTTTGGCGTCCGCCAAGAAATGTTGCCAGAACCCTTTGAAATTAACAGACGGCATTTTTCGGTCGACCCTCTATTTTAATGGTTACTCCGAAAATTTGCTCATTATGTCATGCTACATAACAACCAATTTTGATTGGAACGGGGGAGGGGGTGTGTCTCAATATTTGTTTCTGAACTTGAGGCGTTTTTTTTTCTCCCACTGATTGATGTTGGTTGAGAAACTGCTCGTACACCATTAAGTATTATTACTCTCAATTTATTAACTATTACGTGTAGTTGGTAGGGAGGGAGCTAAAGGGGCGGATTTTTTTTGTCTTAGTTTTTATAACAATTTCTTTTTCGTAACAAACCTGCTTCACGCCAGGTCGACCCGTGAATAATGAAAATAGCCGACCTCACACTGTCAACATCGCGGGCATCAACTTCCCCCTTTTAGGACCCCTCAAGAACAAAAGGGTTAAACTGCTTATTATATTGCGCTCAAGAAAAAAAAACCGAGTTCGAAAAAAACAAAACCCTCGAAAACACGCCCGGAAAAAAAAGCCTTGTTACGAAGGGCTGCAGCTGTGTTGACACTGCTTGTGCAATTAATACCTTCCATTAGTCTAATGAAGTTTTTTCCGTTCGCGTGCCGAGCTATTTACGTACTTACCCCACCGTACGGAGGAACTGACAAAAAAATCAACCGCATCTGATTAAAATGCGGCGGTTAATGGAGACGTAACTGGTTAACCGCAATCGGTTTTACTTGAATGCCGCGTGGTTCGTGGGTCGATTCGCTAATTATCCGAGGAGCCGTTCGAGAACCAATAGAGAGTTCCTATTGGTGGGAACTCATTCCGATGTGGCCTTATCTAGTGGCTACATCTAAGGCGAGCAACTTTTGGATGCTAACCAAATGTGTCCAGTTTGGCGGAAGTGGTCACATGTACAAGTAACGTCAAGTCACCTTAGCACAACGCAAAATCCATCCCTTCCACTGCTTTTCTGATCTTCCCACCTGTTCAGTTCCCGCCCTTACATCGCTCAATTTTCTTGATTTAACTTCTGAACATGTCGGGAGTGCTTGATAATTTGTTGCGGTTTTATCTCGAAGGGCTGATGTCGCACGACGATTTGTTAGGCGGCAAAAGGCTCTGCACTGTTATCCTGGAGTAAGGTTAAACTTGATTCGTAAAGGTTGTGTCCCGGGAAAGAAATGGACACATGTATGTGGCCAATTGTGGTCGACTTGAGGCCGAACACAGCCGACGCGCATGCGCAGTTGAGATAAGTTCTAACTTATGTCCTTAGGAACTCTCTAATAATAGTCCAGTACAGGGATTACCACTGGTGGATAACCCCTGAGTGTGAAAAAATTGTTTGCTGATGAAGAATGGTTGTCAAGATATAGGTAAAGGCTCATTACACAGTCTGATACCAACTTCAATAGACTGGTGGGGACTCTGCAAAAAGTGAAGTGATTAAAGGTGAAGTGATTAAAGACGAGAGATTGCTCGAAAGCAATTGCTCGCAAGAAAAGCATTCTCACAGATTCGGCGTAAATAAGAGTTTGCTATTTCTCACAAGTAAAAGCTCATCGGCGTCTAGCAATTGCTCGTAGACGTCAAGCAATTGCTCGCGTCGCGAGCTTTTGCTCGATTAATTTGGGCGCCAAACTCTGCTGTTCGTGCGTTTCAGCTGGTTGATATCAGCTTGGTGGATTGAATGGATAATTAAATACCCGTAACTTTATACCTAACTAAAAATATTCCAGTGGTCTTATCGGACTTTTTTAGTGTTCGTGATTTCAGTGGTTTGTTGTGTCTTGTTGTTCTGAAGATGAAACTACTCGAGCAGTCCCAGGCAACAGCAGGCCGGGCTCTATTAGTCAGTTTGGTGCAGAGGTATCCGCTCGTGCTGGGTAAATCGATGTTACCCAACGCGATTTCAAGAAAAGAAAAAGCCTGGCAAGTGATCCACAAACAATTCACAAGTCTTACGGGGAAACCAATAAAGTTGGAACAACTAGAGAAGATATTAAGTAATATGAAGACATCTGTGAAGAGGAAATCAGATGTTCTTACAACAGGTAATAAACATGTCCAGGGTCTTACATGCAGTTGTTCGATCGATTCCCATAACTTCTGCAACCCCAACTTGAAACCCAGGGTCGCTAACAAATCGAAGAAACACTTTATTCGGTGAAAATGCCATTTCCCGCGAATCGGTATTTTCAGGCAAAAATAATCTATTTGAGTTAAATAATCTACGGTCGACGAGTCAAAACGTAATAGCTGCTTGCATCGTGTAACTTCCGTAGATCTTCGGGATCTGTACATTTTTCTTCTACGCACATGCATGAAAGCAGCGATTACAAACTCAAAAGAACAAGTTATGAACCTCAAACAAATTATTTCGAACAAACTCGAACGAACATACAACGCGCACGATATTCTACAAAATAGATTAGATCCAAATTTGTAGGGTTCTAACCAACTGTTGTTACAAGTCAGGTAAGCTGCAAGCTCGTGGAATGACGAGACATCTCTTCTAGAGGAAAGCAATCACTTGTCTTTATTCACCCGAAATTTGAAGCAATTACTAGCGTCGTCAAGTAATTGCTCGCTGTTCTAGCAATCGCTCGTGAGTCTCAACTTTATTCACTTCCTCGCAAGACAATACTCGAAATATTGCGAGAACATGCAATTGCTCGTCTTTAATCACTTCACCCAATGAATACTCTTCAACTATTATGCTCTTCACTTCAACTATTATGCTCTTCAAATTTATTGTTAGTGGAAACTCAATGAAATCAAACTATTCGTATGAAGAGTTGCTGAGTTTTCACTCTGCACTTCACTCTGACTCTTCAATTAGCTCTGCAATATGGCGGAACAAAACATCTGCAGAATACTGCAGAGTTAGGAGTGTAGAGTGTGTTGGTGGAATAGGCCAGAGATCCTAGCGTCGGCACGAATCGAAGATTGTTCAATGTACATCCATAGTAGGTACCAACATAGTAGGTACTCGTCGCAAGTGCCCAGTGTCGTCGTATGGTTGTAATTATTCCAAACTTTTTCTAACGTCCCTGAGGCCCAATTAAACAACATCAACAAATTAAAATAATTTTCATGAACAAACTCGTACTGAAAATATACCACCGAGTTGGTGGTCATTAGTTTCGCCCAGTTCACATCCGCCCGTTGTAACAATAGAAAATGTCAAGTTGAAGAAAACGACAAAAATCTGGTCCCCCCTCGCCGTGTTCGTCGCGAAAACCCCTCAAAAATCGCACGAAGTTCTCACGGGTAAAACGGATTTTTCTTTCATATCCCTCAAAATCGCTACTACGTCATAAATAAAAAATAAAAAAAAAGAACAGACACAAAAAAACGGCTCGTATCCCGAGACACAGCAGATGACATAGAAAAAAAATCCGCTGGTGAGGGGTTAAGGCCGTCTGTGCGAGTTCCGGGGGTGAGGAGCCCTCGTTCCGAACAAAGGTGGAAAAAATGGATCTCGCCAGGTGTGCAAGGGAGCTGCTCCAAAACCCCCCCTCCTTCCTCCCCTCCCCATCACAAACCCCCAAAAAACCGAGGGGGTCCAATATCGCGGATGTTGAGGAGGGTCGGGAATTATTTTTACGGACTTTTTAGCACCCAGTGACATTTGGGATGTGGAACCGCGCAGTTCTCCGAGTGAAAACAGAAAAAAGAAACGGGTGAGTTCGTCGTAATGTCATCGTAATTGTCCGAATTATTTCGATACCTCTGCGCAAAAAGGGCGAATCTGCAATCGAGCACTGTGTTTCTAAAACCCCAAACGGCGTCGCTAGTTATTATAACCTCCTGTTCAGTTTTCTCTACTTTTAGTGGGTACCTACACTATCTTACTACGAATTCCTCAAAAGTTAATTCCTTTGGGATACACCAGTAAAATTATTAATAAGCTTTAGTTCAGTGTGATGCAGATTCGCCCTAACGACCCAAAATTTGTACGAAAAGTTTGAGCGTATAAAGGGCGAAACTGCCAGATTCGCCCCAACGATCTGTACTTTGTAGGAAAAGTTTGAGCGTAAGAAGGGCAAAACTGTCAGATTCGCCCTTCTTACGCTCAAACTTTTCCAACAAACAGGTTGGCAATCGCTAAAACAGATTCGCCCTTGAGCGAAAATTCAGATTCGCCCTTTTTGCGCGGAGGTATCGATTTCATTGGCACCGAGAAACCACTTCTAAAGGATTTTGGGGCAACAGGCCAGAAATGGAACGCGTAAACGATTTTTTACTTCATTTTTCTGAACGGAAAAACTCGCTTTCAACTCAATTTTTAGCAAAAAAAAAATAAAAATAAAATAAAAAGCGGCGGTAGACCTATGGTTCTACCGATAGGCAGATCATTTAATAATGATTAATTTCACGACATTAATTTTTTTAAACAAGAATTTTTCTTGTTTTCTCGATATCGTTTGGCTCTCTCGGCAGCCGTAGCATCATGAAATTGTGATTCGAGTTTCTTGCGATCTCGATATTGCTTACTTCTTTGGGCAGCTGTAACATCTTGAGATTTACCATTTTCGGACGATTTTCAACTCTTCGAGTTGAGTCTTTTTCTTAGCTCTGTACGCTTTGTGTCGTTCTGAAGCGCTCGTATCGGGAGTTGCAGAATTTTTCTTGTTTTCTCGATATCGTTTGGCTCTCTCGGCAGCCGTAGCATCATGAAATTGTGATTTACTTATATCTGCAGGCATAACGAAACTATTTTTCTAGCCTCTTCATTTATATCGTTACGTAACGCTCACAACCACCATAGTAACGTGACGCTAGCAACGATTATAGTAACGTGATTGAATTTCCACGTGACGCTCGTAACGTTCGCAAAACAAATGGAAACGTCCTGTTAATCATTATTAAATGATAAAAACTCGAGTAAGTGTGTGACATTTTTTTAATTAAAATTCATTGTAAAAAAATGGTTTTTTTTCGAATTTTCGGAAAATGGAAGTTACTGTTCTGGGTCCAAAATTTTGAAAACTCGAATGTCCAAAAACGTTTCAAACCAAAATCCGTTTTGGACCATCTTGAATTCACTGCCTAAAGACACAAAACATCATATAACGCGAGTGGTGTCCGTCAGCTCTCCTACGTGTTCTACATTTAATTTCCGACCAAAAGTGTCTCTTATAATTTTTTTTTAATCCACTCAAAATCGGACTTTTCCCACTTTTAAGATTTTTTCGTGTTTACGACCTTACTTCACTAAAATTTCCACAACTTTTTTAATCTTCACTGTACTTTGAATCTGAGGATACCGTTGGAAAGAGCGTTACAGACAGTTGGATTGTCTGCCTATTTAATGCTTGACAGCTTATTTTTAGGAGGAATTAAGGAGGCATACAGGAACGTATAGAACGTCAGGTGAACTACAAAATCTTCATATTATTTCTATCACACGTAAACCCACAAATCTTCGCTAAGAACAGACCTTTAATAACTCACTTAAAATTAGTAGGTAAATTGAATAGCTTCAGTCATAATTCAACAGAGGAAACTATTTTTTTAAATACATTTGCCTCGCCCGAGACAAGCCGAGCGTCACAGGCCCGTGCTCAATTTCATCCGACAACTTTTGAGCCGAGACAAAATTTGTCAGAAAACCAGTAAAATGGAGACTACTTATTCGAAAATTCGTTCCTATAGCCATGCCGCATGATGTGGTTTTTGCATTAAAACTTGAATTTTTTATTGAAGGAACAAGACAATCTCAAAGTTGACCATACCGTTGAAAAGCTTATTGAATGAAGAGGTTTCCATGACATTTGCCAGTTTCCAGGATTTTTTTTTTTGTTGGAATAGTGAAGTTCTTAAGATTTTCAGAGTTTTTATTTTTCCAACTTCGTCTATGTTTGAGCTGCTGTTATGGTCACTAAATTGTACTTTGCAAGATTCAAATCACTAATCCGATTCCTAATTTAGATCATGTTGTTTCCCTTTCCCAGGGACAGATCATGTTGTTTCAATTTTCCTGTCTTAGATCATGTTATCTCCATTTCCAAGGCTTAGATCACTTTGATTCCAGTCCCCAGGCATATTTCATGTTGTTCCAATTTCCCTGTCTTAGATCATGTTCCTTTATTTTTCCAGGCATACATCTTGTTGTTTCAATTTTTCAATCTACGAGTATGATAATGCTGTTTCCCTTTCCGAGGCTTATATATCTCATGTTGTTTCACTTTCCCAGGATTAGATCATGTTGTTTCCCTTTCCCAGGCCGATTTCACGTTGTTCCAATTTTCCTGTTATAGATCATGTTGTGTCTCTTTCCCAGGCTTAGGTCGAGTTGTTTCAATTTTTCAGGCTTAGATCTTGTTATTTCTATTTCCATCACTTTGATTCCAGTTCCCAGGCATATTTCATGTTGTTCCAATTTTCCTGTCTTAGATCATATTCCTTTATTTTTCCAAGTATACATCGTGTTGTTTCAATTTTTCAATCTATGATAAAGCTGTTTCCCTTTCCCAGGCAGATTTCATGTTGTTCCAATTTTCCTGTTATAGATCATGTTGTTCCAACTTTCCCAGGCTTAGATCGAGTTCTGTCATTTTCCCAGGCTTAGATCGAGTTGTTTCAAATTTTCAGGCTTAGATCTTGTTATTTCTATTTTCATCACTTTGATTCCAATTTTCCTGTCTTAGATGATGTTGTTTCACTTTCCCAGGCATAGATCGCGTTGTTTCGATTTTCCAGGCTTAGATGATGTTGTTTCCATTTTCCTATCTTGCACCACGTTGTATCGATTCTCCCGTCTTAAATCATTTTATTTCGATTTTCCTATTGCAGATCATATGGTTTCCATTATTCCTGTCCTGACATGAAATAACCCATACCTATAATCGAACGTTCAATTTTAACCCTGCAAACAAATTTGAGTCCGTTTCGGTTTTTCAATCAAACTAAAACGCTCGATTTTAACCCTGCAAATTAAATCGAAGGCCGTTTTGGATTTTTTTCGAGGAGTGAAGGACCCAAATTTACTTCCGATCGCGTTACTTTCCCATTAGGACCCGTTCGAGCGGCGGGGAAAAAAGTAAAAATCGATCTAAAGACCCGAGAAAAAAAAAGAAGTAGAAAAGATAAAGTGATGAAGGAGAAGAAGGAAGAAGAAGAAGAAGAAATGGAAGAACTTGAAAGGTTCTTAGGTCCTATTGTCATGTTAAAAACCCAACGGTTTAGGAACGGTCGAGATGAGAAGGTTGATGGGAGGAGGGAGGAGGGTGGAAGGAGGGGGTACGTGTGTGTGTGTGTGAAGAGGGGGAATTGAGGGGGGAATTGAGGGGGGGATTGAGGGGAGGAGGGGGAATTCCCCGTTTTCACAAGAACAACAAAATTCCTCACCGTTCCCGCTTTTCGGCGTCGGTACTCCCCCCCCCCTCCCCACCCCGTCCACCGAGTTCATCCCACTTTTGTCCTTAAGGGAAAAAAAGCATTAGACTTTCAGGGAGAAAAAAAAACGAGAAAAACGATGAAAAGAAAAAAAAAAAAAATGCGGGAAGTGAGAGAAAGAGAGAGGGCGAGAAAGAGAGTCTCGTGGGGTGGTTTGCTCCTTAAAAAAACAGCGTTGGTAAAAAAAAAGAGAGAGAGGAAGAGAGAGTGAGAGAGATAAAAGTGTATGGGAGGGTAAGAAAATAAGTATGGAGAGAGGGGAGGGTAGGGTTAGTGGTAGGGGTGGGGGTGTATGAGATAGACTGGGTGTCGTTGCTAAGCGACCTCGGGTAGAAGGGGGACAAGTGAGAGGGGGGAGGGAGGGCCGGGCAATTTAATAAGATTTACCCCTCTCCCTCCCACCCGCAGGCTCCTTGAAGCCGTCATCTTCCATCTCTTACCCTCCACCCCCTCTGGTACACCCGCCCCCCCTTTGCCGTCTCTTTTCAATCCCCCCCCCCCTTTGCCGTCTCTTTTCAAACCCCCCCTTCCCCCCATTTCCTCCCCTTTCTCACTCTCTCTCTCCTCCGTTTTGAGTGACACATCTGAAAATGGAAAGGTGATAAACGCGAACTGCCGCCCGCTCAAATGTCACTTCCCGTTTCCCTTACGAAATTCCGGGCGCCGCGCCGCTCCCGCCGTTTTCTCGAATATTACTTATTTATTAATTTCGTAATAATTTTCTCCCGATGGCGGAGGGGGGAAAACCGTTCTTGTAAATACGAATTTTGCACAGAAAATTCCAAATCCAAAACTGAATTTAAACAAATCTTCGTCGTTTTTGCTGAACTACTTCTGACATTTTTGAAAATTCATCGAAAAACGTATTGAAACGTCAAAAATTTGAATGGTGGATGAAATGATACATGGAAAAAGTTTTGGGATTAATTCTTAACTTTAAAAAACTCTCAACTGTAATGTATGCCTGCTGTGTTCCCCTGTTCAAGGGAGGTTAGGCAATACCTATGCCCACCCAGAGGGGTATACGGTCTGTGCTTCCACAGAACCGTATATCCCCAGAGCGGTCGAACAAAAAGATTGAAATTGAATTGAAAATTGAAAGTTTTTCATAAATGTTTGAAAAAACAACAAGATAAATGTTTGTTTATGGGGTTCATATATGTTTGGTGTTTTGGCAGGGAATCGGATTTTGGTATAAAAATGTATCGGAAATTCGGTGATATACGTATAAAAATTACCTCGCGTAACGTTTTTTTGGCAGTTGAGTCGAAGCTAAAACATGTTATCACGATAAAACTTGTAGATCGTCCCTTAAGATCCCACATGGGCTAACTCACTTTTCCCAACTTTACAGGGGAGACAAAAAACGTGTGCCCAGTCTTGCTATAGAGTTTTCTGCAATTTCGTTTTACTATTCTTGGGTCTCCATACGAGTGTGTAATGAGATGAACTGTAGAACAAAATTGCAGAAAAGTCTACAGCAAGACTGTGCACACTGTGTATTGTCTCTCCTGTAAAGTTGGGAAAAGTGAGTTAGCCCATGTGGGATCTTAAGGGACGACATTTCTTTCGGCATTTTAAGGGGTTCGTTTTAACGAAAAAGGACGCGAGGGATCGGCTAATACGACCAAATCTCTCGCCGTTATCGCCGCTATAACGTACATGCGACGACGTCCTCTTTTTTTCGCCACATCGAGAATCACCGGCGGCTTCGTTTCCATAGCGAGCGGGATCAGGAACGGAATTGTTATTTTTATATTATACGGACTTAAATCTTTTAAATCTCCTTCCCGCCCGCACGCTGTGAAGTCCGAAGGGGGCGGCGGCCGTTTCGAAGGAAATTGGAATCGAAAAAAAATCGAGAATTTATAGATCAATAACAACCGCCTCGTTCGCCTCCTCCTCTGCCGATTAATCATCGAATAACGATCGTAAAACGAGGGAATCGTAATCAACTTTTGATATGAGGGACGTGAACCTCCCACAGAGTGAGTGAGTGTAACATTAGGTGAATGTATGCAACTCAGAGTGAATGTAACTGGTAGTGAATGCGTGTAACCGGTAGTTAATGTATCATGAAATGGATACCAACCCGATATAATATAATATATCATATTATAGTCGTATTACCACGGACCCGATGTAATATTATTATACCGGGTTGGTGGTAAAAGCGTAATTACACTGCTAAACTATATATTTAATGTCGCATTACCAAGTATATTACATTATTTGCAACAGCAATAACATTTGTTTGCACCTACCTCTTGTATTTGAGTCGTACCATTCTGAGGAGGGCACAAGTACATTGTGTACCGACTAGATCTGCTCGTAACACGCTCCAAATTCCTTCCCATAAGACAAATTTCTACGGAAAATCATTCGCAGTATTGAGTGCTAAGTTATATAACGAAAATGTTATGTTGTTTAATACCGATCAGTCTGTTAATGCTTTCAAAAAGAACCTAAAAGATAAATTGTTAGCCAGGTACGTTTCTTAATGATAAATAATTGCCTTGTCCCAAGTTCATGTAATCTTCATTCTGCATAATTACGAGTATATATTATATTAAGCTGTTTCCTGTAATACTGACTGACGATTAATGCTTTCTGTGTGTATTGGAAGAGAGGGCCCCATGGTCCTAAATATGTACAGAATAATTTAATAAACGAAGTCATTCATTCATTCTTGCATTGCCAACAAGGAGCACCTTTTAATGAAATTCTGATTGACACATTATGGATGAATATTATGGGGTCGATTTTAGACCCCAATTGTTGTTCAGCATAAAATTTCCTAAAAGAATCCGCATTCAGAAAATTTCGCGCCCATAAAATCGGTTTTCCGACCACTGTGCGCCGCCAGAAGGCAAGAGAAGACAGCGCACGGCCTCCGAACTTCGCAGCGAGCCCAGTTAGAGCGTTTAAAGCAATCTTTCCAATTAAGTGTGTCTGATTTTTTTTGACCGTCAGTTGAGGGATGTCGAGGGTCGGTCAAATGAAAATTGATTTATGTGCCAACGTTTCGAAGAATATATTTCTTCATCTTCAGGGCCTAAACACAGTTTCACAATATTACCATTAATTAATTATATTTTTATCCTGAGAAAATTGACAAATTTGGTATAGTTATTTTGTTATAGGTTGTTATTCAAATTTTGTTATAGTTATTTTAAAACATTTGGTTAGACAAATTACGATTTTGTTGACAACAAATGTTGCTGGACAAATTGTGCTAGGACTAATAGTGTGTATGATAATAACTACCTACCTATAACAAAATAACTATACCAAATTTGTCTATTTTCTCAGGATAAAAATATAATTAATTAATGGTAATATTGTGAAACTGTTTTTAGGCCCTGAAGATGAAGAAATATATTCTTCGAAACGTTGGCACATAAATCAATTTTCATTTGACCGACCCTCGACATCCCTCAACATCAATCTTTCCAATATTTCCAATATTAAGTCTCGGAAATATTCCCGGGATATTTCCAATTTTTCCGGAAATATTTCCGACCTTCAGTACTCTACACGTGATTTTGACTGAAGAGAAAATCTGTACAGAAAATAACGAACCGTCGTGAACGAATATGCAGCGTTTATCTTTTCAAATTTCAACCATCGTCGTCAAATTAGTGACGAGCGACTGGTCAGTTCCCGCTACACGACTTTGCGGTGTCTGTAGCTGATCATCCTGTTGAAACAACTCACAAACACCCCCCAAAAAAAACCCTCTGTCTGACGGCTGTCTACGGCCGTTGTCTGTCTATCAATCTCACTCTCCTCGATGGCCAAGTCCCCCGACTTGACCGTTCAGTCCGATCCCCTCGTTGACCTCTCACTCGGTTCAATAGGTCAGTTCGCCCTCCCGACGCGTTATCTCCGATTGTTACTCCAAACGCGCTAAAAACGGTTTCACAATGAACGCGCACCTGACGAGCGGCTTTTTTTCCCTCTCTGTAAGCTCCGCATTAATCCTCCAGTGTTATTTTGTTGTTGTTGACCGCGTCATGTTTAACAACAAAGTGACAAAACACTGCGGATTCCCTCACAACGGTCCAGTAAGTCTGCAAAAAGTCACCCTCGAGCCTCGTCTTTTCATGGTCAGTTGAGGCTCCACAGGAGGGTCCGAAGTCAACTAACTTTTTTTGTACCTTCAAAATCGACGTTTGTGTTGATAACCGGTGGGACGAATTGAAGAGCTCGGCCGAATAAGGGTAGATACCTACATACATGTAACCTACATGGTACTTTTGCTCTTTCATAAAAATATTTTGAAGAAATTAAATCAAGTTAATTTACAATGATTTGTTGCTAATATTTTTATTATCGAAGACGTATGAATATTGAGTGGAATAAAAAGTATTACCAAATACACTGCCAAGGTGATGGCACAGGAGCTTCCTCGTCACAATCAGAGTGACCCATTATAAAATAGAGCAGACTCGGAAGCAAAATAAAGAAATCTTCACATGAAAATCCTCCGAAAAATGAATGACGCAGTTATGAAGTTGCTGGTTGTAAAAACCGAAGGAGTGGGGCCAGAGTCAGTTTAAAGGGGCTCTATCATGTTGAGCAAGGAACGGCTGTTTGAAGAATTTCACGTTAGCGCCTGCACAGAGACTACCGTTGTTCGATCACGATGATACTGATAGGGGACCTCAATGGGCCCTAACCGCTTAATCTCTGAAAATTACATTGAAATTGGGTGAAATCTTTGGTTATTACGGCTGTAACAAGGAAATTGATCATATTTCACGCCAGCGCACGCGCAGAGCGCACCGAGGGTCCGACCATGCTGAAATTCATACTGGAACTCACTAGGCCTTGTCCAAACAACCCTTGAAAATTTGAGCGAAATTGAATCAAAATTGTGAAAGTTATGTGTGTTTGTTGAATTTCACGTTAGCGCATGCGCAGGTCGTATTGCTGGATCAATCATGTTGAAATTTGTATGGGACCTCAAGGGGCCTTATCCGCACCATCCCTCAAAATTTGAGCAAAATCAATTCAAAATTGTGGAAGTTATGGCTGTAACAAGGAAATGCGGACAGACACACACACAGACAGACAGACACGGAACCAAATTTGTTCAGTAGGTAGGCTTTGAAACGCAAAATGCAAGTGGAAGGAAATTTTGATTTTTGAAGACAAAAATTTTTTGACTCACGAATGTGAACACAAGGCTTCCGCTGCTTTGCAGACTCGGAAGCAAAATATTGGTGGAACAAGGGTACATGTCGCATTTGAAGTAGAAATTTTGATCAATATCAGTTTTTCGGCCTTCCTGTAAAATTTCAGCTGAGCGACATGTACCCTTATTCGGCCGAGCTCTTCAATTAGTTATAATTCGAAGGTTTGATGAGTAACTTGCACAACAAAAACTTTAATTTTGGTTTATTATCTTCGATAATGAACCATTGGAATCGCCCAAAGAAAAAATTTTTTTAACCCCCCCTCAAAATTTGTTGGTTTACGTTTCAAGATACGTAGATTCAGAAAATCGAATAAAAAAAAATCCGTCCGTCCGCCGTACGCCGTCCGCGCCACTTTGCCCAGTTAGCGTTGAGTTAAAATTACGAAATTTTTTTTTATGGGTTTCGACCAACCCCACAATGGTTTTATAATTAATAAAATCAAGTGTGAAATGTATTAAATTTCATTTTAGCGAATTTTCGAAGAAAATAAAAAAAACAAAATCCAGGAGGGATGAAATGTTACCCAAGTCCCTTAAATGCCAAGCCACATGTTACCCATGCCATCTCCCTAAAAAAACTCGTACTGTTGTGAAATCCACGTGTTTTTGGCCAACTGTTCGCTATAAGTAACTCCGATTCAAAATTTCTTCTTTTCATCTAAAAGCTGGTTGAATTTACTATCCGACCTCTTACATGAAAAGTTGATCAAATCCCGTAAAATACTCATGCCAGTACGCTAAAATCTAAGTATTCAGTGGTAGTACCTATGTTTACAATTTCAGTAGTAGTAAAACTCTGTAGACCAGGCAAATCCCAAGAATGACCTCTGCAAAACAAGTAATTCTAGTCTCGTGCCGTCCAAACTACGGGTCCTACAAAATAATTTGAAGACAATTTAATACAGAATAATAGATCAGAATGGGGCTTCTAGACCGAATGGTTTTCTCAAAAGCGGGAAACCGGTATGCTTGACCCAACTGACTTGAAATGTGCACGGCGTCATAAAGAGGTTTTATATCGTAGTCTTATGTTTTAATGTCTTAAAAAGCGTTAAATTCTGGGGTCCTGTCGGAATCTTTTGGATATAGCTCCAAAACTATTCGTTCAATCCAAAATTTCTTCATTTCGTCTCAAAGCTAGTTAATTTGACTTGCGGCCCCCTTATATGAAATGTTAATCAAGTCCCTTAAAATACTCATGCCAGCAGGTCCGATAGTAAATTCAACCAGCTTTGGGCTGAAGAAAAGAAATTTGGAATCAGACAGATATTTTCGGAGCTGTAGCCAAAAGTGACCGACAGTTAGTTTGTTAGTCTTTGAGAAAACCTTTCGTTCTTAAAACCATTCTGGTCTTAAACTGAAGCGTACCTAACAATTTGTCTTCAAATTATTGTCTCGTGACCTTTCTATAGGAACAGTAGTTACATAAAATTTGCAGTTTTGGAAAAAAAATTGGCTGTTTTGCAGACTAATTTTCAAATACACTTTGTTTTTCAATTTTTTTTTAACCACCACTTTTTAACCAAATATTTATACTATCGTTCCCATCACCATGAAAAAATAAACTGTATAACATACTTTCGATGAAGAGCCCCTGAAACCAGGCAACCCGCATTGTTGTCCCCCCCCCCCCACATCGACCTAGATCCGCATTATAGTCGCAGTATAGTCACTACCAGTTACATTAATTTAATATTGTAGTTACTCCATATTAGCATTAGCTCATTGATATTAGAATTTATTTTTACTCTCAATATACTCGTATATCACACTTGTAGGGTGAGGTTATATCGAAACAACAACCACATAACGGACTGAGATATCGCAATTCTGACTTCACCATCGTGTTCAACGTCGAAAAATCTATGCACTGCGGTGTAAAACAGAGACATTTTATATTAAACCAGGTATTT
Source organism: Stenodema calcarata (assembly GCA_963920205.1). NCBI lineage: Eukaryota > Metazoa > Arthropoda > Insecta > Hemiptera > Miridae > Stenodema > Stenodema calcarata. The sequence goes on along the minus strand of OY986060.1, from coordinate 7,546,772 downwards.
CTTCAAAAATTCGCTCTTACAGCCATGCTGCACGACTATGGATTTTCTTATGAAACTTTCTGATCAACGTATCTTGAAACGTAAACCCCCAAGTTTTGAGGGGGATTAAAATGTTTTTGTTTTTTTTCTTCGGTCGATTCCAATGGTTCATCATAATAATAATTATTATTATTATCAAGATAATAAACCAAAACATGAAAATGTTAAAAAGTGTCTAACTCGATTCCAGTGGTTTTGTTATAGAAACACCACAGAATCTCGACCCTCTTTCACTTCTGTACAACGACCACCTCCACTACCACCACCACTTCATTCCAAAATCTCCCTCTCCGTCACATCTCCAGCCCTTCATGGACGACGTGGGTGCGCGAGTCTGAAGGGGTCGCTCCTGGTTTCCATGTCCTTCACTAATTCAACGCCTCGTCTCCCCCTTTTTTTCTCTCTTTCGGGTGAGTAGTAAATCGAACGACGGCCATTTTGCCGCCCCGTAATTATCTTCAAGCTGTGACTCAAACCGATTTCGGGGGCTCGTCGTCTCGCAATCCATACGAGAAGGAAGCTCTTCCCTCGGACGCTCGACTCGCCTCGGGGCGAGGCAAATGTGAAAAAAACTCTTCTCCTCAGATCTAAATGTGAGGCTCTTCAATTTTCGTATATTTTCTTAAAGAATTTACCTACTAAGAGAAAAAAACGTACATTATTGTAAATACAGCAGACTAGTAACCAGTTCTGGAGATGAACTTGAAATGCCTTGGTGGCTCATTTCGATGGGTGGATAAAAATAAGGAAACGCGGTTTCTTTTTTTTTTGTTCACTTCGCAGAAGGACTCACATAACGGAAAAACAACTATTTATTAGGGGTGGCCGATTGTCGATTGCGACTATCGATCGATCGATTTTTATTCCCAATCGAAATGCTATCGATTGTTTTTTCCAAACCATCAAAACTATCGTTTGTTTGGAAAAATCCAATTATTGCTTATAATTGGAATTTTTAATATTTACCTACTATTTAAAATTAAAAATTCCAAGAACAATAATTGTTCTTTTTTAATATTTACCTACTAGGTATTTAATATTAAAAATTCCAAGAACAATAATTGTTCTAATAATTATTATTAGAACAATTATTGTTCTTGGAATTTTGGTTTATTATCTTCGATAATGAACCATTGGAATCGCCCAAAGAAAAAAAAATTTTAACCCCCCTCAAAATTTGTTGGTTCACGTTTCAAGATACGTAGATTCAGAAAATCGAATAAAAAAAAATCCGTCCGTCCGCCGTACGCCGTCCGCCGTACGCGCCACTTTGCCCAGTTAGCGTTGAGTTAAAATTACGAAATTTTTTTTATGGGTTTCGACCAACCCCACAATGGTCCTCGAAACTTTTCAGAACCCTAGGTCAAGGGGAAGGGGTTCAAAACAAATTTTGAAAATTTGAAAATCTCATATCTCGAAAAATTTATATAGAACGGTATGTTTTTTATTTCATGTTTAGATAGAGTTTGTTCCGTAGAATTTTTTAAGACCATCCGCAGCTTTGTAGGACCAGCCGTTCGTTCACAATGACGGATTAAAGATCGTGCCTCACAACACGATCGTGACTCAAACTGTTGAAATACAGGTCCATTTTCATACTAACAAGCTCTTTGGAACATCATATGGCTTAAGTGATGTCGAGTTTGTTGTTCTGAGGTGCGTTTCGTGCTACTGAAATGAAGGTAATTTCGAATGTTTGTTGGTAGGTACTTCTTTTATAGAAAAATTATTACCGACGTAGTATTAAAAACCCCAGAATTATATCGTATTAATTGATCATAATTAATAATAATTATTATTAATAATAAATACGAATTATTAATACCTAACAATAAATTATAATAATTTTCACTAGGTACTTGATAAAGTTGTTAATAATTAGTGATAATTGATAATAATAATTAATCTAACATTTAGGATATAGACATTCAGACCTAGTGATCTAGACAGAAGGGTGATCTGTACAAAGAAGATAATGAACCGTTGTGTCAAGAATTTGCAGAGTTTTAATATTGAATACCTAGTAGGTAAATATAAAAAATTCCAAGTACAAAGCAACTTGCTTACAAAGTACAATGCAGCATTGTTCAGCTGGTTTTCGTAAAAATAGATGAGCATCTGAGTAGCTCAGAAAATTCTTGACTCTTGACTCTGCCCATCTACCGCCTCAGCAGCAAAAGAAGCTGATGAAAATCAGCGAACAGCCACTGTGGACACCCTCATTTCTGTGAGACAATATCTCGAAGAGCTGCCTGACATGCAGATTTTTTTGAAATGTAATGTATGGTTACTAGAATAAATTTTCTTACTGCATTCCTTTTTGACATTTTATGTCTTTACTTTGCTACATAAACTCGAAAAATTATCATTTTCATTTTCAAAGTTACATTTAATGTAACGCGGGAAGCGTCACAAAAATATTTCTGATGATTTTTGCTTACAACCGATTCGTTGCTACGGAACTTTATCTTCGCCAGTTATCATCGTACAAAAATCGTTCACCACTCGTTGGATAGCTCTCGATTTACCTAACCATATTACGTTAACCACTGCGGAGTGCGTGGCCGACAAGCTGCGGTATGAGCGTGATTGTTTAAATAATTGTTTACACACAGGTGATCATTCTCAATAATTTATATTGTCTATACGAATGCAAGCTTAATAATTTATGATGAACGCTACAATTAAGTATAACAACTACGCTGCTGGGGTAGGTGATGTACTCGTAGCATTGTTCGAAGGTTCTTGAATCACTTCTTTAAAGACATAAAATGTCCCAATGTGTTGCAGACTCGTATGCAAGCATTTAATTCTCGACTGTATCAACAACAGGATGGAGTTGACATTCTTTTGACATTTTCATGTCTTTGCTTTGGCAAATAAACTGAAACGGGAAAAATTTGTTTCCTTGATTCACCCTTTCCCTCAGATCACGTCAGAACACAAGCGACAGGCGGGCCACTACGTCAGACGCACCTATGACGCACGAGCGTATGACGTCAGACGGCTGGCAGGAGGCTAACTAGTACGTCAGAGCCTATGACGCACGAGCGTATGACGTCAGACGGCTGGCTGAAGGCCAACTAGTACGTCACAGCCTATGTCGTAAGAGCCTATGACGTCAGAGGGCTGGCTGGCTGGCTAGGTGATCGGGTTTTAATAAGCCTCTGGAATTCCGTGCCTTCATTTTGCATTCATTTACATCTTCACGTTGAAAACTCCTTCATCTTGTCGCTAATTTTTTTTTAACCTATTCCAATGACAAATGTTAATCGATTGATCGATTGTTTCTAGTCGATAACATCGAAACAATCGATTGTTGGCTACTATCGACAATCGGCCACCCCTACTAGTTTTAATAGGTTATGTAGATGAAAGCAAAAACAATCTGATTAGTAGTTGCCGTGGAAAAGACGCTTGTGGCGCAGTGTTGCGCCTTCTTTTCATGGTAATGTTTTGTGGATGTAGTGGTAGCACTGTTTTCCCCGTGATAAATTCCGAGTCATGGATAGTAGACTCTGACTAGTTAACCAGCAGTCATTCAGAGATTGACTCCAAACCCTTTTAACCACTGACGAACTTTATTCAGTAAACAAATTCAGTAATTTATTCAGTAAATAAATTCAACCGCCTCTGCCGAATGTACCGTGGTTTAAGAATAAAGGGTTGGAGATGGCAACGTGTCGACCGATATTCAGACTAAGGGTGAACCACGGCGTATGTGATTATTACCTCCACAAAATCGGCCTTAGGGAGTCACCACAATGTCAGAGACGCGGAAATCACAGTGGAAAGCTAGAGCACTTAATTATGGAATGCCCCGAATACAAGAACTAGAGAATCCAGTTATTTAACGCTATTGTGAGGAAAACCAATGTCAGTTTGGACTATCTTTCTCTTTTGTCATCAACCTACGTAGAGGTCTACAAAGAAATATTTATGTTTTTATCTAATTTTAACATTGAAATATAACCCAGTCTAAATATAAGTAATTAATAACTGTACAATGTTATACATTATATATGGCTGTATGCAAATTGTATGTAATGCCAAATAAATCAATAAAAAAAAAAAAAAAAAAAAACTTTATTCAGTGGTTAGTTAGACAGAAACTTGACTGAGCATTGAAAAACCGGCCCTTGATTTCGTGGTTAATTCTTTAAGTTTTCCAACGGTTGTTATGAGAGGTGGATTGTTACAGGAGGATGCAAAGTCAATACCTCCTCTTCACCCTCTCCCCCGCCTCCTTATCCTCCCTCCTCCCTCCTCCCCATCAGCTCGCTCTCCTTGGGTTTTCTCTCTACCACTCAGAACACACACACGTTCACTTACGAGGGACGGAATAGCATACCCCCCCTCCAACAACCCCCCCCCCTTCCCGGTGGTTCTACCTCTGAGAAATCTCGTACGAGAAATTCACCTCCTCCTCCTCCTTCATCATCTAAAGGAGAAGAAGAGAATGAGGAAAAACGGGGAGGTTTTCGGTTTGAGGGAGGCGGCGGAAGAGAAAAGAAGAAAAGAAGGGAACTCTCGCTGTTAGCGGGAGGGGGAGGGTGGAAGATGAGGACGGTGTGGCGGCGGGGGCGGCGGGAAGGGGGAAAAAAGGGGGCCATTTTGCCTTTTGTAATTAAACCCTCCGAGATGCGAGGAAAGAGGCCGTGAAGGGGGGCGGCGGTGGCGGGGGCGGGAAGATGGCGAATATGAAAGAAGAGCGAGACGACGGGAAGGGGGGGTTGTAGGGGAGGGGTGGTGGAGAGAGGGCGAGGATGTGGGCGTGGCTATGACGTCATATCACACTAAGGCAGGAGAGGATCATTAAAGAGCGGCAAACACACCCCATGTCACATATATATACAGCCTCCGAGCCGCCCCCCCCCCTACCTTCCCCCCTTCATGCCCCGAGACCTGCTCTCGAGAGTTTTTGCGAGGGGTCTTTTCCACCCTACACCCCCCTCCCAACCACCCCTCGGTAGAGAGGGGTGTTGCAGGGGGGGAGGGGGTTTTCCCCCATGTCGATATGTGCGGATTAAATTGTTCCTCCCTTTAACATCATACAAACTTTTCCCCCGTTTTCTCTTCATTCTGAAAACGACTGTGTTTCAACTCGGGATTTCCGGAGAAAACTCTCGCGCTTTTCTCGGCCGCCTACGGGGCTGCGGAGCGCGCGGTGCCACCAACGCCAAACCGCCACCAATTAAACGAAGTTCCCAACCCGCAGCATGAATTAATGAGCGAATTTTGGCACCCACTCAACCTTTTTCACAGTTTTCTCTCATTAAAAAAAAATTAGTTGAAATACCGAAATAGTGGTGTAATAACATTCGTAAACCACACACCTATCCAATATTTGTGTCGATTAAACCATTGTCAGTAACAAAACAATACTGAAGGTGCATTACAGAGAGGTGAACTTATACAGGGAAAACATATTGCTAATGGCTCCTGAGGTGAAGGGGAGTAGTGAATGGATTATTGGGAAGGATTATTATTGTGTTACTTGGGGATTATTATTGTGAAGGACAAAGTGGAAGGACTATTGGGATTAGTTGCCACCAGTGAAAGTAAACAACTTCTGGAGCCTGTTTCACAATGTTTTACTAGCTATTGAGTGAGTATCGAGGGTTGGTCCAAATAAAACAATTTTTCTAGGCCGACGTTTCGCAATAAATGTCTACAAACAGAGGAGGAATACACAGGTGGAATGAACATTGGTATAGAAACATAGCTTGCTTGCACACCTTACTAATATCTATTACTTATTTCTTATATTACTTACTTACTAATGACTATTATCTACTTATCAAAATTATGTGGTTGTTCCATAGTAAGAATTACCTTGGGAAAGTTGTGGGAGCTGTTTAGAGTGGAGGGTTGCAAGCTGTTAAGAGTGGAGGGTTGCAAGGGTTTAGAGTAAGGTGTGCAAGCAAGCCATGTTTCTAATGCCAATGTTCATTCCACCTGTGTATTCCTCCTCTGTTTGTAGCCCTGAAGATGCAATACATTTATTGCGAAATGTCGGCCTAGAAAAATTGTTTTATTCGGACCAACCCTCGATACTCCCAACTTGTCACTCCAGACGATAATCTCCGTAGAATTGCCTCGATAGCAATTTGCACCAAAAATCTGTCTTGGCAATCGAAAGGTCAAGTTCGTAGATGGGCCGAATCGGGCCACTCTAATTTAGATTTTCGGTGTAAATTTTGATTTAATATTTGGATTTTAAAATCCACCCGTTATGAAAAAATTCTAAAATTCGTATAGAAAACAGGCGTTAGAGGACAGAAAGTCCAAGTCTATTAGGTCCAAAATACATTTTTTCCAGTCTATAAACTACATTCATTCTCATTTGGCAACATAAAATAATATATTTTTGATTTTCTACCTATATTTTCTATAATCTATTTTTTATTTTATACCTATGGTATAGGAAGAAAATATAGGTAGAAAATCAAAAATATATTATAATATAATGTTGGTATTATAATATATATTATGCTGTTACAACTTATTTCAGCTACAACAACGTACTTCAGATAGGTATTGCAACTTCAGCTTATTACTTCATAACCTAATATAACCTTCAAATAACCTAAATTTTTCGTACATTTCCTTTCCTTAATGCGGTTATTTATAAGATGTTATTTGGTATTTATAATTTCTAGCTTTGGTACGAAAAATTTAGGTTACTTGAAATTAAATTTAGGTTACTTGGACTTCTCGGTGTGGATTTTTCGGATTAGACTTTCTTGTCCTCTTATCTATTTCGAGGGTCTCACGGCAACACCCCACATCGTCATTTTTGGCCGAAATTAGTTACCTACCTATGCATACCATTTGAAGCGTCTTCTCCCGGCGGATTGACCTAAGTATAAGTTAGGTAACACGAAATCTCACGATTTATTTTACTGAATTACTCAGTAAACATTGTCACTGGCAGATGTTTTTTTGGCTCTGCTGAAAAGTTGCCGAAATGACGATGTGGGAAGTTGCCGTGAGACCCTCGATATGGTACTAATCAGTTGGTTGAGGGATGTTTTTATTCCGCAACCTCGTTCATTTGATCTATATGTGGAATTTTTTTTTTGTGGACATTCCAGTGTGGACTTTTTGAATTGGACTTAATGTCATATAATCAAAGTTAATAGAAAAGGCTTTAGAAGGTAAAAAAATATGTGCCAGTATCTTCCTGGACGTGGCCCAGGCATTTGACAAGGTCTGGCACAAGGGACTTGAGTATAAACTGCACAGGGATCTCCCAAAACAGTTTTACTTACTCCTAAAATCCTACCTAGCGAACAGACATTTCAGGGTAAAGCAGGGTGACCAATACTCTGTCTTGAAGCCTATAAAAGCAGGAGTACCGCAAGGCAGTGTCCTAGGCCCAGTACTCTACCTGCTGTACACACGAGATCTTCCGCAACAGGAAAATACAACTGTAGCTACTTTTGCTGATGATACTGCCAACCTCTCTGTTGGAGGTGACGCTGAAACTGCAACTCGCAATCTACAGACGTCCACTAACAAGGTTGTCAATTGGACCAAGATGTGGAGAATGAAACTGAATGAAACAAAGTCAGTGCACATCAACTTTACTAATAGAAAAATCTCAGCCCCAGAAGTTGAGATCAATTCAAATAAAATTCCATACTCTGACACTGTAAAATACTTAGGGATGCACCTTGATTCCAAACTTAACTGGACATACCACATTGAAAAAAAGAATCAGGAACTAAAAACCAAGTTCAGAAAGATGTACTGGATGATGGGAAGGAACTCCCATCTCTCACTACACAATAAATTACTCATATATAAACAGATACTGCGCCCCATCTGGACCTATGGGATACAGCTCTGGGGTTGTGCGAAAAAATCAAATATTAAAACAATCCAAACCCGACAAAATATTATATTGAGAAGTATAGTACGGGCCCCCTGGTTCATGCGGAATGATGATATTCATCGAGACTTGAGGGTTGAAACGGTCACCGAAATTATCGCCAAATATGCAAGGAAGCACGAACATCGCCTCCACAAACACGAGAACCTGGAGATGCCCAACGTTGGAGATGCCGACTCAAGAGAAATAAACCTCTGGACCTAATTGTGCTGTGCAAATAGTGCAAGTGTAATCCAGTGTTTTTAACTGTTCTTGATACAAGTATGGGCCAGGTTTTGCTGTAAACCTCCCCCCCCCCCCCCCAGTGAGCTTATCATGAAATGAAATATTGCTAGATGAATTGTACTATGTTTCAGTTGCAATAAATAAATCACGAAAAAAAATATATATATAATCAAAGTAAGTGTTCAGAGGTTTTGGCGTGTTCTGGAGGTTGCGTTCCTGTATCCGTTACTAACGATGATCCGCTCGACTCGAGTCTCCACCAATTGGCTCGTACGGGAGACGTTGCCTCGGCTGCCAAACGACGTTCAAAATAATCCGAATGGTAAAAAGATATCACCTTGTAAAAGCGAATGGGGAGCCTTGAACGGCCTTGAACAAAATCATCCCCCTTTTTTTTAGTTCGACGACGCACCCCCGCCTCCATCGAGTGATATCGCTGACTCAAGGAAATGGTTCTATCGATCGAATCCCCTCCGCCCGAGGGGATTTTTTTTTTCCAATCAGTCGTTATAATGAGGTTGGCCACGGCTTCGGCTATAAAAAATTCTCTCTCCGTCATACACACACCCCATCGGCCGCCCTCATGCCCTCAAAGGCTTCAAAAATACCAAATGAGTAACTTGACAAACAAAGTGGGTTTTAATCTCTTCGAAACACAATAAATAAATAAAACGAATCAAAAAGAAAGTTTCAACAAAAAACCTGACCGCACCGAACCGCATTATGCAGACGAAACAAAAAACCGTTCCATCCCCCTAATGTGCGTAATGTGTGTGCTCAAAGGGTTGGGAGACGAGTGAATGAGCGTTTTTTTCAACTTGAAGAAAAAACGCATTAGGGGTGAGGTTTCTATTTTTTAGGGTTATTTTTTGTCTTCATCTCTAGTTTTAATTGTTGTTTGGTAAACACAGCTGACGCGGAGGACTTGCGCGGCTCGCGTGGTGGTTTGGCTTTGTTTGACAATCAAAGGAGTTTTGATCTGCCTGCAGGTGACAGAGAGACAGTGTTTTTAATCGGTACCGCTAATAAACCGCTGATAGGGTTGCTGAATCGGTCGTGTGGCTGTATCCAAATACTCTTGTAGAATCCAAACTGAAGTCGAACTTGGTTTTAGCGAATTTTCGAAGAAATGTTCTCAGTCCAAAATTTTTAAAACTCGGATTTCCGAATAATTTTCATACCAAAATCCGTTTCATACCATTCTGAATCCACTGCCAAAAGACACCAAAAATTATATGTATATATTTGAGGAGCTTGGTATCAAAGATGGACATCTCCATTTTTTCATTTTTTTCAGCAGAGCCAAAAAACTGTAAGTAAGCGTTGTCAGCACCCATAAAAAAAATCTCGAAATCTTGAAATTTTTTCTCAATGTACTTAAGGGATCTAGAAATTACTCGCAATTATGAAAATGTGAATATGAAATTGATTCACGCCGTAAAATTAGTTCAAAAGGTGGAGTTGGCCGGTATTGCAACCAATCATCGGAGCTGTCCGTTTTTGAACCCAAGGACAGTCATCTTGAATTTGGAGCTGTCCGATTTTGAATGTAAGCCTAGTCTCTGCAAAGCTCCTTAACGTTTTTTTTTTTAAAGAAATACATTTGAAATGTGTAATGCTGTGAAAAATGTAAAAATCTTAATTACCATCATCAAGGACTTATGGGAATTCAGGTTCACTCAAAAATACACAGGTGAAGAAAGGTTTCCAGTTCTGCTTGTCGACGATTCTCTTCCTGGCTTCCTTTCGAGGGGCTTCAACTAAATTACTTTCCATTTTTGAAATAAAAATAATTATAGGAAAAAATAGAAAAAATCAATCTATGAGCAGGAGAACTCATTCTGAACTGAAAGCTGAAATCACATTGACATGATCAGCTGTCCTCTCCCATGATGCATAGCGGTGGACTGAATGCAGGGCTCTGATTGGCTGTCATGGAGCTGTCCGGGTTTGCTACAAAATCACATTGGAGCTGTCCGTTTCTGAAACTGAGGCCCAACTTCGAAGCCAATTTTTCCGACGTTCTGGCCGTTTTTGAAACTGAAGGACTTCAGATTTGAATTCAGCGCCAAAAATCCTATAAGAATCTATCCTTTACTCAATTCTGGAAAAAATGGAGTTGTCCGTCTTTGATACCAAGCTCCTCATTTATAAGTTAAGTCCTTCACTCGGTGTTCAAGGTTTTTAAAAAATCACTTTATTTTGATACACAGGTTTCATTCCGTACACGGAGTGAATGAAAAATACAGGATACTCGCACTTAGGAAAAACTCGCGTAGAGGCGATAGGCTCGGTCGAACGAATGTTCGGGTCGTAATTAATATATATATATTTTTTTAAAGCTTTTATTGCACCGAGTAATCTCATTAACAATACAAATCTGACTTATATTACTACAACACACTATTCAGGACCTAAGATGCATAACTTTGTCCCTTGTCTCTCGAACATATCACATTCACTTCCTACACAAGCTCATGCGGTTTCAAACGCTTAAGGCGTCGAGTTAGATCTTGCACATCCAGGAGCTTTACAGCTTCTTCATTCACATGATCTTTTAGTCTGGCAAGATGAGCCGTTGCTCGCTTTTTGATCACCACATCCACACTGTCAACTTGAAGTTCACGGTGGAGTGCCTCATTTCGGAAGTACCACGGCGCATCAGTGATACATCGTAGTACAGAATTCTGGAAACGTTGAATGATCTGTCTGTTGGTTGGAGCTGTGCAGCCCCACAACTGCGCTCCATACATCCAAACTGGCTTGAGTACTTGATTGTAAAGAAGCAGCTTGTTACCAATGGTCATGGTGGATCGTCGGCCGATTAGCCAATACATCCTTCTGAGTTTTAATGCGAGCTCTGTCCTCTTCTTTTTTACATGTTCCTTCCACCTGAGCTTGGCGTCTAGCGTCATGCCCAGGTATTTGGCTTCATTCGCGTAGGGAATTGCCACGTTGTTGAGGAAAGCAGGGATGTAGTTAATCTTCCGGTTGGTAAAATCAACGTGCACCGACTTGGCCTCATTCAGTTTTATCCTCCATTTTGTTGTCCAAAGACTGATTTTGGAGATGGACTTATTGAGTTTTGATATTGATTCGTTATTGCTGTCACCAACTGCCAAGACAGCAGTGTCGTGTAATTAATATGATGGAGTATCAGTTCAAATTCTTAACAGTGATCTAGACTGGATGGTGATGTACACAGAAAAATTTTAATGTTAAACCGTTCGGGAAACCTTCGCAGCTGTGTTTTTGTGTTTGTTATCGATTTTGGAATTTAACGTTGTTCAGACGCGAACCGCATTTTGATTTTGGGCGGTGTTGAGAAAATTCCGTTTCCCTGTCGATACCAAACGGTTCATCGTTCGAAAATAACAAACCGAAAGTGCAGTTGTTGCGAAGGCGAAAATAAAGGTAAAGTCTCTGGCCGGAGGTGAAGGGGGAAAAGGTGGTGACTTATCTCGCGCTAACAAGGGCCCCTCAGTTTATCAACAATGGGGAAGAGTCCTCACTAGAAGCGAGTTGCGAGGCCGCTGCTTGCCCTTGTATAGACATTATTAAAACTACTAGTCATAAATCTGTTGATAGTTGGTCGGGGAGGTACTTGCCGGCGTAGATTCCTATCGACAGCATCCGGTCGAGCCCGTTCGGTGGCCCCCGAGGAGGTGTGAATATGGAGACCCCCAACTGTACAACGGACTTGAGGGACTGGAGTCGATTTTGATTTTAATTGGAGAAAAAAAATTAAATAATCATTATAATTGTAATATATTCCTCCATGGGTTATAGCCACTGATCACGTCTTATCCCCCACACTAACGTTAAGATTTACTTAACCTACTTGGTCAACCGCTTCACTTCAATATTGTTTAGAGCTCAGAAAGCAATCATCCGAGTGATAACTAGGAATCCCTATCTTGAACCCACGCGACCATTGTTTGAAAAATTGCATATACCTATGTGTACTGTGCGACAGTTATATGTCAAAGCGGTATATGAAAATAGAATAAATTTCATATCACACGACTTCCTCGCGCGTTCAAAGGTAGAACTGCTTGTACCTGTTCCAGTGTAGTAGGTGGTGCCCAGGCCCAGGATCAGCTCCTAAAGCTAATTTCTATGCTATTCACTCTATTAAGTAGTAATTTGGTATGTAGCCTCCTTAGGAATTGTGACTGGACGCTGCCCAGGCCCAAGATCAGCTCCTAAAGCTAATTTCTATGCTATTCACTCTATGAAGTAGTATTCGGTATATAGCCTCGTTAGGACTTAAAACTAGATGCTGCCCAGGCCCAAGATCAGCTCCTAAAGCTAATTTCTATATTATTCACTCTATGAAGTAGTAGGTGGTGCCCAGGCCCAGGATCAGCTCCTAAAGCTAATTTCTATGCTATTCACTCTATGAAGTCGTAATTTGCTTTGTAGCCTCCTTAGGACTTTAACTTGACGCTGCCCAGGCCCAGGATCAGCTCCAACGCTAATTTCTATGCTATTCACTCTGAAGTAGTATTCGGTAAATAGCCTCGTTAGGACTTTAACTAGATGCTGCCCAGACCCAGGATCAGCTCCTAAAGCTAATTTTCATGTTATTCACTCTATGAAGTAGTAGGTGGTGCCCAGGCCCAGGATCAGCTCCTAAAGCTAATTTCTATGCTATTCACTCTATGAAGTAGTAGGTGGTGCCCAGGCCCAGGATCAGCTCCTAAAGCTAATTTCTATGCTATTCACTCTATGAAGTAGTAGGTGGTGCCCAAGCTCAGGATCAGCTCCTAAAGCTAATTTCTATGCTATTCACTCTATGAAGTAGTAGGTGCTGCCCAGGCCCAGGATCAGCTCCTAAAGCTAATTTCTATGCTATTCACTCTATGAAGTATTAGGTGTTGCCCAGGCCCAGGATCAAAGCTCCTAAAGCTAATTTCTATGCTATTCACTCTATGAAGTAGTAGGTCGTGCCCAGGTCCAAGATCAGCTCCTAAAGCTAATTTCAATGCTTTTCACTCTATGAAGTAGTAATTTTGCATGTAGCCTCCTTAGGGCTTACACTTAAAGCAGAACAGGCCTAGGGTCATTTGAGTGGCTCTTGAAGCTACTTTCTATTCACATTAAAGTGGCGTTGTTTGATGCGAGAAGTGGAGGGTTGAAATGAACTCCTTGAAGTCCGTTGTGATTCCATCCACAAAACGAAGAATTAACCTCCTCGATACCCTTCACATCAACAACAACCCAATACCTGTGTGTCTACTTAGACAAAACGCTGACATGGGAGCAACACATCAAAAACCTAGTGACCAAAATACTACAGAGGATTCACCAACTAAAACCTCTACTACCCACTCCCTCACACTAAGTCTGCTTAGGAAGCGATTCCTCTCCCTTTCCCTGATTTGACCAGTCTGCTAGTAATCGAGTGGCCTCTGGAGTTCCACTGCTGCGAGTAACATCGAGAAAATTCAAGTGACTAAAAACGGAGTCCTTCGTTTAATAACAGGCGTTCCATGGTACGTTTGCAGAAAAGTAATTCAACATTAAGTATAGCCAATGGCGAAGACTGTCGTAAAAAGAACGGTAATTTTTGGTTATAAATTGCTTAAGTTGCTGCAAGTGTAGGTACTTATCAAGCTTTATTGGCAAACAGTCGTCGTAATAAGTCCTTAATCAGTCCATCCGATGTGGTGCCTGAGCGTCTCCTTTGATTGACGACGCCACTTGCAGCGTATGCCCTTTAGGGGTGGGGACATTAACGAAACCGCTCCAAATAACCTGATACTCTCCAGTAACCTAATACCAGAAAACCCCTATTACTGGAATAACTGTTTTGAGAACGAACACCCGTCCCGGTCCCTAGGGATTCCCGCACTATGAAATTCCGTGATAACCACTAACTACCTGGCAATAGGTTGGCTGGGACCTAGTACCAGGTAAAAGGATCGAAATTACCAACCAAACTCTCTTAGAATAATTCTAATTATTAGTCTTCTTTTGTACCTACCTTCTTGCATTGATTCCTTCTTTATTTCTATAATGTGATACCTACCATGAAATATCACCATTATGAGTTTCATTGGATATTATCAATAGTTACGTTTAAGGAATACTTAGGACTTAAGACTGTGATGCCCATATATGTTACCTAGGTGTACACAAGATTGAATACTTCTATGATTATAACGCATACTCACTTAGTTGAGCTTTTTAAATTTAAGATTCTTTTCCCAACACTAAGAGTCCAATCAATAAACATAATATTCATTAAACGACTAGCCATTCTATGACTAAAAGAGAAAATTCAATTCTTCCTACATTACTGTCATATTGTGCGTCTGTTTCAATAAGAAGGTACCTTATTTTTTCGGTGTGGTTTCAGTATGTATCTTTCAAGTATTTTTTGTGTAGGTACAGGTCCGACTGTTCCTGTCCAATCTTATGGAGATATGCTTCGCATATGCCATGGCCCGTCCGTAGCCTTGATATAGTTGAGTAAAATTTTTTGACTTGTCCCGCTGTCTCAGATCTCCATGGTCTACCACTAATAATTGGGAACATGGATCTATGAGTTCCTCCTGCAGGATAATGATCGTGATACTCCTGCCATCTTCTCGTCATTGCTTTTTTGAAGTGGGCGTGCATATCGCACACGTCGTGGAATACTGTAACATCTCAAAAAACCAATATTTTGGGAATCTGGTCTTGAAGGTTTTAATTCAATGCATGTGGTACTCTTGTCGTTACAGCATTATTATATTGATCGGATATATTATATCCACTGAGTAGATATTATCCGTGTATGGTAACAATGTGTTGCATTCGTCCTCACAGTAGCACCCCAGTTTCGCTGCCCGATCAACCTTTTCATTGCCCTTGACTCCGATGTGAGCCTTCACCCAAACAAATTTCACCCTTACACCCTTGCCACTCAGCCCAAAGATGCATAAGTTCAATTGAATAAGTAGGGATGAGGACTTAGTTAAGGCTTTTGGATTTTGAAGGTTCTGTATACGCTCCTGGAATCCGAGACAATCAGCACAGTTGTGGGTGGAACCTCCATTTGCTCGACGTACTCCAAGGCTTTATCAATGGCAATTAGCTCTGTTGTAAATACAGATGCAGATGTTGTAGATACAGATGCAGATGCAGATGTTGTAGATACAGATGTTTACTTTACTAGTAGAACTCATTTTCGACCAAAACTCAATTTAGGCGGTTTTGTACGTTCACTGTCGTCATGCTACGACTTGGAGGTGTTGCAACATTCTAACGCAAAATTTATGGAGGTTGTGTCCTTTTTTGTTCAACAGTTTCTGAATCATTTCGTGGTAGAAAAGAAGAAATAAGCAAACAGGAATGATGAACCGCTTCAGTATGTATTTTTCAAGCTTATTTCTTGTGTAGGTACCTATGTTTTCACTGTTGCACTTATTTCAATCAGAGCGTTAAGATAGATGCATCAGTATGTAGGAATCATAACAATATAAAGTTGCCATAGGAGCTAATGATGAGAATTAACAATGAATCAAGATCGGTTGTAAACCTGAAAATCCAGTGGTAACCCAGTCCGCGTTGGGCATTGGAAAGGTTCCCGAATCGCCGGTAACCTATTACCAACATAACCTAATACCACAACATACTACCAGACGGTCTGTTACTCGATAACCTATTACCAAGAAATAACCGTATTAGCCATGCCCAATGCCCTTGGAACTTGAGGAAGGTTTCAAACTGAGACGGTTTTAAAATTGGTTTCATTACATCTTTGACAATTTGTTTGATTCCGGAATGTGCGCAAGGCCATGTTTACTAGAAGAACTCATTTTCGACCAAAACTCAATTTAGGCGGTTTTGTACGTTCACTGTCATCATGCTACGACTTTTGGAGGTGTTGCAACATTCTAACGCAAAATTTATGGAGGTTGTGTCCTTTTTTGTTCAACAGTTTCTGAATCATTCCGTGGTAGAAAAGAAGAAATAAGCAAACAGGAATGATGAACCGCTGTACAAAAATTCGCGGAGGGTAAACTTATTTCTTTTTTTGCCAGTTGTCCGAACGACAAGTAATTTGCTACAATCTGGATGAGTCCGTCGCACTTGACCTTGGTTACCTTGAAACGGTCCTTAGTTGGCGTTTTATGGTGAAATAATCAGCTTCGAACTTCAAGGAGCTCGTCGAGGTGTTGGAAACACTCTTCTCGTTCAATTCGACGCTCGTCCGACGTACTAGTAATTCTTTCGAGGAATGCCACGTTGAAAAGGAGGCGGAATGGAGCTAAAGAGGTGACGGACTGGCTTCATGAAGTTTATCGAGGACGGAAGGTTGTTATTAGGTACACAAAAGGGAGAAAAACGGAGCAATTTGGGGCCATTGGAAGCCCAGAAGCTCTCGCGTTCGCCAACTCATAAACCTTCTCGGGGTTCCGTTTCTCATAATAAGGGCAGGAAAAATCCCCCACTGGAGGAGGGGAGGGGGTAAAGGGAGAAAAAGGGGGGTTTTTAGAATTGTAAAACAGGCAGGTCGAGCAGAGACGGTCTTCAAGTCCTGGAACAATAGCTCCGAGATGCCTTTGGATAGAAGGTGCTATGGGACCAGACAAAGGAATTGGGGTTCTCGCGGACTCGCGCCGCTCCTCTTCTCTGGAGAGAGCAATCGTTAACACTAAAGCTTTTCCAGCCCAACTTGGTAGAAGTTACAGGATGTTATCTGGATTGGTCGAGGCATCTCGGGAGCTGTAACCATCGCCCACAACAATGGGCCAACACGACGTGCGTTTGCGGACTCCCAGGCAGGCGCTCTCCCTCCTATTAAAAGACCAAAGCCCACGTCTTGTCAAGATCTCTGATTTTTATTTATTTTTTTTTTTTTTGGTTGTTTTGCGCGCGCACGGCGGTTTTTGCCTCGCTTTGCCGGCAATTATCTCGAAGAGGGGACTTATAAAGTGTCCTTTTCTCATTCCGAAAAATGCGAAGGGGACCGCCGCGGAGCGCGCGACACCGCTAATTTGGCTGAACAAAAGTTGAAAAATCCGAAACTCCTCCAGAAAATCCAGCAGATCTTCCGTGTTGGACGGCTCCCTTTAGACCTTGAAACTTTCAGGGCTTTCTCTTATCCACACCAAAAAGATCCATACCAAATTTCAAGTTGATCGGTCAACTAGGAGCCGAGATACGGCCAAAATTAGCCTAAATTACCCTAAATTTCAGTTTTTGTCCCTAATTTTTTTTTGGGTTGAGATAATGGCTTATTTCGTTCAAATGGCACTGAGCCATGCTATAAAGAAGGTATGTAAAAAAAATTCAAGTCGATTGGTCCTTTTACCCAGGCTGTAGACTCGTCAAAGTGGACAGAATTTGCCTAAAGTTTCTGTTTTTTTGTTTCTAAAACTTTTTTGGGTTGAGATAATGGGTTAAATCTTTTATAAGGCTCTGTCTCAAGGTTAAATGAAGCTCTGTGCAAAATTTCAAGTCAATCGGTGAACGTGGAGAGGCTCCAGCCTTGCCTGTCTGAACAAGGAGAAGGAGAAGGAGAAGAAGAACAAGCTAAGGCCAAAAAACCGGGTTTTTTGAAGTTATGTAACTCGGCTCCCTTTAGACCTAGCGACTTGAAACTTTCAGGGCTTTCTAATATCCATTCCAAGAAGACCCATACTAACTTTCAAGTTGATCGGTCAAATAGGAACCGAGATATGGATACATTTTTGTATCTCAGGTGTTGGAAAGAACCGCGTTAATGTTCCAATTTTGAAACACCCAAATGCCCAACTCAAATTCAAAATGTCAAATTTGAATTATTTAATACTTCTTTCTAATAGGAAATGGCCGAACCAGCTACCAAGGCCTTTTTTTGGATTATGATTTCTGAGATGATGCAACAAGCCTTCAAAGTGGGAACGTCGTCCAAATTGAGAAAACTCTACTTATACAAACAGCAAATATAGCGCACATTTTGTAGAAGAGGGTTTGGCCTGCAATTATTGATATCGAGTAACAATCAATAATGATGAATGCGCTCCGTTTGGGCCAAAATGTACTGTGTGAATAGTTACCTATGTAAAAGTTGAAAATTGAAGTTGGAGTTTAAAAAAAAACCACCTTGCCAGCCTCGAATCTCCCTTTGCATCTGGCCCAAACACAGCTCCACAAATGAAAACAAATCAAATTCCGGTGATCAGAATAGTGTACTCCTATAATTACGGCTAGGGATGCAAATAAATAATCGATTAATCTGAATCCGTACTATGTTCATATTTATAGCAATATTGTTTACTAAATGAGAGAAATTATGGATTAGACACACTTATCTTATTCACTGTTTACCAATAAACGATGGAATGGCTAAAATGCAAGCTCTTCGGAAGCGTGATCCTAGAGAAGAAGAAGAAGAAGAAAAAAGTTTATTGACAAAATAAAACAAAGTAAAAGATTCCTTCTGCATTACAAAATAAACAATACCGACATGGTTTTTCAAACCGTCTGTCGAGGGTGTCAGCAGGATAAACTAAAAACTACAATGAAAACAAAATACAATAAAATAAAAGGAAATTAAAAATTAAACTCATGTACCAACGCAGAGCGATATCGCCAGGCTATTTTACTGAAAGCCACCAGTTGGGGCCATCCACCACCATCCAGCAAAGCCACAGCCTCATTCTGAGAAAGCACGGGTTTATTAAAAACTTCGACTCTAAACTCTGCAAGTACTGGGTTAGTACAGAGAAAGTGGTGCACGTCTTCCTTTCCACGTCTATTGCACAGTGCACACTCCTCATTACGGTCGGTGTCATAGGGCTTTGCATTGAGATGCAACAATTCTCCCCTCAACTTGAAAATCCACCTCGCCGAGAAAATATCCATCACTGGCTCACCAACCAAGCTCGCTGTACCGACTCGAAAGGCGGACCAACCTGCCGAGAGGATAAGGATGGCAGCACTGCGCGGGTGGCACCACTGCGCGGATCCGCACCGGCCAGCTGACGATTCGAGGTTTTGATATGAGATACCAACACGATGATTTTCCGGTGCTGACGGTACATTGGTATGTCACGGTTGCAACACCCGTGACCTATTTCCGGGGGCTGGACGGCGATTTTACGTGGAACTGCAGTCATTCGATTCCCCGATTCCGATTTGAGAGTACCTAGCGAGACGTGTGCTTGGCGAGTTAGGTTCTTTACAATATATGTTATATTCTTGTGGAATCAATTAGTTCTCATTCCTTACTACCGAGAGTACACCGTTAGTCGGTAGTGTGGTATTTACGTCCTTTCTCCCCTTCGGGGAGGAAGCGCGTAAATACCACACGGTAGTGAAGTAGGTACTGACACGTGGACAAATGTAGTATTCGTGTGCTATCTCCTGCACATGAATACTACACAAGTTAGTACATTAATGGTGGCAGCGTATCCGAACCAACTACGTCTCCCGTTTGCGAAGGTAAGTACCTAGTTGTAAGTTTCTTATTACCTACGTTGTAAGTTGCTAATAGGAACTTATACAAGTAGTTTGCTTCTGCCAAGGTCATTTGTCTTTCGACGTCTATTTATCGGCTCTAGATCCGTTTCGCCGTCCAATGTATGTACCACCTTGTGGTATCTTTGTCTCCTCTGTGAGGGTTTAGACCTATATTGTATCACTTGGTAGGTATCGGAGACTCCTCTGTGAGGATTTAGCCGTTTTAATGTACCCTTTGAGGTATCGGTGTCTCCGCTGTGACGGTTAAACCACCTCATGCACCACTTTGTGGTATTGGTGTCTCCACTGTGCGGAATTTAGCCGTGTAATGTTCCTCTTTATGGTTTCGGTGCCTTCAGTGTGAGGGGATTTCAGAGTAGGTTTATGGATGCAGAAATGATTGAGTGACTAATCGCTACGGATTACCGACGTATAGCAGGTTACCGACGGCCGGTTGTGGTTTTTTTTTAATCTCACGAAGTTGGCTTTGTTGCAGTCGGGAACCCTTATACGGCACGTTTCTACTTTTCTGGTTTGTTTCCTTTACTTTGGTAGGCTCGTGCTTCGTCAATTACGATATATTATATTACATTTCACACAGTACATATAATATTACGATATTATAACTTTACTCGTTGAGTTTGTACATGATACATTTTTAAATAATATTGTTAAACTAGGTTCAGTACTATGCTGACGATGATAATGCCTAGACAATATAAATACAACAGTACCAATAATTGTTAATATAGTAACAATTAATAAGTAACAATTATTGGTAACAGTAATAGACCCCCCCCCTGGGATGCCCCTCTGGGAAGAAATTATCTAATAATTCAAATAACATAGTATATACACTTGTATAGGCATTGCCCAAGATTGTTTATCTATCTATGTATTTATTGATAATAACGGCGGTTATTCATTTGTTCTATTCTACTTTTGTCCACTTTTTAATTAGTGACGTATTGACAATAACGGCGGTTATTTATTTATTATATTCTACTTTTGTCCACTTTCAAATTAGTGACATATTACCTTCGAACGTTTTAAATACTTTGTAGCCCTTTTCCGTTTTCCGATCAGTTCTGCTATGCAACGATAGGCAAGAGCCAAGGGAAATTAGTAGGATTTCTGCAGATTGTTTTACGACAGCGGGCATTTACTATAAACGAAGTTTTTTTTTTCGTCTAGACTGATTTTGATGTTATGTGCCTCATCTTGTCATCTTTGATTTCTCTCTTTGTGCCTTACACTATTGGCTGTTGAGCTAAATTTTCAAATCAGAATTTATTTATTTCTTTCTACTAAGTACTTTATCTGAATTTAAAGAAATTTGTATTTCATTTATTAGTATTAGTAGTTTATTTCCATGTATGTGAACTCTTGTGGAAACTTGTTTTTAACACAATCTAGCATCAATCAATCAGTCAAATTAGTGACATATTGACAATAACGGCGGTTGTTTATTTATTATATTCCGTTTTTGTCCAATTTTTAATTAATGTCATCGAAGGAAAAAAAAAATAATAATAATAATAATAAAAAAAGAAAAAAAAAAATAATAATAATAAATAAAATAACAATAAATAAACCAATGATAATGATAGAGAAACATGATAATATAGAAACAGAATAAACGAAGCAATTAAGGAAAATGAGAATATAGAAACAGAATAAAAAGAAACAATTGAGAAAAATGATAATATAGAAACAATAAAAGATGAATAACATTAATACATAAGAAAAAAAAAAAAAAAAAAGAAAAAAAAAAAAAAAACAGATAATATAAATGGGTACTATAGGACCAGAATAAAAGAAATGGAAAACAACTGCGCAGAACAACTGCCCCTGGATTATATCAATTACCCCATCCTATATCAGTCCAGACTAACAGTTCTCTGCTTTCAGGTTACCATACTTGCTGTTTCCCTTCTAATTGTGTCTCCCATACCTTCCATGGCAAGCGAACACACAGCTGAACACTGGCACGGAAGTCCTGACTACACGGCTCCGGCAAGTGGCAGTCACAGGCTCGAGGTAGCATGGTGAGATTCACTAAAGCCCTCAGAGTTACTCCGAACTGCGAGACAGCTACAAATGACGTTGCGAGCCTGGAGCCGCACGTGAACTCTACTCAGCCAATGAAGGCTTTCCTTTAATCAAGGCAAGAGGTAAGATGGGAAGTAAGTAGACTAGCTACCAATCCACGGCACTATAGCCCACTGTGGCCGCATCCGGGACCAGGCCAGCTGCACACTAGTAGGGCCCGACTTTGTGCTAGTTGGTCAGCCCACGGTGCAGACCACAGACTTTGGGGGAGCAACGGATGTCATCACTCCACTTGGACCTGCTGCAGGCAATTGCCCAGCTGAATCCATCCTACGAAGACGTCCGGATGAGGCGTCATCATTATAAGGTGTTCCACTGGACTGCAGGAACTGTTTGTGCAGGGGTTGCAGTAGTTATGGTTACCCCACAGCTCTAGTTCTCTAGAATCTACTAATGGCTCTGGCCAAAAATAATAGTTTCCTGTGTACCCCATATTGATCGTAGTTTTTTTTTGCAGACTAATAGCGACCTTCATTTCTAATTAACGGAATGACTCGACCAACTGGGAGGAAGGAACGACGGTACACGGCGGGAAACCTGACATATGACGGTATGGTGACCGCGTAAGGACAAGTGATGGTACAGACTCAGACTACAACAGTAAGACGTAAATCTATAGTCACGAACCACGTAAGTATCATAGTTAAGCCATAACATTTACCATAGTTGTTAGCTATACAACTCATCACAGCAATGCGAGCCTCCACAATAAGTAGGGGTGTTAGATAGTTCGACAGTCCTATCAATTGATCGATAGCAGTTTCCTATCAATAGCCCTACAAATGAGTGCTTCCATAGCATTTACCATAGTTGTTAGCTATACAACCCATCACAGTAAAGCGAGCCTCCACAAATGAGTAGGGGTGTTAGATAGTTCGACAGTCCTATCATTTGATCGATAGCAGTTTCCTATCAATAGCCCTACAAATGAGTGCTTTCACCTAGAGTGCCGCAGAGTTGAGAGCGAGCGAGAGCGTTGAGAATGAGGGGCAGGGGCGGAAGTATAGCACCACCTGGAAGTGGTCTATTCGCGAGGGGGGAGGGAGAGTGGCTGACGTACAAGGCCTACTTCTCTTTATGCATGCCAATGGTTTCTAACCTACATGTTCTTCCCTTTGTGTGTATAAAGGCTAACCATGTGCATTCCTTAACCCCACTCCTTTCATCTGCTTAAAGGGTACTTTTAATACTGGTACACGAGCTCGTTATCTATACCTTGTAGGCTGTTCTTGTATTGCTATTTATATTCTTTCTGGTTTGTTACAATTATTACTCTTACTACGATAATCACTCTGTATTCATCTTGTCTGCTATGTCTTTATCTGCTCTGGATCCGTTTAGCCGGCCAATGTATGTACCACCTTGTGGTATCTGTGTCTCCTCTGTGAGGGTTTAGCCTATATTGTATCACTTGGTAGGTATCGGAGACTCCTCCGTGAGGATTTAGCCGTTTAATGTACCCTTTGAGGTATCGGTGTCTCCGCTGTGACGGTTAAGCCATCTAATGCACCACTTTGTGGTATTGGTGTCTCCACTGGGAGGGGTTTTAGCCATGTAATGTGCCCTTTGAGGTATCGGTGCCTCCAGTGTGAGGGGATTTCAGAGGAGGTTTATACTCGTAGATGCAGAAATGATTGAGCGCCTAATCGCTACAGAACGTACAGCAATTACTCTGTATTCATCTTGTCCGCTGTGTCTTTATCACTTAAACTGTCCCATCTACCATTATATTCTGCCTCTATTTACCTACTCTATTTATCTTGTTTCTGTATTCAGTTACAATTATTACTCTTACTACTATAATCACTCTGCATTATCCTGTTTCTACCATTTATCTTGTCTGCAGTGTCTTTATCACTTAAGCTGTAGCATCTATCATTTTTCTGCCTCTTTTTACCTACTCTATTTATCTTGTTTCTGTATTCAGTTACAATTATTACTCTTACGACTATAATCACTCTGTATTATCCTGTTTCTACCATCTATCTTGTCTGCAGTGTCTTTATCACTTAAACTGTAGCACCTATCATTTTTCTGTCTCTATTTACCTTCGCTATTTATCATGTTTCTGTATTCAATTTGTATGTTTTGGCCAAGCCTCGTCTCATTTGAGTCCCATATTAGAAAACATGTAACAATCAACATTACTACCTCCCCTTCCCCAGCAACCACCACCGGACAACCTCCCTGGCTTCGACAGAGCACGAGGACAATGGAATTGACGCGTCTTACCTAAGGCCACGGGAAACAAGGGTTGGTATCTCTATCTGCTACCGCGATAACGTCATGCTATATGGCCTGCCTATGGAAGGAACTGCCTTGGCAAAAGGAGCCAGGTCAATTAGTCCCAGTCTACCCTGGCGTACCCCGGCTGCCCGCATGAGGACATGCTCAATCTTACCCCGGGAGTGATGTACCGACTCGAAAGGCGGACCAACCTGCCGAGAGGATAAGGATGGCAGCACTGCGCGGGTGGCACCACTGCGCGGATCCGCACCGGCCAGCTGACGATTCGAGGTTTTGATATGAGATACCAACACGATGATTTTCCGGTGCTGACGGTACATTGGTATGTCACGGTTGCAACACCCGTGACCTATTTCCGGGGGCTGGACGGCGATTTTACGTGGAACTGCAGTCATTCGATTCCCCGATTCCGATTTGAGAGTACCTAGCGAGACGTGTGCTTGGCGAGTTAGGTTCTTTACAATATATGTTATATTCTTGTGGAATCAATTAGTTCTCATTCCTTACTACCGAGAGTACACCGTTAGTCGGTAGTGTGGTATTTACGTCCTTTCTCCCCTTCGGGGAGGAAGCGCGTAAATACCACACGGTAGTGAAGTAGGTACTGACACGTGGACAAATGTAGTATTCGTGTGCTATCTCCTGCACATGAATACTACACAAGTTAGTACAGGCCTTGAAGCGAGTGTCAAGCTCCCTATATAGCGTGAACCTCTCCGAATCCATAACCCTCTGCCAGAACCACTGCTTTTTGTGCTCCTTAAACTTCTCAAGGATGTCAGCTGTTTGAAGCCGGATAGATTCAAAAGACAAGGAATCTAACTCATCTATGACACCCAATCCAGTGGCGAGGCGGGCAAGGTGCCCAGCCCATGAAACTCTGCTTCTCATCACTTCCATGGCAATTATTTTAGGGAGACGTGTGTCCGGGAGATGAGCTTCAAGAGTAAAAGCTGATATGGTGTCCACTCCCGTCTCTAGATGTAAAATGTAATTCGGGGAAAACCTCGGTAAACGGAACAGCTTTCTAATATACTGATTCTACAGCTTCTTCCATTAAAAACTTGATCGCGCTGGTGTTCGAGGGATATCAATCTCGTATTCACCGGTCATTAGAAGACTGAGGGAGTCAAAACTCAGCTCAAGAACACTTCGTAAAGAGATTGACATTTTCAAGACAACATCAATATTGGACTCCCCTCCGAATGGCTCAGTTTTCAAAGTGCAGGACTGACTATGCCTACCGTTCTCCAGGTCTTGTCCAAACTCTTTCACGGCCATCTGGTCTGTTAAGGGCTACTCTCGTCTCATCACTGAACGAGTCATCAGTGAATAGGTACAATTTTTTTCCATTCCTCCGCAGACCATTTTTTCCAAATCTCAATCTCTTTACGCGGTGTTCTGCAGTGAGAAGAGGACCTTTCACTGGCCTTCTTGAGCTGAGGTTTGACTAATGACCGTTGAATCCGAGATTGATATCCCTCGAACACAGGCGATCAAGTTGTTAATGGAAGAAGCTGTATAATAATTATTACGCATCCATTTTAACCATTCCATCGTTTGTTGGTAAACAGTGAATAAGATAAATGTGTTAAATTTAATTTATTTAACACATTTGTGTTAAATTTAATCCCTAATTTCTCTCATTTAGTAATCAATATTGCTATAGATATGGTCAGGTCAGAATCAAGAAGATCTCGAGAATTATGGGTGTTGCAATACTTTTGACGGGGACAGTATATAGGGGCGACTATTATATATTTATCTATTATCTATTTATTTAGATGGACACGGACGAGAGCCCAATCATACAAAAGCGGTATAATTATGGTCCGTTCAGCGGTTCTAAACAGTACGTACAAACAAAAATATAATTTATTCATTTACGACGATTCATGTAATGTTCACAGTTCATAAGTGTATATCTACTACAAGGAATCTTTGAGCTTATTAATCAATTGTCTCTATTCGCAGAAGTATGGAAGCACGTCCAAAATCCCTGCAATATGTCGACTCTCGTGCAAAACTCCAGAAATATTATTGTGTCCAGTGCTGTATTTAAATTTTTAACATCAGTCAACATATCATTGTAAAACTAACAGCAATAACGTACTGTGAACAATAGTTTATATATCATATTATTAATTTAAATTAAATGTTAATACAATTACAATTAAAGGTTAAGTATGGCTGAATGTTTAATTACGAGGCCAATAAAGCACTTATTAAAAAAAAAAAAAAATCAATTGGCGGAAATTGAAAAGTATTGGAGAGATCAGAATCTAAGGACTAAGTGCACTCAACACCTTTCAATGCACTTCTCGCTGAGGCGGGGGAGCGTCCTCCTCGCCTAAGGAGAGCCCTACTATGGATTCCTAGCTACTGTGAAGACTTCACATACTTAGCATACTTATTTATTTATTAATTTATTCGTACATACGGGCATTGATGCCCATTTACATACATGGCAGCAATCGAAATACATATTATATAAATTATTGCAGCTAAATATAAACAAATATTCAGTCCAAAAAACGCACTTATTGTTAATAATTTAATAATCTGGATTAACGATAGGAGAGAAAATGACCGGAGGAGTTGCAGGGGTTTTGTTAAGGTAAATTGGCTGTTTCGCTCGCTCCGCGCCGCCTTTATTCCCTAGTAATTAGGAATAAATCTCCGAGTTGATACGGTAGAAGTATCCGCGGGTCCGTATCCCCCTTTGTACAAGTCGAATCTCGTGCCAGAGAGGGAGAGAAGCCAGGAGATTCCTATCGGTTCGCCCCGAGCACCCGCACTTGCTGCTCGTTCGCCTTCAATTTGCCCGCTTCTTCTTCTTTCCCGCGATTCGATGTATCACGTGAGCCGATCTCAGAGCTACCGTTTCACACCTCCGAAGAGGTTGGGGCCGTCTGGTTTATTATTGGTTTAAAAAAAAAACCTTCCAAAAACAAACCCTTGGGAGTCCACATAAGAAGAACAAATGAGACGACTGGGCGACAAAATTAGTCCTAGTTAGAGGCGACATTTCCCTTCAATCACTGAATGTCTGCAGCTCAATATTATTTTCCACTAGTAAATCTGTCCATCTATGTTTTGCAGGAATCGGCCAGCCGTAGCACAAAATGCAGCGAGTCACCTAAGAAGTTGCTTTTCCAAACTTCTCGGTTTCGTGAGCCTAAGCCCTTCATGGACACCACAAGCGATTCTTGAAATGGTCAACGTCCTCGTCGCACAGCCTGTGGACACTTCAAATTTCGCCAAAACAACGCAATTCACCTCGCAAATCTGCCTCGATACCAGAATACCTGACTCCTCACTAATGTCAAATCCAACTGATTTAGACTCACATATGCACGCGTTCTGTGAAGATTCGTGTAGTTCCTGTCTTTTTATGGCACTCGTTAAGTCCTTAAGATATTTGTGTGTTAATTTTGATCATTTATTGAAGTGGTACATTCATAATATGAAATTACTTTTGGACAAAACATTATTGAGGAAATGCTTATTCGTTCTGCTATCAGTAAACTCCAGGCCTTTTGAAGACTGTTATGGATTTTGGATTTTGATGGATCTAATGGATGCTGCTAGGCGGTAGGTGTATTGATGTGCCTGATGATAGGTTCTAGACATGGATTTGATTCATTTCAAATCATAATATTGATTATTCGGCTTAATTTTGTTGGTTCCTATGTACCTATACAAATATTTCTTTCGTGTTATAAAATAATCAAATCTCCTACTGCAAATTAATTAATTTCTTTCTCTTCTACAAAGGTTTTTAGACTCACATATGCACGCGTTCTGTGAAGATTCGTGTAGTTCCTGTCTTTTTATGGCACTCGTTAAGTCCTTAAGATATTTGTGTGTTAATTTTGATCATTTATTGAAGTGGTACATTCATAATATGAAATTACTTTTGGACAAAACATTATTGAGGAAATGCTTATTCGTTCTGCTATCAGTAAACTCCAGGCCTTTTGAAGACTGTTATGGATTTTGGATTTTGATGGATCTAATGGATGCTGCTAGGCGGTAGGTGTATTGATGTGCCTGATGATAGGTTCTAGACATGGATTTGATTCATTTCAAATCATAATATTGATTATTCGGCTTAATTTTGTTGGTTCCTATGTACCTATACAAATATTTCTTTCGTGTTATAAAATAATCAAATCTCCTACTGCAAATTAATTAATTTCTTTCTCTTCTACAAAGGTTTTTAGACTCACATATGCACGCGTTCTGTGAAGATTCGTGTAGTTCCTGTCTTTTTATGGCACTCGTTAAGTCCTTAAGATATTTGTGTGTTAATTTTGATCATTTATTGAAGTGGTACATTCATAATATGAAATTACTTTTGGACAAAACATTATTGAGGAAATGCTTATTCGTTCTGCTATCAGTAAACTCCAGGCCTTTTGAAGACTGTTATGGATTTTGGATTTTGATGGATCTAATGGATGCTGCTAGGCGGTAGGTGTATTGATGTACCTGATGGTAGGTTCTAGACATAGAGTTGATTCATTTCAAATTATAATACTGATTATTTGGCTTAACGGCTAACATTTTGTTGGTTCCTCTGTATACAAATATTTCTTTCGTGTTATAAAATAATCAAATCTCCTACAGCAAATTAATTTATTTCTTTCTCTTCTACAAAGGTTCTTATTATTTAAATTCATCATGTCTGTCATTTTTTGAACATCTTTGTTGATGATTTGGATCCCTTTATACCTTGTTGTGTTTTGTGCGTAGCAGTTCTTTACTTTTGGTAATTTTATTCCGTACTCTGTTTTCCTTATTTCTGTCACGTTCTCATAGAATACTTTTCCCTCCTTTTTTCTAGTTTGTAACATATTTTTTACATTTGATGAACTGTCAGAAGTGGAAGTTCCTTGAAGAGTAACTGGGATGAAAACCTCATGTGTTTGTTAAAGAATATTTTGAGTGTTTTCTTCTGCATTTTATATACGTTTTCTATTAAATATTTATAAGTGCTGCACCATATGATAATGGCATACTGCATTACAGATTTAAATCAGGCAACATAATATATATTATGTATTTTTAAGTAACTGCCTAGGGAAGTATTTTATGGTGTATAGCATGTACGCACATTTTCTCAGTTTTTGACACAGATCGTCTGTGCTTGTCTCATTTTAGCTTGTTGTCTATTATTATTGTATTGTATTGTATTTCTTTATTGGCAAAATAGTTAAGTGTATAATTCAATCGGTATCATTTTTGCCCACCGAAGAATAAGTTCAAGAGAACTTGTGCTCTTCGGAGGAGTTCATGTAACAATATTATAACAGCAGCACACAGGTGATGCAATAACCTAAGACATAAACGTTAATTAACAAAAACCAAATTTTTATCATAGTAACAATGTAAAGAACAAGACAATACGAAAATTAAATAATTAATTTATAAACAAGAAAACATTACGAAGACTCAACAATGCAGAATATTTAATAGTTTTTTAAAATTTGACAGGCTGGAAAACGAAAAAATATTTATTTCTTTTTGGTATAGAGTTCTGAGGGCAGTTACATGAGCATTTCTTCTGTAGAACTCAGTATTTATATTAGGAAGAATGACACGGGAATTATTGCAGTTACGAGTAACAGACGAAGATAAAAGATGACGTGGATCAATTTTAGCGCCAAAAAGATGTACCTATGCAAGATTGAAAATGATAAATTTGATTAATATTTTTAACTTCAAAAGATTTAAACAAAAGTGAGGAAGAATATCTAGAGTTTTCCTAGGTATTTAATTTTTGAGTTTATTCTATTGTTGGACACTGACAAGGATCTTCACTGCAATCATGATATCTGAGACATAGTTCATCAGATGATTCTAGCATCGCCGCTTTGTCTCCTTTCCTTCATGTGAAGTGACTTGCTGGCGTTGGCAGTCAAAGTGTTGCTATCCATCCATCTTTTGACTGTGCGTAGGTCCAGTTCTGCGTTTTTGTAGGCTTCCTTCCCACTATTACCCGAATTCAGAGAGGTATGTCATCAGCAAAAAGGTAAATTGTGCCATTATACTTTTGGGTCATCACTCCATTTTCATATAGTAAGAATAACGCTGTCCCAAGAGATGTTCCTTGAGTCACACCGTACTCCTTGATAACATTGTCACCACTCTTTGCTCCTTTCAAGTATAATGCTTGATCTCTGTTTTCTAGGTAACTATGGTTATAGCCATGCTGCATGACTGTGGATTTTTTATAGCGTTATTTGAGTTATGATATCATGAAGCGGAGGTGTCACTGGGGTTTCTATTAACGACAAGTTCTCCAACTGGTTCAGCCGGTGGTTTTCGCGGGTGTGTCAAAATACCTCGTTCGCCATCAATTTTCTCGTGAGTACGAGAAAACTCTTTAGACGAGACCCGCAAGTGGATACAGGATGGCGGAAAGCTCTTCTCGTGGCGAAGCTCAGAGTGGGAAAACCGACAAGAAGGAGACAAAAAAAGGTCAGATGTTAACGGAAAGTAACGAAAACAGGGAAAGGTGGAAAAACGGCGAAGGGACACTAAGGGATCAGAGGGGCGGACGAGAAGTGCACGTTGTTTTAACAAGTTTGGGCGTTGTTTCCACAAGAGTGCGACCCTCCTTGACAAACAAATCGAAGGAGCCTTTCCTTATTTCCCATCTTTTTCCCCGTACTTGGGAGGGGAACAGAGAGAAAAACATTAATCGAGCCGTTCAGACGACGGCGGGTTTGCCGTTGGTTCGGGCGGTCACCGCGAGATGGGAGGTCGCGAAGTTGAAGGGATTTCCAATAGATGACGTTAGAGGGGCGATAGCGAGATCCTCGAGTAGGGGAGGCAACGAGGGATGGTTTGGTGACGTCACGCAATGTTGTCCTAACGACTCGTAGGGACAATATGATTTTTATTGTACATTATGAATTCGCACAAGAACTAGGCCAGTAAAATTAGAAGTAAAAAAATGGGGTACCTGAGATTTGGAGAAAGCTGAAAATCGTTCTAAAACCTTGAAAACGAGTAATCTAAGTTTGTACTCCTCCAGAAGTTGAGCTTCACTTTTGGTGATTGGTCTTTCTTCAGTCTTTCGCTTATAACTAAATATACCACTAAATACAAATATTCAAAAAATTTTACTGAAGATGTAGGATATTCCAAAATTACTTCATATGTGTTTAAAAGTACGGTTGAAATTGGTCGAATTTTAAAATTTAAGTGTTCTTTGAACTTGCCGTTGATTCGCTGATATTTTTGGACTACAGAACTGCAGCAATAACCGACCTTAAAAGCGAGGACCTTGTTAAGCTAAAAAAAAAAATGCACAGAATGCATTGGTGTGGTTCATTTCTCGACTAAAAATGGACGAACACGTCAAACACGTCACACCGTATCACCGAGCGGAAAAAGCTTAGTATAGCCGTGATGGCGTTCAAAGTGCGTTAAGTTCCGGAGGCCGGGGTACTAGTCAAATGTTAATACGAGGAGATCAATTCACCGAACCACCCGATACAACCGGTCCTTTGTTGTAGAAGGAACAAGGATTTTTGATGATTTTGTAGATTTATCAAATTTGAAAAAACAAAAAAAAAAATCCCCAGTCATGCAGCATGACTATAAGAGCGAATTTTCTAAGAAATAATTGGTTTTATGTAAAACGTCTTCATTAAAGAAGCTGATGTCCATGAAAAACATCTCAAGTATCAACCACGTTTCTTCATCCTGCAAGTGGTCAAGTTTGAGAGCGGAATAAGATATAGCAATTCTGACTTTCCCATTTTATTCAGCGTGTAAAAACCTTAAAAATGAGGTGTCACTTGACAGACCGTTTCATTTTTGGAATTTATGGGTGAACCTCCCCCCCCACCCACAAACATCCCCAAAACCCCCCTCTGCTTTTGGATTGTTTTGTTATTTAGTGTAGTTTAGTGTTTCAGTGTTATTTTTTGCAGTTTTGTTCTGGTGCAGGCAACAAAGTCGTCAAACTTGTCAAAAATAGGTATACAAATGACACTTCCCACGGCTCAGAAACTGTATATTTGTGAAACTGTGATAACTTACTTTGACAGTAAAATTTGTCAATATAATTAAATTAAGTGATAGATATTAATACTACTAAGATGTTATAACGATATGAAATACGAAGACACGGTATAGTGGGCACTCGTGTGATACAGAAAAGTGTCCACAATAAAAAAGTGTCATGAAATTCCCATGCATTTTCAAAGTTTTTATGTTTAGTGTGTAGGTACACGCAAAAGAATCGAAAATTTGTCATGAATAGGTACATTTGCACATACATACATTAATACGTATAAAAGTACACTTTTCACGAGTCAAAACATGCGACTGCTAACAATTAATTTTAGATTTTAAAAATCTGTTAAATTTTCATTTGATCGCCAAAATTGGCTCATCATTTCATTCTGCAAGACTGGAACTTTTGTTTGTTAATTGTTTCTTATTTTATGTGTGATTACTGGGACGCTTTCTGTTCGTGTACAGGAGAAAAGCAATATTTATGAAAGTGTAAAGAGTTATAAAATGTATATTTATTAATATTCACTATTTTCATTGTTAAGGACTCGAAAGGGCACAAATTGTACACGTAAATAAATAAACGAATATGATTCGCGTCAATTTTGTTCTTTACACCTCGGCTTCGCCTGACTGTACCGTTAACTTTACAGCGCCGTCAAGGCGGATTCTCTCTTCAGAGCGGAGAAAGAGAAACGCGGGGGAGGGGAATTGGATTTCGCTTTATCCGGATTTATTGTAACAAATTTTTATCGGGAAGCCCATCTCCCGTTGAAAGGGATCTTTTTAATATATTTCCAAGACACCAATCGACGCCGACGGCCCTTACAGATGAGGTCGAACAGATATTGATGACCGAAAGGTCAGAAAGAACTTTGGCGTCTTGAAAGAAAACATGAAAAAAAAAACCCTCCGATCTGCCCCTAAAAACCTTTAAGAGAAGAAAAAAACCCACAACCATTAGTCTGATTGAAAGAAGCCCCTTCCTTCCACACTACTTCCACTACTTCCTGATTCGACGCAAATCGATGTAATCTTGCCTTCCCTCGCTTCCCGTACACTCTTTTATCATAATCGGAGACGTTAGTTGGGCGGTTTCAACTGTTCACTGCCAAAAATCCGTAGAAATCGTAATAATACCGGTATTAGCTCGGCGAAACATCTCCGATAATGAGCGATTGGAATCGACCAAGAAAAAACATTATCCACTGTATAAAATATTATCTCAATTTTAGAGAATATTGAGCCGCCCAGAAGAACACCGTCTACCCCACGTCATCTCGTCGAGTTTTGCCTCTGGTACTCCCCAGGATTGCAGTAATGATTGCACAGACATGTGCATACTGCTCATATCAAGGAGAGTAGCTGAAAAAACCTGCTTTCCCTGCTTTTGTCGAAAGATTTTTTTCTGAATCCGAATTGAAGTTCTTCTGGTCAATATAAGGAATTAACATGTTTAATCACTATTCGAACAATTTGGACATCACTAGCAGCATTGATACTATTCTCTTTGTTCGACTCGTTCATCATGATTCGGGTATTATTTCCAGAGCTGTGGAACATACCGAAGAGTGAAGGCAGCATTTATCATTTGTACAATGACTAATGTTTTACGGGTATTTTGTTTTAGTTCATACTTGTGTTTTGATCTTTTTTTTTCGCTCGATCACTAATTCGAGCAATGACAACATGCTCCTCTTGCGAAGAACTTGCTGGTTCAAGATGTTGACTCTCCTCATTTCCAGGGTTGCTTCAAGGTTTGTGTATTTTGAGCATTTGCGATTGAAGAGAAACTAGGAGCTCCATCGCAAATCTGACTGGATCCAGCGCAAAATTTCGAAGGTGAAAGGTTATCAAACTCAAAGATACCAGAAACCTACATGTGTTACGTTGCAGATTAAGTGATGAATTTTTAAAATTATACGTGCGTATAATATATTCCCCTGATGTGGGTATTATAACATGAATATGGCTGATAACTACACGAATACTGCTGCTTCAGCAGTACCTAACAGCACTCATCACCTACCACGTCTATATGATGTGCATTTCTAGCATTAGTGATTTTGAGGGACAAGTTTAAATCCTTCGGTTAATATAGACGTGGTAGGTGATGAGCGCTGTTAGTTACTGCTGAAACAGCAGCATTCGTTTAGTTATCGGCCCTATTCATGTTATAATACCCACATCCAGGTAATACAATATATTACGGTGTGTATTTCTAGCAATAGTGAATTTGACGGACATGTTTAATATCCTTCTATTAATATAGACGTGATAGGTGCAAAGCGCTGTTAGGTACTGCTGAAGCAGCGGCATTCTTGTAGTTATCGGCCCTATTCATATTATAACACCCCCATTAGGGGACTATATGATTTGTATTTCTGGCACTAGTGAATTTGACGGACAAGTTTAATATCCTTCGGTTAATATAGACGTGGTAGGTGCTGAGCGTTGTTAGGTACCGCTGAAGCAGCAGCATTCGTGTAGTTATCGGCCCTCTTTAATTTATAATTCCTCGTATCAATCTGAGATTCATAGTACGGGGAATAGAGAGACTCATTTTACTAAGTTCATTTCACTCGGAGCTCGTTTCCTTTTACAGTTATAAACATCTTGTCTCGTGCATATATACATCCGACAGCGTGGGGCTGAGGGGCGGGGGTAACCCGTAAAACCTTTCTCAATGGCTAAGAGACTCGGCCGCTCAATAAAGTGTGATATTTATTGCTTCGGGGCTTATGTGCCCACGCACGGATTAAAACGTGGCAAAACCAGTCGAGAAAAACAGCCCACAAGACGAAGGATAGCAGATGAGGTTCGGAAGGTGAGATTTTATTGATGGCAAGAGCCAGGAGGGGGCCCTTCTCTTAACTTCTCTTAGTCATAAAGGGGGCTACCTGAAGAGAAGGGGGTGCGAGTTTAAAATAAATAATTGCCCGATGCCCGCTCGCTTGGTGGTCTTCCTCCATAAAATAACTTTGAGCTCCAAGTGCAAACGTTTTGTCACTGCCTCATGTCTTCTTGGCGGAGATTAGGGCGTCACCAATCACTTCTCGATGCAGATTCGGGCTGGCGTTTCTCAGATACCTCAGTTTTATGATATCCCTCCTATCGGGGGCCTTGCGATATACGATAGACTCTTCATAAAAATGTATGAATCAGACGGATACGCGAGAGGGTTACGTAAAAATGACATAGAGAAGAAACGGCAATAAATTCCTTCCACTATAAGGAGAGCTGAAAAAAGTAGACAGATTCAGACATGTTTTGAGGCTACTAATAATGAATTTCCATATTTCCATATGACTGATTTGGGGGCTGAAATTGCCTGTCAGGTGATTCGGGAGCCAACTTCCCTTTAGTACATACCTACCCAATTCTACCAAATTAGCTTCACATTATACTTTCCTAACAAATCTGGTTGAAACTTGGCACCAATCTCCAACCAACGTCCCTAGCAAGTAAAATTTTGGTTTGCTCAAAGCCCTGAAATTACAGTGAATGACGTCACAGTTTGTTGAGGAGGCAGACATCAGCACAGTGAGATTTTAGAGGTAAATCAAGAGTGGTTATAAATTTGACGAAAACTAACGCAGGTATACGGGTTGCTTGTAGGTGAAAACCATGTGAACAACCTACAAAATGCTTTTGAGTACATTTTCGAAAGCTAAGAGTAGGTACTAGGGGGTAAAGGGCGTTGGAAGCTGTTAAGGACCATTTCGCTCAGTTACTACGGAGATTCATAGTACCTTTCGGAAATTGGAGTTTTAAATTTTGCACCGAAAACAATAGCTTCTTTCTCTTCGAAGATTCGCTAATATTCTTAAATATAGGCTAGACACTTCCTTTTCGTGACATGACTCTCCAATACCGCAATTTACTGAGAACCAAAGTCGATTCGAGGTATTTGGTAGATCTATCTTCAATAATGGCCAATTTGCCCAGTTAGAGTTGTCCAAAAATTATTAGGCCACCTCGAAAAAACACACATTTAATATACTTATTAATATAATAATAAACTGTCGTGAACCAACTTGAAGCGTTTTTCGGGGTCTTCAGGTGGTGAAACGTGTGTAGATTGTGCATAATTGCAGAGTGCTTTTGATATTCCAAATATCAAGATACGGCGGAAGAGAAAATTTTAATCTTACGGAAAAGTCAAGTTAACATTCCTTTATTCATTCGGCTGCAGTCCCCTTTTCCTTCTCCGAGTGTGCGCCTGAAGATGTGCGTATATGTGTTCGAAAAAAGAAAAGTAATCGTTATTTTCTTCGAAGCTTCCCCGCACTTCGGCCTATAAAAACATTTAAAAGGCAATCTCGGCCTTCGGGAATATAGAGCGGGGGCGGCCGGGGGGGCGGTGGAGAAGGACGAAAACGATTGTATCGGAATGGGAGCAGTTTAGGAGAAGGCTCCGAGGAGGAGGTTCACAATAGCGTCCTATAGAAACACACTGGAAAGGGCTAAGGGCTGAAAAAGGACGGCAATACGTATCCTCTCTCTTTTCCATTGAGTCTTGTGCGAGAGGTTAGACGAAGGATTCGCGACAGTTTCCCTTCTTGTAGGGACGTTTCCTTCGAGGACGATGTTTATCATTTCGAGACACGAGTCACCCGATTCTTTTGGGAACTGACGTTTTGGACGTAACAACTTGACCACAATTCCGAATGGAAAGTCCTCCTTGTCGAGTGTTCTATGGAGTATCGCGCCCAGGACTAGCGTCCAAACCGCAACTTCGTTTTTCAACAGTGATATCGGTCAGCCAGTGCCCAGAAGATCCAGAAACACTATACAGGTGCACTCAGGAATCAATTGGGCCGACGAACAGTGGGAAACAACGCAGTTGCCAAAATGTATGTATTTTTAACGATTTCTTTTCATAGGCCAGTGAGAAAATCTTGAAGATCCACAGGTGGCATTTGGATCTCGAAAGATAGTTGGAACTGAGCCTGGAATTGATCCAAACATTAATTCGGGCTGAGTCATCAGGAGTCCTCTTCACTCTTCTTCCCTATGCCCTCCGTTCGTTATTGCACATATTTTGATTTGTAAGTCCACTTCTGCTCATTTTGCAACATCTTGGCACTACTAGCCTTCTTGCAGCCAACTCCTTCTCACAGCCCATTTTGTGTAAGTCATCATCAAATTCGGGCAGCAGCAGCAAGATGGGGCATTCACTTTTTCCATTCTGCACAAGTAGGCATAGAGCAGTCCATGTCCTGAGAAGAACTGTGATGCTTTCCGTGCAGCCAGAATGTCGGGGACCAACCGGTCAGTCCATCTCCCTCTCGTTCACCCGTCCACATCTCCTGCCATCTAGTCATTGCAGGATCTATCTCCTTCTTCTCTTCTTTCGTAAATCCAGTTCCTTTCTGCAGCGAGCAGCTGTACAAGTATCCGGCTACCCAGGGCTAGTATCGCTGGATTTGATACTGTCCTGTAGGAACATGCAATCCGAAGTGCTCATCTACAGCTACCATACTTTGGGCACCATACCGCAGATTGAAACAGTGCTGAGAGAATAGTGAAGACTGAAAGAAGCAATACCAATTCTGCCCACCAGAAAAGCCATAAATTCATATTTTAAGGTTGAATACGACAAAACATGAGCTCTCGAGTTCACTTATCTGGACAGGAGCCAACCACTCGTCTTAAGGAGGCTCCATGGGGATTGCTGAATACGAATCGCTTCCTGACTGCTGAAGACGAATGGGCTATGGAGCGCAGATGGAGTTTGAGGTGGTTGAATCGAACAAAAGAAGTCTGTGCGTAAAAATTCGCTCAAACGGCCATAACTCTTTAAATCATATAAATGATGACGAAAAACACAGTAAATGTTGACTTCTGTATTGACACGGGTCAGAAAATCATGAAACTCCCCGGAGTGAACATTTAATCTAAAAACGTCTCGTTGAAATGTGCACAAGAAAAGTTGCTGTTGTGAGAAGATCTAATTATTTACACATTTACACTAAATTCTTATAGGTTCCTACCGTTTTAACCGTCATAACTGAAGCAGGGACAAGAAGCCTAAACACACCTAATCCTTGTAGCAAAGGAAGCAATGCTGCATTATGACCCAACAATTCCTTTTTATCCCCGGAACAGCAAAAAAAGGAATGTAGCCCTGGCAGTGGAAAACCTCATAAAACCTCCCTCCAACTGTCGAGAGGGTGTTTTCATTCATTTCGTTTTTCGACCGCTGAAACGGTTTTGTCGACCAGGAAGCATGAATCAATAAAATCCACAGAGTCACGCCGGCTCAATGAATCAGATTGTAAGCATTTTACAATACGACCGGAGGTTTCTCGCGAAGTTTTTCACAAGCATCCGCTCTTCACGCCAAAGGTGCTTTAGAGGATGGACGTAATCACAGGCCTAAAAGATCGTAACGCAGCAGTTTCTAAGAACATTAAAGTTGTCTAATGGCCTCTAACCTACCGGACTTGCAACTTGGGACGTCTTAATACTCGGATCATGACTCTATTACGACCTCCTCCTTATTTTTTTTTGTGTGCCTCAGGAACTGAACTCTACTTAACCTCCTGGTATTGCCACTTTGCAACCAGTCATTGTTCTCAACTTCTTCGGTTCCTAACATGGGGAATAATATCTCAGTGAAGCGTTCGCGCACATGTACATATACCGCCTACACGTATCATTAAAAAAATTTCATTCATAACACATGTGTCTGAGATATCCAAGAAAATTCGAATGTCCAAATTAAGAAACACAATGTGTGAATCAGCCTTCAATTTACCCGGAGTGTCCTTTCGAAATGATAATATGATTCACTGTTCACTGTATGCTGATGTAATAAGTAGGGTCCTAGCCCTCGGATGACCCCACGCCAATCCTGCTGATTCACCAGATCCAGACCAATAATTGAAAACTTCAACAAACCAAAATTCCTGAAGAAAATTCCTTTTTTGAATTTCGCTATCACAAACTCACCAACAATCCACATAGGCCAGTCAAAATCGACACAAAAAACTGCTAAATTCGCAAAACATGATGTGTCTCTGATTTTCTAGTATGGTGTTTGGACCTATTAAGGTTGTGTAGACCCAAGTTTGCAATTCTCCAATAGTTGTGAAAAAAGTGTAGCACGCGTAAAACCGTGAAATTGTCGTTTTTTCAGTTTTTGCTCTGCATCTCTTAAACTATGCATTTTTCGAGGAAAGCCACCATATACTTTTTTGAGGAACATCAAATGTTCGACAACTAAGGCCCAATCAGAGCTCTGTAAGTTAATTAGTTACCAAATTACGGTTCTTTGAAAATAGGCCTTTTTTTCCAAAAAGTTGAAATTTTAGTTTTAGACCTTCTTTAGACCGAAATTGCGGCTAAACCGTTGATCCCACCAGTAGAACTTGTGGTATAGATGTCGA
Organism: Stenodema calcarata; assembly: GCA_963920205.1. Taxonomy (NCBI): domain Eukaryota; kingdom Metazoa; phylum Arthropoda; class Insecta; order Hemiptera; family Miridae; genus Stenodema; species Stenodema calcarata. Next base: position 7,507,385 of record OY986060.1, on the reverse strand, counting down.
AGGCAATTTAATTACCTTCAAATCAAGCGCAGAGTGGGGTCCGTCGGTCTCGTAGTTCTCTCATAATCTCAAAAGTACGCTCAGTAAATGTTAGCCAGTGTGTTAGTTTTTTACTGTGTCATGTCATTCATGATAATATCATGTATATTATACAGGTATATATTATATATGTAGGTCTACACAATTTCAATTCAGTTTCCCTCTGATTAGTGGACACCTCTCAATAGCACACGGATTTCTCCAACCCCACGCTGTTCACTATCGATATGTTTTATCTACCTGAAAATCGATAGTTGGGTTCATTATTATAATACGAGTATTACGGCCTACTGAGTTCCTCTAACGGAAGTGTACCTGAAATTCCAACTCCATCTTCAAACTGTCTAATTAGACTAATTGGGTCCGCCATCTGTTTGACGTTGCCCGAGTATCAGGACTGACCTACGACTACCTATTAGTAAGTAGGTATAAACACTAGGGCCCCCTCAGTGTGTTTAATAATTCATCAACGAGAAATTTTTGTCCTCTAAAACTTCTTGTTTAGTAGAAAAAATGAAAATAAATTTAAAAATTATGATAATAATAATAGTAATAGCGAATAATTTACGTACTCTGAGATAATTGTAGGCGTGTTATTAAAGAAAAATGTCATATATGGAGCTTTCAATACGATGTGTGCTGGAGGCTTCAAGTTGGGGTTCGAAGGCTTCATCGTTCATTTCGCTCGCTAAGAACACAGAAGTAGCGTAAGTCCGAACCTGAAGTTTTCAGAAAATCGAGATTGAAGTTAATCCAAATGCCAGTCTGTTTACGTCCGCTATAAAGTGGGAAAAGTGGTCACACTCATTTTTTCAAAATTCGTACTTACCAGCAAATTAATTCGTAATGTTATGAGCAATCGATTTGACGACTCGTAGACGTGGTAAATGGCGTAACGTTAGTTCGCCAACACGAACTGACTCAATTTATTTTGTACGAATTATTTTGACAATAAACCATTCATTCATTCATTCAGATTTCAAAAGTAGCCGAAACACAAGTACTTCAGTTTATAATTATACTTAGCAGGGAATATTGTGTTTTCTACCGCTATCATTAAAGCTCGCACCTACTTGTTATGTTCACCATCGATTGTTTTACTTTTTTATATATTTTTGAATACCAATAGCGACGGGGGTTGAGAAAAATGAGAATGTCTGAGCCTGGAGATGAAAAAAATATATAAAGATCCCAAGTCTTGTTTAGCCCACGGGTGTAAATCATTGAGAAACCTTGAGCTTCTGGACGGGCCTCTCCGTACTCCAGAATCCCCTCACTACATCCGCCCACTTCCACAGTAACCAGGAGCACGCTGAAGGCAGCAAATGGCTGATCAATTATTCAACTCAGCTTACTACGGGCCCCAACTCGGTCTTTTTCTCCTCCACTTCCACTCGCGGAAGATTTTTCTCCCTGATTCCACCTTCAGTTCGAGGGGTTCTGGCAGATGAAACAAGAAAAAAATGCCGAAGGCACAACTCAACCTGAAATAAACTATCCAGGGTCGGATTCATCGGTTAGTTTTACGTCGGAATCGTTTCCAACTGAAGGTAATAGGAAGGGAAATCTAATTACGACACAAATGAGTGAAGTCGTGTTCGAAAAGTCTATATCGGATGTTGGGTGAACCTGCAAAACCGATGAATCTTAGCGTTAACCTCGAATTTACACTTCTGTTTTATTTTTTAGGTTTTTTGGCGAAATTTTCTGCGTTATACCACCATCGTCACACTGGTGGAGTTGCAGCAAAGCGGCGTCTGCAGCATGAAACTTGCACTAATCGACCACCTGATGGCACACAAAAATCTTCTGAGAAAACCAACGGAGACCCCTTGTCCACTATTGAGAGGTGATAGATGTCGGTAGGGACTGGATTCGACTGTCCATGTCCACTACTGAGAAGGACAAAATCCAATGATTCATACGATGTCTTGCTGAGACCACTGAGTCTGTCCACTATTGAGAGGTGATTGATGTCTTTAGGGACTGGATTCGACTGTCCATGTCCACTACTGAGAAGGACAAAATCCATTGATTCATACGGTGTCTTGCTGAGGCCACTGAGTCTGTCCACTATTGAGAAGTGATGGATGTCTGTAGGGACCGGTTTCTGCTGTCCATGTCCACTACTGAGAAGGAAAAAATCCATTGATTCATACGGTGTCTTGCTGAGGCCACTGAGTCTGTCCACTATTGAGAGGTGATAGATGTCTGTAGGGGCTGGATTCGACTGTCCATGTCCACTACTGAGAAGGACAAAATCCATTGATTCATACGGTGTCTTGCTGAGGCCACTGAGTCTGTCCACTATTGAGAGGTGATAGATGTCTGTAGGGGCTGGATTCGACTGTCCACGTCCACTACTGAGAAGGAAAAAATCCATTGATTCATACGGTGTCTTCCTGAGACCACGGAGTTCGTTCACTATTGAGAAGTGATAGATGTCTGTAGGGACTGGATTCGGCTGTCCATGTCCACTTCTGAGAAGGACAAAATTTATTGATTCATACGGTGTCTTCCTGAGACCACAGAGTCTGTCCACTATTGAGAAGTGATTGATGTCTGTTGGGACTGGATTCGACTGTCCATGTCCACTACTGAGATGGACAAAATCCATTGATTCATACGATGTCTTGCTGAGACCACTGAGTCTGTCCACTATTGAGAAGTGACAAATGTCTGTAGGAACTGGATTCGACTGTCCATGTCCACTACTGAGAAGGACAAAATCCATTGATTCATACGGTGTCTTGCTGAGGCCACTGAGTCTGTCCACTATTGAGAGGTGATAGATGTCTTTAGGGACTGGATTCGACTGTCCACGTCCACTGCTGAGAAGGAAAAAATCTATTGATTCATACGGTGTCTTCCTGAGACCAAGGAGTCTGTCCACTATTGAGAGGTGATAGATGTCTTTAGGGACTGGATTCGACTGTCCATGTCCACTACTGAGAAGGACAAAATCCATTGATTCGTACGGTGTCTTCCTGAGACCACGGAGTCTGTCCACTATTGAGAGGTGATAGATGTCTTTAGGGACTGGATTCGACTGTCCATGTCCACTACTGAGAAGGACAAAATCCATTGATTCGTACGGTGTCTTCCTGAGACCACGGAGTTTGTTCACTATTGAGAGGTGATAGATGTCTTTAGGGACTGGATTCGACTGTCCATGTCCACTACTGAGATGGACAAAATCCATTGATTCATATGATGTCTTGCTAAGACCACTGAGTCTGTCCACTATTGAGAAGTGATAGATGTCTGTAGGGACTGGATTCTACTGTCCATGTCCACTACTGAGAAGAACAAAATCCATTGATTCGTCTCTTCCTGAGACAACGGTGTTTGTTCACTACTGGATGTAGTCCGCTATTGAGAGGTTTCCACTGTATATACTCGTAAAAACACCTTAGCGCATTGCTCACGGGTTCGCTGCGTGCCTACAGACTAAAACGAAAAATTCATACGACAATTGAATTATGCAGAATTATTATTTTAATCAAAACGATATTTCAATAATCGTTCGATTCAAACGCGGGCCACCCACGTCGTATTACGACAACGTCGAGGTTTCTCTTTTTTTCGTATGATTCAAACCGTTCGCGTCCCATTTGGAAATGGTGCTTTCCGCATTTGGTTTCGCCGAGACAGAGTCGGGCGGATTTGGTATGCAAATATATTTAATGTATTGTATTATGTATGGAGACAGTCAGCGTTGCATTGCCCAGGACGTCCTGACGGGCGCCACCCATCTGAATCACGTCGTCCTGATTTGTAAGATCCCTGCGTTATTACGAGTATTTTCTCGTAAGCTCAACGGAAGGTCAAGTTCCTTTTTTTTAAAGAATATGCCACGGTACTTAAGTTACGTAGAGCGTTTTAAAGTTTTATCCCTAATTGGAGTATTTTGAACAAAAATGATCACAAAACGTTTCGCTGTTGTAATAATAATCGCATAAAAAATCAAAATAAATTAACTTTTCGATCCATGTGTTCGGTTGTGTCACTGAAATCAGCTCAAATTCAGTCTCCTTAAACAGTTTTTCGAGGCCTTGAATTGAATAATATTCATATTATACGTTTGCTGATTGCTGCAGGACTCACTACGCAACAAACCAATGTCCAAACTCAATAAGTCACGCTGAACCATTAGAGCAGATTAGGGCTTTTTCATTGTGGAAAAAGTGGTGGGGATTTTGCCCCAACAAGGGGCGCAAGAATGTGCTGCGTTTCAAAATGCCTCAATTGGCTTATCATGGAATCAATTTATTGTAACTTTCTTAGAATTATTTTCAGTTCAGCATTCTACAACAACGTTGTAGGCAATGATAGAGTTAATAGAGCTCATTTGCGACGTGTAAAAAGCTTGCTAAGAACTGTTTATGCAATTTCTACTTGACCCGACACCCTCCCCTCCACATTTTTCTTGCCTATCCTGTTTTTCTTCCTGTTTTCCATCAAGATCCAACATGTCACCTTTTCGGAGAATTATTTGAACTACCAAACAATTTTGTAACCATATACCTTGTATTGTAATATTAACATTTCGTATTTTGTATTTACAGCGGTACCACTGCGGTGATTAAAAAATGCCTAGTATGATGTTTTCTAATTGAGAATACAAGAGAATACCGCAACAGCTTGAACAGATGTAGTTTTCCTGTCTTTAGCACCAATATACGATGAGTTCACACGTTCTGATTCTAAATAAACCTGAAGGTCAGAGTTCGAAAATTTGTGTTTTTTAAAAATTAATTGTGGTTGACTATTCTCCTTAAATTGTCTGGCGCCCAAGTTTTCCCCTCGAAGGTAGCTCTGGGCAACTTCCCAGAAATGATGTGAACTTCCTATCCCTGAATCTCACGCACAAGTCGTTAATATATTTTGATGAGAAAGAATAACTGCTACAATGTGCACCCCCTGAGTTGCAGGTCAGGAGCCTCCACTGCAGGGAGGTTTCTGGGTTTTCGTCATAAATGAGAACTCAAATGTTGGATTTCGCGAAGGAAGAACGTGGAAAACTTTCTCGTTGTAACGGGATCTTTCTTAGTGTCAGCCTTGACGTAGGCACAGGCCGCTCGAGTCCTCCTGGGGGTGAAGGTTGCACCCTCCAACAAACGAACTGAAAACAGATGAGTGGGAAAAAGGACGAGGAAGAGTTGGGGAAAAAAAAGAAAATTCACCCCAAGGAGAATAGCAGAGGAAATCCAATAAAACTTTACCTCGAAAGGATAATTTTACTGTAGGAACCGCCGCCGTGTTTTCCCTTTTCCGGGAGCCACACATCCTTTTCAAAAGCTCATCCCGTACTTTTTCATTTGCACGGCACACACGCGCGCATATTTGAACGGTGAGATTCTCGTATACTAAGCGTTAGTGTGCGCGTCTTGGTTGGTTTTGGGGGCGGATGAATAAAACATGACCTGCCTGGAGGCGGAGCGGGCGTTGCGGCCCCGAACTCGTGCAACTTTCGGCTCGGTTCATGTCTTAATTGTGGGAGGGGAAAAAACACAAACAGGAGAATTCAAGAGGCACTGCAATATAACGCTTCAAATAATACTAACTTGTTCAGGAGGGTCACACAGGTATTTTCCGGACAGTACAAACCGTGTACGTGTGACTTATGAGGCGAAAAAGTGCTGTCGCCAGATCCAAGATAGTTCTTGTTTCCATTGGAATCTTATTTCAGTGCCTACTTGCAAACCACATTTCATATTAGGAGCTCCATGGTCGATTCCTGGGCTGGTAAGGAGCTTAACACATGGTACACTCGTCTAATGTAATAATTGTTCACATCAGCTGAACGAACACAAGTTTTGTGGCTCCTGTATAATATACTATGCTCTTCACCAGTGACCTACCCGAAAGAGAATAAAATACTCGGGCAACGTTTGCTGACGATACTGCGGTCTTCGCTGTAGGATAAAACAATAGGGAATCTATATCAAAACTAAGCTGATAGATTGACCGACTTCACGAATGGACAACCAAGTGGAGAATCAAAATGAGCGAGGCAAAATCGGTTCATGTAGACTTACGGATGCACCGCTACGAGCAATCGCTTGATCATCCAGCGATTTCAGAATAACGTGCTGCGCGCCTGCGTCCAATAGCAGCCAATAGCCAATCACCCGAGGTTTGGTTTCGAAAGATGTCCAATGCCCCGCATTGGTATTTTGGCGGATGAGGAAGAGGATGACAAACATTAGCGAAACCTCCCTTACAATTGGGAATTCTGACAGTTGCACGGGACGGCACTTGAGGGAACACGAAAGTTGAAAATAAAAAAATAAGACAAAAATAAATAAGAAAACAGGCAATACATATGGATTTGGACGCTGAGTCTGAGAGTGGCAGCCTTGCGGTGTACTACCATGCAGGACACGTAGCCCCTTGACTGACTTAGTGTAGTCCCTGTGTAGTCTCAGCTTTCTGCGTCTCCTTCCCTCTAGCGCCCTTATTATTGACTTAAACAGACCAAGACCTCTCCAACTCCCACTTCTTATTATAATAAAAGGCGATTGTTAAGAGCGACAGAACTTAAATCTTTTCGAGGAGGGGAAACGAAGAGAGAAAAAAACGGTCCTCCCGCAACGGGAGCACGAGGACGTGCGCTTGAGGATTTGCATCGGCGATGCTTCCTCTCTCGAGGGAGGGGAACGGGGCATTAGCAATGAATGAAAAGCTAATGGTCTTTTACAGACAGACATCGAATTTAATGGTGAAAATAGATTGGCCGCCGGCTATTTGCAATTTAAATTTCAATTTATTCGAACGGCGAATCCGTCCGGTCTTGTTGAGAATTGATCCGAGTTCAACTCCCGCTCCCGTCAAATCCAAAGGGCTGTGATGTTCTCGGAGAACTCCAACGCTACTTATTTAAGTTGTAAAAAAAAAAGATTACAACATTATTACGTGGGAAGTCGAATAAATAAGTAGTACGTACAGCATAGATTGATGAAATGTACTGAGAACTTCCAGTGCCCCATTGCTATCAGTTTCCTCTCTTTTTAAATGAGGAGACCCCTCATGAGTTGGTAATTAGAGGCCAATATCGCCATTAAGTAAAAAAAAGGTTGATTATCTAGGGAGGAATTGGATTCCTGATGCAAGAAAATTCGGATTTAGACCTGGGAGGACCACACTAGATGCGATCTCTGCATTGACTAGCCATAGCGTTAACGATTTACAAACTGGGAAGAAACCCATTGGAATTTTTTAGATTTAGCAAAAGATACGGTGTCCCAGTTGGTATAAAAGGGAAGGTTCTGCAGTGATTTCATAGCTACTTTGAAAACAGGAGGCAGCAAGTTAAAGGAAATGGCTCATGGGTGAATCTCTTCAAACTGGACAGTCCTCGATTCCTCAGGGAACTGTAATGGGGCGTCAGTGCTTTATAATTTATGTAAATGATTTATTGGAAATTAAGTTAAATGGCAAGCTATTCATGAAATACCTTCGCTGATGATCGACTCCACATCTCCTTGCTAAACTACTGTTTAGGTATTCGCTTGCATTCGGAACATGTTCTCAATCCAATTACCAAGTCAAATTTCTTTGCACTAATTCAATTTTCGTTCGTGTGGGGCCGTGCGTACCTACTAATAAAGACTTCAAGTTTTCCTTTAGATCTCTACGTGTTAGTAGGAATTCTATGATACTGGCACAATCCGATACTGGCACAGCGTGGACACAACTGTAGCTCTTTCAATGAGTTGATAGTTTGTTAGCATGTTGAGACCTGCGATGTTGCAAGCTGTGGGATACCTGATTCTTTCATCCAGCAGCACCTTCATCAGCAGTTTCGGCACAACAAATAGCTTTCGGTGAGCTCCTTAGCACATCCACCCCATCTCATAAGTCCATTTGTGAAAATAGATTGCACTATGGCAAAATAGGAAGAGTTCGGAGACTCGCAAGGATATTATACACAGATCAGAGATGCAGACAGAGAGATATGTTGTGGAAAAATTTTCAGAGTTAACGCGAATGGTCCCGAGGATCAGAAAGTGTTGAGTCTAGCCCACACCAGCTCTGCCTTTGACTCTGTTTAGTAGCGAACTATGTTCAACTCAAACCATCTACCGTGGGTGGGATCATCGATGTATCCTGAACCTTTCTCTCACTATACACAGGCCCCTCGTATTCAAATGAGTGAGGAGGGAACCGGCCGAATGCCAGGCGTCCATCAAACGCTCCGGGGTAAATTGGCAGTGAAGCTGCTCCCCCCCTTCAGATTTATAGTCCGCGGAGGATAGCGATGGAGGGTTGATGGCCTGACTTGGACAGATGAGCTGCAACTTGGAACAGCCCTTTTCCGTGTATCGACTCGATTTTGTGGACAACTCGAGAGCGGCAGTCGGGAAACCTGCAACTCTAAACGATGCATAAGAAGCCGTTCGAGAAAAACTATCAAAGACTGATTTAAATCAAATTTGTCATCTGATAGTCTGCAACTCATTAAAGAATGTTTGAAACTAAATCTGAAAATACAGCAACATGGAGCTTTTGGAACAAATTTCATACTAATTTTTTTAACCTCTTCAGTTTGAGCTGCTGTTGAGTTATAAGCGCTTTTTTGACGGTTTCGGCTCACCGGTAGCCTGTGGACAAAAGTCCTTAATGCGTCTGTTTTCCCCAACTTGTTTTGCTTAATCCCATATTACAAAAAAATATAAACTTATTTCTAATGATTTCTGATTTCATTCCTCCAGTGAAGTTACCAAATTTGATTATCGGTCTCGCGTTACAATTTTTGATCAGAAAATTGAGTAAAAAATGAATTGATTAAAAAACACATGACCTCCAGCCAATCGACATGTCCATGTCAAAATGAAAAGAGAAGAATCATCTCGTAATTTTCCGATGTAACTTAATCAATTCATGAAATGCAAATTTTATTGTTGTGATATTAATTATTATTAAAAAACGGGGTAACTCACTTTTTCCCAAATGTTCAGGAGAGTCAGTTTTCCCTCGGACATTGCCTGTATTCTTCAGTTGAGCCAATTTTCAAGAAATTAAAAATAGTAATAAATTCATTTTCCACTCTAGAATGAGATAAATTAATCGATTTTGGTTTATTTTGAAGTTTGAAATAAGGTGGCAATATAGCATTGAACATCCAAAGGTCCAGCTTAGAAGAAAAAACGAAGTAGCTATGTGTTATGCCGGTCTAAACCAAGGTATCTTACACCCTATCGCTGAATTAAAACGTGATTTAAAAATTAAAAATGAATTTTCCTCAGATGGGCTAAATAATCTTGAGCTGATGAACTACTGCAACGCTTCAAGAATTGGACGTCGACGGATTTTGGTTTTGACAGTGGGAGGCGTCGTTTATAGGCTTTAGTAGGAAAAATAAATTCATTCGCTTGCAGCTGTTGACTCTGATTCTTCACGTTCTTGTTCAATATTTTTTTTCAAATTAGGAACATTGGAATCATGATTGTCTCAAGTAGTTTCCCCAGTATGTGGTTCTGTGGTATATTAGCCGGGGATGGTTGTTGTCTATTTTCACCTCCCTCATTGACCTGGTCTTCAACGTTAATGGAGCTTTGTTTCCATAGATCGTATTTAAAAATTCGCTCCAGTTTCGAACAAGGTACTTGTCTACTTTTTCAATGATGAAAGGCTTTGGCTTACACTGGGCAATTTCGAAAATCCTGAACCAATCGTTTGGAGTTTCAGCTTGAGCCTTTTGCTTAAGCCCTACGCCGGTTACCTCTTCGACAGTGATTTGAGGCCTTTTAAACTCGTTTTTCCCCTGTTCTGACTTGGCCTTCGTATACGCCATCCAAAAATCTATCAAAAACCACCGCTAACTCATTTTGTTTGGAAAAAAATCGAGTTACGTCGTTTTTCCTCTGTAGTCTTCATTTCGTAACTCAGAAAAAACTTAATTTGTATTCGAACATCGTTAATAGTTTTTTAGTGATCAGCTAAGAGTTTTCTTTAAAATCCCGTCCAGAATGACTTTTGACCACTGCGCGCTGGTCTGACTCTCCGAATTCCATTCTCACGAGACGTTTTCTTACGTCCGTTCGAAAGTCTCTTGCGGTCGGTCGTCACATCGTATTGTTCCCTCATCTCGTCCAGTTATTAGTGACTGGAGACTGATCGCGCCTCTGGGCGAAGTCAAACCGCAGAAACGTGTTAAGGCGATCAACGCGGTGTTACGATGAAAACCTTCAAAACGCATTAAAAAAAATTCCAAAAAGTAGAACTGGCCCAGCGGTGAAACTCGAAGAAAAGTAGAAACCTCTCGGATTTGTGTGTGAGAATCTTGTACCTTTTGTATTGAACAGAAAAAAATCGTTGTCTAATTCTGAGCAGGACGTCCTTGTCCGCATCTTTGAGCTCTAATTACACCTTCGGGATTTCTTGTTTGAACGCCGAAATGCGGTTGGTCAGTCACGGTTGGCCGTTCTAATCGATATGTCCTCTGTGATTTCGATATTTCTCTGATTGCGACCGAAATAAAAGGAAAGAAAAACAAAATTATGTTCAGTGAGTAGGAAAAAAGAACCGAAACAATCTTTAAAAAAGACCTTCTTGGGGCTTTCAAGGACGCGCCCCGTAATTGGGTGGAATGACGGGGTGTCGTCTTGATAACCGCGTAAGGACTCATAAACGGCGGTGGGTCCTTGAGATGGCGATGGGCGAAGGATTTTGGTTGTTCGATCAATCAATTTGTTTATTCAACAAAAACATCATAAAACACTTCGTCCCTACAATTGCAAACTATCGAATGTGAAAAAATGTCGTTTTTCAGTTTCGATACCTACCTTGCTATTGCATTAGATACGATACGTCCGGTGGTAAATTGTTGAAACTTCAGTCCGCAGGAAATACAATCAATAAAGTATCGAATATGAACTTTTGACATTTTATGGCACATAACTCGAAAAACGTCACACGAAAAGCGTCACGCGAAACCGTCACGAAAATTTCTGATGATTTTCGCTTACAACCGATTCGTTGCTACGGAACTTTATCTTCGCCAGTTATCATCGTACAAAAATCGTTCACCACTCGTTGGATAGCTCTCGATTTACCTAACCATATTACGTTAACCACTGCGGAGTGCGTGGCCGACAAGCTGCGGTATGAGCGAGATTGTTTAAATAATTGTTTACAAACAGGTGATCATTCTCAATAATTTATATTGTCAACACGAATGCAAGCTTCATATAAGTTTCTGCAAAGACATAAAATGTCCCAATGTGTTGCAGACTCGTATGCTAGCATTTAGTTTGGGACACTTCCGGTGTTGGAGAGGGTAGCGAGTATCATGAAAGTTTTTACTTGATTCGTACCTATTCCTTCGACTCAAGAATTTTGGTTGTTTGATAATATCAAACATATATTATATCGGATAAAAACAAAATATCGTCAGAAATTATCGTTTACTCAAGTATCGATGCCCGATAATATCGGAATATGCACTATCGATATATTGATGGAGAATTTTCTTTCAAGCCTGTTACGAGTATAGATGCTGTTCCATGTCATAAATAGGTAGTTGAAGCTAGTGACAGAAGCTTCAAGTCAACTCCTTACATGAAGCTGCAAGTGAAGACTTTACTGTAAAGTGTGTGGACACAGTTCCACAGACTGCTATACTAGAACCGCATTACTGTAAGCGATGACAACTTTTGTTGGAGTTCGCTTTCTTATTTTGATACAGTTTGATTGTTAAACACTTTATGTTTCTTGGATCGCTGAAGTTAGCTTGCAGAAATTTTTCAATATGTTACTACGTCAAAGTATCGAGTATCGCATTTTCACATTCGATGGTTTCGACGATTCAAGAGTAGTAGGAAGTGGTTTATGAGCTTAACCCATTAGCGCCCAACTTTCTAAAATTGCGATTAATGTAGTGTTACTGTTTTATCGAATTTTCGAAGAAAAAGAAGGTATTGTTTCGGCCCAAAATTTTAAATTTTTAAAAAATCGAATCACCGAAAAGTTTTTATACAGAATTCCGTAGATCACCCTGAATTCACTGCCAAAAGACAGAAATTTTCTTCATCACCTATTACTCTCTTCCCACTCTCCTCCTCAGCATCGGGCGAATCAAAGGGTTTTACGTCGATATACTTGAAGTGAAGACATGGGGGGGGGGGGGGGGGGGAAGGAAACCGGCAGAAAGTGGGCGTGGTCATTTGAGGTGCAGAAGTAATTAGGAGGCGGGAGACCGAGGGCGCCAATTCGATCTCCTAATTACTTCCGAAGGAGAAAAAAAAAGAAGGCGGTGGGAGGACGAGGTACGAGACGAAACTTAAGAGAAAAGCGGGAAAACTTGCGCCGGGACGTGGAAATGACGGGGGAAAACCTCCTTCGGAGGAAGTCGACGAGGTGAATGAGGATGAAGAGGGTGGAAGTGGAGGCGTGGCCAAAGTGCTCGTGTCGGCAGTTTGATGGTGAACGGGGGGGGGGGGGTGCTCCTAATTAACCTCACGGCCATCGACCTCCTTTTTCTCTTCGAGGGGGCGGCGCTGGTTCTAATTACTGCAGCTGTTCATCGGGGGAAATACAGGAATTTTGCCGAATAACACCTCAGTTTATATATTTTTGGTTTATTATCTTCGATAATTAACTACTGGAATCGACCAAAGAAAAAATTTTTTTAACCCCTCCTCAAAATTTGTTGGTTTACGTTTCAAGGTTTCAAGATACGTAGATTCAGAAAATCGAATAAAATAAAAATTCAGTCCGTCGCCGTACGCGGCACTCTGCCCAGTTAGCGTTGAGCTAAAATTACAAAAAACATTTTACGGGTTCCGACCAACCCCACAATGATCCTCGTAACTTTTCATAACCCTAGATCAAGGGGAAGGAGTTCAAAACGAATTTTGAAATTTTTAAAATTTCAAAACTCGAGGAATTCACAAGACACGGTGTATTTTTTATTTCATATTTAGATAGAGTTTATTTTTTAGAACTTTTTAAGACCTTCCACAGCTTTGTAGCTGTTCGTTTACAATGACGGCTCAAAGTTGGAGCAGATCGAAAATCGTCAACATGAGATTGAATCGAGAGGCAGCCTGCCGGGTCCATTTTCAGCTTATTTACATGGTTTTCAAATATCGAGGTATGAATAATATTTAATAAACATTATTAATAATGAAGCATAAAATTTAATAATAATAATTTACACTACATGATAATAATACATAATTAATGATGATCCGAATTTAGAAAATTTTCGAAGAAATATCTGGTTTTATGTAAACTGTCTCTATTTTACTGGTTTCACTTACAACCTATAAACTCAGCTTATAGATTTTTCAACGCTGAACACTGTGGTGAAGTCAGAATTGCGTTAGCTAAATTCGTTGTCAGATTAGAGCAGTTGGACCTTGACGAATATCTCAAGTACGAGTAACTACCAGATTTCCCCATCTTCAAAGTGCTCCAGTTTGAATCACCCAATTTATGGATCATTTCTCTCCCCCCCCCTCCTGGAGCCCCCCGCCCCCCCCGGATTTCGGTACGTACCTACATTTTTCGTTATTTCGAGTTTTAAACATTTTGGACCGAGAACAAATTCTTTTTCTCCGAAAATTCGCTAAAAACGGCGGTTTTTGCAGTCTAGTGTTATTTTATGTAGTTGTAGGATTCACATTTGTATTAAAAAAAAAAAAAAAAAAAATTTAAAAAAAAACAAAAAACAAGTTATGCAGTTTTCTCATTTCCAGTTCTACGTTTTCTCGAGTTCAGCTGAAAACCGATCATTTTATACTGTATCAAAGGCTGAAATTGTTTATATCAACGTAGATATTACCTACCAACTTATGTTGTTCATGGTAATTAATTAAAGCTGAGTCGCAATCAGCGTTCCTTTATCGCCCTCCTCCATAAAAACGACCTTCATCAGACCCCTCGTGCTTCTCTTTTGCCTTCCTGAAAAGGAGTTTTCTCCCTAATGACGTTTGAAGTGGTGCCAGAAAAACCGCCCTAGGACTACCCCAGGGATCACCCTTCAGCCCTCTAATCTACCTACGTAGCCCGTTTCCTACCTCCTACCACCGCCCCTTCCCGTCCTCCTAAATGGTAATTACCCTTTTCCAAATAAGTAAAGTAAAATGGGAAAGCCTTAAGTGATTTTAGGGTTTTCTCCTCCTTCCCTGCTCATCTGGATAAAAACAAATCACGGCTTCGTTCCCTTTTTTTCGGCTTTTTCTTCCATTTCCAAAGCTCATTTCCCCAAATTGCCATCAGAGGGTTTTCAGTCGCCATTAGATAACGTGCCAAATAACTTGGGGTTGAGGAAACCCGAATTGGGTCGGATTCGCTCTTATTCAAATCATTTGCACATCGAAAGCTTTGGAAGTCATTACCAATTCACCTACAAATTAAGTTACTGTAGCCTCTAGTTCCATCCTGGATTTATCTCATTACATTACAGCATATCATACCAACTAAATATACTTTAATATATATTAATCCCCTCCCACTGTTTACTATACCCACTTACTAAATCCAATAAGAATAATCGTACATTAAATCGTTTATTAAATCGTACATAAAGGCCCTTATACCCGATTCAGACCGTCACCAGCTCGGTACCCAAACTCGAGAAATTTCTCAGTAAATATACAACAAAGTTTAAGTCAACTTTAATACGTTGGTAATTTTACTGTAACTTCGAGTTAGCCCAAATAGTGGATTTCAAACTTCAAAATCGACTACAAAATCGACTACCTTTTTTCCAGCTGCGAAAAAACCTGAAATTTACATTTCTCCACTATCCACCATTGATTGCCCTCTGAAGGTTTTTGTTGGTAGTATAAAATAACTAAATTCCCTTATTATTCTTATTCTTTATTTTTCTTTATTTAATAATAGAATTTTTTGAAACTGGAATATTGAAATATAGTATGGTATGGTTTGGTACATAAATTCCATTATTATTCACTACTACTATTTACACTCATTTAACCATTTTTGACCAACAAGTTCAAAACCGAATATTTCAATGACAAAATAGTTTGATAGTTGAAAATGGGGTTTCATGCTACTATGTAGCCAGAGGTCAAGTATCGTTTGAAATAAAACAATTAAACCACGACATACAAACATAAAATAGTTTTAGAGTCCAGAGATGGACCCAAAACTCAGAACTCATTTTCAGGTTTTTATATTATAAAACCACAATCAATCTACTGTTTTCTAAATAAAGTAAGTAAATTGTTCCATTTTGTGACGATTTTTTACCTACAAAAATTCAATTTTTAATTCAAATTTTCGTGTTTAGATTTTCAAATGCAACATTGTTTGGACACGAAACTACAATATGAAAAAGTTGAAATTTGCACAAAAAATCTGTTTTGACGATCGAAAGGCCAAGATCGTAGATGGGCAAAATCGGGAGAAATAGGCTAATTTACACTAGCCGAGTAAACAGTAGAGTGGAGTGTAAGCAATAAACTCTAAGAGTGTGTCCTAAGGAGGCAACCTATCAAATTACAGCTTCATAGAGTGAATAGCATAGAAATTAGCTGTAGGAGCCACTCAGCTGATCCATGGCCTATTCTGCTTAGAGTGTGTCCTAAGGAGGATACACACTAAATTACATCTTCATAGAATGAATAGCATAGAAATTGACTGTAGGAGCTACTCAGCTGATCCATGGCCTATTCTGCTTAGAGTGTGTCCTAAGGAGGATACACACTAAATTACATCTTCATAGAATGAATAGCATAGAAATTGACTGTAGGAGCTACTCAGCTGATCCGGGCCTGGCAGCGTCAAGTTAAAGTCCTAAGGACGCTACATACCAAATTACAGCTCCGTTGAGTGAATAGCATGAAAATTAGCTTTGGGAGCCATTCAGCTGATCCTGGGCCTGGGCAGTGTCAATTTGAAGTCCTAAGGAGGCTAAATACTATAATTGCCCGTTGCTGTTTATTGGTATCGCGTTACAATTTCAAGTGAGGAAAAAAAAATTGTTACAAAACGGTTATTGTGCGTATTTCTACCATTACTTCGTCACCAACGTATTTGAATTCAGCAACGACGGGGGAATCATGTTGAAGGGGGTCGAAAGTCATACGAAACCACGGATACCATCGACACTAAACAACGTTTCTTGGTGAAAATTGTTGAGAAACATTAGTCTGAGAACTGCCCGTCCAGCTGAGTCTTGAATTGTCCGTTGGAAATGAATAAACGGCGTTGGGATTCGATGTCTTGGAGCTTGAAACCGACACTGTCTGCTTTTACGCCACCTCGTTCGTACACAGCAGTTATACTCAACGCAAATCGCATTCCCCCGCTCGAGGAGGTAAGAAGCGACCATTTTGCACACAACAGTCTCCGAATCCAATTCCCCGCGCCCGATGATTTACTACTCGGTGGACTCTGAAGACTGTAAAAGGGCCCCCCGAAGGAGGGTTTAAGTGCAGGGAAGATGTGAAGGTTGCAACGGAGCAATGACGCGACGCGGAGAATTCAAATTAGAAAACCCTCGTACCGGACTCGCCCTCGCTTCCATCACGGGCGGCTGACAACAGCTAATTTGAAAATCCTCCCGAGCCGGTTCCGGATCGTCGGACGTTGTATGCGAAAATCCTCATTACGGCGTCGAGCTGAAACGCGAAGTTGAAACGTCGAATTGAAACCACTGAAACGCCCTGTAGGGTCCAGAGAATATACTTTTCGCCTAAATCCCCTTGGAATACCCTAGAAACGTTAACTTTTTGTCTAAAAATCAGTGTGTTCAAAAAACTGAAAACCAAAAAAATTAGGAAGTTGGCCAGTATTTAGGCACTATCTGTGCATTGACTGACCAGATTGGGTTAAAAATGCGTTTTGAAGGTTTATGAAAGGGAAACAAACGTCTACTTAGGACCAAACATCTCAAGTTTATTATTATCACACAAAAAAGGCGGTAATCATAAATCCACAATCATGCAGCATGGCTGTAAGAGCGAATTTTCGGAGAAATAACTAGTTTCATGAAAAATATAACAGATTTTGTCTCAATTTATTTGCCGATTAACACCTCAGTGTATCGATTTTTCAAAGTGAAGTCAGAATTGCGATATTTCATTCCGTTATCAGATTAGAGCAGATGACCAGTGAGTAACATATAAAGTAACAACCACGTTTCTTCATCTTCAAAGTGCTCCGGTTTGAGAACGGAATGAGATATCGCATTCTGATTTCACCATCGTCTTCAGCATAAAAAACCTTTAAAATGAGGTCTCACTTGTCAGACTGTTTCATTTTTGGAATTTATGGGCAATTCCTCTCTAAAAATCTCCAAACCCCCATTACTTGTTGCCAGATTGTGTCCATCTAAGAACTTAGCCTTTCGATTGCCACAACAGATTTTACTCGTATGTGCAAATTGGAAATTTTGATCTCGAAATTCCAGTTTTAAACATTTTGGACCGAGAACAATCCTGCCGTGTTAAGGAAAAACGCCTCAACTCTAAACAATTGATTTTTCAGAAATCAGCTTCAAAGTTTGCCAGTGAAAACTCCCCCTTTGTTCACTGCAAAACATTCCCTCAACCCCATTTTTTGGTAGGGCATCGATTGTTGTTCAATTAAATCTATGGGCGTGAAGGATCCATCAAATAACGATTTTTCCTATCGATTTAAATACGGCAGGTGACTCAAGTCTATTATCGATTATTTCTGAATGGTTTTTCGAATGTTTGTCAAATAAAAACACCTCAAATCGAGTTAAGGGCGTTTTACCTTCACAAATTGAAATGGAAGTAGAAGGATGATGGAAAACTCCTCAACTCGTCCCAGTGTTGCCAAATTAAATTCAATGAAACTCCCAAAAAGCCCCTAATAGCAACGCAAATTACCCCTTAGATTAATTTATGCTAGCAACGCGTAGGTTTTGACGCAATTGCCAATTTCGTCATTTACCAAAATCCATTCACGTTTTGCAATAATTTGCGATTTTTTTTTCTCCCTCCAGTCAAAACTCCCGACGAACCCTTGATTCTTGGGGGATTGTATAATTGGCCTTCCCTCCTTCCCCCACCATCACCATAAAACTCGCCCTCTCTACAACTCCCCCTCTCCACAGGCCTAATCAATAGAGAGAGGAGCTCGGGAAAGGAGAGTCGAAGGGGTGGGAGCGGTGAGGGGAAGCACAGAAAGATGAACTCTAAGTAAAGAAAACATAACGAAGGTTTTTCCCTTACCCCACCGACGCCCTTTTCTTGCTTTTTATCCGTTTTCTTTCTAGATGGAAGAAGTAATGATGAGGAGGTGGGGGGCCATGTCGGATCAATATTTGTGAATGGTGAGTTAGTTTTTTTTTCTCGACTCGTTGTTCGGTCCCGACGCAATACGATGAACCGAAACGTTGACGTACAAACGTCCGTAACATGTTCGGTACAACTACAATTTTTTACCAATTTTTTACCGAAACCCACACATTTTGTAAGTACCCACCTATCTTTAGTCAGAGAGCTGATGCATATCGATATAACCAAATAGCGACATCCTTTGATACCTTAAGTTCAAGATTGCCCATATTTGAATGAGATGTTCAACATCACATTTTACATTCAACCAGATATTTCTTCAAAAAATCGCTCTTATAGCCATGCTGCATGATTTTAGATTTATTTAAAATATTGCTCAATTTATTGAGAAAAAATTGAATCTTTCAATGAATCGTTCTTTGATTAATAACACATTTTAATGGGTGTTTGCCTAACTAGTTCATTAAAAAGTATTGTCATACGATTGACCATATTACCTAACCCCCTCGTGGCCATATCACCTACACTCAACATATTACCAATAAAAAGTGGCTTGGGAAATATAAAATTTGAATTTGAAGAAATTTGATATTTGGAAAGGAAAGTGAGCCAGATCGTGAAGAATTAATGGATGCACTATCATTTGGGGCCAAAAACGTTCCGTTCAATTGAATATATGAATGTTGAGCGAGCATTTGCTCACTCAGGTATGTTGAGCAGGCACTTGTCCACTCAGGTATGTTGAGCAGGCATTGGCCCACTCAGGTATATTGAGCAGGCATTTGCCCACTCAGGTATGTTGAGCAGGCATTTGCCCACTCAGGTATGTTGAGCAGGCATTGGCCCACTCAGGTATATTGAGCAGGCATTTGCCCACTCAGGTATGTTGAGCAGGCCTTTGCTCACTCAGGTATGTTGAGCAGACATTAGCCCACTCAGGTATGTTGAGCAGGCACTTGTCCACTCAGGTATGTTGAGCAGACATTTGCCCATTCAGGTATGTTGAGCAGGTATTTGCCCACTCAGGTATGTTGAGCAGGCATTAGCCCACTCAGGTATGTGTTGCCTTCTCTCTTGAATGTAGTTAATATATGTATTTTATATTATATCTATGTTTATATAAACTATATTTGTTCCTATAGAGCCCTCATATTACCCTCAGGTACCTTACACAGGTGTTTGCTTAATACAACTGTATCGCGTAAGTTTTCTCTTAGAGAAAAGCGAGTGATGGCGGGGGGGGGGGGGGGAGGGGTGTTCAGAGAAAATCGTTAAGATGTAGTCGAGGATACAAGAGAGCGAGAGGGCAAAGAGAAAATAAAGAGATAGAGAAAGAAAAGCTGAAGGAGGCGGGGCCTTCGGTGAGGGGGGCAGTAATTAACTCCTCCTACTTGGTGAGCGGTGAAGAGGTCACTTCGGAGGCTCTCACATCGATCGTCCAACCACGTGGAATCATCAGAGCGGCTTCCGTTGTCGACCTGCTGCATCAGCAAAGCGGCTCGCTTAATTGAAATACCGCCGCTTCAGTTGGTTTCTCTAAAGGGTCGATTACACGAGGCGAGTAGCAGGTTGGCGATTGCGCTAGTTGACAATTACACGCAGCTCCTACTAGCTGCTGCCAAAGCTGGCGAGTGCGCTAGTTGAAGATTTCACGTAGGTAGGTAGTTTATCACTCGGAACAGGTACTCCAGAGATATAAATGAATCTCCAGTTGCTAAATAACGTAACGTTATTTCTAGTTTCGTAGCTACTGGGATTGCCATCGTCATTACCGTGCCTTTTTTTTCAGCATTCCATCGAACTGTGTACCGCTTAATCCTCGAACTGTGTACCTACCGCTAATTCTTTAAATATTTTGATATGCCGTAGTATCTTCGTTTTTCAGTTCTTTTAATAATATACCTACTTGGTGCACCATAGCTTACCCGTCTTAGTATTCACAGTTTCACCCACACACTTCTTCGACGACGTTTCGTTTTCTCATTTTCTCTAAGTATCTACTCGTTTTTTATGACTTTTGACAAAACAACAACTCCGGATAAACCAACTCTACCGACGTTTTTAACACGAATGGCTTCCTTTTGCTGCTTTTCAACTAGCAACTCCCTTTACACAGGGCTAGTTTACTAGCTAGCTCTCTCAAACGCCGGCGAGTAGCGAGTAAAGTAGCCTGGTTTTCAATCCCCAGCTCTGAACTAGAAACCGTTTGATATGACGATTTCAAAATTTCAACATTCATTTTGGACCCCTTCCTATTGACCTAGGGTTATGAAAAGTTTCAAGGATCATCCTTGGGGTGATTCAAACCAGTAAACTCAACCACATAATTTTAGGAAAACACTAAATGGGCCAAGTGGCGCGTAAGGTGGTCGGACGAATTTGTTTAGATTCGATTTTCTGTATCTACGTATCTTAAAACGTAAACCCTACTAACTAAAGTAACTATAAGAAAATGTTAGAAACCTACGAAGTTTGACTGTGTTTTTGCTTATTGAAGCGATAAGTTTGTACACATTAAATGTGTACAAACTTCTCATCAAATTCTTCAAAATTCTCATCAAAAACTTCTCATCAAACTTCTCATGAAATTTTCATCACATTAATATTCATTACTACTTAATCGATGTCTAAACACAATTGCACAAGGATTATTGTTAATTTGTACAGGGATGGAGTAAGAGAGGACCATCATGGTCCTATCCTTACCCTGTTTGTTGTAAATAAAAGCCGTCAATCAACCAATGATTATCAATCCAAGTATTTCAAATATACCTATTGCCACTAACGATCCTCCCTCCCAATTGAAGGGCCACCAAAATTTTTTTTAATACTTTCTAGTCCGTTTTAAAAACGTGGTATATTTTATTTATTTTCTTTGACTATATCCATCTTATAGCCGCTGTGCTCTGGACCAAACTCATACGATCCCCACGGGATTGAAATGTGTGTCCCAAGGCAGTGCCTTCAATTGATACCCATGAAAAGCCCGTGGAAACCAATATCCATAAGACCAACTGTCGATGCGACTAATCAGCATGAGTGAGGGAAGTTTACCATAAGAGCGGGCGAGTGCAGGGGGTGATCAGAGACCGATTATGCCATTTGATCGATGGCTTAACCTGCACATCTGCTACCTTCCCGCTTCAACCCCTCACAGAATGTTTTTTTTCCTCTCCCGACGTATGTATAAATTATTCCTGTATCGATTGAGAGAAACTCTCACTTGGGGAAGTCTTCACCCTCTCTTTTTCCAGATCGACGTGAAACTTCTTCTTTCCGCCTGCCGTTTCACAAATCGAATTTGTTTGTCTTAACGGTCCCTTGTTGGTGTTACCGAGCGTTTACCGTTTTCGAGATTCGTTCCATCGCGGGGGTTTTTTTGGTCGTTTATTTCGTACATCGACACGCGACCGGGTGGAGTCGACGCCTCGTGAAACGAAACGCCCAACCTCGCAACACAAACACACGAGTGTTTCATTGTTTTTCCCCGTAGGTATGAAACAACAACAACAACAACAACAGCGAATTTGTCCATATTATCAATGCAACAAATGATTGACCTATTTACACCAATCCTTTTCATCTTTCGCCAACTGGTGTGGCAAAATGTCACTGAAATTTAGGGGTGGGGAATAACGTAACCGCTTCAAATAACCTAATACTGTCCAGTTACCAAATACCAGATAAAATATTACTAGAAAAACCCTATTACTGGAATAACTGTTTTGAGAACTTAGGGAAAAGGCCTTTGAGGGCCTCTTTGTCGCCTGCCATTCGGGATTCCGTGATAATAGGTTGGCTGGGACTATTCCAGATAAGACCAGGTACAAGGTTACGGAAAACGAATGCGGGGAAAATGTGCGATCATAACTGTCGACAAGTTATTCGAGTGAGTAATGAGTTGGTTTCGAGTAACAGCGACCGTCTGGTAATAGGTTGTGGTATTCGGTTATTTTGGTAATAGGTTATCGGCGATTCGAGAACGTTTCCAGCGCTCAACGCGGACTGGGTTTCCAATACCACAACCTATTACCAGACGGTAGCTGTTACTCGATAACCTATTACCAAGGAACAACCGTATTAGCCATACCTAATGAAAACAGTATTAGAACAAACTTGATGGAAAACGTTCTGTCGGGAAGTTGCCACACCGTGTGTGTACGTACTGTACATAAGTATCGAATATTCGATATTTCAAAATAATCGATGTTTTGCCTTCGGAATCCATATTTACCCAGTAAAAGAAATAAGGGGAGCAGCCGATCTCTGAAGTGATAAAATTTGAAGAAAAAATAATAATAATAAAAAACAGTCATGCAGAAGAAATTTTTTTTCAAAAGGGTCCATATCCAAAATTTTTGAGTTTTATGTCCGCCAGGTTAGCATACTTGGATTTTGTGACGTGAGGTAAAATATCGGCGTTTTGGAGGAAATGTTTGCTATCAACATTCAGCTTTTCTTTCAAACAGGGACATAACAGTGGTTTTCCAGCAAAATGGCACGTATCCAAATTTAATATGTCGATTTCTCCTAGAGTTTTGGATATAAATATTTCATATTCTGGGATATAATCCGAGATGCCTTTGTGTTCAATACTATATCCATTAAACACTGGAAAACTATTTGACGGGTAGCGGAATTCGTTTTTCTCGCCTCTTGAACGATTTTGGAAAATGGATATGTTACCTTTTGGTTTCATTTTGGGAATTTATGGGTAATTCCCCCCCCCCCCCCCCCCCTCCTCTCCTCCAAAACTCCCATGATTTCAAACATTTTCATCGTTTTCGAGTCGAAAATAAATCGTAAGCAAGGATAATTCGTTCCAATATGAATCGGTCTTATCGAATTGAAATCAACTGTTTTGGGGTAATTTATTCCACGTAGGTAAGTCAAAACCAATCCTCCGTTACTCCGTTATACAATTAGGTTTTTCAAGGTACTAAAATACATATTTATGTCAAAAAAAAGGATGCTCCTATTAGCTCCTATCATTTCAAAATGACCCAATGAGATATTGAATTGTGCCTACGACGAATATTACCATCGCTGTAGGTGTAACTCAATTTTTTCCCGTTTTAAGGTGTTTAGCCTTCTGCATTCAAATTTTCGCACCGGATCCAATGGTAAGATCAGTTTTAATATTATTCCAACAGACTACGGTCAAATCGTCAATGAATCCTGGGGTATCTAAAACTGGTTGATAACGTGGCGTATCTCTTTTTTGACATTTTATGTCTTTGCTATGGCACACAAAATTGTTGACGAAAACTGTTGACGAAAAAAACTGATCATTATCGCTTTCAACGAATCCGTTGCTAAGGAAAAGTAACTTCCTCATTTTCCAACCCATGAAAATCGTTCACCACTCGTTGGAAAGCCCTCAATTTATCGAATATTTCCATGCCCTGCACACGACCGTGGATGTACGGAAAGCTGAGTTAAACAGAAGACAATGTAGGATATTTGTTTACAATTACCGTTGGGTGGAATGTACCATGGTTTATTAGGGTGTATAATATATTATATAGGAATGCTACGTGAAATTGTAGTTGGGTGTTAGAGGTGTTTTATGACTTTCCCTTAATGTGCGGCCACTGACACAGCGGAGTGGACTTCGGCCGAACTTACTCCTATGCCACCAGTCTCTGGGGAATCTCCGAAAAACACATCATAACATTAACAATCCGGGGGTGTCCCCCAGATTTCATTTCTTCGCTATGATCCTTCTCAAAAGTCCCCAGGTAATGGGGGAGGAAATGGGGGGGGGTGATGGTGGTGGGGACTAAAGACATAAAATGTCCCAATGTGTTGCAGACTCGTATGCAAGCGTTTTTCACTGCATCTCAGTGAGTCAGGTTGGTTTTTATCAAGTTTGCTACTAGGCATTAAGAGTGGTCCTTTCAACAAGGTACTTGAGACCTTAGAAACTTAGACCTAATCTTGTCAAATCTTTCAATAAATTTCAAATCCGCTGAGGTCTTCAAGTTGTTTTTTTCTTGAAACTGAATTATAATGGTAACAAATAAAATAAAATTGAAAATAAATTTTGGAATTTTTTTATACTTTCTAGTCCGTTTTAAAAACGTGGTATATTTTATTTTTTCTCTCCTGTAAAATTGGAAATTTTGAGATACACCACGTTGCTCCTACAACGAAGAGATGTAACTTAACTGGATTCAAGTAATGAAACGCGTCTCAAGATACAACTTGAATCCTCCAGTTTCTTGCTCTCGAAGGGAGATAATTTATTTGGACGACTATAGCGAGAAATGTAAGGAGTGGATGGCGGAGAAAAAGGAGAAACTCGGAAGAGAAAACGAGAGGGGCGGGGCCTCCGAAGTAGGAAATAAGGAAGAAGGTCGGTAATTAACAACCCCCGCCCACCGCTTGGGAGGCGCCGGCAGCTTTAATTACGAGATCTGCGCAATAGCTTCGCCGGAGAGTCTTTAGAAAGTGAGGAACGAGCGAAAATATGATAATAATAAGAAGGAAACGGGGGAGGAGGAAAAAAAATTAAAAAAAGAGAGAGAGAAAGAGAAAATGAAAGGACACTGGGAGAAAATGAGACGCCGAGGGGTAGGGGAAATTAGAAGGAAAAACTCGTGAAGCAAAATGGAGGCTCTCGGCCAAGTACTTCTTTTATTGCTTTGGAAATGAGTTTTTTCTCTTTCTCTTTTCTAAATGAAAATTGCTTTGGGGAATCGAAAAAGAGCTTCGGGGGAGGGGGGAGGTCTTTCGGTGATTGGTTGGGAGGGGGAGTGGGGAGGGGCCGAAACCTACAGAGCACTAATGGCTTTTGCGAGGGTCCTAATTACGGAAAGAAAAGGAAGATTTTTCGCGGAATAGATTTTCATTCCGTTCAAACACACGGGCGCCATTTCGAGGCGGAAAAATTAATTTTCTTCAGTGAGATAACGAAGGTGGGAGTGGTGTAGGGAGGAATTTGGAGTGGTATGGACAAGCTAAAAATTATAATTATTTATTGTCCAATTTGAGCGTCTATACGATTTAGAAAACTCTCCGCCTACGAGGGTATTACCGCTTGACATTGTGTTAATTGGATTATGTATTGGATTACCACTGCTGGGGGTCACCCCCAGACCTTCCGGATTTTTATTATCCAGGATAAAACCAAGGAATCATGGAACATTTTTCTCAGACAAATGTATATTTATATCGAACAGCGTAACACGATGATATTTACGTATAGACATGTCTCTTATTCTCTCTTTTTCAACTATTTAGTTACCATTGACCCAAATGAGCAGGCACCCTCGCCAGATTGGCTCCGTACGATTTTGAGGAGTTCATGATGAAAATTAACTCGATCATAGTATTTTAGTTTTATCGACATATTTTATTATTTCTCACAATTTTAATTTATTGTTAGTGTAGGGCTGTTTGCTCTACCAACGGGAAGATCAGGGATTTAATGACGAGATAATCAGTTTAACTTCGATGGCTGATATATATTTACAGATGATCGTGCGCGTTATGAAATGTCGATTTTAGGTTTTACAATTTTGGAGATTTTACAATTTTATCTGGAAGCGTATTTGATTTATTTATTTTTTTTCGCGGTGTGAGGCTGCAGCCGAACAGTTAGTATATTCGTAAGTTGTTGAATTTGCTTATGCATTACGTGCAATTCTTGCAAATAAAAATAAAATTTTATTGCAAATAATAATATTGCAAAATAATATTTTTATATAATATATTATATTGATTGATTGGTAATGTATTTTT
The DNA here is from genome assembly GCA_963920205.1 of Stenodema calcarata. Lineage (NCBI taxonomy): Eukaryota > Metazoa > Arthropoda > Insecta > Hemiptera > Miridae > Stenodema > Stenodema calcarata. The sequence continues at coordinate 7,481,355 of OY986060.1, read as the reverse complement.
CGGAAGCACATGAAATAGCTTACGACTAACCTCAACAAAACATTACTTACGTTTCAATAGTTACGTAGGGCTCAGGCCTAAACAGTTTAAGATAGAAGTACGAATATAGCTAACTGTTGCGAGAGCTGATAATTATAGAAAGAAAATAAGTATTGCAAACTAACAGCTTATCTTCGAAAGTTTCGACGTAGGCCTCCAGCCCAGCGTCGATTGAACATTTACCCGAAAACTAATAAGAAATAAGAAAACTAATACAAAAACTCTACGGGAATAACTTGAAATAAAAACAGAGAGGGACAAAACCACAGGAAACTTCCAAGTAGATAAAACACGTCCGAAAATGACAAAAGCTGAGTTGGAAATACGGCAATGGCATATCAGCTCGCACGCCACTAGAGTTTGTATGTTGTGTGTATAGGACTGGGTGCAGCACCTATAACTTTGGTTATCACACCTAAAGCCTGCTTTAGGTGTCAGATAAATATGTACTTGGTTCCAATACCCAAGTTATTAGTGTCACACCCAAGCGCAAAGACTACCACACCCAAAGTCCTCTCCCTAAAGGGAATTTGGATACCACACCCAAACCTGTTCTCTCAGTTTATACAATTTTTTCGGAAATTGAATTTTATTATATTTTTTCAAAAATTCGCTAAACAAAAGTTGCATTCCTAATTTCACCCGTCAATTTTTCTGTACCTACTAAGTAAAATGATGTAGATTTCTTTGAAGATATTTTTGGCGAATTCGTCCGGTTTAGCCTCACATTCAAGCCCGAAATTAAAAACCGCTCCCTCTTCCTGTAGAAATACTATTTTTAGGGTGACTCCAGCTTCCACGCGTTGCCCCAAGTCAAGTATGGCGGGTCGTATGTAGAAGTCGGGGGTGCAATTTTGATGGATGAGCCCAAACCTCCCTTCACTCTCTGGTAACCCTCGTACATTACCTATCTTAACTTGAGGGCTTGAAGGAAGGGGAACCTGCCACCGACCGGCAGCCCGAGTTGGTAACTGCGCTTATGAATATTCCACCAGCCTTTTCAGAACACTATACGCATTTCCCTATTCTGACGGAACTTTTATATCCCCCTCCGTGCCTTTCTACCGTGTTTCTCGTCATTTCTTTTTTTTCCATCCGCCTCTCGCTCATCTTCTGATGATTTTATGATGGATTGGTGTCTCCTCTCCCGCTCGGTACCCCTCGTCTGCCTTTATCGCTAGTCTATTACCATCTCGGCAAGTTTTCAACTGTCTCTATCTCTCCGCTATCCTCATATCACCATCTTCTTCCTTGCTCGCTTTCATTATCTCATTTCCGAAAGCGGACGTCCCCCCACTTATTGCCCCTCGACTGCAACCCCTCGCTCGTCGCCAACCTCGAGTTTTCGTCTCCTGATCAGTCCAGTAAATGGAAGAATTGAGTTCCCTTGACAGCACTCTCTCTTTGAATATCTTCTTGATGTATTCCTATCTAATGGCCATCAATCACTGATTCCTCAACACAACCATGCGTGGATTTGAAGCCCCTTACTTCGGCAGCTCCAACAAAATAGTTAGATATTTGGTGAATATTTCAGCAATATTCGAGATTGCCGTCCGCAGGCCTGCACCACTTTGCTCAGTTAAAGTAGTTCTAAAATGTTTAAATTCGGGTTGCGGATTCAGTCCAACCCGAGGAAGTTCCTTGCATTTTTTCATAACCCTATGTCAGCGGTCTGCAACCTTGCGCTCGATAGGGGTGCTGAAGACAGTTGAGATTAGGGATGGGATATCGATATCCGATATAATCGATATCCCAACAGGCGATATCGGTATCGGGTTGATCAGCTCCACCTATATCCGGCATGGCTGCGGTCAGGGCAGTGAAACTGGAAGAAGAAGAAGAAGAAGGAAGAAGGGTTGATCAGCTAACCTTCTGTGTTATCTACTGCTATCTAGGTTGTTGTCTAACCTTCTACATTTTACCTACCTACTGATGAATCCTGCTTCTTTTGATTATTTCATTATTATTTTTTTTTAGCATTTTAAAATAAAATAAATATTTCGTGTTGGTAGCAATAATTTTGTATTTTTTCACAGAGTTTTCACATTGAATAAAAACTGTTGAGCAAATTCCCCCAAAATACTTGATCCATGGAATGTAATTGAACAGTTACAATTAAAAATAAAGTAGGTCCCTAACTATCTAAGTGAGAAGGTACTGTAATAAAAATGTAATAAAAAGGTAATGTAATAAAAATTGTTGTATTCATTGATTGGATTGTTGGGGCCTAACAACTTTGGTTTCTTATCCACCGGGGCATCGCAATTACCTATTCTTTCTACTAAACACGTACCTATGGTTTATTCCTCTGCTTTATTCTCACTTACCACATGTCAAATCATGGTACAAACATTATGGCTCATCAAAATGTAAATAAATTGGTTTGAAAAAAAAATCTTGAGTGTGGTTTGGAAAATCTTGAATTTGGTTTGGAAAAACTTGAATTAGACTTGAAAAATGTTGAATTTGGTTTGGAAAATCTTGAATTTGACTTGGAAATACTATACGTTCCACATTTTGTTTACTTTAGTTCTTAAAGTTTTTTTTACCAGAAATTTATCAGTAACCTGTAAAAAATATGTGAACGAACTCTGTGTCGACCTGTACAAACACTCACGCGAGTAAACTGTGTTGTAACGGCTCCCGCCAACCTGATAGTTAACCGGAAATACTACAGCGAGGCAGAAAACGGCCGGTATCGACTCGTCGACATCGATTGGATACATCGTTAAATGCCGGAAATCCTATTGTCGCGATCTGCTCATTGTCGAAATTCTCAAGGGCGTGTGATGGGAAATGAAGGTTGGGCTGGAGTGGGAGGGAGAAGCGTCGTTTTTGAAGTCGAATTGCGTTTAGTAAATAAAGAAAAGTTGTAGGAAGAAAGAGGAGTTCAATACCTACAACGCCACAAATTACGGCTTAGTATTAAATTTTGCTGTATTTTTTTCTTGATAGTGTTTTCTATAGTTTTCCACATAGAGAAAGAAGAAGAAGAAAGACGTTTATTTTAATTAAAATCAGGAAAAGAAATACATTAATACAAGTAAACAATACAGCTTGGTTATGCAACTGTCTGCCTGAAGTACAGGACTTGAAAATTAGAAATGAAATGTGACATAAAATTCTTCTGCAAAAGATTAAAAAACATACTTAATGAAATAAAGAGGAACTGCGAGAGAATGGGGCATACACAGAGGAAATGGTGAACGTCCTCCCTTGCGTGGAGATCGCATAGGGGACACTCTTCGGACACATCAGAGTCACATGGCTTCCCATTCACATTCAGTATTTCCCCACGGATTTTGAACAGCCATCGGATTTCTTGTAACTCAAGTGCCGTGTCTGCTTCAAGCTGGCACATTTTACACCAGGGTTGAGCTCCCTATACAGGGTGAAGTTTTCTAATGACCGAGCCCTCTGCTCACACTTTTCTCGATGAAAGCCCTCCGGAATCTCACTAGCCTCTGCCTAAGATTAGTTCCATCGAATGAGTGCAGGGAGTTCGGCATGCCATATTTCACAGCCATGATCTGATACTCCTTGGCCCAGGAGATACTTCTCCGAACCATTTCTCTTGCGACTATGTTAGGCAACCGATTGTATGGCATACTCACCACCTCGTTGCTAGATGAACTTCAACGCATTTTTTGGAATGACAGAAAACTCCTAAATGACCCATCCTCCCCCCTATTCGATGGCTCAATAGAATTAAAGACCTCAGATCTGAAATTTATTGAAAGATTTGACTAAAGTACGATTTGACTTGTAAGTTTCTAAGGTTCATTAACCATGTTGAAACCATGCTACTCTAAGTGCCTAGTGGCAAGATGGACACTGAAAATTGACTAAGAGCGGTATTCATAGTCATGACTCGGTGGAGGAAGGCTTCACTCCTCGAGTTATTCATAGTCGTCATGGTCACAGGCAGTTTTGGTCCTTGAGTCGCAAGGAAGCTGTAGGCCTCCTTGCAATGACTCCAGGCCCTCCTCCAAGGACGCTATTCATAGACGAATTTGGAGGTCGAGTCGACAAATTTCTCGAATCGAGGAAGTTTTAGCGGCGGAATTCATAGTCGTGACTCGAGTTAGAGGTCGGTCTCAAGGTTTCCAGCTTTCCTCGAGTTATTCATAGTCGTCAAGGTCACAGGCAGTTTTGGTCCTCGAGTCGAGGAGTGGCTCAAGGAAGCTTTAGGCCTCCTCAAGCTTTTCATAGTCGCAATGACTCCACGGACACTATTCATAGACGAGTTTGGTCGAGTCGACAAATTTCTCGAGTTGAGGAATCTTTGAAGCTTCCTCACCCTAAGTCGAGGTGTTGAGGTACCTCGAGTGGCGAGTGTCTACGAATAGGACCGCTCATCCTTGTGTCCTCAGATCGAGCGGAGGAAATCGGTTCCTTGAGGAACGACTATGAATTCCGGCCTAAATGTTTGACTTGCCGTAATACATAACAGCGTGTTCTGTATTCGTCGATAACTGAATTAGATGATATGCTCTGAACAATGTATGTCCCAGGTAATGTTCGTATTGGTAGATTATTGAGTTCCGTAATAGAGTCGAATCCGGCGAACAAGCTTTTTACGGTAGACCGTTTGCGCTCTGTAACTTGATTAAACGAGAACATTCCTCCTACGAACGTAGTACGTTCAACGTACACGCGGAATCATCATTTCCTGCATCAAATCAATCAATATCTTCCCAAACTGTCATTTCAGCCGCTTCGCTCGACACCTGAAAACGTACGACCCGAAATGTCCGCTACTGCCGCGACGCCGTTTTAATTTCCTTCGCCCAAAAATGTACCGGGCGTTGTCCCAAACAGCCGAGGTCGAAGCGGATTCATCATATTCCCCGGTGCATCCGGCTAAAAACGGGCTCCGACCGCCCCGAAACAAAAATAACTCGCTTTCCGGGTGGAAAATGTTCGGTTCCAAATGATTTCGTTTTTTTTCTCTTCGGGCCGTTACCCGTTATCTGCTTTATAACTTTGGACGCTGTGGTCGTCGGAAAAGGCGTGCGAGTCGGAGGAAATGGATGTGTCGTTTCGCCTGTCAATTTAAACGATCGGAGTTGATAAATTCGAATAAATAAAACATCCTGTTGGTACACATGGTGTAGCGACAAATAAAATCAAACGCTCAACCTCCAACTCAGCTTAGTGTCCAACCTGGTTACACGAAATTTGAAGAAAAACTTGTTATTAAGAAATTTTCTTAAAGAGGTTCTTCTTAAAACTCAATGATTTCTCAACAATCTTCCTTAAACTGGAATTATCAGAATTAATCTGGAAAATTCGGATAATTGGATTTATTCTGAAAGGAAAAGTTCTAGCATGTATTTTAATGAATTACTATGTGTAAGTTGAAAATGGGAGGCAGAATCGAGTCCCACAGGTTCCCAATCCCTCTACCAGGGGCTGATCCAGATATGATCTTGAGGGGGTCATAAGGTTCATGACCTAACCTAATTTATAGGACACATGGATCTAGGAACGCGGTAGCGTTCCACACCGCCAAGCAAACAAGTTAGGAAGAAGGAACTGCATACATGTACCGTGTTATGTTTACCGGACGTCACGAAACGCGTTTTCCAGCTATCCATAACTCCTATTTGACCGATCAACTTGAAATTTTATGTGGATTTTCTTGGTGTGAATAACAGACAGCCCTGAAAGTTTCAAGTCGCTATGGCTTAAGGGAGCCGAGTTATATAACTTCAAAAAACCCTGTTATTCACCCTTATCTTGCTCTCTTTTTCCTTCATATTCAGTTAGGCAAGGCTACAGCCTCTCCACCTTCACCGATTGTCTTGCAATTTTGCACGGAGCTTCGTTTTAGCTTGAGATAGAGCCTTTTAAAAGATTTAACCCATTAAAATCTCAATCCAAAAAATGTTTAGAAACAAAAAACAGAAATTTTAGGGCAATATTATCCACTATGACAAGTCTACAATCTAGGTAACAGGACCAATCAACTTGAAATTTTGCACAGACCTTCCTTATAACATGACCCAATGTCATTTGAAAGATTTAACCCATTACCTGAACCCAAGAAAACTTAAGGGAAAAAGGGCAGGCGGGGAAAGTGGATAACAGTGGTTTTTTGATTTTTACACGGAGTATTTTTTTGGGTTGATATGAAGACATGAATAGAAAACCAATAACAGTCCGAAAAAATCTCAGGGTTCTCACGTTTGAAAACATACCCTCTACCATACCCAAACTGTCCCTCCTCAAATTTTTGTTAACTTTAAAATTGAATGCATGTAGAATGTGCATGGCTCCTGGACTATGATGGAAAGCTGATTTTAGGCGAAAAACAAGGCAATGGAAAAAATAACAAGATTGTATTATTACACCCAAATAACGCCATGAATGGTGATTGTAGCGGTCTGAAAATTGATCACTTCTCCAAAGTTGAGGCGAGCTGTAAGATGTTCGTTACGAGATGTAAATTTTTTTTGTCAATTCGAAAATAATTAAAAAAAAAAAACCTGTACGGGATGATACAAACGTACTTCGGGCTCGAGTGGCACTTGAGGCCAGAACCCCACTCGAGGTGGGAACAATCCTCGTCGATATTCAACACTGTGCAGGTACTGAACATTGTATTGTGCTTGTAAATGAGATGGAGGCTCTTTGGCAGTGAACGGCGACGTCTCCCTTGATTTACCGGCCCATCACTCAAAAAATATTCCGGGATTCACGACGCGAGAAGACGAGGCAGCGATGAAGCGGAGGATTGTCGGAGGGAGTTTGGATTGTTATTATCCCGTTAACGGACATTTTCATAGTGTTGGATCGTCGAACTGAGAAGTTTTATTTTCTGAAGTGTTTGGGACCTCATGAAGGTTGTAACTGTCTTATTACTGACTGGCCGAACTGAACCCTCAGCAATTGTGGGAATAATCTGTAATGCGTTGATAAACACAACTTGGAGGTCTTATAGAAACTTTTACACTGATCACCATACATACCATACATTAAGGGTCTCTGAACTGATATTTAATATTAGTTCAGAGACTCTTAATTATCGGTATTTTCGTGATCAGTTATAAAGTTTCTATAAGACCTCCAAGTTGTATTTAATTTCACCGTTTTATTGGCTAAAAACCTACTTTACTCTTTCCACGTTTTAGACCAACCGCAGCTCTTAAGGTTTTTTTTTCTTTTTTTTTTGTGGCGAATTTTCGAAGTATTGGTTTGTTGCCAAACTTATTGAAGACAACATCTTTTGGCGACTAGGTGTATGGAATATTCATGATCAGCGCGTCAACTTACAAGTGAAATTCACTAAGTCAAGGTTGGGGGTGTATTTCCATGGCCTTTACCAATCACAGAGCAATACGCACTCCCCCATGTGAACCCGCCTTTAAAGTTTTATTAGTTAAAGTCAATAGTTAATGTTTTGTCTTCGATCTTGGAATCGCTCAAGAACATAACAAATTACCACCCCTCAAAATTTGAGGGTTTTTGAGTTTCGCACAGATTTTAGACGTGGAGTCGGGCGAGTGGATACTCAACGTTCATACGGACGAAAATTGGATACTTCTTATTCATTTAACGAGGCAAGCGTCGAGGCGGATAACGTTTTCTTCTTTTTTTTTCGGGAAAAATCTCGGGAGGCCGGAGTTTGCTCCATCGATCGGCCCCCAAGACCTCATTTTCATAAGACCTTCGCGCTGAGGCCGCTAAAAACAATTTCTTGCCGTTCAGTCAAAACCGAGACTCCGCCGCCGGTCTGACCAACTCATTTTCGAAGGTGTAGTCAATTTCATATTCAATTCTTGAAAGTCACCCGTGCGTTGCGCGGGATACAGAAGATTAAAACTTGGGTTTGAATACGTCATTCGTTCAATTCGGCTCATTAGGCCAGTCAAAATCGACAATAAATTCTCAGTATATATTATCAAATTTTTTAGTTTTAGTCTGTTGTTTGCAATACTCTAAATACTCTATGGAGAAAATGTAGCACACGAAAAACCGCGAGATTTTCGGACTTTTTTCAGTTTTTACTCGACATCTCCTAAACCACGCCTTTGTCGACGAAAGCCATTATATCGTCCCTCAAGATCCCACAAGGTCTAACTCAGTTTTCTCAACTGTTCAGGAGAGACCAAAAACGGATTTTCCAGCGTACTGTAGTAATTTCTATGGTTATCGCAGCTTTTCTACGTTGAAGAAGCCGAGTTTCTGACTCATTTTGCCAACAAACTGAGTTAGGATCTTAACTATATAGGATCCTTAAGGACTTAAGGATATTATGTACGTTTTTGAAACAGCATTAAATACTCGACAATTTAGGCCCAACTGTATATTAATTGATAACTTTGTTAATGACAAAGTGTACATTTTAGTTTAAGACATTTAGACCGAAATTACGGCTAAACCATATATTCTACGAGTAGAACGCATAGCATAAAAGTAGTAGCCAATTTAATTAGCTTCAAATTGAACACAGAGTGGGGTCTGTAAGACAAGTAGTTCTTTAAAAATCTCAAAAAAACGTACATAAGGTAAAATCAGTTTTTTCCAGAAATGTTACAAAACCATTCATTTCTATATATGGTTTTTTGGGGTGGTAATGAAACATACAATCACGGAGACATGCAATAATTAATAAAAAGGGCAATATTTTAATATAAAAATAAGTCATAAATCTATGGTATCGGCGAAAAACCACTCCGGGTTTTCAAATTTTACTTTCTATTAAAATTTCTTTCAATTCTCACAGAAAAATTAGGTACATTAAATTGAATGTAAAAATTAAATTTCAATTACACTGAATTTAAAAATTAGATTTGAGTTTCTTGAATTTAAATGAACCTAAAATGAGTGAAAGATTAACCAGTCTAATCAAAATCCATCTGTCTTCTTCGGTAAACTCAGCCAAATCTGGGTCTTCAGTGCTTTTTACGCGTGGGTTCGGACCCCATCCTCGTCGCCAGTCGTAATGCATTGACAAGTTTGCATAATATACCTACTAAAAAACAATTTTCAATCACGGTTTTCGTTGTTTTCATTGACTCAGATCATCAGAACACATGAATTGACTTGTGTGCTTTTTCGCAATAATGTTTTTGCTCAAATGACCAGTAGCGGATACAACGGATGGGGCTCATGACATGAAAAAGTGAATTTTAGTACCTGAGTGGTTTTTCACTGAAGACAGTGATATTTAGACACACAGAAAAATTGTCGCCTTGTTTTTGAGGAGACTTGGTGGCAAGATCACTCAAGTGCTGAATTGATTATGGATCAAAAACGATATTGCGCGAATTTACAAAATTTCAAAATAAAAAACTCTGCTAATTCTTGACACACCAGTTTATTATCTTCTTTGGTGCATAAACTAAATGGTAGAGATGATGAATTAATTACAAATAATATGTACCAGTTGTACGTGTTGACAAGTTCACATCGGCTCAAACTTTGAGCCCTAATTGTGAACGAACGGCTGGTCGTACCGAGCTGCGGATGGTCTCAAAAAATTCTAAAAAATAAACTCTAACTAAATGTGAACTAAAAACTATAAAGTTGCTTTACTATGTCGTATGGGAACAATAGATCAATTAGGTCGAGGTGCTTTACTTATAGCAAGCCTCCCAACATCTTATCTTATCTTCTACGTCGTATAAAGCCTTGAATAATACGCCTTACCTCAAAAAGCGAACACCAGGCAGTAACAAACAGGTACTCACCTGGAAAAACGAAATAACGTCAATTAGAGGATAATAAAAAAATAGCACAAAATAAACTCAGAATAAACGATTAGTGTTCAAAATAAACTGAGAATTTTGAAATTCAGCCTTTTTGGGCTTGGACCGAGCAGAAGGCGATACTTGACACATTTGATTACCCTGAATAAGTACATGGAAATGGGGTGCTAAATAGGGTTTTATTTTGTTAAATTGGATTCTAAGCTCACAATTTGATTCAGTTTGAAAAATTATGTAAAAATCGATTATTAACTCAACTTTTTCGATTTTGGCGCACTTCGCGTTTTGTCAAACCGTGCCTTAATTCCGTTAAAAAATTAACACGAATTGGGGGTTTTTGCTTAATGACATAAATTTGGATAATAGAACGTTGGAAGGGGAATTACCAAGAGGTGAATTAGTCATAAAAATGAAAATATTTCGCGGTCTGCGGTGATTACCTCGTTATTTATTCAAGGCAATCGATCCCCTCCGACGGAGCGTTACTGAGCGACGGAGGAAGCTCATAATAACCGAGCAGGTTGAATGAAGAGCATGAAAAAAAAAACCAATTGCGTTTTATAACTTCCATTTATCGTACGGTCAATAACTGAGGCTGGCGAACCGCACAATAGGCCCTTCCTAACCAGGTGCACGATCCAGACGATTAGGGCTGACGGAAGATTAAGGAATAATGAGGCGGATTATGACGGGCGTAAATCGCGAGAGATACTGGCAGATTATTAGCCGGGTAACAGGACGAGACGCCTGCTGATGGGAAATGGGGAGTTCAGGTCTTGCTAGGGGCCTATTTCATTAAACAACGGGTTAACAAGTAGGTACATACTTGTAATGGACAACGTGTAACTGACAAGTGTAGCGGCTATAGTGGATGAATTTGCTGTCGATTATAAAATGATCAAATTTTAGAGAAAACAATGGTGAAGATAAAGTAATGTGGTTGTTACTTGAGATGTTCTTCGCGTTTTATTTGATGTACCTAATCTGATAACGTAATGAGATATCGCAATTCTTCACCATCTTGATCAGCGTTGAAAAATCTACAAACTGATTCAAGATAACCGAAGGATTTTTATCCACCTTCGTGAACTAGACGCAACTCCGACGTTAGCTTCTTCGGATCAAATAAATCCGGTCAGTGTAATTGTTTCAATCCTAATGACCATTAGTAGGTAGGTGTGATAATCTCATTCGTTTTATTAAATTCTATCGCAAAAACATTGCAAAATATACTGAAGTATACTGAATCCTTAATAAGCTAAGAAAGTTTAGTTCTGAGGAGTCGATCAATTTGGCCAACGCCTTCACAAGTAGACAACTGTTTTTGAATACCTTATTAATGCACTTCTCTAAGCATCCTACTATTGTACCAGAGGAGCGGTTTCGACTGAAGGGTGATGTCGTAAACCCTCGTCCGTCAAAAGCACTATGCACTAAATCTTCGCAATACATTATTTATGTGGTGCATAAAAGTTTGCCTTCTAATCGGTAAACACCTAGTAGTACCTCAAGAAATAGTTACAGAAAAATGTTAAGCGATTGGATTCCAACATTAGGCCCGAACATTGACTAAATAATTATGAGCATTTACGTTCAAGTTAAAAATAGGAATTATCATTCACTTGATCTGATTGTTAATTTCTAAGCCTTCCTGGCATTGTATGATCTAAAAGTTATATTGTCATCTAGAGTTGTGTCTAAATTATTGTCATTCACGAGTGATTGAACTCATTGTCAGTAATACAGGCTTGCCCACCAGCTGACACTTAAGTTAATACGAGTCTCGTAATATTTTGCAGGTTAGGTTCTATTTTGTATTTCAATAAATAAATTAAAAAAAAAAATTAATATCACTGTATTTCAGGAAGCGCATTTCACCAGTGTCATCGCCGGAATCATTTTGGACGTTATTTTAAAGTTGATGATGAAGTTGAAGTCATTGGAAGTTGATGTTATTCTGATTGTAATATTTTGTAGCTTCTATTTTTATTTTTTTTCAGTACGTAAATAACTTTATTGTTCTGTTGGGAACATTTCAGTTGTGATAATGGGGGGGGGGGGGTATAGTGGAGGAGTCCTCTAATTGGCGTGTGACGTGATGAGAGGGTGCAGTCCATCAACTGCCCTCTCTGTTGGATGTGGGTTGAGATGGAGCTTCTATTTTGTATTTCAATAGATACATTTAAAAACATTAATATCACAGCATTTTATTCTCTCAGTGTCGAAATTGTTCTCTTCTAAAATCTCTACCACGGGTGATCAGAATCCAACTCTGAACAGAATTTTAACAACCGCGACTTGTAACGCGGGGACAGTGGGATATTTGGTGGGACTGTGACTTCAGGGTGCAGGTTCGCGTGCCACCGTTCAAGTCCCTCATTTTCCTTCATCGAGGTTATTCCCGTATTTATATAAAGTCTTCAGCACCCTTCCTCGATTTCCAGCATTATTTCACCAGTTTTTCCAACATCGGTTCAACCAGTTTACTACGGGTCATCTTCCTTATAAATGTGTGGGCCAATCAACGGAGATCTACGGTCAATTTGAAAACTCTCAAGAAAAGACGAACTCAGTAAAAGAGAAAACGTGCACTAGGCGATGGAGAAAATAACGCTGAATCCGAAAATGTGGTCAAAAGTAGAAAAACGTAGGTTTAAAGTGGAGAAACGAGGGTTTTTATGGTGAAAAACGTGGTTTTCTGAAAAAAACCTTTAAAAAATCATATCATGGGAACGGATTGAGATAGAAACGTGTGGTTTGCGGCCTTCAACTCCATTTTCAGTCTAGTTTTATCAAATTCTTTCTTTTGCACCAAGTGGCAAATACCCTGTATATGAATATGATTTTGACATTTTATGTCTTTACTCTGGCACATAACTCGAAAAACGTTACACAAAAGCGTTACACGAAATCGTCACGAAAATTTCTGATGATTTTCGCTTACAACCGATTCGTTGCTACGGAACTTTATCTTCGCCAGTTATCATCGTACAAAAATCGTTCACCACTCGTTGGATAGCTCTCGATTTACCTAACCATATTACGTTAACCACTGCGGAGTGCGTGGCCGACAAGCTGCGGTATGAGCGTGATTGTTTAAATAATTGTTTACACACAGGTGATCATTCTCAATAATTTATATTGTCAACACGAATGCAAGCTTCATAATTTATGATGAACCCGACAATTTAAGTATAACAACTACGCTACTGGGGTAGGTGATGTAGCATTGTTCGAAGGTTCTTGAATCACTTCTTTAAAGACATAAAATGTCCCAATGTGTTGCAGACTCGTATGCAAGCATTTAATTCTCGACTGTATCAACAACAGGATGGAGTTGACATTCTTTTGACATTTTCATGTCTTTGCTTTGGCACATAAACTGAAACGGGAAAAATTTGTTTCCTTGATTCCCCCTTTCCCTCAGATCACGTCAGAACACAAGCGACAGGCGTCACTACGCCAGACGCACCTATGACGCACGAGCCTATGACGTCAGACGGCTGGCCGGAGGCCAACTGGTACGTCAGAGCCTATGACGCACGTGCGTATGACGTCAGACGGCTGGCCGGAGGCCAACTAGTACGTCAGAGCCTATGACGCACGAGCGTATGACGTCAGACGGCTGGCAGGAGGCGACTATAGTACGTAACAACTTATGCCGTAAGAGCCTATGACGTCAGAGGGCTGGCTGGCTAGGTGATCGGGTTTTAATAAGCCTCTGGAATTCCGCGCCTTTTGGTGAAACCCCTACTCGAACGCACAACGGGCACTTTCAAATGCTTTCGTAACATGCTCCACGACAGATCCAACTCGTCGCATCTCCTGCTGATTGATTCTCGCCATCGTCGACATCAATTCCATCAACGTGGCTGGTTCTATTGAACGTGATGCAGCACGACCGAAGATCTGACGGCGTTTTATACCCCGTCCCTTCTCCTCATCACCGCTACCCACTCAAACAGCCCTAACTCTCTCGCCGTACTTTCCTTAGGAGTTTTGCTAGTTAAGAGATTTTTTTCTTTCTTCTCTCTCTTTTGCTTTTCTCTCTCAAGGCAGGTAATGAAGTTAGGAGCGATGGCGAGAGGGCGGGGGAGTGGGGGTAAAGTTGAACTTGTATTAACCTCTCCCTTCTCCTACCTCGGCAAAAAAACCCTTTTTTTCTCTTCTTTGGAGAAGAAGGGAGAAGACTTTACCGTCCTTTTTAGCGCCCACTCTTCTTCACTTATTACGTTCTTAAGAAGAAGAAAAAAAATATATAAAAAATAGAAGGAGAAAAAAGGAAAAGAAATTCTTAAAAAGAAAAAAAGAGTTTGGTTAATTATTTACTCGTCCCTTTTGGGCTCTGCTCCGTCCCTCGTCCACAACCTTCAACTCCCGAGTGATCAATAAATGACAAAAGAAATGAAAGGTATAAAAAGTAAGTTGAAAAAAAAAGAAGAAAAAATAATTCCTTTCCACCCCTTTCGTTGGGCGGGGCGAAGGTGGCTCTGCGTACAAGGAGCAATTAACAAAAATCTAATTGGTCGTGAGGCGCAGGCGCGGACACGCCCATTGGATCCACCCACTTCATTAGCCAAGTTCATTAGAGACGGTGGTAGAGGGGGGAAGGGCTTTGTTTCGTCCGACGGCCCGTTGAGGTCGCGGAGTGATTTTGGACGGAGGCGTTTTGTGGTTGTAGAGAATTTTTGAACAAAAATGAAGCTACTGTTCTCGGCCCAAAATTTTTAAAACTCGAATTTCCAAAAAAATTTCATACCATAATCCGTTCTAAGCCATCCTGAATTCACTGCCAAACGAAAACAAAAATCATATATCGAGTTGGTAACATATGTGTGTCATTCCAGAAAAGATAATTCTTAGCGATCGAAAGGTTAAGTTCTTAGATGGGAAGAATTGGGCCACTCCAAGGGAGGTTTTGGGGAGTTTTAGCGAGGTTTTAGGGCGTGTATACCACTTTCCCCGTCATAAGAAAGAAATTCCTATTCCCATTTTAATAGTTTCGAGAAAACCGAGGTTTTGTGAATTGCTGAATATTTTCAATACTGTTGAATTTAGAACTGCCGTTAGAACGTTGACTTTCAAGCACTTCTGATGGAGATAGGGCTTTCTAACCTAGTCCAATCATTAGATCTCGTCAAAATCTATAGGAATATGTCCTAACCTCGAAAAGCTCAAAAATGGAGTAGGGACTTTCTTTCATAGGACGGCAGAGCTTGGCATGCCGAACCTTCACTTGCTTATCTCTAACCGTTATTAGGCATTCCCAACCATCTCTAACCATCACTAGGCATTCCCAACCATCTCTAACCATCCCTAACCATTACTAGGCAATCCCATCATTTGCTACCTCTAACCATCACTAGGCATTCCCAACCATCACTTGTTATCTCTAATCATTACTAGGCATTCCCACATACCTCTAACCATCCCTAACCATTACTAGGCATTTCCAACCATCACTTGCTATCTCTAACCACTACTAGGCATTCCCAAATACCTCTAGGCATCTCTAACGATCACTAGGCATTCCCAACCATCTCTATCCATTACTGAGCGTTCTTCCACGTTTGATGGTACGATCGGCAATGGTCGGGCGATCCACTAGCTTGGTAGGTTAGTTCCGAAATCCGGGGAATCGGGCAGGCAGTCAATTTGTCAACATCTCTAACTGAAGCAATCTGACGTTATTTTGATTGTAAACGCTTAGAAATAGGTTTATTATGTTCCGAAAAGGAATTATTCAAGGACTATACCACATATCCCCCGTAAAACACGACTAGAATTCATTTTAAAGGGTTTTTTGAGGGTTGGCGACGCCCGCGGGTGTCATCGTGAGAAACCCGAGCGTGTGATAGCGCCTTGAGGGGAACCCGTCGAAGGTGACTCAGTGGCAACTGGTCGAGACTAAGTGGCTTTCGATATTCGGTTTGGGCGGAAAGCGAATGTCTACCGCAGGGTACGATAAGCCGGAGGGCGAAGATATCGGGGGACCTTGTTTGAACAGGATGCAGAGAGTGAATCGTATGAAAGAGCCGTTCCGTTCGAACGACTGATGGATTGCATGATGAATAGATGAAATCCCGAAGGAACTTAATTTCTCCCTTACTAGGAAAATCATCTGATCATGGATAGGTACCTATGTCTGTTAGCTTTAGGATTCCCTCAGCCGATCCTAGGCCTATTCTACTGAAAGTGTAAGTCCTAAGGATAAATGCCACATTACAGCTTCATTGTGTGAATAGCATAGAAATAAGCTTCAGGAGCCACTCATCTGATCCGGTGCCAGGGTAGCGTCAATTTAACGTCCCAAGGAGGCTACATGCCAAATTACAGCTTCGTTCAGTGAATAGCATAGAAATTAGCAACTTTGCAGCTTTAGCAACTTTGCCTGTTGCTGTTTATTGGTATCGCATTACATTTTTCGGGGTGAAAAATCTTTACAATTTCGGAATGATCCCCAGCCAAAAGACAAATCCGTGTCAAAATGCATTTCCAGTACCTAGTGCAGCATGACCTAATGAGCGGAATGTGGAACGAACCGACTGAACAAGTTAAATTTGGAAATGCAAAGAATCTGCGACCAGGCCACTAGTTGACAGTACATTCCTTTTATTTCTTACCTGCTTAGGTCCATCTATTGAACGAGTTTAAAAGTACGAATACGTGGGTATTATGTTATGTGATAAGTTGACGATTTTGTGAGTTTTTCAATGGGTACGGGGCCGGATTTAAAAAATACAGGCCTCTAGCCTCCTGACCTCTAGGCCCTGCCCTCAGGAAAATTTCAAACGTTACGAGCGAAATGGTGATTTATAAGGGAATTTGCGCTAAATATTCTGTACTTATTGTCTGGCCCGACAATATCAATTCTTCGTCAGTTATAGTAAATCTTTGTACTTTATAAATGAGAAAATTCAAGTCATTAGACAACATCAATATAGGTAATTTACAATGGTCTTGTATCAAGTACGTACGTAGAACGCACTATCTGCAATAATGAAACATGGCCAGTATTTCATGTTCAGTAATGAACATTATTTCGTAATTTTAATTGCGCGCGCCTGTTTCCTAAGCTAAATGCTATTCTCTCACCGGTTTGGTGAAAGGCTGTATACACGTCGCTGGCTTAATCAGATCTACAGTATTGCATTCTGCAACCAGATATATGAACATATGTAGAGAAATGGAGCCATCAAATGGCTCTAAACTATTATTTATTTCAGTAGGGGAAATCAAGATTTTTCGTTATAGATATACCTAATGTGACGATTTTCGTGTTCAGCGTTAAAAACCTTTAAAATGAGGTGTCATTTGTCGGACTGCTTCATTTTGGGAATTTATGGGTAATTAATAAACATTAAATTAATTGAAAATTAATCGATTTATAATTCCTCGTGAGGCAGTCACTTTAACGTTAACAACTCAATCAAACGGATGTTTTGTTAGGAAAGCCCCCAAAATAATGTAAACTTTACATTATTTTGGAGGCTTTCTTATATTATCACGTGATCGAAACTGATGGAACTTTATTTGAGTGAACAGTACCTGTCGGATACTCGATGGAAAATATTGGGCGGGCGTTATTTATTTCAATATTACTACATCTTGTCGACTTATGCAGAAAACATGTAACTAAAGGAGGTATTACTTCCTTGTAAATCCAGTTACTGTTGAAAACCACTGTGTGAGCAAGGTTCGTTATGGCATGTAATGGAGTACCATTGTAAGACATCTGGCGAATGGTATACTTTTCAGCTAGGAAAGTCGCTGGGGTCGCTGACGGGCAGAACTCGGGGTGTTCCATCTACCTCTGTTACATGTCCCGGACGGGCAGAACTCGGGATGGATCCATCTGCCACTCTTACCTGTCGCTTTACGGATTATACCTCTTACATGTCCCTTTACAAACCCTTATAATCATATACACCTGTCTCACGGGAAGGAAGAATTTAGGATTTTTATATTTCGGCTTCCCTATAAACCCCCACCCTTATGCATCGGATCCGGAAGTGAACCCCCCTATGTCCTTCCACGGTCACAGAAACATGCAAATACGGGATTCAAAATCGGCATGGTTCAACTCAATTTCACGTGAAACGAATAACTGTAGTGATATTTTTCGAAAAAACCTGCGAGCGAGGGGTTTGAATCTCTTCTGCATGGGTGGCATAATCAAGGTCTCACTGTGTTCGTATTTTTTGAATAGTGACGTGTTCATCACATAACAGCTGTGATGAGTGATTCAGATTCTGTTTTCAGTTTACCTGTTTTAGGACCTTCCAGTAGATACCGTCGCAAAGTGTGGCCTCCTTAACTCAAAATGACTGTTCCAATTACGTCATGGATATGTTTTTAACGTTACCATCCGCAGCAGCTGGATGTCCACTTCATTGAAATTCGTTTTCAGAACTCGTTAATTTTGTGATTTGGTTAATTTTCTTATTTCTTTCTTCGTTCCGCTCGAAGTTGAAATCTATTTGTCCAAAGTTGAAGTCCATTTGTCAAAAGATTAAGTTTATCTGTCAATAGATGAAATCTATTTGTCGAAAGTTGAAATCTATTTGTCGAAAGTTGAGATCTATTTGTCGAAGGTTTATATTTATCTGTCAAAAGTTTAAATATATTTGTCAAAAGTTTAACTTAATGCGTCAATACTATATTCTGAAGAGTGGAAAATGCTTTAAGATTTGTGACAGCTAGCCCATAAAACATAGACCCATAGTTCATTGTGGCTCGAATGGTGGACCGGTAATGGTTTGATGGTTCAATTTGGAAATTCGCTCGTCGTTTCATGCTGCATGATTGTCACGACGTATCAAACGGTGCGACTGATTGATTGATTTGTTCGATTGGAGCGGACACCAATTAGAGATCGGACTGTGAGGAGGAGGAGGAGGAGGAGGAGAGGGAGGAGAAAACTGTAGTGGGCGGAGAGGGAGGTGGAAGTTGGAGGGGGGAGTCCGAGGAAAACTCCTTTAGGTCAATACGAACGATGGACGGAAGAGCGCAATGAGTCCTGCGCCCTGAGTCTTAATTATTCCCCTCCATCTAATTGGACCGTCTTTTCCTTCTCCTCCGTTTTTCTCCTTCTTCCCCCCCCCCCTTCGCCCCTCCGTATCATCAACCCTTTTTTTTCTCTCTGGTTCTCCCCTTCATTCCTCCTCCTCCGATGGTGTATCAGTCTGATGACGGTGAAGAGGGAGGACGACGGTGGTGGAGGGTTAAATAGAACGACGACGAGTGGGGGGGTGGTGGTGGAGGGAGGGGGTTTTGTATCTAATTGGAGCCCGCCGACCACGCCCCCCGGTGCCGTCTCCCTCCGCGAGGTCCGGACGAAGGGAAACCTCCCTGAAGAGAGAAACACTGCGGAGGGATGACGAGACGGCGATGGCGGGGGGGGGGGGGGAGGAGGAGTAAATGAGAAAGAGATATCTGGTTTGGAGAGAGAAAGAGAGAAAACAGCTTGACCGCCGGCCGGTTTTCGCTGTAGTGAGATAGAAGAGGGTGGCGGCGGTGGTGGTGGCGGTGGAGGGCGAAGTGGACGGTGGAGTTCCGAGTGTTGTGGTCCCCCTCATGTATCATCTCCTCATCCTCCTCCTCCACCTGATTACCGCCCTCCTCCTCCACCTGATTACCGCCCTCCTCCCTGTACCCCTCCCCCCTCCTCCTCCTCCCATTACACCAACAACCGTCGCCTCACTTTGATCAACCAACGAGTCGAGTCTAATAAAACTCTGCAAATTCTTGACACAACGGTTTATCATCTTCTCCGAGCAGATCACTCTAATCCAATTAACGATCTGTTAGATGAAACTCTAGCTCATCATCCAAATTAAATTTAAAATACCATACGAATACACTATACCAAATCATACATACAATAATATACCGTGTCATACAAACCGAGTGAATATTGCATTGTCATCCAGTTCTGACCCATTTTTAACATTTCAAGTCAATAGCTTATTATTACAAAATTATTACAAAAATTTTAAAACCCCACCATCGATTTCAACAAAAACTTTGAAGTCGAGAAACATAGATTTTTCCGAAAACTAAGAGGGTTTTTGCTGAAAATTGGAACTATGGTGAATTTGAAGAAAGTACCGGACTGAATTTCATGTCAGTAATAAATACACAAACTCTGCAAATTCTTGACACAACGGTTCATTATCTTCTTTGTACAGATCACCCTTCTGTCTAGATTACTAGGTCTAAATGTCTAGATCCTAAATGTTAGATTAATAATTAATCTAACATTTAGGATCTAGACATCATTATAATTATTGATAATAATTATTATTAATATCAATTATCACTAATTATTAACAATTTTATCAATTACCTAGTGAAAATTATTATAATTTATTGTTAGGTATTAATAATTCGTATTTATTATTAATAATAATTATTATTAATTATGATTAATTAATACGATATAATTCTGGGGTTTTTAATACTACGTCGGTAATAATAATTATTAATTATTATTAGAAAAATTATTTTTCTATAAAAGAAGTACCTACCAACAAACATTCGAAATTACCTTCATTTCCGTAGCACGAAACGCACCTCAGAACAACAAACTCGACATCACTTAAGCCATATGATGTTCCAAAGAGCTTGTTAGTATGAAAATGGACCTGTATTTCAACAGTTTGAGTCACGATCGGGTTGTGAGGCACAATCTTTGAGCCGTCATTGTGAACGAACGGCTGGTCGTACACAGCTGCGGATGGTCTTAAAAAATTCTACGGAACAAACTCTATCTAAATATGAAATAAAAAACATACCGTTTGATGGGAATTTTTCGAGATATGGAATTTTCAAAATTTCAAAATTCGTTTTGAACCCCTTCCCCTTGACCTAGGGTTATGAAAAGTTTCGAGGACCATTGTGGGGCTGGTCCAAACCCAGAAACCAAATTTCGTAATTTTAACTCAACGCTAACTGGGCAAAGTGGCGCGGACGGCGGACGGCGTACGGCGTACGGCGGACGGACGGATTTTTTTTTATTCGATTTTCTGAATCTACGTATCTTGAAACGTAAACCAACAAATTTTGAGGGGGGGTTAAAATTTTTTTTTCTTTGGGCGATTCCAATGGTTCATTATCGAAGATAATAAACCAAAACAGTGAATTCGTCATTTTCAGGACATTCAACTAAAAACAGTGAACTAAAATTACACCGTTTCATGTGAATGTTTAGAGATATGACATTGTCGAAATTTCAAAGTTCGTTTTGAACCCCTTCTCCTTGACCTAGGGTTATGAAAAGTTTCGAGGACCATTGTGGGGCTGGTACAAACCCAGAAACCAAATTTGTGGCGCGGACGGCGGACGGACGGATTTTTTTTAATTCGATTTTATGAATCTACGTATCTTGAAACGTAAACCAACAAATTTTGAGAGGGGTTAAAATTTTTTTTCTTTGGGCGATTCCAATGGTTCATTATCGAAGATAATAAACCAAAAACGAACCAAAATGTGCAAATTAGGACCAATATGGTAAAAGCACCAATTGTTTACACGAATCCAAATGTTGACACTTCAATTTCAAAAAGCCAAAATGAGAAAATGAGACGCTGGTGACACTCGAAAGTGGCGTCATTCATCAGATAAGAATATAATTAATAACCCTACATTATCACCGTTTGATATTAATCGATGAATTAATCGATGATATTAATCAATATATTGATATTAGTACTACCTACACGTCTGACTGACGTGTATACCCAAAAAAACGTCATCAACGAAATCGCCAGTAATCAAAACGAATGGAATTTGAGAAAAAATTGAACAATGTCATTTGGAAGCATAAAAACTTTATTTTAAATAAATTATTTGAACAATTTTCGTCAAATTACCACGAAAGATAAGGCTCTCCTCTATACATTTTTCTTCTATTAATTTTTACTTACTAACAAGAGTATTTTAAATCACAAATGTTACAAAATTAGTTGTTTTATCACATTCAGATGGTAGTACTTGATTGCATGAATATTGTTATAAAACAGCCCGTAATCACAAGAATAACAAGACCGATCTATTTTCAGAACAATTCAACTTAACAACAACTTTTCTAGTCAACAATCACGTCAACAGGTGTTCTGTGGGGTTACCCCCACAATATTCTTCTAGTCTTCGTCACCACTTTATGTCGTCTTCTTGTCTGTACAATCACGACAGAATTTATGTGTGTGCTGGTCACAAATAAGTTTGAAGCAATCAATTCTCTCAGGTTCAAAGTCATCAGCCAACAAATCATCTTCACCTTCTGAAGGTAAATACTCTGGATCAGCATCACAATCGTCCTTCCAATCGGTAAACTCTGTCTCCCTTTTTTGTCATCCTCTGAATTCAACACTTCCTCTTCCTCAGCATCAATATCTGAAGCTGGAATAATTCCAAATTGGTCGGTCCAGGTCAGCAAGTTCACCTCAATTCAAAGATCTTTTTACGCTGAACACGACGGTGAAGTCAAAGTTGCGATAAACTTGAGCACTTTGAAAATGAAGAAACTTGGTTGTTACTTGAGATGTTCTTCACGGTTCGTCTGCTCTAATCTGATAACGAAATGAGATATCGCCATTCTGACTTCACCATCATGTTCAGCATGAAAAATCTATAAACTGAATGATAAACGGCAAAAAATCGAGGCATCATTTATTATAAAACCAGTGAAATGGAGATATTTTACATAAAACCCGTTGTTTCTTCGAAAATTTGCTCTTATAGCCATGCTGCATGACTGTGCATTTTGGACTTCTCGTGGCTTATCATGTTTTGTAATTATCACTCTTGGCTCTTGGGTGGCTCAATAAATTCACTGTGTCAAGATGTATATCGTCGTTTAAGTTCTGACATGGCCTAAGTCGACTTTTGGCCAAAATAGGTTTTTAGTTCTAGCAGGTGTGTCTTGGCTAACCTAATAATAATAAATCGATTACTCACGGTTTTTAGCGATATTAGCGCTAATATCAGCAGAAAACTCAACATGGCCTATGTCATAATATGTCATATAATATGTCATATTATGGTTTGATAACATGGCCCAACTCGTTCGTTATCAACACTGTACCAGAAGCTATAACGTTCCATAACGGTTCGCTATTTGCCACTATTTTGGCTAATTTGAATGGACGTCAATTCAGAGAAAACGCGTACAGCGGGAAGTTTTACCCGAAAAAGTGAGAAGTCGGGAGTAGGGGTGTTAGTATAGTCGATAGTACTATCGATGCCCTATCGATTGTTTTTTACCCATCGACAGTTTCGTACCTTGAACATTCTCGAAAGTTTACGAAAACCAAACAGGTGCCTGCATACCCCTCGACATACCTGCATACATTCTAAGAACTTCGTAGTAACAACTAAAATACCAGAAGGCTAGGTAGTGGAATTGTGGATTGAATATCGTTGAATTGGGTCTTTTCCTTCTATTTACAATATCTGTCAAACAGAGTCAGGTTTTTTTTCAAATTCTCTGATCTGCACTTTTGTGTTTCTCAAAACTATTAGCTCAACAAACACATATGACTTCTATGAATCCCCCTCTATTGAAAAACTTGATGATTTCTTGTTCCTTCCTTCTTTAAATTGCTGTTTTTACTCGGTTTCTGTTATACTCTTCAAGTACGACTTAATGGATTCAATAAATTTACTTTTTTCGTTGAATCTATTTCAACTACTTTGGCATTATTCATTTCACCATCTGATAATTGCACTCATCGATGGTTGCCCACACAAACCAACTAGTACAGTCTACAGCAATAAATCTCCCAGCAAATAGATCCCGTCGAAGACTAAAAAGAAAACGTCCGACGGACTTTCTAGATTAATGTTCCTACTATGTTACCAAAATTGTTACTTAAATATTACTACAAATTGTTACTTAAATATTACTAAAAATTGTTACTAAAATATCCTGTTACTATTTACATAATTTCTTACTAAATATCTTGTGATGACTGCTACTGAGCAGTGACCTCACCACATGTCTCAGGTTAATAGATAATTTACAAAATTAACAGAACTGTATTGCACCATAGGTACTATGCAAAAAGTTAGATATTGGAAAAAGAAGAAAAAATCTGATAATATATAGTATAGGAAAATTTTATAGGAAATATAATAGTATAGGACAATTTTACCATGTTTGACCACGGCAAGGCTTTATTATATGACCTGCCTATATGCCGGCCAAGAGTAATCTCGAAACGTTCAGGTAATCGTGATAAACCTATTATAGTAGTCCATAGACTATCTGTACTATCTATAGTTGGTGTCCGATAGTATGGAGCCTATCGATAGTCTTAACTATCGACTCTCTAACACCACTAGTCGGGAGTTCGGAATAGAAAACGATCGCGAGAACGCTCTGCTCGAAAGAGTTTCGTATCCCTTGACAACGCCCGGGGATGAAAACGACGAAAAACCGGGGAAAAGTTCGAGTGGATCGATTATGGCTCGAGCCGAGGCAATCTATGGAAACGCCATTGTTTACTTATAATTGGTTACCCCCCCACCCCCCGGTACGGCCACCGCCACGCCGAACTTGCCTTTTCCTTCGCAACGTCGTCTTTCTAACTCGCTGCCATCGATCAGGGCTCGTGTAGAGGAATAAAAGGCGGAATGGAGCCCCCGATCAGACGCGATAAGATCGGAGGGAAACGGAGAGTTCATACGAGTAAAAATAAACCCAAAGAACGACGTCAATCGTAAAGTGTTGAATCAAACGACGAGTCGAATTCGAATAAATTGAGTGGTACGAATTCCCCAGTCGACGATGTCAATAACAAACTAAAACCACCACGTTCAGAAATGAACCACCAAAACCCGTTAGACGAGCACCAAAACTGCCGTATTGCCAGGACCAAAGCGAGGCATCTATTGCTGAGCAACATCCCGGCTACACGACAGCCACATGTTGCTGGGGAATGACGCGTTTACTCGTAGCTCTGGCAGCTGCCTATGTCGTCCTCCATCACGCTAAAAATTCCACCCAGCAGAGAAAATCCACAATCACGCAGCAGGGCTATAAGAGCAAATTTTTGAAATCAATGGTTTTATGTAAAATCTCTCCTTGTTAAAGGTTTTATAACAAATTTGGTTTCGATTTTTTTGCCAAGTAACATCTCAGTTTATAATTATTTCAACGCTGAACACGATACTGAAGCCAGAATTGTGATATCTCACGTTTTGGATGCTATATCAGGCCTAGAGCCTACCATCAGGTACATCAATACACCAACCGCCTAACAGTATCCATTGGATTCATCAAAGTCCCCAAAACTGTCTTCAAAAGGTCTGGAGGATTGGAGTTTACTGATGGCAGAACTAATGAGCATTTCCTCAATTTGTCTGAAAGTAATTCAATATGAATGTTCAACTTCAATAAATGCCCAAAATGAACACCAAAATACCTTAAGGACTTTACGAGTGCCATAAAAAGGCAGGAACCAAACGAATCTTCATAGAACGCGTGCATATGTGACTCTTAATCAGTTGGATTTGACATTAGTGAGGAGTCAGGTATTCTGGTATCCAGGCAGATTTACGAGGTGAATCAGATAAGAGCAGTTGAACCGTGAAGAACATCTCAAGTATCAACCACGTTCCTTCATCTTCAAAGTGCTCTAGTTTTTCTTTATTTGTTTTTATTTGGCAATGGTTGCCCATAAAGCCACAAGGTGAATTGGTACATTTTTAAAATCATCGATACAGTGTTATTCCTCTTTAAGATTTAAATGAATTGATTGGTTCTTCACACAGATATTCCACTTTCGGACAGAAATGTGTATAATACGTTAAAAAGTTTTGCTGATGCTTGGAGTAGGTTGCTGGGTTGTTGCGTTGCTGAGACCAGCTCGTGATACAAGCGGAGTCTCCTTGCAGCTAGTCCAGGACATTCCAAAACATTGTGATGAAGATCTTCTGCTACAGCCTGACATCTTCCATACTCAGCTGTAGTAGGCAAATTCATTTTAGCCTCGTTGCTCCACACATCGCATGACCAGCTCTCAGCCTGCACATGGATCTAAACATGTCTTTACAGAACACAGATTGTGTAAACTATCAGGTCCGAGGAATACGAGGTTGAATAACTCTTTTAACATTTAACATTTTACTTTTACCACCAACTGTAAAGGTTTCGAGGGGGAATTGCTGTGTCCGTTTCCAACGCTATTAATTCCCATTTATCCCAGAATGTTTCACACATACCAAACACAACCTACCATTATTCACCATGGATTGCAGCATATTTCTCACAGCACGTAGGAGGCTATTCGCTGTTGGTTTAAGTCCTACATTCTTAACCTTCTGGATCGAACTTTTATTGTCTATAAAAATAATTCTGGAGGAGGTTAAATTTCAATACATATAACGAAGAGCCTCCACGAGGGGATAAGAGCCTCCAGTTTGCGTACGGAATAAGATATCGCAATTTCGACTTCAACATCAACATCACCTTACTGATTCATTTATGGGTAATTTTCCCCCCTTAAAATTCACCTAAACCCTCTTAGAGCGGTCCGATTCTGCCTCGACGGAAACCACAGTTACTGTGGTGTTTTTCTCTAATTTTCAAATCAACATCAACATAGGTAGTTCTAAAAACAACTGCTCCAGTCTTATAAATTTCAATCCCTCGAATATAGTCTACCTTTGAAGTTTTGTGAATTTCTTGGTCTAACCCTCGGGCCTCCTGCCACTTACCTAAGAGTGGGAGTAGGAGGAATTGCGTGGAAAAACGGAATTGGAGGGAGAGAAGAAACGGGAAAAGCTCGTGGTTTTGCTGATATTCAGTTCGTGAAGACTCAGGCTCTCTGCTGAAGACTCTCAACATCCCTAAGGTGGCCAGTCTCTCTTCTTCAGTCCAAATTTAATATTTTTCGAAGACCTCGTTTTAACATACTCCGGAAAATTGTCACAAACCATCTCACACTCCGAGACCCCTCACGTGTCAGTTTATGGATCGTACGGGCTCCACTGGAACCTAAATTATTCATCCTAATGCGTCCGCCGCCTCATCCCCCGCTTGAATGGGCCTCCGAATCGGCGTATATTATAACCTCGTCACAACAAAACGGCCACAAGCAAAGCCACGATTCGCCTATCAACAAATCTAAGCTCCACCGAAACCACTAGAGGTTCGTCATTAGTTCGTACCTTTGCCATTTCGACGTGGATCAGTTAGTGGGAAGTAGACAATCGAAAGGACCCGTCAATTAGGGGTGTTAAAATAGTCGATAGAACTATCGATAAGTCGATAGTAGCCTCCTATCGATAGCTTTTGTATTTTGAACTTGAGAATTTGTTGAAACTTTTCGAAACCCGAATAGTTAGGTACCTACATACGCCACATTCTAAGAAACTCGAAGTAAGAACTAGAAAACCAGAAGGCTAGGTTTTGTCCTTCTAGTTTGAGAAATGAAATTTGAAAGTTTGAAATTCTAGTTAAAACTACTCAGAATGATATTTTTTTGCACGTACCCATTACGTTACCACATTAGAGCAGATGAACTATGAAGAACACCTCAAGTAACAACCACGTTTCTTCATCTTCAAAGTGCTCCAGTTTGAGAACGGAATATTATATCGCAATTTGAACTTTTCCTCTTAATTCTATCGAAAGTTATCGTCATGAATGACATACATAAATATATACACATATATGATTTTTGGTGTCTCTGCCAGTGAATTCAGGATGATCTGGAATGGATTTTGGTATGAAAATTTTTCGGAAATTTGAGTTTTAGAAATTTTGGAAGAAAATTTAAAAATGCGCTAAAAATACAGTTTGCCAGTTTTTGAGTTTTAGTTTGCAAGCGCACATGAAGAACCTGTACGCGAAGAACGATGTTGTACAGAAGATTTGTGATCCGAGCTCGGGCATTGGAAATGAACCAAAGCGGCTGCTGGTTTTCATAGAATGTGAACTGATTTATACCCAATCCGCATTAGGTGAGTCCATTCTTTGAATAATGCACGGCCCATTTCCAATTTAAACTTGCGGATGATGCAAATGTTCTCGTCACCCGATCAATAGTCTCAGACGGGATGCAAACGACTTTTCTGAGTGATCCGATTGAATTTACAAGGACCTCGGACCGTCTTTAACGTCCAAGTCAGATGGAAATACCATAATTTTTTCTCGGTGCAGAAGGTCGAATCGACAATAGAGTTTGCGTTTGGTCGGAAACTTCACCGAATAACCGCTCGCAGTATTATGAATATTTAAGACTGAAGAGCTACGCGGATACAAGTAGAAAACATATAAAATATATTCATATTATGGGTTATAAGGGTTGGGAGCCCTCTGTTACCGGGAGGCACTAAATTGAATTATACCATAAGGTATATTATAAGGCCCTATCAAATGGACAACCCCATTTTTTTCAAAAAGGTCCAAAATCCCACCAAAATCTGACCGTGTCAAATATAGCCTTGAACACCATACAGACCATACGAATGGGCGAAAAAATAGGTTGATTAGTGTTGAAACTTCCGTAAGCCGGAGTCGGCAAGGGCTTCAGATAATCTTAGTTTGACTTTGCCTCGTAGACACTATGCGTATTTCGGATTAAATTTGTTAAATTCTCTTTCTCCTAGTAATTATGTTTCCTAGTAGCGCGTTTCTAGAATAATATTCGTGAATATTTTTATGTTGAAACTTTTTCATCTTTCTAAGTTAAAACGTAAGGAAACTCTTCGTTTGAATTTTTTAATTTTAAATTGGTTTTTCTTTTATTTAATGTTACGAAGAGCGAATAAACACTGTTAATTTCAATAGTATAGGACCGTAGGTGAATGGTGCAGATTATTTTTCTTTATTATGTTATTTAATATACTCAACTCCAACATCCAGCACAAGTTTACTTAATGGGAGTTGTAGTGCTAAGTATTATTTATATCTGTTAATTGTACTATCCAGGTACGTGAACTCATCCAATTGTTCAACCTGCACTGAGAGCCTGGTCGCGCTGAAGGCATTGAGCCTCATCTCCTGCAAATTGGCCAAATTCACGTTCAGACCGGATTTTTCCCCCTCCAATTTCAGCAAGGAGTTAGAGTTCAGTCTGAAGATCGCAAAAGAGACTGGTTAAACGCGTATGTCGTCTGCAAACCCAGATCTTCTAGCCTGCCTGTCGTCCCCCATTGCAAATCTGGAGTTTTCTATAGGTTTCTAGCTTACGGTGGGTTCCAAGACAAGGAGAAATAGAGGTTGCATCTCTGTCTCACGCGTTTATCAACCTGTATTTGATCACTGAGTCGCCCATTAAGTATGCGACTGTGGGATTCGATAGCTTTACAAGGTGTTCCTGATGAAATTCTGACGCACCGAATCAAAAGCTTTTCAAACATAAGTCAGGATAAGAGGAAATGTGCATATATCAAGAACGAAAAGAACCTCTCACCATGAATCGTAACTACCAGTGGATCGTACCTAAAACACTCCCTTAAATCCCATACAAGGAGTCATATCTACCGGGAAAACGTGAGTTATGAAGATAGCGTGTTGCCTTCTCTTTGAACAAATACAAACAATTACGGCGCCTCCCACTAATTTTCGCCGTAAACTACGAACCAATCAGAAACCCGCCTTCGGGCGTTTTAAATAATTGAAAATAAAAGTCTAGCTCCATATCCGTGATAGTCTGTTGGCCGAACAACGTAATAACGGCCGAGGATAATGACTACCGCTCGCTACCTCCCCCATAACAGAAAACTCATTATCAACTCATTCCGTATACTCAACTGATGAGTTAGTCCAACTCTTATTTCCCACCGGAGTTGAATAAGGCATTTATTATCGCGGCGATTATTTGTTCTGAAAACTTTAATTATAGAGGGAACGGGAGCCTCTCGGGCTGGTGAACATAACGAAGTTCGTGTTGGGTCGTTCAATCCACCTCAATCCTATATTCATGAAGATGCCTTTTTTTCTCTCATATCTTTTTAGGCGTTTCGAAAACTGAACGGAGTTGTACGGTTTGGAGTGCCAAAGTCCGAGTCGCCACGGCTACCGAATCTGACCGGAAAAACCAAGTAAAACTTTCTATATTCCTGCCAATAAAATTATTCTTAATTCTTATTCTCGGTCGTCTTGAGAAAGAACAACGTGTGACCAAGCCCCTAAAGACAGCGAAAGCCCCTAATGACCGCGGGATCGAATCCTACCGCAGACAACGGAAATTTTGGTATGAAAAACCAATTTATTATCACCATTTCTCTCAGGACTCGCAGCTAAAGAAGCTCCTAATTGTGTAAGTTCACAGAAAAGACTGTAGTTTCATGTTTTAATCGCTAAACCTCACATTAAAATAAATTAATTGGTAATTGGAATTTTGCTTTTTTGGTCACACGATAACCGTAATAGTAAACAACTGGTCTTTTCAGAGGGAATATCGTCTTCACCGTGAAATTAGGTAGTACAAACTTCCAACATTTTGTTTTGACTCATCACGAGAATTGATGTTTTCAATTCGTGAAGTAAGTCTGGCCCTTTTGACGGGAAGGAAAGGTTTTGAATAAATAAATTATTCAAATACAGAAATGCGTTCGTTCGAACGTAAACCAGTATTTCACGGTTCATTTATTGATCATCGCGGAAATACGAGGAAACGGGCGACGAGTTTGAAAAAAACAAGTCGCAGTCTTTCCACACACGTTATATTTCTCACGGATTTGAAATACCAGGGCCCGACAAAGTATGAGCCGAAGAAATAAACTTTATAGTTGGAAGGGCTTAAGGATTTAAAAGGCCTTTAGGAGAAGACTGTGTACGGGACTGAGGGGTGGGGAGGTCTTCATCGAGATTGCTCCAAGGCCTCTTACTTGCTTTTTCTAGGTGTTGGAAATCGAAGGGAAAGTATAGGGCAGCCGTGCTTGGAAAATAGATTTTCTATCATCTTCCCGAAGAGTTTTTCCCTCCCCCCCCCCCGCATCATTCGGCCACCTTTCGTTTCCCCCTCTTTTACGGAGTGCAGTTACGGGTTGAACAGTAAATCGGCTAAAGGCGAATATAAGGCGGCGAGAGAAAAATGTTCTGTTGAAACGAGATCCCCTCCCCCCCCTCGCATAACTGCAGCATCGAGGCAATTTAGATGTAAAAAAAATTCGATTTGATCTCGGTATTTCTCGAATACATTTTTTTTTCTTTCATCACCCCCGAACGTGTGAAAGTGGCGGATTGAAATGAAATGTTTTCGACACACCCATCGGTGGATCGTTGCCAAAGGACTGGCCGAATGGATCACGGCTCAGGGCGAATCTCTACTTCGAAATGTCGTACTTTCTCCCCCCAAACTGGGAAACTTGAGGCGTTGACTCGTGTGAAGTAGGTGAGGACCTCAACAGTACTTGGCGTTGAACGCACATTCAATATCAGCTGGATGGGCAATTTAGGCCAAGTGGTGCCGGCTATGATTGGCAGCAATAGCTGGTTGAAAAATGAATGCAGGTGGGGATTGTTGATTCAAGCAATAGAGGCAGCAGCTTGATGGGATTTCTGAGTGGCTTTATTACTTCTGTCAGGTGAGTCTGAAAAGCTCTTGTCCAGCAAAACACCGGGGTATTTGTATGAGGAAGTTGAGGGAATGGGTTGACTTTAGTACGTTATGGGGAGTTCATTGTATTTCCGCCTACACATAAAGGTAAGAATATTTGACTTGGAGGGATTTATTTTCGAGCGCTATTTGGAGGAGGACCATCGGTTGAGTAGGACCACGAATGATTGTAGCTTGCTCGTTGCTGTTTCAAACTTGAAAACGTGGAAGGTTGAATCATGTACGAAAATGCAGGAAACGAAGGTAAGGCAGTTTCTCCAAGTGTTGAATCTCGCCATAAAAGAGAGACCTACGGTCTTGCTGGTGTGGAACATGAAAAACGTACAAGGCAAACCCCAAGTCTTTAAAAATCGCTCTTGAACAAGATTTCTAATGAAGAGCGTCAAGACCTTCATCCAAATGTTACAACGAACTATACCGTTCAATCTGAAATGTCCTGGAAATGGGGTTTTGAAGCAACATCAAGGGTTCTTCATAGTTTACTGCGAA
The DNA here is from genome assembly GCA_963920205.1 of Stenodema calcarata. Classification (NCBI taxonomy): domain Eukaryota; kingdom Metazoa; phylum Arthropoda; class Insecta; order Hemiptera; family Miridae; genus Stenodema; species Stenodema calcarata. The sequence goes on along the minus strand of OY986060.1, from coordinate 7,449,533 downwards.
AATTCGCACATTTGGGTAGAAATGAAACGATAAATCGCCATTCAGATTCCAAGTGCATATCTTGGAAATTGATATTATGCGGTTGATTCCGATGGTTTATAACTGAAAACAACAAACCAAAAAACTAAATAGTTTTTGTTCTCGCCATTTATTTAATAAGATTTACTATTGTATTGAAACGTGAGAACGAAATCAACCACGTTTTTGTCCGTTGTCTTCTATTCTATACTATAGGTACATTCATACTTGATACTTTTATCGGTTCTATTTATGCCTTCAATTTATAATAAAATGTCTTTCTTACTGGAAAAAATATCTATCATGGATAGCTAACATCTATCTGTTAGCTTTTGGAGCCTCTCAGCTGATCCTGAGCCTATTCTGCTCAAAGTGTAAGTCCTAAGGAGGATACGTGCCAAACTTGAAGTCCCTGCCACCATGCGAATTGCGCCAAAAAACGTCACATTATTTTTGTATCACCCAAATTTGTATCACTCCAATTTTGGAATGATTATGGCTGGGATAAGGCATATCCATGTCAAAACTATTTTATGCAATTTCATTTGTTTTGGCACTTCCTTATCTTCATTAGCCTTTAAATTTCACACTAGGTCGTCACATACAGACGAAGAAAACCCTCGGTTTTTTTAAACAGCGAGAAAGCGAATAATTATGCGTTTGAAATGAAAACTTAGATAATCGATTATTGGTTTTGATTGATCAATACCAATTAATGGGTCACATCGATTGTTAGCTTACGATTAATCATTTGATATTATAATCGATTATTTGATTCGGATCAGGCCGGGGAACCAGTGCGATCAGATGACATGATACGCAAGTCGACCAACTACGCTTGAGCGCGGTGCGGGTTAGTTTCACCGAAATCTGTTGGGCCAACTGAAGTGATCTCTCTAGCTTGGGTTTGTTCAACATCCCAGGTCCCTCTGGGGTCGTGTGATTTAGGATTGTACCAGTTCAATTGTTATACACATACCGAGATTTAATAACTCAATTGCTGAATATGAGAATAGTTCTGCTAATTCGAGACTTCTAATTTGGCGTTAGAATAAACTATAGAACAACTCGTCGTTAAGAATCTTCGGACCCTGAGCTGGGGGCGTTAGTAAAAGGCCTTATAAGGCCGTATAAATACGACTGTCCAAAACGGATTCAAACGCCTTGTTCCTTTTTCCAGATTGGAGCTTGACGATCCAGTGCGTTAACGGGTCTTTTTGAAGCGTATGCCCCATCGACCTCCACTTCCTCCTCTCAATTTGTACTCCCAATCGCGTCCCTGACTTGCCAAATAAGGTTCAACTGCATAACCATAGCATCTGGCTTTCAGGACCTGGATCTATTGTGACATTGTCACCAGTTACTTTAAAACCTGATTAATGGTTTGTTTTCTCACGAAGAATTGGAGGTTTGTGGGCGTCTCTTTAGTGAAATCGGTGGAACTTGGAAAACGCTCTCCAATGTGCCGGAATAGCGTTGATGCAAGAGCAAAGCAGTCGCGAAGGATGTACTCTGCTGTTTCTGCTCCCTCATTGGAGAGTTTGCCTATTTGTATCCTGACCCTTCCAGTGAGGAAACTTCGGTGGTTGGTGGGTGTTTCCGCCTCGTTTCTTTAACAAATTGATTAGCTGCTTCGATTGCGCCAGTGAGAAAGTCTTTTGTTAACCACCCATTTCTAGTGATCCCCAGTTGTGGCTATGGGCCGTACAGGATGGACAACGAGGGAATATCATCACCACCAATTCCCTCGTGCCTTGGAACACCCTGCAATGTGAATTTGATGCCATGGGCAGCCTTTCTGATGGAGTTGAGACAGTCCCACTACCGTTCAGCTGGGTAAACTATTTTGCCCTATTTCGCTCTCGTTCACGAAAAGACGGTGGTCTGCTGCAAAATATAAGATACGAAATGAATTCCTTCAGTCAGATGTCGCATAGTTCGTTACGGGATTGTACGATGACGAGGGAGGCCTGACTAATACTACAGGAGAATCGTTTTTCTACAGTGCACTGCGGCTCAACTCAAGAAAATAAGAAGGAGAAAAAAAGAGAGAAAAAAAGGAATGAGTTGCGGACAGAGGGAGGAAGCGATAAAGCAAAATGTAAAAGATTACCGGATAAAAGGGCGCGCTAATGAATGGAATAAGGGAAAAAGGCCCGCGCATGTGAGCATTGTGTTGTCACTTTACTCTGTATGGTTTATGTGGAGGCTTTGTCGCCAAAGGCTCGGTTCCCTTATTAGCAAATAGAACTCCCGCCCTTCCTTTTAGTAGAAGGCAGTGGGACGAGTGGAGGTTGCTTCTTCAACTTCGTATGTTCGCGATGGTTTCCCCTCCGGACCGCCAGGTTGCTCTCTGTATTCATAGTGTGAAAAACAAGAATATGAACGCGGGGAGCGGTGGCTGCATTTAGCGCGATGCAACCTTTAATCAATGAAGAAAGGGCCTTGCACCAGAGTTATGTTCCGATTCTTGTTTTGTTCGCGGGACACAATCAGGGTATTGTTCGTTCCGGAAAGGGATACAATAATTAATATTCCAACATCTTTAATCAATGTCGGTTTTCTCCCTTTGTCTTCAGAGTGATCGAAACACCGCTGAAAGCGCACGATTTTCAGCTTCTTCATTTGTAACAGGCAAAACTCAAACACTTCTCATTGATTTACACACCACGTGTAGAAACGAAAATCGACCAGAAAACCACACCTTAGTGGACAGGCATAAATTAATTCGAGTTACTAGAAGTACAGGGACTAGCAACATCGAGTTACCAGAGGAGCAACTAGGAGTTTTGCTCCAAAAACCACTGAGTTAGTTTTTGTAAAAGATGTATGGGTATTCTCAGGGGCCAGAAAATACCGCTCGAGTTTTTAACATGGAACATGTTTTAGCCGTGAGCTAACTTGCCAAAATGGCCACACAATTATCAGGAGGGACTATAGTCAACCTAGATAACTGATACTTGAATGGTAGGTTCTATGGGGCATCTGAAATCTGTCGACAGGGCACCTGATCAGCTGACTGAGCTCAGAGGCTATCTTCTGTCCTAGTCAACCTAGAAAGCTGATATTTGATGGTAAATTCTATGGGGCATCTGAAATCTGACGACAGTGCACCTGATCAGCTGACTGAGCTCAGAGGCTATATTCTGTCCTAGTCAACCAAGAAAGCTGATATTTGAATGGTAGGTTCTGTGGGGCATCTGAAATCCCCAACTTTTCCCGTTCGTCACTTATAGGTAAAACCTCGTGTCTCCCTGCAAAATACTCATTGATTTTTCATCTCTTTTGAATGGCGTCGTCGGTTTTCGTCTATGGCTATCCGTTTCCATGGAAATCACGTTATGATATTCTCACTGTCATTTTTTGTCGAAATTATATAAGTAGGTGGCATAAGTGGCTTTCTGCTGTCTTGAACAACATACTACAGTTGACTTAATGGATTCCTCCTGTGTCGAATAGCAGACGACGATCGACTCAATGAGTTTCTCCACGCTATCATTATTATTAAAAAATTACAATTTGAAATTTTGTACCGACGAAACCCGCTGGTGGTCAAATAATGAAAGCATTGATATTTTTTCAACTTTCAATACCGTACTTACTCAATTGATTTTAAAAATAGTGGTTGCAAACTTGGACCTTTTCGGCAGAAAAGAAAAATTAATACCTTTTATTGTCATTTAAAATATAACTCAATAATTATTCATTGTTAAAATGAGTTATTCTGAGGTATTTCGATGGGAAAACATCCAAAAATAGCAAAGAGAAAATAACAAAGTCGTGCTATGTCAAATTTTTATCCAGGAGAAATTCATTAAGTCAAGTGCCCTTTTCAGAAAAATTGTAATTTTACTACATTTAGTACATCTTACATGATTCAGATAGGTCGTGGTATAAATAAAACATCATGAAGGACCACTGGCTCAAATTAGGTTTCTCTAGCGATTTCCGAGTCAAAGCAATCCACTTCTTCAAATCAAAAGAACTTCAAACTCAAATTTCTGTGATCAGATGTTATAATTAAAAGAGTAAACTTCAGTCAGGTGTGATCACTTGAACTTGAAGAGAAAGGACGTTAAGACGCCATGCGAGTAACGAGCAGGCGATGTATTGCATCCGGTGGACCGCTCTATCGAATACAGCCAGTCAATCTTGAACCTCGTTGTGTTAATTATTAATTTTCCTCTTAGTAATCAAACAGTACCCACTTTCATATTTCGACCTGTAATACTTCGTGACTGGAACCGTCTCACATGTTCGCACCTCGTAGGAAATCATAAACCGTCCCGTCAAGATCGGGCGTTCCGGTGGAACCGGTCAACCGCCGATAAGACTCATAGCGATAGTGTTCGCCGTGCGAAGAAGTGAATGATGAGCCTCACGATGACAAAGGAGGTTTGACAAGTTGAAAGGCCGAAATGCGAAAGGAATGCGTGGCGACGAGCGAAAATGCCTCGACGACTCCAAACAAACTTGGGTGCCTCGAAAAAAAGAGGCGTTCAGAGTGGAACACAATCGTTTCAGTTCATTATCGACAACGGCATTCAACCGCGTTATGAGACGGAAAACATGCATATCCGTAACACGGTGATGCCGTAGGAGGAGCCTTTTGTCGAGACGAGAAATGAGAAAAACTCAACCTTCGGAAAGGGATACATTTTCTTTTTCTCCGATTTTATTTAGTGAAACAACCTTCAAGGTTGGCGTTGAAACGGATAAGGGACGTGCGAGGAAGCGGTTGAAATGTTTCAAAGTCACGTTTCGACATCGGAATGCCGCGCCTGAGGCTTTTCGAGCGATATGGCCTAAACAAGCTTCTTTTTCGGATCTCGGAACGTGAAAACTCCCATTGCAGAAACTGAAGATACGAAACAGATGCATGCAACATACCGTGCGGATCCCCAGCTTTCTTTGTTCGTTGACGTATCACGGCGATTCGAGTGGTAAATATACGTACACAAATTGCAAATAGTTACTGCAGTATTTGGGGTTTATTGGATTGATATTACAATGAAAACCCACTGCGAATTTTCCCGCGACGGGTTTTCATCACGCAACTGATATAAAGCACGACCTAATATTTATTTGGAATTGCACAAACCAAATTCAAATGAACCAAACGAAAAAAGAATTTGGATTTGGATCATTTAACCAATTGTGAAAATATTAAGGGCGGCGTGCACCAACCCATTTTACTTCCGTAGAAGAAAATACCACTTACTCTGAAATTTGGAGACTTCCAGTTAGGGAGAAAGTTAATCCGGAAGTAATTTACTCCAGAAGTGGATACTCCGGAGTAAATTTTAGATTACTCTTGGAGGAAATCTCTCGGAGAGCACCAAAAACATAATCTTGAAGTTTAGAAGTAAGTTTGAGATTGAAGCCTTTCAACTATTACAACGTGGAAATTACATCATTTATAAGGCTATTCGTAATTTTTTGAGTTCAATTGCTGTATGTATACTTATTTATAAACTATCTATTTTAATTTTAACAATGTATTTTATGGCTGTATAATACTCTAAATGCCAATTAAAAAAATCCTACCAAAAGCATTCATTTTAGATTGTGCAAAGCAGCTCATCAGCGCCCACCACATAAGGGCCGTTGCATTTCAATTATCTAAGGAGTGTGATTGTATTGAAGAATTATATACTGAAGAATTATTGAATTTTAGTTCGAATGTTTTACTAAATGAATAATGAATTATTCTGAATAAGAAGTCCTTTCTAGTTCAAAATCTCATTCACTGATTCAAAACTATTTTTCAAAATAAGGGAGCAATAATTTATTTATGATTAATTTGTACCGTTTGTGTTTTGTTTTGAATCAGCATGGAAATTCGCCTGATGTTCGACAATTTAACTAATGATCATTGGAACACTTGGATTTTTCGGTTCATAAATAGATCACTGGTGATACGTCATTGCAATGCCTTCAAACGGTCTTTTACTGTTCCTCGTACTAAAATTATGTATACATGACGAAAAATCCCAAATTAAGCTTGAATGTTGTGATTCAAACACAGCGAAGTTAATGGTGGAGCCATAACGGAAGGACGTGAACATTACGTTGAAGCATTGGTACCTCGTCCATACAGCAAACTACTCAATGTTCTATGAGGGTTTCATAATGACCCACACGTCCCAACGGCACCCGCATACAGCGAAGACCTTTTCATAGTTGGATGTAAAATCTACAAAACCTACAAGAATTGACAGAAAATGTACTGGTCCGGCTGGTATTCAAACCATAGTAATCAAAAGGCATCATAGTTTACAAGGCGTCTAGAACGAGTTAGAAAAGACCGTAAGAAGAATATTTCATATTCTTCAACAAAGATGTACCGTTTCCTAGTTCTTACCAACTACCTGATTGTCTTTTGGGTCGGGTTTCGCACGACGAAATTAATTTCGTTTTCATGAAAATTATGTACTAGGGATAGCAGTATAGTATCAAAATATCGATATGTTGTGGGTGAACCTAGTAGAGCTTTCTACTAGCTCCATGGACGTTCTAACCTCCTTGAGTAAATTTCACTAAATGTTCTGCCTGGACAGGAAAATGGAAAGAAGAAGAAGGAGAGAATACTTATATTTAAATATGAAAACTACAGTCGAAAACCCATTGTCTAAGAATTGACATTCCAGTTGGGCTTATGTACCTATTTACCTACATAGTTTTTTAATTGAATGTTTTTTCGACCGATATTTTAGTAAATATCGATATTTTTGATCGATACTATCGGTTGCAAAAAGTATCGATACTGAGCTATACGATAAATATTGTCATTGATACCTTACCTCCGATACTATGGAATATCGAAATATCGATATGTTGTCTACCGATGGCCATATTAGGTACTTTAATTTCTCAACAAAAATCTCTTCGAATCTCTCCTACAATGTACTTCGAATCGTGCTCAATTATAAGTTCAACCATAAACACTGGTAATCATCAAAACAGTATGAACACGATGCAACACAAATACTTTGATAGTATCCGCCCGTTGTTGTATATTTGGTTCATCAACTGGCCGCTATGACCACTCTCGCGTTCATCTCACTCACATAAGACAAGTCTCGATTCAAAAAAGAACCAGTAACACTAAACCACGTGTTATATTGGATATGCGATAATTTTTCTCGGCCTCCCCGCAGCTGTAAAATTTTTCAAACACCTTACCACCTCCTCGAGGCGCGAACCCTAATCAACCTTCTAAAAGGGTCAGACCATAATTGGTTTTTCGCTCTTAACTCCCGACCATTAATTATGGTCGGGGGTTTCGCCTTAATGATTTATTCATTTTGGCTCATTTTAATTACAAATGCGAGTGACTCGTAAAAAGTGATTGGGCACCGTATTAGAGGTGGTTTTGAAAGGGTTATCGGCGGGACATGACACATTTCACGGTTTTCGTTGTAGGAAATCATTATTGTCGAAGGTTTTATTGAGGGCTTTTGTATCTCATTAAATCAAAGGCGTTATTTTAGGCGGCTTTCATGCGACACACCATTTGTCGGACGCGTTTGTATCAGAGAACCAGAGAATCAAATATAAATTTTCATGCTCATACGAACAACTAAGGTAGTTAGGTACTTATACCTAGAGACCGGATTTTTATGAAATTTACAAAAATTATATCATGATTTGAGTTCACTTCAGTTGATGCTCTGGTTTTCAAATTTTATACTGCATATTCGAACTGCAAGTGCATATTTCTGCATATTCGAAGAAAATTTCGTGATTCTGCATCATTTATTCAAAGACAAACAACCTATCTAAATCTACAGGGTGTCCCACTTAAGGGCGGACATCCCGCCGGGGGTGAATTCTACAACTAATTAGAGACTAAAAATGTCCTATGACTCATATTTTATACTCCACTTAAAACCCCAGTTTTTTCAGTTTTAAATTTTTTGTCGTGTTTCCGACCTAACGTCACGAAAACGGACATAACTCCCGTATTTCCCAAAGTAATCTCAAATCTGAGGATACCGTTGGGAAGAGCATTACATTTCCTATCTCTCTGGTGTCAATCCATATTATTTTCCTCTGATTTACAAGGTACAAAATCCGCCTAAAAAGAAAAATTGGTCACATCCCGGAAATTTCCAGTTTTTTCAATCGCCTGTAAAACCTAAGTAGGTATAAAAGTTGGCAAAAAAGTTTAGCTTTCCGACGGTATCCTCAAAATTGAAATTACATAGGAAAATGAGGGAGAAAATGTGGTTTCCCCGTCGGGAAATGCGTTTTTTTATCAAGTATTTTTTCTGTTCCTGCAGATTTTGTTTAAAATTGGATTTAATTACCTACATCTCCTATTTCATTACTTGTTTTTGTTGCATATTTGGGACATTTATGCTGCATAAAAATCCAGTCTCAACTTAAAACTAACTCAATAAAACAACCTGGCGATTCAACATCGTACCTTCATGCTTTTTCTAAGAGGTTGGGGTCGGTATAATATGAAAGTACCGAAAAATATCGAATCATTTTGTACAGGTAAATACAACTTAACGTTGGTGCGGCGAAATAATGGAAATCATCTTCAGAGATGAAAGACGAGGTTCGAAGACGAAAAAGGTATATTTTCACAAAAATAAATAATACACTGTAGACCGGTTTTGGGTATAATAGCCATATTCGGTCTAAACTGTATTATATATATAGACATTTTCGCCTTCGAGTTCGTCTTAGATTCCTGTTTTAGATATATTAGCAGAGCTTTTTTAAATAAAATGTTTAAATTATAACTGTGGGGTTTGTTTGAGGTGGCAGTTTGGGATGCAAAGAATGGCCGAACTGATATTCACTTCAGTCGAGGATGGAGGACCTCGAGGGCGTTGCGGGATCGAGCCAAGGAAGTGGCGACCTCAGGCGGCGAACTCCTTCAACTTCTTGAGCAGCCTAACGACTCCCACACAGCGGATTCCCTTCGTGATACGTTCAGCTGGCCGTACGCGACCGGATTTCTACTGATCTGCAGGGTTTTTTGAAGAAAACAATCTTCAGTTTAGTGGAGAGTCTGAACAAATAGATTGACGGATTTGAACGTAAGTTAACAGGATATTTTGTAGGAATGTAAGATTGAGAAATTATTTAACCACAGGACAGAAACAAAAGTGATATCGTCGTCCAAGTTTTAAAATTGTACATCTCAACTTTTGTTATTTTACAGGACAAGCAAAAACGGATTTCCCAACATTGAGCATCTCCTCAGAAAGAAAACCTAACATTGTGCATCTCTTGAAGGTGGCATTCTCAACATTGGTCATCTCAAACACTACTGGAACAACACAATCATTTTAAATACAAGAGTTGAAAACACTTGGTTTACCTTTTATTTGATGCATTAAATAATAATTGTAGAACGCATCAAATATAAACCAAGAGTTTCCAAATAAACCAAGAGACTCTTTTAACTTTTTAAGTAGAAAATTAAAATTACTAATTTAAAACTTAAAATTACTAATTTCAGTTTTAAGACGATAAATGAGCCCAATGACGAAAAAAGTATTTTAGCGTACTTTTTTAACTTGAGAAAGTATAAAGTACTAATCATCAAAAAGAAGTGCAATGCTTCTAATAAAAAGTATGTTTGGCAACCCTTGGTATAACGCTTATTATACATCTTTACGAGCAAAATTCACAAAATAACAGATATTCTAACAAGACTGACAACTAGAAGAACAAAAAAACATGTGTGTTGCCACACTATATTTCACTTAAAATTGAGATATAGTGAAATATATTTAACATTCAAGACCCGTACTTCTGGCTCACAGTTGAATACGGAGCTGTATTGTTTATTTGCCAAATAATGTATTTCTGGTCTGCTTTCAATTGGATTAAATTAATTTTTTTCTCCTTCTTTGTCGAAAATCAAAATTCAGAGTCTATGACTGAATTTGTACGAATCGGGACGCTCGGAGGATCCCTTTCGCGATCTTTGGCCGAAGCCAAACTCTGTGACAGACTCAGAAACCTCGTGTGTATAAGAGAAGAAGAAAAAAAATCGATATGAGAGCCTGAGCCCTCAATCCGCGATTGAACGGTCGCCGTATAAAAACCGCTTTCAGGGTTCGTCATAAATCCGCTTGTCCATCGGATTCCCCATCTACAGACAAGACCGTCTGTCGTTAGTTTGACGACGCCCGATCCCCAAAAGGCTGAACCAACTTGGAGAGAGAAAAAAAGAAGCTCTTAGTATAACGTCTCGATTAGAAGAGTTAACTCTCCCGAGTACTTTTTTTATCGAACGTTTCAATTTTTTTTTCATCTCTCTCTTTCAGAAAGTGAAAACCGGATGATGGAAGGGTGGTCTCCTCTTTTCAAAAGAGACCTCTCAAGGCTTTTCAGGTGACTTGACAGCAATGCGAATGTTGACGGTAGCAATCCGCTTTTACTCGTATAAATAACGTTTTTTTTCGACTTTAATTCGTACAGTGGAGCGCATATTTGTGGTGGTTCGAAGATTGTCGAAGAATGTTCGTATTTGCTTGGATATGCATTGTGGGCTGGTATCGACACTGATCTGGCCTCGAACAAAAGTGCGATGTGGTGGAATTCAAAGCAAAATCCACAAAGCAAATCTAAGCGACAGAAAAACGAGAACATAGTTGTGAGAGTCCAATTGAGCACAGTAGTTTTAGGAACTTCAAATTCTTTATGAAGTTCCTCGTTTCTGATGTACCAGTCTGCTCCTGCGATAAGCCGTAGGACACGGTTTTTGTTGAACTTGGATCGTATATACGAGTATTTGGGTGTTCGATCCAGAAGACCCTAAGCCGCTTTCGCAGTACCTTTTGGTTTGATCGTTACAAGTATTCATGGTCAGGACGTTGTCGACGTGTTAACGAGTTAAATGTGGTAAACTGGCTAAACGTGGAGAAAATCGGTCGCAAAGATGTTATTAAAGAGCGTTATGAACTGTGTTAAGTTAACAGAGTCCGAGGTGTGGTAAACGTCGACAGCAGTCATGTTATCTGTGTTATCAGTTTTCTGACGAAGATTCAAAATGGTGGAATAGGTTAAAAAAAAATACAAACCTAGCTCGGTTTTAGTAGTTTTGACGTTTTTTTTCTCAGTAGTTCTAAGTTTTTCGAGGTTTGTTGTGACCCGTTTGAACTAAAGGATGGAAGGAAAGAGGAGGACGGTCACCAACCCTCGTTCCAATCGGACGAGGGTGGAAACCGCAGAATTCGTCCAACTGGTAGTACAGCTGAAGGATAAATTTGACAAGTCTGTACGCCGCAAATTTTTCGAGTTGGGTATTTGGGAGATTGTCTAGTCCAGAAACAAGTCCCCATAACCCTTCGAGGCCGTCTGAGCCTACTGATGGGGGATGTCAATTACTCGGGCAGTTTGCATGAAGCTGTGAGGAATTTAGTTCAGTCCGATTTTTACGATTTGAAAGGGAGGGAGAAGGATTAATTTTAATCAGAACCAAGATTTCTGTCTGTATAGTCATTGGATCACCCTGAAATTTATTTAAAAACTTCTTGTTTTTAGACAACTACAGCGCAACTGTTTTACTCGCAGTTAGCGCCAAAGGAGCGGAGCCTGGCCACTTTATCCTGAAAAGCGATGTGGGACAAGATGAAAAATATGAAAAATAAATACAAAACAAGTAGGTAATTATTGTTTTTGTAAAAATTTTGTCAGTTTGGTTTTGTTTTTGGCTCTTCTTCGGCATTTTTTTTAAAATAAACAAACGTCAAATATTATAACCAACACGGGAAGGTAGCAAAATACCGTGGACGTTGTTGTTTTTTTACATTTCACCCGGAGATTCACCAACGAAGTGCTCCATGGCTCTGCTTAAAAATAGAATCACACCACCACCCGGAGATTCGTGATGACGCGTAAACACGTTAACGTTTCGTTCTCATGATATTTCTGACAACGAAGTTTTCCACTTAGCACGTTAAACTCAGCAAGACCGACCACGAATACTTGATTGCAGCATACTACAAGTACTACCAGAAGGCTTCAACCCATCAAAACCATCTAATTAGCTGAATACCTCAGGACCGACCCCCACCGAAAAGTAGTATGGAGTTCCAATCCAGGAAGAATAACTGGAAAACTCCAAGGTATGGTTAACCTCCATCGTAATGGTACTACTGCAAATTTATTACTTGTGGAGAACTATGCTCCTACAAGCATGGATATTGGCAGCAGGTAGAAAAAAGAAAATTGAAAATAGAAGAAACCAATGAATAACAGAGACATTGAAATAAGAAAATTGCAGAATAGAGGAGAGAAAGATATTCAATATAAATGCCAATATAAATGCTTATACGCAAATGGGTATGATCCCTAAATAGGAGTCCCTTCTGGGAAAACTCCTGAAAGAGCTCGTTAAAGCTACAATAAAACAGTGGAGGACGTACCGAGGCGAAGCCAGCACATACCTACCAACCACGCTCTGCTACCATGTAATGACTGTTTTGCTGAGTTTCCCTTGCTTCTCGTGTTTTTGGTTCGACCACTCTGGAGATAGGTAGGTCTGTGAAAGCAGACCAGGCTGTTCCTCTGGGTAGGCGTAATTGCCAAACCTCCCCGGGTTACAGGGGAACGCAGCAAACCATTACAGAGCTACTATACAAAATCTGTGCCCCTTCGCCTGTATTCCCCCTCGTCAGTTTCGATTTTCGATACTCCTCAAACACTTTCCGACTCCGTCCTTAACCGCTACTGCGTACAAGAACACAAGAAGCATCCCTAATCAGAAACCCTCTAATCCGCCCCGTTATAAAAAACGCTCATTACAAGTAGTCACGTGACCGTGTCCCAGAAATCGATTAACACACACATATCTGTCGACAAACAAAAGCGCCAGCCAAAACCCAGGGAAAGACCAGTCAAAAGAAACGAGGTGGCTCAGAAGAGGTAACAGAAAAAAAATCGTAGCTCATTGTTAATTATCTTTGGGGAGAAATCGTCGTTTTTTTCCACTTCTTCGTTCCACCCTCTTCGTCGCCTTATTATTTCTGTTCTCTTTTTGCTCTACATATCCTTTCTCCAGCTCCTTCTTGAAGTGATTAACGGAATGAAAGGACCGGGGAGGAGTGAAGTGGGAAAGCTTTGTTAATTCCGGTAGCTGAGGGGTTTTCAACATGACTTAAGGCTCCCGACCTCCCTTGAAATTGATTTCCAGATCTCGGAGAGGGGTCCGGATGGTTGGGCACGGCCCTAAAGAGAGAAAGAGTGGGAGAGAGAAGGGGAAAAAAAATGATTCTCATCTGGAGGAAATCACCGTAAAATAATTATGTGGTGATTGCGGAGGGAAACCGACGGGGTGGAAGCAGCAGCTCCGGAATAACCAACGGTAACCGTGTTAGAAGATGACATCGAATCAGCCCGAAACATTCGATACCACAATATTGTTTAAAAACCGACAAGCGAGATTTAACGACAATCCTTGTTGCCAAAAGTCAAAATAAAGTGAAAATACATAGAAAATCCACAGTCCTACAGCATGGCTATAAGAGCAAATTTTCGAAGAAATAACTGGTTTTATGTAAAATATCTCCATTTTACTGATTCTATAACAAATTTTGTCTAATAACGGAATGAGATTCGGCAATTCGGCGATTCGGCAATTCGAAGTTCACCATAGTTTTTAGCGTTGGAAAATCTATAAACTGAGCTGTTACTGGGCAAAAATGAGCAAAAAACAAAAATGGGAAAAAGTTGAAGATTTATGCTCCCATCCTCTGCCATACTGTGGAATGGAAAGTAGTGTACCTTCAAGGTGACCTACTCGACTTTTGTGCCTTCAATTGTTTGAGCATTTTTCAGAGGTACTACCACTACGCTAAACCCTTCTGACCAAAATCCTAGATATGCCTAAATCCGCAGTAGCGTTGATCCAACTTCCCCATTCCATCGCATCAATCCACTACCTTGGTCAGTCAGTAAGTATTAAGAAGACTGTTGTAAGTACTTACCGATCTTTAGTGAGAGCGCACCACACTTAATGCATACCGAATAGCTTCATACTTAAGTACATATAATTACCCAATAAGTTCAAGATTGCCCATATTTGAATGAGAAGTTCCAAACATCACATTTTACATAAAACCAGTTGTTTATTCGAAAATTTGCTTTTATAGCCATGCTGCATGACTGGGAGTTTTTTAAAAACACACTTCATCTGTTTTTCTCTGCGCTCAATCGGAGTGCCCAGTGTTGGATACCTGAAATGTCATGGGCATGAATGTGCCATGAACTCTTCGCGTTCCTGCCCCTCTATAAACAAAGTTAGCTCAATTAGGTAATTAGGCGTTGTGCTCGACCAGTGCCTAAATTGGAAAGACCATGTGGCTAATCTCTGTCGTAGATTGAGACGATTAACGGGCATTTGTATGGAGGTCAGGGGTTTCCTTAATATAGACAACTTGCGGAAATTTTATTTTACTCTGATCCATTCAGTATTGTCGTATAATAGTGCTGCATGGGGAGGTGAGGGTATCACTACTCTTCAGCCTCTAGTAGTAACCCAGAAATGCTTAATGAAAATTCTTTTAAAAAATGTAAGCGATTTTGTTCTGCCGAAATATTTCATCTATTACAAGTGCCAACATTAGTCAACACCATCAAGATTGTAACCATTATTGTTACCTACATATAAATATATCAATATATAATTGAATATATTATGAAATCAATTACTCTAATACCCGTGGTAGCGGGAGTATTAAAATCCCATTCCGACTGACTTCGTCGGGTCAGAGGACATGTTTGTACCGTGGTGCGAAACTTTATAATAGTTTGCCCATGAATATTAGAGATTGCTCATCTCTAGCTTCGTTCAAGCTCCTTGTTAAAAAACTGTTTATCTCGCCCCAATAATAGTTTAGTACAGTACACTAAGATCTAGTTATAAAATATCATCATGACAAAAAAGTACCATTTATAATTTATTTGAAATTAAGTCGCAAGAAGACATGTAGATTCTTTTTCATTTCATTTTTCGATCAAGCCTAATCTTTAATTTGTATTTAATTGTGACTCCTCCCCCAAGCACGAGGGTTTCCTCAAATGGGGGAGTAGACCTATATCAGACCTGTAATTTCTTATACTTACCACAGATGATTGTTCTTTTTTCTTCTTGTTTATCTTCAATAAACGAATGATTAAAAAAGAAAAAAAGTAGGTATTTTGAAGCCAAAACCAACTAATTGTGAGAGGGGGTCATCAACAATTTTTTTGGGTCGATTCCAATTTGTTACATATCATTGTATGTTTGATATTTTCTGTTTAAGTGAGGGAAAACGAGTGCTAATGAATAATTTGATGGTTGGGTCTGATTGAGCCCTTCGGTGGACTGAATGTTTCATAGTTGCGTACCAACAGTGAGATTCGTTGAAGAACGAAAGGGGAGACCTCCTGAGGGCATCAACCGTCGTGCCCTTGAAGAGTCGATACCAGGGAGCTGGCGATGGTCAATTGTGTCCTCCCCATCGACGGCGGGAAGTCGCGCCACACGGAGAAGGAATGGAAACAGCTCGTCATTCCTTCCATATTCCCGATGTTTTCCCTTCTCGAAAAGGCGGATTGTCTTAACCCAGATAACCCTGAATTTTTTTTTCAAAACTTTTTGGAGTTTGTTCCTATAATCCGTGTATTGGAAGTTGTCTGAATACAAATTAGGCGAATTTTGAATTTTTTCGCTGTTAATGACGTCATAAATGACCATCCTTCCAGAAGGACGTCAGTGGAATATGCAATCAACATGACTCACATATTCCTACGGTTCTAACGAATCAGACACATTCATTGAGATAAATGAAAATTTTATTATTTCAAAACTGTATGAACTGAATGTTCTAACATAAACACCTATTCGTAATACATGTAAAGGTATGTCACAATTCAAGCAAATGGTTGTTGCCTTGTTCTTGCATATCCTGCAGTGCAGCTGTTTTTTTTGTTTTTTTTTTTGCCGGTCCTCTCATCCACCTCTGTGTCACCAACATAGTGTTCAATTTTATCGAATCTAAAATATAATATAACAGACAATAATTGAACTTGATTGGAGAGCTTCACAATAGATGATAATGCCAAACTTCCTAATAGTATATAATATATACTATTTTCACTCACCGACTGTCAATCTTCGCTGTTTTTGATGGACGTCCTCTTGCTGTAACAATCTTCTTGTTGCTTTCCAAAATTGCAGTAGCAATTCTCCTGCGGAATGCTAAATGATCGAGTAGGCCTCCATCATTTTTGTGCATTTGCCACGCATTCTGTTCGGCAACATCAATCATATGTGCAATGATAGGGAAGTACCATTTTTTCCCTCTGATGGATACTCTGTAAAGTGATATGTTTTGATCAGCCCGATCGATGCCTCCCCCCTTTCTTGGCATTATTTTCTTTCGAGGTGGATGGTTGAGGATCATCAACATCGCTCTCATCATTGATGGAAGGAATGTTATTCACAATAGCTGGAGCAAGTAGCTGACTGCGGGGCAAATTATCAATAATTGGGCTCTGCTCATCGCCAGAATCTTCATCTGTAAGGTTTTCAGTGGCATTAGTTGGGGGTAACAAAGTGATGTCAACACCTTGTCCTATGGCATCGTCATTTTCCTCCAAAAAATCCAAGATTTGGTGTAAGGGAATAAGCTTCCTGCAAAAGAAGCAAGAAATCACTAAAAACATAGCTCGAAAGGAACGGATGGGTAAGTATGATTTTGGTCGCGTATTCCACTGACGTCCTTCCAGAAGGATCGCCGTGAAAAATGACGATGGTGATTATGAAAATGACAAAGTCTTATCTAAACCACTCGGAATCCTTAGTAGAGAGTAGAAACAATGAGATAACAATGAAGAAGTTGAAAAAAAATCGATAGGTACTTACCCATCAACTACGAAATCAGGGTGATGGCTCATGATTGACGAACGCGAACTACCGAAACTCACTGTGCACTAGTTGAATGAAGAATGAAGGCAAAAACAGCCCCCACCGATTATTTAGGATGTAAGGAACAGTTGGAGACCTCACGCGATCGCAAAGACATGTTAGAACATGAGCGAAAAATCAAAATGTCAATAAAGTCCCTCATCCTTCCAGAAGGACGTCAGGGCTATCTGGGTTAATAGGACGAGGGTGACGGTCGGTGGCGTTGTCGACGGGCTGGAGGGGAGTCCCACGGGCTTCCGACCAGTTCAAAGGCGTCCACCCGTCTGCAAGGGGCCCAGACGGCTCGGCGGCATTCCACAGGGACCTTTTGCTTGCCCATTCAAAAGCATTTGCATCAATGGCCGACTCGGGAGGGTTTTTTTTAGAATGCGACCCGGTCGGATATCATTCCAACGTATTGAAACTGAGTTATATTCATCACGGATGGCAGCACTGATTACCCTGATATGGAAATGCCGATCTCTGTTCTGCCGTTTTAAAGTAAAACCATTTATCTCCGAATTTGTCAAAATTTGTGAAAAATCGTATAAACTTGTGGGTTTTCCATCTAATTTGGAGGCAGAACAACATATCTGTGGTAGTTTGCAAGCAAAACCACTTGCGTTTGTCAATTTCAGCTACATATCGTCATTTTACGTCATCCAATTTGCAGGCAAAACCACTTATTAGGGATGGCCATCGATTATCCATAGTATCAAAGGGGA
Source organism: Stenodema calcarata (assembly GCA_963920205.1). NCBI lineage: Eukaryota > Metazoa > Arthropoda > Insecta > Hemiptera > Miridae > Stenodema > Stenodema calcarata. The sequence continues at coordinate 7,431,869 of OY986060.1, read as the reverse complement.
AGAACAACTTAACGACGATTAATCGAAGGGAATCGTTGTTTTCGATATTTAATCGATATCAGCAAGGTCGATAGGACCTAACGTTAAAATCGAGCGGCAATACGGTTTCGTAACTCTAAACTTGAGCTTTTACGACCAGCTGAAAAACCTAGAGGTATTTTTCGGACGTCGAAATTTTGGCAGATAAGTGGTTTTTCCTTGAAACATCAGCGTTTGGCTCAATCGGAAACACCAACCAAACAATAATTGAAGACCGAACTGCCTAAATAGCCAAAAACTCATCAAGCATTCAAACATCCAAACTGCACCAATTTCCTCATCATAAGTTTTAGGCAGGTGGGTAGGTATCTTAAGTATCTTGTTCAGGCCAAGTGATTTATTTTCCCTCGCCCTTTCACAACCAGGCCTTGGGACCGGGTAAGGCGGGCTTAAAAATATAAACTGCCAACAATGCTAAACTACCTCAGACCAGTTACTTGCAAATATATACCGCAAGGTAAAAATCGAAAATAAATAAAGTAGGTAGGTAATTTTGAGACAATCCATTTGAGTATTTCTTCTGATATCGGGAAAAATACTCGATACCTATATTAGTATCGAATCAAAATATTCGATACCAAATGTACTAGGTATCGAAAGAAGATGTTCGATACCATACTCATATCGATAGGTATCGCCCATCACTAATGGTTATCAGGTAGAAGCGAAACAACTGAGACGTATAGATCTACACGTCTCTGTTGTTTCGCTTTTACATGATTCATGAACACATGTTTCTGCATGAATACATCAGTCAAATTTTGTCTGTGGAATATTTATCCAGGTTGTCAATTGATGTGAATACGACAGAAGAACTGCAGGGAATCAGTATTTTATAACAACAGATCTACGAACAAAGACAGGCAGTGTTACGTTTGAATTGTAGCGCTATCAATGTTTGCTCGTTGAGTTGTTCTCCGTTAGTTGCGTTTCTGATGTTCCATCTCTGTTGGTTGGCTAGGTTGGTAACACTTTTGTTATCTTATCTTTGTGTGTTTTGATTTGTATAGTGAATGTTCTCTACTTCTCGCGTGATTATTTAGTATTCTTGAAGTTTTGTAAAGATCGGTCTATTGTTCTCGTTCTTATTGATGAGCTGTTGGCGAATAAATAGTAAAACGTTGGGATGTGTTGTTGATTGTTTTGATAAATCCCGATATTTGGCGACCGTGACAGGACTTGACGCCACAGCTTATCGATAAGTGTACCTAACCGTGGAAAAGTTTCGTGAGTTTCTTTCGTTGATAGCGTATTTGTAGACATTTGAACGATGCCGTTACTTGCCACTGAGAAAAAGGAAAGGACGATGCTCCGGTCTTCTTTTAGTAGAACCACCAAGAAGATGGATGAACTATTGAATAAGAAGCCGCCACCACCAGACTTGAAGGAAAAGATTGTAGCCCTACGGGAGATTCTTGAAACAAGGTAAGAGGAATTGAATAAGAAAAACTCTATAATTTCGATTCTTCTTATTGAAGAAGAAAATGCAGAAGATTCGATTCTAGATGCAGAACAAGAGAAAATTGACGAGTATGCACAAGAATATTTTAGATTAAAAATAGCTGTCGAAAACGTAACCTCCCCCCCAGCTAAAGACGAAGTGGACTCGTCCATTGCATCCGCTGTTTCGTCGACTCCCTCGCGATCTAAATACAAACTCCCCACATTAAGATTGAAGGATTTTAATGGGGATTTGAAAGAGTTTATGCCCTTCTGGTCTCAATTCAGAAAAATTGATGAGGACCCACAACTGGATGATGTAGATAAATTAGGGTATTTGATTATGTCCATGACTCCGGGGTCACCTGCTGCAGACCTTGTTGATAGTTACCCTGCAACCCGGGAGATGTACCCACTAGTTGTGAAGGCTTTGAGAGAACGTTTTGGAAGAGAGGACCTTTTGACAGAGTTTTATATTAGGGAAATGTTGAAACTAATTCTTCAGAACACAACTTCAAGAGAAAAATTGGCTGTATCGATTTTGTATGACAAACTACAGTGCCACCTGCGTAATTTAGAGGCATTGGGTGTTTCTGCCGAAAATTGTGCGCCAATATTGATGCCCCTAGTTTCCTCCTGTCTCCCTGATGAATTGTTACAGGTCTGGGAGAGAAGTAGCATTCCACAGCTCAAGTTAGCCACTCCTGCAGCAACATCCAAAGATTTTTTGAATAATTTGTTGGGTTTTTTAGAATGTGAGGTTCAAGGTGCGCAAAAGGTGGATATGGCTAGATCAGGTTTTTGTATTTCTGAACACAATAGGAGCTCTACTTCCAGAAGCAGTGGGCGAAAGAAAACACCTCAGAATATTCTTGATTTTAATGAGTGCCCTACTGCTGCTGGACTTCTGAATGCCTCAGGGAACAAGGCTGGGGCCCGCTGTATTTTTTGTTTGGCAAATCACAAATCTCAGGACTGTAAGCAGCTTTTGGATTTGACGCTTGCACAACGACGTGAGAAGGTGAATGCCAGCAGAGCCTGTTTTTGCTGCCTTGTTATTGGTCACCCAGCTGCACGTTGTAGAAACAGGCCTAAGTGTCCTCGGTGTTCAAAAAACCACTTTGAATTTATGTGTGGCCAGGCCACTCAAGATAGTAAGGCGAGGAAAGAAGATCAAAATTCTAGTATATGTAGTGCGACAGTTATAATGGATAAGTATGAAGTTTTAGCGTCGACAGCAAACCATTGTGACGTACTTATGCAGACACTCCTGGTTCTTGTGCGAGGCAAGAACAACCAATTCAAGAGAGCCCGGCTTTTGATTGATACGGGTTCACAGCGTTCTTATGTCTTATCAAGTACTGCAGATGAGATGGGGTACACTCCAGAAGGTAAAGAACTCATTCAGCACTCACTATTTGGAGGAACTAAGACAGACGCTGTTAACCATACAGTTTTTCGGCTGTATGTTTCAAAGACTGATTTTTCCTATAATTGTAGTTTTGCTGTGCTTGGTCAAGGGAAAATCTGTGGAACAATATCGACCATTCCAGAAGGCCCTTGGATACAGGAACTAGCTGCCGAGAATATTGAATTGAGTGACGTTGGGTCTCCTGCAGACATTGATATTTTGGTGGGAGCTGATGTGGCTGCCAAACTTTGGACAGGAAGACGCTTTCCTTTGAGTTCGGGACTGGTGGCAATGGAAACTAAACTAGGATGGACTCTTTCAGGGAGAGTCACAGATTCACCAATCTCAAAAAATGAGACCTTGGCTGCAGTAGTGACAACCATGCTCAATCGAGAAGCTACCATAACTGATCTGTGGACGCTGGACACATTAGGAATCACTGACCCTGCAGAAAGGATATGTAGAGCTGAAATTGAAGAGGCTACACAGCAGCATTTCTTGAACACTGTTTCCATAAAATTTATGGAAAGGTCATTTAATGAAGAAGGTCGTTTTGAGATACATCTCCCATGGGCAGAGAGACATCCTGTTTTGCCTGACAACTATCAGCTATCCTTGAAAAGACTACACGCTACTATCAAGAAATTGCAGAAAGATGGCTACTACGATGCATATCAAGAGGTTTTTGATGATTGGTTACGTGAAGGCGTCATTGAGGAAGTACCATTGGAAGAGCAAAAGGAGGCCTGCCACTATCTGCCTCATCGACATGTAGTGAAGCCTGGTTCCACCACTCCTGTGCGCCCTGTTTTTGATGCATCAGCCAAAGAAAATAGACACCCAACCCTGAACGAGTGTTTGGAGAAGGGCCCCAACCTCATTGAGAAGATTCCCTCTTGTCTTGCACTTTTTAGACAAAAGAAAGTGGGGGTAGTTGGCGATGTAAGAAGGGCTTTTCTACAGATAAGTATTTGCAAGAAGGACCGAAATGTCCTCAGATTCCTGTGGATTTGCAAAAATGGAGTGTTGAAAGTTTTCAGACACTGTCGAGTTGTTTTTGGAGTGTCTCCAAGCCCATTCTTACTGGAATCATGCATCAAGTTGCATTTGCAAAGTGTGATTGAGCAAGGCCAGAAAGGTCAAGCACCCTGGTCAGTACCATTAGTGGAGTTACTTGCAGCACTTATTGGAGCTCGACTTCATTCTACAGTTGTGAAAGATTACAAGCTGCACAATACTAGAACAATATTCTGGACTGATGCCTCAACGGTTCTTGCATGGATATTGCGCAGTGAACCTTGGGATGTTTTTGTCATGAATAGGATAAAAGAAATTCGTGAACTGACAGAAGGGTGTGAATGGAAGTATGTGCCAGGAACGGAGAACCCTGCCGATTTACCATCTCGAGGGTGCAGTGCAAAGAAATTCCTCCTTTCGCGATGGTGGGAGGGACCCGAATGGTTGCGGTGTGCTGAGGATGTTTGGCCTCAAAGTCCTTTAAATTTTGACGAAGAGGTGATCGATCAAGAGAAGAAAAAAGGAATATTTTCCTCAATGGTTAGCTTCCCAACAATTGATAAACAGTGGTACTACAGGAAGTTCTCACATTATAAGATGATTGTGCGCACCATTGCCTGGATTTATCGATTCAAGAAAAATGCCAAAGTTGAAAAGGATCCAAGGGACTTGGCTGCATTGACGCCCAATATGTTTTTGCACGATTTGGAAGAAATTGGCATGCCTGACTATGATTTGATTGAAGCTTCTGACTTGCGCAAAAGGCTTCAGTATCGCCACAAACTGAAAATGAGTTTACGTCAGCGATTCCGTACAGAATACTTGGGTCAACTACAATTGTATGCCAATAAGAACAAGCAGCGTGATGTTAAGTTGGGAGAAATTGTATTAATCGGAAATGATGACTCCCAACGAATGGATTGGCCACTTGGAAGAATTGTGGACTTGATCAAGGGTAACGACGGTAATATTCGAGTGGTGCGTGTTGCCACAAAATCTGGGGAATTGGTGAGACCTGTGCAACGGATTCATCCTTTGGAGATAGAGATTCGCCCAGATGAGAACGAACAGGCTGTATGTGAGCAGCTCCGCCAAGATTTTGTCACTGATGCTGGCCAACTACTACCTGTTGAAGCCGACGATATGAACGATCTTTCTGATACTGACCCCGAACCCTTGGTAACCCGACGAGGACGTTTAATCCATAAACCAAAAAAGTTAGATTTGTGAAAAAATAGGCACTTTGAATGAAGTACATTTTATGTTGAAATTTTTATTAGTCTGGCCGATCTTGATTTGACGTAGGTACTATTGTTCTTACTTGATTTTTACTTATAGGATGTAAGATTTATGTTTGTACTGAAACTTGTTTTGTAACCATACCTAGAATTTAAGTCAAATTTCATTAGGATTCCATTTGACTTGGTGGGAGGATGTTACGTTTGAATTGTAGCGCTATCAATGTTTGCTCGTTGAGTTGTTCTCCGTTAGTTGCGTTTCTGATGTTCCATCTCTGTTGGTTGGCTAGGTTGGTAACACTTTTGTTATCTTATCTTTGTGTGTTTTGATTTGTATAGTGAATGTTCTCTACTTCTCGCGTGATTATTTAGTATTCTTGAAGTTTTGTAAAGATCGGTCTATTGTTCTCGTTCTTATTGATGAGCTGTTGGCGAATAAATAGTAAAACGTTGGGATGTGTTGTTGATTGTTTTGATAAATCCCGATAGGCAGGTTGACCTCAAAACAACTGCTACCAAACAAGTGACCACTTCCCTTTTCATTTCCCAACTCCAGGCGTTTATCATATCGTACAGTCCGCATCGCATGCACAACGAAGGAAAAGGAAAGAGAAATATGTGATTACTAGATGATGGGAGTTGAGAAAAGACGATAATAGTTTAATTGTTTCGTCCGCGACGGTACGTAATGAAAAGCCCCCACCTGTTGGACACGGCTAACCGCAGGACAAGTCCTTCATTGTTCTTGGAGGGTTCCTTTTATACTTTTTGAGACAATCGACTCGGGGTCCGGAGAATCACTGTTGTTTCACTGGAGCTAATCAACGGACGGGACGAGGAGGGATTTACAGGCTGGCAGGAGGATTCGCTCTTCACGGGAGCCTCCGCGAGAATTAGACACAAAAGGAGTCCCACGGGGCAGCCTCCTTCGGCTTCCATCACCGCAGAAGGAAAAATCATCTACTTGAAATGTTACTCTTCTAGAGAAGTAGATTTTTCGACAAAAGCCGTTCGAATAAAACCCAAAAGCAAAAGCAAAAAAAAGCAAAAATCCTCTCAGCGGTATGTCCAATAAATCCCCAGACTAGTAATAAAGAGAAGCGGTTTATCTGAATGTCATGCCAACATGGAGCTAGTAATAATAATTAATAATAAGGGCCGGCAGGGCTAGGCCTCCGAATAAGGACCCGCCACGGTGCTAATCATGAGTAGGTTTGGGTAATAGAATTGGCTGTACTGCTAATGCATTTAGTTCTGTAGCAGCCTTGCTAAAACATGGTTGCTACTTTTTTTAGTGACTCTTGCAACGATTAGCTACCCATACCTTGCAATTTTTTTTTTAGCAGCGGTAGTTAAAACTTGGCAACAGCAGCTATTTATTTTTCTCCGAGCAGCGCAATGTTTGGAGTATACTGAAATTGTAATCGACGTTTTTCATTTCAATACACAACAAACACTCGATTTTTTTGTTCCCCATTCACCGTTCCTGCTTTATGCAAGTCATTTTTATTCCCTGATCAATCTATTTTTTCTAAACATAATTTGTAATGACACCTTTTGTTTGTACTTTTGTCGTAAATACTCTTCAATCAGGCAGTGGGTTGCCGGTAGGGGCCATCATCGGCGTGTAACATGGTCAAAATTAACTCTCCATCCAAAGCATTTCACCTAACCGTTCCAAATATTGGGCGGAGAGCACAGAGGTACTATGTCCAAAATGGCCATTTTGAGATAAATGCAAACAAAGCTTTGTAATAAGTGTAAATTGGAATGAAAATAGATGGCCGCTCTTTAACCCTCCATTTTCTTCAAGACTAAACCCTCAAGATGGCTCCACAATAATTTTATTGATATACCGTTTCGGTGGAATGCAATAGACAAATTGAAAGAACATAATATCTCCTTTGAGCAGATATAATGAAGGACAAAGCCCATCTGAGCAAATGGGGTAGTGGACATGACTCCAATTCGCAATTGACGAATAATTCAAAGTAAACAAAGCTTTCTTCAATTTGTTATTTACTGTATAATTTCAATATAATTATTGAACATTAAGACAGCTTGGAATTGAACGATAAGGATCACAATATTTATTGATCACAGAAAGATTTATTCAAGTCATTCCTACATACGAGATCTGTGGACAAGGACGAAAATAATTGTACTTTTTTTGTTTTCAACTTAAAGACAATTCTTACTCCTCGTTCATTAATATAATAAAATACTTTCTTTAAGAAAGAAACTTTAGATGTTTTGACAATTCTAGTCTAATACGAACTTGAAGAGTTAAGCTATCTAAGTAATATTGCTATAACCACAGAAAAGAATCAGTGAAGAACCAGTTATGAAACGGGTCATTCTCCAGTTTTGGTGCTATTTAGTTATCAAACTTTTTCGAAAACCGATTTCGATTTTTTCGATTTTTAAAATTTTTATTGCCTTTAGGAAAGGCTCCTTGACATCCTCCTGAAGCAGGCACACACTTAATATCGTAGTTTTGGTGACAGAGGTTTTCAAAAAAAAGTCTTATTCTAGGGAGTGACCAATACGACTAGGGAGTGACAAAACGAAATACAAAACCTTATTACAGTATTCATCTTTAAAAAAATTGTATTTAGCAGTAGTCAGCCTTAACGTTTTGAACATATATACGATTTTCAGCATAAAAACATAGTATAAAACTCTAACAAGAAACTTGTTCTGCTTAAAAATAGTTAAAAACATTTTCATTTTCCAGTCTTATCACATTCATTATGACTATAGAACCCAACGTAAAACGTAATGTCACATGTTAGTTCCTTTAGATCCTGATTAAACATAATGATGTTTATTTTATATAACATGTTCGAGATAATATTTGTTTACGTATAACATGTATGTTATACGTAAACCAATATTATCTCGAACATGTTATATAAAATAAACATCATTATGTTTAATCAGGATCTAAAGGAACTAACAGAAGCTTACTAATATTATCTTATAACAGGTGAACTGACTTATAATTGGGAAAAACACTCCCATGACTTGAAGAAAAAAATAAAAACAAAAAGGAAAAATACCAAACTGTCAAGTTGGCTCATCACATCGCCTGCTCATTCAGTTCAATTTATGTTACAATTTATGTCAAATACTCAACATTTAAAGTTGAGGTTTAATGTAAGGTGTCATCGTCAACATCGTTCTTCATCATCAGTAGGGGGGGGGGGGGGGGGGAGTTATTTTCAATAAGCTGGGCAACTTGACTAGCACGGTGCTCTCTGTTTCTTGAATCCTTCTTGCTAATCCTCCATGCTTTTCGTGTTGCTCTCAACTCTCTAGAATTCATATCTTTAGCCAATTTTAACTGCTTTTTTCTTTCATATTTCTTCCTTTCTTTTCCGCTTCCAAGGCAGCTAAAACAGGATCCATTTTTATTTTTTCTCGTCTCTTTCTGGCAGCTTCTTTCTTCTTTGCCTTCTTTTCACTTTCGGAAATTTTTTTTGGCGCCATATTCCTGAAATCATCAACTCTATTCAATGATATGTAATGGCAGCACAAAATATACCAACTGTGTGGTCGTATAGCTTTGGTTGAGATAGAAATGCAAAACGCGAGTGGAATTTCGATTTTGGAAGACACTTTTTCTTTTTTCTTGCTTTAGTACTACCTTTGGCAGTAATTGAGGAAGCAAAAACAAAATCTTTATGGTTTTAATAATGCTTGTCGAAAGAGAGTTATACCCATTTGTCCCTCCCTTGCCATCATTGTCACCGCCTAGTCCCATAAGAATTTTCATTGAGGCTAGGGAGTGACCGCCTAGGGAGTGACAAATCAACCATTTTTCATTTGTTCACGCTAGAGCAGCTTCACAAAAAAACAAAGATAATCGTGTATGTAGAGAGGCTATGATGTACTACAAAACTATGTAACATTCAAATCATAATTCTTACCTGTATTGATTTTGTTGAACTCTAGGGAGTGACCATCAATAAAAATACTCAAACACTTCACCTTCACTATCACAGCTTGGAAACAACTGAAGAGGTTAGAAAAGGGAACAGAGCAGACCACGTGTTTCTGCACCCTGCCAGTGTTGTCAGATCACCTGTCAGCACGAAATTTCCCTTTGTGAGGATATATTGGCGGGCATTTCAAAAACTGGCTAGGGAGTGACCAAAAACTGTGTGACAGAGACAAAAAGTAATTTGGTGATTGATGTGTTCCATCTAAAATTCAAATTGTGTTTTATACCAATAATTGAAAGAATGCTGAAAGAAATGTAGTAATTTTTTTTAGGATTACTGCAAAAGAAACTGGTACCATTGCCTTGTAAAGCCACAGCCTCAGCTTTGTGACAGGGCTAGGGAGTGACAAAACTAGCATTATATATTTTATAACAAGGTACCCATTAATTACTGGAACATCATAGTGAGAAGAAAATGTTGGTCTCAAGGAGGTTAGTAACAGAAAAAAAAAATCATCCTCATTCTGATGGTTGATCAATTTTATAGAGCTCTGTGACTGAAATAGCACCGAAATTGGAGAATGACCCAAACAACATTTCCACTCAATCAGAGTCATGAAGAATAAAGTAGTTACTCAGGTAGCAGCTTAACTATTAACAGTCTAGTCTTATTATTTTCCTTTTATGAACAGGCTGGGGCTATGTCTGGGCATAGAACCATTGAGCATTACAAAACCTCAGTTGCCGGGACCTAGGACCATCAAACCTATTATATGGATATAGAACCAATGGCCATCAAACTTTTTCGGTTGTGGACACATTCCAACAACAGGTTTTCCTCTTTTTTGTCCTTTTCTCTCGTTCGTAAAGATACGAGTTTAAATCCAATCGAAAGAGCGTAAAAATACGATTCTTTTGATACCAATGTCCCAAAATCGATATTATTGGAATTAAGGTATCGTTATTTTTCTTACGTGCGTTCACCCCCACAATTACCTAAAAAATTGTCTAACAAAATTTACTTCTGGTACATTCTCACTTACGTACGCACGTGAAGAAAATATTCTTTCTACATTCTTGTTTATAACCTGAGTGAATTTTAGCTCCAAGTCGACAAGTGCCTTAAGTTGATAATTAATTAATAGGTTTTAGAAGTGTGCGAAGAGTGGCGTACTAAGACATTTCTAATATCGATTATAGGTGTCGAATATTTTCCAGTATCACACGTCTCTAGTTGGTTGTTATGTTCATCTCTTGCATTTGCCGCAATTGGCGGAAGATAAGTAACTGTTAAGTTACATTGGGTACCAATTCACAGTGATGGATGGATTTTCCGAAAGGATTTACACATTAAGTAAATCGGAATGAAAAACCAGAGCTGAAATCGAGGGAGTTCAGGCTCGTCCGGTTTCAAAAGGTCTCCCAGGTCTAATACTGGACTAAAACCCAAGTCCACTCCTATTTTGATAATTTCGCGATAATGGCTCGAACGCCCTCAGTGATTAACCAATTTTGACTTCAAATCGTCAGTCAGAAATCCTCCAGGAAGTCTTTCCAGTTCTGGATTGATTGATTAAATCAATTACTGAGGCGAAGACTCAATAATGTCGCTCTCTTCCTCCACATACCCGTAACATTCCCATACGCCAGTTACCACCTCGATATCGCAATATTGTCATTACATCAAAATTAGTTGGTATCGCCCCCCCTCCCCCCAAAAAAAAACGTGCTCACGAGTTTCAACCCGAAAAAAGGCCCGCTTCGACGCTAATTGTTTCAAAAACTTACCCGAAGAATAAATGAGGTACCTGATTAAAGGCTTCAAACTGGAGAGAGCCCCTCGAGCTGAGATGCTTATCGGTGTATAATTAGACTTAAAACCAGAGTGATTGCGGAGAATCATCTATCCGTCTATTTTTCAAAAGGTGGATTATTAAAAGCGGTTCAGAATCCTTTTTCTCGAATGAAATAAGAAGGCGACCGTAGGAGGGCGGTACGTGGTGGGGGAGGATCAGGAGGTCTTGAAACGATGAGTAGGTTGAATTGTACCGTAGGGTTGTGTTATGGTTCGAAATATTCGATTTATAAAGGTGGGGTTCTCGTGACGTCACGAACTATCGATATCTTGAATCTCCCGTGTTTGCCATTTTGGCTCGATCCACTGCGATTTGTTGGTAGTGTTTACTAATCATTTTCGAATATTTTCGGTGTTTTTTGGTTGTTTTAACAACAACTGCGAATTATTCCTCGATATGTATCACTGTATCGATATGTATCACTGTTGGGCGAATTACCGGCTCAACAATGGGATGAGATATCACTAAGAGAGCTCATAATCATAGTTAACCTTCAACTCGGTTTCCTGTGTTTGTTTTTGAAATTTGAGTTTGTGCTCATTGGTTTTTCGATCGTTCCATAGCTGTGGAAGTATTTTTCCTCTTTAGAAATGCCTAATACCGCAATTGTGGGGTGCAACAATACGTGGGGACAGGGTGGAGCCAGTGAACCGGTGCGAATGTTTGGCCTCCCTAAAGCCATCACCAATCAGTGTGAAAAAACTAAGGAACTTTCATCCAAGAGAAGAACTTTGTGGTTGGCGAAAATTAACAGAAAATTTAGGCCTGGAAAGAAGATGGATGGACGTAACGTCCGAGTTTGCCAGAGAAATTTCATTAATGGTAAGTGAATTTTGGGTTTTGAATCTTCTACTTCTTCCAAAATCGTCTATCAAAAATGAAGGAGTCTGACAAGTCACACTCATTTTAAAGTTTTTTTTTACGCTAAACACGATGGTGAAATCAGAATTGAGATATCTTATTCGATTCTAAAACTGGAGCACTTTGAAGATGAAGAAACGTGGTTGCTACTTGAGACGTTCTTCAAGTTTCATCTGCTCTAATCTGATGCCGGAGTGAGATATGAGATATCCGACTTCACCATCGTGTTCAGCGTTTGGAAACCAATAAACTGAGGTGCTACTCGGCAAAAACGAGCTGAAAAATGAGACTAAAATTTAATTTTAATTTTTTTTAAATGTTCAATTTAATTGAACATTTATGTCTGCTAACATTCAACATCTGCTCCAATCTGACTGAGATATCGCCATTCTGACTCCATAATCGTTTTCAGCTGCTGACAAATCTAGAAACTGAGCAAAAAAGAAGACGACACTTGTTATAAAATCATTAAATTGGAGGCATTTTACATTAAAAAAAACAACTATTTGTAGGTAATTGGTAAACGTATTCTTAATGACTGAAAGGACCGAGCCAAAATGGCGGACAGCCGTGTTATCACTGTTATTACCGTATCCAATGATCGATATTTCCTCAAATAATCGGTTTTTATGTCTCGAGAACACCACCTATACAGCGTTATCGGCCCAACTCTCAACGCGCGTGCAATTGTTATATCGCTCCATTTGCAGCAAAACGAATTTGCAACGCACAATGACCGAGGAAAGTAATCCATGGATTGAACTGTACCAGGCTTTGTATGATTCGTCTTGAAGAACTGCAGTAGTTATAGTTCATCTGTTATAGTTTGACCTCTGACGACGACTAGCCGGAATATCCTGCCAGCTCTTTCGACGCCCCCGCAGATCCACCAGGACCCGATGGGATTTCATAAAGAGCGTTCACCTCCCGTCAATAAACCTGTAGCCCACGCGGTTTTTAATTAGAGCCCTCACCCCGTCCCGATATCGACGTTACCGACCTTTTTCCCTCACAACGAAAATCCTTCGGAATCCGCGCGCGGGGTTTTATAGCCAATTTCCTCCCCGCGGCCGCGACACATTTCCGAAGCTCGGAGGACCCCAAAGGCCCCCACAAGAGCCCTCCAACTGGTTGTAATTTACAATCGAACGCTCGCCGGCCATCGCAATAAATTATGGAAAGGCGCGAGGAGGCACCGACTTGCAAAACCGATCTTTTTTTCCACATTTACCATCCCTCCAGAGCTGCCCAACGTGTTTATGACCCTCGAGTCCGCCACCTTGAAATGGATATTTGTAGTTAATACCACCTTGTTCTGGTTGAGAATCGAAACAGTGAGGCGCTAGGATGCGTTTCCTGATTTTGAGAGAACGCTGTATCAAGTGTCAAGTTCCGCCTTAAAAGCGGTGATCTGGTGTGAAAAGTTTCAAAGATCATTGTGGGGTTGGTTGGAACCCGTAAACCAAGGCGAACGGTCGGATTTTTCTTAAATTAGATTTTCTGAATCTACGTACCTTGAACCGTGAATCACCAAATTTTGAGGGGGGGGGGGGGTTCTTGGTCGATTCCAATGGTTCAATATCGAGGAACATAATCCAAAATCCGTCCGTCCGCTCTACACATTACAAAATTTGGATCACGGGTTCCCACCGGCCCCACACTGATCCTTGTATCGACACGGGTATTCTTGCCGCAGGTAGAACAATTGCAGAAGCAACACCCTGATACAGTCGACCAGTGGTGCCAGAAATGGAGGGTGGGAATTAACCCCACAAAATCGACATTGGTGACCTCCACCCTTAAGTGAGGTTCCCGCAGCAATGTCGAGATGGCAGGAGAGATATGTGGGAGATGGCACCATCTCACATGTGTTAAGCCAGAGGTACGGTACCTCGGCCTGATTTTGGACCGCCGACCTACCTTGAGGGCCCACGTCAACCGCACAGTGATGGAGATGAAGCGGCGTGTATACCAGCTTTGGCCAATGTTGAACCCCAAATCAAAGCTTGATCTAGCAAACAAAAAGCTGGTAAGTGTACATGTCGCTTATTGAACCAGTTTGGGCGAACGCGTGTGAAGTTTGGGGTTCAGCCTGCAGCACATCAGTCCAGAAAATTAATGTCCAGCAGAACAAGATTCTGAGACACATCTGCAACGCCCCATGGTTCGTCAGAAATTACACCCTTCACAACGACTTGCGAATAGACACGGACCATCCAAATCCAGAAGTGGCTCAAACGCGGGACCAGCCCCCAGCACGAGCCGTAGGCTGAGAAGAAGAGTCCTGAGGGATAACATTCTTACCTAAAACCCCACGCAAAACGTAAACCGCATCACCACACCAAGACTGAACATGTCAAGAAGATCTACAGAACAAGAAACAGCTATATCATAATTCTGATCTCCACAACCCGCCCTTCATGTACATATTGTGAAATAAATTGAATAGAATTGAAATGATGAAAACGTCATATCTTGGGAAATTCAAAGTGAACGGTGAGGTTTTTTGTAGACATTTAAATAGAGTTTAATTTTTAGAATTTTTCAAGACCATCTGGAGGTTCGTACGACCCAGCCGTTCGTTCACAATGAGGGCTAAAAGTTGGAGCTGAACAAAAGTCGTCAACGTGATGGTGAATCACGAGGCCGCCGTTCGGGTCTATGTTCATACTGCTCCAGCTGATTCGAACAGCGCATGGTTTTCAGATAAATAATATCAATTAAGCAATAATTATTATTTTATATCTATAAATCGAATGTCAGTAGCTCCATTGGTCCTCTAATGACGTTCAAACCGCTAAACCAATTTTTTTGTTCCAGTATGATGAGCAATTTCCAATGATGGTTATAGGCTACGGGTAGAATCTCCGACACGTCCTATTTCAACGAGAAAGGAACGAAGTTTTTTGCGCAATTTTCATGGAGGTTGAAACTTGAAATGTGGCATGTAGCTTCATTAGGGCTAATACAGAAATAGGCAGCATAGGCCAGGATCAGATGAGAGGCTCCTAGAGCTACTTTCTATGCTATTCTCTCTATGAAGCTGTAATTTGGTATGTAGCCTCCTTGGGACTTAAGCTTGAAGCTGCCCAAGTTCCAGATCAGCTGAGTGTCAGCTAAAGCTAATTTCTATGCTATTCACTCCATGAAGCTGTAACTTGGTATGCATCCTTAGGACTTAATTCCGAACCTGCCCAAGTTCCAGATCAGCTGAGTGGCACCTGAAGCTAGAAAAAATATTGTTATGTTGTAAAAAATATCCAAGCAATACAGTTGGTCGTAGGATAAATGCCCTAGAGTTTCATGAGGAAAGAATTTGTTTTACCCCACTTGGAATTCGGAGGGTTAAAATAAAATATAATATTATTCGAGTTGTCACGTAAGACTGTGTTTTAAAGAATTCAGAATTTGTTTTGGGAAGGATTCGTAACCAGCAAACCAATAAATGTTAAGGATCGGGCTGAATTATTATTTTTTTGTCGATTCCAATGGTCCATTATTAGAAAGAATAAGCCGAAATGGCCAATTATTAGATTCTCGCTCCAAACGCTGAGCCAAAATGGTTGCGAGGGGAATAAAAGGGGAAAAAATAATTCCATCGCGCAGAATGACCTCACGGACACACACGTAACACTCGTGTGCATTTACTCATACACACGACGGAGAAAATAAGCGAAGGAAAAGGATAAATGATGAACTTTATCTTCGATTTTCCCCCTCCACCGCCGTTTCCGATCTTCTACATCAGAATGCCCCAGTTCTAATGGACCCCCCCCCCTTTCACCTTCTACTTTCACAACATCCACCCCCTCCCCATCGCCACACAACCTCCGGACGTCTTTTCCCTCCTGAGAAGAATGGGTATTTAGATTCAGATTGGATCCCGCCCCCGCCGCCTCCGAACCTCACTCTTTCTCCCTCACACACGCTACTTCGCTCTCATACATGGTCGATGGGATAAAATGGAACCCCCTTCCCGCCTCCGCCAACACCTTCTCCCCCACGTATTTCTTCCTATTTTCCATTCGTCGTCTTTCCCTTCTTTCCCTCTCCGCTATTCTCTTCTCATTCCCCACCAACCTTTCTCGCCTTCTTTCTCCATCGATATTCCTTATTGTGTTTTGCCGGCGCCACCTTTTGTATACTTAATTTCAGCCCGTCGCCTTGGAAACTGAGTATCTTCAAGGGAATCAGTGTCACCTCCCTTTGAAAACTACCCTTAACGGAACTAAAAGAGAAAAAAAATCCCACCCCCGACTCCACCTCCGGCCCTGAACTTCCCTCCAGCCCATTTTCTCTCGCATCTTCGCTTTCGTTTTATTGGATACCTCCACCGCGCTTTCAGACTAACTCCACATACGACGTCTCGACTTACACTTTATTTATTCGTAAAAATCCTCTTTTTAGCGAATTTTCGAAGAAAAAGAAGCCTTTTTTGTTCTCGGTCCAAAAATTTCCAAACCCAAATTTCCGCAAAAATTTCATACCAAAATCCGTTCCAGACCATCCTGAATTCACTGCTAAAATGATTTTTGGTGTTTTTTAGAAGTGAATTATTATATATATAATATATAAGGATGCGTTGAATGACCAAATACTAGTCGTTTGTTTGAAGGTTTTTATTCCACGACGTTTCTGCCCAGGTTTAAAAAAATCAGGATTAAAAACCTTCAAATAAACGACTAGTATTTGGTCATTCAACGGATCCATATACTTCCACTAGTCATCAAGATCATAACACTATAATATATAATATATATAAGGTTGAGGGATGTCGAGGGTCGGTCAAATGAGAGATGATTTATGTGCCAACGTTTCGACGAATTTATTTCCTCATCTTCAGGACCTGAAATCAGTTTCACAATGTAAAATTAATAGAAGTTATCGTTATAGTTATTTTTATACACAGGTGTTTTTACAACCGGGAATATACTAACTTTGTAATATATACAGCACAGAAAAATGAACTTTGAGAAAAATTGTTGACAGACGAATTTTGATTGGTTAACAGATAAATTTTGCTATAATAATAGTATGTAATTGGGAACTAACAGTTGTTGAATAGACTGAAAATTGATATTGAAATTGCTATTAAAATGTACTAACATGTACTAAAAATTGATATTAAAATGCTATTGAAAATTGATATTAATTTTGCTATTAAAATTGCTATTAAAATTTACTAAAAATTGATATTTGAAATGTAATAAAATGGTGTATAGAATGCACGATAATTTCGAACTTACTGTACCTAGTGTACAAGATGGAGTTGGACTCCAACGGGGAAGCTCTTGCCTCTATTCTTCAACTGTTAGTTCCCAATTACTATTATACATACTATTACTATAGCAAAATTTGTCTGTTAACAAATCAAAATTCGTCTGTCAACAATTTTTCTTAAAGTTCCTTTTTCTGTGCTGTATATATTACATAGTTAGTATATTCCCGGTTGCAAAAACACCTAGGTTTAAAAATAACTATAACGATAACTTCTATTAATTTTACATTGTGAAACTGATTTTAGGCCCTGAAGATGAAGAAATAAATTCTTCGAAACGTTGGCACATAAAACTCTCTCATTTGACCGACCCTCGACATTCCTGAATTTTATTCTTACTGACGGTCAACAAATCACCCACTAATAATATATATATAAACAGGGTGTCCAGATTTTTTTTCAAATTTTAAAGCCATTTATTAACATAATACGCTTAGTACAGAAAGAAAAGTATTGGAAACTTGAAGCAAAATTATGTAGGTAAGTAACAAAAACATTTGGCAATTTCCGATCTCCATAATTTAAAGAACTCCATAGGAGATCTGGAGTTGCATACAAATTAATAAGGTATAAAACTTAGATTAATGATCAAAAAATCAAATCAAGTCCTAGAGAAAAAGATTCATGAATTAAATAGGAAAAAATATAAATGAAAAAACGTATGATGTCATCTATGTACTCATTCACATCTTACGTGCTCATCACACTCACAAAAACTGGTGGATTTGAACTTGGAACATATTTTTACGGGCGTGATTCTGTTTGGAAGAGCGTGGTCGTCCTGTCCCACATTCGGCCACGCCCCCACCTCCTTGCCTCTTCCAGGGCTTGAAACGGGACCTTACCAGTCCTTCAAAGTTCCTCCTTGTGTTTCACTCGTGTTCGGGTGTGGGGTTGTTCACTTGTGAGTGTCATGACATTGTGGGTGTCAATTGTGAGTTGACATAAGCCTAATAGTGAGTATCGTTGTTCTACTACTATGTTTCCTGTGTTATTATGTACCTATTCGAAAACATCTTCCATGTTTCCTTTCTTTGATCCTTGATCTAATCTCAATAATCCGGAGGTCTAGGGGTGTCCCCCAGATCTCATTTTTCTTTTTTCAGAGTTTTTACGCGAGGATTACACAGAGACGCTCTTGAGTAGTATCAAGTCCCTCGTCGTATCAAGTCCCCAACTAATCCTTGACTCGATCCCTAAGATTTCGAGGCCTTTGAGCTCTCGTTTCATACGATTGACCCACATCAACCAGGCTCGATTCACCACTGAAACCCCACACTTTGAACTTTCGTCGCGGAGGGTTTCCTTTGTTTTTATGACCGCACCAAAACCGAATATCGATTTTCTAACGCCTTCTAAAAACCGTTTCTTCATCCGCACATGAGCAAAAGTCATAATTCCGTTGACAGGCTCAATAAAAATCTGGTAAACCGATACGCATCTGGAGGGTCCCCATTTATGCTGCCCGGGCGAAAAACACGTAAAATATAAGCGTTTCATTTTATACTCGCGGATTCCTCCATAAATGATTTTTCTAGCTGTTTGTGTTGGTTTTATTGCCGTCGCTTCAAACCGTGTGGGTGGTTACTTGAATATATTTACTCTGAACTTCTCTTTGGAATTCTTTGATTGGTTGTAGATAAGTGACACAAATATGGGAGGGAATCTCCAGGAGACTTAATAGTAATAGGAACCTAGACCATCGTGTTAAATTATCTCCGTCTTAAATTATCGAATAATATTGTGTAGGTATGTACCTACCTAATTGACGTTTTATTTCTCTGTCTGTCATAACATAAATGTACGAGAAATTTGTAGACGTACAAATTGGGTACGTCTACATTTCAATGTGTTTGAAACTTACTAAGTTACTATACAGATGTTGAGGGGTTTTCTCTAGTGCCTATTTTTTGAAGTGTGATCTCATCAACTATTGGACTTTGTGTTTCAGCTCCCTCAAGGTGGAACAATTAATCGGTGTCGCTACCTTGAAACCCTAAGAAATTCGGCAGAAAATACCAGAACTGTGTCCTTCATCACGACTACACGCCTTGTTGCACATTCGTGAGTTTCTTTGTCAAAAATGGGATTTCAGCCCTTCGCCAGCCCTCTACTCTCCTGATATTGCTCCCTGCGACTTCTGGTTATTCCCCAAACTCGAATTCCCGATGAAAGAACATCGCTTTCTGTCAATCGATGAGATAAAGGAAAAAATGCAGGAGCAGCTGTACAGGGTCCCTGAAGATGAGGTTTCCCAATGCATGGACGAATGGAAACACCGGAAAAGGTGTGTGAAGGTTACATAACGGAATAATTTTTTAAAGAATTCCATAAAGCGTTTTTGAGAAAGTCCTGGAACTTTCTGATCACACTTCGTATCACGCTCTATGAGGTCTCCCTTTGGAATGGCTGTTTGCAGACTCAGTAGTCTGACGGTCAACGCCTCTTGTAGATTCCGTCGGTGTTCAACGTGAATTTGTGACTGTATCTCACCGAAGAAGAGCACGGGCCTCCCTCGTGCACAGCGTACCGTCGAATAAATCATAAATATCGTTCATTAGAAAACGTTCTGGTCGTTCGCATCGGAAGACAGGGATGAAGTCTAGTGGGCAGCGCAGCGCCCGGTACCGGTTCGGTCGCCTTCCTAATGAGCGCCGTCCTTTTCCTCATTATATGACTGAGTATTGTTTCCTGCGTGTGCGTATCGGGGTCGTATGTGAGTACCTGTGTGTGTCTATTGACAGGACTGTGTGGATGATGTAGCGCATTTACTCCAACCGTGCACAGTGGTCGTTTTGCTCAATCAAGCCCACAAAACATACGAAGAAATTAATATTCTACGAGGGATCTCACCTGAAAAATTACATCTCAACCTTCAATGTGGTTTTTTCAGCGATTCTGAGATCTAAATAGGTATATGAATTTGAAGGATTGTACCATTTCTTCCCGGGCTGATGACGCTGTAACGCGAAAATTTTCGTTTTTATCAAGTTTGTCTTAATTTCTGTAAGTGTTTCTATATACTTTCCATCCTCCTGTACAATCATTCAAATTCATATATTTAGATCTCAGAATCGCTAAAAAAACCACATTGAAGGTTTTTCACTCATTATATACATAAAATTATATTATAATTTTTGGTGTCTTTTGGCAGTGGATTCAGGATGGTCAGAATCAGGATTTTCGTATGAAAATTTGTCGAAAATTCGAGTTTTAATAATTTTGGACCGAGAACAATAGCTAAATCTTCCTCGAAAATTCGCTAGTAGACTTCTTTTCGAGTTTTCCAACGTTTTCAAGGACTTCTCGAAGGTCCATTTCATCATTTATTACCTCGATTTAAATATAAATAAACTGTTTTATACGTTTTCGAGTTTGGTTTAGTTGAAGGTCTATCTCTTCCCACGTTGATTCGAATAAAAACAACTTTTTTGTGTTTTTTTTTTGACGTTTTCGAGTCTTGGAACTGGCTGACTACTATACCGGTCATTTTTCAAATCTATGTTTTTGACATTTTTGCAAGTTTTATAATTCGGTAGGTATTAGTTGGATTATCTTGTATATATACGTATAAAACTTGCAAAAATGTTAAAAACATTTTATATATAAAACTCTAAATTTGTCTGTTTGTTTCGTTGAGTGTCCTCTATAGTCGGCCAAACCGCTGAACCGATTTTGAGTGGAATTGCTTCATTGTGACCAGCAAGTTGCAGGGATGGTTTCTGTTAATATTAGATTTCACATATTCGATTCCTACAACGTGACGGTACAGATAACTTCTCTCCGTTGTCAAGCATTTCGACGTGATAATTATGAATATACGTCAAAACGAATGTTCGCATTGGTGCAATCAGTCCTAATGTATGGCGGAATGTGATGGGGGGGGGGGGTGTAGGAACGGTTAGGGATGGCGTAACCCTAGCCCTAACCATCCCTAAACCGTAACTAAGTTCCTTTGTTTTGGAACTCTAAATTTCTACTTCTAAATTTCATCTTCTGGAGAATGCATTGAAAACCTCTCAGGTGATCGCGCCTCCCCACGTCTCACTTAGATTGTGCTGTCTCGTGGCTTAATTACTCCGCCATTATGAAATTTCCGTTTAGAGAAGTATTCCCGCGTATTTCCTAATTGCTCATTAAACGACCCGTAAAAGGACTTGGTTGTTGCGTACTCGCAGGACTACGGCACGGTATTAGCAACTAGTTCACGCTTTTAACTTATAATGACACCAAATCTCATTACTCTCGAACGCCCAACGCGGTACATATTTACAATGCATTACTGGTATTGCGTAACCTAAAGGCAGTAAACAGTGCGCTCCAAGTATTCAGACAAATGTAGAAGGTTGACTGCAAACAGGAACGCTGCATAACTCAGCTGACGCCCATCAAGACTGAGCCAAAAGGGTTTCTTCGAACTTACGCAAATAACGCATTTTTTTAGGAGTTGTTCATTGATTATGGAGGGAACTTTCAGGCCAGAGTCCTGTCCCCAGGGGATTTGATGTGGACAATTTTATAGACTTTTTTCCGAACAAGAATCCGATGGTAACAACCAAGATTCCATATCTCATCCAAATTATTTTCAAAAATATTTCCACAAAATTGCACTTTTTCGTTTTTTTTTTCTTATAACTCAAAACTACACGTCTTTTCGAAGAAAATGTCATGTAAAAGTAAGTAAAGTAAAGTAAAGTAAGCAACTATTTCAGGTTGAATTTTCGTCCAACTGCCGTTTTTGGCGTCGCGGACGTCATCGGCTGCCCACCTAGGCGGATCAGAATTGTTCCGATGATTTCGCTTAAAGCTACTCATTGCCTCGCCGCCTTGAGTTGAGAGGGGATCGCCGTACAGAAGTGTGATAAAATCACTTGGACGGGAGACCCTTACCAGCGGAAACCTATCCAGAAACTGTCATGTATTCAATTAAAGAGAGATGGTTTGCTGATCCTCTGTTCTCGATGTTTTTGTTCGACCGCTCTGGGGATAGACGGTTGTGGAAACACAGACCGCATAGCCCTCTGGGTGGGCATATTGCCTAACCTCCCGAGAACAGGGTTCCTC
Source organism: Stenodema calcarata (assembly GCA_963920205.1). NCBI lineage: Eukaryota > Metazoa > Arthropoda > Insecta > Hemiptera > Miridae > Stenodema > Stenodema calcarata. Next base: position 7,409,719 of record OY986060.1, on the reverse strand, counting down.
AGCAAACCATTCATTACACAAGTCAATCTTGAAATTTGGTTGACTAGTATAATCAAAATCGTAAATCAAAAATCAGTGATTTTTTCCATCTTAGAGTAAAATCAAACATCACTTCAACCTTCGAAATTATCTATCTGGTGGATAAAGAGTCGGAAATGATAGTTGATGAGAATTCAATTTCAAGTTCTGTAAGCTAGGAAATAGGAAGCTAGTTAGGAAATAATTACTGACTTAAACAAGTTATGTACAGAAGGCCATTCGTTAACACGAATTATCGGTTAATGCGAACACTTTTGCACAGATCAGAGGGTTTCCCTATATTGTAATCTAAGGATTATCTTGATTTCCTCGGTTAGTGCGAAGTTTCCGAGGACGCGAGGGTTGCGTTAACCGAATCGGCTTGAACCAATTTTGACAACACAAACAGGCCCTGAGTGTTCGTGTTATACAGTAAGCGAGGTATAAAGTCCTCAAATCAAATCAAATCCTAGTAATGTTGCGTTTCAGGCCCACAGCAGAACAAACACCTTCATGAAGGTTTGGTTAGAAAAGACCTGAAGAAGGAATGCGGACGAAACTCCCCGCCCTCAACATCTGCTTTCAGTTCGTCGCTCGCAGGGATCACGCTTCCATCGCCCGATACCTCGGTAATTACAGAGTTGTCCTCGCCGCGTTTATCCCTTGGCGGGACCCCACCAAGCTAATTACCATCTCGTCATAATTGGGGCCCCGGCGAAGGGGGAAGCTTTAATTGCTGGAGTTACCTCGTTGTGGACTTTGAAAAACTGAGAAGGACGAGGAGTCCCGATATTTCCGTCGGGATCACGACCTATCGTGCTCATTGAATAAACCTCCAACCGGACCTCCGATCGCCACGAAAAACCTTCGGAAAGGAGGTCCATATGTGGGCTTAGCGTTACCGGCTAATTCTCCATGCTTTGGAATCCATTCAGCAAACCGAAGGATAACAAATCTCCACTCGTGCTAGGCAGGTTGAAATCAGTATAAGATAGTTTTCGCTAGGCCAGTTGTTATCAGTTAAGCTTATTACAATGACAAGACCTTCACCAAGGGAAAACAATGCCAGCTGCGGACCCTAACAGGGTTTCTTAGGTCGTTAGCACGAGGTGAGGTGATTGCAAGAGTGACTGCATGGAATATTCATTACACGTTTTTTGTCACCTGTCCACCATGTCGAGGTTTTCTCCCGACGAAGAATATAGTTTAATTGAATTTGCACAGAATTTGTGATTGAATTTTATATTTATTATTTCTATTTATTTATTTTTTTGTATATTTAACATATACACCCTTTATTATAGTTCCAGCTTTTTCATGACCTAATTATTAGAAATTTAGATTATTCTATTGAATTAGCAGAGCACATAAATGCAGTCTCTCGCTTCCACTGCGCACACGTAGCACAATTTAGTAGATTTTCACTTCCAGAAAGATCAATTCCTCTGACTTTTTCGTTGTCGTACAGATCTCTCATGTCAGTGCAGTTTCGATGTCCCAATCGCTGGTGCCACAATTCAATTGAAACTTTCTTTTTCATATGTCGATCTGGTGAATGTCTTGGGGAACTTCAGCTTTACAGGTACCGCTCTGTGGATTACACATGATATATCATTAAATGATATTTTTGGACTGTTGGTCATCAATACTAAGTGCGGCTTAGGATTGAAAACGTTACCCTCCATTTTATATCTGGTAGGATAATTATACCAATTTATATCGTTAATTATATTTGGATATTTGTAAAAATGTATGAGTAAGTTTTTAATAAATAATTTCCGTGTTGTAAAGACTTCTGAAAGATCAAATACTTCTTTAGAAGGGAGTCTTCGAGGTTTGGAGAGCCTAATTTTTTTATGTTCTTGGAGATTGTTGGGTTAAGTTAAATTTGTAGCATAGGTCCCTCCCCAGACCAATATACCATGCTGCACGGCTGATTGAAACATTCTAATATAAAGTGATTTAATCATTCCTTCCGGGATTGTAAATTTCAAATTGTAAAATGTGTAAAAAGAATTTGTTCAAACGATTATGCACGTATTCTACTGGTTTCTTCCAATTCATTTTATTATCAATAATGATGAGTTATTCATTCCAACGGATGACATGACATAGCTCATCCATTCAGTGTTATAAATATACAAATTATTCTGAGCTGTTGATTCTAAATTCGGACCAAGCTTTAAGTACCTAATAGGGAACGCCAGTGTCACAGAATAATTGATGGTCAAAAATCGAAAATCGGTGACTCACAAGACATGTAAAACGAGAAATTTTTTTTAACTACCAGATTGAACTGAAGAATGGCGAAATTTGAACTTTTCCCGCTCAACGTGGTCGGACAGGGTTGTAGTTGATACAGCGGCTGATAGGGGTAGGCAGGGGTGGCTTTCATGCACCGCTTTCGGGAGCCAATCAGAGAGCAGTTTACGGATCCGGTCTAAGTACTGCTCTCTGATTGGCCTGGGAGGTAGATGACGTACATTGCCTCCCTCTTCCCGCTCAATACGAATTCAAACCTCTCCAGAAAAATAAGTATCTACTTCCTTATAATGTTTTAAACCAATGTCTTAATTCTTCTGAAAGTGAGTTCTTCTCAGGAAACATTTTTTAAAAAAATCACTGTCATTCCCTATTCGTTTCATTTATGCTTGTGGTTAGCAAGCTGTTATTTAACAAGTCCGAAGTATTATGTAGGCTCCTCTTTGCTTTATCAAAGACCTCAGACTACGTCTTCCCATGTACCAAAACCGCCAGCGTCAGCGAATACAAAATACGAGCAGAGATTCGTTACTTCAGGCATTTTGTTTACATAAATCAGAAATAGTAAAACCGTTACCTAATATTAATTCAAGGCCCCTTAATGTATGGTATATTCGTGGTCAGCGCTTAAATATCCTATAACCCTGTGTATACATCATTTTTTTGATTTTTTCCAATATTACAAACGGACATAAGTGTGAGAGAATGGACACAGTAAGTGCGTCCGTTGTTAGGTTCACAGAAAATCCCCAGAAGAATTCATTGAGAGTCTACGAACCGTCTGCAGGCGGCTCAAGCGATGGAAGGACAACTTACCCATTGATGGACGTTTGCGTCATGAAGAATCCCAGTACGAACTTGACGAGCGAGTGGTAGATCTGAGTGAGGATGGAGTTGGAGAGACGAGCTGAAGTCTCCAAAAATGTGTCGGTCTCCTCGTCCGGCCCCATGGGAACGTACAAACTGGCGTATTCGGGTTTCAGTCTGCTCGTTTCGACTCTGTACCACTGCAAAGTTCATTTCTTTTTAGGGTTCAATTTGAAAACGGCAAATGGCATTTGGTTCATTTTAGTTCATTTCACACAATAATTACAATAAATACATCTTAAACCCATTAACGCCCAAAACGTTTTTCTTTCGATATTTTGAATTTTTTTTTTTCAATATTCTGACTCCAAATGGTCCTCAGAACACGAGAAAAATAATTCAAAAAATCTTGTGGTCGAATATGGCAACACTGGGCGCTACAAGAACTTTTTATTTCATTTTTTTCAAAACTGAGATTTCTACAACGGTATTGGTATAAATTGATCTGATAAATTGATTACCCTTTCAAACCACTGTTTTTATTTCAGTCTATCAATTTACAATACAGGAATACAGTTACTCTCTACAATATAGAGAATGGGTACTTATAACAACGGAAACTATCTTCCTGTACGGCATACAGGAATTCAATTCACCTGTAATTTTCTTCACTCTGCCTCATCCCTTTTACTTATTCACTTCAGTATTCAACCGCCATCGGAATCAACCATTCTCGAATATACCTACGTAAATGTTGCTATTGCTCTGATCGTAATGAAATGCGCATTTATCTGACCTTGAGATGTTACCTACAACATAATCAGCATCGGAATCGGTTTGATCGTTTACGGGCGAATGTCCGATTTGCCGATATCCATCATAATATGATGGATGATATCATAATATTATAGTTATTCATATAGTTATTGCGCACAATTTCACCGACACCCATCAATTTTTAGTTACTCGTGATCTTAATGTATTGAACGAAATACGATTTAGACTTAAACTGCGTATTTCACTGCGGTGCAAATATCCCTCGACAAATCTATAACTGAGTAGATCTACAAGGAACAGAAACTCACATCTACGTTGATTTTATTAATCAGCAATCGTGGTTTTGATCTGTATGGAAAGAGCAACCGCTTTATTGATGTGGTCCTCCACAGGATGCTGTACTGCTGTAAATGCGCACCCAACTACCCCCCCCCCTTACAAACCATTCGACTCTTCCTTCTCACAACAGTAAATCAACTTCTTCGTCTAATAAGCCGGAAATTAAACGCCAAACCGCACCGAAAATCTGGCGGTGCTCGGAACGTTAATTTCGAGTCCTCGAGTTGGTTTTGGTGGTGATTTGGCGCCCAAGGTTTCCAACGCCACGAGGAATTCAATGGAGTTCCGATTGATCTCGAAGAAGATCCGAGTTCTTCATTCTTGGGAGGTGTTTCAAATTTCGATTGTACAACCAGACTACTACTACTTTTGTATACAGATAATTTGCTTGAAAACGCTGCAATTTTCCATAATTTTCAGTATAAGATCACATAATACAATATCCTGGTGAGTAGCAATACGAAATACAAATCGTAATAAACCAAAATTGTCTCACCAACTTCCTGCACACTTTTTCGAAGCTTCTTCTGACCTCTTCATTAAAACAATGTGCGATGCACATCCTTTACGCATCATTGACAGATTCGTTAGGTGGGATCGAATAGTGAACCTAGAATGCATAAAAATCTACTGACGAACGAGAAGGAAGTGGTTTTAATATCATCAACCACCGGTAGATTGCAGTAAAATGCAGGCAAAAACGCGTGCTGTATAAGGATATGTTATCAGAAAGCAGGCCGGCGCCCAGGGCGCGCAGTAATCTTATCATCTAATTTTTCGCATTCTATTCAGGTGTCGTTTTGAAACTAAATTCTGACTATTTTTTATTACTATTTCTACATTTTGTTTCATTCTTGTTTCATTTCGAGGGTCTCACGGCAACTTCCCACATCGTCATTTGGGCGACTTTTCAGCAGAGCCCAAAAAACCATCTGCCAATGACTATGTTTACTGAGTAATTCAGTAAAATAAATCGTGATAAATAAATAGTGTTACCTAACTTAGGTACCTAACTTAATACTTAGTTAGATCGATCCGCCGGGGGAAGACGCTTCGAATGGTACGCATAACTCATTTTGGCCAAAAGTGACGATGTGGGGTGTTGCCGTGAGACCCTCGATTTGTCACATTTGCACCGTCCAAGGATTCACAGAAAAATTAAATTTTACTTCGTATTGCAGGTATTGTGATTTGAAAAGTCGGAGGTATGTATCTCAAATGAAGAGTGCACATTTCTGGATCTAGAGTAAATACCCCAACAGCACCACCCAGTTACGAAAAAGTCAGCAAAATATTTGGCAAATTTGAGTTTTGGACGTTTTTTCGTCCGGAAAAATTATGAAAATAACATACGCCCTTATTCTAGACACTCATTCTATAGGGTCTGTAGTGTCTATCACAGACCTCAAACTTTTTAGCTGTATTTTTCAGCGTGTTTTTGGATTAGGAAAATTTTAAATTTAATTCGTGTCTGTAGATGGACATCCTGCGTGAGTGGTTGAGGAAAAACATTGTAATGAATTGAGTATTAAATTATGTTTTGATTGTATCAATCGCCGAAACTCATCTGGTAAATATTGATGTGGAGTACTTATTATGACATTCAGTAAAGTTGAAAAAATATAAAAATAATGTCAGTATTCAGACTGGATGAAAACTGCAGGTTTAAAGAGTCTGTGGTTCAAGTTCACTAGAAATGTCTGATTCTCCAACTCCTTGATCGGGTTTCACTTGAAACATGTGTATCGATTCAATGTGAATTAGCATCGTATATTTGAATACCATGTCAGGTGTGCATTGTCCCATTTTATAGGCTCACCCATCATTTTCTGGGCCGTGAGTCATCGGGCGGTCATCGTTTGATTTGCTATGGTGATCGCTCACTTCCCGTTTCCGTTCCAAGATCGATCTCTCCCGCACAAATTCTCACGCCCATTGTTGACATACCAAAAGACTTTGTGAACCCGACGGAACTCGACGTCCCAAAAAGGGGAGAAAACTGATTTTTTTTGTTTGGTCCGTTTTTCGTCCCGCCTGTCCGAGAACGCCTACTCGAGTATCGACATCAATCGAAAGCCATAAGAAGCCTTCAACGAGGACCTCCCATCAGAAATGATCCTTTCCACGGGGAAATTTCTCACAAAACTTAAGGCGTCAACGTCTGAAACCGATCCGTAGGTACAAGCGGCCGTAGGTGTGAAACCACTCGAACCCAGCTGTGTTGGATCTCGAGAAACGAATTCATAATGAGCGGGACTCGAATGATGAGATGACTCTACAAACCTGCACCACGAGAGCTTCAAGCCCTTTTTTCCCCTCTGACTGATGCTCGGACGGCCTAATGAGAATGATTAGGTGATGATGGGTATACGTCAAATCTCTTCTTTCTTCATTTTTTAGCCCCCTCTCTACCCGCCTCATTTTGACCATTGTTTGCCTCTGGGATCTCAGACAGCGAAGAAGTCCGGGGGGGCCAGAGGACAACGGTCGGATTCTCCTCCAGAATAAGTACCGAGCAGCCTGAGTTCGGTTCCTCGATTTACATCTTGTTATTTACACTATTTCTTATTACAAGACTTTTATTTGGTTCTCTTGTTTACATTCATACGTTTAGACCTGCTCGGTTCATGTAGTTTATTATTTATTTAATTTTTCTAATATCTACAGCCCAGGGGCGGCTCGTGGGCTCAGAAACTGGTGGGGCACCAGGGCAATATTCAGGTGCATACCTACCTATTAGGTACTCACTATAGGAACTAAACTCAAACTACCCTTACAGCTAAACTGCTTCATAATTAGTGGTATGCAGCTCTTAGCAAGTCAGGAAACATCGTTCTCCAAAGAGTTCTCTTGAGGAGAGGGAAGGTTACTGACCAGTATCCAGGATTACCGACGAGGAGGTGGCTGCAAGGCAATCCCACCTACCCACCCAAATAATTATCTTCAAAATGATAGGAAGAACAAAAGAGAAATTGTGACTGTACGAGTACTATTCAAAGAGTACATTATAAAGGTAGTCATAAAATTATATTATTGGAGTTTCTATTACTGGGGTTTTTAAAAATTAGCAATCGCGACCATCTGCTTCCTAGCCGAGTGGTACCTTGAAAACCCCCTCTAAAAATGTCCTCTTATGCCCAGATTGCACATACGTTTTCTTATCCAATCGTATCAAAACATTTTGAACGATCACAGAACAGCAAGATTGATTTCAACTAGCTTTTAGAGTTCGTTCGTTAGCTCAAACAAAGCTCGAGTCAACGAAGTCACCATCAGTTTCAGGGATAACAAATAAATCAGTATTCTCAACGGTTGGCTGAGCTACATAATAATATTATGTATATTACTGTTATTAACTTACATAATGTAGAAATCAACAAATGAGATTCCCTTGGGCGAATAGTGATCCACTTCAGTCTTGACGACTAGCAAAGCGTTCACGCGTTGCACGTGAGATATTAAATTTCAATGTTTAGTTGATTGATATTATGAAAACTAAATAATTCACTTTTACTATGATGAGTAAATACGAAGCTAAAAACCACCAGTCAATGCATTCAAAATAATATATTATAACGTCAGGCAACGTTTTGATATCATTCTTATCGAACATGGAAGAAAGCAAGGACCCATGGAAGAATGAAACTCCCTTCTTCCTTGACAAGGAACGATTCAACGATCGATTGTTTTCGGCATTCAAGTTGATTCGATATTTTGGCCACCGCCCGGAACGGCTCCATTTGTGGAACACTGGTTGCCTTCCCCCACCCCAGGAAGCGCCTATCCCTTCAACATTGAGACTAGGGCACTTCTGGTCGTTCCGATAATCGACTTTTTTAATCGATAAATCGAAACAAAATGCGTTGAGGACACGACTTTTATCACAGTCACTGTGACACAGTGTACTGCTATCGAAGTCAGACGAAATAGCCGCCCGCCTACAAGAGCTCAGTGGCAGGGACCTTGCGTTTTAAAATAGGTTAAGAGTTTTTTCCATGGAAGTGGGTAGTAGTAGGTAAGATTTTTTTCTCCTTGTTCTATGTTTTTTCTGTTTTCCTTTGCAAATTTTTGGGTGGGGCGAGGGCCAAGGTGGCCTTATGGACGAGCCGCCACTGCTACAGCCCTTAGCAGAGATATCAAATCCCGGTCCTCCAGCACCTGCCCCAATTCCCACAATGGATGACGACATGATCGCCATGACACTGATATATAAACTGCATAAACACTTGAAATTCCGTCAATAATGATTAGCGAGACAGAGGTTTTCACAATGCTTTGCTCAGAAGCACTCGAATACGCACATTTTGGACCATGTGGTTCGGTGTGGCAATGGAAACGTGCGTGAAATCACAAATTTGCGCATCCGGTGCCAGAACTACCAATGCTATTCAGATGAAATTCACTCTCATTATGTTTACATCAACCGATTGTTACACTGTTTGGTGTGAACCAATAATGAGTTAATACTTGTGTGTACTGTGGGGTAGGTGTGATAAATCTTTAACAATGAAGCAAAACTTGTTACTGCGAGTATATTGTTTATTTGTGAGGGTCTTGAGCACGTGTTGGAAAAAAGTTAAAATTCATAAGATGATCTTTGAGTGGTGGAAGAATCGTTCGGTAAATACTCAAACCACGGCTTAAAACCCTCCGCTCCGACAGCACAAAACTGATTTACTCAATATGAGACGTCATCTAACGCTTAGAATATGAGGGGTATTACCGTTCGAGCGAGCGAAACAAGGGAACATCAGTGTATTGTAATGGCAGTAAAAGGCTGATGTATAGACGGACTCTTCAAGTTACTAGATGCAAAGAGACGGGATCCCCCGAAGGGACTGTAGCAGAAGGAGCAACAATGTTCCATAACTCGGAGGCTGGTTAAGGCTCAACTGTGTAACCTTATTATTAAAAGTCGACCGGGCGGCAGTAAAACTCTGAGATGGTCTGAGAATGAGGGTAAAGAAGGCCCAGGGGTTCCTGGGGGTTATTTATGCACTCCCACCCACCACCTTTTCGAGGCGTTAAATAAGGTTTGTAAGGAGCAGAGTGGAAATTATTCTGAGTGCAAAACAAAGAGACGTCGATGTCACAAGGATCGGCCGAAGAGCAAGGAGAATCAGGCGTTAGCTGGTTGAAAAAGCCATTCAAAACTCTATAAATGATAGATTACACATACTCGACTTTGGAGAGTACAGTGAAAATTGGGAAAATGATCGAATTAGAACCATAAGGTTTGGAACGGACAGGAAACCAAGAAAAACAACAAACGTCCTTAATGAAATACGTAGCAACTACTTGGAGTTATCCTGGAAAAGACAACGTTGAACGAAGGCAAAACCATGTGAGATTCGAGATTACATTGTCAACTGTTATTATGTTCAATATTATTTAATTCGTTGGTTTTTCATTCATCACGCTTCTTATTTGGCCCCCTTAACCAAGTTTGGAAAGAGAGGAATCCCATTTGAACAAGTTCGGTCCCCAGAAAACGAAGAAACACGAATCCCTCACAGCCAAGTCCCACTAAAGGAAGTTATGATCGTACCTTCAGTTTATCCAATATCCCGCTTATGCCAGTCCTATTCGAATCTAAGTTTATATTTGGAATGAAATCGGGAAATCGGTAATTTATTGTTGCGAACAATTGGAAGAAATAGAAAACTGGGGAGTAAGCATATAATAAACTGGAAGCATTAGACTGAATGGAGTCGGGATTCGGGAGGGAGCAATACGGTGTCACATGACGCAGTTCGGTATATCAAGGTACTTCATGTTTCGCCGTTTCTCGGCATATTACCCCAGCTGGCATTTATAATTTAGGAAATAATATTCTGGAATTACTATGAGACGGTTGAATTGTGTAGGTGTTGTAATTCGGTAAATATGTGTGATAATGTGGAAGTTCAGGAGCGCTAGTGGTCTACGGAGAATAAGGGAAACTAAAGGCGCTAGTGAGAGGTCGATAGAGATAGTGGCAACTATGTGTAGGAAAGAGGCAGGTCGAGAGCGCTAGTGGGCTACGGGGAATAAGGGAAACTAAAGGCGCTAGTGAGAGGTCGATAGAGATAGTGGCAACTATATGTAGGAAAGAGGCAGGTCGAGAGCGCTAGTGGGCTACAGGGAATAAGGGAAACTAAAGGCGCTAGAGAGAGGTCGATAGAGATAGTGGCAACTATGTGTAGGAAAGAGGCAGGTCGAGAGCGCTAGTGGGCTACGGAGGATAAGGGAACTAAAGGTGCTAGTGAGAGGTCGATAGAGATAGTGGCAACTATGTGTAGGAAAGAGGCAGGTCGAGAGCGCTAGTGGGCTACGGGGAATAAGGGAAACTAAAGGCGCTAGTGAGAGGTCGATAGAGATAGTGGCAACTATATGTAGGAAAGAGGCAGGTCGAGAACGCTAGAGGGCTACTGGGAATGAGGGAAACTGAGGCCCCAAGAAGCCCAAACAGCTTGGGGGCCAAACAAGCTCTATTAAATTAACTAGATTGATTCTGCAAGTGACGTTATAATTCACAAAACTTAAAAACTCGTAAACAATCTAAAACTCAAATCCTCAAAGTCCAAAACGGATAATTTGGTGAATGAGTCAGACTTTTCCACCTGGATTGGCTTAAAGTCAACACTGTGCGGCGTCAACTCAATTGTATTGCAATCGATGCACGATGACTCGTAATAATTTCGAACGTTCCGTCGAGATTCTGGTTGAGATTCGAACCCACGATAAACAACACGCTTGCGTTCGTTAAGTACATCTTTACATGACGTCACTTGACATTTTACTACGACCAATTAAGCAAGCGGGCCTCGGAAGGCGAAGAGTCGGTGAGGGGGAGGCACGAAGGAACAGAATTCGAAACTCACACAAGAGAGCTGGTTAATTATATGCAAATAGCTCGGACACACCTGAAGACCGCCTGGGGGCAGAATCCCCACCAACGGACCCACTCCTGTACCATCACTTTTACAAACTCTCCAAGCCTCCCAAACCGACCGCAGTATCATAACGCACGCACGGGCTCGACTTCATTTAAAATGTTCAACTAACCACAGCCTCGGTTCATTCATAATTGGGAGGAACGAACGAAATGAAAACAGACAAAACAGAAACCTCGTAACATCCCCGAAACACTCACTGAGTCACAAGACAAAAGTTGATTTTGGATTATTATTTACAACAACAAAGTTTATGGTATTCTCACGTTCGAACGACATTGATGTGAAATACAGTGAAACCTGTCTAATGTAGACTCTGCGTAAAGCGAAAAACCTGCCTAACATGGAAAATATCTCTAGTCCCTTCAAAAAACCTTTGTACGTCTAATTCTCACTCCGAAATGGCAAGATTAGGACCGTGAATTTGGTTCCTCTGCCAGCCTTTAGGGGAAACCCTTCCCTCCCATCAAAGATTCTTGGTGACCTTAGTTCAGGCAGATATGTAGCTTCCCTATGACACACAGTATGTTCAGTTCGATGAAAACGTAGCAGTTTGTGAAGATTCAGAAGTCTTAGCCGCACTGGATGAACCATCGACATCTGTTCCCTCTGCAAGATGGGGGTGCCAGAGGACCTCGAGCATTTTCTGGCCGTGTGTCCTGTCCTTTCGGAGTTCCGGGTGCCCACCTTCGGGGCTCCTCGGCTAGGCCGAGACGCTCTGATAGACGTCTTGAACGGGTCGAGGTGGCTCCCATTGGCAGTATTCTGCAGGATGGCTTGGAGCTACAGGGCGGAGCTGATTCGGGATTTCAATTGGGGAAACAGCTGACCGAACTCTTAATTTGTCTTTTAAAGGAAAAAATATAATGTATATAATATAACATCTTTAATATCATTGTGTAGTCTATTGTATTGATTTGGTATGGTATGCGAAGCACCTACCCTGACAGACGGGCATAGCCCATTGTCATATTTCATGTAGTTAGTAATCATCATTTAAAAAAAAAGGTATCTAATGTAACCTATGTAAAAAAATTTATGCACTATAATGTACCTTATGCCTACTCAATAAATGCATGTTTCTCTCTCTCTCTCTCTCTCTCTCATTGGATGAACCAGATGATGATGAAGAAGACCATGAAGGTGAGGTTGAATCAAGTGTAACTGACTTGTCTTAGGGTTTCCAGTTGCTCATTGAAACAAAAAAGATGCATTCCTTTAGCGAACAAGTGATCAAGTTCAGAGATGCATATGAGAACGCGGTAATTCAATACAAATCCCAGAACAATATGAAGCAAAAAAGATCAAAGATTATTTTAAATGAATCATTTTTTAAGATTTAATGAATTTATGAACCCGTTTTGTACTGTATGTAGGTACGAACATAATGTACACAATTTGTTAAATACACCCATTCATCTGTTTCATTGCATTGTCAACCTTCCCCCATTCGATTACTCGTAACTTGGAACCTGGGAAATGTGGAAAACGTTTTTCAGGTCCCTTGAGATTCCACTACAGACAGGTTTCACTGTACAATTCCCTAAATATCCGCACATCCCTCTGACGTGTACTTTTCCAACTTTCCAGGTATTTTGGAGTGATTCTTGAATAACCAGATGCTGAGTTTGTTTGACGAACTCAAATATTTGTGCACCTCTTTTGCACCTTGAGGAGACACCTTAATTTGAAAATCTTCCTGCAAATTTACAAGGCACTTGTCCCAATCCTCCTCTTTGGAGTTCTATTCAAATGCACTTGATCCACTACGGATGATACAGAGATCAATTCTGAGAGTGATTTTAAGAAAGCCTTCTCGTTCTCTCTGCAGATGTCCTCTTTATACTCAAGTTTCAAGAACCAATATTGAAACATTGCTGCGCCAAAACTACCAATACATCACCTGCAATCAGAGTGACCACCACAGGGACTGTTTTTTAGATACACCAAAACACTAATTTGACACAAATTTGATCATTTTCTGAACTAAAGTACAAAACTAGCACAGCTATATTTATGTTAAAAATTGTTAAGTTCGAGATCCTCCAAAACGAGTTTAGTGAGCGCCTAAAACGTCCATCATGCAACAATGAAATCATCCATGTTGTATGTAAAAATCAAAAGCCGCTATAATTTCACAGGCCAGTTAATTATTACCGAGCTGCAGAGTATAATCGGTGGAAATGTAATTCAGCCTGCCCCCAAGGGAAGAGAGGGATAGTTCACGCCCGACTGCTATTAAGGTGCGATCGGCTCATTTAATTCTTTAATTTAAACTCGCCCTCAGGGGTTTCACCAAAGGCTGATTCGAAAATAACAAAGCAGGAATCAGGTTTGAGCGAGGAATAGCTCACAGGCTGAAAGGCAAACTTTAACCTTTTATAACGGGCGGTCTCCGCAAATTATAAAACCGAATTGTACACCTACAGGGTGAACGGTGTTTGAGGGACTTTATAGGGGTATGATGAGGTTTGATCATAGGTGAATTCAATCGCCTTACGACGGTGAAAGATAATTAAATAAACACTTTCTCAAATTCGACTTACCATGATATCATATCCGTTCGTACTATAAAGCCCCAGGACACATCGCCCATCTCTTCAAGTTAAACTACAATATTAACAAATATTTGTTTCTTCGGGTTAAAGAAATTAAGTATCTCAATTTTTACTAAGATCTTACACGCTCAACGCTAAAAGGTGCCCCAGACCTGGAAAAAGCTCGTGGCCAGCCCGGGGATCGAACCCAGGACCCACCTTCGCAACAACGCTCTAGACAGCTTGGTCGCGGAGTGCGCCAATTTGTGTTGCTGATCAATTTTGGGTGACGATATTATTGACTGAAAAACACCGCATATAATAGATTAAATTGACAATAAAAGTGTTCGAATTTGAAGTTTTATGGTTCGAAAATTGATACTTACATCTGGATTTATCCTAAAATCCGTCATATTTCATTCAAGATGAACGCCCGATTTTGTTTCACGTATTTTGAAATCACTAATTCGCAACTTGCAAAAAGTCTATTGTTCCATTTTGAAAACCCATTTTCCGCCTAGGATTAATTTTGATTGAATTTGATAGAATGCTCTTTTTAAAAAACCACCAGCCCACATTCCCAGAACGTGATATTTTTACTCGTATTTCGCTACTCAGCATGCTGGAAGTCTCAAGGTACTGCACCACACTGGCGCACAACTTCTATGTTTATCGGTCGATAATGCTAATAATTAGTAAGTGTTAATTATTAACACTTACTCCTATGATTTACGAACCAAACTGTTATGAACTAAAGTGAAACTTGGATATTTCGAACCGTTAGGGACCATTAAAAACATTCGAAGTATCCAAAATTCGAATTACAAACGTTTTTTGAAAAAAGGGCTAAAAAATCAAACCTTCATCATTCCTTACTTAGGGAAACTCATGACATTTTTCGTCTTTATAGACAGATTTCGTCGACATAGATGATATCACTTGCGCCTATGTTTTTAATCATCCTTCTTCCACTTATTGGCTCCTAGCTGATTAATTAATGTTAACAGCCATTCTTTCACCACATACAAATTCAAACTAAAATTAGTTGCGCTCCTTGAAGCCATCTAGCCACCCTGCACTCGCTTTAAATTCCCTTATACCCAATTCTGTAGCAAATTGCTCAGATTTACTCCTTATGTGTGGAGTTATCCTGTCCCTCGTTTGCTTAAACCACTTTTAGACTCAACTGTCTATATTTGGGTAAACTGGGTTCCTCATCCTTTTTCGGTCTTTCACTGGTAAGAAGTTTTTCTTTATTTTTTTAGGTACGTTGATAATGTTAGCAAATTCAAATTATTGAACATTTCATTCGAATTAACAACGAAAGGTTCGAATTATCCATGTTCCACTGTATCAGATACATTTTCCCTCAATTCATTTTCTTCAATGTAGGTATATCTTCATTTCCAAAAATAAAAAGAATAGATTCTATTCTTTTTATTTTTGGAAATGAAGATATACCTACATTAAAGAAAATGAATTGAGGGAATCTCGAATTGTATGGCAGAGGCTAGTTTTTCGCTTATTTCGTCCGATAGTTTTAGTTAGATGTCGAAATGTGCATGGTTTTGTGACTTTTGGTCAGCTTTAGGTTTTAGGACGCGGAAGAGCCATTGGATTTCCCTAGGTTTTGGATAGAAATGAAACAAAATGGAGCTCGAAAAAAATATTTAACTACTTTTAGATGAATAATGAGGTGGAAATGTTTGAATTGGAAGAATACCTCAATAAGGAGAATAGAGGGGGCATTTCTGGGACACTCTGCATAACCGTGGCATATATATTTCCCCCATATATCTCGGCAATTGCCAAACTGGCCCTAAGGAATATCCAGGGTAATCCCATGTTCCACGAGTAGGTAGACCCTCGAATGTTTCAACCCAAAACTGAACGACATGGAAATGTGGGTATAACTCATCACGAAGGGTTCGATGCGCTCAACTAATGGAAAGAGGGATCGCGGAGAAGGAGTTTTGAAAACAACGGAATAAGAAAATAAGAAGGATAGAAAAACATGGTGATGTGAGTGGTGGGTCGCACCAAGGCGCCTGGCAGGAGGTGACATCCGTCTTAGGGCCCCCGCGACAACTTCGTGAATTATAAAACGTTCGCCCGTTTCCGAAATTGGTCGATGGCACTTTTGGGAATTGCCTTGTGGATCCGAGCTTCCCCTTCTTTCCCCCGAGTTTAATGCTCCTTTTTTCCATTTACACGGAGAAGAAGACAAAAAAAAAGAAGAAAAACGGGAGGAAAAGTGGGATTGGAAAAGGACGGGAAATGCATCTTGAATTATCTCCTGTGCCCTCCAATGTAAGGTGACCAAACTGAGTGAATTCGTCCTACAATCGAAGATATTAATTGAATAAATTATTTATTAGAGCATCCGTTGAGAGCATTTCCGATACTGGCTGATATCGATATTCATCGATATTTCATCAATAATCTGCATCCGATACATAGAGAAAAAAATCATTAGTTTAGAAAAAAGAAAACAATAATGATGAAGAACGAGAAGGATCGTTAGACGGATAGTGATCCAGACATAGGCTTTGGTACAGGGGGGGGGGGGGGGGTGTCGTGAGGTTCACAAACTAACCTGACCTAACCTCGTCATAGACCGCACTAGAGGGCGCTGCGCAGTAAAATCAGCGCATTCTGACAGGGCCATCATGACCTGTTTGATAAGGTGGAGCAAAAAAACTTTTTTCTCGAAAAGTCGTGCTCCCCAGGGCTTAAATTATGACATTTAATCCTTCCTCAAATGGAAGGCCTCAAATTTTAAACTCTGTAGGTGGTCAGGAAAGTTTGCCAATAGGGGCTTAAAGTTTCTAAATTTAGGGGAATGGTTTTTTCTTGATTTTTCCCCCTATATGTTTCAAATTTACTTTTAGTAAATTTACTAAATTTAAAACATTTAAACATGCATTTATTTATAACACTAAAAATGCATAAAAGTATAGGTTTTCACTTATATGCATCGTTAGAATGAATTCATGCAACCAGATTAGAAAACGAGCGTAAAACCAGCGAAATGTCGATGGGTGGTTGAATGACGAACGTGCCTAATCATGCCGGTATGAACATGTTTCGACAAGATTTTCCTGAAGCACTAAATTTTAGTCCTTCATTGTCTTTTGACGAGTACATGCATCTCTTCCCACCGTTTCTTTTAGTAGTTAACTATGAACTGCAGTAGGCGAAGGAAAATCTTTTTCTCCAGTCATTGAATCATCATTTTCTCATTCACTCTGATAATGCCATGCAACTTATACAGACGGATCAGTTGTGAGATGCTGAGCCGAAAGAAGAAGATCAGGAATTCCTGAACGCAATCATAGAGGGAAAAGATTCAATTCAAAAGATTCAATTAATCCTTTAGTAAAATCCTAAGCTCTCTATTGTGGCTTATGAGTATGATACAACGATTCAGAGTCGAAAAAACTAGTTTCAAAAATATTGGGGGAAAAATTCAAAAAATGGGAAATTTTGAAACTTTAAGCCCCTACTGGCAAACTTTCCCGATCACCTGCAGACTTGAAACTTTGAGGCCTTCCATTTGGGGACAAATGTCACGATATAAGCCCTGGGGAGCACGACTTTTCGAGAAAAATGTGTTTGAAAGCAAACGGACTCCAGTCCCCCAAAGGCCCACAACGTTCATTAATTATTTTTTCATTTTCTTATTTTCATTTGTAAGGAAAACATATATTTATCCAATAGTATAAAAAAATGAATGAAGAATATATGAAAAGTAATTATTGAGCAAATCGTAAACTTCGAAACTCTTAAATACTATTCGCTTAGGATCACGGAATATTACTAGAACCTGGTGGGGTCCTTATAATACCCACAATTTCTCAGTGTTTGCAAAATTTGGAGGTAAAGAATAGTTCGTCTGTTAATGCTCGTATCAATGACTGTGTTTAAAATAATTCTAATACAATGCATTTCATACTACTAGGAAATTCCACCATCGTTCAAGCTGTTCTGATTGAGTTCCAGTATTTTTCATCTTGTTCCCTAGACATATAGATTGAATTTGACAGACAGAGTTAATTTAGGGAATCTGACAATAACTGAATTTCTACCTAACTCCTAGCTTACATGGCCAAATCAATGTTTTTGATTTTTCCGTTATTTTTATTTATTTTTCGTTAATAATATACTTACACTTCAAAGCACACTTTCAACACACTTCGCACGCCAAGACGTTCGTGTTCGAACTCAGCCTTATGGACCTATTGAGCAACCCCTCGAAATGTGGGAGGTTCAAGGAGCAACCCCTTGAAAATGGAGATATCCTGCCGAAACGTTTGTGGCCATTGGGCAACCTGCTCAAAAACTGTTCAGGCTCTAAAAAAATAGTTAAAGTTTACAAAAACATTTACTGTGGGTCAGCGCAGGTCAACAATAGTGGTTTGGCAATTAAAGATACTCGTTTACTCGTTGCACATTTATTAAATTCTTTTTAATTACTAAACCGTTGCAATTTTTCTACATCTCTGTAGTTATTTAACGAGATGGAAAGAATCTATCATGATATGATGTTACGCTAGCATATCATACTCTTTTCCAAGGAAATTAGATTTCTCGCTGATTCTGCTTGGTGGCCATAATCCTATTCTCACAGTAGTATTTTGGAAAACATGGTATCTACCTTTGGAGAAACTTGGAACATCTGCCAAAAATCATAACCTCATTACTGGAGAGCTTGTCTCAAATTTTAGGAATGCAATCGATATTTTTTCGAATAATTGATTGTTCTGATTGTTTCATGCCCAAACAATCTTCTGTAGGGGTTGTAGCTATATTTTTCCTTGCAAGTACAATATAGTCATGTTCGTATCATTAATTTAGGTAGGTCATTAATCAGGTAGGTTTTTATTTTATAACTTGATTGCTAGTTAAAAGTAAATAAAGCCTTCACTGCAGGAATTTTCAATGGACATTTCCACGAACGCCAGCTGGGAAAACTCTATGAATATATTGAGGCAGATGGAGACTGCAGATGGATAGTATTTAAACAATCGATTTTTGGCAGCTATCAATCGGAGCATAATTGTTCCAGAAAACCTTCGTAAGCCCTCTCGTTGTATGATATTCACCACGAACCAGAATATCTGGCGGACGATTTCAAACTGTAAACCACCGTTTGGTTACGCTGAAAAGAACGAGAGAGGCTTCGGAGGACGTAGAATTTTATTGCTTAATTTTCTCCGCCGGCAACCCCCCCCCCCCCTCCCCAACCACCACTCAGGCTTGGACAAATGGAATTTTTACGAGCTCTCAAGAACTCTGTCAACGGCTATGAAGTTGCGGATAAAGGGGAAAAAACTCTTTCCCTAATGAAAAGGCATGCGATGTGGCTAACTTGAAGCGCAAGACGCTCGCAGTTAGCTCTGGTACACCTGAGGCCTTCAATTTCTTTTGAGTCACTCCCCTCCTCGTTATCTGCATGAGCTACTGATTGAGTTTGAACGAACGTTTACGACGATCTCACAACGTTGTCACTGGATGAAAGATGTTACTTTCCACATTTTCCGTGGAACTATTAAATAGGGACACTGTAGCGGAAGACAAAACAAATTTTGTTTTGTCTTCCGCTACAGTGTTTCTCCTAAACTGTTCAATATGCAGCCCCGCCAAGCAAACGAGTTGAGGGAATCCAACAGTAGGTAGTAAGTGTATGTTTACCGGACGTCACAAAACGCGTTTTTCAGGTACAGTAGAACCTCGATTTACCGGGGTAATGGTGGGGAGAAGGACCACGGATAAGAGAAATCACAGTTAAATCGGTTGAAAAAAAAAAGCTGAAATGTATCATTTAGTTGAAGAAGCCACGCTTTAATAGGTAGTCTAGACCTAATTTAAGTGTAAAATACATTTTACCTGCTAGTAAAAGAGTATCCATAAACGTATTTTCGCTAGAAAACTAATTTATTTTGCACTAGGAAACAATTTTTACTGTACAACACACAATATAAAAGTTTCATTTTGGTGAAAATTAACTTTTGTTTTGAGGGAGTGGCGGTGGGAGGAGGATACGACCTAACGCACATCCTAATACAAGAAAAGGCTAAGAAGTCCTTTGTGGTCGATATCAAACCTAAAATCCACCGCTTCGTGAAAAATTTGTGATTTGGAACTTAGGAGATTTTGAGTATATTCAACGCTTTTCGAGGGTCTATATCATTTGTGTTTATCACCAGCAGCAGATTCGTTCTTCATGTGTTCTGATAGTATGTATGCCCAATTTTTATCTACTAGGTGGGAAGTGAAATAAAAAATCTGATTTTGAATCACTCGACGCTTTTGATAATAAATTCATTATTTTGTAAGGAAATCCGTGATTTCTCATCCTGTACACAGAGTCAGAACGAGTGGGTTTCTCGTCTGGGGAGCCAACTCCACATCCTCATACATCACGGTTATGAGTTGATTTCTTTCCTCCGACTTCTTTCCCCTCTCTATAACGATGCACAACCCACCCAGTGTCAACGGCAAACCAAAGGTTATGGGACAATGGTGCGGCCACTAATATAATGAACAACAGGACGAAAGGTATTGACGTCGTAAGTCAACCAAGCGATGATGGCGAACGAAAAAAGTCTTTATAAACAAATTTGCAACTCAATTCAGAGAAAAACGTCACATTTCATCATTATTTATGGTCCAAACTATTTAATGTTTTGGAGCATTGATGTTTAAACGAAACTTTTTCTGCACAGACCACAGCTTAACTGATTTCGTAGTGAAATACTCAGCAAGTTCTTATGAAACATGATTAAATTCTAAATTAACTCCGTCGTTTTAAATTCAAATTTATTTGAATTTTGGATTTCATTTTAATTTTGAAAATATACTACACTACAGAAATAGTCTGGATTTTTCATGATTTTTCGTTTTTGATTGTGGGAATCGTACCGTTATGAGCTTGTGATATAACAATCCACAATCCTTCGGTAGAAACGAGTCGAGATTACGGTATTGATCGGGATGCTTATTAGGGCTCACGAAGTACGAGAGAATATCTAGAATTACCTGCACCTCGTCGGATCCGGACTATTACAATGAAAATCAACCCGTTTTCACGTTGCACCAGCGGGTTGGAAGGTGTTTTGCATTCGAAATTCATATAAACTGCCATTAGGTCAAGCAACAAAACGGCGGCGGAGCACACGACGTAAAAGGTCATGGAGAGGGTTTCGACTTTGAGATACCTCAAGTGAAATACCAAGCTGACGGAATAGAACTAGAACTCACGAACACGAAGAGATAGGAGTGAGATATGAGGGGAACTTGCTCAGCGGTGCGGCAGGATATACGACATTTGAGACTATGCCATCACCGAATACGAAACGAGTCAATATTGAATTATTATAAAAATACAGCTCAACAATACAATACAATTGAAACAAATGAACTCATAAAAATCCCCCTAGCACAAGTACCAGCCTGTTGTCACCTCAGTGCTCCATATAAAACTCTATAAATCAAGAAAAACCCTGTCTCCACGCATCTTTGAACCTCGGCTTTCACTTCAAAGTCACTTTGCGCCTCTGAAAGGTGAAGTACCAATGCAACCGTCTGCAGAGGGCATACATACATTCGATTCCATAGATACCATAGGTATAGATAATATTACTACTCTAATACCCCTATAGAACTGACCGTTTTAAAATAACTGGAGAGGGTCTCGAAACAGAAACGGTTTCGCACCAGCTTTGTTTTGGCAAAACTTTTTTGTTCCCCTCTCATATATGGGAAAACATTTTTTCCCCTGTCATACCTATACCTACCTTACATCTACTATGTTTCAAGGTGCGTAGAATTCAAATCTGCCACATCTACCCGTCGCCTTGAATTGCCCTTCGATCGAAAAAATCTGAAATTTCGCACACAGGCGGTTCTTTAGCGGTTTTTGTAGCTTTTTAGAACATAATAGGCCCCGGTGTGGGGTGCCGTTTTCCACGTAGGTACTTCATTTTGGACGCTGAATCGAATAGGACTGGTACCCAAACGTAAGGGATTGCATTTCTTGGGGAATAAATTGTGAAAAATCAGTCAGCTAGTCTCCATTAGCGGATCTAGAACTGTAACAAGGGAGTTTTACCAATTTTTGCAAAAACGCCCCTCCAGAAATGATAAAATTAAGGTCGAATAGAAAATGTTTTACGATTGATCAAATTTTGATTCAATCGTAAAAACATTTTCTATTGAACGTAATTTTATCAACTCTAGTTTTGTGTGTAGTGACTTTTGGCGTAAGATTGACAATTATGGAGTTATAAGTCGAAACCCGAAAAAAGTCCGAAAATTTCGAAGTTTTGTCGTTCGAGATTTTGTGTGCAAACTCTGAATTCATGTGATTGGGTCCCAAATAGACTAATTAAAACAATAAAATCTTTTACGCCACATTTTTCAAGATAAATTCCTCTAACTACTGGACTATGGAGCAGTGAAGAACATCTTTTTCCCCCTAATTTATTCAAGCAAATTTTTTTGAACATTCAAGGTAATTCGTATTTTGCCACTTATTTTCGGTTTTTAATTATATTTGTGGGGGAAGGGGGGGGGGGGGATTTTTGGATTTTAGCCT
The DNA here is from genome assembly GCA_963920205.1 of Stenodema calcarata. NCBI lineage: Eukaryota > Metazoa > Arthropoda > Insecta > Hemiptera > Miridae > Stenodema > Stenodema calcarata. The sequence goes on along the minus strand of OY986060.1, from coordinate 7,387,445 downwards.
TTATTTTAATTAGTGTAATTTTGTTGTACATTTTTCAATTTTTTTGCCCCAGTCGCTCAAAAAATATCAATTATTCTCGGAGTGAATAGTAATCGCTCAATAAACATGAATTACGAAATGAGCGATTTTAATAATCATTAAAAGTTGATTTTAGCGATTCCCCTCTGGAAAATGATTCTTACATTCGACCCTGGGGTTTTCCCCTTCTACAGTGTCCACCGTCAGCCATACGGTCTCCGATTGGAGAATCATAAAATCACACGTGGATCTTCATATTGAAACATTGTAAATTCCATACATGTTCCGATCGAAGTCTCTTCATTACGAGGTCAACGAGGTGGGAATGCGTCGGATCGGAGGGACGGGTAGAAGGCGATGGCGAGCGTGAGAAACCTAATAAATGATTTGGGAAGATGATTACCTTCGCTAATTAGGATCGGATCGGGTCACGGATCGACAATTAACGTAATTATTGAGACGTGTACCACGCTTAGTGCGAACGACCTGAGCCCCGCATTGGGTTCCCTGTGCCCCGCGGTACCGAGGAAGAGCCTTTCTAACATCACAAGGCTAACGTCCGACCGAATATGTGTTCAATCGGTCAGGAATGTTTACTTGCGTAGTTTCACATTGCTTACCGATTTAAGGATCGAAATTAAGTTGTGAAAACTGAGAGAGACCACCACTGAGGTAGTTACCGACTACCATCCGATAGGACCAGCTGTTGAGTGCAGATCCTAGGGCGAGCGCGCCGAACGCTCACCCGATAAGCCCAAACATGCTCAGTTCTAGAGTGACGTTAATAGCGTTATCTATCTAAGAATGACGTTGAGAAACGCCGTATTTTCCGAGATTTTCCGTTTTTTGTACGTTCACCTTAACAAACGCTTGGACTTATATTTTATACTTGACAACTCAGTTAACGTAGTTCTCAGTAAACACGACAACTGGCGAACAAACACTGACACTTGCGGGAAAACCAATGTTTTCCACATGTAAGGTTACTTTGCGGTAGGACCAAACAAATCCTCGTGATAAGGACGACCTATCTTTAAGACCGATGGGTCCGGGTGAGGTAGATACGCCGGTCTTATCGAACGTTAAGGCGGTCCTATCGAAGCAGACTTATCTCCTTGGAACTCTCTATTGTGGGACTCACATAGATACTCAAGAATAGTACTCATAGTACTCATGAACCGTAGCAGGAGAATTAACGTACTAAAAGCTCAGCAATTCGATTAGAATAAACACATGGGTTCTATGGGCAAAAATCACAATTAGATATTTTTGCGGTTTTTCGAACTTTCGCTGGTGGGGTATCGTTTTCCATGTTTTTTCGGTCGAAAAAACCGAATCTGAAGATCTGAAGAAACCTGGAATTTAAGATTTGTGGAACTTTGCTTCTGAAGTTTCGTTTTCCTTCTTCCTGCTTAGAAAAAAACATGGTTTTTTTTGTTGGGTCTAATTGAATTTTTTGGAGGATTTTTTGGTTTTAATTTGAAGTCAATTTTGACCTCAGTTTTTAGCAATTTTTCTTAAGCAATATTTATAAATATACATTCAATTTTTGGTCTACTTTGGCAATTCATTATTTAGTGTATTTTGGCAATTCTTATTACCTCAATTCTATATACAGTTACTGTCAATAGAATTAAGGTAATAAGTTCAAATTTCCACGAAAAATCCGTCGTGGCAGTCGAAAGGCTAAGTTCGTAGATGGGCAGAATCGGGTCACTCTAAAGGGAGTTTTGGGGAGTTTTAGGGGGGAAAGATTACCCATAAATTCCAAAACACCTATTTTAAAGGTCTTTTTTACGCCGAACATGATTGGTGAAATCAGAATGGCGATATCTCATTCCGTTCTCAAACCAGAGGAGCACTTTGAAGATGAAGAAACGTGGTTGATATTTAAGATGTTCTTCACGGTTCATCTGCTCTAATCCGATAACGGAATGAGATATTGCAATTCTGACTTTAACTTCGTAATCAGCGTTGAAAAATATATAAACTGATGAGTTACCGGGCAAAAAAAGGAGACAAAATTTTCTATAAAACCAGTAAATTAGAAACATGTGACATTAAAACCACTTATTTCTTCGAAAGTTTGCTCTTATAGCCATGCTGCATGACTGTGGATTTTTAGGTTTCAGTAACCTGAGTTTGTGTGGTCTCGTTCTCCATGTTCTTTTGGTGGGTCGAGGAAACCAAATCTGAAGATGAATTCGACGTTTGAAGAATTGAGGTTTCAACGCAATTTACGCGCTTAAGAATCAACGTCAATGTGGGTCAAAACCTTGGAATTTGACGGGTTTTTTTCTTTCTTATGAAATTAGGGCAGATGGAATTAAATTTGAAGACGGTTTCGTCCTCACATTGGTGAATCAAGGTTTTAGTCCTGAAGAATCACCAACCTATGCCACGAGAGGTAGTATTGACTTATCGACTGATTGGAAGTCCACTCAGATATAGAATGAATAAATGATTCAAATGAATAACGATTTTCGAAGTTTTTTGAGGTTTCAGATAACTTGGGGTTGTGGTGTGTTTTTCAGGTTATGGGGGCGAGGAGACCGAATCTGAAGTCGATTTCGATCAACGATGACAGATTTGGGGTATAAGCGAAGTTACTTGGAAACGTCCACTAGAATAATAAGCCCATGTGTAAGAACTTCACAAGATAGCCCAACGTCATTGTTTCTCCAATGAACCTTCGCCATTTCCTGGGATATCCACCACTGCAACGAAACAACTGCTTAGTTTTCCAATCGATACATCGTACTACACTAACCACACCCCATTAGAACCTGCAACTCATTAAAACAGTTCAATTTAAACATTGCCGAAGGCCTACAAATCCTCATCGGCCTCAGATTGTTCGAGGCTCGTGGAAGCGCTGATGTATTTTTCATTCACGTCAAAGCCCCAAAATAAGCTTTAGCTGCCTTTTTAAGACCATATATTACTCTTCACAGATTTGATTCTTCCGACTAATGACTCGACTGGAGTAAATTAACGGTGTTACTCACGATCGGTTCTAAGTTTGGGCCCTCGGGGGACAGTCCCGCTTGATTTATAAGTAGGCATTGGGTTTAAAAGTAATCAAGTCGATGTTATCCTATCGGTTTGTCTGAAAGACTAGTCTCGATCGGTTAAGAATTCGCACGAAACACCGTTACTTTCAATTGTATCAATTTCCAATATTTTCTGTTTGGTTAAGTTGCACGTTTACTCGTGTCACTTGGAACCATCAATGAGCGTGGAAAACGTCGAAATCAGTAATTACAACGAATAATTACTGGTACTCGTACGTGGTGGGTGTAAATTTTCTGTTTTCAGGCAATCAAACTTCAATATTTCAAAGAAGAAGCGAAAAAGAGCCCGCCTAGTGATCTTGGACAAAGGAAATGGAGACCCAAGTTCTCCCTCACCGTGGAGGTCGTTATGCATGTTGGATACAGCAGGAAAGGGCTATGAATAACTTCTCCTACTCCGCCTACTGTCAGCAATACAGGAAGCAGGCGATGTGTCCCAGTACAGCTGATGCCCTTATGGATGTGGTTGCAACCCTAAGAAAAACGCACGAGGGTAGTAGATACATCCGGAACGTGGAGATGCTGGCGACCCTTGACGTCAAAAATGCCTTCAACTCAGCAAGTTGGTTAGACCTGCTGCAGTCACTGGAAAATACGTTCGAGGTGCCTCCATAGCTGCTTAACGTTATAGATATCTACCTCAGCGACCGGACCTTACTCATTGGCACTGCTCAGGGCCAACAGATAAATCAAATAACAACAGTTGTGGAAACAGTCCTACAATGAAACAGTCCTCCGCCATTTCCAGCCAAAGAAACCCGTCATACGATACATTCCAGAGATGGGGTCCCAGAAGCCAATCCCTGGGCAGCTCCAGCTCCACTGCCTAGGGATCGGTTCTGGTTCTGCCGGAGGACTGTTTCCTTGCGGATGATGTGGCAGCAGTGATCCTGGCAAGAACAACTGATATGGTTCAGATAAAACATACCCGAATCATGGGATTGATCCTGAGTTGGATGAACGATCATAGCCTAACACTAGCGGCTGTTAAGACATAACTAGTTATTACCCAAAAGCGCATACCTACCATCCTACCAATAAGAATTTGAAGATGCAGAGGTTTGGAGCAAGCCGGCCGGGAAATATTTGGGAGTCATGCTGGACACAAAGATCAGTTCCTGGAGCCAGATAAGGCAAATCGCAGATAGGGCTGCCTAGAGGACCTCTGCTCTGAGTCTATGTGGGTTTCTAGCGCTGAATCCGAATGAGGTAAAAAATGCTAAATTCCTTCCCATTGGAATACTCCACCAGTAGAGACGACATAGACCTAAGTAAGGATTCGATTGCTCGAAAAACGTACTCATAAAACAACCCAAAAATTGAAATTATCGTGAATTATCGAATTTAATACGAGTACATACTGATTGTTTGGTTTCGTTCTGTTATCGGCGGCCATAGCGCCTCATACAAACGGGGCCTGCCGTCATCCCTCTTGGCCGCCTATCGATCAAACATTGACTCAGTAAATAAATTAACCCTCTAAATAAGGGAGATCGTTTGCGGCCGCCGAGGCGGAACTGGTTAATATTGAACGGAACAATGGGCTCTATTAACACTGTTTTGAGGAGCTTTTGTCGGAAATTTGTTGGCTTTGGGAAACCGACCCCCCTCCGTTCATTTGAATGGGGTTCGTGGATATTTAATGGGGTTTCACTCCCGATTCTGATATAATTTATGAGTGTGGGACCTGGAAATTAGTTTTGTGTCAAGTAGGAAACACACACTTCGAGCTAACGATCTTTTCTTCAACCAATTCTTTACCAGAACGTTATCAAATTACACGTACTTAATTGTTTTCTTAAATTTGATAAATGTGATTCATATAACTATTTACAAGCCTTCTTTCAAAAACGACTACTAAGAGAAACTCCCAGAGAAAATTTCATTGCTGTAGTGCCAAAGAACCTCATGATTAAACCTCACGATTAATTATTTGAAAGAGTCGCCAATCTTGGTTGGCTTCAACACATCAACAAGGTACAGGACGATTGAGTGAAAAGTAATCAGATGGCGTCACAGCTGTATTGGTTCAACAGATATCCTGCAACTAGAACCTCCTTCTTGCCTGCATCAGCCCACTGCAGCCTAGGACTACGTCCTCAAGTTTCTACTGGTTCCCTGAAGAACACGATTTTGGCAGGGTCGTCCTCAGCGTATGACATGTTCAGCTGAGTGAAGTCGATGAATTTCTTCCCTTATAGAACTCATACAACTCACAGTTCATCCATCTCCTCCAGACTCCTCTTTCACAAACAGCCCCAAATATCTTCCTCGAGATTTCTTTCGAAGGACCTTAGCAAGCATTGTCCTTGCTACAACATTGTCCACCCACTTGCATTTCAGTAAGTGGATCAAGGGGAGTGTTCTCAGGCATATATAAGCAGATCTCTAGCATAGCACTACTACAGTCCTATGATAGAGATCTGATTGTATATGCCTGAGAAATTTTGGTCTCGCCTTCTTTGATACGAATCCCATGGCTTTAGCATAGGTACTCAACTTGTGAGACAAAATATGTGAACTCAAATCAAGAAACACCTAAAAAAGAGAACATCGGAGGCAAAATGAAATTTCACATAATAAGACTGACCAAAGCTTTTCAGGTAAGTTTCTTTGAATTTTCGTTTATTTTCACTTGCAAATCTTAGGGAGGGTGTGACTTTCACAGCAAAAAACCGTCAGGCAGCATAAGTTTTAAAGACAAAATTGTCCAAGTTTTAGCTATTTTTAGACTGGAATTCTTAAGCATTCCATTTAAACCAGACAGCGAATAAACAAAACAAATCCACAGTCATGCAGCATGGCTATACGAGCAAATTTTCGAAGAAATAACTGGTTTTATGTAAAATGTCTCCATTCAAGGACTTGATGGCAATATTCTGTTAGCATAGAATATTTGTTAGCTATGAAAGTTAAGGGAAAAGTAGGGATTTTTGATCGTAAACTTTGGTAGGAAGTTATATCCAACTTATTAACATTTTTTGGCTTTCTAGCATGTGAGCAACATTGTTAATTTTGTTGAAAACAAATGTTATTAACTTGTTATTGCCATATGAATAGAAATGTTTCATATACAATGTTTCGGACGTGTTACCATCAAGGCACCTTAAGACACTGTAAAACTCACTAATAGAAAAATTCCCCTCCAATGTGGGAGCCCTGAATTGCTATCTCATGTTGAAACTAAACTCGACTTTCTCGTCTAATCTCCACCTCATCACCGCCCTCTTCAAGTCACCCTTATTTACGGAGCCGATTCAAAATTCAAGTGCCCTCGCAGATGGGGAACCTTCAAGAACATGAATCAACCTCACTCTTTTGAGGGTCCGCAAAAAAATAATCAAGTTGTGAAAAAATAATGAAAGTTTTCCCCGACCGCTTCGTCTGAGCTCGTCTGTCGTGCTTGGAGAACATTTCATGGGGATTAATATTCATGAGACTCCCTCGAAGTACGTCCCACAACAGGACTAATTCCAATAAGCGAGGTGGCAACGCACTTGTGGCAGGACACCTTTTCTTGTAGATACCTCCGAGTCATTCCACCTGCTAATGAATTACCATTGAGTCTGAAGGGGGAGTCCGGTCTCCGAAAGAGTCAATATTGACTGTACAGAGTTGATTGTGCCTTTCTGATCTTGCTTTCTCACCGTTCCACTCCAAAACCGTTGGCGAGCACACTGCCTTGGCACTCTTCGGGAACAGTAGCTATTTATTCGACCGCTCCCTACTCCATTAGTGGCACCTTTTTTTCAACGAACATTAGTTGAAGCTTCGACTGTTTAAAAAGAGTTCAAGACGCTTTCAAGACGAGAAGCTCCCTTTTAGAGTTCAATGGTAGAGGATTTTGAGCCCTGGCCACACACGAGGTTGTCAAAGACGGTATGCTCCATCCACGATGCTCAATCCACTACTTTGTCGTCGAGTGCTTTCCCCGTCTTTGTTGCCTCCGGAATGCTTCATTCACGGGCAGCCCCCCTTTTGTTTTGGTTTTTATATTTATTTCACTCCCCAACATCAACAACCGTTGGATGAGTTTTAATTTCTTCGTTCTTCGGGGCTGCTCAAAGCGGATTTGTCGGCTGTATCAGTGTAAGACGCTTCTTATTTACAATACGAATTCCATACACTCCTGTTACCAACGATTTCCCCAGTCGCTCGACGATCTGTACAAACACCGGAGAACGTGAATGACAGTAGTGAGTGGTCTGGCATCGGGTCTGCCACTCTAAAGAACGATGATTGGTCCTGTGATAGGTGACACACAGATTTGATGACGTTTGAACCTTCGCCAATGATTTTTTTTTAATATTTTAATTTTGGATATGTAGATTTGGGCCATTTTCTACAAATTGTCAGAGTTGTGTCCCTGAAAGATTGTGGCTTCTCATATGAAGGGTACTCTCGGCTTGAAAACTGCTCAGTTGTTACCTCCAAAAATTCCAAAAGAACATGTTTAAAAATCCATAGTCATGCAGCATGGCTATAAGAGCGAATTTTCGAAGGAACAATTGATTTTTATGTAAAACGTCTCCATTAAAGAACATGACGTCCATGAAGAACGCCTCAAGTATCAACCACGTTTCCTCATCTTCAAAGAGAAATAAGATATCGCAATTCTGACATCACCATCGTATTCAACGTGTGAAAACCTTTAAAATGAGGGTGTCACTTGTCAGACCGTTTCATTTTTTGAATTCATGGGTAACCCCACTCCCCAAAATCTCCCTCAGCTTATGGGATTGTCAACGCTGAACACGATGGTGAAGTCAGGATTGCGATATCTCATTCCGTTATCAGATTAGAGCAGACTCAACATGAAGAACATATCATGGATCACCCATATATCTTCACCTGCAAAGTCCTCCAGTTTGAGAACGGAGCATAATATTGTAAATAGCATAACACCATCTAAATTGATCAGGGCTAAATAGACAACTATGACAATGTCAATTTAAAACAAAAAAAGGAATGGTTCTATTTGTGGGTAAGAGGAGTAGAGTACACTACAAAATTGCCAGCGATATTGGAGGTAAAAGTCATTTTTTTGCTGGGAATAGTTCACGTACTTTGTTAATTTCAGCCTGTTGAAAAGGGACCTGTTTGAAAGTCCATCAAAACAACATTTCCAACTATTTACGTGCCCTGTATTACCCTTTGCTGGAAATCTCTGTTGCTATAAAAACAAGACCGGAATAGAACCCTCTCACACTTACACTACATTGAATGAACAGTTTAAAAGAGCCTCCCGTAAGATTCCGTGAGTTTCGATAAAAACCTCAGAAGTGACTCACAGTTAAAGATATCCGGCGTTGCTTAATTAATACTTCTGAGTTTCGAGAAACCGAAGACGGTGACACATCAGAGGTCCGGGACGGGGCCAGGCATCAACGTTTGATGATGACACGTAATTATCGCCAAACCCGTTGCACAAGGAAGAGCAAGCACGACCACGCAAAAAGCGCGCTGTGAGCTTCACCGTCATAAGTGAGAATGACAGGTTTATTAGGCATTTCCATAACTCAAATTCCGCTTTTTTTAGTAACAAAGAGAATTCGGTTCTGAATACGCCAAATTTGGAGCAGAGGTTGAAATTTCATTCACTAAAGGTTTAATTCCACCAACATGGAATGCGTCATAGTTTATTTCACCGAAGGCGAATCAGTCATATAAATACACCCAGTGACTGAATCCCATCAACGCCAACTTTCTCCCCTCAACCATTGATCCGCCTCAAAATGAGTAAGAACTTTGAAGTGAAGATTTATGAACTATTTAGGTGACTCAGAAGACATCGAAACTCCACGACGAATAAACAATCGGCAGATGCGAAACCAACGAGAAACTGGAGAACTAGACAGTGTGAAGTCAATGTAATGGTACATACAACACCAACTAACCGTTCGTAGGGTTTCGCTAATCGGTGTTTAGTCATCCAAATCGCTGATTAAGTTATTAAAATTCGCTACCCAACAACAAATTCGAGCACTATTTTACAGGACAACTGATAACATCATCACCTCTGACAACAAAGCAAATTGGCGGGATGGCGGGAAAAGGTCTCCCGACTCAGGATGTAGTACTGACCAGACAACTCATGCCTTGCAGTTCCAAATTGACTTCATTGAGAGCTTTGACACTGCTTGTTCACAATTACGCCGACTGACCCAAAATTGCATTTTATTTGATCAAGATAATCGACAATCAGGTGGAACGTCGGGTACCCATTCATGCCCAGTGTTCCCATATGGGAACCAGAGAATATAGAGGATCTGACCACGGGAATCTTGTTGAGGTCATCTAACTAGTCATGGTTGAACATTACAATCGATTTTTCATAGCGATTTTCTAAGAATCCAGTAAGAAAAATAAACTCGGGCAAAAATGGGTTAACGGATCGATGGTGAGGAGTAAAATCCGAGGAGTAAAAACGACACTCTTCATTCCACGTTTGGATTGAGGGGTTCGTTAGACAACTTATGACTGTTTGACTGTTCAGTGACGTTCGTACCCGAAATCCGCAGTCATGAAAACCGGTGAAGTCCTTCAGATCAGACCGGTGATCGGAGGGAGCACAATTACGACCTATTACGTCCGTTATTTGGCAAGTGAGCTCGAAGCCACGAGTGAAAGTCCCGGAGACGGTTCATCACGTTTTCTCCGATAAGTGGCCATTCACTGGGAATATTGTACAGTGCGCTCCACGATCCATATTTATCGTCACAGTTCATCGCGACTGCTCTCATTAAAGACAGCAACACAACGGAGCAAATCACTCATTAAAATCACTCGAATGACTCGCAGCTACCGTAAACGGTGCGGGCCGAAAACGGTTTGAGCACCTGATCCAGTTTCCCACCCAACACACTATTTGATCCCGTTCACGAACATGCGTCGTCGAAATGTTCCTGCCTTTGAGCCCACATTGTGAAAAAACAGCTGATCGTACAGCGCTTCGGGTGGTCTTAAACATTAGGGGGAACTGCCCTTGGGACAAGATTCAGTTTTCAACTTTGGTTTATCTTCGAAGGTGAACCATTAAAATCGCCCAAGAAAAAAAATTGAGGGTTTACGTTTTAAGATACGTAGATTCAGAAAATCGTAAAAAATAAATAAATAATAATAAAAAAATCCGTCCGTCTGCCGTATAGTATATACTATATATAATTATAATATAGTTTTTGTACAAATTTGAATGGATTTTGGTTTGTGAGAATATGAGCTATTATTTTATATTACATCGTATTATGTGCTACTTCAAATTTCCAAGACATGACGTTTTGAAAATTTCAAATTCCGCATTGCACCTCTCTCTTAGAGTTACGAAACGTTCCATCCTGGTTTCGCCAGAGCTCACACCTCGGATTTCAAATTTGTAGGTTTATTTTTAATAGCTATTTAATATTTTTAAATAGCGGTGGTAAAATAAAGTGTACCTTGTGGGATCTTAACAGACTTATTAGCTATTAATTTATTAAATTTAGTTATTATAAACTATCAAGATGACAAGATTTTGGTTTCAAGTTTTACTAGGCTCGTTGAATGCTTCGAGCTGGCAACGCTCTTCTGACTTTCAACTTGTTCTCAAACAGTGCATAGCCATTTTTAAATTTAAAATCGACAGAAAATTGCCTGAGAATTTTTTTGTAGTAAAGTTTGCTCTATCGTAGGTCGGATTTGCCTCAACGTGCATTTCAAGCCTCAAAAATCGTAATATTTCACGAAAACTAAGACTTTGCAATCCCAAAATCTTCAAAATTTCCACCCTGATCATGTAATTGTGACGTTCACAGATGTTCGAAAAACGCCGAATTCTCATTATTTATGAATTTAATACATTATGACTAATTTATTAAAATAGCACGGTTTTTTAAGGCTGAAACCCTTCTTGTCAGTGGTTGTTATAATAATATCATCTCAACCACTGACAACAAGGATTTCAGCCTTGAAAAACCGTGCTATTTTAATAAATTAATCATAATACTAGTCATAATATGACTAACTTATTAAAATAGCACGGTTTTTCAAGGGTGAAATTACATGTTATGTAATCTCAAAATCTCAGAAATTGTTCAAATTCTCACTTTGATCTATGATAACGCTTAAAAAACTGGTGATCTTGTTATTTTGACGTTCACGTATGTTTGAAACCATGCTACTTCTAGCCGTTCTCTCGTGGGATCGTTCTCTCATTGGAGAGGGAATACATGTCCTCTCCTGACCTGGATCTCACACTCACCAACTGTTCACAAATAGCTATTTGGTAATTGGGAATCATCTTAATTTTCCAAACCATAAGTTCTTCAAAAATGAGCACGTTGGACATTAATCCAAAGGCAGTTTGGGAAAAAAGAGAATATTGATGTTTCTTGATATTGATTTGACGTTTGAGTTGAAGATGTGTTTTGAAGATTGATTTGACTGAGTACAAGTGTAGGTACTGAAGAACCAGTACTTATTCAGTGGACATTGAATTACCAATGGCTTCAGGTCAGGTCATACTGATATCTAGTAATAAACAATTAGAATTACTTAATTTTATTTGAGTTAATTTAGATTGAAGAATGTTGAATCAAACGGGTTGTAAGTTGAATAATACAAATCGTATAATTTACCAGAGGATTCAGGTCGAGTCTCAATTGCACCACTTTCCATTTCCACTGTTTCAAAGTCCCGAAAAATATAAAATGGAAAGTCTCGAAGAAATAACCGATCAAATGATTCGATAGCGAAATAAACGCGACTGAAAGGTTCCACAAGGCGTCGATTATTAACAAGACGACGCAGAACGACAAAACGTTGGTCTCGCGCTCGCGCATTTTAAAAAGAGCGACTGTCGTCTGTCACGCTTCGTGAAATTGGCCTTCAGCAACCGACGATGACCGGAGGGTCGTAAATTCAGTTCCGATTGTCTATTGAAGGGGAGTTTTTAGAGGCAGATGATAAAAATTTGATCGCCTCGAAAGAGACAACTTTACTGAAATGGTGCACCGACCGACAACAGGTTTAACACGAATTAACTGAGCATTTATTTAGTTATTAACAATTAGGAACCTACGAGTAAGTACAGTAGCACAGTTATGAAAACATGCACAGCGAAGTGGCTATAAAATAAAAACCTTCTTGGACAATGGTTTATTATCTTGTGTACAGATCACCTTTTTGTCTGGATCAATGTTTAGCTTTATTTTAAGTAATAATTTAATTGATAATAATGATTTAATTAATAATATTATTTATACATTATTAATATATCATTATTATTTGAACCAAATTTGAAATTTTTTAGGACAACGCTATTTGGGCCAAGTGGCGTTATTGCCTAATTAGGTTAACGAGATCATCACTAGACTCGTGACGAGTACAAAAGAGTTTTTTAAACGATAAGTGATTTTAGGTTGAATTTGATAGTAGAGATTCCAATATAACTTCTATTTTGTACAATAAACCCCTTGGTTCATAGGGGCACTATAGGAACGCGATATTATTTTTTACATACATTAATGTTTTATATTAATTCGTGCCTTTATGGGACTAGTAAGGATATGGCATACAGAACAGTGATGTAGACCGATCGGATATCTATGCAGAATGTACATGTAACACATGTTTTCTATAACAGTGGTTATTTTGGCTCATCAGTTTCATTCCCTTGTATTGTACCACACTTAGTTCAGGCAGTTATAATATAATATATTATAAGTTTCTGAAGTACGTATCATGTACTGTAATATAATATGCATATTACAATACCTAATAATATACAGGGTTTTCATTTTAAGACGGCTCAAATCTATTTCCTTTCTAAACGGTTGATCTGAGCAAAAAATTCCACAGGAAAAAGTTGTAGCCCTCGAGCCTTTCGTTCCAAAAATGACCACCACTTGACGTTCCAGCCGCGCATGCGCCTCCGGCGCAAGATCGAAAGTTGTGGTTTCCAGGTGACCCATATGTTTATGCACATTCCTTTAAAGGGCATAAAAAGACAAAACATATGCAACAAACCGCATTTCGATATCTTGAATATTTGCCGAGTTATCGGGTAGTGAACTTTGCAATTTCAAATTAAAGAAAAAATATTACATTCCTTTATCGTGGACTGTTTGGAACAAGTGGCAAATGTTTTCAACGTATTTTTTTTATCGTTTGTCCAATGAAAATTTTGCCAGCTTTGTAAAATTAATCGTTTCCCCGATAAATACTAAAATATCGTCTTTCAGACGCTTGATTTTCTACAATGGGATAATCACATAATTTTTAAAGAATCTATTTTTTATTTATTTATTTTTCTGTTCGAAATTCTCAGAAGAACGATTGGTGACGTCTGTACGACCCTCCGTTCACAAGATATGAAGTTTCCGCTATGATGTCACAACCGCCTCCCAAACGACCTGAGACAAATAGGGGGCTGTGACGCCACGACCCAAATTTAAAAATTCATAACTCGTCAAAGAAGGGTCGTACTTACCTGCGGTTTTCACTGATGTTCTCAGAATTTCGAGCAGAAAAATAAAAACTTAAGAACAAATTATTATGTGATTACGCCATTGTAGAAAATCAAGGTTTTAAGCGTCTAAAAGTCCATATTTTCGTGTTATTCGGGGAAACTATTAATTTCACAAAGGTGGCAATATTTTTATCAGACAGGCGATAAAAAAATACGTTGACTTGTTCCAAACAGACCACGGTAAAGGAATGTAATATTTTTTTTTGTAATTTGAAATAGCAAATTTCAAAACCCAATAACTCGGTAAATATTCAAGATATCGAAATGCTGTTTGTTGCATATGTTTTGTCAAGTGGTGGTCATTTTTGGAACGAAAGGCTCAAGAGCTACAACTTTTTCCTCTGGCATGTTTTGCTCAGATCAACCGTTTAGGCAGGAAATACATTTGAGCCTCTTAAAATGAACACCCTGTATTATACAGGTGTTTGATACTGGTAGACAATTATCGATAATTTCGAGGGTAATATCGACACTCTTACTTGGATTTGATTGATCAATACATTTCGGGGCGTCTACAATCGTTTTACCTCATTCCTGTCGAGGGTGAGGAGATGTTCGTCGGATTTGTACTTGTTGTACAGGGCACGGGCCAAGGTTCCTCGAGGCCTCAGCATGATGGTATAGTTCGGCAGACAGATGCCGGTCCCTTGAATGGTTATGTTGTCAACACCACCCATGCGGCTCTGGAAAATTGAAATTTACATCGTGAGATTGATTGTAGTCTTTTATTTAAAACAAACAGGGTAGGGATAGGACCGTGATGGTCCTCTCTTACTCCATCTCTGTACAAATTAACGATAATCCATGTGTTATCGTGTATAGATATCAATTAAGTAGTCATGAATAATAGTGAGATGAAAATAAATTAATGAAATAAAGTACACACTTCTCATCACTTCAATAAGCAAAATACACGGTCAAAGTTCGTAACAAGATTTTCTTCTGGATACTTTTCAAGCTATTTCAAGCTAATAAAATGATAAGAAAAATTGCCCATGAATACCAGTGGCTTTGAGAGTAGCTTCAACAGTGCGTTAGGTATACACTTGCAAATTTCGTTGCATGACAAATTAAATAATAGGCTGGTTACCAATGTAACTGAATAAATTGGAGGTCCAGGAAATTCAGTACAGGAAATTTTACGTTAATCTCGAAGAAAGTACACATTACATAAGGGTCCCTAAATCGATATCAACCAGCCATCCAGCATGGTTATAAGAGCGAATTTTCGAAGACATATGTACCTGGTTTTGGAACATCTCATTCAAATATGGGCAATCTTAAACTGATAGGATAATTATAGGTAGAAAGCTATGAAGTATGAATCTATAATAAATTTAAAACAAACTATCTTCATATGTGTCGACCAAGTTTTCGTTTTTCGACAGTTAGGTATTCGTTTTCTTTGTAACTACATTACTAACAACATATTAGAACACCTGTTGTTTCACCCGTTTTTCATTATTTTAAGAAGAAAATAAACTTTTGTTTTTCGTAACTAGTTTTTTCGACAGTTAGTTTAATGTAACGAACGTTATTTTACGTTTCTCGAAAATAACCGTTATGCCCATCCCTAGTTCCTATTAGGTAGGAACCTATTGAAGAATGAAGCTATTCGGTTCCTTTTATCATGTCTGTGATGAATGTGGAAGAATGAGCATTAATGCGAATTAATTATTATACTTGGGAACAAAGAGTAGAACAGCCAACCATTCCATATTCATTTGTGAGTTGGTAGATTAAGACATTATTCCCCATTTTAGTTGTCTGACCCTTGATTACCAGCAAATTATTGTGATACTTACCCACACAATTATTTGTTATTATCATGCAAAAATAATGATACAGACTCGATAAACAGAAGAGAATAATTTTCAGGTCCCTGAGAAATCTGGCCTCAAAATCACTTTTCCTTCATGAGGCAGATGACCGATTTCGGAAGTCTACTTCGTCGTGTCTGTCTGACTTCTAGAATAATTGCGTATTCATTTCATTCACTGCGTATTGATTTCACTTTGTCTTTTCTGCTTGATTTCTAGAATAGGTAAATGCGTGTTAATGTCATTGAAATTTGAAACAGTTGAAAAAAACGAACATAACCAAATTATATTAAGGAGTCTTATTTTCCTAAGAAACATCGATGTTTCAGGAGGAAAAAACATTGATGTGCAAACGATACTCATTTCGTGATAATATAATCATTGTTTTCTACAACCTAAAAGTTATACTATAGAGAATCACCCAGTTATATAGTATCTTATACTATATGACTGGGTGATTGTCAGATAATGACAAATGGTGTTTTCTTTGATTAGTCACAATTTCATACTGAAACGACGTTTTCTTCTAATTTTTCAGGATGCCTTTTTCAGGAGGAAAGGGAGGCATTGGGCGTGGCCAACTAGAGTTGACGAACTACAATACTCCATGGACTAAATAGTTCTTAAGATCAAAAAACCTAGTCAGACGAGCAGTAGCCGTTTTATTTACACAGTTCCTGAACTTGAAAAGATGCTCTTGCAAAACAAACCTCATGTCGACCTACCAATCGTAACAATGGCTGTTTCGATACTTAGGTTTTAAGGAAAATGGTAACGTTAACCACCTATTTTGATGTTCATTTACCTTATTTGAAATTTATTCAATAATTCTCAGACTGATAGTAAAAGACTGTTGCGTACTGTACAATTGTATGGCCCTTTGTGCCTCAAAGTTCATTTAAAAGTAAAGGTTGTTTGCATTTACAGTTGTTTTCATCAATTTATCACCTATAACTTCAATATTCATATGGTTTTTTGTTTGACAAGGAAGACTCGCTCTTTCTGAAGATCTTGAGCTGCCCAACGTCAAGTAACTTGTAACAGGAGTCTGTTTGTACGTGTTTTCGATGAGAAATGCCTCTGTCACAAAGTAACCCAGTAACAAAGTAGCCTGACGGGGTTACTTTGTGACAATAAAAAAAATTCTCTCATCAAGGGTGGGTAAGGAATTAAAATTTGACAATGAAAGAACGTGGAAAATAAGTCATCTTATGTACCAAAACTCGAAAAAACCCTCGAAAGTGGTCACAAAGCTTACTACCCCAGATGTAGGGGTTAGACAGAGCTTCCTAATAAGTGAACATCGTAGGCTTTTCGTTCGAAATAACCCATTTCCTCACACCACGGCCCTATTGCACGACATGTCAATAATATTAGCGAATATCATTATTCTTCAGGTCTAACAAGGCATCTGAATCCGCATTTTCAGTTGAATTAACTGTTATTCTACTGTTTTGATGTCCACAGACCCTGTTTTGATATCCTGTATAACTCGCAAACAAACAATAATCAATATTATGATTTACAACTTACGTACAACGGTGCTCTTTTAAGATACGATTCACAACCCTAGAGATACTATTTCCGAACATCAAATAAGTAGGAAAACTTGTGTGAAAATGTGTTATCAACTAAGCATTAGAAGAGTTGTTACCCAAACAGTAGAGAGCAGGAGGGCAAAAGAAGTCCAAATGTCAATTCAAACATCAACATTGTTGTTATCACTACGCGGACAAAGTTATAAAGCGACTGTTTTGACATTATCACACATAAGTTATGTGACATAACCTAAAATGGAATCAGCGGTCGGAAACCGTACCAATATATCAGATGGTGATCAATTTATATGAAAATAGTATACAATAACGTTATTGAATATCAGTTTGACGAGTGATAAAAGTAGGTTAGTTGAGACGTTCCTGACGCCACAGTTTCGGTGGACTCACCTCAACAAAATACGCTACGAGAGGGTCGATATTCGGGAAAATAACGAATCGGAGAGGGGAAATGAAAATGTTTTTGAAAAACAACTTGAAACACGCCGGTTGATCACTGCGACACTGAAGGGAAAACACAAAGAATCTGTTGTTGTTCTGTTATCGGGGTTGATAAGGCTGATAGTGGGGCGACGACAGCGCTCGTATCGGCGGGATCTGGAAGTCGGGCGGCAGGCGATCGAAGGAGGTTTTTTTTCCCCGCGTTCGTTCGAAACGGTTTCATGAGCCGTCGAGTTCTGAGGCCGACGAGGTGGCAAGGCCTGAAGGGCGAGAGAGTGACGTCACTTGTGGGGAAAACGGCTGATCTATAAGTGCAAAAATTATAATGTCCACAAAAACCGTTCAAAATTTCTGAATGTATTCTAAAAACATACAGTTATGCAGCATGACTATAAGAGCAAATTTTCGAAGAAATAAGTATTTGTTTTTATGATAAATGTCTCTAATTTACTGATTTTATAACAACTGAGTAACTTATAGAATTTTCAACGATGAAGTCAGAATTGCTATATCTCACATTAGAGCAAGTGTACCTACCATGAAGAACAGCTCGAGTAACAACCACGTTTCTTCATCTTCAAAGTGCTTCAGTTGGAGAAGTAATGAGATATCGCAATTCTGATTCCACCATCGTGTAAAACCTTTAAAATGAAGTGTCGCTTGTTAGACTGTTTCATTTTGGGAATAATTCCCATAAATTATGTATGGGTCATTTTCCCCACGAAAACTCCCCAAAACCCTCCCTTAGAGTGTCCTGAACTTCTTTGAATTCAAATTTAACTTTTATCTCAATTGTCGTCTGGAATGACACATAATTTTGGTGTCTTTTGGTAGTGGATTCAGGATGGTATAAAACGGATTTAGCACGGATTTAAGACGGGCAGTGGATTTGGCATAACAAATTTTCGGAAATTCGAACCGGTTTGGGCTTATGGATGCGAACTCTGGGGCTCGGCATGTGCCACCTCAGTGAACAAAATTCAAATCCAGCAAAACAAGATATTTCGGCTAATTTGTGGCGCCCCTTGGTTTGTAAGAAACAAAGTGCTCCATAGAGACTTGGGAGTTGGGACGGTGCAGGAGCGGATCAGAAAGTGCTGTGGAGTCCTGCAGACAAGAGCCACTGACCATCCGAATCCGGAAGTTGCGCACATTGCTGGTCCAGCGCCGCCTCATGGTGAACGTAGGTTAAGGAGAAGAGTCCTGAGGGACAAAGCACCCACTCTGCTGGACTAGGACTAAATCCCCCACAGTACCCTGATCAAGACGAAGCGACCCATAAAAAATTACAGTTGACCATACTTCCCCTTGATCCCCACAACCAGCCCTTGAGGTATATATTGTGAAATAAATTGATTGATTGATTGATTGGAAATTCGAGTTTTCAAAATTTTGGACCGAGATTCGGGTTTCGGATTTGAGTGGCTGGATTTGGACCGAGAATAATTATTGTTGCTTCCTATTATTTTATAGCCATTTTATAGCATTTTAAAACCCCATTGTCTCTCCGTTCAATATGTTGGATAGACCTATTTGTAAAACCTATTTAGTTTTCATAGAAAAATCTAATCGAAAATAACCTTCCGAGAAATCTAATCGAAAATGACTAAAATCAGTCGATTAATCGGGGCCAATGAATCGATTGTTTATTTGGATCCCTAGTAGGTGGAATTAAAACCCCGCAATTGTATCGGTACATTTTATTTGTAATTAATTCATCTTTGCTATCATTTAGTTTCTGAACAAAGAAGGTAATAAACCGGTAAGTTGAAATGAACGCAGAAGATCCGCAAACAATCGTGACACACAACAAATTAGAAGGCAAAACTACAAAACATCTTCCTTGATATTATTAAATGAGGCGGCTTTATGGAAAAACCCGATCACCTAGCCAGTCAGCCCTTTGACGTCATAGGCACTTACGGCATAGGCTGTGACGTACTAGTTGGCCCCTGCCATCCGTCTGACGTCATACGCTCGTGCGTCATAGGCTGTGACGTACTAGTTGCCCTCCTGCCAGCCGTCTGACGTCATACGCTCGTGCGTCATAGGTGCGTCTGACGTAGTGGCCCGCCTGTCGCTTGTGTTCTGACGTGATCTGAGGGAAAGGGTGAATCAAGGAAACAAATTTTTCCCGTTTCAGTTTATGTGCCAAAGCAAAGACATGAAAATGTCAAAAGAATGTTAACTCCATCCTGTTGTTGATACAGTCGAGAATTAAATGCTTGCATACGAGTCTGCAACACATTGGGACATTTTATGTCTTTAAAGAAGTGATTCAAGAACCTTCGAACAATGCTACATCACCTACCCCAGTAGCGTAGTTGTTATACTTAATTGTAGGGTTCATCATAAATTATGAAGCTTGCATTCGTATAGACAATATACTTAAATTATTGAGAATGATCACCTGTGTGTAAACAATTATTTAAACAATCACGCTCATACCGCAGCTTGTCGGCCACGCACTCCGCAGTGGTTAACGTAATATGGTTAGGTAAATCGAGAGCTACCCAACGAGTGGTGAACGATTTTTGTACGATGATAACTGGCGAAGATAAAGTTCCGTAGCAACGAATCGGTTGTAAGCGAAAATCATCAGAAATTTTCGTGACGATTTCGTGTGACGCTTTTGTGTAACGTCTTTCGAGTTATGTGCCAGAGTAAAGACATAAAATGTCACTAACTGAGAATAATTTTTGAAAAATCTCTTTAAACAAAATGCGTAGGTACCTACCATCTAGTTTCTTTAGGTTGAAACTCAACGGTCCTCATACCAAGGCTAATGAAAAACGTTCGATATTTTATTGGCAATCAAGTTATTTTGTTAATCCTGAAGGATTCTGGGGTTCATCCAACGTAGGTAGCACTGGAGAGTTCACAAAGAGCACTGGAGAGTTCTCCTCTATAAGGCCCTAGTACTTCCGAAGTTGGAATATGGCTCACCGGTGTGGTCCCCTCTTTATCCAGCCCAAAAGTACACGTTGGAGAGGGTCCATAGAACAAAATTATAACTATTTATAATTATTTATCGTCCCCTGTGCCGGATCCCCCGTTCTGTGAACCTTCTGAGTAGCACCTTTCAGGATCTGGATTTGTTCTCCAGTTCTTTCAGTAAAATTAAAGCCTGTATCCTTGCTTCTTCACTAACAAGTTTCCTTTTTCTTTCCGTACCTACGCTCTTTCGCCACTCTCCGATATTCACCAACTACTTTAATTCTCCTATACTTCAATTTTTCAACCCTGTATTTTGGAATCGTATATCCGACATGTATCCTTTGTATGAATTTTGTAATTGGGCTCGCCCGTTGTTTCAAATAGATAAATAAATACCGAAAAGTGGCAAATGAAGACGAGTCAATCCCTGATGAGCTTCATCTACATTTGAACTCTCCACTCGAAAAAATTCAACAAAACCTCTTGGCATTTTGGATTTCAATCAATTCCTATTTCCGTGCATCTTTCGCACAAAAAAACATCGATACGATAAATATCGATACCTTCTAGACTTCCGATCGACATCCGACGCAGTGGTACGAGCGGTCAACCTCCGAACTAAACGCCGGACCGCCCTCCCGCTTGTCTTTACATCGATTCCGACGCCGATTAACCTATTTATAAAGGGACATATCGCATTATCATTAGAAGCAATTTCCCTCTAACCAGGGCCTCCTCTCCATATTTCAAACCCCCTCTTCACCGCGGCCATTACGTCTCCACATAATATTCCGTTGTGTGACATGATATCATATTTTATTTCACGGTCACATGCGATATAATGGGCAAACTAATTTTTGTCCCTCTTTCTTCAGGGTTGCGGGCGTATTGAGACCGTAATAATGAGGTTTCACCACAACGCTGTCCGCCGCGCCTCTTATTTGTACGTAAATCGATGTCGGGACGTCTGAACGGCGTTTTATTCTTGTTTTTTTTCGACAGGCAAATACTCTCATCAGTGAAGTATCCAGAAGACGTTGTGATGTTCCTCGTGGTTTTGACAACGGAGGAAACGGAAAGTCCCACTTGGTGCACTAAATCACTTCACATCAACGAGAATCCGTTTTCGAGTATCGACAAAGATTATAAACGAAAAGGCGCGCGATATTTAACAGATCACGACTGTTCTAATTAGTAGTTTCAATTTTGGAAAAATTTTAAGAAAAATTAAATTTCTCTGGAAATCGTAGGAAAATCCCGTTCTAATTTTGGTTTTTGATTTTTTTTAAAGACTCATACTGGCCCAACTGATTAGAATAGCACATTGGTGTTGAAATGATAATAATTAATCGTACTCTTTAATCGTTAAGAATTTTTAGTTAATTGATTTTTAGTAATTGGTAGTAACCATTTAGTGATCCTGACAGAAGGGTGAGCTGCAAAAAGAAGATAATAAACAGTTGTTTCAAGAATTTGCAGAGTGTTACGATTGGGGGTGAGAAGTCGAGGAACCCACCGAGCTTTTCATTTCGAAATCCAGTAATGGTTTCAGGTCAAATGCTCTGGATTTAAATCGAAAGTTTTGCGTTGTGAGGAAACGGGAGATGGTCCATGTGGCTGGGACAAGATTTCGTCGACATAATCGCCCTCGGGCCCTCGAAGGGGAAAATGTCAATTCCCATAACAACATTTACACTCCTCACGACGAGCGGTGATATTAATCTACACACCGTCCTCCTCGTTTACAAATCCGCGTGTATGAGGAGTCAGATCGATACAAACGTGTATCGTTGGCGTGCCGCTCGTTTTATCAGTTTCCTCAAATTGTGGGCGAAGATTGAAAGGGTTTATAACGACGGGGGAGAGTTGTCGTCTATCAAACATTCAAAGCCGTCACCGACCGCTTAAATTGGAGAATCGTCTTGTCTTTCATCAGGTCGATTGCGTACCGGACGGAAAGCGGTCCAAATTAAGTGTTGGACCTCGTCGAGACAAACGTGTTATTTGAGGTTCGTGAACGTGAATTAAAGACAATCGCTGGGCCATGAATTATTTTTGAGGGGTTATGGATTTTGTTTTTCCGGTGTTACCTCGTTGTCCTCGCTGATGTTGACGATGGGTTCGTAGAATAAATCAAAAACCAGTGCAGCATTTTACGGGTGTTCAAAAAATGTTCACAGGTGTCAGATTCACTGAAAAAAATCGGCATGTTGTTCGTTTTAAGCCTGAGGCCGAAAATCGTAAGGTCCTCGGGGCGGAATTGCTCTTCGGCGCCTGCAGGCGTGACAACGCACACAGTGGAAACGTTGAAAAGGAATAAAGGGGACTTGACGACTCTGGAAAATTCAACCCTCCTTCAAAAGCCTTCAGATTACACCATTAGTATCACCCTTCCCCGTCTCATCATCCCATCATCCCGTCCACAACCCCAGGGAACAGGACTAAACCTCTCCCTCGACTCCCGGAAGGTTTCCCTCGCCCGATGATTCGAACATAAAACCTAACTTAGCGTGAAATTTGATAAGGAGGAAAAAAAGGTGGCGAAGGTGAAGGGACGGGGGTGCCGCTCGGCTTAAAAAGAAAATAGTAGCGACCGAGCTTGACAGAAAACACTCTTTATCACTAAAGGCCCCTGCGTTCCAAACAGGAAACGAAAACTTTAAGAAATATGACCCGAGAACGACAGGATCGACTCAAACTTGTCGACTTCAGGAACTGAATGCTTTCTTTTACTCTTCCAAAATTCCGGCCTATTGTAGGCTTGGTCTACTCAAGGTTTACGAGCTGAAGAAGTTGGTGGTAGAGAGGGCCGTAATCAACCCTGGTGAATAAATACGCGATAAAATCATTCAGTCAATCAAATTCGTTTACGACGTTATTATTAATCTCTTGAATGTTCTTCCCAGGATATGGACTTTTCTACGGCTCCTTGTACAGGATGGGAAAGATGGATACTCCATCGTGCCGCAGCTGCAGGGATGTGGAAGATCGACACGGTCTTTTTTCCGTAGGCCAGTGATGAAATCTTCAAGATCCACAGGTGGCATTTGAATCTCGTAAGATACCTGGAGAGCTCCCACCAGGTTATGTGGGACTCAAACCTCACTAAAACCTCACCTACCTTTCCCGTGTTTGAGCTTGGGAAAGTTTAACACATTAGATGCCAGAGGGCTGTTTCCTTGTAGGGTACGCGAATGATGTGACAGCAGTGATCCTGGCGAGGTCAACTGATATGACTCAGATAAAACTTACCGAATCATGGGACTGATCACGAGTTGGATGAACGATCATCCAGGACAGAAGTAGTTGTCTTTACCCGAAAGCGCTTACCCTACCATCCTACCAATAAGAATTGAAGGTGCAGAGGTTTGGAGCAAGGCGGCTGGGAGATATTTGGGTACCGCTTTCTGGTACCAGATCAGGCAAGCCTCAGATAAAGGTGCATAGAGTCGCTCTGAGTCGCTTAATGAGAAATACGAACGGACCTAAGCCTTGTAAACGGCGTGTGATGATGTCATTGGTACATTCGATTTAGCTGTATGGGGCAGAGGTTTGGGCAGATGCTCTGAGCGATGCATACTACAGGAAACGCATGACAGATGTGCAGCGTAGGGGAGCACTGCGGATTGCATGTGCTTACAGGACAGTATTAGAACCAGCAATACTCGTCGTGGCTAGTGTGATACCCATACAGCTCCTGGCTGCAGAAAGGAAGCACATGAGTTTGAATTTCAAGTTGACAGTCAGGAGAAACACGACTAGTCAAAGCCATTTTTGAAGCATTTAGAACAAAGATTTTAACATGAATAATGTTTTTGCGGTGGCCTACCAGAGTTGAAAAGCGTAACGAAGTTTAAGTCACGAAGATTTTTAATGATTTTCACGTACAACCGAGCCGTTTCTAGGGAAACTTCTTTAGTTTTCAACGGACAAAAATCGTTCTCCATTCGTTGGAAAGCCTTTAATTTATGCATAAATTATATACTGCCAAAACCGCTGTAAATATCGAAGAAGCTGAGATACAGCCCTGAGTAAATAAAACTGTAAACAACATTCGGACGCAAAAACATTATTCATGTTTTGCATAGCAAATACCTCATTCTATACAAAGTATAGAAAAGAAAAGATCCGGGGGTCCAGGGGGGCTTGCGAGGCGCGAAGCGCCGAGTTTTTTAAAAGGCTCACTTAGGCTCGTACACTTCTTTCATGCCAAATAAAACCATGTGTATTGGAAAATTCCAAATCTATTTCAGATGGGCGAGGTCAGCAGTTTTTCGCGTTTCCTGGTAACTTGGGTTTTGTGGACTAGTCGGGTTTCTGAAACGACTGGTTCAATGTTAGTGATTCGGTGAACTAGGATTATTGGGGAGTGGAGTTCTCTGACTCCAAATTGGTAATGCGGAATCAAATTTCTGTCTGAAGTGGAGGAGTGTATCCTATTCAGGACATATCGTGACAAGGTCTGCTGTCAGTAGTAGTTAACCGAGCAGCAGAACTGTTTCGCCAGATCATAACGTTCTGTATTTAACACCGCTCTTCTGGGTTGCCCAAGAATGTGAGAATTCCGTGGTGGAAATGCAGTTGCTGTGTGTGACCAGTGGTTTATATTTGAGATGTTCAACCTTGAGTTGTATTTCTGAGCCACCGAAGGTTATAATAGAGCAAAGTTTGAGTGGTCAAGAAGCGAGCGCTCCAAGTCCCGCGGGGGCCCCCTGTACTAAGAAGGAGAAGGGACATCCATCCAGATAATCATTCAACCTTCTAAATTGCTATGCCCGCGATGCCATCACGAACCATACAGCTCGCTCTTTCCAAAAGGTCTTTAAACTGATAATTACGCCCGTTTCCAACCCAAAGTTTTTCCACGTGAAATTCCTCTCGAAAAACGCCGAAAGGAGCCTCCTCCGAGTGTAATGACGTGGAATTATGATTTGATGCCCCCAAGCCACGAGGGTTGGAACGAGGAAACCGTCCTAAGCCAGTGATTACCTCCAATCACACCTGCTTAGCGCTGCCAGGCGGGAAATACTGGAACGAACTGTATATACGGACAGTGCACTTCGCCGCCATCTACAAATTATCAATCCCTCACCGTGTAATACAGGACACGTGGATACTATCGAGCGTTCCTTAATACAAATTACACAAACCCTCGCAGCTATATGAAAGTCGAAGAGTACAATTTAGTCCGGATTATATCAGTGAGATAACGCACTAGCTAAAGACATGTTTTGCCACATAGTGACTCTACCTTTAAAATAGCGCTGCGGTTTTTCCCCTTTGCCCCGATCGGAATGCCGAATATTACTATAATTTGTCAGGACACGATTCCACGACATAGTTGTAATTTAAAGAAAAAAAGAAAGGATAGTGTTGACTGACGTCAAATTTGTGATCTACTGAGGACTATTTTTCATGCACCAGCTATTATATTACATACATTTTAGTTTATTATTCAATAATAGACCTTAATATTTGCTCACGATTTTTTCTTCTTCACCCTCCTCCTAAATATGGTGGTATATGTGTCAAGGTAGGAACAATCTCTATAATCACCAGGTCACTTTCACTTTGACGTTCAAAATTTTTTCTCTACTAAAAGTTAGCAAATGACATTTACCATTTTTATACGACATTTGCCAAATGTCGTATAAAAAATTGTAAATATTCTCAATATTGAAGACATAATAAATTATACACTACTGCCAACACACTCTCATAAGACGGTTTTTAGGATTAGATAAGTAATAGAGCTCTTAATATAAAGTTGTTGGTACTAATGGCGGCAGATAAGGCCCTATGGACGGTCACCAATTCACTAAACAACAGTGTGGTTGTAAAGCTGTGTTGGGGGGGCATATTTTCATATTTTTGGAGGCAATGGTTGGAAGTTTTTTCAAACTTTCAACAGAAACATTCTGTTATTCGCCCTTACCTTGGTCTCCTTCCTCCTCCTTCTTGTTCTCACCACCTTCACCTATTGACTTGAAATTTTGCACAGAGCTTCGTTTCAACTTCAGATAGTGCCTGAAGAATGAATAAATGAATGAATATATTACATCCCATATAAAGAATACAGAAAATATACAGGAGATACTTTCTAATTAACGAAATACCCCTAAACATAGGGCCAGTCCATAATAATGGGTAAAATGACCTGGAATAGAATGAAGAATAGCTACCTATTTTGTCACAAAGGAGAGAGGAAGGAACACATAAAATATGACATTATTCTTACAATAAATCTACCACCTGACATAAATACTTCTCAGAAGGTTTTTACAGCTGGTGGCACCATGTACAATAGGGTGGCAATAAGCTATAGGGGGAAAAAATTTGCTCGCCAAATTTGAACTTTCAACCCCCTAAATGGTGCCGTTTGGCTAGAAAATGAGTTGGGCAGTTTTAGGTCCATCGGACAAGTAGAAATGGCGTCTCATAGCATTTGAACTTT
The DNA here is from genome assembly GCA_963920205.1 of Stenodema calcarata. NCBI lineage: Eukaryota > Metazoa > Arthropoda > Insecta > Hemiptera > Miridae > Stenodema > Stenodema calcarata. The sequence goes on along the minus strand of OY986060.1, from coordinate 7,360,641 downwards.
GAAGAAACTGGGAAAATTTTCAGTTTTTATTTCGTAACCCTTTGGGCTAGAAACCTGTATTTGGTGTCATTCCGTAGATTATTTAATTGCAAACAACTTTTATTTCAACACTATTTTCACTACTACATTGTACAATCAGCCAAGTGAAATTTTTTTTGTAGGCTGAATGTGGGAAATTGACTGGTGATTTCATGTCTTCAGGAAGGGATCGGATTATGTCCGGCATGTTGAAAAATATACGGAGCACTAGGATTCAACATAATGTTCAAGGTCTTACTTGAGTCGGTACGATGATGTCCTATATCACCACTGACCGCTACCGATCCGACATGTAGCAGGGCGCTTACTTACATGTTACATTGCGCGAGAATATTACACCCCGTTTCAAGTTGTATTGTAAGAATGATGAAGAAATAAAATAATAACGCAGCAGGGCGTGTTGCCATCTTTAGGGACGCGAAAAGGTATAAAAATAAATCGGACCCCTCGCCCAAGTCCTTCTCGACATATGAGGCGAAGGTATTTGTTTAGGTGTTGTAGATCCTATTCATAATTTACAAGGGTCCTGCTTTATCACCCATCCCCTTCCCTCCCTTACTTTATCACCTCCTCCCTCTCCGCCTTCCCCCGTGTGGCATAAATGCTGGACATATTTTAATATTCATAACCTCAGGACCCTACACTCCGCCCCTCGTCCAGAAGATACTCCCGTAGAGAAGCTTTTCCATGTGACATATTTACGGTTCGGACGACTCCTTTTTATGTTTCCCTTCTTCCCATTCCATTCTTCTTCCTCCGGTTTTTCATTCTTCCTTCATCTCGTTTCTCCGATTCGGCCCTCGTCTTTTTAACTCATTCTCAAAAGGACCTCCTCCCACCGGAGCCTTTCCCCGCAAAGCCTCCGGAGAGAATAAAAAGTCGCTCCTTAATGAAATTAGTGATAACTCATCCGGGAGAAGGCAATGGGTGGTTCGGGTTCAGTAGGGATTTCGGCGTTTTGGTTTTTGGAGTTTTTATTTTTTTTTTTTTCGAGGATTATCGGAGTCGTCGGTAGAAAGCGCTTCCAGTCGAAGACTCCACGGGAGTTTTAATACACAACGAACACACCTGGCTCTTACCATATAAATTAACGGTTCGTAGGCCACACACGCACCAAACAAAAATCTCAATTATGTTCAAAACGTTGTCCAATTAGCAGTTACTGCCACGGAGTTTGTGTGCAGATAAATCAAGAGTCTCCACTGTGAGTGTGATGTTTGAGATGTTTAAGATTGATCAAACAGATCACACCCCTCCTACGTAAACATACGGTTAAACATCCTGAAAAATATATACCACGGGCATAGCTAACGCTCAGATAACTGGTTCAGGCGTTTATGAGCTCCAACTGGTATGCATACCATGGTAACGTCCCACGGCAAAACTGTACGATATATTATTTTCTGTATAGATCATTGTTCTGTATTCAATGTCCTTCTGAGTCACGTAACTGTACGAAATAATTGGAGTGATGGATTAAAATATTGTGAGTTAGTTCGAGAAGTGGTGGTGCCAATTTATTAGTAATAAAATATGGATTCCTAATAGGCTAGGCATCTAGCGAAACTAAAGTGGGGCTCAGAACAATATTTTGCTACAGTTGCAAATCTCTCACCCTCTAGGTTTTCTGGGTCGCTGAACACGAATTTGAAGTTTGCGGGCAAAAATTTGGTCTGCAAACTTTGCTTTTCAGGTAGCTTTTGACCAAATTATGCCACTTTTTTCAGTTTTTGGCCTATATCTTAATGCGTTTTTTCGATGAACCCATCCTATACTACATTAAAGTGGACCACATTTCTTATGGTTAATGTTATTTTTGTAAGAATAAGCGGTTTGTCGCGGCCCGTTTCCACACTGCACATTTTATAGATACCTATGGAAATATGGCCCCTAAATAATGAATATTATTTATGAGAAATGTACTTTTATGTCATAGAAATTGCATAATATAATAAATTGTTTGAACAGTTATGTATCACAGCAAGGGCAATTTCCTCGTAGGGAAATTCCACCAGATATGGAAACATAGCCCATTTAGGGTGCCCTCCCTTGTATGGAGTTGGTTTGTCGAAAAAATGCTTCCTATTTGAAATAAAGGCCAAAACTGAAAAAAGTACCAAAATTCGGTCTAAAAATGCCCAAAAAACATTTTCCACGAAGAACATGCCAGCGAACAACATGAAGGGTGAAAAAATCCAAACTGTAGCAAAGCTTTCGTCTGAAAATCATAATATGCCTAGTCTATAAAAGGTGAACACATTGACATACGCACTTTTCCTCGTACGGAAGTGTCTTTCAGGTACTACCGCCAAACGTTGTAAAAACTCTCTAATGTGTTCTTCTTGTTTACAGGTGAAGATATTGGCCGTTCATGCGGCTCCAACGTTATGATCTTATGAAATAGGTACATATCGAATTCCCGGTTTCGGTCGTCTGATCTGCAGCCCAGTCTAAATTGGAGTGACCGCGTGGTTCAACCGCAAAATACGACACAAAGAAAACACGAGGACGTCGAAACCTGAAAAATCACGGTCGTCCTTCCGTAAACGTCGTCCCGCCGGCAATTTATTACCACCAATTAGGAAGGAAAAACAACGTGGAAGTGGGTGCGAAGGATTTCGATTGCAGAGGTGGAGGATTCGATAGTGGCCAAGGCAGAGGCGAGCACGTGGCACAGCGACTGTCTACCTATTCATTACCCCTGAACGGTCAGATGGCGAAGGGGCCTATCCGATAGCTCAGCTGCCCGGACCGGTTCGGTACGCGCGAATATTATATTTATCTATGCCCCTAACGATGGATCTCCATTTATCCGAGTACTACGAACCCCCTTGGATCAGTTAGTGCTGGTGTTCAAAATGATTTGGAGCACAGAAAATTCTCAGCTCAATGTTGATTACTCTCATCTTTGCCTCGATTGTTATATAACTATGATATATACGCTTATAATATAAGCGCCGTATAATGAATTAAAGCCTACTCACCCAATTATCGCGCTAAGATCTTCCTCCAATCACAAATTTAGCAAAGGCATATGAAATGATTTGGGGCACACGCACACTCCTTAGTCAAATTTCGGTCACTCACAACTTTTTCTCACAAAAATCCTTTTTTAACATTTTTTGAACATTTAAACAAGATTATGTGACTAAGAAAACTAATGTTATTTGGTACATGAAATAAACAAGAAAACGCACTGTTCGAGACTTCCACATGACTGGCCCTGCATCTCAATACCGCCTGAAATCTTTACTCAAGACTCAACTTGATAATGTGGCTACTCTTGACAAATCATTACTAGGTACTTTAATAACAGATCTGGTTTTCACAAAAATATGCATTAATTTTTTGTTTTCCCAACAGTCTTCAGAAAATAACCGGAATAACATCTCACCATTCGGAGTTACAACAAAAGACCTAAATAGCATCTCCCCATTCTGTTGCACAAACAATTTACCTGAATGGCATCTCATTACCAGTTGCTACCAACAGAATGCTAATAAAAACCAAATTACCAGGACTGAGGGGCTCTAAAAAGACCGTTCCCACATCCCAACTCACTCAGATGACAATTGGGGCAATGAACTGTACGGTGCATATTATAAAATATATACCGATGTGAACGGAGTAGGACCAGGTATTTTTGATCATCAAACACAACTGTCATTTTCTCGGAAAGTATCAGGAACTTTCCAGATATTTAGTGCGGAGCTGTATGCTATCATGGAGGAGATCAATATTGGTATCAGGCAGGGCTGTTCACGTATAGTTTGTTTTTTTGCAGACTCGAAGGCAACATGTCTCGCTCTCCATACCTTCCACAGAGGTACTACTACCAACTACAGTTTATACCACATTGCAACAACCGTAATGCAGAACCACAATAAGACGATTTGCGTGCAGTGGATCCTGGGACACGCCAGTGTGAGAGCAGATGGCGCAGCTAGGGAAGAGCCTCCCTGCGGGATCCAAGTATTGCTGTTCCCCTCTCTGATGCACTTATATTGACCAAAAAACCAACCTACGAAGAATGGTAGCGTCAATATGAACACATAGACAGGTAGATAGGTTCAAATAGACCGGATGATCATCCTCGAGGGCATGCCATGGAACAATAAATAGAAGCTTGTACCTTGTGAGAGCAGCAGACAGCCCAAATTCCGACCACTGTGTGGATACCGAAGATATCGTCATCCACAGGACAATGGAGTGTCCATGTTATGGATCTCATTTGGATGAGGAGCAGGACTTGTGTACAATTCGGAACGCCACGTATCCAGTTTTACGAGACATTTTGGACTTTATCAAACGTGCGGGTATACATTTGTGAATTGTTGAGGACAATTATTTTATTTTCAATAAATCATTTTAGAAGATAATTCATTTTATTATGTGTGCTGGCAATATGTGTATACAACAAGTCTCTCTGACTTATTTAAACAATAGATCAGACAAGCATCCTCGAGGATCCTCCAGTCCAACGTCGGTTATTGATCCACTCATCTTCAAAAAGCTCATATTTATTGGTAACACGTAGTCTGAAGCTGCATCCCCGAAAATAACGATGTTCCTTGAACCAGAATGAAAGGCTTTCTCGTGGAATACTTAATCCTATCGTGCGGTATTCGTTTCTTCGGGAGAACATAGTGAGCAGCGCCATCGTGCAGACCCTGCTCACCCTCAGGCTATTAAGAGGGTTCTCTTGCTTATAAGACACCACTTCACCGAATCCCCCGCCCGAAACCCTCCCGTTACCATCACTTCATCGGGGAAATTAGTAACATGAGCCCCAGGGCGCGAGATCAGAGGCACCTCGAAGCTCGGGATCGGTTCTCTAACCTCGCAGTTCCGATCGAAATCGCCTTCACTACCGGAGGCCTTTGATTGTTCGTAAGAAGACTGCGGCGGAACTCCGAAAGGGCTGGGTGATCACTTGAGAATAAAATAACTTTGATTGCGTGTATTCATTTCAAGACTTGTTGGAATTTTGATGCAAATCAACGTTAAGCGTAAACACAGACGATATTTCCCAATCGTGAACTCGTAGACCACAAGCAGTGTTGTCACTGCGAGCTGTGGATGGGACCACATTCGTCACCATCGTTTGCTCATCCTCGGGTCTTCAATGTACCCGCAAGAAAGTGTTTACATGAAAATGGCACACCTACAAACACAAAAGAAGTGAATTTACTTTTGCCCACTAAACAAGCCCAAATAAGTTCATAACAAACAGTTAGCAGCTGCAATGTGCCCAAACAATTCCAAAACGGATTTGAGGACTATTGGGTGAGTGCTGCTGCCTGTTGGCTGATAGTTTAGTTAGTGATGATAAGGCCCCAATAGTCGTTAATAAAGATTAGTAATCTCGTTTACAAATTATTTAGATTAATCCTGATCGAGATTAGAGCATTTTCGTGAAACCGGCCTTTGGAGCCAGTTTCACCAGTTTTTAAACGGCGTTTAAACGAGTTTAAACATAAAAGGCTCGCAATGCGGCGCTGTCGGAGTTCACGAAACTCGTTTAAGCTGAAACGCCCCAAAACACGCTTAGAAGACTCCTGATCGAGATTAGGTAATCAATTTATTTACCTATCGACCAACTTGTTGTTGACGATTCCTCTTGGCTTTTAGCGAATTTTCGAAAAAAAGTAGGAAAAAAAATTTCCGAAAACTTTTTATACCAAAATTTTTATATCGTTTCAGACCATCCTGAATCCACTGCCAAAAGACACCGAAAATTATCTATGTGTCATTCCAGACGATAACTCTCGGTAGAATTGAGATAAAAAGCTCAAATTTGTACAAAAAATCCCTTTTGGCAATCAAAACGCTAAGTTCATAGATGAGCAGAATCAGGCCACTCAATGGGTGGGTTTCGGGGAGTTTTAAGGGGGGGGGGAATTACCCTTAATTTCCCAAAATGAGACAGTCTGTCAAGTGACCCACTATTTTGAAGGTTTTTTTAAAAGCCGAACACGATGTTGAAATCGGAATTGCGACATCTCATTCCGTTCTCAAACTAGAGCACTTTGAAGATGAAGAAACGTGGTTGATACTTAGAGCAGACTAAACATGAAGTACATCTGATGTACTTCATATTTAGTCTGCTCTAATCTGATAATGGAATGTGATATCGCAATTCTGACTTCACCATCGTGTTCAGCGTTGAAAATTCTATAAGTTGAGGGGGGTTTTTGGAGTTTAAGGGGAGGGGGGGGGGTTACTTATAACTTTCCAAAATGAAACAGTCTGACAAGTGACACCTCATTTTATAGGGTTTTATACGCTGAACCCAATGGTGAAATCAGAATTGGATATCTTATTCCGTTCCAAAACTGGAGCACTTTGCAGATGGAGAAACGTGGTTGATGCTTGAGTTCGTCGAAAATTTGCCCTTATAGCCATGCTGCATGACTGCGTTTTTTTTTCGTTCACCGCTGTGTGTAAAATAGTATAATGAGTACGAGTGGTTTGTTGAGGGTTTATCGATGTTATCATTAAAAGCTGGGGACCAATGCCTTCTTGATACCGGTTAAACCTGAGTTTAGATTCCGATTTGGCCGTGAACTCGTTCAGCGCTATACTCGCTGGGGTAGAAACGAGTTTAGCGTCGTGATCGAGATTAGTGTAGGTACTTGTTTAGAATATCTAGATTAACCCTGAGCGAGATTAGAGTATTTTGGTGAAACCGGCCCTCAGTCTGAATCAGATTTGATGGATGTCATCCATCCTCATGGAAATATGACGACCAGAGTCAAGGGGGCGTGTCACTCCAGACCTCATAAGGCCCCCGTCGAAGGGGCCCAAGAAGAAACATCATATCTCACCCGTGTTGTCCCTGAAGACTCTCCGGAGGTGTCGGTATTTATCACCGACCTGATGCTCCGTGTCGCGTCCCACGCGCTACCACACCCCTCTCGTCCGTCCGCGACTGTGCGTGTGTAGGACGATCGGCAACGCTATCTGAACTGTATGGGAGGGTCATCGTGTCCAGTCGGACTCCCATAGAGCACGAGCAACGTATTCCGGATGGTTTCCTTCATCCGATTCCTTTTGCCGGATCGTCCGTTGTAACTCACCCGCTCCGCGAGGGGCCTCCGCCCTCGAACTGTTGTGTCGACTCTCCACGACTTCGACGTTCAGCGAAGAAAAGACGGATCGCGCTGGAGAGTCGTGAAAAACCACTTGCTTCCAACGCTGAAGGGGACGAACCTTCCAGTCACGTTCTCAGATAGCGCCACCATCAGAGCTTCATTTATTTCCCCAACTCCCTACTAAATCGAATCTACCTCGCTCAATTTGTAAACGCAGATAAGTATCCTAAGAATTGACGAACGAAGATACTTTTTATTGAATTTTTAGTTATATAGGCCATTTTTTTTCAATATTTAGAGCATTAAATAAATTTTATTTGAAAAGATACATTACATTTGTACTTAATGCTACTCCCCTCTTTAAGCAGATTTTGAGCTTAGGGGAGGAGTCAAATCCTCGCAGACAAACATGATATCATAAAACAAATGCAAACCAACTAAAATAAATACAAATATTCAAAAATAAATACAAATACCCAAAATTAAAGTTGACTGATTCGCTATTAATAATTATATACCCAATTGATAATACTATTTACAAATGTATATACATAAATATGAACCAACCACAACCCATCCAACTCACAGTGGTGATCCGGAGAAACGCTCCTTCAACGCCTGTTTGAAGGGGTCCAAAGAACCCATCTCGCTTAGATAACCGGGTAAATTGTTAAAAGATAACGCCCCCCCCCCCTTATAATCAAAACACCTCTGTCCACAGCTGGTTACACGGAATGGAAATTTAACGTTGTTTAGGTAACTTGATCAGATTCTGGTCACCGTATTTGTTATCATTTGCAGATTACCCGCTATTTTTTCCCGGTCAATTTTAATTAGCGTGGCCGTTTCCACGAGTTCGTGGACGGTGGGAACTCTAAACTCCTTGAATAGGGCCACAGTGGAGGGTCTATTACTTATTTTAAGGCGTATTTATATAATTCTTTTTTGGGCAGCAAATAACGTGTTCAGCAACTCTTTGCCACAACTACCCCGCCCAGTGACACCATAAATCAACACCGCCTGGGCCAAGGCAAAAATAAAATTGTCTCTTCACTTTAATTTCTCTTCAGAAAATTTCTCGCTTCTCTACAGAATACAGAACGTTTATTGACAGAAGTTATGTACAATTATTGTACTTGTATTATACAAGTATTGGGTCTTCGGGCTGATACATCAACACCGGCCAGAGGCCTTATTTGACATAACTTCTCTACAGACGTACATGATCTTCCTTAGACGGCGTGGAGATCGATACCTGGGTGTGGAGATCGACGAATGCCTCAAATGGGATCTGCAGATTAACCTATGGTGAGCCGTCTAAGGAAGATCACTTCTCTACAGACGTACATGATCTTTCTTAGACGGCTCAACATACGTTAATCGGCAGATCACATTTGAGGCATTCGTCGATCTCCACACCCAGGTATCGTACGTTTTATTTCTGCGTAATAGTTGGATAGCCACACGAAATACCCGTTGAACAGCTATCAGGTTCATGGCACATCATTTCGCCTAATTCATGGCACATCAACCCAAAAGCCACAAAAAAATGTGTGTGCTCCGAATCTTACATATTTTATTTGTGTAATTGTGTAATAATAACCAATTATTGGTTTTAAAGTGATTAATTACTAACCAATTGTGTTGTGATTTTATTTGTTGATAATCGGAAGAGTTTCGTAAGTCTGTTGTCGATACTCCTTTCTCGTCGGAAAAAGTATGAACAATTCATACGTACCAATGGAGCGAACGACGAGAAGAACGTCGAACCGATTAACAAAGGGAAAACAACGCTAAAACGAAATTTGGCAACAACAGTAACTGTAAAAACCTCATTTTGACGTACATAAATCAAGCACTGAGGCGCTCGCGCGTCGTTTTGACGCACTAGGTATGACGTACATAGATCAGGCGCTCACGCGTCGATTTGACGCACTAGGTATGACGTACATAGATCAGGCGCTCACGCGTCGATTTGACGCACTAGGTGTGACGTACATAGATAAGGCGCTCACGCGTCGATTTGACGCACTAGGTATGACGTACATAGATCAGGCGCTCACGCGTCGATTTGACGCACTAGGTATGACGTACATAGATCAGGCGCTCACGCGCCGATTTGGCGCACTAGGTATGACGTACATAGATCAGACGCTCACGCGCCGATTTGACGCACTAGGTATGACGTACATAGATCAGGCGCTCACGCGTCGATTTGACGCACTAGGTATGACGTACATAGATCAGGCGCTCACGCGTCGATTTGACGCACTAGGTGTGACGTACATAGATCAGACGCTCACGCGCCGATTTGGCGCACTAGGTATGACGTACATAGATCAGGCGCTCACGCGTCGATTTGACGCACTAGGTATGACGTACATAGATCAGGCGCTCACGCGCCGATTTGGCGCACTAGGTTTGACGTACATAGATCAGACGCTCACGCGTCGTTTTGACGCACTAGGTATGACGTACATAGATTAGACGCTTAGAGCTACTCACACTTATTGCGAGTAGCGTCTGATCTACGCAATAGCTTCCCACGTTGGAGTCCAACTCCACCTTGTACACTATTCAACTACTTCCCTGATGATGGAGAAACTTCTGTTATGTTATACGAATCGAGGTGTTTACTGAGATCGAATGGACCTTCAAGAAGAGCAATTGAACACTGAAATACATCGACAAGAACGAAACAACTGAAACCTACCAGCACACATCAAAACAACAGCATGGATATTATCAATTATTACGTTTCGCGAAGTTTTCGAAAAAAAAAAAAAAAAAAAAAAAAAAAAAACACAAACGGTGTGTACAGCTTTCGTACAAGTACGCAACCACGAGGGACATTTTATGTCTTTGCGCCCCCTCCCATCAGAAACTTATATGAAGCTTGCATTCGTGTTGACAATATAAATTATTGAGAATGATCACCTGTGTGTAAACAATTATTTAAACAACCACGCTCATGACGCAGCTTGTCGGCCACGCACTCCGCAGTGGTTAACGTAATATGGTTAGGTAAATCGAGAGCTATCCAACGAGTGGTGAACGATTTTTGTACGATGATAACTGGCGAAGATAAAGTTCCGTAGCAACGAATCGGTTGTAAGCGAAAATCATCAGAAATATTTTCGTGACGCTTCTCCGTTACATGTCCCGCGTTACATTTTCGACTCAAATACATCGCGAAAACGAAAAAAAGTAGACTTCATATCGACTCGACGTGTTTATTTGAGTTCGAATGGACTTTCAAGAAGAGCAACTGTCGACTCAAATACATCGTGAAAACGAAAAAAAGTAGACTTCATATCGACTCGACGTGTTTATTTGAGTTCGAATGGACCTTCAAGAAGAGCAATTGTCGACTCAAATTGATCGTGAAAACGAAAAAAAGTAGACTTCATATCGACTCGACGTGTTTATTTGAGTTCAAATGGACTTTCAAGAAGAGCAACTGTCGACTCAAATCGATCGTGAAAACGAAAAAAAGTAGACTTCATATCGACTCGACGTGTTTATTTGAGTTCGAATGGACTTTCAAGAAGAGCAACTGTCGACTCAAATCGATCGTGAAAACGAAAAAAAGTAGACTTCATATCGACTCGAGGTGTTTATTTGAGTTCGAATGGACTTTCAAGAAGAGCAACTGTCGACTCAAATCGATCGTGAAAACGAAAAAAAGTAGACTTCATATCGACTCGACGTGTTTATTTGAGTTCGAATGGACTTTCAAGAAGAGCAACTGTCGACTCAAATCGATCGTGAAAACGAAAAAAAGTAGACTTCATATCGACTCGAGGTGTTTATTTGAGTTCGAATGGACCTTCAAGAAGAGCAACTGTCGACTCAAATCGATCGTGAAAACGAAAAAAAGTAGACTTCATATCGACTCGACGTGTTTATTTGAGTTCGAATGGACTTTCAAGAAGAGCAACTGTCGACTCAAATCGATCGTGAAAACGAAAAAAAGTAGACTTCATATCGACTCGACGTGTTTATTTGAGTTCGAATGGACTTTCAAGAAGAGCAACTGTCGACTCAAATCGATCGTGAAAACGAAAAAAAGTAGACTTCATATCGACTCGACGTGTTTATTTGAGTTCGAATGGACTTTCAAGAAGAGCAACTGTCGACTCAAATACATCGTGAAAACGAAAAAAGTAGACTTCATATCGACTCGACGTGTTTATTTGAGTTCGAATGGACCTTCAAGAAGAGCAACTGTCGACTCAAATCGATCGTGAAAACGAAAAAAAGTAGACTTCATATCGACTCGACGTGTTTATTTGAGTTCGAATGGACTTTCAAGAAGAGCAACTGTCGACTCAAATCGATCGTGAAAACGAAAAAAAGTAGACTTCATATCGACTCGAGGTGTTTATTTGAGTTCGAATGGACTTTCAAGAAGAGCAACTGTCGACTCAAATCGATCGTGAAAACGAAAAAAAGTAGACTTCATATCGACTCGACGTGTTTATTTGAGTTCGAATGGACTTTCAAGAAGAGCAACTGTCGACTCAAATCGATCGTGAAAACGAAAAAAAGTAGACTTCATATCGACTCGACGTGTTTATTTGAGTTCGAATGGACTTTCAAGAAGAGCAACTGTCGACTCAAATCGATCGTGAAAACGAAAAAAAGTAGACTTCATATCGACTCGAGGTGTTTATTTGAGTTCGAATGGACCTTCAAGAAGAGCAACTGTCGACTCAAATCGATCGTGAAAACGAAAAAAAGTAGACTTCATATCGACTCGACGTGTTTATTTGAGTTCGAATGGACTTTCAAGAAGAGCAACTGTCGACTCAAATCGATCGTGAAAACGAAAAAAAGTAGACTTCATATCGACTCGACGTGTTTATTTGAGTTCGAATGGACTTTCAAGAAGAGCAACTGTCGACTCAAATCGATCGTGAAAACGAAAAAAAGTAGACTTCATATCGACTCGACGTGTTTATTTGAGTTCGAATGGACTTTCAAGAAGAGCAACTGTCGACTCAAATCGATCGTGAAAACGAAAAAAAGTAGACTTCATATCGACTCGACGTGTTTATTTGAGTTCGAATGGACCTTCAAGAAGAGCAACTGTCGACTCAAATCGATCGTGAAAACGAAAAAAAGTAGACTTCATATCGACTCGACGTGTTTATTTGAGTTCGAATGGACTTTCAAGAAGAGCAACTGTCGACTCAAATCGATCGTGAAAACGAAAAAAAGTAGACTTCATATCGACTCGAGGTGTTCATTTGAGTTCGAATGGACCTTCAAGAAGAGCAATTGTCGACTCAAATTGATCGTGAAAACGAAAAAAAGTAGACTTCATATCGACTCGAGGTGTTTATTTGAGTTCGAATGGACCTTCAAGAAGAGCAATTGTCGACTCAAATTGATCGTGAAAACGAAAAAAAGAAGACTTCATATCGACTCGACGTGTTTATTTGAGTTCGAATGGACTTTCAAGAAGAGCAACTGTCGACTCAAATCGATCGTGAAAATGAAAAAAAGTAGACTTCATATCGACTCGACGTGTTTATTTGAGTTCGAATGGACTTTCAAGAAGAGCAACTGTCGACTCAAATCGATCGTGAAAACGAAAAAAAGTAGACTTCATATCGACTCGACGTGTTTATTTGAGTTCGAATGGACTTTCAAGAAGAGCAACTGTCGACTCAAATCGATCGTGAAAACGAAAAAAAGTAGACTTCATATCGACTCGAGGTGTTTATTTGAGTTCGAATGGACCTTCAAGAAGAGCAATTGTCGACTCAAATTGATCGTGAAAACGAAAAAAAGTAGACTTCATATCGATTCGAGGAGTTTATTTGAGTTCGAATGGACCTTCAAGAAGAGCAACTGTCGACTCAAATACATCGCGAAAACGAAAAAAAGTAGACTTCATATCGACTCGACGTGTTTATTTGAGTTCGAATGGACTTTCAAGAAGAGCAACTGTCGACTCAAATACATCGTGAAAACGAAAAAAAGTAGACTTCATATCGACTCGACGTGTTTATTTGAGTTCGAATGGACCTTCAAGAAGAGCAATTGTCGACTCAAATTGATCGTGAAAACGAAAAAAAGTAGACTTCATATCGACTCGACGTGTTTATTTGAGTTCAAATGGACTTTCAAGAAGAGCAACTGTCGACTCAAATCGATCGTGAAAACGAAAAAAAGTAGACTTCATATCGACTCGACGTGTTTATTTGAGTTCGAATGGACTTTCAAGAAGAGCAACTGTCGACTCAAATCGATCGTGAAAACGAAAAAACGTAGACTTCATATCGACTCGAGGTGTTTATTTGAGTTCGAATGGACTTTCAAGAAGAGCAACTGTCGACTCAAATCGATCGTGAAAACGAAAAAAAGTAGACTTCATATCGACTCGACGTGTTTATTTGAGTTCGAATGGACTTTCAAGAAGAGCAACTGTCGACTCAAATCGATCGTGAAAACGAAAAAAAGTAGACTTCATATCGACTCGACGTGTTTATTTGAGTTCGAATGGACTTTCAAGAAGAGCAACTGTCGACTCAAATCGATCGTGAAAACGAAAAAAAGTAGACTTCATATCGACTCGACGTGTTTATTTGAGTTCGAATGGACTTTCAAGAAGAGCAACTGTCGACTCAAATCGATCGTGAAAACGAAAAAAAGTAGACTTCATATCGACTCGAGGTGTTTATTTGAGTTCGAATGGACCTTCAAGAAGAGCAATTGTCGACTCAAATTGATCGTGAAAACGAAAAAAAGTAGACTTCCTATCGATTCGAGGAGTTTATTTGAGTTCGAATGGACCTTCAAGAAGAGCAACTGTCGACTCAAATACATCGCGAAAACGAAAAAAAGTAGACTTCATATCGACTCGACGTGTTTATTTGAGTTCGAATGGACTTTCAAGAAGAGCAACTGTCGACTCAAATACATCGTGAAAACGAAAAAAAGTAGACTTCATATCGACTCGACGTGTTTATTTGAGTTCGAATGGACCTTCAAGAAGAGCAATTGTCGACTCAAATTGATCGTGAAAACGAAAAAAAGTAGACTTCATATCGACTCGACGTGTTTATTTGAGTTCAAATGGACTTTCAAGAAGAGCAACTGTCGACTCAAATCGATCGTGAAAACGAAAAAAAGTAGACTTCATATCGACTCGACGTGTTTATTTGAGTTCGAATGGACTTTCAAGAAGAGCAACTGTCGACTCAAATCGATCGTGAAAACGAAAAAAAGTAGACTTCATATCGACTCGAGGTGTTTATTTGAGTTCGAATGGACTTTCAAGAAGAGCAACTGTCGACTCAAATCGATCGTGAAAACGAAAAAAAGTAGACTTCATATCGACTCGACGTGTTTATTTGAGTTCGAATGGACTTTCAAGAAGAGCAACTGTCGACTCAAATCGATCGTGAAAACGAAAAAAAGTAGACTTCATATCGACTCGACGTGTTTATTTGAGTTCGAATGGACTTTCAAGAAGAGCAACTGTCGACTCAAATCGATCGTGAAAACGAAAAAAAGTAGACTTCATATCGACTCGACGTGTTTATTTGAGTTCGAATGGACTTTCAAGAAGAGCAACTGTCGACTCAAATCGATCGTGAAAACGAAAAAAAGTAGACTTCATATCGACTCGACGTGTTTATTTGAGTTCGAATGGACTTTCAAGAAGAGCAACTGTCGACTCAAATCGATCGTGAAAACGAAAAAAAGTAGACTTCATATCGACTCGACGTGTTTATTTGAGTTCGAATGGACCTTCAAGAAGAGCAACTGTCGACTCAAATCGATCGTGAAAACGAAAAAAAGTAGACTTCATATCGACTCGACGTGTTTATTTGAGTTCGAATGGACTTTCAAGAAGAGCAACTGTCGACTCAAATCGATCGTGAAAACGAAAAAAAGTAGACTTCATATCGACTCGAGGTGTTTATTTGAGTTCGAATGGACCTTCAAGAAGAGCAATTGTCGACTCAAATTGATCGTGAAAACGAAAAAAAGTAGACTTCATATCGACTCGAGGTGTTTATTTGAGTTCGAATGGACCTTCAAGAAGAGCAATTGTCGACTCAAATTGATCGTGAAAACGAAAAAAAGTAGACTTCATATCGACTCGACGTGTTTATTTGAGTTCGAATGGACTTTCAAGAAGAGCAACTGTCGACTCAAATCGATCGTGAAAACGAAAAAAAGTAGACTTCATATCGACTCGACGTGTTTATTTGAGTTCGAATGGACTTTCAAGAAGAGCAACTGTCGACTCAAATCGATCGTGAAAACGAAAAAAAGTAGACTTCATATCGACTCGACGTGTTTATTTGAGTTCGAATGGACTTTCAAGAAGAGCAACTGTCGACTCAAATCGATCGTGAAAACGAAAAAAAGTAGACTTCATATCGACTCGACGTGTTTATTTGAGTTCGAATGGACTTTCAAGAAGAGCAACTGTCGACTCAAATCGATCGTGAAAACGAAAAAAAGTAGACTTCATATCGACTCGACGTGTTTATTTGAGTTCGAATGGACCTTCAAGAAGAGCAACTGTCGACTCAAATACATCGCGAAAACGAAAAAAAGTAGACTTCATATCGACTCGACGTGTTTATTTGAGTTCGAATGGACTTTCAAGAAGAGCAACTGTCGACTCAAATACATCGTGAAAACGAAAAAAAGTAGACTTCATATCGACTCGACGTGTTTATTTGAGTTCGAATGGACCTTCAAGAAGAGCAATTGTCGACTCAAATTGATCGTGAAAACGAAAAAAAGTAGACTTCATATCGACTCGACGTGTTTATTTGAGTTCAAATGGACTTTCAAGAAGAGCAACTGTCGACTCAAATCGATCGTGAAAACGAAAAAAAGTAGACTTCATATCGACTCGACGTGTTTATTTGAGTTCGAATGGACTTTCAAGAAGAGCAACTGTCGACTCAAATCGATCGTGAAAACGAAAAAAAGTAGACTTCATATCGACTCGAGGTGTTTATTTGAGTTCGAATGGACCTTCAAGAAGAGCAACTGTCGACTCAAATCGATCGTGAAAACGAAAAAAAGTAGACTTCATATCGACTCGACGTGTTTATTTGAGTTCGAATGGACTTTCAAGAAGAGCAACTGTCGACTCAAATCGATCGTGAAAACGAAAAAAAGTAGACTTCATATCGACTCGACGTGTTTATTTGAGTTCGAATGGACTTTCAAGAAGAGCAACTGTCGACTCAAATCGATCGTGAAAACGAAAAAAAGTAGACTTCATATCGACTCGACGTGTTTATTTGAGTTCGAATGGACTTTCAAGAAGAGCAACTGTCGACTCAAATCGATCGTGAAAACGAAAAAAAGTAGACTTCATATCGACTCGACGTGTTTATTTGAGTTCGAATGGACCTTCAAGAAGAGCAACTGTCGACTCAAATCGATCGTGAAAACGAAAAAAAGTAGACTTCATATCGACTCGACGTGTTTATTTGAGTTCGAATGGACTTTCAAGAAGAGCAACTGTCGACTCAAATCGATCGTGAAAACGAAAAAAAGTAGACTTCATATCGACTCGAGGTGTTCATTTGAGTTCGAATGGACCTTCAAGAAGAGCAATTGTCGACTCAAATTGATCGTGAAAACGAAAAAAAGTAGACTTCATATCGACTCGAGGTGTTTATTTGAGTTCGAATGGACCTTCAAGAAGAGCAATTGTCGACTCAAATTGATCGTGAAAACGAAAAAAAGTAGACTTCATATCGACTCGACGTGTTTATTTGAGTTCGAATGGACTTTCAAGAAGAGCAACTGTCGACTCAAATCGATCGTGAAAATGAATAAAAGTAGACTTCATATCGACTCGACGTGTTTATTTGAGTTCGAATGGACTTTCAAGAAGAGCAACTGTCGACTCAAATCGATCGTGAAAACGAAAAAAAGTAGACTTCATATCGACTCGACGTGTTTATTTGAGTTCGAATGGACTTTCAAGAAGAGCAACTGTCGACTCAAATCGATCGTGAAAACGAAAAAAAGTAGACTTCATATCGACTCGAGGTGTTTATTTGAGTTCGAATGGACCTTCAAGAAGAGCAATTGTCGACTCAAATTGATCGTGAAAACGAAAAAAAGTAGACTTCATATCGATTCGAGGAGTTTATTTGAGTTCGAATGGACCTTCAAGAAGAGCAACTGTCGACTCAAATACATCGCGAAAACGAAAAAAAGTAGACTTCATATCGACTCGACGTGTTTATTTGAGTTCGAATGGACTTTCAAGAAGAGCAACTGTCGACTCAAATACATCGTGAAAACGAAAAAAAGTAGACTTCATATCGACTCGACGTGTTTATTTGAGTTCGAATGGACCTTCAAGAAGAGCAATTGTCGACTCAAATTGATCGTGAAAACGAAAAAAAGTAGACTTCATATCGACTCGACGTGTTTATTTGAGTTCAAATGGACTTTCAAGAAGAGCAACTGTCGACTCAAATCGATCGTGAAAACGAAAAAAAGTAGACTTCATATCGACTCGACGTGTTTATTTGAGTTCGAATGGACTTTCAAGAAGAGCAACTGTCGACTCAAATCGATCGTGAAAACGAAAAAAAGTAGACTTCATATCGACTCGAGGTGTTTATTTGAGTTCGAATGGACTTTCAAGAAGAGCAACTGTCGACTCAAATCGATCGTGAAAACGAAAAAAAGTAGACTTCATATCGACTCGACGTGTTTATTTGAGTTCGAATGGACTTTCAAGAAGAGCAACTGTCGACTCAAATCGATCGTGAAAACGAAAAAAAGTAGACTTCATATCGACTCGACGTGTTTATTTGAGTTCGAATGGACTTTCAAGAAGAGCAACTGTCGACTCAAATCGATCGTGAAAACGAAAAAAAGTAGACTTCATATCGACTCGACGTGTTTATTTGAGTTCGAATGGACTTTCAAGAAGAGCAACTGTCGACTCAAATCGATCGTGAAAACGAAAAAAAGTAGACTTCATATCGACTCGAGGTGTTTATTTGAGTTCGAATGGACCTTCAAGAAGAGCAATTGTCGACTCAAATTGATCGTGAAAACGAAAAAAAGTAGACTTCATATCGATTCGAGGAGTTTATTTGAGTTCGAATGGACCTTCAAGAAGAGCAACTGTCGACTCAAATACATCGCGAAAACGAAAAAAAGTAGACTTCATATCGACTCGACGTGTTTATTTGAGTTCGAATGGACTTTCAAGAAGAGCAACTGTCGACTCAAATACATCGTGAAAACGAAAAAAAGTAGACTTCATATCGACTCGACGTGTTTATTTGAGTTCGAATGGACCTTCAAGAAGAGCAATTGTCGACTCAAATTGATCGTGAAAACGAAAAAAAGTAGACTTCATATCGACTCGACGTGTTTATTTGAGTTCAAATGGACTTTCAAGAAGAGCAACTGTCGACTCAAATCGATCGTGAAAACGAAAAAAAGTAGACTTCATATCGACTCGACGTGTTTATTTGAGTTCGAATGGACTTTCAAGAAGAGCAACTGTCGACTCAAATCGATCGTGAAAACGAAAAAAAGTAGACTTCATATCGACTCGAGGTGTTTATTTGAGTTCGAATGGACTTTCAAGAAGAGCAACTGTCGACTCAAATCGATCGTGAAAACGAAAAAAAGTAGACTTCATATCGACTCGACGTGTTTATTTGAGTTCGAATGGACTTTCAAGAAGAGCAACTGTCGACTCAAATCGATCGTGAAAACGAAAAAAAGTAGACTTCATATCGACTCGACGTGTTTATTTGAGTTCGAATGGACTTTCAAGAAGAGCAACTGTCGACTCAAATCGATCGTGAAAACGAAAAAAAGTAGACTTCATATCGACTCGACGTGTTTATTTGAGTTCGAATGGACTTTCAAGAAGAGCAACTGTCGACTCAAATCGATCGTGAAAACGAAAAAAAGTAGACTTCATATCGACTCGACGTGTTTATTTGAGTTCGAATGGACTTTCAAGAAGAGCAACTGTCGACTCAAATCGATCGTGAAAACGAAAAAAAGTAGACTTCATATCGACTCGAGGTGTTTATTTGAGTTCGAATGGACTTTCAAGAAGAGCAACTGTCGACTCAAATCGATCGTGAAAACGAAAAAAAGTAGACTTCATATCGACTCGACGTGTTTATTTGAGTTCGAATGGACTTTCAAGAAGAGCAACTGTCGACTCAAATCGATCGTGAAAACGAAAAAAAGTAGACTTCATATCGACTCGACGTGTTTATTTGAGTTCGAATGGACTTTCAAGAAGAGCAACTGTCGACTCAAATCGATCGTGAAAACGAAAAAAAGTAGACTTCATATCGACTCGACGTGTTTATTTGAGTTCGAATGGACTTTCAAGAAGAGCAACTGTCGACTCAAATCGATCGTGAAAACGAAAAAAAGTAGACTTCATATCGACTCGACGTGTTTATTTGAGTTCGAATGGACTTTCAAGAAGAGCAACTGTCGACTCAAATCGATCGTGAAAACGAAAAAAAGTAGACTTCATATCGACTCGACGTGTTTATTTGAGTTCGAATGGACCTTCAAGAAGAGCAACTGTCGACTCAAATCGATCGTGAAAACGAAAAAAAGTAGACTTCATATCGACTCGACGTGTTTATTTGAGTTCGAATGGACTTTCAAGAAGAGCAACTGTCGACTCAAATCGATCGTGAAAACGAAAAAAAGTAGACTTCATATCGACTCGACGTGTTTATTTGAGTTCGAATGGACTTTCAAGAAGAGCAACTGTCGACTCAAATCGATCGTGAAAACGAAAAAAAGTAGACTTCATATCGACTCGACGTGTTTATTTGAGTTCGAATGGACTTTCAAGAAGAGCAACTGTCGACTCAAATCGATCGTGAAAACGAAAAAAAGTAGACTTCATATCGACTCGAGGTGTTTATTTGAGTTCGAATGGACTTTCAAGAAGAGCAACTGTCGACTCAAATCGATCGTGAAAACGAAAAAAAGTAGACTTCATATCGACTCTACGTGTTTATTTGAGTTCGAATGGACTTTCAAGAAGAGCAACTGTCGACTCAAATCGATCGTGAAAACGAAAAAAAGTAGACTTCATATCGACTCGACGTGTTTATTTGAGTTCGAATGGACTTTCAAGAAGAGCAACTGTCGACTCAAATCGATCGTGAAAACGAAAAAAAGTAGACTTCATATCGACTCGACGTGTTTATTTGAGTTCGAATGGACTTTCAAGAAGAGCAACTGTCGACTCAAATCGATCGTGAAAACGAAAAAAAGTAGACTTCATATCGACTCGACGTGTTTATTTGAGTTCGAATGGACTTTCAAGAAGAGCAACTGTCGACTCAAATCGATCGTGAAAACGAAAAAAAGTAGACTTCATATCGACTCGACGTGTTTATTTGAGTTCGAATGGACCTTCAAGAAGAGCAACTGTCGACTCAAATCGATCGTGAAAACGAAAAAAAGTAGACTTCATATCGACTCGACGTGTTTATTTGAGTTCGAATGGACTTTCAAGAAGAGCAACTGTCGACTCAAATCGATCGTGAAAACGAAAAAAAGTAGACTTCATATCGACTCGAGGTGTTTATTTGAGTTCGAATGGACCTTCAAGAAGAGCAATTGTCGACTCAAATTGATCGTGAAAACGAAAAAAAGTAGACTTCATATCGACTCGAGGTGTTTATTTGAGTTCGAATGGACCTTCAAGAAGAGCAATTGTCGACTCAAATTGATCGTGAAAACGAAAAAAAGTAGACTTCATATCGACTCGACGTGTTTATTTGAGTTCGAATGGACTTTCAAGAAGAGCAACTGTCGACTCAAATCGATCGTGAAAACGAAAAAAAGTAGACTTCATATCGACTCGACGTGTTTATTTGAGTTCGAATGGACTTTCAAGAAGAGCAACTGTCGACTCAAATCGATCGTGAAAACGAAAAAAAGTAGACTTCATATCGACTCGACGTGTTTATTTGAGTTCGAATGGACTTTCAAGAAGAGCAACTGTCGACTCAAATCGATCGTGAAAACGAAAAAAAGTAGACTTCATATCGACTCGACGCGTTTATTTGAGTTCGAATGGACCTTCAAGAAGAGCAATTGTCGACTCAAACACTTCGAGAAAACGAAAAAAAGTAGACTTCATATCGACTCGACGTGTTTATTTGAGTTCGAATGGACCTTCAAGAAGAGCAATTGTCGACTCAAATCGATCGTGAAAACGAAAAAAAGTAGACTTCATATCGACTCGACGTGTTTATTTGAGTTCGAATGGACTTTCAAGAAGAGCAACTGTCGACTCAAATCGATCGTGAAAACGAAAAAAAGTAGACTTCATATCGACTCGAGGTGTTTATTTGAGTTCGAATGGACCTTCAAGAAGAGCAACTGTCGACTCAAATACATCGCGAAAACGAAAAAAAGTAGACTTCATATCGACTCGACGTGTTTATTTGAGTTCGAATGGACCTTCAAGAAGAGCAACTGTCGACTCAAATACATCGTGAAAACGAAAAAAAGTAGACTTCATATCGACTCGACGTGTTTATTTGAGTTCGAATGGACTTTCAAGAAGAGCAATAGTCGACTCAAATCGATCGTGAAAACGAAAAAAAGTAGACTTCATATCGATTCGAGGTGTTTATTTGAGTTCGAATGGACCTTCAAGAAGAGCAACTGTCGACTCAAATACATCGCGAAAACGAAAAAAAGTAGACTTCATATCGACTCGACGTGTTTATTTGAGTTCGAATGGACCTTCAAGAAGAGCAACTGTCGACTCAAACACTTCGAGAAAACGAAAAAAAGTAGACTTCATATCGACTCGACGTGTTTATTTGAGTTCGAATGGACTTTCAAGAAGAGCAACTGTCGACTCAAATCGATCGTGAAAACGAAAAAAAGTAGACTTCATATCGACTCGACGTGTTTATTTGAGTTCGAATGGACTTTCAAGAAGAGCAACTGTCGACTCAAATCGATCGTGAAAACGAAAAAAAGTAGACTTCATATCGACTCGAGGTGTTTATTTGAGTTCGAATGGACCTTCAAGAAGAGCAATTGTCGACTCAAATTGATCGTGAAAACGAAAAAAAGTAGACTTCATATCGATTCGAGGTGTTTATTTGAGTTCGAATGGACCTTCAAGAAGAGCAACTGTCGACTCAAATACATCGCGAAAACGAAAAAAAGTAGACTTCATATCGACTCGACGTGTTTATTTGAGTTCGAATGGACCTTCAAGAAGAGCAATTGTCGACTCAAATTGATCGTGAAAACGAAAAAAAGTAGACTTCATATCGATTCGAGGTGTTTATTTGAGTTCGAATGGACCTTCAAGAAGAGCAATTGTCGACTCAAATACATCGCGAAAACGAAAAAAAGTAGACTTCATATCGACTCGACGTGTTTATTTGAGTTCGAATGGACCTTCAAGAAGAGCAATTGTCGACTCAAATTCATCGAGAAAACGAAAAAAGACTAGATATTTGATCACAGTTCCTAGTAGAATACTGGACGGTGGGAGTCAATGAGTGGAACTTAACTGTAAATATAATTACTAGGAAACTACTCCTGGTACATGAAAGGAGAAAAAAGAAACACAAACGGTGGGTACAGCTTTCGTACGAGTACGCAACCACGACGGACATTTTATGTCTTTGCGCCCCCTCCCATCAGAAACTTATATGAAGCTTGCATTCGTGTTGACAATATAAATTATTGAGAATGATCACCTGTGTGTAAACAATTATTTAAACAATCACGCTCATACCGCAGCTTGTCGACCACGCACTCCGCAGTGGTTAACGTAATATGGTTAGGTAAATCGAGAGCTATCCAACGAGTGGTGAACGATTTTTGTACGATGAGAACTGGCGAAGATAAAGTTCCGTAGCAACGAATCGGTTGTAAGCGAAAATCATAAGAAATATTTTCGTGACGCTTCTCCGTTACATGTCCCGCGTTACATTTTCGAGTTTATGTAGCAAAGTAAAGACATAAAATGTCAAAATGTCTTTGAGCGATTCAGTCTCATTCCCAGTTGACTTAGGCGAAGAACCACCTCTAAAACGTATTTTTCCGCTTTACTTTTCTGATACTATTATAGAAGTATCGTCGGCGAAAGACACGACTACTCCCTCCATTTCTTTGACCAATAGAAACTGGCCCCAAGCATGTTCCCGAAATCACAGGCCAATCCATCGCTCAATCGCTGTTGTAATCTTTACAAATTGCATTCTCCTTTCAAGGTAGTAATTGACCACTTCAAAAATCCTTTATTGATTTGGAATGTACATTTCGTGTCCTCACTTTTCTACACAATCCAGATTCAGGCTGATCCCAGTTTCCTGATTTTGGTTTATTACCAACCCACCGTCCATTATTGGTTTATTCTCTTCGAAATATTTTTCTTGGGTCGATTCCCATGGTTTATTCTCTTCGATAATGAACCATGGGAATCGACCCAAGAAAAATATTTTTTAACCTCCCCACAACACTTGACGGTTTACGTTTCGAGATACGTAGATTCAGAAAATCGAATGAAAAACGGCAAATTCTTGACACAACGGTTTATTATCTTCTTTGTACAGATCACCCCTCTGTCTTGATCAGTGAATGATAGAAAAATTTTAATAATTGTTATCAAGTAGTGTGTAGTATTATTATTGTTGGTTATTATTAATTTTTATAAATTTTTATCATTAATTAACTCGAACTTTGAAAACCAAGTGCTGTTCGTATTCGCTGATGCAGTATGAAAATTTACTTGACAAGCTGTCTCACGATTCACTCTCATGTTGTATATGTCATGTGTGTGACGGCTTTCGATGTGCCACAACTTTGAGTTCTCATTGTGAACGACATAATAATTCTAGTAATCGCGATCCTAAACATACTTAAAACAGTATGGTCTTTGGTAAAAGCACACAAGCCCACGACAAGTGTTGGTCATTCTTCACCTCCAGAAATCACGTAGGCAGGACGTATAATATATCGCGCCAGGACTCGGGGCGCCTCTAGGAACCGCCTTCTGCGCTGAGTCATTACGTGGACCGTTTGATGGAATGCTAGAAAAACCAACATCCCCCTGTACCCCTTACCCATCCCGATACTCTCATACCCCGGGTGTCCTCCACTTCGCCCCCGAACTCTCTGCTACCTGTCTTGGTAATTCTTATTTAATTACAGGTGTATTAACGAGTCAGAGTTAACGACAGGACCTTAAACGCGCCGTTCGTCCGGCTACCGTTTTTCTCGGGGCCTGTTTGGAGCTGGCGGCCGACAAAGGGTTATGAGGGATATGAAGAGATCACTGGGGAGCCTCCTCAGGCTCTAATGCCCCTGTCGGTTAATAACTGGAGCTTCTCTCACGCGGAGCTGGTTCGTTGACTCTCCACCGCGAAACCGAATGTCAGACTCAGAAATGATCGCAGTTCCGTGGAATACAATCAGAATTTGGACACGACTGCCCTAAACCATCCACATCCTTGACTCGACAAAAATCCTGCTCGACCCTAACAAAGTTGAGTAAATAGCTAAACTATTTAAAAAAAAAAAAAATTTAATAGTGATACCATCCAATAACAACCTCGTTTCTCAATAGGGAATGATGACAGTGATTTTGTTTTCTCCTAAGAAGAACTCACCTTCTGTCTTAATTATTAGGACAGTGGTACCTAACATTTTTTTAAAGGAAGTACTTATTTTTCTGGAGAGGTTTGACGTCGTATTGAGCGGGAACAGGGAAGCAATGTACGTCATCTACCCCCCGGGCCAATCAGGGAGCAGTACTTAGACCGGCTCCATAAACCGCTCTCTGATTGGCTCCCTAAAGCGGTGCATGAAAGCCACCCCTGCCTGCCCCTATCAGCCGCTGTATCAACTACCACGTTGTACGGGAAAAGTTCAAATTCGCCTTTCTTTAGTTCGATCTGTTAGGTCAAACATTTTCTCGTTTGAAATTACTCGTTTTACATGTCTTGTGAGTCACAAATTTTCGATTTTTTACCACCAAAGAATTATTCTCCGACACACTGGCGTTCCCTTTTGTTGGCCTTTTTTTCGCTTTGATGTTCTTAATGAAAACCTTGTATTTTATCGGCTGACGGCTCAAATTTCCACGTAAAATGAATTTTCTACTCTCTAGGAGTCAAATGACTACCTCTTCTACTCAGCTCAAACACAAAAAACCAAAATTTCACCCCAATTCGAGGGTTCTGCCCGTGGTAACATGTTTGCTAGAACGCGTTGTTTAGGGGTTATAAGCGAAACTCTGAAGAAAAGCCGGAAAATATCGACTTTTTCGGGGCACCAAAAGTGAAGCTCAACTCCTGCAGAGGTATCAACTCAGATTACTCGTTTTCAAGACTGTCTTAAGGTTCTTGAACCATTCCCAGGTTTCCCCAAGTCACTTCCAGGTGCCCTCTACCCTTTCAGATCTAATTTCATCTCATTTCTGAGATATCATTTGTGTGTACAAGTCGAAACGACAATCTTATCTAATAGCAAATAATTCTAAATAACGTTTCATATAATATAAATGTTTAATTTATCATTTATATAAATAATTCATAGACCATCGTCGAGCTAGTCCCCCCCCCCCCCTTCGGAACTGACTATTTAGTCACCTATTTGAAGCATAATTTAGCGCAGTAGTTTCATATAGTTGTGGGAGTCACTAAGTAATAATAATAATAATAATAAACTCTTTTATTATCCAAATAGGAACAAAGTTCCCGCCGAGCCTGGACAATTATATAAAACAACTATACTATACTATTTTTATAAGAACCCAATTGGGGGTTAGAAAAAAAAGAGATAACGAGAAAAAAAACAAAAAGAAAACTAGAATTGCGTATTATGAAAAAAGAAAGAGGAAGAGGGAGACTGAAAAGAAAAGAATATAAAGAAGAAGAGTAGAAAGAAAATGCAGTAGAAATGAAGGAGGAAAGAGCATTACTGAAACGTGATGAAGAGACTATTGGTGGGTAAAATGTTCTTTTAGTGATTTGGTAATTGCTCCGAGAGTGGGGAGAGACCTGACAGCGAGAGGCAGACGGTTCCAAGCTCTTGCTCCTGCCACACGTAAGGAGTTACTAAATGCTTTAGTTTTTGCAAATGTTTGCACTAGAGTGGACAGTCGAGGGGACAAACTAACAGAAAAAATTCCATGAAGATAAGAAGGGACATTGTTCGTTTTATGGGCGACTTGAAAGATGAATCTGAAGAAACGGATGGACAAGTAATCAAAAAGGCCATAGCCTAATACAGAATTAATGTGGGAGGAGACATGCCCCCGTGGTTTAAGCTTGTAGACATATCTGATGCATCCATTGAAATTCATTGTATACAGTCAAAAGTCATTGTATACAGAACAGTATACAGCTACACAGTATACACTAGTCATTATATGCAGAACAGGACAGATGGGCGCTCTGTAGAAGCCATACATAATATAGCTATACCAAAAAAGAAGTAAATAATATTTATAAATATGACAGTAGAGTAAGTTCTTATTTACGTATTTTCCTCGCTAAGACTAATTGTAATTCCGCTAATAACACAAATCCCAAGTCTTAAGACATTCAAGGTCTCTCGAGTTGAAGAATTTTTTTCCTTATTGTTTCCTAAGCAATACCTCGGGACGGAATCGGGGATAATCATGATTAGCCTTCTATCGCTTCGGTCTGAACTTTTGCGCGTTGCGTCATCGGCCGCTCGGGGCCCGAACCTCACAATTAAAATGTTTTCGCAATAGTCAATTACTCAGTCGGCGAGGTGGAGGCGGCAATACACGATTCTCTTCGAAGAACTTCTTTTTCTCTTTACATAATACGACTGATTCACTCATTAAACACCGCCTGTCGTGTGATTTGTTGAGGGGGAAAAAAATGAAAAATCGTTGGATTCCCCTCACAGCAACTTTACCGACTTTTACTGCCGAAGAAATGACCTGTTCAAGTGTTTTTTCTTCAAATTCGTTCAATTGGTTCATGCTGCATCGTGCATGTACTTTTACCAAATTCGTGGGAGAAAATGAACAAAATGTTACAAAAGTAGTGTTTTTTTTTCAATTCACAAAAACAGTTATTATACATATTTTAAAGCATTTTACAAATTTTCTTACAGCTTCCCAGTAATTGCCATTATTTATTCGAAACCCAGTTTTTCGACTAAGAGTTCCCATGGTTTTCAGTTGTAAACTAGACTGAAAGAGGTCAGGAATCGCATTTACATAGAGAAGTGAGAGACATTGAAGTGGAAGAAGGGCCTATGTTATCAGTTCGTCATCAGAGTGCAACAGTGTTGTTTGGTAGTCGGTATTATTTGTATTAATGACGTATTAAGACCCTGGAAAACGTTCAAGATTTTTGACCCAGCTGTCGTGCATTCCAGAACCTCACAGTCTAGCTCTTCTTTACACTAGCCTGTTGCCCATAAGCAAGGAAAAGAAGAAGGGCTTTCTTCACATGACACAGTTTATGACTGACCCGATACATGTAAATATTCCGAGAAAACTAAAATGTGATAAGTCGATGTTAATATTCAGAGAAAAATTAAATGTTAATACTCAATCTAATATTCAGAGCAAAATTAAACATTGCCTTTTTGTAATAGATAATTTTTCTGCTATTTTCCCCTTTGGAAGAAGGGCCTATGTAAATCCACTTTTATGGACTTTATTAGTGGCAAATGGGTGGTGGTACTGTGACTTTTATTAGTGGTCACTAGCAATATCCCAATTTTTCAGCGCTCCTGTAAAATTTAGAAATCGTGACATAGGCCAAAAGCTACCCAGTTTCATTTTTGAAAATCAGTAGCGTTTTAGCTGTTTTAGTTGCACATGGTAGCTGTTCAAATAGTGTCGAAGCCAGCCAAGACAACTAATGTGAAGAAGCCATTGGACGGCCGCGGTTTTTCTAAAATAGCTGATTGGTTGGCTCTCGTAGACCTTGCACTGACAATATATACAAAGATCAACATTCTATACACATATGTTTTCCTAGCTGTCATTACATCAAGGCTATCATATAGGTTGCCTACGGGCGTACGTCTATGAGATTCGTACATATGGGTTACGTACGAGAATCGTAGAACTACTCGTATAACTTTATGTTCGTACATAGGGTTCTATTCGACCAATTTCTACGGATTTCTACATCGGCCGATATTTCTATCAAATTCCCCGAAGTAAATGAATTATTTGATATATATATATGCATTTTAGGGCAGTTTATTAACGGAATGGGTTGACATTCGCCCTATCCCACAAAAATACTGGAAACACCCATAATAATATTATGTACGTATTTCAATTTTGTCCCAACAGCTCGGTAACTTCCTCGTACCTTTCCCCTGGATCCCTTCACTTTGGCTCCTCCCACCCTCCTTTCACTTGAACAACCAATGGCAATTCAGCTCTTTGTACTCCAACATTCTATCAGCTCACCTTTCTACGAGTATGCATTTTTCTGTCAAGGTTTTTTTCACTTGAAACTGGTAGATATAGAAATGGACCAAATTCCGATTACTGTTCTATATTTTTCAATTTTGCCCTAGTGCTTTATTCTCTAAGCGTGTGGTTATAATTATTAACTGACTGTTAAATGTACACAAATTCAAGTTTAAAAAGAACTCATCTGTCTCAATACGAAGCGGTTAAGTGACGCATAGATGTAAATATCAACGAACCACCAACAGCTCAGAAGCGACTCAGAAGTTTCCAGCTTCCTCCTCGACCCGGTAGGCGCCTTTGATTGGGATAATGACGTGAAATGAGTCAGTGGCCGAGTCATTACGAGCCGGACTTGGTTGCCTCTACGTGCCTCCGTCAGTCGCTGCTGATCTCACTTTTTTCCGTCAATTCCACAGTAAACTCGACTGACTGCTGCGTGCAGGCATTTTGAAGGGACCTTCGAATCCGATGAGCCATTCACGGGGAAGTGTCGAAAAGTAACGACTCGTGCGAGTATTTTCAACACGTACCATTTCTCAACAAGCAGTACTGTTTCATCTCTTGGATATAATTGTAAATGCACAAGTAGATAGTCGGTTTATGTTGATTTATTAGTTATAGTATTTATAACCTCAGTGTGTTCACTCTTGAGTATTCTTCCTAGAAGACGAGCCGGTATTCCTTATCAAAACCTCACCTTCAAATAATTCAATATCAAAAGCTTCAGATATTTCCAAATCGATTGTTGAAAATGGGTTTTAAAAGAAAACGCTCTTTTCGAAAACATTTTGAAGTGCACACTATTATATAAATTTATCTATTCATCCCTTTAAGACTGGAATCAGACCATAGACTCTATGGCATAGAGGATAGTAGGGTATTGTAGAATAGTTGAAAATGTGCAATATTCAGGTTTTCTGTTTAGTGCTGCTATTTTTCGTAAATATAGTATTTTACATTTTAATTACACTTTTTCGCATTGATTTAAACATTTAGCGAATTTTCGAAGAAGAGGAAATGTTTAAAAAACCATAATTTCTGAAAAAGTTTCATACCAATCTCCGTTCCAGACCATCCTGATAGTATAAAAAGTTCAAATGTATAAAAAGTTCTCTCGATGTATAAAAAGTTCAAATTCGAAACATCTTTAAACTGAGATGTTACTCGGCAAAAAAAGGAAACAAAATTTCTTATAAAACCAGTAACATAAAGGCATTTACATAAAACCAGTTATTTATTCGAAAATTCGCTCTTATAGCCATGCTGTATGACTGTGCATTTTTCAATTTCTTTCGATTATTATATTTTACTAATTTTAGACCGTGATTTCAAAAATTCCACTACCGTCGGAACTGTAAGTACCTGCTTAATAGTTTGTACCACTGTCCACCAAGTTCGTACCGTATTTGATTATAACTGTGAATGCCTTGAGTAATCTTTGTGTTTTCACTAATTTTGGTTGTTGTAATTTTTTTGTATCGAAGAGTAGATAAAATCATTTATACACGTTGTTTCTCACTTTTCTTAAGCCTGGTAATTTTGAATTTTGAAACTACAATCCAATGGAGAAAATTTCTCGCATTACTAATTAATAGTATCTAAGTTTTTACCGCCGAATGTTTCGCCACTTCTACAGCCGATGGACCAAGGCGTGCTGCAAACATTAAAACTGATTTACATTAACATTTTTAAGAACGCTGATCCAAAATAATAGCAATCGTTCAATTGGGAAAAAATAAAATTTGTTTATAAAATAAATTGGTTCGATGAGGCAAGGCACGTGGAATGTTTTAGCGAATTTTTGAACAAAATGTACAGAGCTCAATAATAATTATTGTTCTCGGTCCAAAATGTTTAAAACTCGAATTTCCTAAATTAGTTCATGAAACATGTGGAATGTTTTAGCGAATCTTCAAAGAAAATGTACCGAGCTACAATAATAATTATTGTTCTCGGTCCAAAATGTTTAAAACTCGAATTTCCGAAATATTTTCATAGCGAAATCCGTTTCAGTCCATCCTGAATCCACTGCCAAAAGACACCAAAAATTATATGTATACATTTATATTTATATATGTGTTACTCCAGAGTATAATAACTCTCGATAAAATTGAGATTAAAAGGTGGGGGGGTTACCCGTAAATTCCAAAAATGAAACGGTCTGACAAATGACACCTCACTTTTACACGCTGAATACGATGGTGAGGTCAGAATTGCAATATCTCATTCCGTTCTCAAACTGGAGCTCTTTGAAGATGAAGAAACGTGGTTGATACTTGATGTTTTTTCATGGACACTTCATGGAGACATTTTTCATAGAACCAATTATTTCTTCGAAAATTTGCTCTTAATAAGATAGCCGTGCAGCATGACTGTAGATTTTTAAATTCACAATTAAACTGCATAAAGGAAAATTGTGTGTGCGTACAATGAACTGTGTTTTAATTCTTCTACCATTTTCCATATTTAAACTAATTTTTTGCCATGTTCGGATTAAGCGAACGTTCGTATTATCGGGATTCGGCTTAGCGGGTCTCTGCTGAACTGGTGTTCACCTCACGCCTAAACAATCAGGACTCGGTTTTCGGCTCCCATGATGAGCAGCGTCGATCTGCTGATTCTCCATACGAAAACTCGCCGCGGCTCGTCTCGTCCTTTCGGAAAAACGGACGTCATCGGGATTCCTCCACGTTGGTCTCTTTCCTCGATACCCATTAAACTCCCATTTGGTCATCGGTAACCAGAAAGGCGTGGCGAACAGAGAAGATGCCCCCAATCACAGTCGGTATCGGAGGGAAAGAAAACGCCGGTATCGGTAATTGGCCAATCAGGAAAAGGTCCAATAACCCGTCGGTTATTGAGGAGGATTATCGCCCCTCTCCGTCCCATTTCTGGCCAATAATCGCAGGACTGTTAGATCCAGGCAGTGACCGATCGTGAGTTTCCGACCCCTAAACTGACCGCATTAACACCTTCGTGCCTGACTTGGTAATCCGATCCCAAGCCTAACGAGATGTGATGGTCCAGAGGAAGGAGAATTTTTTCCCTCCCCGAAGGCTTGTCCATATCCGATATTGGTGTTCATTGGAGAAGAGGAAAGTGAAATGTCTCTAAGTGAAGTTTTCCCCATAAAAATGGCTCATTTGAGCAAAATTGGCAGCAAATTAATCGCAAAATTAATTGCGGATAGCGGTTAGTCCAGTCAACATTTACATCGGTGCTTGCAAGAAAACTATGAAAAGTAGTAAGAATCATGTATGTATATGGATTTACCCTCAAAACCCCCTAATAACTGTTTTTGGTTGCCTGTCGTTTTTTGTAGAACGGCTATGACTACAAGTTTCCTTCTGGTCTCAAATTAAAGCTAATTAAATTTACTACCACAGTTGTATTGCTTATAATATTTGACGAGGGTTGAGTATTTTCCAAGTTATTCCACAAAATAAGTGACCATTTTGAGAATTTTCCACTTTTTTTGAAAGAATGTATCTTGAGAACGAAGAATCGTAGAAAGCTCGCTTTGGTACAAAATCGTAGAAAATACAGTGTTCTTTCAAAGTTAATAGGGTGACCATACCCGTCAGACCGATTCTTCATGGAGATATGGAGCAAAAACCGAAAGAAGTGCGAAAATGTCATGGTTTTTCGGCCATAACGGCCATTTCCCGAGGTCTTAGAAAGTTGGAAATCTGGATTATTACTACTGGTTGACGTCCTAACAACATGTGAAAAAATCAGAACGACCGGTTTTCTTGCAAGCACGACCCCTTTTCATGTACATCTGGACTGGACTAGGTGTATCGATCTGGCGGATCCAAGATCACTTTTAGTGATGTTTGTGTGATATTGCCGATATTTGGATCATAATTTGATAGGCTGCGGCTTCTAAACCTTCATCTTGAGTCACCTGTTGGGAAGAGTCGTCGGTTTCGTTATTAAAAAATTACATATTGTTTAACCTCAGGGCGAAAAGGGGGAAAAAGGGCCGATTAAATATTCTATTCAAGAGGCATTACCCAGGAATGTGATCGGGTTAAATGTTGTGTGGCCCGCGTGATTATCCCTCAGGCAATTGGCCTTCCCATAATATTCATTAGAGCCCCTTCATGATATTCATTAGAGCCCTCAGAAGTCGTGGAAGACGCTCTTAATTGTCAGGATCCGGACCATTCGGGTTGGTAACTCAGACGCCCGAAATGTGAAGGAGATCCAATATCGTGAGTGCTGAAGTTGGTCTGCAGGTTCAGGATGGGGCCAAATTGCTTGAAATTCAGCTGATGCAGCTCCTCGGTGTATCTCAAGTGCTGAAAAGTACACGTTAAGGATTAACCCGAGTTGCTTGTTAGACCACATTCTTCTGTCCTTAGAAGATTCAGCGGATTGAGCTCGGCAACATTTCAAAATTCAAAAGACCTGCAGGACTAAGACTGAAGGTTTGGAGAAATATACCAAATTGGACTCTTCAACTGTATCTCAAGACCAATAAACCTGCACGGCTGAAACTGTACCACTGTACTAATTGTACTCTGTATTGCCTCGATTCCTGTGGAACGAGTCTACGGTTAGAGGCCTGTTTTGCAAATTTTATTGTCAACACGAATGCAAGCTTCATATAAGTTTCTGCAAAGACATAAAATGTCCCAATGTGTTGCAGACTCGTATGCAAGCATTTAGTTTTTGACATTTTCATGTCTTTGCTTTGGCACATAAACTGAAACGGAAAAATTTGTTTCCTTGATTCACCCTTTCCCTCAGATCACGTCAGAACACAAGCGACAGGCGGGCCACTACGTCAGACGCACCTATGACGCACGAGCGTATGACGTCAGACGGCTGGCAGGAGGCCAACTAGTACGTCATAGCCTATGACGCACGAGCGTATGACGTCAGACGGCTGGCAGGAGGCCAACTAGTACGTCAGAGCCTATGACGCAAGAGCCTATGACGTCAGTGGGCTGGCTGGCTAGGTGATTGGGTTATAATAAGCCTCTGGAATTCCGCGCCTTCATTTTGCATTCATTTACATCTTCACTTTGAAAAATCCTTCATCTCGTCGCTAATTTTATTTTGATTCTTTTTTTTTGTAATTGTAGGTCTTTATGAGTTCTAATCCGAATTTGGGCACTCCAATGCGTAAATTCATTGTATTTACATGATCATTTTATAAACTATTTTCAGAAGTTTCAAAGTTTCATTTACACGTTCTACTATTATGGGCTTTAGGAGTTCTTCGTGAGTCGGAACAAGAGTCCTGGTGCGTCTGCTCATTAACCTTTGAACTGGTGATCCAAGTTTTCCACGGGGTGTGTTTCTGTGCAAGAGTAAGGCTAACTGAAGATCAGAATTCTCGCTTATGCATTTCATTATTAAATTCTTTGCCTCCTGAACATAAAAAATACTTTCGCTCTTTAAAATGAAAAGCACTACAATCGAAACTGTTACATCAATACCTGCTTCTTCGGGCCCTACAGGTAACGAAATCCTCACCTGAAGTCGCCTTCTTTCAGGCACCATCCCAAACAGACCGGAATATTTTCCGTTCCTCCTAAACTACTCGATTTCCCATCTCCGCCCTCATATTTACCTGTAACGAACCGTTTCCGGTTTCCCATAAAACACCCTGATCATCATCCCTTTCCGTTTTCACGTCTGATTTTGACTTATTGGTTCCCTCTCCGCCGAAATCCCCGTAATTTCCCGCACCCCATTTCCGCAGTATCCAAGCGAGCGTCCAATTATTACACCAATTACAGGATCCGCATCATCCAAGTCTGTAACTAACTGACCCGACTATTTCTACCTTCACATACACGTGTTAGTGACGATTTAGTTACCTATCAATGTTTTGGGCGAGAACTAGGTGATTTGACTTAGGAATCGAATACGGCCTATCAATATACTTTTTTGCTCTCAAGAGGGAGCCAACAGTTAGTTTTACGGGTACGGGAGACCGGGGCTGGTTGTCACGTTATATTTTTTTCTGACAGAGATATCGTGGTTTTTATTTTTTACATAGTTGAGTAGACTTCACACCAATCTAAAAACACTACTGAACTATATATGTGCATCCATTATTAGGAAATGCACGAGATTGAAAAATATTTCTCTCATGGGACTTCTTACCCCGAGCTGGGGCAAGTGGTCTCAGTTAGTGACGGGCGATACCTATCGATTTGAGTATGGTATCAAATATCTTCTTTCGATGCCAAGTACAAATGTCATTTGGTATCGAATATTTTGATTCAATACTAGTAATTTTTTCCGATATCAGAAAAAATACTCAAGTGGATAGTCTCAAAATTCCCGACCTACTTTATTTAATTTCGATTTTTACATTGCAAGTATCTGGTCTGAGGTAGTTTACCACTGGTACCAGTGCCACGATCGTTACGAACCTGGCGGATCTTGAAGCAACTAAGGCAGTATCGATTTACCGTTGTCTTATGTCGAGACTGGTCTTATAATCGAACACGACCACTATCGTTCTCATCCAGCTTGAATTCAAATACAGTGATACCTCGAAATACGATTTTACATGCTCTGTGTTATACTCGTAGTATCGCCTTTAAGCAGCTTCTCCGAGAGCTTCTCCGCAACCTTGCTCGTATGTCAATTTGTTCGTACCTCTAAGCGATTTCCCCCATAAAATTAACTGAAATGCCATTAATCCGTTCCTGGACAGGCCCAAAAATGTGTTTTTGAATAGGAAAAATGTACAAGGTGTGCGAGTAGCTAACATGGCGAGGTATATTATGGGCGTAGTCCATCAACGATATGCAGCTATGGTTGACAAATTGACATTCCTGTGTGGAGTAGGGAAGCACTCCTGTGATTTGACTGACTGAATGACACCGTCGATGTCAAGTTTTCCTTCTTGGCTATTCGTTTGATTTTATAAATAAGTTACATAAGAAATGCCATGAAAACCTCGTTGAAAGTAAATAAATAACGTAAAGTGATTATTTTTTGTAAATTTTGGGATAAATTAATTTTATTTTTTATTTATTTATTTATGATTATATTTTGCTCTAATATAGGCAGTTTATTTTCTTTTTTGAACTAATCTTTTTTAAAAATTCAAATTTGATGAATCAATTCACAGCAATTTTCAATTTCAATGCAACAGCGATGTAAGCAACCAAAATAAAATATTTAGAAGACCTGTTTTTTTTTTTAAATTTAATGTGATTGTTCATTTTTACCTCTTCTGAACTAGTTCCATTGGTTTTTTGACGAAGTGATGGCAAATAGCTTGATTTACAGGTTTTTTAACAGAAATTACCATTTTCCATCACTGTGCACCGCCGAGCGAATGCTCCGCAAGACTGCAGCCGCCGCGTTTCGTGGTACGAGACGCCCAAACGGGAAAACTAACCGGTGACATCGATTATGAAACATAATGAGACATCGCGGCACGAGCGATTTACATGTAACAACCTCGAAGCCGCGTCTCATTTGAAGGCGGGCGAAGCGACCGGAGGAAGCCGACGTCCAAATATGGGACGAAAAACGGCTTTAACGAGTCACCGAAATAGGTGACGCCTATCGGGAAAGACAATGGAGAGGACTGCGGAAGGGCGGAATGGATTAGCTTAGCGGTCCTTGTCTTGAGTCATTACTGGTAGTAATGAGTCGTGCGACAGCTGCCAGAGTGAGATTTTTCGGGTTCGAGCCGGTGGATTCCACATCCGTTTTGCTTCGGGGTGGACAATTAAGCTTGATTCACATGGAAGCGGAACCGCGGACTGCGGCATGCGTAAAACGAAGGGAGGGGGTAACGAGAGTCCCCCACCCCACTGGCTTTCTCCACCAATCACCTGGCCGTACGCATTCTGCAGTCCAGCTCCAGGAAAAGGAAAACTAAATGCACTGCTGAATAATTTTACCCAACTGTATCAAATATCGATATTTTCCATCAAAATATCGATAATTTGTTTTATCGATATTGAAGGAGCCCTATATATCGGATATCGATATTTTTCCTACGATATACCGGTTTTTTCAAAGCCGAGACTATCAGCATTGTCACCAGAAATATTTCAATTCATAATGATGTTACTCGTACAATACATATATATTGCTCAAACAAGAGTAAATAAAAAAAAATCCACAGGCATGCAGCATGGCTATAAGAGCGAATTTTCGAAGAAATAATTGGTTTTATGTAAAATGTCTCCATTCAAGAACATGATGTCCATGAAGAACATCTCAAGTATCAACCACTAAATAAAACTGTGACAATTATATATTTAGCACTGCGGTTTTTAAGTAATTTTTGCCATTTATCGGTATATCGATATATCTTTAGTTTGGCAGCCGATATATTGGCATATCGATATGAACGCAAAAATAATATCGATAAAGTTTGCTTCGATACCCATCCCTACTATGCATTTCGCGCTTTTGCGTCCTTAAAGTTTAGTGGTTTTAGTGCGCGATGTCGTGGTTGTTCCAAAACATCGCCGAGAACGAACACCCTCCCATTTCCGCCCCATACGTTTTCATCAGGGCAATTCCTTCATTTCTTTTTTCGCGCCCGAGCAAAAGCGTTCGGTGCAAGATGAGGAAGCGATGGTTTTGGCGCAGGGTGGGCGAAAGGCAGTAACCGCTTTATAAAAATTAATGAGGCAATAAACCCAACGCTGAGATTATGTTTCGGGTGGGGGAAAAGGATATCACGGAAGGTAATTGTTATATAATGTTGTCGTAATAAGGTTTCCCCGCCGGTTTCCGCTCTCAGCGTCGAAACCCCACTCGAAATCTTCTCCAGCTCGGATCATCAATTCCGCCTTATGATGAAACCTCTGAATACATTCAGACCGTTTCGATTGAGGTGGGAAAAGGGTTTCCGGAGTCTTTAAAGTACTCGGGCAGCCCAAGCAGATCAGTACTACATCCTCTGCAAATTATTGACAGAACGGTTTATTATCATCTTTGTGCAGATCACCCTTCTGTCATTTAAGACGAACTCAACCTTCTGAAGACCAAAAACGACTAAAAAACGTCGAAAAACTGTTCTAATCGATTCGGATAGAGTAAGAAAATTGGGTTGGATTGACTCATCGGGATTTCCGAAATTCCGCTCTCAAACTGGAGCACTTTGAAGATAAAGAAACGTACTCGATGTTTCATGGACATCGCGTTCGCTAATGGAGACATTTTACATAAAATCAATTATTTCTTCGAAATTTAGCTCTTATAGCCATGCTGCATGCCTGTGGATTTTTTTTAATTTTTAAACCTATGGCAAGGTGGACTTCTCCTACCACGGGCGGTAGCCCATATTGGGGAATCATTTCCGCCGTACATTCTAAGATGTATTTTCTTTCTGTATGTCCTTTCTTTTGAAAATAAATTTAATTAAAAAAAAAATAAAACAAGAAAAATTAGGTTCGAAAAACCTTGAATTTGATTAGAAACTTCACCATTGTTTTCAGCTGTTGAAAAATCTATCAACGAAGAGCTAGTCGGCAAAAAAGGAGACAAAATTGGTAATAGCACTAGTAAAATGGAGGCATTTTACATTTAAAAAAAAAAAACTATTTGTAGTAGGCAATCATATTCTAAATAACTGAAAGGACCGAGCCAAAATGGCGGTCAGCTGTGTTATCACCGTATCCAACTATCGATATTCCCTTAAATAATCGATTCTTATGCTCGCGAACACCAACTATATCTATCTAATGATCGGACCTCATGGTGGGGAGGTGGTGGCGGGGGGGGGGGACTATTTTGCGATGAATTGGAGGACGAGGACTAAGAAATAAACCTCGAGTTCGTCCAAAGTTATAACTTATACCCAACGGTAGGAGGAGGCGGTGAAGAGGTGGTGGTGAAGAGGTGGGGTAAGGGCGGGTGGCGGTGGGGGGTAGATTTGGTCGAGTTTTCGTATTCAAGCATCGTCCCAGCGGCCATTAGTGTTTGGAAGAGGTCTAAATGGTGCAGAGTGGGTGGCTGAGGGGGGTGTTGGGTGATGGTGGGGGGGATGAAGGGCTGAAGAGTCGAAAAAAAGCTACAAGGAAACGCTTTAGGGGGCTCGTGTGGGTTGAAAAATGGGACGTCGAGGGGGGGTGGAGGGAGGGTTGGGTGGTGATGAGGGGGGTTTAGTGGTGCAGGACAGTGGAGCGTGAGGATGTGGCGGGGGGGGGGGGCAATTTGACTGGACGCGGAGTGAATAAGAAAACCGCGCAAAGTGGACACGGTCCGCCTCCGGAGAAGGGAAGTTTTATGACAAATGTGAGGGAGTTCGGGAGGATAAGGAGGAGCAGTTGGTGGCGGAGGGTGGAAGTGAGTTTGAGGGGGAGGTGACACTTGAGACTGGTGGCTGACGAATATGTCTGGCTGACCGCCTGTCTAACTGTCTGTCTGGAACAGGTCAGCGCTTGGAGGCGATTCAAGCATAATGGCGTGTGTCTGTGAGCGTGTGGTGTGTGTTTATTTATGTGCAAGTTGCTTTGTGTGTGTGTGTATTTGAATGTGATAGTGTGTGTTTGGGCCTGTGTATTTGTATTTGTATGTTTGTCTTTGTATTTGTATTTGTCATATCGTCTCTCCCCGAGCTCACTTGTCGTAACCCATTAAGGATAAATTAAGGATAAAATACAATAATTGTATTATTATTATTATTGTAATTGTAATTATTATCAGTGTTATTTTTATCCAACAGCTGAAAACAATGGTGAAGTTTCTAATCAAATTCAAGGTTTTTCGAACCTAATTTTTCTTGTTTTATTTTTTTTTTTTAATTAAATTTATTTTCAAAAGAAAGGACATACAGAAAGTAAATACATCTTTGAATGTATGGCGGAAATGATTCCCCAATATGGGCTACCGCCCGTGGTAGGAGAAGTCCACCTTGCCATAGGTTTAAAAATTAAAGAAAATCCACAGTCATGCAGCATGGCTATAAGAGCGAATTTTCGAAGAAATAATTGGTTTTATGTAAAATGTCTCCATTAACGAACACGATGTCCATGAAGAACATCTCAAGTATCGAGTACGTTTCTTCATCTTCAAAGTGCTACAGTTTGAGAGCGGAATAAGATATTGCAATTCTGACTTCACCATCGTGTTCAGCATAAAATACTCTTCAAAATGAAGTGTCACTTGTCAGAATGTTTCATTGTGGGGAGTTATGAGGAATTTTCCCCCCTTATAACTCCCCAAAACCTGTGTTAGAGTGGCCCGATTCTGCCCATCTACGAACTTGGCCTTTCGATTGCCACGACAGATTTTTTGTGCAAATTTGAACTTTTTATCCCAATTCACTGAGTATTATTATTTTTTTCATTTGTATTTTTAATTTAAAGTTTTAAAGGTCATTTAAAGGCTGAACATGGTGAAATCGAAATTGTGATATCACATTCTGTTCTCAAACTGGAGCAGTTTGAAGATGAGGAAACGTGGTTGATATTTCAGATGTTCTTCGCGTTTTATCTGCTCTAATCTGGTAACGGAATGACCTCATTATCGAGGGCTGGTAACGGCTCTGAGGTGTGAATCGTGAGTTGTGAATTTGTTTCGTAAACATCGATATTCCCTACAAGTCGATGTTTAAGCGAAAATTAGACATCGATTACACATATCGACTTTATGTTGGTCGTCATCCATCTCCACCGTTACGGTACACCTACAGCCTCCATTGATAAAGTAGAGGCGTCCCTCAGGGAAATAAAGACCCATATTCTTGACGAGGTCCGGACATCATTCCACTCATCGGGAGGTGTTGAAACTTTAAACGGTTGCGTTGGGAAACGAGACAAAAACTTGTGAACGACGCGGATCGGTTTCGGAGCCCGCAACAAGAAACGTAAATCGATCCGATTCCGAAGCCTCTGATTGAGTCACATCCGAGATCCCTTCAATTACGACGAACAGCCATAAACCTTGCGATGAGATGAA
Organism: Stenodema calcarata; assembly: GCA_963920205.1. Classification (NCBI taxonomy): domain Eukaryota; kingdom Metazoa; phylum Arthropoda; class Insecta; order Hemiptera; family Miridae; genus Stenodema; species Stenodema calcarata. The sequence continues at coordinate 7,320,135 of OY986060.1, read as the reverse complement.
AAATCGGTTACGTTCAACCGCCATTCACCTGTTGTACCTGTGATTATTATCAACTGTTTCGAAACGAGATGAGAATTTTTTTTCTTCTCATTTTAGTCAATTACAGATCTACACAACGAAAACCACACATTTTCGTTCCTCGACGTAATACCTAATTTGTTGGGTTGGAAAAACGATTTTGATCTTCTTTAAAAGAGACGAGGTTTTCAAGGGTTGTGCGGTGATGAGGTAGCGACGGAGGGGTATCGTTGCGTTACGCCTGACTTCCACATAGAAGCCAATACGTTCCTACGAGGTTTTCTCAACCTGTAGGTACCTGTAATTTCTGTTGTGATTAAAAAGCCACATCCTTCCAATTGCGGTACTTCTCAGCACCTGGAGCTAGTTACCTCCAAAACCAATCACCCTCCGCTCTAAATACCTTCTTGGTGATTGCTCACGTAGAGAGCGTGATGGATAGATGTTCTATTTCTTTTTCTTCCTTTTTTTCTCGTTCTTGTTCTTCGTTCCCCTTCAGAGGTCCTTCCACCGATTTCCGTGTTCTTTTACTTCGTTCTTCGTTCCGCCTTTCGGTTCTCGAGCCGCCGCCGCGTTTGAAAAGCTGCAAATCCTGAGAGGAGAATGAGAAACAGTCGCTAACCGAGTGAAGTTTGAACGTGTTAGTGAGAAAGAGCAGTGAAAATGTGGGGCACGAGTCAACAGGCGGTGATTTGAACGAATTCGAAGAAAGTGCGCCAGTGCAATGGATTCAAAATATTTGGTTCACACCTGATTTATCAACACGTTGACTGCCAAGTTAAAATACAGGGAACTTTAGTCTCAAGCCGAAATGTTTGTTTCCTCTAAAACTTTCAAATAGCTACACTGGAGACCAAAAAAACCGGCGCAGTTGAATTTTTGTCGAAGAGTCAAGTTTAAATCGATAACAGTTGGGTTTGAGTCAATAGTAAGATCAATAACAGGGTTAACAGAGATTACGTGCAGAGGTCCATCCCTGTTTTTCCTTAACTATCCAGGTTTTTCCTGTAATGCTCTCTTGAATTCACGATAGAAGCCTACAGAAGCCTGCTGATGTTAATCTTCACTCCATAGTCCGTGCTTTAGGTCCTCTACTCACCCCAGCACACCGAACGGCTCGTCTTCAATTTGCTAGAGATCACGCTGCTTGGACTGAGCTGCTTGGGTTTGCAGCAGGATCCGTCGCCCTTGGACGCCCTGATGCCGGCCTTCTGGTGTAGCTACCAGTTTCACGGTTTCCTGTAGGCTTCTATCGTGAATTCATGAGAGCATTACAGGAAAAAACTGGATAGTTAAGGAAAAACAGGGATGGACCTCGGCAAGTAATCTCTGTTAACCTTCTTATTGACCTTACTATTGACTCTAACCCAACTGTTATCGATTTAAACTTGACTCTTCGACAAAAATTCAACTGCGCCGGTTTTTTTTGTCTCCAGTGTATTTTAAGTTGAATTTATTCGTCAAAATGTGACATTTGTCCATATTTAACAAAAAAAAAAAAAAAAAAGGTTTTCGGTTAGACCCACATTTTGGGTTTAATTGGCCCCAGGGAAGGAATTCATGGCTCGGGGCCATAAGACCCAAAATGGGTGCTCTATTATTCCTACAATCTAATAGGTACCACAACTATTATCACAAAAAACTCGAAATTTAATATTACGGTAATATTCATAAGAATAACACTGGTCTACAAAAAAAAGAGGGGTATACTTTTGATGCGATTTGTTGTATCCGTAGTATTTTGGCCTGCTGACGAATCCGCGACCAGAATTAAGCCACCGTGTCCCCTGGATGGAAGAAGACAATGTGCTACTGCAATTGGACTGATGTCATTTTTATATAGCACGAGATTTTTTGAGATTCCCGATTCAATTTAGCATTTCCCCAGGAAAAAACCCTTTTGGAATGATGAAAACAATAAGAGGAAAATAATTATTTTTTAAAAATTGGCCAAAATCTACCAAAATACATACGTCGCCAAGGCCCTATGCTGCCTGAAGGGTAAGAACTAAGAAGGCAACATGACAAATTATAGTTTCATAGTGTGAATACCATAGAAATTAGTTTTAGAAGGCACTCAGCTGATCCTGGGCCTGGACAGCCTCAAGTTTAAGTCCTAACTACGCTCGTACGGTGTTTTTTTGCCAAATGAAATCACGTAAAAAGCTTCATCCAACGGAATACGTTCACGGTCGAATTTCCACTGTATTTTTGCTCCCAACTTTTAACAGTCGTTACGACCTTTCCATCCTCTGATCAAAATATTGGGGGTTCTAACTCTTTTTGATTTAGGTATTTCGTTACCGTTCAAACGTATCTGCGAAGTTTTTGAAGAAAATACACCATACCGTTAGATTTTCTTCGAAAATTCGATAATAAAGGGTTCCTGAAATGGATACAATCGATTAAAATATAATATATCCTCGGGAAATTGTTCTTTGAACTTGAAATTGATATTACCAATCCCCTGGGACAATTTCCGAAGGATACCCTGAACCTCTCTGAATAGAGTTGTATACGCGGGATAGATTTTGACCAAAAAATCGATATTTTTCCGGTAAATATCGACGTTTACATGTACCTGCCTATTGATATATTTTAATCGATTGTATCCATTTTGGGAGCCCACTATTAGCAGTTTTCGAAGGAAACGTTGTTATTGGCCAAACTTTTTAAAACTCGAATTTCATATTAAAGGTGTTTTTACGCTGAACATGATGACAAATATTGACGTTCGTGTTCACGAACATGTTCATTAATATGAACAGGAACATGAACACGAATTCAGAATTTCGATGTCTAATTCCGTTCTCAAACTGGAGCACTTTGAAGATGAAGAAACGTGGTTGTTATTTGAGATGTTCTTCATGGTTAATCTGCTCAAATCTGATAACGGAATCGGGTAGGAGAAGTGATGTGAAGTACCGCAGCAGGGATTTTGTAACTGTAACCAGTGCGATCAGGTAAACCGCCCTTCGTCTTGTTAAGTATTATAAGTATTACTGGCGGTCAAGAGTAATCAGTGGTGGTACACCTATAATGAAGTAATGCTTCAATTCAGGCTTGTTCATCTGGCAAAAAGCTCCCGCCAACAGCATTGAAAGAAGCGTAGAGCTCCCTGCTGGTGTAACAGAGGAAACATATTAGGTGAAACCGAGGGTGACTAAGGGTGAGAGGGGGTTGTGGGAAGGAGACAGGGAACAGGAAAACATTGACGGTGGAGGTTAGGGGTAGGAGGATCTGGTTTCTATATGCACACTCAACAGCGAGGTGCGAAGCACCGAGCATCCTATGTATGTGGCTGGCGGGCATAATGGATATCATTCCTTTTTGCGGCTGAGGTTTTTTGGCGGGCCAGTTTTTACAACGGAGTTGTTTTTGGGGGGATATGAGTTTACCTGTTCAAAACACAAAACTCCGCTGGAATTATTTCAATTGAGTGCAACGTTTTTCCCTCGAGCGAAACCTCTTACTTTGAACATTCAACTTCGAGTTATTATTTTTTTGTCTGTTATTTTGTTATTTGTTATTATGTTTTCTTTCTCAGTCGGTTGTGAGGGCGGATTCGGGGTTTGTACCCGCACCCTTGTAAGAAAAAACTCCTTCTCCCGCACCTGAAGGAACATAAACGTTCGCTAGCCCTCAATTGGTGAAACGTTGGAAATCGGCTCGACCTGATTATCGAAGGCTGGTAACGGCTCTGAGATTTATAGGCTGAGTTAATGGGGTTGTAGCTCGTGGGGGAAAATCAATAGACTGGGATTGTTAATTTGACCCTTTCACGAGGACAAGACACTGTTGCCCCCTGAGATTCCCTGAAATCTCGGCTGTTTCCAATAAAGTAAGAATGACGATATGAAGTAGAATTGGCCACAAAGCATTGCCCTACACGGTGAACATTATAATTAAGCCGTCTCTTAACCCTTGTCTTGCCACCATCCCACGGCTGATCGACCGCCTTTCTTTGCAAAACACAACTCCGGACTCGAAGACTAAAACTGCCTCATGGGAAATGCAAATTGAGGTTACATGCCACCCGAGAATAATTAGCATCTTTTTCAAAGTTGAGCCCCGCCAATGCGTCGGAATGATAATTTCTGTCCGTGCAGGTCAGATCGGATCTTAAAATAAGCCGGGACTTGATATTTTGATAAGTGAGACGAGTGTTTCTGTTTTGTTTTTTCCTGTTTAACAGTTTCTTTTTAAATGAAGGCGACGGTGGGCGGTGTATGTGGTGCCTGACAGAGGCGATTAGGAGTAACCATTGCCATAGGGAAAAGAAAGCACTTTTCTACACTAGTTCTATACCACTTACGAGGAGAACTTGAAAACCAACATAAATTGGCTATAAATGGCCGTTTTCAGCACATTTGTGGGTCTTTGAACCGGTAATTTCCGTGTTATACGAGAAGCTGGTTTGAAAAGGCTTAAACCTGTCATCGAAGATCGACACTTAATTCCCAACAATTCCTACCAATTCGGGTTCAGAAATAAGCATTCAACAGTTGATCAGGCACATCGAAAAATTGGAGGAGAAGGAAATCAGCTGTCGGCCCCAGCCAGGACACTAAGGGACCTTTATCCAATCAAATCTACCATTAATACATTAAGAGTAAAGGAGGAGAGTAATATTCGAAGTTGGTGAGTATAGAGGGTGGAGTACCGCAAGGAAGTGTCCTTGGCTCCGTACTAACTTTAGCACTTCAGCTTTTCGGCCGCATAGAAAAGTCTTTGGATATAAAGGAATATCCTAGTCTGGATATAAAGGAACCTTTGGTCACAGATTCAGCAAATAATCCAATCACATCTACCAGAAAGACATTTCACAGTACAATTAAAAGAAGCATATTCGAAGTTGAAGGGCATAAAAGCAGGTGTACCTCAAGAATGTATCTTTCGCCCAGCACCAACTGAGCCTAACACTCCAACGTTTGCTGACGATACAGCGATTCTGGCAGTAGGAGGATCTAATCCATAGATACCGGGGAGCTGCTGAAAATGAAAGGCAGGAGTTCGGCTGAGCCAGCTCCGCAAAATTCTGAGGCATGTTGGGCGAAATTCGTTCGTAAACATTCGTTGGAAGAGAAGGAAATCAGCCTTATATGTAGATGTGTCCAAGGCGTTTGATAGGCATAAGAGACTCCTTGCCAGGATACGAAGACAAGGGACCTTTGTGAACAGATTCACCAAATAATCTAATCACACCTACCAGAAAAACAGCGTTTTTGCAAAACTTTATCTTACACTACGACTGAATTTGTCGCGTTTTGAGGAAGTCCAAGCTCTTCATTCGATTCACAACTCAACTTTTTATTTATTTTGCAGAACCGCTCCTCAATTGCCTTTTGTAATAACAGCAACCAGATGACAAGATGTACATAGGTATACTCTTCTATATGACCGATAGCAGGCACCTTTCAATCGGATAAAGGGTACTTTCAAAATTGAATAATCGGACCAATTGGATAAAGGGATTCGTACTTGTTGTTTGAAGCCAAATGTTGCAATACGAAATCGGCAACGATTGTTAACAGGACGGCAATTAAGACGGGGACGCAGAGACGGAATGAGTAATTGAACCGCTAATTGCGGGCAGTGACGGGAAATCTCTCATCCCGACCTGTTACCCGCCTTGATGAATCATTACCTCCGGCCGCTCCTAAGGCCCTCGTCGAGGTTTAACCTTCCTCGGGGAAAGAAAATTGATTGCGCCATCGCGTTGAGTACCGCAACCGTCGACTCTGTATATCCGTATATCCGCTGTATATATGGTCGGACGGGAGACCGAGTTGACAATCGACGAGGGGACAAAACTGACAGGACATAGACAAAAATATACACCTAAACGAGCATTACTTCAACGACTTTCTGCAAAATTTGTAGTAAGTACATGATTACTATGAAAACTCCTTTGCTACTAATCCGATTTGGGATATTTTATGTTTCAATATTTTTTTACAAGGGTAGCCTATTTGTATATTTAGCAAATCAACAAGTCCATGTAATTACAAGATCATATGCACCAACTGTAACCACCGGAAATATTGCGACGGGGTCTAGTCTAGCGCACAGACGGTCTAATCGATTTATTACAAATTTTCTGGTCGACCTGATAATAAATCATTTAAACATAAGTGTGCGGTGCATCATTGAGTGCTGTACGTAGAGCAGGGGTCCCAGTACACTCCCCTGGGGCACCTCAACTTGTTAAACGGAGAACTTGAAGGCGATTGGGGTTTCTGTGAGGTCGCTGAACCTCCAAAACGCAAGCAGTTTCTTCAGATTGGCTCATATTTTTTAGTCAGGGTTCAGACGTTTTAAATATTAGTAAAGCTTAAAATTTACACTTTCTATTTTCTTCCACTCTGAACCACTCAACATTATGTTTTCTTAGGAGCTGCATCCAACTCTGGATCAGGATTGTGGCAGAATTTTTTAGTTGCAGAGAAAACTCCCATTTATTCAGGAAACCAAGATAAAAATATATTTGGGTTCTTTTTGTTGGCTTTCTAATTGATTCACACGACTTTGAGGTCTTGTTAAGAAAGCATATATCTTCAATATTACTAGTATCTACTCCAATATATAACTTATAATTAGCTCCAATCTATAGCTACTGTGTGGATTCACTATATTAGTATATCAGTCTTCCGTCATAATTCCCCTTTGATTTCTCACCTCAATCCTTCTTCGAATGTACTGGTGGATTCCTTATGCATAGATAGAAAATGTTACTCGTACTTACCCAGTCTCGGTCCTATTTCGTATTATTCCTAACGGGCGTCGAAAATTGATTACTTTTCAAACATACGACGTTGTAAAAACCTTAGCTAATAGCGGCCAATGAACGAAATTTGGTGAGGCAACGTCTAATGATGGTTACACGATTGTTCGTCTCTGATTGATTAGCTAAATACGTCGTTTAGTCGCCGACGTTTTTCTGGCTAATTACACGACGGATAATTTGTCATTGGGTTCATTTAGGGGCCGTGGAACCCGCGTGGGTCATGATACAAAAGATAAGGATCGATTGTGGCTAATTATCCAAATCATCGAAACACCTCGGGGGGGAGGAAGCGGTGACCTATTGATGAGGATAGTGGGGGGGGGGGGGGGTCCTCTAATGAAGAAATGACTGGAGGGAGTTTCAAACGATCGTTCGGTCGACTGAGCAAATTAATGGAGTTTGAATTCGGCTGATTGCTTAGTGAATTTCTTCCTGTATGGAAAATGCAGATATACATGTTTCTAATCAGTACCAATCAGTAGTAAGAATAAACAACAGTTGTTATCCAGACAGAAGGGTGATATGTACAGAAGATTACAAATCGTTGGGTAATCATTTGCAATCATTTAGAGGTCTCAGTATAATATACTATTTTGTTTTTAACTAACATATTATTATTTTTTATTAATAAAGCCCATATTCCTATCACACTCCACGTATGAATGCCCCGAACTGGAAATATAACTTATGCTTATGATTAACGCATGTTATAGTACTCTCAAACTGCTACTAGATGGCATCTCAAGCTCATATTAGGGTGACACTGGACTGAGGTCGTTTTTCCCCTGAACCCTTCAATTAAGATTGATGTTCCACACAAAAATGTAAATAAATAACATTAAATGTTTTTAATATAAATTATTATAAATTTTATTATAAATTGTATATTAAGTCGATAGGGATGTTGAATACTCTGGAATGTTGGGTACCTACACATAATTATACTCCAAACACACACTTAATTATAGTTGTGGGTTCATATTTAGTTCAGAGAGGTATTATACATTTGTATTTGTTCATTTAGTATTTGTTGTCGACGATGGGACGTAATACCGCCGCATTACCTGTCTGTACATATTTGGGTGTTTCTCTTCCAACGCTCAAATTGCACGTTGATCAAAATAATGCAGCTTCGTCGTTAAGATCCCGTGCAAGATGGTGTGTGATGCCGCACTGTCAAAATTCACTGGGAATAACTACAATCAGGCGGACGGACGGGGTCGTCAAGCGCCGTTTAAACCTCGCTCATCTCCCTTTGTGCCGTTTTACACTCGCGCCTTCTAAACCCGAACGAAACACAATCATTTTCAGATGATATCATATACCAACAATTTTTAACAATAATAAAAGAGAAACTCCGGAGGTAAGTAGTGTGTTATTTCGTTTTTTTCTCACTTGTTGCTCGAGGGCCCTCTTTCCGTATAGGTCAACTAGCAACTCTCATGATAGGACACAATCAATATGCGTACGTTATGAGGGATGCTGAGGCAATTGTGGGAAGGGGAAGGGAACAACACGAGAATATAGTTCGTATCCGTTCACTAAAGTGTACCACTTGCAAACGAAAATACAACCCATGAACTGTAGGTAACTACACCAAACACGTTAGTTTTTCTCCACTTTCTTCCATCACCCCTATTATCTAGTGTATCGCAAAAACCAATAAATTCGAGTTCAAACGGTATATTGCTGTAGGTGACCCATATATTAGAGTCCTGACCCAACAGTTTCATGTCGTAGAGCTGCAGCTCGAATAGCTACGAGCATATAACGAATTCTAAGAGGAAGGCTTAGGTGGCTCGGCCATGTGCAGCGTATGGAGGAAGATAGGTACCCCAAGAAGGCCATGAATGGAACGCCAGGTGGTAGAAGGATTAGAGGTAGGCCCCGACTACGTTGGATAGATGACGTAGAGGGAGATCTAAGCCAGCACCAGATCCGAGGTTGGAGGCGAAGAGCATTGGATAGGAAGGACTGGAAGGATATAGTTTAGAAGGCCCTGGTCCCCCATGGACCGTAGTGCCAAGAAAGAAGAAGGAGAAGAAGATATAACGAATTCTAAGGGTCCTACAACACTCAACATTTCAAGACTAAGTAAGTTTAATAGGTATTACGCATTTGTTTTTAAATGCCAGACAATATTTAAACGTATAAATCATAACGCACAGAATGAGCTCGAGCTTTTGTATCCCACAAATTTGCATCCAACTAACTAACTTGTATCCGATCAGATAAAAGTTAGTTAGTCGGATACACATTTGTGTCATTTTTAACATGAAAACCACCAAAAGAGTCACTTCTTGGGTGTATATACGAAATAATGACCCTAAAATGGGTCTTGGGACTTAATCTGTTTAAGGACACTCCGAGTCCATCACTAGATTTAAACTCAATTTTTCTGTGGATGTGTTGTTACTTTTTCAATCCTTCGATGTCAATTTCTGTGATTTTTTGTGTGTTTAACGAAAAATTGTGTTGTTCTAAACACTTTTTTGGGTGTTTATAAGAAAAAATGACCCTAATATGGGTCTTAGACCTTCATCTGTTTAAGGACATACTGATTCCTTTTACTTTTAGTTGGTTTTTTCCCTGGACCCTTTATACGAAGAAAATGTATGCTATTATTGTATACTTTATAATACACTTATATTATGATGATATCATCGGCAAAATATGAGTTTTTCAGCTGGACTTAGTTGTCCTCACAAGATATCTGAAGCGTGCGAACTTTTTGAAGTTTGAATTGCGGTTTCGGTGTCTTCATAAAGAGAGGTTCAGACAGCTTGGGATAATGGGAATCACAGAAACTGGATTGATAACGCATGATAAGATTCATAACAAAGAAGAGCAGACTACGGGAAGCAAAAGAAGTTGGTTCCATTTCATCATTACTTCTTGACGAAACACTCATGACTTGTCTTGGTGTTGAAGAAACGCCAGTTCTTCAGAGCTCCCCACTGGCTGGCAAGTTTTGTTTTTGGTGAAAGCGCATATTCAGGATCGCAAGTGTCTTCAGTGGCCACAAGGTGGCATCACAAACACAAAACTAGATTTTCTCGAATAACCGTGTTTTTGCCAGAAACCCCTCAATTATTATGCACTTTTAACAGCAGAAAGGATTTTGCAGCTAACAAAAATTCAGTCTCGGGGATGAATTTAAGAATTCTAAAATGGGGTTTCATTGGTTAATTCAAAATGTTGGGCTCATTTCATCGAAAATTCGCTAATGATGTCATTATTTTTGCCCAAATGGCGGTCCTATTCTCTTTAGCTTTGTATTTCTCCTTCGGATTCAAACGCCGAACAATGTTGTGGGTGGTAATGAAATCCCACGTGTCGAAACTCCTTTGAGCCAACATGTTGTCCAAGAGAGCGAAAATGTTTGAACCTCACGATACCGCGCCCAGCCTACAGTTGTTCCAATTAGACGTACAAATGTCCCTCCTTGTCCTCCTCTCACTCCAACGCCGTTCTCTACCAGGTGTAAATCACTTCTTCCTTCTTTTTCCACTTCTTCTCCTTCTCCTTATATATTTCTTCTTCTTTCTTCTTTCTCGACCGCACAGCTTACAGCTGCTTGGAGGAGGAGGACGAGAAGGAGGAAAGAATGTTAATCCGGGCTAATGAACTGGCGCGCTCGCCCTCAGTCCCATAATGAACCAATGGCCCCCAGCTCCAATTAACTTTTTGACTTATAGATCCCGCCGGTCTCAAACTAATTCCAATTTTTCGTTTTTCAATTTTATTTTTTTTTTATTTTATTATCTTTTTTTCGACTTTACAACAAGTCTCCTCTTATGTGCGGATGCCCTCAAGGTGTTTAGGTTTTGTATTTTTTGTTCAGTCCGTTGACTGAACATGAGACTTTAAACATACATCCACGACTTAGGAGAGCGAACCAAACCACCGATATCACGAAATAGAAATCCAATTTTTCCTGTTTCTTCTATAAAATCTTGATTTTCAAAATCCTGAGCCGTTTTTACTCGATTCAACCCTTTTTTTGCCCTTCACACATCAAGATACAAAAAAATTAAGTCAAACGACGGTAATTGTTTATTACAAAATAAATTCATAAAAATTAGTCTTTTTTACCCAAGTTTCGTTGGTGACAATTAAAAATGCAAACCACTGAAAAAATGAGTAGGTATTTTATTCATTTCACTCGAAATAGTCATTAAAAAATTGGAAATTACTTACTCTAAGTCGTTTCTTCTTTTTTACACTAAACTTTGCCTCATTTAAAACACGTTTGGTAGTATGAAAAAAACTCAAGTAATTTTAAGACGAATAATGATGACACAACCAATAAATGACTAATATTTTGATAGAATAAATTTCTCGGTTCACCTCTCTTGCAATCCTCCCACAGCAGCAGTACGGTCACTGAGCTGCATGTTGTCATTTTCGAGAAAATTTATCTTCTCAATTTTCTATTTCCAATTTCGCTCTCTTGGCTGCAGACATAGGTAGGTTGGTTGGTGTGATGATGGCGAGTAGTAATGAAGGCGATTGAGAATTTCAGGTTTGGTTTGATGATGAAAAGTCATATCAAGCTTATCAGATCAGTGAACACAACTGTTGCGTGCCTCCTTTTTCTATGAAGGACATGGCGTACCTTTCCCGCATCTACATGGGGAGGTAGGCAGCTTGTGAGTTAGGTTGCTACCTATGCCACTCCTTCGTTCTCTTAAGAAAACAATTCTGGAGGAAAATTGAAGTTATCAGTTTGATTTTAAATGTATGCTCCATAAGCCATGCTGCATATTTTTCCTCAAGGCCATGTTGGTAGGCAAAACATGCAATTGAATGCATTTATCTAGTGGATATGCTAATATAGAATATTTTATGCGCTAACCTTCAAAGTATGCAATTTTATGCAAAATAAAATGGGTGTTTTTGGAAACAGAAAGGCGTGAAACGGGCAGATCACTGGGTATTTCTTCGAAATTCGTCGAGGGAGAAAATATCCGGATCATCTACTGGATCATCTTAATAACTTGCTGCCGGAAGCAATCCAATAAAACTTGAAAAAGTCGCTTCTAACATCGTAATTTTACTCTACATATTATTCTGTTGCCAATTATCGAATCAGCCCGCGGCCTAATAAACAATTAGAACGTACCGCCTTTCGCCGGACCGAAATGCTCCCCTAAGATTTTGAAACAGGACCCAGCGGCCGATCCGAATCACGGGTGGTGGGAGCAACGGACTTATCTGACCCACTATTATCGTGCAGCAATCAGGCAGTACGTGATTGATCAGTAATTATCAGTAAACGTCGATTGCGCGTAATCACGAAAGAGAGCGTGGGCGAAGGGAGGGGGCATCCTCATTACAGTCCATGGACCGTTGTACGGTGGTTGCTTTCCGCCCTCTTTCGAACAGATAAAATGAAATTTTGAACACTCATTTACTTCAAAAAATGTTCAGTAATCTACACTTACTACGCAGTTTTTTGTTTTATTTTTCTGGAGACAAATCGCTTTATAACGATATTTTTTTTAAAGTACGTACAAACGTATTACATTAGCACTTAAGGGACAAAACTCATTGATTTATCAAAATGCTACCAAATTAAGCCTTGTAGATAGGTGTACCTATAGGTACATATATGTCTAATTCGCAATCCACCAGTATATGTGTAATAATAGTATTATGTCGTCCCTTAAGATCCCACAAGGTCTAACTCAGTTGTCCCAACTTTTCAGGAGAGACAAGAAACGGATTTTCCAACATACGGTAGTAATTTCTATGGTTGTCGCGGCTTTTCTAAGTTGAAGAAGCCTTTTCCTGCATTGCAATGAAGGACAAACCAATGAGCTAGAAAGTCAGACCGAGAGATTTCACATAAGTATCCATTCCCAACTCATTTTGCCAAAAAACTGAGTTAGACCTTGTGGGATCTTAAGGGACGACGTCATAAAGCCTTAATGAGTGAGACGATTCTACGTAATTGAAACTTAACTTCATCCGCTGGGTTTAGTTTGTGGCTGAAAGAATTTTCTGATTTTTTTATGGAACATGTTTTAGCCTTCACATAACTGGCAAAACCGAGCGTCCGTCCGACCGTTACGGTAATCTATTTCTGATTTTATAAGAATTTCTGCTTACAACCAAACCGTTGCTACAGAAATTTATCTTCGCCATTTTCGATCGTACAAAGATCGTCCACCACTCGATGGAATGCTCTCGATTTACCGAACATTTTTCTGATCAACATAACTCTGTGACTGTACGAATAGCAGAGCTATGGGCATAATAGTTTTCAAATTTGTTTACAAACTGTGAAGCTGTAATTAAATTACAGCTAATACAAAATTTTGGTATGTAAATACAAAATTTCGGTATGTAAATACCAAATACCTTATACAAGAACTTTAGCCATCCCCGTGGTGGTAGAAACTTGAAATTTGACATGTAGCCTCCTTAGGGCTTTAACTTGACGCTGCCCAGGCCCCGGATTAGCTGAGTGTTCTACAACATGTACAACAGGCAAAACCACTTTAGCTGTTTTGGATGCAAAACCACTTGAGCGGTTTTTGGAGGCAAAAAAACTTGAGCTGATTGGCCTCCAAACACTAGCCATTTCTGAATAGTGCTTTTTTGGAAAAACCACTTGAGCCAAACTGTATATCACAGCTGGATATCATTGAGTCAAAATCTCTTTCCAAAACAGGTGGTCAAGAAAGTTAAGTAAGTAGTGCAGGTAAGTAATTTGCTGGAGAAACCACTCGAGTGTGAAAATCACTTGCTATGGCAAAATGCTTAAGTACCTATGCGTTTTGAGGCAAAACCAAATGTCACCAGATTTTGGTTGATAAGTGGTTTTACCTGCAAATTGGATGATGTAAAATGTCGATAAGTGGCTGAAATTGACAAAAACAAGTGGTTTTGCTTGCAAACTACCACAGATAAGTTGATCTGCCTCCAAATTAGATGGAAACCCCACAAGATGAGTGGTTTATACGATTTTTCACAAATTTTGACGAATTCGGAGATAAGTGGTTTTACTTTAAAAACGGCAGAATTGATAATAGAAAGTGAATGATATACGAGTGGTAATTTGGATTACAGAAATTTGGCTATGTTTTATTGGCAGCGCTGGCAATCTCTCAACTTCAAGGTTAGTGAGTTCCTATCAAATGGTAGTGTTCGGGACTAACGCGTGATGAAATTGTCTCTTGGCGAGCGGGCATGCGATTTTGACTCGATGTAAGCTAACGAATATTTGCACAGCGTGAAAACAACCATTTCATCTCAAGGGCCTCCGATCGCCCGTTTTTTCGGTCCGGACAGAAGCGCTGACGGGACCGAATCTACTTGGATTTCACAACGAGAGAGACTTCTCCCGTAACGGAAAAACACTTGATACACTTGATGACAACCGTTAACCTTAGAAAAGAGGGAAAAATCAAAATAAGTGCGTGATACGTAGAAAGTACCGAAAAGTTTCGTTTTAAGTCACCACGCGTGCCGCAACGCGACGCTCGACAACTCTCCCGAAACGCTCGGGAAAAACTATCAGTTCCACAACGACACATGAAACTCGCTTCTTGTCGACGATGACCATCCTCGCTATCCTGATTGCGTCGCCAGCTATTATACGGACCGCGGTAACTGTACACGGAGCCGTTTGAATGTCCAAACCACTTTAAATGCTCGGAGATTTTCTTTTTTTCCTCCTTTGCATCCCAGTGACAACTGTTCCCTTCCGGTGAAACCGTCTTCCTGTTTATGAGCGGGTTTCCGAAGACCGTTTTCATTTCATTACAGAGCGTTCCAAGGACTCTGACCAATTCCCCGCGTATTACGGGTGGGTATTCAATTGATCAAAATAATCGGTCAAAATCGGTTAGATGTCCCTAACTCTTAAACTTTTTCTATTGAATACAATCTGCCGTCCGCTTGATCTTGTATGTCCAACTAATCGATATGTCCAACTAATCGATATGTCCAACTAATCGATATGTCCAACTAATTGATATGTCCAACTAATCGATATGTCCAACTAATCAGTTGATTGTATTCGAAGCCATACTTCATGATATTACAGAGTTTTGGCCGCCTCATAAACTAACCTAACCTAAGTTTTTTAGCGATATTAATTATGTCTATAGCATACAGAGCGTTAGGAAATCACTGACAATAATCGAATTTCTACCTTCATTTTCTACCTAAGAAATTTTTTGACAAATAGGGTATAGGTAAATAGAGGATTTTCAACTAATTTTAACACTTTTCATAACCAAAAAACTCTGCAAATTCTTGACACAACGGTTTATTATCTTCCTTGTGCAGATTACCCTTCTGTCTATACCAGACTGTGTTGCAAATCGGCACCATACCATATTCTCACCGTACTCATACCATTTCTTTCCTATCATACCGTACTGTACTATACTAAATCATACATACAATAATACACCATACCATGTCGTACCAAAATTCGTTTTGAACCCCTTCCCCTTGACCTAGGGTTATGAAAAGTTTCGAGGACCATTGTGGGGTTGGTCTCCTGTCAGCCGTCTTACGTCATACGCTCGTGCGTCATAGGCTCTGACGTACTTGTTGGCCACCTGCCAGCCGTCTTACGTCATTCGCTCGTGCGTCATAGGCTCTGACGTACTTGTTGCCCTTTTCCAGCCGTCTTACGTCATATGCTCGTGCGTCATAGGCTCTGACGTACTTGTTGGCCTCCTGCCAGCCGTCTTACGTCATACGCTCGTGCGTCATAGGCTCTGACGTACTTGTTGGCATCCTGCCAGCCGTCTTACGTCATACGCTCGTGTGTCATAGGCTCTGACGTACTAGTTAGCCTCCTGCCAGCCGTCTTACGTCATACGCTCGTGCGTCATAGGCTCTGACGTAATGGCCCGCCGGTCGCTTGTGTTCTGACGTGATCTGAGGGAAAGGGTGAATCAAGGGAACAAATTTTTCCCGTTTCAGTTTATGTGCCAAAGCAAAGACATGAAAATGTCAAAAAAATATGTAAATAGGTACCTAAGCCCAACTGTAATGTCAATTTTCTGACAATAAGTTTTCGACTATAGTTTTCATACCTTTTTACTTAAGTACTTATTGCAATTTGAGACTGATAATGAGCTGTTTGCAAATAAAAAGTCTGATAACTACTTTATTACATCTTATTAATCTATTTTCAAGTTCCGATTCACAGTTGAATGTATTTTATTTAGATGTCGTAAAATTCGAAAACGATGGAATGACGAAACCTGTCGACTACTGACTCAAGTGATACTGTCGACTTCTAACACATGTATGTAGACTACTAGTGCAAAACCATGTCGACTACTGAAGAAAATGTTGGTCACTGGTATCGACTACTACCTAGAGCATTGGGATTTGTTACAAAACTTGTTTTTCCCTTTTCAAACCATGTTGAATAATATTTCCCGCTGCCAGGTCTTTTAGGGAAGGATCTTGGGTACACAATGAACAGGTTTGCAATGAGAAATAGTTGATAATAATTTAGGATCTAGACATTTAGGATCTAGACATTTAGACCTAGTGATCTAGACAGAAGGGTGATCTGTACAAAGAAGATAATGAACCGTTGTGTCTAAATGTTAGATTAATTATTATTATGAATTTCCACTAATTATTATTAAGTTTATCAAGTAGATACCTAGTAAAAATTATTATAATTTATTGTTAAATATAAATAATTTGTATTTAATTAATACGATATAATTCTAGGGTTTTTAATACTTTTTAATTTTTCTATAAAAGAAGTACCTACCTACCAACAAACATTCGAAATTACCTTCATTTCCGTAGCACGAAACGTACCTCAGAACAACAAACTCGACATCACTAAAACCATATGATGTTCTAAACAGCTAGTTAGTATGAAAATCGAGTCGACCTGTATTTAATCGACCTGTATTTCAACCGTTTGATTCAAGATCGCGTCGACAGGCTCAACCTTTGAGCCGTCATTGTGAACGAACGGCTGGTCGTACAAAGCTGCGGATGGTCTTAAAAAATTCTTAGGAACAAACTCTATCTAAATATGAAATAAAAAACATACCGTTCTGTATGAAATTTTCGAGATATGAGATTTTTAAATTTTCAAAATTCGTTTTGAACCCCTTCCCCTTGACCTAGGGTTATGAAAAGTTTCGAGGACCATTGTGGGGTTGGTCGAAACCCATAAAAAAAATTTCGTAATTTTAACTCAACGCTAACTGGGCAAAGTGGCGCGGACGGCGTACGGCGTACGCGGACGGCGTACGGCGGACGGCGTACGGCGGACGGACGGATTTTTTTTTATTCGATTTTCTGAATCTACGTATCTTGAAACGTAAACCAACAAATTTTGAGGGGGGGTTAAAATTTTTTTTCTTTGGGCGATTCCAATGGTTCATTATCGAAGATAATAAACCAAAAACTTCATTTTCCAAAGAAATCTTTTTTGAATTCACGATTTTCCTAGTCATTAAAATACAGTCCACTTCTTATAAATCACCTACCAACAAATAGTCTAAATTACCTTCTTCCCGGAATCGAAGGTCATTCCAGGGGAGGGTTCTCGTCGATGCGAGTGATGGGAGCCGCCGTGGTGGGGGTCGCGCTCGGTTACCCTTAAACCTCGGCCCCTGACGCTGGACGTTTAAGCGGCCCGAAGGGGGTCGTTTGACGGGCGACTCCTGATCATCAGGGTCTTGGGACGGTGGATATTTTCCCCGTTTATTTCTGAAGGAAATATTCCGAATCGTAAGGTTGAAACGAAAAAAACTCAGACTGGTTTCCCCCGCCATCGCAAGACGGTCAATTGGTTTGGGGGCTTGGAAGTGCTCATTTTTCCTTCCCCCCGCCACTCGATTTCGGCTATTTCTTCCCTTTTTTCCGGGAGGTAATGGGCCGATATCACCTTTGTTTACGGCCGGAGGAAGTTGGATCGCCACACAAGTCCAGTTCCATGTGATCAACTCTTGGAAACCAATTTTCTCAACCATAAAAAAAAATATATATATTTATTTCGGCAAGAGACAGAAAAATAATAAACACAATCATCTATTAGTAACAGATCCAACACATAAATCCGTAACATAAAATATACAAGGGAAAGTGCAAATTAAAAATCTCAAAATTGAAGTCCTTTTAGTCCATTCAACGTTTACCATCACCACTCAACGTTTACTCGTCACTATGAATTTTTTAGTTGTTGTTGTGACCCAAACGAATAGTAAGACACCAGAAAAGCAGCTTCTAAACACTGTGTTATAGCCAAAACCTACTAAATTTTCGCACGTTTTTAGGTGTTTACGCAAGATCTAATTAAATAAAGAGTGTGACGGGTATGGTCACTTATGCACTTGTTTGAACTCTCTTCAGCCGCGGCTCATAATATATTTCATATATTATATTCACACATGCACATACCTATTATATGTTATAATATAAAATATAATACTATATATTATAATATATAGTATTTCAAATTGTCTATGAAAAGTCAGTTGACCACGGGGCCCTCACTAGCCACTAGCAATATCTTTTACATTTCTATGAAAAGTACAGTTACGCAGACATACAGCAGTCGTTTTCGGCAGATCAAAAGCGAGTCGAATCCCTCAAACATCCGGCGGTAGCGCTTTCCGAACCATAACCTCGTAACTCCAAGCTCTCACAAAACAGTCCGTCAAGTCACTTATGAGGGGTCTCCCTGGGACCATCATCGGATGAGGATGCCGGCAGTAAAACTTTACGCCCCCTTTTTTTTCGCTTTTTACTTTTTACGCCCGCCCGATAGTTAACAATTACAGAACAACACGAGGCCCCCATAAAATTGTCCGGTGGTGAAGATGAAGAGAAACATGTTGCAGGAGCAGGAGACGGTGCCGCCGCTGAAGAGCGTTCAAACGAGCGGTGCGGTTCGGGTTTCTGGTGTCGAAAATGTGAAACGACTATTTACGACATAATATCTCAATCATTAACCACTGAATTCGAAAAAATATTTCAAGATACGTAAAACTCGAGCATGGAACCAAAAAGGCAGCAAACTTTCCATAACGGTTTGTTATCTTCTCTGCAGATCGCCCTGCTGGGTACACTATCGTTGCGAATCCCACAACTATACGAAATAATTGGAGTAATGAGCTGAAATGATTGTTTCAATAAAAAAAACCTGTCAGATTCAATGAAAGATTCATGCTAAATGCAAGAAAATAACTACAGGGGTGGGGTTTGAGCAACCGCGCAGGCGAATGACCAACGATTCGAAGTGGACAGGAAAAAAACGTAACTGACTTCAAATTGAACTTAATTTCACAGGGATTGTTCAGAAAGATTTAAATTCAAATGTAGAGTAGGCTTTGCCTTCTTGGACGCCTCGAATGACCACACTCAAATGTTTAAACTGTGGTAACAGGCCTCAATATATACAGCTGAGCTTATTGCTATCCTAAAGGTCCTGGAGTATGCCAAACAGAACACCCAACATTATTCCAAGGTAGTGATACTGACCGATAGCATAAGTGCTTTAACCAACAACGGACTTGTATTTGGTTCTTTCCTCTCTCAGCTTCTTATCACGGACATAAGTGCATCCCAATATTGATATTGAGGGTACTCTCAAAAATGGTACATATTGTGTGACAAAACCGCCCAGGGTGGCGAATTGCTGTTCCACTGCTGGCACCTGTTGTGGCACCAGCGCAAAAGTAGTTGTTTTGTATTGCATCGGTTGAGCTTTGGCCAAGTTTGGTGATGGCCTGCTGACACTAGTTCTTGAATTACGCTCGTTACGCCATGCTCCTGGTACGGAACTCTCTTATCATCAATTGATTACCACATACAGTCGTGGCAACACCATTTCTGCCCCTCTCGGTGACTTCTCCGTTTATATTTTCTCCTTATTCCTTTTCAGTTTGTTCACAAGTGAGGGAGCGATTCCCAGAGCGAAGAGAGACCTCGTCGTATTACCCAGTTGAAATCCTCGCCTCGCGTCAAGTGACGGCGTGAACGGTTTTTACGACGTTTCAGAAAAGCGGTTCGACGAACTGCTACCGGACTTGAAGGGAGTTTTCAGCTGCGGGAAGACCTTTCGCAGCTACAGGCCGTGGGATTCGTTAAACAGTTTCTCTTTTCCCGATAACCCGTCACTTAGGAAGCATTTTTCCGCTGAACCTATCGATAATTTCCTTCTACGTTCCACCTAGTCGGTTTTCAAGCTAATTGGCCGTGCGGGCGGTGCTTATGGTTTTAGGGCTCCTGGACACTGCGTCTTTCCTCGTAGTGTTCCGCCAAATCGACTCGGCGAAACCCTAGTCAATTTCAGCTAATTTTTGCAGAAAATACGTTTTCGCTATCCGTCCAAAATTGTTAAAACCTAATTTTCGAGAAAGTTTTCCTATAAAAATCCTTTAAATCTAGCCCTGAACTTCAACTTTTTTTTCGTACAACTCAATTTTTGGCCAAAATAAGTTTTGGATGCTACTAATAGTTCCCCACGAGAGTGCGATAAAATTCGGTTTTCGACCACCTGAAAAGTAAGGTAAACTGAGTTGTGTGATGCTGGTTCGACGATATGGTAACCTTTATATGGCTGCAAAACTGCATTTTTTTGCAGCAGAAGCATTGTTTTGTGCATGAGGCCAATAGTAACTATTCAGCATAATGTAAATGATTTGTTAAGTTCACTCTCAATCCTTTTTTCTAAACGTATATCAGTAAAATTTTTCATTTTTTTAAAATTAGAACAAAAATTACCAAGAAAATTTATAGCTAGGCAGATATTTACATATGATTCTTGGAGTCTATTGACAGTGAATTTAAGATGGTCTGGACTGGATTTTGGTATACAAATATTTCGGAAATTCGCCAAAACAAAACTCCAAAAACACTAAAACAATACTCAAAACCATACACTGGAAATACACTTGACAGTGTTTGACCACCATTTTTGTGTCTATTTGGATTTCACTGAAGAAACATATCCTGAGGAAGGACTGAAAATTAGCAAAATGATGTTACAAATTCATTATTTGATGTCATTGTATAAAAATCTCTTAGCCTGATTGTTAAGTAGGTACAAGTGAGAGTTATGTTCCACCAATCGGGTTGATATTAATAATTAATATTAAATCCAGGAGGAACCGTTAATTACTAACAGCAGGAGGACTTAGTTATTAGTTTGGTTGCCTTTCGTCGGTTTTGAAGTTTTCTGTAATAACCACCCTGCCAAACAAACTAAGGCCGACATTATTGATCTGTTGTGCATGTTGAAGACACACTCGTATACCCCTGAAAAACCGGTATCGTTATCACTAAGTGATAACGATACCGGTTTCTTGAAACTGTTTCAATCACTTCAATCACAAGTCTTGTGATTGAAGTGATTGAAACAGTTTCAAGAGCGGTCTTAAACGTGGAGTTCGCAAGTTCCATTCTTCTATTTTCATTCCATTAATATGAAGAAGTTAGATACTAAATAGTGATTGTGTTCAATACTGTGCTCCCCGCGTTGAAAAATTCTCTCAAATATATTTATAACAGATACCGAAATCGTATATTTTATAAAATATACGATTTTGGTATCTGTTTTGTATCTCGCCTGTACTGACAGCTACAACAATGTAATTTTCGTTACTGATCGAGCGAGTTAGCTTTTCGTTGCCAGTTTGTAGGTTAGTTTGAAAATTCGCTCAACTGTTTTTTCTCGGTATAATCATAAACGTACGCTTACGTACGAGGGAGACAAACTACGAGCTGCACATTGACGGATGAACCGTCTCGTCTCAACAATATCTGTACAGAATCAATTCGCTCTGCCAAATACGACCCCACTCCGTCGACCAAGTCCAAAATCAAAAACGGTTCTTCGGGAAATGCCCCAAACGGTAAACCCGTCGCGCAATCATTTCCCCAGTTATTTTTGTGAGGTTACGAAATACAGAATTACGCCTGCAGACAACCTCGGTCTTTTTTCTCGATTCCCTCCTGAAAGTAAAGGGCGGGTCCTTTTCACAAAATGAGGTTATAAAGTGAAATCAGTTAAGATAATCTGTTAAACCGAAGGAATCTGACAATGACTTTGTGCTTGGTCAACTGTGGAGAGCGTGATGAATTCTCCACACCGAATAACCCCTCCGGACCATTGCTACCGTACCCAGCGTTTTTTTCTCTTCTCTTCTCTACGGAGCCCAATTCTCCAACACAAAAATAATCCGTCCATTTTCTTCACCCATTTCCTCCAACTCATAATTACGACACCTTTTGTTCTGTCGACTTTGTTGAAATTTGTTCCCGGGTAATTTATTAATGATACGTAATGTTATTGGTCGGGAGGGCGGTTTCCGTGTTAAACCGTGACGTCTGCTGTCTGGAATGGACACTTTCATGCGGTTCGAGGGCTTTTTGTTGTAATAATAGGTCAAAACAATACTGCCGCCCTGAAAGAAGAAATAATTGCATTTAAAGCAGACCCCCGACTCCAAAAAGAACTCTTCAACTCCAAAGTTTTTGGTCGAAATTTGCGTATGTTTGTGTTATTACTGTGAACAAGAAGAACCCAGTAGTTGGGAATAATGTAGGTACTTATTTAAAAAAAAAATAAAAATAAAAAATAAAAATAGGACAATATCCGTATAGATGCGGTTTACTAAGCTTCTTCCTGTCTACCTGTATTTGTTTTAAAATATTACCTTTGTTGTAATATTATTGTTCTAAAAAACCAAATGTTAAAAGAAGACCCGAATAGAAGCAACGCCATGTTTTGAATCGAAATCCCTTGATATTAGCGTAAGTTGTTATTTCTAGTCCAAAATAATTTATTTAGAGGAAATAATTCGCTGATGTGTGTGATCTACTAATAGAGTAGTGTAATCATCTATTCGGGAACTGCCATCTATTCTGGCGAAAAGCCACGATTGAATATGAATTCGTTTGACCGTACTTTTGCTTTTAACATTGTGAGTGGTTTTGCTGTCACCTCTTCCGGTGTTCAGTAGGATGAAGTCACCTAACTTTCATGTAGAACAGTTTAAACTGGATTGTCCGTAGGACTGGATTAATTATGGCTGATTATTTGGTTGCCCATGTTAAACGTTTATATTCATTGCACATTAGCATTATTCAACATTATGTACAATTAAAATATTTAAAAAAAAAAAAATGCCAAACTCATCAAACGGTCCTGTAGACCACGGTTACAAGCATGTCTCCTTGCAAACAAGAAATGTAAAATTTACCCATTTTCAAATAAAAACATGTTTTCATTCATTCATTCATTCTATTCTGGAACTGACTATAAGTATAAGTTTGATTACTTCATCTTTTTTTTTCGAAAGAAGATGTTTCAAAAAGTGCAAAAATTGACCTCATGCGCGAAAATTACCTTCTCCTGAATTTATAGAAACACAAAATAGACAATAATAAATTGTCTTATAAATTTGCGAGTGAATAAATGAGGATTGATGACTATGAAATTATTCGGCAAGATGATTTTTAGAGGAGTACCAACCCACTGAAACTTCATGATCCCATGACCTGAATTTTCATTTCATCCCGAATGAGTTTTGACCTGAAAATTGGTCCTTGAAGGGTTTTTGAGGGCGCTAAAAACGAATTTGGGATAAAAACTGCGAATTTCCGAACCATGCGCACACCCGATTACTGGTATCGACTAATTCGTAGTTTACATAGTTGAAATCGTGGGGGTTAGTGCGAAAACTACCCTTATCCACCTTTTTTAATATATGGAATCAATTAATGTGGCATGATTCATATAATTCCTTACCGTATACAATACTAGGTAAATTATGAAACGCATTTGCTTCAACTTTGTTGTTACTTGACTGATTACATTAAAACTGGAAGGTCTGGCTGGGCTTGGGTATCTCACTTTCTCAAAATCTTGGGTTAGGGTATTTTTTACTGTTCGTTGGAAACTATCGAAAATAGCCAATGATTCAATTTTAAAACAAATAATAATACATAGTTCTAAGTGTCCTCGACTTGTTATATCATTGTACCGTTCCGTGATAAGATATTGAAACCCGTTCACGAATAATAAAACTTGGAAAGCACTTCCTGAAAGTCACTTTGGCACCATGGAAAAAATGATAAGAATAAATAACCCAGCTGAACAAATGCAATACGAGCAAAAATACCCAAGTCTCACTTGGGGATCAGCTGGTCAAAACCATTAAAAGCCATAATTTTAGAATTATTCTACCCAAATCCCACTTGATTACCACCTTCTGTTTTGAAATTAGGTACAAAAAAAAAGACAACCCAACTCCTGATGGACGTTGGTATTGCTGGCTCTTAGCTGCACTGTAACTATTGGACTTGGGGAAACCTATTTTTGGTCAAGTAGCGCTAAAATCGCTTGAAGTTTTTTTCCAGTGAATAATAGGTTGTAAACTGTCCCCTGGGACTATTATCTCATTTTTTTGAATTGGACTTGGGTAGTTTTAGCACCAACAATGTTTTTAGGTCATGTTGTACAGCACTATTTGACGTAAGGCCATGTTGACCAGCTCTATCTTAGGTTGGCCTTGTTGCCACGTCACCCTCGATATAATATTTTACACATAAAATGAATGTTTTTTAATAGAATACTGATTTTTGAAACGTGCTCAAATTAATTTGCGCAGTATTGTCGTTTCCGGACATTACCAAGGTGGAAATGATAAATAAAATGCGAACGTCGTAGGTGACTTATGCCATTAATTTCCGGATTTACCACAAACAAAGTCCTCGCTCCGCCATCGAAACGAGTAGGCCGTTTTTTCCTCGAACGAAATGATGGATATTCCCTGGAAACCTTGTTTATTTTCTCAATAGAAATCACTTCTTCAGGTTCAAGTGATAACCAGGTCCTCCGTTGGAATGAAGGCGTAAGGCATCGGAGACCCGGTGCCGATCTTATCGTGCGCAGTTCCTCAAATCCTCGGCCGTAAAAAATAATTTTCGGCTCCATTGTCCGCTCCCCAACTGTCCAAAACAATTTATCTTGATTTGTGAGCGTTTTTTTGTGCGTTGTCTCCGATATATTTTTTTTCTCTTCCCCCGCTCGTTTCCGTGTAATGTGTCCCGGTGAGAGAGATTCATTGTATTTAGTGACCATAAATTAGAGGATTAGAAATCAAGCTGCTACAACCACCGCTCCTACACGATTTTTCCCTTAGATGTCTATTATACTGAAAATGATGAACGTCACTGAGTAAGAATATGCCTTAAGTCGTATCATATTCGGGAAAAAATATAAATAAAAAAATTGTCCTCCTCTGATGTCTATTCTAATCACTCTAAACTACTGTTAGATCCCACAGGATACACTTATCATAAACAACAATTGGAGTGTTCAACCCACCAATTAGAGACCAAGAGAAACAGTAAGAACCAGTCACAACAGAGTTGATCGTGAAATAGTTCATTGCAGGTACTATTACTAGGCCACATTTTTGAAGCTACTGCTGCTGGGCGTAGCAAAGGGATTTACCTACTGCGAATTAGCTTCGTATGCCACCGGTTTTGTGGCCCATACTGCGAAATCTTGGGAACGATACTGCTCAATCATCCACAATCTACTGCCGCTGATGACCGAAAACAGCAATACATTAATGTCACCACCTGAGAACATGTAATTCAGAATATTGACTCCCAAGTATAATTTGGGCCTTTTCAATACCTTCAATATGCTTTAATTTACTTTTGATACGCAATATTTCCAATATGCTGCTAACAATTATGATTTAATAAATAATAATATTATTATTATGCTACATATTATGCTATTTCTTGATCATTTATTATAATATAATACATTTTACCACCATGCCAAAAGCGCCAGTCTGCTTTTTTGATCATTTTCATTGTAGTGCACTCTAGGGTACCCTGAGTGGGGTTCTCCTTGTGGATGCTTTGAAAAATGAGAAATTCGTTTCTAGTAAGTATCTGATACGAGAAACGAATTTCTCATTTTTCAAAGCATCCACAAGGAGAACGCCACTCAGGCTACCCAAGAGTGCACTAAAACGAAAATGATCAAAAAAGCAGATTGGCGCTTTTGGCATGGTGGTAACAATATTGTTGTTGTTGTTGTACTTATTATTTTTACAATTCATTTATTTATTTATTATTTATTTTAAATGAAGTGAAAACCCCGTTTTCGTAGCTTAATAATTTCAAACATTTCCGGGTAGGGGGTGGGGGTAAGACTTTTTCCCGACAATGGTAAGAATTTTGCCCCTCGGCGGCCCAGAATAAACCTAAAGGGGTTTTGAGCAGGACCATCACTCATAAGCAGCATTTTTTGGGGTCCATCGGAGGTTCTTGTAGAGAGCAGTAGGTAGGTACCACTGGTTCACTCCTACGCCCCATATCAAACACGCTAAACTATATGAATACTTCGCTTTGCATCGGGCGGAACCTTTTCCAGGATAGTAATCAATATTGTCATCGCCGACCTTCCACACGTACTCGAATGTTTCTGGGGCTGTCCAAACAAATCACACTGAAAACTCACACGCGCCGCCCTTTCGCCGTATCATTATTTACGAATTAACATAATTGGTGGGTTGAGGGGGGGGGGGGGGGGGTGCCGCACTTTAGAAAACCCGTCGATCTGTGTAATACTTCGAATAACATTTACTCACAAATATTAGTCCTGGAGAAGGAGGTTTTAGTGATTGGTGACATGAGCGAATGGATGGGGGAGAGATATAAAAAAAGCTTTAGCTCAATTAGATTATCGATTATTCTCGGCCGCATGGGGCGAAAACGGTGACCGGGGGCGTCCAATAATTGCTGGTAAACTGCAAATACCAAAATGCTACCGCTTTGAAACGAAGATCAATAATTGATGCAGTTCACCTTTGCAGTGCAGTATCATAATTATTATGATACTGCACTGCAAAGGTGAACTGCAGTAACTCCAGAAACGTCAAACCAAAGCAAAATCGTTTGAACGATAGAAGCGCCTCCGGTGATGAACTGGGAACTAGTTTAAGGTAGTGGCAGACATCAGAACTGTGAAGCGGAGCTGAAATTTTACCGGTTATCAACCGGCACTTGGGAAACACAACTGATAGGTAACGTTTGTGTTATCAAGTCGCACGGTGGTGAAACTTTCACCGTGAACGTTGTTGAGAGAACCTCAAAGCCGCAAGTTCGTCGGCAGTGAGTATGTATGGGTGTCAAGGCTTCTTTCCACGTCTCGACCGGTGCAGTACGTTGGTAAAACTGACGTTGCAGGTAACGTCCAGAAAACTTCGGTTTTCGAGGGTAACAACTTAGCATCTACATCATACCATACTACTATTTTTCCCATCACTAAACTACTCTGAACACGATAATGACCGAAAATCAGCAAAATTCGGGCCCATGGGTGCTCCTCATTCTTTTCTTATTGACGACATACTGGAATGCAAAAAATGACAGTCGAAATTCGAGAAATTACGACAAAAAAAAAACGACCGTGACAGGACTCGAACCTGCAATCTTCGGATCCGAAGTCCGACGCCTTATCCATTAGGCCACACGGCCTCTTTCAAGGTCAGAAAACCAGCTTTATCATACTCTTTCCAGGAATTACTTCGCAGTTCCATACCGTTCAACTCACTGGTTCTAGGTACCTGTTGATAGTATAATGCAGTATTTGTATGAATATTCATAGTTTGAAGGATCTGATTGCCCCACCATCCATGGAAAAATAAAGAGAACATTTCAACAGTTGAATGTCGAAATGTTTAAAATTCTCACGAGTAGTGACGGAAAAATTTTGAGTGGGCACATTTACGTTGCCTTGAAAGGTGAAAATCAGTTCAACTATAATATTGAAACATCTTTTATTATACATTATACAACCTCTTTCAATGTAGAAAAGTATAGCAGCTCAGTCAATATTGTAGGTAGGTATCTAGTTCACTCATGCAGTCTCCAAACAGAAAATATAATATCTATATTTTCTGTTGTATAATATATTTTCTGCATATAATATACCTAATATATTATAATGTAATATAATAGGTATATTATATACAGAAAATATAATATAGATTGAAAAATTCAGCTAAAAATCGCCCGTAAACGTGCTGATAAGGGAGAAATGTTGTTTGCCACTAAAACGACCTATATTTATAGATATATTTTCTTGGAGTAAACATGTTTTCCCCTTAGATAGAGATGTAATGCACTCAGGAGAAAATCACCAAGTCTGAAACTGTAATAATGAATGAAATAAAGAATAAAAACTTACTACAAAGTTACGTCCAGCTATGATGAGTCGCCGAAGATCCCAATCCACGTTTTAACACTTTTATCGTTATCAGTAATGTTCTGATAACCTCAAATGGCGCCAATCATCTCAGGGACAGCTAATAAAGTTGACAATGCCACAACATAGCCCATATCCTAACTCTACGATTGAACATAGTCCTTCAAAACCAATGTTGCTTGGAAGCATTTTTTCTGAAGCATTTGAGTTATACACTGTTTTATTAAATAAAACTTAATTAAAATTAATTAAAATTAAAAAAAAAAAAATAATGTGCACATTTTTTTCTTCAGTTGTTACGTTGTCACAGGGTGATAAATTGAGGATGTGAGGAAACTCGGTGGAAGACCGTGTTGATCAGGAACTCGCAAGTTAAGCCCCCGGGTCACGAACCGTCGTCTCAAAAAGGTTAGCAAGCCTATCAACACCTTATGAACGTGACTACGGGCCTTCGAAGCGAAATTTTTAAATGATGGGATTTCGGAAAGATGAAGAAAAAAAAAGAAAATATATCAAATTAGAACCTTGTGGGACACCTTCTTACCGTGTGAGACCTCATTATCGATACGGCTTAACTCGCTCCGTTAGGGGAAAATACGATAGTAAGACGGTATGATTACAGTTTAAAAAAAAATCTCCCCGGCCCCGAGCGCTCAAAAGATAATCGATGTTGGCTAATCGATAGTTCTAGCCTTCGATACTTGGCAGATTGACGGGGTGTTTCCAAGAGCAAACAATGATGGGGGCCCCACGAGTGTGGAGGTAGAAATGACTGTCTTTAAAATAATAATGGTCGAATTACGGTAAAGTTTTTTTTTTCTCGTGTTTTCAGCGTGCTTGCGCCTCGATTTTGAGTGGTGGAGGGGACGGAATCGATGATCACGATTCGAATAGATGTGTCGTCACTTGGCCCCCGGCTCATTAGATGCACCTGTCGATAATGAATAATTGGTTTTCGATGAGGTGTCATCTCCTACGCGATTTCCGAAGTACCGGCCGTGGCATTTGGCGTGGGCTGGTTGTTTTGTTTCAGGGCCTGCTGATTTTATTATGAGCTAAAAAGCTGACTGAACGGTGGCTAAGAGGTCGGGTTTGGGTGGGAAATGATCAGCCTTAGTTTCACCAAACACTCTTGACCATGGTTAAATTTAACTGTTTTATCAAACTAGAGATTTTAATTGTTGATTAGGAGAAATGAGTTTCACCAGTGTGATCAATGATTAAGAGATTTCATGTAACGTTCTTTTAATAAAACGTCGATTCAAGTTTAAGCGACGATTTAGCATGGATTACCATTTTCATTTTTGAAAGTTCGTTGAAGAGGATTGGTAGCCTCGATAGAAAAGAGTGGAAAGAGTGATCGTCGCAAAAGCGGAAATTTGACGCGAATGACAAATTGAAGGCAGTGGAAATAGTGCGGAACTATATTCATATTACAGAATACAAACGAACTGATAGTTCAACAGATGGTCCTAAAATTAATTTCATAGAGGTCGTCGAAATCGATAATTTCTTCATCGATAATATCTTCATCGATAATTTCGTCCTCTAACACCAACCGAAATGCCCTAATCAATCCCCTACTCATCTCTAGATAGGTAATAAAGGTGTCATAATAATGAAGTAATAAAGGTGTCAAGAATGAAATAGAATTGAGAAACAGATCACAACAAAACTGGCAAGATGGAGTGGTAAATCGTTGATCTAGGCCTTAAACCAGCCAACATCGGCTCGTTGATTCATCTCTTTTAATCGTTGATTTATTCCACGGCGTTAGTGAAACTCGACATCGTTGTTTACCACCTGAGATCTTCGATTTAATAAATAAATTGAATAATTAATAATTATTATTAAATGTTTATTAAAAACGTTGGTGAAACCGGCCCTTAGTATTCGATCCCATCGAATGCGGACGTTTTGCGAAATATAGATGATACAGAACTGACCGGTTTGTGAGAGGGAGAGTGCAAGGTACATCCTTTATCACAATGCAATATGAATCGAGATTGAAGGCGGAAGTGATTGAAAAGACAAATAATTCAAGAAGTTTGTAACGAAATATCCAATTACTGATGGATCTCCCAACCTAAACTTGATCTTCAGTACAGAAACAGTAGGTTTATGGTCCGGTAAATGAAAATTAATTTTAACGACACACATAGTGTGTATATTAGCATAAATCTACGCTCATCCCTGCTGATTCCCACCGATCTATGTTGAATGAACACCCAAAACCCACTTTAAACGTCGTAATAATAACATTATGTTGTGAATTATCGTAATTTTTCCATTATCAACCAGTGGTTGCCAAGAATCGGCAATATTAAAGAGTTCCAGGAGATAGGTCCGCTTTTATAGGGCCAGCTGTTGAGGGCTTGTCCTAGGGCGAGCAAGACCGAACGCTAACCCGATAAGCCCAAACATGCTCAGTTCTAGAGTGACGTTAATAGCGTGAACTAAGAGTGACGAGAGAGGGCATGCAGGACCTAGGTCGGGAAGTAGTAGAAGGATATCTCGGGCTGTGATTGACTTAGAGTTTCGAAATAAATTTCTAAATTCACTGTATTAGTAATAAATTGCCCCTACGTCCTGTAAACACTTTTCCTTCTTCCTGTAAAATTCAGTAGATAGGCGTTGTTAGGTATTGTTTCTCGAACGTCGATATGTTTTCCTTACAGATGAGGATAAGAACACGAAGAAAATTACATATTCATGAAATGATAGGAAGGTATAAGTTGATGTTATTAACATCATTATAAAATGGATCTTATATACACTCACTCTCTTCTTGTACTTTGTACATCAAGCCAGCTAAGTCAAGTAATATATCATTTTAACATCCTCCCATCCTTCCTTTCACTACGTACACAGTAACTTGACCCAGGTTAGGTTAGGTTATGGACCTCATAACCCCCCCCCCCCCCCTCTGCCAATGTCTGAATGCGCCCTATATCTAGAATCGTCGTTTTTCGATGTTACCACGTTCGATGTGCCTCGATCGATCATTTTGGAATATTGAACCGGAAAACTCTGATGAAGTGTATTATTCCTTGAAGAGAAGGACGCACTTATTAAAAATTTCCATTTCATAAATGGATATGAACTCGTTCAGTTGATAAAATATGAAAGAAGTCCTGGGAACTCGAGTCGAGGTGAAAATTTCGCTTCGGCACCCCCGATCGCGAAGAGGTTCATGAATTAAACAATAGTCTGACGGTGGTGGGTTGGAAGGTACCTTTCTTTTCCCTGGTCTTCCTCAAGCGCTCTTCTGGTGGTTGTGGACAATCAATTTTGAGAGAATCCGGTTTTCCATTGTCAACGGGGCTCTATAAAGACACGAAACGACAAAAATACTGTGGTAATAAAGGAACGAAGGACATAAGTAGGTACGTAGGTTCTTCAATTAAAGTAGAATTCGAGTTACAAAATGATCTTTTCCTACATTTTTTGCTGCAATTTGAATTGTACGTTTATTATTTATTATATTCCACTCCTACCGTCTTCTGGACCGTCTTTCTACTTTCCTTCCACCAGTTCTGTACCATCCAGTGCCAGCTTATTCAGGATTCTTCTAGGCCGTTCTTTCTACCTGTCTACTGCTGCTTCTGTACCATCCAGGATTCTTCTATAATATTCTATAGAATTCCTTTCTTCCTGATTATCGCCGGTTCTTTACAGCCCTATTAGTTTGGGCACAAAGAATCAATATAGGTACACAGCTACATTTTTTGGGTTAACGTTTTGGTTTCAAAGTAGGGATACAAATAAGTAATTGATTGATATGATAATCGATTACTTGAACCCGATTAATCGGTTAATTTTAATCCATGTTTAGCTGTGATTATTTTTATAATCGATTATTATTACTGATTAATCGATATTACTAAGTACTGATTAATCGGTTGTCGGATACATCAAGATTTAATGCAATCCTTAATATGCTTAACAAATGCTTAAAAAATCCAGATGTATTCGAAAACCGATTGATCAGTAAGTAATAATAATCGATTAATACAAACCGTCGTTTTATTGTTTCTACCTCCATGGATGAAGGAAAGAGGTATCCTTCATTTCATGGATGTGAATAAAAAACCAAATAAAGACCCCGATAACATTAAAATCAGTAACCAATAAAAACGACGGCTTGTCTTCAACCCCGGGGTACTTCCCTACCACTACCCCTGTGGTTTTGTGTGTGTGTGTGGGGGGGGGGGGGGGGGGGTCTAGATTTTACGATTATAATCTACCGTTTCAAATGAAAGTTGTTGACAATGGGATTTGAAAAATTAAGGTTTTTTGAACCCTAGGTACACCTAAATTCAAATGGAACGGTATAGAATTGCTTTGGTCGATTCCAGTGGTTCATTATCGAAGATAGCAAACCAAAAGTATATGAATCTTATCACAGAGTATCTGCAGATTATTCTCAAGGGTGGAACCGCTTGAAATGTGATATCTTCCTTACAAGGAGTCCCAAAACACTACTTTTTATCGGTTCAACTTATGGTACCCTCAATTTACAATAAAAAACTATTTTATGCAATTTCGTTCGTTTTGGCATTCCTTAATCTTCATTAGCCTTGTAATTTAACAATAGCTTGACACCTACAGACGAAGAAAACCATCGGAAAGCTAGTAATTACCTATGCGTTTAAAACAATTACTTAAAAATTCGATTATTTGCTTTCGAATAATCGAACATCGATTATATAATACCGATTAATCAGTCACATCGATTACTAGCTTAATCATTTGACGTTATAATCGATTATTTGGTTCCGAAGTTGCATCCTTATTTCAAAGACCCCGCCCCCTTAGCCGTTTTAGTTTCAAGCCCTTGAGAAAAAATATGAAATAAACAAAATACGAGTATATTCACGGAAATCATCACTCGCATGTTCTGGTAGTCAGAATCGAAAACTGGTTTGTTGCAGAAGATGCACCATTTCTGGTCACCGCTACACCGTATGCAAGTTACCGTGGGCTTCGCCTATTCAGACGCCCATCGGAGCCCCCAGCGACGCTCCAGGGCGTCTAATTACCCCATTTTGCCGTATCTTGATACGGTTCGGATACCGAACGAGCTCCGGACCTTTCGCTTCATATTCCAACGGCTAATCTCCCGAAGTCCTTGATTATGTTAATCATCCGTGATCCTCGCCAGACCAAGCAACGTATCGCTACCCTGAAACGACACGATCCCTTGCACACACCGTTACGTCGTACGTAAATTTAAAATTTCTGGTTACGAGAAAACTATCGTCACGATTTGAGTGATGAGAATACCCGTTAACACATCCTATAGTCAATTTCGTTTGGATCTTTTGACACTTTTTTTCTTCTTATTAAAAATAATAAACCGAAAATCGACATGGTGAAATAATATAATATATTATATTATATATTATATAATCTATAATATTATTAATGGGTGTGTGTGTGTCAGTAAGAATAATGATGGAGAGATGTCGAAAGTCGGTCAAATGAGAGGTTTTATGTGCCAACGTTTCGAAGAATTTATTTCTCCATCGTCAGGGCCCAAAATCAGTTTCAACAATGTAGAATTAACAGAAGTTATTGTTGCAGGTGTATCGGAAAATTTACAGAATTTCTTGAATATCAGCAATTCCACCAACAAATTAATATATCCAATATATTCTGTAAATTCTCCTACTATAAGTTTTACTATTCTATAAGCCTACTAGTCAACTACTGTTAAGTCGAATCCTACAAATTATTATATTCAAGAAATGCTGTAAATTTTGCGAAACACCCACAACAATCACTGCTAATTCTACATTGTTGAAACTGATTTTAGGCCCTGATGATGGAGAAATCAATTCTTCGAAACGTTGGCACATAAAACATCTCTCATTTGACCGATTCTCGACATCTCCCCTTCATTAATATAATTAATAATGTTATTTTATTATTAAGATTATATTACACAACGTCGCTTAAGAAATAACACTACATATTAACCAAACCCCTGTTTTTCAGGAGAAGCAAAAAACAATACCCAACCACGTTGAATGTTTGTAAGTCCTGTTATAATTTTCGATGTTTTTTTCATATTAGATGTTTACGGAGATCAAATTCATGCTAACCATCTTATGCGGCGGGAAAATTAGAGTAAGAATGAGTTATAACCTCATTTTGGTCAAAATGGTTGATACGGTGTAGCTTCTTATGTGACGATATATTATACTCGTAAATATCGTATATTATGTTATATATTATATTTCATGAATATAATTGCTAACACCAAAGTACAAAAATAAATCGATATTGTACGCTATTTGAAATTGTGTTACCTTCGGGCGGGCTTATTATAGGGGGGAGTAACCGAGGTTACCTCGTGATTTATGGGCTTCGATCATTTGACGCCGAATTTTCTATTAGAGAGAAAAGGCGGAGAAACGGTTACGGTGTGAGTGTGACAGTGGCGAGTTAGGTGGTGATGTGTGTGTATAAACCCTGGTTGATGTGAACGTCGTCATACACACATACGGAAGGGAAAGCGTGGCGGAAGGCTCGTTCGATACATCGATACATCTCTTTCATTCCCCTCTTTACTACAACATTCAATCGCCCTGTTTCATGCTCGAGGCAGATTTGACTAACTGACTACACCTGACCCTCAAACCCGAGGTAATACAATGAGACGTTATTTCAGTCGGTTTAACATTTCTGAGCATATCCAAAGGTGGTAATAATTATTGTGTCATATACGGATATAAGGAAGAAAATATGAGGTAAAGATCGTGGATGTTGAAAATGTGGGTTCTAATGTGTGCCCATGCGTAAAAGGCATGCAGTTCAAAAGCAGCACTTCATCGAAGAAACACAAATATTTCAGCTCATTATTACAATTTGGCACGAGGGCTTTGAATACAAATTGCATAGAGATCTCCCAAAACAGTATTAATTACTACTAAAACCCTATATTCTGAACCGACATTTTAGAGTAAACCAAGATGATCATTACTCCATTTTGAATCATATAAAAGCAGAGTCCCACAAGGAAGTGCTCTAGGGCCTGTACTTTACCTTTGGACACACGAGACCCATACTAGAAGAAACCACTTTTTTAACCTCGGGATGTAGAACTAAAACTGAACTATTAACGAACAATATACATTTATTAGAACAATGAGAAAGAGGATGTTTATTAACAGCCTGTTAATAGCCCCCTAGTGTTCCAATTTGGTTCCGAAAACATCCTCTAACAGGGCGAAAGTTGATACGGACTTATCAGGCGGTACTGAGCGGCTGATAACACCAACGTAGGGTGAATCATAAAGCCATACTGTCAAGTAGGTACCAAAATTCCATCATCTGCCACAACGCCAATTTAGTCACTCCTGACTTTTTGTCTTTTAGATATTCGCGTCCAGCAGAATTCTATGCAGGACTTTTCTCTCAGACAGACGCAATTTCTCTTGTGCAGCTTTGGTTGTTAGTGCGGATCAGACCAAAGTTGGAATAATTTCACTAAGTATCCGTATTTATTAGAGAATAACAGGTGGCAACGGTAGGATAAGTCCGAGTACTTATCTCTTTCATTTTGTCACCCACCAAATTACTCTGTTCTCATCGGCTCCAGGACCTTTTTTTCTTATATTCCGAAGAGAAACAAAGAAAAAACGATTCCATTTCATACCATACACCGTCTTCAGTTGATCCGCAAAGATGATCCGTCAAGATGATGATGGGATGATCTTTGCTGCTATGAGCCCGTCTGACCGAGATGATACTCCCCTCTTCTGGTCACCCTCTCCCAACACTTTACCTCACCCTCTGACAGGACCTCTTCGGCAGTTTCTCACAGTTACGCCACCCTCGTCCCAGACGTGATCCCATAGTCGTGCCCTGTTCTTATTACCCTTTTGTTATTTCCTAGTTCGGACTTTCTATAAGTTCGGTAAAGGTCTAATGGCTCCCCCAATCATCGCCCAATCAGCTCGTGATCCCGTGTCAATGTACTTGCCTAATAGAACCCCCCTCCCGCCTTTACCGCCTAAGTAGAAATTCACCTTTCTAAAAAGATTCCAAACCATAATTTTCTGACCATCATCGCGGTTTTTTCTCAACCGGAGCTACAATTTGATTGATAATGGGAATAAGTCCTCCATCCTGAGAGCCAATCCGATGGTGAATTCCATTTCGGAAGGCATCTCCGTTTCAGTTGGGTCTGTGAATCCATAATGACACTGACCCATTTAACAGATGGTTCTCTTTTGGGTGGTTGTTTTATTATCTGTACAGATCACCGTTCTGCACTCCTTCTGACATAAAGTTTTTTTTGTGATTTATTTATTGCAACTAAATATTTGATACATTTCATCTAGCAATATTTCATCTTATAATAATCAATCTCTGTATAGGGTAGGATTTTCAGCAAAACCTAACCCGTAGTTGCAGCATGATCACAATAGACACTGGGTTTCACTTGCACTACAGAACTATTCGGGCTGGCGAACGTTGAGCATCTCCAGGTTCTTAATGTTTCAGGGGGAGGGGGGTCCGAATCTTCCTCCATACTAATAGTGTCAAGAAGATTATGAATAAACAACGCATCCACCAACGCGGTGGCTATTTTTTTTTATTAATTTTTTTATTGGTATTTATTGAAATACAGCCACATAATCCACAAATAATAGGTATCTATCAAACACTTAATGTTGCATCAGTTAATAAATGAAAATATCTTTGGGTTAATTACCGGACATAGTTGAAAGGCATTTGTCCGTTGATTCGGTGCAGGTATTCCGGGGTTAACACCACTCAAGAGAGCACTCTGCGTTCTCCTAGTACATCATTCATTCTGATCTTGATGGCAGGGATGGTTGGTGTCGTTTGTAGTAAGGAATCTTTTTGGATCTTGCATACGTCTCTCGCCACCAAGCAGTGAAGTTCTCCTGTACAGCCCTGTCCATATCCTCTTTTTGGCAGGGTAATATTGATGAGTGGTCCAACCCTCGCCCCTTGCTTGGCCAGAGCATCCGCCTTCCCAAATACACCAGAATGAGCCTTGATCCACATCAGTACTATTCTTGTTCTATACTATGGTCTTATTGACTTTCGTTGGCGATGGATTTGCTAGTAGATAAGTGGAACTTAAGGAGTCTGTGCGGATGATGACAACCCGCCCTGGTGTGGTACTATCCAGCACGTACTGACAGCCCATCTTAATGGCCATAACCTCCGCTGTAAACGATTTTGCATTCGGCGAGAGCTTGCATATCCTTCCAATCTTATCCGTTGCAACTCAAAATGACGCTCCAACTCCTTCTGATGACTTTGAGCCGTCAGTGAGTAGCACTTGTGCTCGCGGCTGCTTGGTGTTTATTCGCTCCCAAAGTGTCTCATTTGGTGCGGTGAAGTGGTAGGATGGCACTTCAGTTAGGGACGTATTGGTTTCAATATGGTTGAAGAGAGAGTTAAATGGAATATTTTACTGGGGAGGGATCCGTGATAATATCTGGACATATTATGTTCAGAACATCTTCACAAGGAAAGTACTCCTGAAGAAGGATTTTCACCAACAAGGGAGTTGTTTTATGCATCCATCTATGAGTAGTACCTAAGTACCGCTTGGTTCTGTAAATTTCTGAGGACAACACTGTTCTGGGACTTCAATCTAATCTTGTACTGGTCAGACATTATGTGAGTACTGGCTATTTGTTAGCTTTTCTGTTTTTTTTTTTATACCGTTGAGTGATGTAGCACCCACAGTGCTACTGCAATCACTGAAAGCGCGACCTCGTTCGACATGGCTCAGATTCAAACTTGATGCGTACACGATCTCCAGAGCGACAATGTTGAGAGCCAAAGAATCCGAGCGTCGTAACATTAAGTCCGATTAAAGAATCCCAGAGCGTACTAAGCCTAACGCTGGTTATTGTGGAAACGCACCGTGATTGGTTCCCGCATCATTTAATTTGCTTGTGTGGATTCAGAAATTGTCAAATTGCACGTTCGGTACGTACTCACATGGCAGTCGGTAATTGGGTAGTTGGTAATCGAATAACAATATTTAGAGATCACACGCGTGAACCTTATCGTGTACCTACTACACAACTCTACGTTTAGGTAATTCCACGAACGTTCGAATAGCCGGAAAAAAAAATGATTACACACGCAGGTAAACTAACCCGATCATTACACATATCATGTTTTCCGTTTTCTATTAATGCCATACCCGACGGCGGTATGTCATTATTAGTCATGCCAAGCGAGGGAGGGACAAGGAGGACGGGGGAGGGGGTATCATTATGAAATTAATACTCAACGGTTGCGCATTAGGTTCGTCTTGGGGCCTTTCACGCATGGCACAAGGGATCGAAGTCTTCTATTCAAGAATTATAGCGTGGTAGGTAACCACGCATTGTCTTTTGTGTTGTTATGCTTCTCGAGGATGAGGAATCAACTTTAATTATTCGATAATGACGACCCTTCTAAGTGCAGAGTCAAACCACAACCTCAGGCGTTACACTCAACCTCTGTACTAGGGAAATCAGTGGTTAGAACCTCTCGGTCGTCCTTCGTTTAAAACTTGTTGGTTTTTAACAACTACCTATGGCTCAAATTTACCTACAAGTCCGGAAAACAAAATTTTCTACTACGAGCAAAATATTTTGTCTCTCCTGTGTAAAATCGGCGTTTCAATTTTTCCCAACCAGACTTCATTCATAAAATGGTATTGATCACAGAAGACTGATTTTAGCGAATTTTCGGAGAAAAAGAAGCTATTGTTCTCGGTCCCAAATTTTTGAAACTGGAATTTCTGGAATTTCACATGGTACTGTGCTGATTTTCGAGTTTAATTTCTTGTAGAATGACCCTTGCTCTCCCTGACTATAGGTTTTGCCACTTTGTAAGATGGTTATATCTCATTTCAGAATACAATTCTTCCTTTAGTATCGGATCACTCAATGGCAGACCTTCCCGCGATGCCCTCTTTGTCGCGATATCAACAACCCTTAGAAATACGAATTTTATTCCCATACCCTTGAGTGTTGATATTTATTTGATTGTAGTAGTAATAAAGTAGTTCTTGAATTTGTTAAGGTGTGGGCTGGATGGTGTCTGTAGCGTACTTAATGAATCCGTACAGACAACAACCGTTCCATTCAGGACACGAATTTCCCTTTAAAAGGACATTTTACTCCTACTGACTTCACGTATGTTAGGTATACCTTTTCAGCTTAGAAAAAAAACACCAAATTCGAGTAGTACAGTTTTGTTTACAGTTTTGTTTATTGACAACTTAAAACCCGTTTTTCTTAATGATCGATTCATAAAATATTGTATTGGGCTCCAAAACGATATTTAACGGCCAGTTCGCAGAGTTGATTTGGTTGGACGTTGTTTCAAACCTTCCTCGAGCATTTTCCCACTTTTACTTCTCTTTCTCTCCGAATGAAATGGCCGACTGGAGAAAATAAGACGAAAGAAGAGGAAAGACCCCCTCGGTGCAGTTTGAGCCTGAATAACTTTCAATAGACGCGGCGGAAAACTGTATCCCTCGTAACAACGAGGGGTCCGGACTTCTTATTTGAAATAAGGCAGTTCAAAAGCTATCGATCAATACGAATCAACCCGTCGATCCCCCGATAATGGATTTATTTCGTATTTTAATTCAACCGTGAGCGTCCTCCGGGTTTAAACCTCCCGTTATTTTCATTCCGGTCGGCCTCAGATGGGCGAGGGGGAGTCGGTCTCGAATATTTTTTTGGTCCCCCGAAGGACGATATTCATAAAGAACGTAATATAACTTTACACGAGGGCGGAATACGAAGTATTTGCCGTAAGGGTCCCGCTGTGACTCATATGGAAATACTGAGACTCCACAAAGTGACTCAGTCAGAGCAGTATTTTCTGGTTAAAATGTGTATAATAAAACAGCAATATTGCGATTTGGTCAACGTGTTAAATACATTGAGATTGGGGTCCTCTCGCTTTTCTCTTCATCATCGAAACTAGATATACGAATTGATTCCTAATAATTACACACAAGTTAATTTTTTCTGGTACTTGCAGCTCTTCTCATGAAGTTGCCAACTATTTCTGTCCAGGACCTGTTTTTTTGACCTGCTGTAGTGGCGTGTGGTCCGTGGTAGTTGTGGCTGTTATTTGGCTCATGGTCAACTCATATTTTCTGCATTATTCATCTGAAGGCGAGCTTGATAAGCCCATTCAAACAGTTCGCTTCAAAGCGTTCTTACACAGTGAACTCGAGTGATTCAAAATTGTAGAAGAGCTGTCGTGCAAATGATTTTTGTTAGGGGACGTAGTTTGCAGTTATATTATTTTAAATGTGCAAATCAACTAAAATTGTAAAAATAGTTAATAGTAAAAAGGTCTGTCCAACCAGACCAATCTTAGCCACCCACACCCCCTGAGAATTTCTAGATTCGCGACCGGAAAAGGCCAAGTTTAGAGTAGGATATCTACGATGTGTGTAATAACGTATTCAATGGTAAATTAGTTTTACCTTGATGATAATAATAAAAGATTTATTGCGCATATGTCGTAAAATCGATACGTCCTAATAATGACAGATTGCCTTATGAGCGAGAAGTTGTGGCGGGGGAGCAGCCCGAAACGAGTCCCCAAGAAAATCCTCGGACTGATTTGACGGTCAGCAAACTGTTCTCGAAATACCGTGTGGATACTGTTGACCTTACGTGAAAAACCGTTCAAGAAACAACCACGTTTCTTCATTTGCAACTCCAGTTTGAGAAAGGAATAAAATATCGCAAGTTTGACGTCACCATTCTGTTTGCAGTAAAAACCCCCTTGAAAATGAGGTTTAATTGTCTGAATGCTTCATTTTTGGAACTCATGGGTAATCCCCCCCCCCTTTAAATCGCCCTAGAGTGATCCGATTCTGCCCATCTACGAACTTAATTTTCCAATGTAATAGGGCTTGCCCGTATTTCCAAATAAAATAAAATTGGGCCCCAGAAATGACCGTTGGTACGATATTGTTTTATCCCTCCGGCACAAGTTTCTTCACCAACCGCTCCACGTTTACATCATCTTCCAGACCGACCGTCACCCGAAAATAGGAAACATTTCCGCGGCGAAATGCCCCGTTTCAACGAGCCCTCAGCTCGCCCTCGAAAGGTCACGTTATGACGGGGACCCTGAATATCCTGTTAACTTTTGACGTGAAACGCGGACGAGGCGAAGGGAAGAAGAAGAAGAAGAGTAGAGCACCACGAAAAAGCCAAAGGAACACAATACGTAGCCTCGAGCTAGACCTGAGACCTGATCCACCGCCGATAATAATATCGCTCGGGAACCCTCCTGGATATGGTAATAGGAACCAGCGGATCCAATTAAATCTCCGAGTCTCTCTCATTACATACACACTCTTTCGTATCATTACCCGAATGCCTTTTCAAGAAAGTTCTCCTGTAAGCGTCGCGGTCGGTTGGGCGGTACCTCCGTCACTTCTTCAGCGTCTTCCAAATACCTTAACACTTCAATTTTATTCATAAATGATACGAAATTTAAACGAATTTAAAATCAGTAAACTGATGTTTTGTATGTACACTATATGCAGATACATTGGAACATAGATATGTCTCATTTGTCTCCCTGTAAAATTTGAGTTTCATTTCTCAAGTAAAACAAAATAATGATAACAGCTGAACTATGGCCTATTCTGGCTAAAGTCCTATGGGGGCTACATTCTAAATAGCAGATTTATAGAGTGAATAGCACAGAAATTAGCTGCAGGAGCCCCTCAGCTGATCCTGGGCCTATTCTGCTTAACTATTCTTATTAGCTATTCTGTCCTAAGGAGGCTATATACGAAATTACAGCTTCATAGAGTGAATAGCGCATAGAAATTAGCTGTAGGAGGTGTTTGAAGGCTATCTCAGGTCGTGATTGAGAGGTAACGAGAAATTTTTTTGACTAGTCGGGTTTCTGAAACGACTGATTAATTTATCTGTGATAATTTGCGCTTTGCAGGCGTAAACTTAATGATAACAAACAAGAAAATATTAATGTGTACAGGCTCTCCACCATCACCGATTGACTTGGAATTTGACACAGAGCTTCGTATCAACTACGTATTTTTTAAAACATTTAAGTCGCTAGGTCTGAATGGACCCGAGTCATATAAAGCCCAAAAACCCTTATCATGTTGTAGCGAATTTTCGAAGAAAAGGACACCTGCCAAAAGACACCAAACATCATATGTAGGCATATCTATATTTATATAACTGAATGTCTAGGGTTTATCGGGAAGCCGAAATATAAAAATCTTAAATTCTTCCTTCCCGTGAGACAGATGAATATCATTTTTGGTATTTAAGATTATAAGGGTTCGTAAATGGGCATGTAAGAGGTATAATCCGTAAAGCGACAGGTAAGAGTGGCAGATGGATCCATCCCGAGTTCTGCCCGTCCGGGACATGTAACAGAGGTAGATGAACACACGCCGAGTTCTGCCCGTCAGTGACGTGACCGACAGCTAGTGATACATATTTGGGAGTCGAACCGTAAGAAACTGCTTTTGTAGCAGCTGTAGGCCTGCTAAAGAAATAGCTGCCCTCATGTGGTGTTCTAATCTCCAATCTAACGTATATGTTAGGGGTAATTCATATCAAATACCCACTAAAGAAATCCCTCTTCTGTTACCCCTCAGCCAAGGAAATTCAGAAGATATATTTCGGACGAAACATCACCCCCGTAGGAAGTCTAAGGGGTTGTAGTGTTGCACTGATTACAGACGATGATCAGATCGCGTGCCCAACACAACAAAAGAGAAGAAAATTTTTTTTTGTATTACTCGAGGCGCGAATTACCCTCCCACACCCTCTCGAAAAACGCCTTGGAAGGAATTACACGTAATCATCCGACGGCTTTTAACCTTCTGAGGCGGACAGTCATTTTCTGATCAGCCGCTCCGATAGGGCGCTGAGAGCGTGTGGAAGATGTAATTACCCACCCCCCACCCCTTCGCCACTAGCGTTTCGTCTTTTCTTAAGTAGAGTCGAAGGGGTTTTTGGTCAAATAATACCAACGCCAATAGCGGAGGCAAAGGTTGAAAAACCCCCGATGTCTTTTCGCCGCGAGGGAACACCCCTAAAACCGCCTTTAGAGGGCGTTGAAACGGTTACGGCGTCCCGATTCCGTGAAGGGGTGATGTTTGTTCGCCTCAATTCCGGGGGTGTTTTGACGTCGGTGTGAAACCATCTCTCGCACCGGTAGTTAATTCTCTCGTGTTTCAACCCTCTCGAAGGCCCTGAACTCGACAAGCATCTGTAAATTGATTGTTAAACTCGACTCGTTGGACCTTGGGATATTTCGATACCGGGATATAATTTCATGTAAAATACTACTTAGTAAGCAAAACTCCCGAACACAATGAATGACTCAAAGGCATTTTATC
Source organism: Stenodema calcarata (assembly GCA_963920205.1). Lineage (NCBI taxonomy): Eukaryota > Metazoa > Arthropoda > Insecta > Hemiptera > Miridae > Stenodema > Stenodema calcarata. The sequence goes on along the minus strand of OY986060.1, from coordinate 7,276,668 downwards.
CGATTTCGTTACAAGATAAAGTTGGCCTGAAACGGCCCGAAATTAGCTGATGACTGTGTTGAGAATCTGATGAAGTCTCCTCTTTTTTCCAACCCGGTCAAATTACAAATCGTATTACGGCGAGATTCACACGAGAAGATTCGAACAAACGCGACAAGAACCCGTTGAATCAACTAAGATTCCAGAAGATTTCCCTGTCTAATAAAGAGGAATCACGATGAGCATAATTCACCACAAATTGGCTGAAGTATCATTTTTTTCAAGGTTGATTCATATTACGGATGTTAATGATTACAGCCACTACAATCAAGTTGGTCACCTTTTTTGCGCATTAAAAATCTTTTTGTGAAGATGACGTCTGTAATTTTCTTACGACTTACTATTTCACGAAGTATTTCACAAAATTTTCCTTTCAAGAAGTTCATACTAGTTCTTAAGAGTCTACCGACCGAGGTGAGCAAATTTACAAACCGGCTACAGCCTTAGGGGCATATAATTATAAGGTAATAATGGACTGAAACCATGAACGTGAGAGCAATTTGCAGCAGTAAAAAGAACAGGTGCTCTTAAGATGAAGATAGCGAAGATTATAATATAATATTATGTACCTACTCAACATTGTTATGTCCTAAAATCACATCACGTCACATACTACTCTATCTTTATTGCGGTCCAAACGCACCAGAAATGGCGTGTTGTTGTACTGACCGAAATACTGGCGTTCTTTGTACTGCAGTTGGCTAGTTTTGCTTTGGCTGTCCAACAGTTCAGTTTTCAGCATTCCTTCTTGTGCCGCTTGATCAGGATCATGTTCGCTGACAGCTGATGACACTGTGAAGGGGGAAAGGTGTTGTACACGACACCAGAATCCAGATGTACAAAGTAGCTCTGGGTATTTATTGGCAGTCCAAATATCATTTTCACAAAGTACCTCATGAGTTATACTGTGTGAACCCTGTCACCTTCACCCCATAAAACCAAATTGCCCTCACAACCGCATTACATATAATATATGTATATCAGGTAGATGTAGAAATGCCGCCACTATCGTCTTGTTTTTTTCACTGCTTTTGGACCAGGTTACGTACAATCTCAACTGTTATAATCTTGCATACAGCTCAATACTTGTAGGGTCTTAGTCCTGGTCAAGCTCGTTGCCAGCCCGGGAATCCACCCCTGGGACCCCCGTGTCACCACGCACAAGACCGTTCGGCCTCGGAAAGATCAAATAGAATTAATAAAAACTTCACGTTTATTCGTTTAGACCATTTGAACCAGCCATCAGGATCAGGTTCTTACGGAAAGTGTGATAGTTGGTAAACCTGTAGGTGAAGATCATCGTCGTTGCGTTATCTTTTAATATGGAGCTCCTACGACCGATCAGCTGCCTTTCAAAGTGTGTACTCATCACCGAACTCCGTGGAATATTATCCTAATCCATCCAATCAACCATTCTTCGTTGGGTTTGAGCTCTACATCCCATTTTCGACCAGCCGCTGACAGTGTGCTGCTCATGAAGAGTATCCACCGGTCGTAGAAGACACGACACGTCAAGAAGAAGAATCACGTGCCTTCTCTATGCATTAAATTGACAGAAAACAGGAAGGTAACTGATTGCGTTGTGTGGACATAGTTGACAGGGGAGTGAGGAGGGTATCGAGGACGAGCTCTGCACAACTCGGGTGTTTGGCGGGTCAACATCCCTCCAAAACTCGTGGTCTTCAAGGAGCCCGCGATTCCCCTTCCAAGTGAAATATTCACTCAGATGACCCGTGCGTTGCAGTGAGAAAGTGGAGTTTCGTTCAATCGCATCGAAGTCAATGTTCAATCAAGCATTCGGCGTGTGCCGAATTCCATGATACTCCTTTTCACGTTTCTGAATTGGTTAACAATTTGTCTAATACCCCTGCTTCTTCAGGCGCGTCACCAGTCACGTTTATTGAACCCCAATTATTTGATATGGCGACATTAATTAGGTACATTTAACATTTAAATTAATTTAAATAATTACCTTTCTTTTAACGCAGGTATCATTGGTTTTATTTACGATTTAGAAAAACTAAACAAATAAAACCAAAATAAAAAATATTTCAACAATGAATCGCTCTATAAACATATCTTTGGTTATTATTATTTTTTTTTCTTTGCTTTATTTGGCTTAGATGCTTGACCCATTCGCCATCAACTTGTACTTGATTATACATTGACACAAATACAAAACTTAATTAATATACTTATACTAATATATATGGATAATTTACAAAACAATATGAGACCATTCTAAAAATTTCAGTATTTTTACATATTCAGTTATTTTAGTTCTATTAAGGACAGAGGTTAGTGTTCTTTCTCCTAATATATCCCCTATTATCAGCTGTCTTGCCTCTTGGTATAGCGAGCACTCAACAACAACATGTTCCATGTCCTCTAGGTCCTCTTGTTCCATGTTCCATGTCCTCATGTCCTCTTTGGTTATTGAAGCAATGGTTGGTTGTGGGGATGGGTTTGTTGTTCTCAAGGGAACGTCTGGTACGATCTGGAGAACATTGTCATGATTTAAATTGGCATCATAACTATGTCTATGTATTTTATCGTGTTTCATGGTCGATTCAGCCCCCATAATCCGAAAAAACGGCGTTCCTAAATCCGCAATTTTATGGTGGTTCCACTATAGTACAGAACATGAAACGCACCAGTTGTGGCACCAGTGTTTAAACTTTGATGATCGACTGAGCCTCCCAAAATGCGTAAAAGTCAATAGTAAACTTGTATTATTACCGGCACCGTGGTGTCGTTGGCGCCACGCCCATTCGAGGCCTTACGGTACACCCTGTATAGAGTCGATTATCTCGGGTTCAGTTGTGTTTACAAAACCACGTACAAACGGACGCACCAAATGTAAATTCCGATTTGAGATCGTCGAAATCGAATGAAACGACCTCCCCGAGCGAGCCCCAGTGCGTCGCCAATTACAATCCGCCGGTCGTGATAGTTCCTTCTCCAATTAACACGATCGGCCCCGCAGCTGGTCGAGGTCGTTTCTTTGTTTTTTACGTCCCATCCGAATCCGCAGGGGCTGGTGGGCGTAGATGGTTCTCGAAGAACCCCCTCGAGGGCGTCTTTGGATTTGTGCAGAAATTGACGTTCATTTGATCGAATATAACCAACGTTACGCGTGCACCAGTTTCCGCAATTGATGCCGAGGATATTTTAGAAGTGACGTAAGTTACAAATGAAGCGTACAAGTAATATGCACGTAATTTGTGTATATCGACGCATGAGCGGCAACACTCCAAATCGACTTTAAAACATATCGATTAAGGCATTACGCATCAACCCCACCTTTTCCCTGCGGCCTGCGAGAGGTAAACAGGAACGGACATGATTTTTTACGTTTTTTTTCTTCTTCTCAGATATGAATTGATTAATATTATCACATCAAATTAAATATGATAAATTGCATTCCAATCAAAATAGAATAAAACGCTTAAAAATGAAAGATCCAAATGAGGTAGAGCAAGCTTCTTCTACAAACCTCAATGAAACCAAATATGTGTCCACGGCAATTCAACAAGTTATTTCAAACATAGAAATAACTAGTTTTAGAAGGAGGTGCACTAATTATGTTCTCTATGACGCAGTTTATTGTTAAATAACGGTTGTGTAACATGTGCCAACATAATAAATGGTAATTTGAAGGGTTGCCCTCTACAGGTGGGGGGGGGGGGGTTCCAAAAATGAAACCGTCTGAGAAGTGACTCCGCATTTTAAAGGTTATTTTACGCTGAACACGATGGTGAAGTCAGAATTGCGATATCTTAATCCTTTCTCAAACTGGAGCACTTTGAAGATAAAGAAACGTGGTTGTTACTTGAAATATTTTCATCTGTTCCAATCCGATAATGGAATGAGATATTGCAATTCTGACTTCACCATCATGTTCATCGTTAACAAAATTTGAACCTGTACAATTTTGTTACCATCTAGGTACCTGCCTTTTATTGTGATATTGATTGGTACCACAGCAGTGATTTAAAGAAAAGGCCTTGTATGATGTTTCCTAATTGAGGACACGAGCGAATACCTCAACAGATTATACAGATGTAATTTTCCGTCTCTAGCACCAAAATACGGTGAGTTCACGATTTTGATTCTAAATAAACCTGAAGGTCAGCGTTCGAAAATTTGTGTTTTTTTTTGTAATTTATTGTGGTTGGAGATTTTCCTTAAATCGTCTGGCGCCCAACTTTTCCCTTCGAAGATATCCCTGGGTAACTTCCCAGAAAAGATGTGAAGGGCCTGTCCCCTGAATCTTACGCCCAAGTCGTCAACATAATCTTGACTAGCAACACTAACTGCTACACTACCTTCTATCCCTTAGAGACGCTTCTATGTACTGATTGTTGTGGTAACTATTGCGGCATCCTACTACACTGGAGACCAAAAAAACCGGCGCAGTTGAATTGTTGTCGAAGAGTCAAGTTTAAATCGATAACAGTTGGGTTAGAGTCAATAGTAAGGTCGATAACAAGGTTAACCGAGATTACGTGCAGAGGTCCATCCCTGTTTTTCCTTAACTATCCAGTTTTTTCCTGTAATGGTCTTATGAATTCACGATAGAAGCCTACAGGAAACCGTGAAACTGGTAGCTACACCAGAAGGCCGGCATCAGGGCGTCCAAGGGCGACGGATCCTGCTGCAAACCCAAGCAGCTCAGTCCAAGCAGCGTGATCTCTAGCAAATTGAAGACGAGCCGTTCGGTGTGCTGGGGTGAGTAGAGGACCTAAAGCACGGACTATGGAGTGAAGATTAACATCAGCAGGCTTCTGTAGGCTTCTATCGTGAATTCAAGAGAGCATTACAGGAAAAAACTGGATAGTTAAGGAAAAACAGGGATGGACCTCTGCACGTAATCTCTGTTAACCTTGTTATAACAATAAATTGACCTTACTATTGACTCGAACCCAACTGTTATCGATTTAAACTTGACTCTTCGACAACAATTCAACTGCGCCGGTTTTTTTGGTCTCCAGTGTAGTTGTCTTGACCATTTTAGCCATTTCGGATTAATGACACGAGGACTTGTTGATAAGCGGGTTGTTTCGTTAGAAATAACCCCAACTACCCCATGAACAAAATCAAGACAAATCGATCTCCACCCACCATATAGAAATTTGTGATTTCCTGGTCGCCTTCGTGTAAGTTGATCAAAAGCCATCAATTTTAGTCCTTTATGCTCGTTATTTTGAACGTTGAATGCGTATCGGCCGTTCGAGTTACGCGACTTGGCATGTAACCAAGAGGAAGAAGCGAAATAACTCGTTATTACTGTCCAAATTGAGACTACTGTACAAAAAACTCGGGATGAAAATGTGGTCGTTGGGAAAGGAAGATCTCTGGGCGTAGGTGGGGATGAAGAATAAAGAATAAGGGAAGAAGAAGAAGAGGAAGGTGGCGGGCATATAAGCACCCATTGGGCGGCAGCGGCACACGACAACTTCACACGGCGCAAGGCTCTCTTCCGATCAATACGTGAATACGTTATGCATTTTAACGAGGCCCTGTCTTAAGATGGGCTCACACGGCAGCCGTTGCCAAGGCAACACCATCTTTTCTTCTTCCTTGGACCCTGGCTATCCCCTTCCACGTATTGATGTATGCTCCCCTTTTACTTTCTAACTGCTTTTCAGGGCGGCATCCAAAACCTCCCTGAAAATGACGGGGAGAAAAAACCCGAGTAAACCGTTTTGCAGAACATAGTTGAACGTTTTTTCCCGTATTTAATTTCGGGATCTTACCTGTATAAGTGGGGTGTCTCTGTACAATTTTTTTGGTTTCCTTTAGGGCCAAAGGTCGGGCAAAAAAATAATCAGTAAATTATTTATTAGTCATACTTACCTCTGCATTTTGGCGACAAACTTGTTTTTTATCCATCCAACAATTGAACTACTGAAAAATAAAAGTGGGTCAAAATCATCATTCATTAAAAAAAAAAAAAAACTGATAGCACAGGCATATGTGAGGGCTAGAGGTGTTTTTTTCTTCACGAACGTTCGAAATGTTGATGCGCTGAAATCTTAGGTGGTTCAGTTGTGAAAACTGAGATAACTGTTGGTGCAGCCATCTACAGTCTCTTCAAAAACTCAGAAGATCCAAATCTCCCATTTTTGAGAAATTAGAAAATGGGTGTGACCAAATTGGTAAAGGCACGTTCTTTATTTTGAGGATTTTATGTGCTTACAAAAACGCTTACACTTAAGATTAAGGCGTGGACTAATATAATATATTATTATCTCGTTTGCACAGCTAAATACCACACGGCAGCGTCCACACATGTGTAGAAAAAAATATATATTTACCTTCAATTGATCTACTCAAAAATGCATGAGTTCATCGGCTTCGGGAATGAGCTGTAGCTTATGCATAAGCTACAGCTCATTCCCGAAGCCGATGAACTCATGCATTTTTGTGTAGATCAATTGAAGGTAAATATATATTTTTTTCCAATTTCTCAAAGAATGGGAGATTTGGATCTTTTGAGTTTTTGGAGAGACTGTAGAAGGCTGCACCGACAGTTCCTCTAAGCTATGGAGTGCAGATGTTGACTATCTGCATGGTCTGAACGTTGTGACTCATTTTAAAATTGTAAGGACTGGGCCGAACGCGGCGTAGCGTTGATCACCAAATTCCTGAAAGTGAAGAAGTTAACTGAAGATGGGTACATATGATAGTTGTAGCTGAGAACAGAAAGAAAAATAAGTTACGCTAATTGAAAACGTTCTCTACAAGATCAAATCCTTGTAATACAGAAATGCCAATGACATTTTAAAGAAAAACCTGTAATTCGCATGAAAACCTGTAATTTCAAAAGAAAAACCTGTAATTTTAACAAAACAGATTATTTTAACCAAATAAATGTAATCATACATTGACTAAAAGTACTGTACTTACTATTCTCACGTTTTCGTCCCTGAGAGGTAGGCAACATTTTTCAAATTTTCTGATTTTGACTGCTCCAAAATTTTTTTTTAGAATAAATGAGCCATTCCCGACAACTTTTGTTCAGTTCAAAAAGCCTCTAAAGCGGATACTTGCCGCGTACGTAATTGAGTACCGTCAGCTCCAAAGGGCGTAACTACAAGTGCGTGGCGGGATCCCTTCCGGCGAACCTGAAAATCCGAAAAAATGCCAGTTATCTTAGTTGTTATAACTGAGCCAATTAAGATTTCAGCGCATCAACAATTCGTGAAAAAAACTCTGCAAATTCTTGACACAACGGTTTATTATCTTCTTTGAGCAGATCACCCTAGTCTAATTCACGAACTGATGAAACTGTAGCTCATCATCCAAATTTAATTTAAAGAAAAAGTATTGTTTAAACATTTTACAGACAAGAAACCTAGTGAATATTGAATTGTAATTCATCCTCAAACTCAACCCATGTTTAAAATTTCAAGACTCTAGCTCTTCATCCAAAGTTAATTTGTTTAAACAAGTAAGTATTGAATTTGAATTCATTTGAATTTCGTTGCAATAAGCCACTAATCGCACCATTTGGTGCTCACAATACCACGTATCAGAGTAAGTTTTGGGTATGAGGGTTGTCGTGTTCACTATGTAATTTAAGGGATTTTTTCTATGCCCATTATTGGAGAGATTGTCAAGTCACAACAAGATTTTAAAACATTCAGAAAGACGATATTAACCCGGACTTGCACGTTTTTTTGCTCTCCTGAAAAGTTGGATATTTTTTGATACGTGGGGTTCGAATGAGGGTATACAATGATTGTACGTTTCTTCTTTTGAGTTTCAAAGCGAATGGTGAAATTTTCAACGTAGAAATTGAAAAAAAAAAGTATACTTATAATATAATAAGTACCTTGGATGTAAAAAATCTCGCCGCAATTAAAAGCGTCGGAACGGGGCGACACAAAACGGAGATTTCCAAGGATTATCTTGATTAATTACAGCCGGGAGGCGAAAGCTAATTGTCAATAATCGAAGGGGGAAATGGCCCGTCCCGAGCCATTAGGTGGGTGAGACCTCTTTCCGAAGGCATCGTAAATGAATTATTATGATAATCAAAAATTAGCCCCCAGCCCTGTTTCTAATCGGGGCATTGTTGGAGGAGGATTTATCCCCGAGGTGGATCTACAGATCAGGGCCCCGATGATGTTTCGTACCATATTTATTACTCTTCATTAGCGGTTTGAAGGTCCGGGGGCCCCCGAGAGGTGGACTTTCTGAGACATGGGATTGGTGAGGCACGGGGACGGGGTGGAGGTAGAAAATTAGATGCTAAACATTTAATATGGGTTGAGATGAGCTCGGGAGATATATTGTTTTCTTTCGAGTAAAAACGGAGCGGGTCAAGAACCTAAACGATATACCGAGCGCCTGAAGAGCTTCGTCCTGGGGCTTGTCTCCTTCGACGTAGGTTTGAAAGGTATAATAATCTCCACTGTGCGAATCTCGTGTGCCTGTCCATATATTACGTACTCATGCATCATATGTCCTATTCTACCTTGTGCAGACGTATTGCAGTTTTTGACATGGAGCAAGCCTTTGACAGAGTCTGGCGTCTAGGCCTCCTGTCAAAGATCCGATTGCACATTCCTAACAATCTTTACGGTCTGCTTTCTAGCTACTTGAGTGAGCGAAGATTTCAGGTGACCGTGCAGAACCAGCTGTCGATCAGGAAACCAATTAATGCCTGTGTACCACAGGGCAGTGTCTTGGGTCCCTTCCTGTGCATATTCTATTACCACGATATGCCCTTGCCAGGTGAACCTGCCTTCTCTAGTCTGTTCGCAGATGATTTGGTTTATGCCACTTGTAATCACCTATCCGATGTTGCATTACATTAATTGCAGACTTTCATCGAGGAACTTGGTCATGGGTGCAATCGATGGAGACTCAAAATCAATGCTGCTAAATCTTGTACCGTAAGTTTTACTTACAAGAGGTCATATACTGACGTTCTGCTGATGTATGCAGGAGTAGATATCCCTGTTGCAGATCCATGCAAGTACCTTGGCGTTATATTAGACAAACGTCTCACTTTTCGAGAGCATGTTGCTGATCTCAACGGAAGTAACTCCTCAATAATCCCTTCATGTCTTTAGAGAACAAATTATTGATATATAAGGTTTTTGTTCGACCAATATGGACCTCCCGGTCAATGGTACGTGCTCCAAGTCGGTCTTTCGCCAATTGGAACAGCACCGGAACCGAACTTTGCAACAAAAAGTCCTCCATACGTTCGGAACGCCACAATTTATGACGACTTCGGCCTTTCCAATCCTGCAGCCACGCTTCAGTAACCAATTAAAAAGATTTACTGTTGCAAATATGAACCACAACAATAATACTGTCAAAGAGGGATTCAATTCATCTGTGAACAGGCGACTCCGTACTCCACGACATATTTCGGAATTTTTAGAACTTTAATTAATCAGACAATAACAGTGAAATACTCCATGTGGGTTTTGTTCAGTTTTAAATTATGCAAATTATTTCGTAAAAAACCCTGAGCTGAAAATCATCCTCCCTTCATCTTTGCAACTTTTTTCTGGGCAAATTTTGGCCTTTTCCGAACCTATTCTGATTTTGGGCACTAATTTTTTCATGTTCTTGCATTGATAGGTAGGATACAAGTTAGTTTTGCAAGAAAATATGAGTGCATAATGACCAGGTTTTCTCAGTTTTGGTTCGAATACTCCTCACGTATATTTCGGGGTTTCTGTCCGTGCAAGGGAAACCTCAGCGTTCGGTTGGTCCGTGTAAGCGACCCCAAAGGTGTCAGGTTGGCGCCTCATAATGACAGTTCCCAATTAGTCAGGAAACCGCCCCGGTGCAGGTAATGGCCGCTTCCAGACGTAAGTGCACGTCGGCCTTTCTTTCTCCCGTAGACGAATTATGAAGAACCAACATCAAACTCGAACAGACTTTACCCACAGTCTTATAGCCGACCTCGCTCTTGTGTTCAGATCAGTTAAGTACATTCAGGTCATTCCCACATTCGAAAGTGTCTTTCGAATAAAATGCCTTGGTGTACGGAAATAACTGTTGAAAAAATATTTTATATCCCTAACAATCAAGTTTGAGTTGAAATACGCCCAAATCTTACAGCCCTTACAGACAGTTGGTCCTATTCTCTTATGAATGTTCATCAAAGACCTTCCTGTTGACCTCCAACATTGCTCATACCACCTTTTTGCTGACGATTTCCATTTATATCTTTCAGGTAGACTTGACGATATTGTCAACACCATACACCTCTTAAATGTTGCCGTTTCGGTGTGGGCACAGATGAATGGAATCAACATAAATCCAGCTAAATCTAAAGCAGTAATTATTTTTAAAAATTCTGTACCCTCTCATTCTGTTCCACCCATCCTTGTGAGTGGATCTGTCATTCCATATTCAGTGTCAGTCGTCAGCCTTGGGTTAGTCATTGACGATACCCTTTCTTGGAACCAGCACATAGGGCAAGACTGTAGAAGAATTTGTAGCTCTCTCCACCCACTTTGCAAACTTAGTAAATTCAGCCCTCCTATCCTCAAAAGACGACTGTTTTTGAGTTAGCTGCACCCCATTTTCTCTATTGTGATACTATTTTCTCTCATTCCCTCTCTTCTTCATGTGCCGAAAAATGGCTTGTAGCCCATAATGCCTGTATTCGTTTCATTCACAACGTCAAATGGAATCCACTGCACATGTATCGCGTTATTTGTATATTCAACTTGAGCATAACTTTAATGTTCCTATATACAATAAAATTTAAAAATGGGAAAAGGGGGGGAAGTGAAAGGTTGTAGAGTAGACTTTATTGCGTTCCAGTATAGATATCCAACTCTGAAAGAACCTTTCACTTCAATCACTCGTCGCCATCTTCTGGCATGGAGGATGAAGCTTACGCCACAACCCAGTAGGAGAATGTCAAAACATTACGTACTACAAAAAGTACCTACTGGACCGCTGATCGTAAGCAGAAAATTCAAAGTTGCACTACCCTAAAGGAGCAAGCCCCTGATGTGTAACAGATTCTACAAAAGAAACAGTTTACTTATCCTGCTTCCAGTGCAGTTTCCACAAGGTTTCAGTTGAATCATCCACTCGTGCGCACATCATCCTTGAATGCTTATTATTCGTCTGGCATTGTAATTGGAACAATTTGCTATTCGGCGTCAATAGAGATTTAGTAAATCATCTTAATGCAAATCTTCAAGTGAAAGTTAGTGATTGTTAGTATAAATATGTTAAAAGGTTGTGCTCAATCCAGACGTGAAGTGTGCCAGTTTGGTCAAAGATGCTGGCACCCCTTTGCATATCGAGCTGAATCCGTGAACCTGAATACAAGGTCTTATGAGGCTGACCGGCCTGAGGAGTGCTCATTGTGCCACCATCGTGTGCGAGAGGAAGTATTCCACTTCTCTTGCCAATGCCCTGTGCTTTCAGAGTTCCGGCTCGTGGCCTTTTTGCTAATATTGGCAATAGTTTTGTAAGTTTGATTTCGGTATTTCTAAACGGCCCTAACTTCCGGCAGACGAATTACCAGTGCCGTATTGTTTTTTGTTTTTTCCACTTCCGTGCATCATTATGTCAATTTGAAACGACCAATAAACTTTTTTCTTCTTTGTCTTCTTCTTCTGTGTTACGAGTATAAGGTTGGTGTTTTTTGATGTTTCCTCCTGATTTTTTTACACAATGGTACGATTATGTTTATAATTATGTCTTGAATAATAATACTCATTTTCTCTGTTCGTGATTCTTTCTGACGGTGAATTGTGCTTAGTGATTAGTCCAGTAGTGATTAGAACTCTGCTAGAAATTCGCTTTCAGTTTCAACGTTTTCACGGTTGACGTTTTCCCACGGTTAGTAAGACGACTGCGGCGATCTCCGACATGAATACCCAGCGGAGCCATCACGCAGGCGAAAAATTACCTTAGATTTCCGAAACCAACAAGACCAGCAAAAAAAAAGGGGGAGAGTGAACCAGTTAAAATTAGAGACAAAAAGGCCGCAACGTGGTCCTTGCGAGCGCGGTTTGGCACTAATTGCACAAACAACCCTCGAAAATCCCTCAAGACATCAGGTATATATGAAGGTATACAGAGGTTATATACCTGGACGTGCCCGGACACCGCCAGTGCGCCAATTAATACGTAGTTAAAAGCAACAATGTTTTCTGGGCCAGGCTGAGACCGTTTAGCGCGGATGAGGCTGCAAAAAAGACGAAAAAAGTAACAAACCCACCTTCTAGAAAGAGGAAGAAGGGCGACGGGGGCTCAAATTAGCCAGAATTACAAGTCAGCAATTAATGGTCATAAAAACGGGGCCAGGGCCTTTTATTGCGGTTTGAGCCAATACTTTGTTGGCGGGGTTTTACCGGAGTGCATAATTGTGCGGGCGAAATTGCCAAATGAGGGGTGGGCTCTTGGGCCCTCTAAAACGGAAGATGCCCGTGTAATCAAGGAAAATAGCTCGCTTCCTCATAATTACCTCCATTTTTTTCAACTTTTTTTTAATGCTCGTTTTTGATGAGTTGTTATGAGCATTCAAGCCTTAAGAGTGCCTTGTGGTTGTTACTACGATTATAATATAATATAATATTATTATATCACATTATTATACTGCTCCTCCATAAGAGACCTTCAGAATCAAAAATAACTCATGTTCAAACGAGGAATTATATGTCTTGCATCTTTCAGAACCAAAATCCAACTGCAAATTTGTGAAATATAGCGTTGAAGCCCACATAGACAATTTTTAATATCAAAACTGGACGAAAAATTGAACGAGTATTTAAAAAAAATATCTCAAATTGATGAAAACTTACTGTGAGCACGCTGAGAGTTCTTATCACGTTTCAGTATCTTCTGCAATATTACACTCTTTGGAGTATTCCATTTCAGCGAATTTTCGAAGAAAAAGAAGCTTATTGTTCTCGGTCCAAAAATTTTGAAAGTCGAATTTTCGAAAACATTTCATACCAAACCCCGTTCTAGACCATTTCCATATATCATAGGTATATGATATGTATATCATAGGTAATTTTTTCCCCCTACACTCCCCCACTCCCTTAGAGTGGCCCGATTGTGCCTTTCGATTGTCAAAGCAGATTTTTAGTGGATGTTGGAGATTTTTATCTCAATTCTATCGAGAGTTATCGAATGGAATCATTATAATATAATGAACACCTCATGTTAAAGGTTTATTCACGCTGAACACAGAAGGTGAATGGTGAGGAGGTTTATGGTGAAGTCAGAATTGGGATATTTTATTCCGTTCTCAATCTGGAGCACTTTGAAAGTGGAGAAACGTGGTTGTTACTTGAGATGTTCTTTAAAGTTCATCTGCTCTAAACTGGTAATGGAATGAGATATTTAATTTCTGACTTTACCATCGACAACATTTATTATATAACCAGTAAAATGGAAAACATGTTATTTCTTCAAAAATTCGCTCTTATAGCCACGATGCACGACTGGGGATTTTTTAAATTCCGAAGGCTTCATATTATGTTAGACCAGTGTACACATGATTAACGGATTGAAAATCGATACTTGAAGTCGTTCTTTTCATTTTGGCGTATCCACCACCGAAGTCACAAATTCTTCTAGACGAGTTCCTGACGGCAACTATAAATCACTGTACCGTTTAATGACAGTTCATAGTTTTTTCTTAATGATTTTTTTTTCGAATTCAACGGGATATGACCGCAAAACCCATTAGGTTTCACGCTCTCCTTGCTTGCAATAGCAGTTAAAAATTACTTCGAAATGGCCGACCTATAAAAGCTCAGACACGCAACAAAAGATTTACACCTCCAACAAGAGAGGAGGAAGGGGTTCCTAATAGGTTCACGCTGTTTAATTTGTCCGAGGTCGAGGCAAAGGGCACCGAGTTATGGGCTCATTACGACCGATTTTCACTACGTGAATAATGAAGTTTTCCCGGTTTCTCAGGTTCCAATCGATCACGGAACCCAATAAGCGGAAATGACATGCAAAGCTTAGATAACGGCCGTGTTTTCATTATTTTAACGAGCCCTGAATGGAAATTTCAAAAATAATTGGAGACCTCGACGAAGTGCAATAATCGTGCTTTGAATTATATAATACTAGACGTTTCATGCATTATCGCTCGCAAAGGTCTCATGAGGCTGTGTACCAAATTTCAGCGCCTTGGGAAGAACAGGAAAGAATTCCGGTGTATCGCTCCAGAAGCTGATTTTACATCCTCCCAGTCATTGCCCGTTGTCTCATGAGGCTGTGTACCAAATTTCAGCACCATTGGGTGAATAGGAAATTCCAAAATTTGAAAGAAGGAGACTGCGTTGTTGAAGACTGAGGTCATCGTCGAGCTGAAGCTGCACAATTATTGGCGCTTCACTGTTCTAAAGACCATGACACCGACGAATGGGACCACCACGTCGTGCTCTACCAAGAACTTCGAGTGTTTTTTTTTTTTTTTTTGAGGAATTTTTTTGTTATGTTTTTCCACTGTCCGAAATTGCGCTCTACTCCGCCTTTGACCAGCGACAATTATCGCGGTCATGTCGCCGCTACGTCTAATGACAAGGGGTTCATTTCACAGGGCGAAGCGGGGCCAATTTCACGTAACAGTGTAGAGGTTCACTTCACAGAACACACCGATTACCTGTTGAGGTAATTATTAACATGAGTCGGACTGCGGCTTTTCCCTGTGACTCCTCACGATCTCCATAGCAATCAAATCAACCGGAATATGGTGTGTGATTCATTCACGAACGTTCGTCTGATGGATAACGAGTTACAACGTAAACCGACACATTTTATGCGCTTTTGCTTTCAAGTCTTTCAAGGCAGCTCATGACTAAATTACAACAATGATTACGATTGATTGGTTTAACATTCACTTGCAGTCCTCATCAAGAAATAGTAAGAACTACAACGCTCATAATACAAAATCGGAAGAAATCATGATGTTTGTTGAAGACTTCATTAATAGTGGTCCCATACAGTGAGATTTCTACGTGACGCCCAAAATCTCCCTGCACATCCACCAACAAGCACCCACTGTTTTAATACACACAATTTTGGTCAGAATAGAGTCGCAAAGTGGGTTTCTGGCTGATACGCGACTAATTTTTGACAATACGAAAATCTGTGATGTTTAATGGTTGTTGAGAAAGAACAGGTCCTGAACGGTAAAGTTGATACCAGGTTTCTGCACCATAAATGTACAAGTACAGCAAAAAAATGCTACTTCTATCAAGGAATTTAAATTTAATTACGCTTGAGGACGGTTTTGTGTAGTTAAATATGTATCGTTGTTAGGGAAGAAGAGGTCCTGAAGGAGCGTTTCATTTGTATCAGTATAAAGTTGATACGAGGCTGTGTCACAGAGAATGCACAACTGCGGAAGGAAGTGCCAATTCTACGAAGGAATCTTATTTGAATCACGTTTTAGAACGTTTTTGTCAAATTGAATATATCGTGGTTGGGGAAGATCAGGTCCTGAAGGAGCGTTTTATTATTATTTTTTTATTTATTTTTTTTTTTTAGAACTTTATTGCACAAAAATAATGCATTACAGTTAGGATAACAATGGATTTTCAAGAAATATTAATGTGGAACATGTGAGGGAGTTTTATTTGTATCAGCATAAAGTTGATACCACGTTTCGTCACAGTAAATGCACAATGCTACTTCTACGGAGGAATGTTATTTGAATGACGTTTTAGGACGTTTTGGTCTAATTAAATATACATCGTGGTTGGGGAAGAAGAGGTCCTGAAGGAGCGTTTTACTTGTATCAGTATACTGAAGTTGTTACCAGTTTGACGTTTTTTGGCGCAATTCCTGTGATGGTAGAAAATAGAAATTCGGCATGTAGCCTCCTTAGGACTTACACCAAAGCAGTGTTGGGCTGGGATCAGCTGAGTGGCTACTAAAGCTAATTTCGGTGTTATTCACTCTATGAAGCTGTAATTTGGCATGTAGCCTCCTTAGGACTTACACAAAATAGGCCTAGGATCAGCTGAAGGGTTTCTAAAGCTATCAGACATATCCATGATCAGATGTTTCTCCCATCAAGTAATTGGTAAAGTTTTTTTTGTTAAATGACTTTTAAGGACGTTTAAATATAAATAATTGAACGAAAATTGTCATAAGGCTAAATGAAGTGATGAGGGCGCCATGTTACAACCGTTGTCGTCCGACTTCTTCCATTAAAAAAAACTCTCCGGAGGGTTAAGCCACCTCTTCCCCTCTCTTCATCGTTCTAATAATTATACCATTCTAATGGTCTCCAAAAACTCTTAAAACGACCCTCCCATACCCCGTCTGTCCCCGTCCCATACCCCATACCTCTACACCATCATCAGTTCTTACCCGGCGTTTTGGGAGTCACTGAGTGGACTGAGCGGTGAGGGGGTGGAAATTATCAAAGAACAATAACAACTTTTTCGAGTCTGACTTGAGGGTAATGAGGGCACAATTAGACCCTGGAAACTCCCTTCCCTACCGCCGCCACTCACCGCCAACCTCTGAGGCGCCAAGGTGCTCTCGCCTGCCCTTCGTTGTGTGGAGTGGCGGGGGTGCCTCTTCGACCAACCTGGTTATTTCCTACCGGGCCGACAAAAGTCCTAGGCCACCTTTTTTTTTCTTTTTGATTAAAAAAAAAAAAACAATTTTTTTGGGGTGTGTGGCTTTTGACTACTCAAAGCCGCAATCATACAGAACTGAAGGACTAATCATTATTAACTACGTACAGATTTTTAATCCATTCCTGGTATTGCGGTTAATCATACACGGCCGCTGACGTCCAATGTTCTGAGTGTGCGCCTCGTTCAAAAGCTTGTTCGTTCAAATAAATAATGTCCTGGGCAGTGCCGTACACCTAAAAGCCACAAGGAAGAGAAGACCGCTTGAAATTTGAAATCAACCGTTCATGATGTACTGTTATTCTTGCAGGGTGCCCGGCAATCCTTACGATCTTATCCCCAATTATCCCCAAGTACCACTCGGAGCGCGTCAGAGGAAGATCTTGAGACGAGAGTCCACTTAGGAGACATTGACTACGATACTCATTCCTGGTTCTTCGTAGATATGAAGACAGGTGAGTACGGAGCAGGACTTTTGTGGGTTCAATGTCATTTTCCATCTGACAGCCCACTCGTTCAACTATCAAATCTCAATCCTGGTCTCTCACCTCTTGGCGAGCTGCAGAGAAAGGCTGCGTCGTCTGCCAATTGAACGGAGGTAATTGCTGGGGGAAGTGTGGATGTCGCCAGCGTACACAAGGTACAACAGCAGACCCGCATTAATGCGCCTGTCTCGAGACATGGCTTCTGATACTTCACCGTGAATCTACATTTGGCCAAAAACAACAGGAGAACTTGGTCTTGAGTATCCGGAAGGGCCTTAACAAATACCTTTTCTGTGTCGACAAACTTTCCAATCCACGTGTCTTTTCCATATGGAGTCCTTAAGGAGTCCAATATCTTGTCGGCCACGCGATGGAGTTGGTGTAGGCAAGAGTGAGTCAAATATTGAGTAAAAAACTTCATTTTGTTATCTACTTCTTGCATGAATACAGTTTTCCTACCGTCATCACGATGAGGAAGGGAAATGAATGGCTCCGCAATCAGTGAATAGAGGAAGTTTGTGAGCACTATTTGGAACCAGCAGACTTCGGCACTATGCAAATAATAAATAATAATACTCTCTAGGACGCTTCAAACAACGAGGTACAGTGTTATTTAGGGCCAATCAGCGACTCCAACGACAATTCATGTCTTGCTATTACATTACATGAAGGGAGCCCTGCAGAAATGTATTCATTAGTGATATGGGAGATTGGAAGAGTTCAATTACGGCCCCCAAGAGTCTGCACAACGAACTCGGAAAGCTTTTTAGAGTCAAGGCTTGGTAATGATAATAGTCAAGTATCGCCCCCTCTACCTCACTTCTACCACTCAGTGCTGCTCTATCTTTTCATATCGCCCCCCCCACCCTTGTTCACGTCTCCCCTTCCAACCTTCGTATTCTTAACTATAGCGACTCCACCTCCCTCGCAACTCCCAGGGCTCCATTATATAATTGTGATTGCCTTCATTACGCGGGTCCGCCAAGCTGGCCTAATCGCTTATGATTGCCCCCCCCCCTCACCCCACTACTTTGGCTTCTTCTTGCTATAATGAAAAATAATGAAAACGAGGGAAATTGAGTCCCAGGCGTAACGCGGGTTCCGTGCGGCCAATCAATTGTTGGATGTAAGACCTTGAAATTTTAACTGCATATCCGCCAAAACTCGGTAATCAGTAAATCAATAATTACGGAATGAGCTAATCACTGATGTTTTGATCATTTTGAAATGTCAGCGACAATCCAGATGAATTTGAACGAGTTTTAATTGAGGGAGCAATTGAGAGCATAAGTGCCATTTTTCCATAAACATTTATCACGTCTTAGGTTTCATTAACTTATAGTTTTCTTGGAATCCGGTAAACAACTTATGTTGCTAATAAGTTGATACTTGGCGCAGTAAATCAGTTAGAAGAAGAAAAAAAAACATAACTGATCGTCCTCAAGTAAAATTATGTGACACTCATAGCAGTAGCGAAACCGTCGTTAACATTGGAGGCCCCCAAGGCACTGCGTTGGGCCCATTTTCGTTTTCCTTTTAATCGTAAAATTGGTTTTGCGATTGATATTTCGCTGAATAAACAAGTTATTACTGTGTTACCGTAGCGTGGCGTATTTACGTATATGAATAATCGATAATAATTTCACGGTATTGTGTGCTTAATTATGTTTCATAGAATGAAATTAGAAGGACAATTAGAAAGACCCAAAAATAAACTCGAAATGACGATTAAACATCCAATCGGTTCTCACGAGAAAGTCTTCAATTCGGGACGTAAGTGAAGCGGTAATAAACTGGAAAACACAGGGATTATCAATTCGAAGAGCTCACAACCGAAGTTCTCCGATGCCCACCTCATCTAAACGGCTACACATAAATTATCATATTAGGTATTTCCCTGTAAACCGCGCACGTTAAACGCCTATAATTTTATCATCCTATTTAAAAACGTGCCGTCTATAACTGATGGATAGGGAATCGATCCTTTTATAGGTCTTTCGAGAGGAGGACTGACACGGGTAAGGGCTGCCCCTAGAGGCCCCTCGAGGCATTTTCTTGAAACCCATTTGAAAATTACCTAATGAATAAGTTACCATTTTCTTTGAGAGGCTCTCGGAGTGATGCCTGGGGCTGAGGATCGCTTACGGGGGAGGTTTTAAAAACGGAAAGCAATTACAGTTGAAAGTACTGGGAACGAAACGGGGTGAGTTCGACCAAGTGTGTAGAAATAGATTGGAAAAGAGGAAGAAAACAAAAACTAAAAATGAAAAATTAAGTTCATGAGATAGAAAAAAGGTCAATTACGCCATTCTTCAACAGGGCCGTTTTTGTCGGTATCGTGGGAGATCTGACAGGGTGAGGATTACAAGACGAAGGAAACTCTTCTTCTCGACGAAACTCCAGTTCTACACCCCCGAAAATTGGTTTGGCCGAGTAATCATCCGGCGGTTTGATTTGTGAAGGGTTTGATGGTTGGGGAAATTATTCCTAATTGCAAAAGGATGTTCAAAAAGGATTTTTTCTTCTTGTGCCGAAGGGCGCGATTACTTATCGTGCGTCGGCGGTTGAATTCTGTGACGGAATATTTGGACTGAAGCGCCGATTTCAACAGCTCCACCTAGAGAAATGATATTCGACAATGCGAGCATTAAAGGGTAATTGTGGGCCATCATGCATTGATTTCCCATCACGCAGTACAATCTTGTTAATTTTGACAAATCGCGTAATCCTTGTCCCAAATTACGAGATCAGTAGGTAAGTTATGAGAAGTCAAGAAATGTATTTGTTTATTAAATAAATTTTTTTATTTACAGCGTGTCCCAGAATGAATGGTCCAAACTTCAGGGGTCGATTCTACAACTAATTTGCAACAACGTTTGTCCCATAACATTTTTTTAAACTCCGCTGAAAATCCGACTTTTTTTACTTCTAAGATGTTTTAGTGTTTTCGACCTTAAATGTCTATAATTACCATAACTGCCTTAATTTAATGTGTAAAATAAAAGATGAGGATACCGTTGGAGAAAGTGTTAAATTTTCTTTCTTTTTTTCAATACATAATCTAAATTTTATAAACGAGCTTAGTAAGTGTAATATAGGACAAAAGTTGTTGCAAATTAGTTGTAGAATCGGTCCCTGAAGTTTGGACCATTCATTCTGGGACACAGAAACACAGAACACAAAACAGAGAATACGATATTGGTCACTGCTTCATTCCCAGGAAACTTCTCCTCCTGCCTCTTGCAGTATTTACATTCTTGCGCTGCACAGGGTCGGCGCGGGAGACCATCAGTATTGAGATGCTTCTTCCGGCTCGATATTCTACTTGGAAATTGAAACCCGCAGTACCTTCCAACCACCGAGCTAATTGGCCATCCAATTCCTTGAAATTCTGGAGCCATCGGAGAGATGCATGGTCTGTCCGTACCACAAATTCTGCACCACACCCAAGGCCGAAGGACTTGAAATGTTTCAGGCCCTCAATGAGGCTTAAGAGCTCCTTGCGCGTTGCACAATACCTCCGCTCTTCCTTAGTGAGGCAGCGGCTGAAGTACCCCAGGACTGCCTTTATAGTATGATGATGACAAATAAACTGTAGTACTATTATTATCATGGCACCAGCAGCTACATTGCAAATTCAGATGATCATTCGGAGGGTCGTTCAAGTTCACAGAAATATCCAAATTGTATACCTATATGTACCTACATGTACCTATAGGTACATTCATTCTTCGTCATTACGACTTTTCAACTATTTCGATGAGCTCGTTATCAGTTTTCACCAAGAAAATGAACGGAGTCGACTTGATGAACGTAAAACGGTTGAATTCACGAAGAAGTAAAAGGCGCGAAGATGACAATCTCAACCTTTAGGGCTTCCCCCCGTTCGATAAAACGCCCGTAGAAAGTTCCTGCTTTTGAGAATAAAACCCCCACTCGGGACAATCATTTTCACATTCTAATTGTTCAAAAACACTTTGTTAGTGAATTTATCGACAGGCCTCGATCTCGGAGGCCCCGGAGGCAGACGATGAAGGCGCGTCCGATTCTCAAAACCTCACGTCTTCTCCTTTTAACGTTTTTAACGAAGCCACCGTGATATATTTCCAAACGCTCCTCATCCCCTCTCTTCCCCGTTTCTATTCATTCTCCGCCATCCCTTATTCCACTTTGTCTTCCTCCTCTTCAAATGATTTATCGGCCTTTGACTAATTGGGACGAACATATTTCAATTTTTTTTTTCTCTCGAGGCGTTAATGAATTGGGAGATACGCGGTATAATATACTATCTTTCACGTTGCTACGGGCGAACGTTTTTGTTGTGGCTCGGTTCTTCGGAAGGCCGGAGCCTTATGTGTTCGATTAGCCACTTTCTAGACAAACTCCAATATCCCATTGAGTAGGTAATGAAACACCATCGTTATAAGCCACCCTGCGGAGAATCTGACGAGAAAATAAATAATATTTATTTGTTATAACAAAATAAATAAATATTATTTGTTTTATTCAGTTAACCCTTTGCATGTCACGTGAAATTTTCCAGTGTCTGGTGACACGCGGGCTTTTTTGGCCTACCACCCTAATAGATGCAAATTATGCTGATCTCCATATGAGAAAAAAGAATTTGAAAGTTCGAAAGTTCAGCAGAATTAGTATTTAAGCATATCTAAGTACCTACTGAATGATATGAATCATCCGAAATTAAAAATTAAATACGTACCATAAATTAATGCCATTTATTGAACTAAAACTCCAACTTTACTAGGAAAAAACGGCGATATAATAAAAAACACGGAAGAAAGATACTTTGACTAAAATCATCACGACATAACATTTGTAATATATAAACATTGTAATATAAGCATTAATGTAGTATTTAACTTGCCAGTATCCCCCTCGGCGCCGATCGTACATGTCTGATTGTTTTAATGGAAGTAAATTCAATAATTCATCAATCAAGTTGTTTTTGTTTTTCCAATAGTAGAATGTTATACCAGCTTTAAGTTCATAACAGCAAAAGGCCCATGGATCCAGCGCTGCCCCATTAGTCTAAAGTGCAGTATACGCCTTAGTCCTGTTTTGAGATAAGAGCGTTACTCCACTTTTTTACTGAGTCGCAAATTTAGTTTGAATTTCTATAGTCTTAATATATTTCTTTTAAAGATTTTTAAATATACAACTTGTCCTCAATGACATACCTAAACGATGTGTAATCTTCTTCTTTTTTTTACATATAAATAATATTGAAAATATTTAATAGTAATTTTACTATTAAATATTTTCAATATTATTTATATGTAAAAAAAAGAAGAAGATTACACACATATAATTTTATATGTGAAAAATTACATTATGATGACATATTAAGTCGGTTGCTGCTTTTCAGCATAGCGTTTCCTCAGCTTACCACTCATGAATATTAGTTAAGAAATGTAACAAGGAATCTTAAGAGACTTTTTTCAAGGCAAGACTGTCATTTTGTTTCGAAAAGAAATGAAATATTGCATATTCAATGACGAAAGAGAAGGTCTCGTGTAAAAATTGATTCTATGGCTTTTTACCCCTTTGGATAATACGTGATTTCTACCTTAACTGGGAAAAACATCTGATTAAGGTATGCCTGTTAGCCTTAGGAGCCCCTCAGCTGTTCTTGGCCCTATTCTTCTTAAAGAGTAAGTCCTGAGGAGGATACGTACCAAAACTACAGCTTCCTAGAGTGAATAGCATAGAAGTTAGCTTTAGGAGTTCCTGTGCTGATCCTGGCCATAACCAGCTTAAAGTGTAAGTCCTGAGGAAGCTAAATACCAAATTACAGCTTCATGCAGTGAATAGCATAGAGATTAGCTTTAGAAGCCACTCGGCTGATCCGGGGCCTGGGCAGCGTCAAGCTCAAGTCCTAAGGAGGCTACATACCAACTTACAGCTCCATAGAGTGAATAGTATAGATATTAGCATTAGAACCCACTCAGCTGATTCAGGGCCTGGGCAGCGTCAAGTAAAAGTCCTTATTTTCTCATAACACAGTCCACTGCTCAAATTACTCAAATTACTAATTTGCAACATTAGTGCAGGAGCATTGCTGCCAAATTGAGCAGCCTGCCCGGATCACGCTACAACTAATTTGCTTAATGAATTTTAGCTGACCCGCTAATTTCCTTGACCCGCTTTTCGTATTATGTAGTTTTGGAAGAGAAAAAAATTGGAACACCTCGAAATTGGATTTTTTTAAGAATTTGCTCATTTTCGCGTCATTTCACTTGAGGCATCAAAACTAGATCCCGACCAAGGCCTGTTGAGGAGTCAACGATTGGATGTCCGGCGTACGATTTGTGTTATATCCGTGGTACCTCAACATACCACGACTAGCAACAGACCGACTTATAACCCCGCACCGGGCTGTTCGTCTGCAAGCAATAAGGAAACCCAACTAATGCGGTTCCCGATCTTCCGGACCAGCGGTGAAAAACGTGATCAACTCTCCCAAAGTTGGACAAGGGAGAGGGTAAAACGCGGCCGCACACATCGCCGACTCTATAAGGGCCCCCTCTTTCCCTCACAAATTAAGAACGTGCTTCCTCTCCTCCGAGGGTTTTAGCTATAGATATTTTATACGTTCGGGGGCATCAAAATGAAAACCGTCTTTATTACTAGCAAAAATCCCGGTATTTTCACTTCCCCGTACGACAAGAACGTCGGAACGGCGGGCGGAGGGGAAGGAGAAAATTAACTTATAAAAGTCTGGCACGTTGAACCGTTACTTTCATTCTCACGAAACCTTCCGGGAGGGTAAGAAATAAGGTTCAAGAAGAAAATGGAAAATTATATCGTAATGCCGGGAGCGCTCCTTATTTAACACCTCCTGCTACGGCTAAGAATGAAATGTGAAGGAGCGGCGAAGGGGTAGCAGAGCCTCATTCATTTTCCACAATTTTTCTTCCGTCTTTTCGGCGTGCGATGGGCGCGAGGGGGACTTTTATTAAATAAAATAAATGCTTGAAACAACCCGTTTTCGGTGTTTACGGCTCGGAGTTCCGTGTAAAAGGTACGAAAGGTTATGGAGGCGAGAGCTTGGAAGGCACTTCAGGGCGACTGTCGGAGATAAGTTGGATTTGTCGATTTTTTGTTTCAATTCCCGAGTATTGTAATCACTAGAGGGGAAAACGTAAATATCCGAAACTCACCCAGAATATGTGTTTTTATCCCACCTGGTTCCTACATCAGACAAAATTTGTATATTTGTATTTCTATATTTGTAAAAAATCAGACAAATATTAAATATTTGTATTTCTATGTGTTTTGACTCGAATTTCAAACTGAGGCTGGATAGCTGTTTTCCAACTTACCATGCAACCAGCGCAGCGATGTTTGCTGACGAGTAAGCAATAATTTTCCGCGATTTATCCGGTATAGCCGCATCTACAAGACTCCAGCTTGTAATGGATGGCTGGCTGAGTCCCTCTGTTCAAGTGGTGTTAGGCAATATGCCCACCCAGAGGGGTATTCGGTCTGCTTCCACAGAACCGTCTATCCCCAGAGCGGTCGAACAAAAAGATCGAGAACAGGAGCACAGCAAACCATTATACTCCCACCTTCAAACTACACCTGGTATGTCAGGCTGTTGTTGATAGAAAAACAGGGGGACTTAAAGTAGTATGGAGTTCCAATGCAATAAGAACAACTGGAAAACTCCAAGGTATGGTTAACCTCCATCGTAATGGTACTACTGCAAATTACTACTTCTGGAGAACTATGCTCCTACAAGCATGGATATTGGACGGAATTTATAAATTTGAATTTAGAAGTGTACCCAATGAAATGTACTCGTAGAAACATGGAAATGCTGCCAGACTGATATGACTTCAACGGACTACTCCAAAGCTTTTGACAAGCTGTCGCACCATCACTTTCTTTCTTTGCCAGCAGCTTTGGGAGCCCGTGGTTCCCCACTGGATTGGATCACAAGCTATCTCGACCAGCGTCGCTTCATGGTTCGTCCCTTGTCATCTCCCCCCTGTTGCCACTTCTGGGATTCCGCAGGGTAGCCATATTACGCTTTACAAAGCTTCAATACTGCCGATTATGGAGTATGCTTCCCCCGTTTGGAGTTCCCCTATCCATAAGCATTGCCTGGAGAGGGTTCAACACAAATTCTTACGCTATAAGCTTGGTCTTTCATCTGACGAAATTACACATCGCTATTGGGAATATACCTTTGGAAAAGCAGCGTAGCATGGCCGACTCAACATTTCTCCATAGGCTCCTAAATAGCGAAGTCCTCTGCCCAACTTTGTTGTCCAAGCTCTTCCACATCCATTTCTCCACCACTAACTACCAAGCAAATCGTCCACTTCACTGTCTTCCTCGTGCAGCCAACTTATTGGTATGAACCCGAAATTCGACTTTTTTGTTTCCCCCTACCTTCACTAGAGAAATTGGTCACCTCCCCCTATACGATGTCATAATTGACTAATTCAATCCAACTCCCCTCTTTTCATGTTTTCATCACATATCTACCTGTCTAAATTCTTCATTTTTTGTTCTTCTGTACTATTTCATGTGTAATTTAGCGATTCGATCTATTTTTTCTGATGTATTCGTATCTGCAGTTTAATTGGACTTAGCCCGTACTTGTAGAAAAAAAAAATAAACTAAAATATCGTTGGACACTAAACGCATTCTATACGTACATAATCATAATACGTCCAATCTGGCAGTGTGGTTGTCCCTTATGGGTGCTGGCCAGCAATACGCAGCAAAAGGGCCAAAACCAAAGAGAGCTCTTCGTGTAATAATCAATGCTCCATCGTTTTTGTTGAAAACGTGGCTCTAGTAGTGCCTTCTGATTGGAGCTCATCAAGCGAACTCACGGAATTTCCCAAAATTAATTCCTCCTCCCACCAAATGAGGTCTATCCATTTGACTACAACCTCTCTGTATTGGGTCTTGGACATTCCTTCAGCTTATAGAAAAAAATAAAAAAATGGTGGGTTACCGAGCGGAGCGGTGGAAGCAGAGGAGCATTAGAGCCCTGGTCTATTAGCGGTAATCATTTGGCGCCAGCCATCCATTTTCCCCAAGAAGCCCTCGGTGATGGGGTTGGGATGAGTGAGACGGTTTCTTCAATTAAAATGCGTGAAGCTGAAGATATTTGAAGAAATGGCGTAAGTGCTTCCATCGAACGCCTTTTTTTTTCTTGTTCTTCTTCGTCGGAATATGGCCATCTCAAATGATCGAGTGATTGAGGGAGGGGCAGAGGCCAAGTTGACCTTTTTCGGGAAGCCTGGTTGTTGACCCGGATGTAAATGTCGGTTTTTTCTCGATTTTGATTTATGATTTAGTCGGCTGGATGACCCGCGCGTTGCACAGGGACGTATCAGTGTCCGAACGTTAGAGATGACTTAAGAGTCTCCTCGTTAGACCATCAGAATTCGCAAAGCAATTTCCCAAGATCATTCTGGATTTTTATGACTTGAAATTTGGTGTAATTTGGTCCAACTTTTTGTTACAAATGCAAGCTAGAAGGCCACTGGGCTCGTGAGTGTCCCTCCCGTGAAAAGAATAGAGGTGACTTTCAGCAATTGGATAGTGCTAGGAGGAATGCTTTGATTTGTGACGAATTAACTCTGCACAGCACGGATGACAGTTCATGGGTTTTCGATACTGGGGCAACCCAACATATGACAAATTTGAAGAATTATTTTGATTGCTTTAAACATTTCCTTACACCCGAAACCTTGTGATGTTTCAGCACTAGTGTAGTTTGTCTTTTCCAAAGGGTCCAGTTGCTTTGATTCTCTAGTTTCTCCACAGATGCCTTGAAGTCGAACCCTGATGCACTCACAAACCAAATTAGCACACACCAAATTTACAGACCAACACGATTTCTTTCGCAAACAACTTCACTAACTTAACAGAACACAGTTCACGTTAATCTGGGCCCATAACCTTTTGAGAAGCTAAGTTGGAAGGAGAAACACTAAACGAGTCAAATGACAACTAATGTATTACAAGAACTTGTAAAAAAGAACGTCTTATACTCCTTGGAACGTCGGAATTTCCTGTACATAAGGCTACAGCATTTTCATGGAAACGCGCACCACAAAAAGTGCTACAAAATTCAAAGAAACGCTAACTTATGGGGTCTTGCAACTTGAAAAGATCGTGTACTCGTTGTAACGTCTGAATTTCCTGTTCGTATAAGCTTAAGACTACAGTAACGTCGTGAAAAGACACCACGAAACCCTCCAAATAATCTATTTCAGGATCCACTCGTTGGATCATCTGAATTGTTGTTGTGTTGTGTGCCTGCTAATTTTATGGTTTGAAATTAGCACAAGTTGAGGTGAGCACAAGTGAGTTTGATAACTGCCTGCAGCTCTCATCGTATCGAGTTAAATATTAATTCACACAGTAGTTTCGGTCGTATTGACAGCTCGTGATTCGCAGGCAATCGGTCGCCGAACGAGCTGTTAGCGCATGCGCATAAACTCTATCGACATGAATCAGTTGTGGACAGAGCCGTTGTTGCGTGATCTGTGCACTTAGTTCTTCAATGAATTGAGTTTCTCATGTATCGAACCTTGTATTACCGTAATGTTTCCAATAGATGCCTCACTCTGATACTGCTTCTGAACTGTTTATTTCAGGAAAAAGACGCCTGCAGGTAAAACGGCGAGAGCAAACTCTTCTCCCAGAGGTCTTCGCAAGTACGTGATGCATCAGTTTCCTCTGTCGATCTCCTCATTTTACCTCATTATAAATGTGTGATTATGTTGTTATTTCAACTCGAAGTTCACAAATAAATTTTGATTTTTTTCGATTTTTCTTATTGGACAACCCCCTCTCATTTCAAAACTTCAAGTCAATTACAGCCTGAGATATCCTTCAAAAATCCTGGAGGCCCTTAAAGTTAACAAAACATAGGCTAAACTTAACCTCTAAACTTGGTGTTTTTGCAATAACGCTTGATTAGGTAATGAGTACCCAGATCCGGGCTGTACCTGTTTTGTACAAAGAAAAGGTATTTACTTACCATTTTTAAAATTTAAATGTGAAAAAAAGAAAAGATTTTCAAAATATTATTTGTTACCCTCATTTGCATTCATTTTCTGAGAATAAATTTTTCAGATTTGAAAAATGTTGAATGGTTGTCGTGAAAAACGCTAGGTATATACTTTTCCATCTTCTCTCTCACACATGTCGTCCACATTAGCCAACTCAAAAACAAAACTGTACTTACCTGTCTGGTCCATCTTGGAGCTACGTATGTATTTATGATTATCGTTCCAATTACGTCTGTAATCGCTCTGTGAAATAAAGTTGATTTTTTGCGCTTGAATAAATTTTGTATTCTATCCGCTCTCCTTTGAATTCTACCAAGAGCAACATATTGTTCCTACTCTTCCTTTTTGTATAAAAAGGAAGAGTAGGAACAATATGTTGCTCTTATATATATATATATATACGTATATATACTATACGTTTTTGATCACATAGCGAAACTCAGATACCGTCAGCTGATGCAGTGAGACGTACATAAATTCCCTAGGTACTATCCATTTTTGGTGATTTTGAGTTTCATATTTATTCTTCTTCAAAATTTTGCAGTGGATCGAACGGTGAAGTCAGTTTTGTAATGGGGCATCTTGTTTCTCTACTATCGTCAACTATTCCTTCCGTGGTGTTACCAAGGGTCACATATTCATTACGACACGAGTTATATTCGTCATTTTGGTTCATTATATTTTCAAATAATTAGTTCGAAACATCTACATCACATGAAGAAAATATTACGCGTATCACAACTCCTAAAAACAATGTTTCGACTCTCGTGAATTATTTGGCTAATTTGACTTATTTATCCAAAGTTAGGATAAATTACATTAGCTTATGTAATGTAATGTTATTGGGCTACAATAGCTTATTTTATCCAATGTTTAATCGAAATAACGTTCTTGGAACTCAGATTATAAGTATTTTGGCCCCCGTGGCGATAGCGTTTTGACATTTTCATGTCTTTTTTCGGCACACGAAAGCAAAACGTTTAACTTCATCATTTTTCATCGTACAAACATCTACGATATCTCGTATCACCACTTTCTGAAAAGCTCTTGATTTACACGAAAAATGTACACATCTCACGTTGCTAATTTCCCCCTCCATACATCCCTGAAGTTAGATTTCTCCAGTGTTGTCACTGTTTACTCGACTATCGAATGTGTTAATCTTTCTGGTGATCCCCGTAAATGATTCTGTAAATTTTTGTATTTCCTTTTAATTCCTCAAATCACGATTAAGAAAAGTACGATGTTTACAACAATTACGTAGTGTACGATGGATTTGGGAGAATTTCTTCAGTTCAAAAAGCGTAACAATTTATTTTCTGATGATGAAGAAAGAACAAGCGAGGTTGAGTCTTAGGCACCTACCATTGGCGAATTAGAATTCTCTCAAAAACTCTTTGTTGGCCATCTAAAGGCTATGTTCGTAGATGGGAAGGACTCTAAGGGGAGGTTTATGGGAAAATTACCCATAAACTTCCAAAATGGAACAGTCCAACAAGGGACACCTCATTTTAAAGCTATTTTAACGCTGAACACGATGGTGAAATCAGAATTTCGATTACTCATTCCGTTCTCAAACTAGAGTACTTTGAAGGTGAAGAAACTTGGTTGTTACTTGATATGTTCTTCACGGTTCATCTGCTCTAATCTGGTAACGGAATGAGATACCGCAATTCTGACTTCACCATCCTGTTCAGCGTTGAAAAATCTATAAACTGAGGTGTTACTCGGCAAAAAAAGAGGAAAATATATGAATCCAGTAAAATTGAGACATTTCACATAAAACCAGTTATTTCTTCGGAAAATAGCTCTTATAGCCATGCTGCATGACTGCGGATTATGTTGTCTTGATTTTTCTAAAAAATGATTACGACTAATACTAGAAATCTCACTGTTCGATACGGCGGGAGAAACGGGACGCATCGAAAAAAGAAATGTACTACTTGATTACTTTTATATCACAAGTAAAATTGTATTTCCACTACTTCAATGCATTAGAAAAAGAACCAATATTTCCCTTCATCAAAAAACATATATATTTTTGGAAAAATAAACCACAATCTGGGAAATGAAACTCGAAAATTGCGAGTTTCACACAAAGTTTTATTAGTACTTCTTTGTCGTGGCTCGTTATTACAAAATTAAAACAGAGTTGAAATGTACTGATTTTAATGTGACAATCGTAAAACCGGCCGTGTTGTAACGACGGTTTTCGAGTAATTCGATTTGAAAAATTATCAAAAATGTACCAAGTTACTCAATGTTTGATTTTCAATGAGACAAAAATTTCACACCAGCCTAAATTGTTAAAATATACAACATGGAAGCAACAAAAAATACGTCAACTAAAATTATATACAAAAGTCTCAACATAACAAAATATTAAACAAATAGAATAAATTAATTGTGTGAATTCAACATGAAACGTAGAGAGCTAAAACAATACGTGAAAACAACACCAGTATCCCTCATTTCAAATCGTAATCGTACATTCACAGTTGATTAGTGTAATTGTGTAAATAAATTAAAAAAAAAAAAAAAAAAACACAAAGACTGGTGTGAGCGTATATCTTGTGATATATAGTATATAAATGTCATTTCACAACGGAACCAATCGGAAATCAGACGACAAAAAACATCATTTTTGTTCAAGATTCGTTCGCAAAACGTAAACTCAACAAATCTCATAAGAGCTAATAGGAACATTCTCAGAGTGATTAAAATTAATAACGCTATGAAATAAATGAAATAATACAAAATATTATTACTTTTTCCACTCTTCAGATACCATGATTGCAAAATTCGAACGAAAAAATTAATTAATTAAATAATCAATTAAAATATAAAACGAGAATTCGTTTGAAATACTACTTCAAACATTTGCTTATCCATTCTAAGCGAAAAAAAACAATAAACCATAAACATCAAATAAATCAATAAATTATTTTATTAATCTGACAAAATGAATAATTTATTTACGTAATTATAATATAGTTTAAAAGTATTTTTCACTTATTTAATAGTTAGTAATATCCACATACGTACACTGATACTACATATATATATTCAATTAACGCGAGGTTTAAGTATTTTGTACGATTCAATTTTTTTGTATTTTTCAAATTTTTTCTTTTTGTTTGTTTTTTTGTTTAAATCCATCCTAAAAACGTTTCATGCCCCAAAAAGGGATTTTTGTAACTGTGATTTTTGTGGTTTAAATGTTTAAATTCCGGGCGAAACGTCATGTTCAAAAAAAGCCCGAAACTATATCCCTTACAATAACTATTATTGCCCAAGGATACTTCTTTATTTTTAAAGAATTTTTTTTTACTTTTTTTTACACATTTTTATTCTAGAAAAATCGGTTTTTTTGAGTTATAATTTTTAGGAACCAAATTTTATATATATATATATTTATAAGTAATAATAATTCTATAGTACTTTTTTCGCAGAAAAAGTCTTCATTTCCTTCTTTTTTTGTTTCAATAAATTGAAATAAACCAACAAGCATAATTTATTGTGTATTCAATTTAATTGTTTAATTTAAAAAAATTGGAACCTGCATCGTGTTCAAAATTTTACTCACGGAACAACGTACCGTTTCAAGGAGAAAAAAAGCACCAGAAAAATAAAGCGAGGAACCATTGTTGTACAATTTGTTTTTTGTTTCAAATTGTTCGAGTTTTTAGACAAAAATTTTAATCTTATTTTCCAAAAAACTATCAAAAAGAACAAGGGGCTTATTAAAAAAACCGCCGTCTCAAATTCAACACCAATAACACACAACTAATTTTTATTTATTTTTGTATTTTTTTTCACTTAACTTCTTAATAATAATTTTTAAATAGAAAAGCATTTTCTGGAACAGGAACCATAAATAGCTAGAGTAGGAACCTTATCGCTGGGATCATGTTTTTTTTTAAAGTTTTAAAAAATGTAGTCGTTAAAAGGGGGTATTGGATCATATTGGAAAATGGCGTCGTTTTGTATTGTGGGAAGGGGTGGGGGTGGTTTGTTAGTTGATATGTTTTTGTGTTCTGCGAGGGCGTTTGTTGGGGTTTAACGTTGTTAGGTTCGCGTCGTTTTTGCATTCATTGAAACGACCGACGTCGGACAACTGGTACAATCGAAATAGGGAACGTCGATGAAGCTGGCGAAAGGAGAAAAAAAAAATTAAAGAAAATAAGGGGTGCTACAAGGTTGTGTTTTGAGCCCGTTTCTACAGGGTGCGGCAGTAAAACCAGGCGGTTTTTGAAATAGCATAAACCTGTGAGTTTTCGAAATATTTGTACATATATTTTTTATTTGATAGAGGAGTAGTGGAAAATTTAAATGCGTACCAAAAGTAGGGAAAAACTATGTAACTTAAATGACGATATTTCACGAAATGCTCATGTCTGTCAGTATCGCCATAACTGTCGAACGAATTTCTCTCTGGATATTTTCTCGCAGTGGTAACCAACGGGTAACTGTGTGGTCAGCTACAGTAAACTGCAGTCAAGTATGATCTGGCCATTCTTTTACGATGAAAAACAGGGAATCCTGTGCGACACGTGTTCATGCTCGAGGATTTCTTCTTTCCTGAATTACGTAGACACCGCAATTCTCTTAGGAGGGTTTGAATTTAGCAGGATTGGGCCACTGTCCACACTGCCACGTTTGTCAATGGAGCTGCTAAGATAAACCCGGCAAATTAATACCTAAATTAATACCTTAATCAGTTCCTCATCTGTGGGGCTGCCTCAGGGGAAAATTTTACAAGGACAAGCCTTGAATTCTGGCACAACTGCTAGAAAACATCCAAAGAGAAATTCGTGCGATTCCTCGACAATCCTCTTTGCTGTCTTTTCAGCATGATACTCGTATTACGGACGCTTTTCGTGCTGGCCTCCAGGTCGATGATATTTACACTGATTTTGCAAAGGCTTATGACAGTCTCCCATCCTTTATGAATCTCTAAATTACAGCGAGTTGGTTTCTGCGGTTCATTATTGAGCTGGTGTTCCAGCTATCTCTCGGATCGATGTCTTAGTGTCCGCCTGAATACATGCTCTGCTTCGTTTCATACCACGTCTGGAGTGCCTCAAGGCTCGTACCTCGGTCCTCTGCTTTTCATGCTTTTTATTGAGGATGTTGCCGATGTTCTGGGGAGACAGGGTGCAGTTTCTTCTCTATGCGGATGACTCTCGGATCCAGGACGACGTTGACTGCGGGGTGTTGCAGGGATGCCTGAAGCGACTGATGGGTTGGTGCTTGTCAAATGACCGTTGTCTGTACATCGGCAAGTGTCAGGCAATTACCTTCTCGAGGAGCCGTAGTCCTGGGTAGCCAGGTGTTGCCACGTCCCTTAGCGGTCCGCGATCTTGGTGTTTCCTTCGGTTAACAATTGAAGACACAAGTGGATGAAGGTGCTATGTAACAAAAGTAAAATGTCAAGAAAATTGAGTTTGCATACTTGCCTATTTTGTTTGGTTCGGAATTTTTCTCTTCTTTTCTTCTCCTAGTTGTTGCTAAGGTGTTGTCAATCATGCACTGATGACAATGAACCTAATATTTTGATGATTATCTGCGCTACGCGCTACCACATAAATTATCGAAAAAATGTTACATAGCACCTTCTTCCACTCGTGTCTTCAATTGTCCATTGGCTTTCACACGGAGCACATCATCGGTAGGGCAATGAGAGCACTTGGGTTCGTGAAGAGGTCTGGACACCATACTGCTTCTGTACAACGCACTGGTGCGGCCTGTCCTCAACTATTGTTCTTCCTTTTGGTCTTCTTTCTATGCAAATGGCAAATTGAGCGAGTTCAACGCAGGCTTTTGCATTTCTACTCACATAAATATGGAGTGTCCTGGGCTGATTTTGGCGCTGGTCTGGCTATGAGGGCGAGAGGATCTTTGGACAGTGATGACGACACTAACAGACTTGAGCAGTGCCTGGACAATATGGGTCGTCATTTGAGTGACGTTATTTTTTCAACATTGTAGTTTCTTCTCTTCTTTTGGTTTGCATTTCAATTTTCCACTATTCCTCCATCAAATATAAAAAAAAATATAAAAAAATATCTTGAAAATTCATTGACTTGTCCCATTTCAAAAACCGTCAGGTTTCAGCGCGGCGGTTCGATAATGCGACGTGAGGATTCAAAGGGACCCTCGGGCGTGTTGGCCGCTCTACCCGATTCAATTTTGAAAATCGAAACAAATCCAATTTTGCGTATTTCGGCCAAAAAACCCACTCCTCAAAGTTAACGCGTCAACAGAAAAAACTGTCCGACTCAAGTGACAATCGATAATCAATAACATCGTATTGATCACAATCAGCCTCAAGCCGCAACTCGTGCGCAAACTCGACCGGTGTCCGTTTTTCCCCGTTCAATAACGAGTTTCTCGAAAAACCTCCAGTCCAACGAAGAACGAAAATTCACCCAATCCACGAGCTCCTTAGTGAAATTTCGACTCATTTCACATTTTTCGTTCATTTTTAAACACTTACAAATTTGAACATAATATTATTTTCCTTAATTTCGCCCAGAATTGGGTCCGTTCGAACCAAAACGTCGCACTACCTTTCGCCCAATACCGTTCATAACTCGTTTTACCCACCAAATGAATTGAAATCTGTAAAAACGTGGACAATTTGACCCTACAGAGAAAAACAATTATTTCGTCATATTTCCACCAAAAGACCTGCGCCATCGCCTAAAACGAATAACCGAAGCGGAACTGAAAATCGCTCGGTTTAGTGTACAAAAACCATGCTCAAAAAACTTAACTGACAAAACATTATAATTTTTCACTTAATTCCAAATGGTATAATAGTCACTATATATTTAATTATATTTTTAATTTTTTTTCTCAAAAAAAAGGAAGGCCCATCTTTGTTTTACTGTATAAATCACATGAAGTAAATGAATAATTTTTCCGTATCTTAATTTTTTTGCGAGAAAATAAGGGAAGACACTCTAGTTTTTCCGGTGCGAGGATCGAAATTTTCAAATTTTTTTTCGATGGTACTTAAATTTTACGCTTTTAAACGCTTGTCGCGTCGATATAATTACAAATGATACAAAATGATTACGGTATACAATAATTGAGTTATCTTAGGAGTTAACAAATTGTTTCGGTTTATACACCTTCGGAAATTTGTCGTTTCATGAAATCGTTACGTTCTCCAGAAATTTGTAGTACAATTGAGAACGCCATCTGCACTCCTGACGCATCGAGGAATCGCTGATTCGATTATTTTATGGGCGGTATGAATTGAATGTATCGTCAGTCGAATTTGATGAACTCCGTTGAAAACCACGTTGAATTCAATCAAGACCATTCAAAATCTCAGGATTGTGCAACATACACAACCCTTAATATGGATTTAATTTGTACTATTTCGCCCACTCGAGTGATTCAGTCGTTAATTAACAACCGAATAATAACTCGATTATTTAATTCAAAACTGGTGAATTTCATCAAATTCGATTATTTAAAACATTTGGCAGTCAACTCAACCTTTTCACACAACAAATTTTACGCTTTTCCTGCTTGTATGAACCACTTTGCATTTTGACATTAACGTCACTTTTTTCTCTCGAACTAATTTGGTTCATTTTCTTAAGAACTGACACAGTAGTAGGCTACTGGGTCGGAATTTGCTCTGTTCATTGTACGAGTATACTGTCTGTCTACTGGCTGAATAGTTTCGATCTGTTGGCTGCATAGTTTTGGTTAGTAGAATGTGGTAATGGCTTACTGTTTTCGATTTATTGGCTGAATCGTTTCGGTCTGTTAGTTGTATAGTTTGGTCTGATGGCAGTAAAATGTCTGTGAATTGGCTGAATATTTTCGGTCTACTGGCTGAAGGACATTTTTGGTCTGTTGGTTAAAAAATTATTGGACTGTTGGTTGTATAATTATGGTCTGTCGAGGTATAGCTTCTGTCTACTGGCCTAATATTTCCACTTTGTTGGCTCAATAGTCTTGGTCTGTTGCCTGAATAGTTTTGATCCGTCGCATGAGTAGTTTTGATTTTTAACTTGTATAATATACATATTATGTATGTCTGTTCAATGGTTTGTTGGCTTAATATTTTCGGTCTGTTGGCTAGATAGATTCTATCTAATGCCTGAATAGTTTTGGTTTGTCGCCAAAATAGTTTCGGTCTGTTGCTAGTATAGTCTTTTGGCTGAATGTTTTTGGTCTTTTGGCTGAATGTTTTTGGTCTGTTGGCTGAATATTCTCGGTTTGTCGCCTAAATAGGTTTGGTCTGTTGATTGTATAGTTGGGTCTGTTGACTGAATATTTTCGGACTGTTGGCTGTTTAGTTGGGTCTGTAGGGCTGAATATTCTCGGTTTGTCTCCTAAATACTTTTGTTATGTCGACTGAATAGTTTTGACCTGTTGGTTGTACAGTCAGGTTTATTTGACAGATTCTGTCCATTGCCTGAATAGTTTCACTCAGTTGCCTGAATAGTTTTGATCTGTTGCCTCAAAAGATCGTCAGGCTAGCTTACGTTTCTCCTTGAACAAATCCGACCATTTTTGAGCAGTACGTCCGAATCCACATAAATTTGAACACTTTTCACTCGCTCTAATTTGGCCAACGAATATCAGCAAGATTTCCCTCGTATCAAAAACTTCAAGGGAAGCAAACAAGTGACAATTCGGTCCAGAAAAAATCGAATTTGTTGAAATCTAAAGAACGATTAATTGAAATATAATTTTACATTTTTCTTCAACGAATTGGTTGACATACTAATAGAAAAATGATATTTTGTATATCAATTTGAATAAGAAAATGGCATTTTTGTTTGGTTAAACGAGATTGTTTGTTGAAAGCTCATGTGTTCAAATCGAATCAAAGATTCACAGATTGAAAAATTTAATTTGATTGAAATGAGGTCATTTAAACAGAAAGTGCGTAAATCTTTAGATGAAAAGTGGTTCACATTGAAAGGAAACGTCATTTGTTGGCGGCAAAAGGTTAATTTGACTGCAAAATTGCGGTACAATAAATTCAACTGTGTAAATTTTAATTTTGCTTTGCAAATATCAGCAGGTGGTTTTGTTGTGTCACCAGGAGTGCAGTTACAAATTTACATAAATACATTAAAATTACTTGTGAATAACAACGAAAAATTCTGTTTAAAAATCAACGAAATTTCACGAGTTCTTAATTGATTGTGCCAGTCCGTTCGAGATGATTTTGTTAAATCAGTGGATTTGTAAATCAGTATGGTTTAGTGCTTTTGAGTCTATTGAATAATCCGGGGAAGGACCGATCCCAGCAGTCGGTGCCTTCCGCTTTTGCTGGAAGAAAATTCAGCAAAATGCGAGGTTTCAATTATCAATTTTGTTTCATTAAATTAAGGGTTTTTCTTGTTTAAAAACCACGATTTTATAACAAATTGGTTTAAGAAAAAAGTGGTTTTTGGGGATTGGGTGAGGAGTTGGGGGTGGGGTGTGAGGGGGGAGATATGTACATGAGGGGTGGGGGTGAGGGGGGAGTGGGGGACGGTTGGGGTCGTCAGGCGCCGTGTTGGGGGCGGTGAGGGGGGCGGCGGTGTTGTCAGGCGCCGTTGTTGGTTGGTATTGGAGGCGTCAGGGGGGTGGTATGGGGGGGTTGATAGGGGGGGGGGGAGTATTCTACTGACCGGCGCTCGGAACGGGGAATTTGTCGAAGACGTTCGCGTTAGGATCGGCGCCGGGTTTGAGTGTCTGAGCCGCGAGGGCGGTGATCTGATTGACGACGTCCTCCATCTCGACGGACAGGCGGGGGGACAGCGGCGGAGCCGGCGCCGCCGCCGCCTCGCCGCCCTCGGAATGAGCGGCGTCAACGTGGCGCCGGTACTCGGGGGCGTCGAGGACGGCGTCGCAGTGTTTGCACCCCGCTCGGACTCTGAGGAGGGAAACGGAGCCCGGGGACGGGCCGCATCCGTGGCTGCTCAACGACGTCTCGCGTGAGAACGTGAGGCGACATTTCTTGCAGAGGTGACCGGCGGACGTCGTCACTTCCGTCGCTCCGGGCGGTAGCGCGTTGAGGCGGACGGTCGAACTTCCGGTTCCGCCCTCTTTGGCCGCTTCCAGGACCGCTGAAAGGCTTCCGGGGTCCAATTGGAGGCGGCTCAAAGGCGTTCCCACCTCGTTACCTGCAACAAACAAATACACGATGTCAATACAAGATGTCTTATGAAGTTTTGAGCAATTTTAAAGGAGATCCAAAAAACGTTTTTAGTCGTTTTAAACTCATGAAAAACACTAGATTTCATATTCTCCTGCATAAGTCCTGCATATTCCTTAGTAGAGAGATTATCATGAGTTTTGGGAATTTAATGTGAATAGGGTAACAGCACCAGTAGTAACTAACTACAGGAATTGTGCATCAAGGGCTCCCGTCAGGCTACTGATTTATTTTCATTATTTTCACACTACTGTCTATGCAACTTATAGTTTCTGCAACCCCAACGTTTTGTCGAGCTAAAGTCAATACAAGTTGGGAGCTCGAAGACTTCCCTTGTGTCGCCCCGAGTATTTATTACATGATTGGCACGCTCCCGTTTGTTAACATCACATTACGGTCTCGAAGGTAATAAAATATGAAAAATAAACAATAAGATAAGTCACAGGAGTAACAGGAGGGGGTTACCGGTGTTAGTACAATCTGCGCCAACGGAATTAACGATTGTCACTGGTGGGGCCTTCGACTCGGCCATAAAGCAGAGATTAGAGGGCGAGAAAAGGCGAGTATAACGCGGGACAGTTGGGATAACCGGACCTCACATACGTATATTTTACGGCTATCGAACGGTCCGGTTCGAGGCGGACGGAGACAATAAAACCGAAGTAACAGGAAGATTTTTCCAGGTGGGGGAGCGGTTTAGTTGGCGGATTTACATAGAAGGAGCGGCCCACGTAGACCGAAATGTGGGTGGCTGCAGGATGAGAATCGATAGTACGAATATCGTATCGAGAAATACCACAGGAGGATGAGAATCGATAGTTCGAATATCGTATCGAAAAATACCACTCGAGGATGAGTGTCGTTTGTTTTGATGACGTATCGAGATTACCCTGAGGATGATGTATCGATTGTACTAAGGAGTATCTATTGTACAGATTGCGTTGTGAGATTCACCTGAAGAGGATGAGTATCGATTGTACAGATAACTTATCGAGATTAACTTGAGGAGGATGAGTATCAATTGCACAGATAGGCTATCGATGTTAACCTGAGGAGGATGAGGTTCGATTGTTTTGATATCAAATCGTGATTAACTTGAGGAAGAAGAGTATCGATTTTACAGATATGCTATTGAGGTTAACCTGAGAAGGATGAGTATCGATTGTTTTGATATCATATCCAGATTAACTTGAAAAGATAAAAATCAATTGTACAGATTCGTATCGAGATTAACCTGAGGATGATGTAACGATGGTACTGAGGAGTATCTATTGTACAGATCGCGTATCGAGGTTAACCTGAGGAGGATGAGTATCGATTGTACAGATAGCGTATTGAGGTTAACCTGAAACAAGAAATCGATTGCCACAATCGACTCGAACATCAAACGCTCCGTCCATTAGACAGAAATAAGTCCCTAGTTCAGAATCTGTGATTACCGCTGGTTTTCAAACTCATCTTCACCTCGTAATAAAGTCTTGTCATAAATGAC
The DNA here is from genome assembly GCA_963920205.1 of Stenodema calcarata. Taxonomy (NCBI): domain Eukaryota; kingdom Metazoa; phylum Arthropoda; class Insecta; order Hemiptera; family Miridae; genus Stenodema; species Stenodema calcarata. The sequence goes on along the minus strand of OY986060.1, from coordinate 7,236,796 downwards.
GGAAATATTTGGTCATACTTGGGCATTTTTAATTGTACACTTGTGTATGTACAGACCATAAATTGTACTATTTAATTGTACATTATTTTTTATTGCAGAATATTGAATGCATGTTGAAACGGAGGGTTTTGCGTATAGGGATGCCAAGAGAGAGGTAGAAGAGACAAAGTCTGAGCTGAAAAGTTATTAAACCACAGATAAAATTAGCCGAATGACTTGTGTTCCAGTCGTAAAAAGCCTCCTTCGACGCGGTTACTTCGAGATATGGCTCCGAGTTGTAAATCTTAACCCGTGACACCACGTTAACTAAGGGAATTTTTCCGGAAAAAATAATTAATACGCCGGTAATTAAGCGTGAGAGTTCGAAGCTGCTGAGATGAGGGTTTTTTCAATTTTTGTTTGTTGGAAAATAAAATAAAAGAAGTTATGGTTTTGTGTCAGGGGAAAAAAGAAATGAAGAGCCGTTGTGAAACAAGGGTATTGGAAAGGAGCGTAACTGAAACAGAAGGAACTGTAAATTAGGTAGAAAAAGTAGGTATGGTAGGCTATAGAGGGATAGGTGGCCGTTTGGAGGGCGGTGGGGGGTTGGAAAGAAATAATTTTGAACCAAATTAACTGCCTTGGAAGTTACTGGCAAAAAGGGTGAACGAGAACGGAGCGGCGGAGCTTGAAGCTTATTTTTACGAGCCACTAAAAATAATGTCGGGAGAGTTTTACAACCCTGGTCTCTAGGGATACAAGCTCGCACGTTTGTCCATAGAAGACGTTGTAGGGACGGGAAATTTGCCTTAGGAGTCGCAAAGGGCTGATGGTCAATGAGGATTGGCTTCCTCGCGTCGTATTAAACACCTTCGAGGCGGTTGTAGGCAGTAAATCATACGGCAACGAGATTGCGGAGTCACTTATCGTCTAGGGGGATAGTTGAAGATTGCATTGCGTCTTCATGGGGAACAATGACGTCCCAAACGTTGAAGTTACTGAGATGTTCAATACTGTTGTAGTATTAACAAGCGATCGTTGTGTGCAGAAACAGGGCCTACAAAGAGACTACTGTAACAGTCCTTGACAAAGTCTCTTTGGAGAAAGTGGGTACTGTGATGGAGAGTACGAGTACATGAGCCTGGAAACTCCGGTAAAATCAAGTGGGGCGTTGGAAAACCCGTGAAAGCCAGTGGAGGAGCAGTTTGAACCACAGTTTCATTGCCTTGCCCAGCAAACATTGGAGGTTGGATGGCACCTTCAGTTCATACATTTGGATGGTCAGTGCTAAGATTTCTCAATCACCAGCAGAGTTCTGTGTGCAAGTCAGAACGAAACATCAGCAGTACATAACCATACCAACGGCCAATCGTCCTCAGCAGCAACTCAAGCCGCTCTTTCTTCACCTTTCCTGATTTTGAGGCGGCTTCCCGTTGGATAGGCGAGAATTGGTTTCTACTTACTCCATGATCTCCCAAATATACAGCAGATTTCTTCAGAACAACGTTGCAGAAACTCCTCGAAATAGGACCAATCCTACTCCAGTGCCCTACCTGGTCTGTTATCTGGACGCCGAGGTGCCACAGATAGTGACTCCAGCAGCACTCACACAGCCCTCGTCAAGTCCGATATCTCTGCACTCGTCTGAATTACCAAGCCGCAGTTTCCTCACCTTTGCTGGTATATGGTACCTTCGCTTACGGTCTGTGTTTGAGGCAGTTTGTTATGACTGTCTACTACCTACAAGATTTCCCAACGATCTAGTAGGCATCACCATGAAATCACAACAACTCTGCACCAACTCCCCAGAAGTCATGATGAACTAAATTCAACCAACCCCTTACACAGTAGCAACTAACTGTTCTCTGGATTTCACGCATGCCAGGATAGTGGAATCTCCAGCACACCCTGTCTTCATCCAATCGTCTTGAGCAGCAACATACGCAGCTTCTTCACCTTTGGTGGATATAGTGGGACTGTTTAGGGCGGTTTGTTGATTTTATCCCGTCGAATGTGCGAGACTGACTCTACCAACTCCAAGATCTTCCAACTATTAAGCAGATTTCTCCATGGCGTCTGGCAACTCCCCAGAAGTTAAGACGAGGTAAGCAGAACCGATCCCTCAAACTGTGCCCAGCATGGCTCTGAAATTTCTGGACAGTGGCATCAGCAGCACTCACCTTTTAACCCTTGTTTCCTCACATTTGCCGCTATTTTTTGTTGCTTTTCATGTTTTAGAATCCGACTGGACTTTCTACAGACCACAAGAGCTCCGACGTTCTTACCGAGCTTTTCATGGGGTCAGAACAAGTTCACAAAATTATTCCCAAAACAAAATTCAATCCCAACAACACAAGAAGCAATTGAAATGGGGCCGCCAGCTGCGTTCCTACGTTTGTTTCAATGGAGAAACCTCTTTTGAGATGTTTGAATGGAAATAATTGAGAAGCCTGAAATACCACAGTGTCGAAGATGGCGAATTAACAGTGTCCTTACTCCTGGAAAGGACCTGCAAGAACCCACACAACAAACATATTTTTTTTTTTTAGTGGAAAAATCCTTCATTCGCAGGAGTTTCTTCGGGTCGTTTGATTCCTGGGTGTCTTTTTTTTCAGTTGGTGAGTGTCTCCTTTTTTTGTATCGTCGATTTCCATGAAAGAAATCACACGAGTGCCGATTCCCGAAGCGTCGCATCGAGTTTTGTGTCAACTTCCCCCTCCATCCTTTCCCCGCCCTCTTATAGAAATCGGAACAATGGTGGATTTAATTATGCTTAGAACAATGCCTCATGAATCCTCCGGTGTGACGCCTCGAGCGAGAACTAATGGACAGCTCTCTTTTGCCACTCTCTTTATTCGATCAAGCTTCGGTCCGGAAAGTTCACGGCGTACGGGTCGACTCGGTTGCCCCTTCTCGCACAATTAAAGGCCTCCCCCAAACAAAACACTCGCTTAACAACATTTTATAAAAGGCGAAGACCGGGAGCGACAGCAGGTTTAACAGCGTTGGAAGCCCCTCGGCAACCGACTCTCCTTGATGAGACACTTTCTGGTCAAGTGACCTCCAGTTGACTCAAAATCACGAAAATCCAACGCTCGACGAATTTGAACAATCAATGAACCATGATTTAAAAAAACTCAACTGTAATAAAATCTACAATTTTTCTGAGGTTAAAATAGATTTATTCAACATTGAACCATTTGCCTCTGGAAGTTAAAGCTGAGAGGCTCCTACAGCTAATTTCCAGCCAATTCACTCTGTGAAGCTGTAATTCGGCATGTAGCCTCCTTAGGACTTACATTTTAAAGTGTATATGTCCAGGAACAGCTGAGTGGCTCCCAAAGCTAATTTCTAGGCAATTCACTCTGTGAAGCTAGTGATAATATGCAGTTTAAAATGTAAGTCCTAAGGAGACTACATACTGAACTACAGCTTCACAGAGTAAATTGCCTAGAAATTAGCTTTAGGAGCCACTCAGCTGTTCCTGGGCATATGCAGTTTAAAATGTAAGTCCTAAGGAGGCAACATACCAAATTACAGCTTCATAGAGTGAATATTATGCCCAGGAATAGCTGAGTGGCTCCTAAAGCTAATTTCTAGGCTAATCACTCTATGAAGCTGTAATTTGGTATGTAGCCTCCTTAGGACTTCAACTTACGCTGCCCAGGCCATGGATCAGCTGAGTGGCTCCTAAATATAATTTCTATGCTAAAAGTGGCTCGAACATGTTCCATGGTTATAGAAATTCAGCCGAAAAAAGAAGGGGAGTGGAGGTGGCGTTTTCATCATTCCATAAACTGCAAAAGATTTGCAGCTGTAAAATTATACTTCCAGATATTATCTGGAATTGCATCTACCAACTCAATAAATTATGGTTCTCCTCATCGAGACACCTTGTGGCAGCAATGTACTGTTGATTCCCGAGGCATATTGTTGATTAGGGTACGTCTCTTCTTCTACTAAAATTAATAAATATTTCGATCTCATTTAGCTCAATGAGGCCTGCAGACCTGGTAAACTTGTTGCCAGCCCAGGAATCGAACCCGACACCCTCGAGGCTCTTTTGGTATGTTGTGTTCGTGCGTTACTTCTTGGGGTGCAAAGTATCGTCGCCCGAATGTCAAGGTTAAAGACACAAACTTAACCAACATCTGAATAATACAGAATAGGCTTCGATTATTTTCAGTTTATAACGTTTGTTTAGTGGTTAGGTTCCAGTGTTAGGTTCCATGATGTATTTTTTCGCCTAAAATATCCTTTTGACATCACATGATTTATGGGTGCAAAATTTACTCTTTATGTAGGCCTTCAAGGCTGTAATTCATTTCTGGGACGTTTCTCTCCTTGAAAAACGCAGGGGACTTTCTTGATTTTCTCTAACTCTGGAGTCCTGGTGACGATTTTTTCTCAGTTTGTCTCGTACATCGCCCACGGGGGCTGATATTTGGTAGCTTTCGAGGGAATCTACAATGCTAAATGTATCTTAGTGATTAACGATGGAAGGTCCTAAATGCGAAATTTGCGTTTCTTATTGAATCAGCTTTTCATTACGAGTAGCTACGACTTCTTCCGTTTTCGGAAGGTAGAATGTTCAAATTCCAACTGGTGGCACGTAAACGTAACGCAGGTATTGCGCCAATAAATAGTTGTTGTACCCACACTGTTCCCATTGATTTGAACCAGATTAATTTTGACTGTTTCTCCATTTCGAAAAACCTAAATCAGTTGAGAATTTAGGCCTGTAATACTTCCGAATCCTGGAAATTTTATATTATGATTTGGGAGGGAGGGGGATATACTTGTATTTTTGTACAAGTTGAGTACTAAACCAGCCGTATGAAAAATATTAATTGACTCACAAAATTGTCCACCTTAGATACAAGTTTGGTAGCTTTCAATCCGTTTATCAACAAAAATCATTTTCTCTAACCCCCGAATTCTACGATGCATGTTTAATACGAGTAGAGATTTTCTCACTCATATTGAGCACTAACGTACTTACAGTCTCAAAATCACACTGAAAGCCCCTTTAAAGGTATTTTCACGGTCTGAGGGATTCGGCGCCAATCTGATTAAGACTGAGCCGAAATCCGCCTTGATCCTAATTGGATCGGAAATCATTCGACACTACCGGATTGAAATACGAAAAAAAAAACGGAAGAAACATCTTGTTAACCATAAGCGCAGTGTAGAATTCGCGGTTTAGGTGTAACTTTACATTTCAGATGAGGGGGATTGGAATAAGAGCGAACGACTGCGTTGTTACGTAAGACACCGAGGGTCAGCCTTCGGTAATTAAAGCTGTAAATTTAATTAAGACGAAAGGGTTGAACAAGATGACGTAACGGTTTCCCGCCCTCTCCGGTAGCTCAAAGGTTTCTTAATCCGAGGCAAATCAAATTAGCTCAATTAAATAATCAATAATTACCTACGTTTATGGAGCCTGAAAGAGGTGGCGACGTATGAATCAGGGCTCTTAATAGCCTTAAATGTATAATATACATAGCATGTCGAATAGTACAATGTTGATAATATCGTTCCAACCGTTTGATGAATCAACGTTCTTTTAATTTAATAATCACTTTGATTAGTCAGTGGAAATTAAAATGGAATTTTCTTCAGTTCTTCAATTCATAACTTAATAGTAATATGAATATTAAAGTAATTTTACGATTAAGAATGTCTATAATTAAGAAATTGAGGCTATTCGTGGCCCAGAGGTGAATAGCGTTTGTGTCCAGCCGCTCGGTACAGTGGTCCAGATTGGTGCAGATTGTACCAGACATTTGGAGTGTATGAAAACCGTGTAAGAAATGGACCTTCTGCCACCATCGTCTCATTGATAATAATTATAATTATTACACCAATCACCGAACACTCAGAAATTTATTTCACTGATTATTGAAACGAAACAAGTTGACTAGTGAGTCTTGAATTGTCAGCATTTCGCTGATATCAGCGAAAGCGTTTGAATTGAATATTCTAACCGACTCCGACCGCGTAGCATGAGAGAAAAATTAAATATCAGCTGCGCCAGTTGTCTTGAAAAAAGATTTATATGAAAGCTCGCCTTGAAGGTCTCGGCTTATTTGTACGGAGGTAATTTGTTAACTGGGACAGGATCCACTTTCAGCACGGTTTCATATAATTGTGGACGGCAGTAATTATTGTAGAACGCCGTCAGAAGGATGATGCGGGCGGCGGCGGCGGGAGGGGGAATGATTTATTAATGAAATTAAATCATGTCATTCGTCAAGGCAGTAAGTCATTAAAACGTGTCTCTTGAGCTCTTGGTAAGACCGAAAAGACCGGCTTGGGATTCATTAGCCCTTTCGTCCTCCCGCCTGCACAGGTCACAGACTGAATTAAGAAATGGAAGTAAAGGTTATTAAGGTAGAGTGAGAGATACTGAGGGGGGATTGTGAGGGGCAGAGAGAGACGGGAAGATCAGAGAAAGGCCATCAGAGCTAATCAACACTCGACTCGAACTTCATGATGTTGTAAAAGAAGGAAATCCGAAAATTAACTCGACAAAAACGAGCATTAAGAAGGCAGATTGACGCCGTCTTTTTATAATTAAAAGTATATCAACATCTTCATCTGGTGACCGAGCTCAAATGACCTCAGGAGCAAAACTCGGTGCGGAGATTGGAAAAAAGCCTGTGGAATACGCTACGTCTTAATTTCCCACCTTGGAGGGCCCTGAAGAACAATTCGGAGGTGAACAAAGCGGAAATTATACCGGACGCGGTGGAACGAGGTGTATTGTTATTGTGACGATTTATGGGCAGCCTAATAAATAACGGGGACGCTCACTACGAAATTCTAACATCGGTTGTTACTGTCCTTTCATTTGGTGTGATGTGAGGTCGTTAGAGGGCGAAGAGAAACGTTGACTATAGTGAGAATCTCGGGCGAAATAAAGGCTCAGTGGTGCCTTCCGTGACGTCACGGTTCTTCGTGTCGTTCGGTTGGCCGCATTGTCGGGCAGCTGACCAATAAGCATCGAGACATTACGCTCCACCATTTTCCCGCCTCAGTTTGATTTGAGACATTTTACATGAGTGTTAGCAATTTCCGAAAGTCAGTACAGTCCTTGTAACATATTGTAAAATATTATTAAAAAAAGATAGAAGATATCCAACAGAACAACTACTTAAAGAATGTCAAGTGTTCAATTTACAAGATAGGAGTTTCTGGCTTAGTAAACTATCCCCAATTTCATTCCACAATACGAGAATGAAATTTGTACTGCATTTTTTGGGATATTGGGATGGAAAAGCTCAATTTCTGACATCACCATGCGATCCAACAAGAAATTTTCCACTATGAAAATATTCAAGTTCAAGATTATTTGGGAAACTAACGCCAATATCGGAAAATTTCGACGCAAAACCTATTTGGCCGATTTCCCCAAAAACAGATTTCTGCACATACGACTTTTTCGCTAAGGACAGCGGTGCAGTTAAAGTCTTGAAATGAAATAGACAGCGTTAACTTCCGCTCACTTTATCACCTAAGATTCTACAACGCACATATATTATAAGGAGTAGGTTCTCTTTTGGTACAACACAAACAGTAATCTAAACAGAAGGGTGAACTGTACAGAAAATAATGAGCCAATCGGGGAAAATTTACAGCGTTTTTTGATGTTGTTCTGAAATGTCACTCTATATCATGTAAAAGGTTTCCATGACATTATTATTTCCTTATCGGAGAATCGCAAGTTGTGATCAATGGAAGAGAAAAGCCACAGAACATTCGTTTTACGAAGTAAAAACAGGCCCTGCACGTCTACACCCTTGAAAACCCGGTCAAATTTAGATGTCCGATCCGCTCCTGGTCGGTTCGAAATTCCTTTTGTCCGAATCCGATAAAATCGGTCTCCGGTTTTATTTATTGAAAAATAACAATAAAAATACTCGAGGTGAACGATTTTCATAAAGGAGCATCTGTTTACACATTCACGAAGGAAATGACATTAAGGACCGAAGCTGGGAGGGAAATTAATTCCATCCTCCCCGCCGAGCAGGCAGATAAGTAACGCATTTGAGACTCGGGAGTTGGGTTTTTGAGGTAACATTAATCTGTAGGGCCGTACAAGGGCCGAACTCATATTTTGTCGCCGGGGTCCCGCTTTTTAGTTTATTTTTGGTTCATTTATTTGGGTTTTTTTAGTTGTCGAGATGAATATCGCTTTCGAGGTCTGACGTAAAGAAATCTCAATTCAGGAAGGACGGATTTATACGAGACGTGATTTCGATACTGACGAAGGTAGGGGGTTTGTATTGACAACTTGGGGAGTTCAATATGGCGGCCGAAAACTGTGACAAATGGAACCCTCCATTTTCAAAAAAATCCACAGTCATGCAGCATGGCTATAAGAGCGAATTTTTGAAAAAATGGCTGGTTTTAGTTGAAGTGCCTCCATTTTACTGGGTTTTTTTAACAAAATCTAATTTTGATTCCATTGTTTGCCAAATAACACCTCAGTTTATTGATTTTTCATCGCTGGACACGATGTTGAATATCTCATATCGTAATCAGATTAGAGCAGATGAACCGTGAAGAACATCCCAAGTAACAGCCACGTTTCTTCATCTTCAAAGTGCTCTTGTTTGCGAACGAAAAAAGATATCGCAATTCTGACTTCACCATCGTGTTCAGCGTAGAAAAAACTTCAAAATGAGGTGTCACTTGTGAGACACCAATTCCAATATTGGAATTTATGGGTAAAACTCTCCAAACACCATAAAACTCCCAAAAAAACCAGGGCCGTCGTGTGGGTTTGGTTGGGGCAGGGCCTTCAACTCTACAGTGGAGTTCATATTTAGATATTATTACTAAACGAAAAGTAGTACCTATACAAGTAAATCGAGCTACTCAATTTTGATTAAATACGTAATTTGGGAAAACGTTGCAAATATATAAAGTGATTGGTGTCAAATATTTTTTCTAATTTTTTCACCCACGGGACGGCCCCGGATTTTGGAATGCAAATATCTCGGAAATTAAATGTTCAAATATTTTGGACTGGGAACAATAGCTTCCTTGTCTTCGACAAGAATTAGTCGCTAAAATGGCAAAGTTTTCGAGATGTGGAAAACTGATGCACGATGATTCTGGATGTCGTGTACACATTTGTTGGTAAATCGTAAAATAGACCTTCGAGAATACCAACATTCGACTCGAAAACGTCCAAAAATTTGACAAATGCTGCATATTTTTCCATAACGGCTCATTATTTTTAGTACAGGTCGCCCTTCTGTCTGAGTATGAAATTTCGAATGACCATAAATGATTTATATTTACTTGCATGTGTAGGTACATAATATTATATTATAATCAATTGATAATAATTATTAATGTGCTTCACTACCCATCCCCCCCACCCATCAATTCTGCTGATTAATCGACAAGTTCAACAAATAAAGAATAGTCGTCCCGTGAATTAACAGGTTTTTCATTTCGATGACCATTTGGACCTCCTGCGTCTCCACAGTATAAAAACCAGATGGCGTGAATAATAATTATCACTTGGCTGCCTACGCACCTCCTCGGGCTGAGTACTCGTACCTACAACACTTGACAACTCAGGAATGAAATGAAAAAATAAATAAAAAAATAAACATTACCGCCACTAAGCGCCTTCGTACTAATATTCATTTTTCCCTCGTAACATTTCTCAAGAGCGGTTTTTCATAATAAGATTCCATACGCGTCCTCGCGCCTTCATTTACAGGGTTATTTACGACCTCGAATATGTAAAAATATCGGGAAATGATCCGGCGTATTGAGATGGATTGTGATATCCGTTTAGACTCCAGCGATACTCATTCTCGGTCATTCATCATTATTTTGGTTTGTTTTCTTCGATTCTCAACGTCCGAATGATCAATCGCTTTCGATACAAAAAATAGAAGGAGAAAAAAAAATTAATTTTAATGGCGAAGCTCATTATTTCAACGCCCATGTTGAGACAGAAATGAACTTGGTATTTCATAGTCACACCTTCGATGTAGTGGTGATGGTGAGAATATCGGGCCGCCTACGCGAATTAGAACCGTACGCGTTACGTCAACACTTTGAGACCGAGAGGCAAAACCTTACAGTTGATCACAATTTTGGAAATCGCTGAATAAATGCTAACTTCTATAATTCAATTTACTACTTCATATACATCAACATATCGCACATCCGGAGTAAGACTGGAATAAGTCAAAGAACCCAATTGTTGGGAAATCGCGTTTAAAGAATTTTGACTTCTAAGTTGTTGTATAACAGTCATCTATCGTCGAATTTTTTCGTGGCATCTCATGTTTCTATGGCACTCATATACAATCTAACTATCATGTGCTATACCAAAATTACCTAAATTGATCAAATTCCTATGATGTCCCACTATTACCCCATCAAACAGGACCAAGAATTACCAATTATCACATCATTCTCCAGATATACCACTATTGATCTAAGCAAAGTAACCACGGATTGGTACTTATAACATCACTTTCACCTAGGAAAAAAAAAATAACGACGACGAATTTCAAAACGTTATTAATGAATATCAGTCAGTGCCGTAAGTTTAGATTCTGCTTTCCTTTTACTTTATTATCTTCGATAATGTACCTTTATTTTTTCGATGCAATTTCAGCTGTATTTTTCAAGCTTATCTTTTTTGTGTAGTTGCCTATGTTTTCACTGTTGCACTTATTTAAATCAGAACGTCAAGGAACATGCATCAGTATAATATATTATAGGAATTAGGTATAACAACATGAAGTAGTCATAGGAGTTAATGATGAGAATTAAAAATGAATCAGGATCGGCTGTGAGCCTAAAAATCCAGTGGAAGGTTCTTCCAGGTTCCCGAATCGCTGGTAACCTATTACCAAAATAACCAAATACCACAAACTATTACCGATAACCTATTACCAAGAAATAACCATAGCCATGCCTAATGTTGATTAAGGGGATCTGCTCAAAGAAGACAATCCACCGTTAACGGTGTGTTGTGTCAAGAATTTGCAGAGTTTTTGTTTTGGTGGCTGCTTTGAGATTAATTTGGCTGCATAATTAATTTATGATACTTCAGGTTCAAGAATAGAAAACAAATGAGAGGACATAAACTATGACAATAAACTTTGTGATTTTGTGAATAACGTTTCTCGGAAGGTTATAAGAACTTGATTTGCTCGTTGAGGATTTCGAAATAAAACCGACTGTCATTCGAGGAACTTCACTGTTTTATTAGCAAGAAAGAAAACCCCTAAAAGTGCCCCCAATATGCTATTTAAATCATGGGATATGGCTCAGGTCTGTAGGGAGTTTCTAAGGTACATTTACCACGTTGAAAAGACATTTCTTAGTGCCTGCCTACTGGCAAACTTGACACTCTAAAAATTGATTCAAGTTCGTTCGAACCGCATGTAAGTAGATGTCCACACTCCATCATCATTGTGTGCTGTATTGACGATGGTGCACCAGACAAAACCGGTCTACAGAGAATGGTCTACCGGTCTCCCAGTTCGAGTCGATTCGAACCGCATGTAAGAAGATGTACAAAAAAAAATTGAAATGTCATCTCCGAGTTTCTGCTGTGAAAATAGGAAAGAAAGTTAACGATTTAACGATTTTTAGCCATTTTTCGCAGCCCCGTCGCTCAGAAACGATCGCTCCTACGAAAAAAGTCATGGATTCAAATTTTTTAGGACATTATGCTCTACAAGTTTTCAGCAAAACTCAAAAGCCGAAAACGCAATTGGAAACGAAAAAAAGTGCCAAAATTGCATGGTTTTTTCGGCGATTGAGGAGGAAGCAACCGCGATCGGAATACGAAAACTTGGATTGTTTACATCCTAATAGCCCCAAATAACATGTCTAAAATCCAGGACTCCAGCATTTGATGTAGGGTACAACTCCTCTATTCACTGGACTAAGACGTCACACGTTGTTCATCCGGCTTTTTGGCCAACTTCCCTAATTGGACCTTCCTGGGTTTTTAGGTACCGGATTCCCTCAGTCGACTGAAGGGCTAATGTTGCGAGGGCTGTACACTCTCCACCATCACTCTGTGCTGTATTGACGATGGTGTAACAGACGAAATCGGTTACTATTTTATTATAAATAGACTTTTCCGTATTCAAACCTAATAGGAATCAGGAAACCAGGAATCAGGAGGAAACCAGCTATCATTTCCTATGTACTTGTCCGATAATTTCCGAATACAGGATGAAATATGTGAGCAAGGTCATTTTGGAGCCTCAGGAGATGCTGAATGCTCTTAATGGGCCTGACTGGACACGATTGTACAAAATTATTTTCTGAGGGAGGCACTATATTACAGGGGTTTTTTGTAGACAACTATAACAATGTTTGAATGAGGTATTTAATGAATTATTTTGTTGTCCTGTAACTTAAATTATTTATGAAATTATTCATGAAATTATCGATGAAATTATCTATGTAATTATCATTAGAAATTGCGATTATTTATGAAATAAGATTTGTATTGTAACTTGAATAGTATTAAATGGGTATTAAATGAAATGAAGTGAAAGAAAATAAAAAGAGAAGGAAAATGATTCCCCCTATACTCAACCTCTTTTACTGTATTACTAATTCTAGTTTACTCACTCTAAATTATCGTTGTAACTGCAGTGCTATAAGTAGGAAATTATATGTGAAAATATAACTAAGAATATATTATATATTTAAAAAAAAAGTCCAAGCACTTCCCGGACAGTTGGCAAATGCCCAGTCCGATTATGTTGAGGTTGTTTGAATAAACATTTTTTTTCTTATTTTTCTTCTTCTTCGTCTTCCTCTTCAAACGTTGTCTTCTATATCCTGCTAATTGCTTATTTTCTTCAAATATGGTGGCAATATTGTATTTTTTGTCATGATTTTTAAGTTCCTTTGATGATGAATTTAGTTAGTGGATAGTTTGAACAGTGATGAATGTGATTTTATTAGGTAATTTATGTTACAGCTGCAATGTGACATTGGATTGGCACTAGGGCATGAATATTAAATATGAAATTTTCATGTGTTTCAGAAGGTCTTCTATGAAATCTTAATTTCTGATTTGCATTTTTGATAAGAGTGAGATAATGGGATGACGAAGGGTTGTGAGAGTTTGGGGTACGTTAGGACCTATTAATTTCACTAGAAGGAGGTGACTCGACCGACCCCCCACCGGTGCCTTATGAATCGAAAGTTCTTTTTTCCATAAATGAACAACAAAAAACTACCTTCCCAATGGAAGTACGTGTGTGGATGTGTGAAAGAAACGTCTCGAGATATGCGGTCAACTAGGAGCGGTGGAGAGGGTTCGGGAAGACGAGAGAGAAAAAATCGAAGGCTCCTCTTGCGGGCGGAGATTTCTCGTCGAAACATAAATCGCCATCAGTCTTCTTGAATGAATCCCAAACCAACTCTTTGGCCGTCAATGACCGAAAAGGGCCGTCTATTATAAGACGATTCTTTCAGAGGAGATTTTACCTGTCGGCGATCATCACGTTGAAATGAGGAACCGCATCTTACAATACTACGATATCGATATCAACAATCCACAACAACATACGGCGTCATCATTACAGAATTTCCGTACACAAAACGGTATTGTAACGGCTTCAAAGCTGTGTAAATATGCATTTTTGACATGGACTCTATTCCAAAATTAACGAATATATGAGGGATTATTTACGATAGTGGAGGGTGTATTTGCTGAGTTTTCGATCTCGAAGACCCTGACCTTTTTAAGGTGACAAAAAAATGTACATTCTACATAATAATATCATGTATTATGTAGAATGTACATTGCTGCTGGACTAGGCGCCAAAAATATTACCTAATGGTTTTGGCGTAATAAAAACAAAAATGTCGAAGGTCGAAAATATTGGAAGTACCGGAAATTTTGAATTTAAAATACGGGTCTGGAAATACGGGATATCAACGCGGATGTTTGGGATTCACAGGCGAAATGAAAAACAAAAATATTGAGGAGGACCGTCGCAGAGGTCGCTAACCGCGGGGATGAATCACTCGACTCGCTTTACGACGGGAAACCATAATTTTCCTCGAGTTGACGTTCCGAGCGTCTGAAGTTCGGGATTATCCTTTGAGATCTCATGAACCAAGTGATTGACTGAGGGGACAATTACCGGGACATTTCGATTTCCAGATTGGAATGAGTGAAAACGAAGTCTTATTACGAATGCGATTATTTGCACGTTATATTAATAATTTATGTATCCCACAAGGCTTAGCTCATAAATTAATAAATACAAATAAGAAGATTCAATGTTTTGTTTTTTGCTCGTTAGGTAGGTGAGTGGAACCGCTGGCTCACCTACCGATCCATCGACTGGTCCTCAGTAGTATCCATACGGCTCGCCACCGGGAAGGAATTGTAACGTTGTGGGCGGTACGGGAAGGTTACGTGGGAAAGCAGTGAAGGGTGATACTCTAGGCTTATAATCGTTTAGGGATCATACATTGAAAAGTTTCAATACTTCTGATATTCTAAAAAAACACATTAATGTCGTAAATATTATTTGTAATACACGTAAAAAGGGATGTTTTAGAAGTATATTTTCATGACAAATATAGAACTCATGCAAAAGGAATGTGCTGTTTCACCATTTTCTATGAGATATTTGTATTTATCCTATTTGGACCAGTATTTCATTTAAAACACGTGTAATTTGACTAGGTACGTTACATTCCCTTTTTTCCTTCTACAGAAAGTTAAAATTAAACAGCTAATACTCCTAGCAGATGTTGTTTACCATTTTTCATGATGATTAGTGATGTGGTCCTGAAGAATAATTCTTGAATAATTATTATTGAAGAAGTACCGTGGGACCGAGTTTTGAGAAAAACGTACCAACACATCGATATTTCGAACAAGAGAAAAATACCAAACTCAATTTCTCCCTTATTGGGTAACACCTCTGATCATGGATACGTCTGTTAGATTTAGGAGCCCTTTAGCTGCTACCGGGCCTATTCTGCTTAAAGTGTAAGTCCTAAGGAGGCTACAAACCAAATTACAGCTTCATAGGGTGAATAGGATAGAAATTAGCTTTAGGAGCCACTCAGCTGCTCCTGGGCCAATTCTGCTTCAAGTATAACTCCTAAGGAAGCTACAAACCAAATTATAGCTTCATAGCGTGAATAGCATAGAAATTGGCTTTAGGAGCCACTCAGGAGTATCATTCTGGACAGCTGTGGTGTCAGACACTCACAAGGATTTTGTATACAGAACAGTGATCTAGGCTGAAATCAATAAGCCGGTGTGGGAAGATTTGCAGCGTTTTTGTAATTCAATTTGCGAAACGTCGACCAATTTTGAGAGGGATTCAAAATGGGTCCATTTTCGAAAAGAAATATCTAATAGATTCAGCGAATTTGTCCCAAGTATCATATATGGGATATAAGATATTCATGATATAATATATTATATTCTTGTCAGCGGGTTAAACAGGTCCTTAGACAATCAAGCGGTGGTTCAGCGTTTCGTCTATTTTGTCTCCTGTTCGATTCCCAGCAACTGGCTGCAGCTATTGGACGTATCTCCGAAAGGAGGCAGACGGAATGCGCGGATAAGGGAAACCCAAGAGAGCGTGGAAACAATTAAATTAGAGCAGGCGGCTCGAAAAAGGCGATAAGGATCCGAAACAGAACTTCCTCCTTCGGGCTCCGAAATGAATAGAGGAAGCCCCCCCCCCCCCCCCCCCCGAAACGCCATTAAAACAAATAATGGCTAATTTCACCCATCAGAAAGTTACCTTTCCACGGCCGCACATTTCAATTATTTCACGTCTGCCTTTATTTCCCAAAGGGATATCTCGCTATGCCCCGTCCATAATTACTGGACAAATTGAGGGCAGAGGTGAGGGAATAATCGTCGGGCGGGACGACTTGGTATATTCTTTTTTGTGTGTTGAATGAAGAGGGTTTCCGACACCTTCACGCCTCCCTTTCCCGACTAATTACGTCAGAAAAGATGGTCAGATAGTGTTTACACATTTGTTAATAGGTTAGTGCCGGCTTCGGCGAGGGAATTGCGGCAGGAACTGCGCCTTGGGGGAGCGATGAGTAGGGAATCAACACATTGTAATGATGCCGAATAATTACAGTGTTTCGTCTCCGTGGGGGTTTTGTTTCTGAATGAATTATTCCCCTTTAATATCAACAGCGTGTAGCGACTTGCGCCATTAGTGCGTTGCAACTAAATTACGACCACATACGATTTCCATAAGAATTAGTACTGAAAAGAGGGTCGAAGGCGCCTTAACTTCTCAGACCCTTAAATGAAATGCTCCAAAAATCAACGTGGCGTTTCAAAAATATACAACTTAAAATTATTTAGTATGAGAGACTGAATAGAGACACTACTAACACAAACTCGTTTCCTACATTAAATGAAGGAGCACATAAAGAAGAAGGAAGAAATCAACCCTAAATAAGCTATTGCCTTGAAATTTTGAAAATGGGTCAGAACTGGATGACAATGCAATATTCACTCGGTTTGTATGACATGGTATATTATTGTATGTATGATTTGGTATAGTACAGTATGGTATGATATGAAAGAAATTCGTATGGTATTTTACATTTAATTTGGATGATGAGCTAGAGTTTCATCAACAGTTCGTTATTGGATTAGGGTGATCTGCTCAGAGAAGATAATAAACCGTTGTGTCAAGAATTTGCAGTTTGTTGTTTTTCGAGTTGTGCTGTTTTGATCATTTCAACTCCCACTTCACACCCCTTCCAACCGAATTTCTGAGGTTATTTTCCGATCAGCTCCAATAGTTCATTATTTAGGAATAATCAAGCGAATACACGCAAGCACGACAAAGGATGACGTCCTCGGAACAGTCGAAGTCCTTTTGAATCGCGAAGGCGGTCTCGAATGACGGATTATGCAGGTTTCCGGTTTCACCCGTAGCCGGAGAATTAAAATTACTGATCACGGCCGCTCTAAAGAGCTGGAGATTTATAATTACCATCGTATAAGGCGCTATTAGTTTCCGCCCAAGGCCTCATTGATTTAATTGTCGCAATCACGCTTCCTTTTTTTTTCTGAATGAGTTTTTTTCTTTGCTTCAATTTTTACTTCGTCTTCCGTCGAGGTTTAATTGCTCTCGCCGTCGACGGAATGACGCCGTCGAAGAGTTGAAAATCATTTGTAGGGAGCAGGTGTTGAATGTCGGGCGTTGGAAGAACGGAACGGAAAAATATACATCCGCCGGTCAGGGGAATGTCCGCGATTTGTCTGGCGAGAGATGAAGAGCGTAAATAGAGTAATGTTAATTAACGGTAGCGATCCCATTGAAGTCTCAATTCCCTCGGGGCTCGTCTGAAATATGAGACGGCCGAAGGCCGAATCGGACGTCCATTTGTACGGTGTATTGATCATTTTGAGTGATTTCCAAAAAACCTGCTGGATCAAACCGATTTTGTGAAACAGAAACACGTTTTGTCCTTTTGTCAAGACAGTGTATTAAAACTCTACTCTATCAAATTTTGATCTGCCAAACACGACAAATACACTTGAAGGGTAGGTACAGACAAAAACGAAAAAAACTGTCCCAGCTACGCCAATCAATCGTACTGACTATGGAAATTGTACTTGATACGTGCGAAGCAGAGACTTCTCCCATTGAATGTGAGGATATCGGTGCATTAAACACCTTTTCGATTACACCAAAATTCGATTAAATGTACCAAACGTTTGATCATTCCGGCAAACATCGACAGGTCCATCTATAACCATCCAAAGCTGCACTTGACCAGAAATGATTTTTTTTTTTGGTTTATTATCTTCGATAATGAACCATTGGAATCGCCCAAAGAAAAAAAAATTTTAACCCCCCCTCAAAATTTGTTGGTTTACGTTTCAAGATACGTAGATTCAGAAAATCGAATAAAAAAAAATCCGTCCGTCCGCCGTACGCCGTCCCCCGTACGCCGTCCCCCGTCCGCCGTCCGCCGTCCGTGGCACTTTGTTTTTTAAGGGTTTCAAACGTTTTTTCGTCTCCTGTAAAATTTGGGTTCCTTTAAGGATTCCAGATAACTGTAAGTACTTAGGTACGCTTTGTCACTTCCTAACCATCGATATTGAAGTTTTATGGGTTTTGGTCATGAATAAGACTGATACACCTACCATACTCTAATTGTCTCTACTCCGCCTTTCCTCTAAATGTACTCTCTTTAGTCCCCTTGAACATTCACAAAATTCGGAAGATATATCATTTTCTCATAGGATTTGACCCATTCCGACTCAACCTCTTTCTGAGACGCATCTCAAAACATCAACAACTCAATTTTAGATCTTCGCGTAGCGACCGGCGAAGATGCATCACTCGAATCATCCTATAAACGGAAAAGGAGAATCCGCCCCTCCTTCCCCGCCCTTCCGCTCTACTCTACTGATCCAGAAATACTTTTCTTCAGACTCCGAACCTTTTTAATAGAATCGACGTTATGAATAGGCGTTTCAAACCAGGCTTGAAGTGAATTAACTGGCCTCTCCCTCCTTGAAAGAGAGAGGAATGAAGAAAAAAAATCCCAATTTGGCTTCGATACAATATTCTTTGAGTTTGAGAGATGTAAAATGCCGTTTTCTGGTGTTTTTTCGCCCTTCGCCTTCCTTTTTTCGAAGAAGTTAAGAAGTTAAGTTTTTTCAAGTGTTCGTTTCGGGCGGATATTGCTCTATCGATGGCGGCCCATGCGTCAATGTGTCACGATGGGAGTGGAAATAGACGAGTTCTTTAAAGGAAGAACTGGGGCGCGGCTGAGAAAGGCGGGGATGTCCACAATTGGCTAAATTTAGTCTCGAAGGTTTCCGTTGTGAACCGTCAAATCCGTGCGGGCGTCATTGAACGTGTCGCCATCTGGTGCCCTTCAGGCCATTGTTGGAGCAATATGCTCTAAAAATTGTCATCACTCCGGACTGACGAACTACTTATACTTACTCCTGGTCATTTTTTTAGTTCAGCTTCCCCTCAAAACCTGCCCAGATGTCTCAGATACCAAGGTCAGCACGCGTTTTGTTCCCAAATGGAGTACCTCTGAGAACTCCAAGCACGTCAGAAGTGGTGTACTCCTGGCCGGCCAGCACGTAGAGGTGATAGTTCTGTTAATTGAAGATAACAGTCCTGTATCTAACCTTGCCCAATTGTTTCAATAAAGTTATATATAGTTATATAGTTATAGCAATATAGTTATATTGTTCTTTATTAGTTGAGTGGTTATTAGTTAACCCCCCCCCTCCCACCGCATTCAAAACCAAATCGAATATCAAACGTGTGGATGAGCCTTTTACTCCCAAATTAATAGAAGTCGTTCGGCCCCTAAAGCTGTTTGGGCTTTTTGGGGCCCCAGTTCCTAATTTTCCCTCATTCCCCGTAGCCCACTAGCGCTCTCGACCTGCCACCTTCCTACATACAGTTGTCACTAACTCTATCGACCCCTCACTAGCGCCTTTTGTTTCCCTTATTCCCCATAGACCACTAGCGCTCCCGAACTTCCAGATTATCACACATATTTACCGAAAACCTAAACTATTCACCCGACACACAATTATAAGAATTATTCCAGAATATTATTTCCTAATTTATAAAATTTATAATTTAATGCCAGTTGTGGTAATATGCCAAGAAAAGGGCAAAACAAGAAGTACCTATATGTATTACACTGAAATGCGTTATGTGAAGCCATATTGCTCCCTCCCGAATTCCGACACTATTCAGTCTAATGCATCCCGATGTAATGCCTCCCGATCTTACCAGTTTTCCATATGCTCAATTGTTCTACCACTTATCATTCCCCGTGCAACTGTACAGATGTGTTAGGATTGAAATTGAGTTTTCGTCATTTTTTATTTATTTTAGACTAATATTGATCGTGTAGATGAGCCTTTTCATCCCAAG
Organism: Stenodema calcarata; assembly: GCA_963920205.1. NCBI lineage: Eukaryota > Metazoa > Arthropoda > Insecta > Hemiptera > Miridae > Stenodema > Stenodema calcarata. The sequence continues at coordinate 7,216,871 of OY986060.1, read as the reverse complement.
TGAATAGATCTGTTTGGATTTCTAATACATTTGGAGCAATAAACGCTAATTCATAGTTATTTCTCATAATTTTCGTGTAATTCATGATCTGAACGGTTTTTTCCCCATTTCAAGACCAACACGGAGTTACCTGACAAGACCATATTTATGGACCATCCGATTAGGCTGTCTGATGTCGTAGCCCCTCTTTATCGCTCCACGGGAATTTCTATCGGCGAACCCATAAATATGTGGCGAGTCAGCGCGTCGTTTATTTCCACAGGAGGACAAATGAGAAGCATCCAATGTGTCTTGCGATTGTCCCAAACCCTCCGCGCCAGGTGGCGGGCGGAAGCCGGAAGGGACAAATAACCGGAAACGGGAATTGAGAAAAAGGGACGAAGTGAGAACAAGTTACGAGGGAAGATGGTTAATCTCAATATCCAAAGCCCGTAACAACTTGTCGTTGTTTCAAGTTGATAACTCGTTGGGACGAAATAGGGTCGTCGCCGGATATAGCGACGTTATTAGCTATTTTTATAGGATTTTTAGCGCTGATTCTAAATATACCCCATGTTCCTATCTTGAAATAGGTAGCTCTTGTGTTATCCATAAAAAACCACGTTTTTGACGTATTTCTCAATTTTACCCGTACTGCGTACAACTACGGTTAAGTTCAAAAAGTCCACAGTCATGCAGCATGGTGATAAGAACGAATTTTCAAAGAAATAACGTTTTATGTCAAATGTCTCGTCTTTACTGGTTTTATAACAAATTTTGTCTCCTTTATTGCCAAGTAACACCTCAGTTTATAGATTATAGAAGATGTGATGAACATCTCAAGTAACAACCACATTTCTTCATCTTCAAAGTGCTCCAATTTGAGAAGGGAATAAAATATTGCAATTCTGACTTCACCATCGTGTTCAGCGTTAAAACATCTTTCACATGAGGCGTCACTTGTCAGACTGTTTCAATTTTGGAATTTATGGGTGTTTTTCCCCCCTTGAAATTCCCCATAACCCCCCTTAGAGTGCTACGATTCGGCCCATCTACGACCTTAGAGTTCCAATTGCCAAGACAGATTTTCTTTTGCAAACTTTCAAATTTGAGTTTTAACAATTTTGGACCGAGAACAATCCCTTCCTTAAACCAACAAATTTAATTTGATCCATAAATAACGTCACAGGCTGATACCTACGTTAAAAAATACGTGAAATGGAGAAAAACTGATAATATTTTCAAAAATAAAATGAAATTACGAAAAGAGAAGAGTAGTGTGAAAAATTGTCTTTTTGGACTGAAATGTTCGTTCACTGACTGATTTTGCTGAATAATCCATCATTAGTAACAAAACAATGCTGTAGATATTGCCGCCATTGTATTTGACGACAAGAGAAAGTAAACCCCTTCTAATTGGCTGTTTGGAGTGAAGGGGCTTTATTTTAGTAGAAATAAACAAATTTTTCAATTGTTCTTGTTTTTTTGGTTTTTGACACGGGTTTCCGCGATTTCGTCCCGCGTGGTTTCAATAGGCAAACGTTTCAAAACAAAAATCGAGGTAAGAGCTATTACAGCCAAATTAGCACTTTTCGTGTAAACGTAAAGCCGTTTTGGTCCACAGTTTGTCCAGGTCACGCGAGGACTGGAGGAGGACATCCTGAGTCCTTCGGAAAGACAAAAGAGGACAAATCCGGCGACAAGTAGAGTTAAATGACTTTTTTTTTAAATAGGCGTTGCACTGGGGCTGAGGATGAGGACAACCGGGGGAGGGCTTATGAAGGAAGTGTCTTATTAGGAGAGTTTTTTTTTTTAGTTGTTGTAAAGGGTAATTATTGAGTGTTAGCTGGGGGCTTCTCGTGTTTTAGTAATTAGAGGCGATCAGGCTGAGCAGGAAATCCCAATATAGGGTTAATTGTCGTACCCGGTCTGAGTGTCTCGGGCTAATCGGGAGTGGAGGTGGGACCAGCGGTACGTCGTCAAGTCGTCAGCGAGGTCATCGAAAGTGTAACGACCCGTCGAAATCATTTGAAATTGGACGTACGATTCATTCATAGGACCGCTCCTACGTCAAAATTAGGCGTTCGATTCGCCTATTTCTGGACGAACTGCGTATTGGTGTTATGGTGGCCCCTGTGAATTTCACATAAGTCCGAAGCAAATTCGCCTTAAAATCTGATTTTTTCACCCAAGAAATGAAAAATTGAAGATTACAAGAGAATTGTTTTCGTTTTTGGCGAAGTTCTGTCGATTTTATTCGGTCATTATTGAATAATAAGGAGTGAAAATGAAATACAAAGAACGGTTGCCAACTGACCGAAATTAGCACTTAAGAAGGGATTTTGGCAACAATGTTTGGGGGCCTTTTACGATTTCGGACACCCCATGTAAGAGTTGTAAGATCAGTTTTATAAAGGTACACAATAATCACGTTAGACGTGACGTCAAGTGACGATCAAGTTTCCTACCAATTAAACCACCTAAACTATTAACACGACATGGATAATAATTATTCAGTTATACGGATATTCACTGTCGTGTTGGTAGTTTAGCTGGTTTAATTGGTAAGAAACTTGATCGTCAATAGTTTCAAAAGATCCTCACTCGACGTCACCTCCAACTCTGCTGCCAAAAGCTAATTTTGTTCAGTTGGCAATCATTGCTAAGGATAATAGTTTTAGTAACGCCTACGTATTTCATGTTGTATTGAATAACGACGAGTCAGTCAACATAACAGTAATATTGATGGTAACGATACAGTTGCAGAATGGAAATTGAATACCTTGAAAGCCTTCAAGCAGACAAAGACACCAACTCACCTGAAAACAAAAAACAAATTCAAATTAAATTTGGCCGTTAACAGTTATTAAGTTAAACAGAGTTGGATTTACACAGATTTGCATTTTGAACAAAAGACTTTTTAACCACGCAAAATAAATTAATGAGCGAATTTTCGAAGTAACGAACGAACTTCAATCTCCGTTTTAAGGGAGTTTAACTCACTCATCCAGAAGTATTTTAGAACCCACAGTAACGATACGAGAAATATTATTGAACAATATTTATTATTAAAAACAATATTAACAACCGCCTCCGGTCTTGGAAGTTATTACGACCTTTTCTGTTGTTTTGTTGATGTTTTTTTGCGGATTTTATCGAAAGCCGTCGAGCGTCAAATGAGCTTTCTTTTCTTCCCCTTTGTAGAATATTATAATAAGAAGACAAAAATTGGAGAGGGGCGGGAGTCACGTGACTTTTAATACGGGCCAATTAAGGGGAGGGAAATAGCTTACTTAGAATGTTTACTGAACCCCTTGAAAATTAATGGGCTTTCTCCGAAAGACGGGAAGAAAATAAAGAGGGCGGAGGTCGGAAACTGTCGGGGAATGTTGCATATTTTAGTGGAGGAAAAAAAATAATTTCATTGGGTCCGTTCCGTAATTGTCGTTCAAGTATTCATTACTACGAAGACAGAACACAACAACGAAAATGAGCTGAAAGAGTGGGGAGTGTAGTTTTACCACATCGTTACAATATTCATTAAATTAGTGAAGTGTTTCCTCAAGTCGCCACATTTTAATGAAAACCATTTAAGTATATAAGTCACAGCATTTGCAGTAGTGGGGTTTTAATAGTGAGCTCCTCCCAACAACCCCCAAAAATTCCGGCCTTTCTGAGTCCTTGAATGGAAAAATTCGCGCCACACTGTCATATTTCAACTCTCATTTCCAATCTTCATTTTCGTTAGTGTTTTGACCGTAACAGCCGCTACAAGAACCGACCGGACTTGGACCCACCAGCTCTGTGTAATCGGTCCTTAGAATCCTGTGATTCGTCCGGTGGCGGTCCAGCGATTGTAAATTGGCCTCTAAAATCGGTTGATCGGTTCCAAAATCGGTTGATTTCAATGTCCATACACGTTGGGGTTGTAGGATGATGAAATTGACCCTTATCCTCTCCTGTGAACATTTTTCTTTTAACTTCGCCGTAGCCGGTCCCCAGCCCGGTTGAGAAAGAAGGAGGGAAAGAAAATGACATTATTTACTTAGCATTCTATCGATCGTTGATTCTCAATGCAGGTATGAGATCTACAGTGGCGACTACAATCACTTCATCACTTCAAGATTAGCATCGTTTTTTGGACTAGTATTGAAGTCTGATGATGAAACACAAACGGTGGGTACAGCTTTCGTACAAGTACGCAACCACGAGGGACATTTTATGTCTTTGCGCCCCCTCCCATCAGAAACTTATATGAAGCTTGCATTCGTGTTGACAATATAAATTATTGAGAATGATCACCTGTGTGTAAACAATTATTTAAACAATCACGCTCATACCGCAGCTTGTCGGCCACGCAATCCGCAGTGGTTAACGTAAGGTTAGGTAAATCGAGAGCTATCCAACGAGTGGTGAACGATTTTTGTACGATGATAACTGGCGAAGATAAAGTTCCGTAGCAACGAATCGGTTGTAAGCGAAAATCATCAGAAACTCCGTTACATGTCCCTCGTTACATTCCCGCGTTTCATTTTCGAGTTTATGCATCAAAGTAAAGACATAAAATGTCAAAAAAATTTGAAAAAACCTTCGTTCCGAGCTTTCTGCTGTGTTCAGCCATCATCAGGGATTTTGCGTATTCTCCTCGCCCCAGTCTCTGCTCACGGTCCACTTTTTAGGTTTAGACTGGGACGAAGAGAATACTCATAATTCCTGAAGGTGGCTTAATAAAGCCAAAAGCTCTGAACGAAGGTTTTTTCAAATTTTGTACACCACCAAACCTCCTACAAATACCCGCCGGCCAGTCATAGATTTTGAGCAAACTTTAAGTAGCCAATGAGGAGAATAATATTATGGACCTTGGAATGAATTAACTAACAATGATCCCACTCGGAAACAAATGTCTTAAAATCAAGAAAAATATAGAAAGGAAGTGGAAGATTTGTAAAATGAACTACTAGATCTTATTAAACTTGTAAAGAAAAACGCATTATAAAAATGTTTGCACTATTGCACACAGTTTGCATCTTGGTTTCTTGCAGGGGTGGAGACCAATTGGCTGGGGATTGTGTTGTGGAATCGGAAGCACCGGTAGTTTTGACTATGAATTTGAAGCTTCGATAAGGGATTGTTGAAATTATGCACTTTTGCTGCTAGTTGCAGTAAATAATATGATTCTGTATGAGCAAGTGGCTGTCGGATAATTTGCGGTGTCGTGTTGACGTCATCAAATCGTGTTCAATACAGACCGGAGTACAATTTTATTATTACAGACAACCGGGTCCAGAACTAAATGCGGCCGTCCCCCACGCTCCCTAATATCGAAAGTCCAACTATATTAGGAGCGTCCTCCAAACCTCGTCAAGGTTTTCGACATGGTGGTCGGACAATGGGGCCGTGTCGGAGCCTGATGCAGGTCTCATTACGATATTCCCTTTCAGGTCTTCCCCTCATATTTGCCTCCTTCTAGTTTTCTCTTTGCTGGAAAAAAGAAATTCCCCGGAGGCCTCACGTTATAGCGTTCGATTGATTTCGTTACCTCGTTATTACGGACCGATGTATCGGAGGCAGGCGTGCACGTGCATTGTTAGCTGTAATTTGTAGTTATTGCCTTTTTCTTTCACAGTGACATAGATAGGGCGGCGTTCACGTGAAAACCACGAGTTTCCCAACATGATATCGTTCAGATTTAGTGTGACCGTGCGGTTTCAGCGCAATTCGAATATTGAGCTCATCAAACATTTTAGCGATTTAGTTGTATCGATACAATCGATCGATTGTTCAATAAATCTGCCTTTTCACGATCGGCAAAATGGCTCCAAATTTCATCTAATTTGTACAAATAAATCCGGAATTGAAGATGTTGCCAGGATCACACGTAGATCCCAGTAAAATTAAACTTTTGGATCCCATTAACGGAAACGGTTATATGACGTTTAGGCGCCAAAAAAAAAAAAAAAAAAAAACGAGACAATGTGGGTACCTATTTAGCACAACTGCACAATTTTAATAGGTACCTAATAATCCAATTTAGGCACCTACATCAAATTTACGTAAAGAAATTTATATTGTATAATCATAAATGTACAGTCCCTAAACGACTTTCCCAAATGTAAAACTATAAAGATTTGAAGTCTGCGTTCAGGGACCACCTAATTTTGAAACATAAGGTACCTGAGGTAATATAGCCACCTTAAATTTGGGTGGCTCTTGTGAGCCGTGTATTGAAGGAAACGTTTTAGGTGCCTACTGATTGTGCATCCACTAATTCTTTATTATCTGACACACTTTTCCTTGCAAATGTCAAATTTCTTCAAATTCAAAGTTTATTTTTCCCAAACCACTTTTCATTGGTTATGTGACCAGTATAGGTAATATGGTAATTCATGAGGATATTAGGGCCAATCGTAGTGAACCCCTAATAATGTTTACTTTATGTCAATATTAAAGAATTGTTCTCGGTCCAAAATTTGTAGAACTCGAATTTCCGAAAAATTTCCTTAACCAAAATCCGTTTCAGACCATCCTGGATCCACTGCCAGAAGACACCAAACATTATATACATGTATATTATTATCATATCTATTATCTGCCTTGGCCATCGAAAGGCTAAGTTCGTAGATGGACAGAATCGGGACAGAACATGTGCAGAACACCTTATTTCAAAAGGTTTTTTTACGCTGAACACGATGGCTTCACTGCTTATCTGCTCTAATATGATAACGGAATGAGATATCGTGATTCTGAATTCACTATTGTGTTCAGCTATAAACTGAGGTGTTATTCGGCAAAAAATGGAGACAAAATTTGTTATAAAACCAGTACAATGGAAACATTTCACATAAAACCAGTGGTTTCTTCGAAAATTTGCTCTTACAGCCATGCTGCATGACTGGACATGAATTCCCGATGCATGTACGAATGGAAACACCGTTGGGAGACGTGTGTGTACTTCCAAGAAGAGTATTTCAAAGGTGACAAAATGGAATAACTGCGTTTTTTTTAGAAAATCCAGGAACTTTTGGACCAGACCTCTCACATCTCGAAGGTGTGGAGCACGCAGATCCTCAGTACGAGTATAACGCACCAACAATCTATAAATCAACTGGATTTACCCGATTTCAAGTTGTAAAATTGTTGAAAAATCCAAAAATTGCTATAGAAAAAACCAAAAATAAAAAAATTGAAATCTTTGATTTTGGATCACAACATTGTCAGATCTCCAAAAGTCCTCAGAAGAAGACTCTTGTTCTGTCTTTCGTTGTTGTCAAAGGCTGTGAATGTCGAGGGGTTGCAATCGGTGGAACAGACTCCTCAGTCTTTGTTTCCAGCAGTTGCATCATTAAAAATAATAAGGTGTTTTCCCTGTGAAACCGAGATTGACGTTGGGCATAAAAGAAGACGCCTGAAAGCGTGTTTGTGAGTCATCACTCATCAGAGTTATTCATCAACTGAGCCAACGATCGGCTCCTTGTAAACGGTATTGGCCCACATCCCCACAATACGGCCCTTCGGGGGTTGAATTAATTGCTTCTCGATTGAAGAAAAAAAACTTCATAAAGAAAGAGAATTAAAAAAAGAAATGAAAGAGAAAAAGGTATCGCACATTATATACGACGGGTGTGACAAAAGGTATTGAATTTGGCAGGTGGGACGGGGGTTATTTTTAAAGGCGTTCACGGACCTTTTCTCGTTCGAGTCTAATGATGTTCGGATCGACAATATGGTTCCCTACGGAGGCATTGGGAGCCGTTTAACAAATGAGCGCGTAAGTATCTTTGGCGGGACAATGGAAAGTCAGGCCCCCAGGTTTGGTAGAATAACTCGCGAGAGGGCGATATATCAACAATACCGAGCCGCGATACAGTCGCCGCGTGACGTTCCTTGACTTATCTGAAGAATATTTGTGACTATAACGAACCTCTGTTGGTCGTTTGAACGGAGACTACCCGACGTTTGGGAATATGTACCGTAATTTACAATGTATTTTTACCCAGAAGTAGTAGCAGTGAATTACTATTATTATTTTTTGTTAAACATACCTATTTAAATGTAATTTGCTGTTTTGTTCATGTCCTCCTTGGTTGAAAAATCTTGGTCTATTTGGAGGGTTGTAGGAGGTTGTAAAGAAAACGGGGGGGAAGTTTTTCCGAGCTTTCGGCTTTAATAAGCCATCTTCAGGGCTGTAACATATAACGACAATCTGCTATAGGCTTGACCGTTGTCGGTATCACCAACTTACAATTCTACAATTCTGTATTATTAAATTATTTAGAATTGTAAGTTGGTGATACCGACAACGGTCAAGCCTATAGCAGATTGTCGTTATATGTTACAGCACTGAAGATGGCTTATTAAAGCCGAAAGCTCGGAAAAACTTCTCCCCCGTTTTCTTTACAACCTCCTACAACCCTCCAAATAGACAAATATTTACATGTAGTACATAAGTAGCTGAGGTATACGTAAGTGTTAGGTTCATGGTTTGGCAGCCTGAAGAAAAATTTAAATTTGAGTTTTACGAGTACAAATTTCGGACCGAGAAAAATAGCTTCGTTTCCTTCGAAAATTCTCTAATTATTTATATAAAGTAGACATTTGTTGTGTACCTTAAAATCTCTATCAAAGGAGTTTCACGACTGCGTCGATAACAGAGAGGGGGTAATAAAAAAGGGGGTAGGTACGCAATATACAGGTCGCACCACCGGCCAGGGATCGATTCTACAACTAATTTCTGATGAAAAATAAACCTATAAATTTTTTATACTGATAAAAATCCGACTTTTTTAACTTCTAAGATTTTTTTCGTGTTTTCGACCTCAAGTCACTAAAATGGCCATAATTCCCGAATTTTTCAGTCCAAACACAAATCAAATGTGACTATACTGTTGGGAAGAGCGTTACCTACATTCCCTACTTCCCTAGTGCTAAATGAAACGTTTTAAAGAAGATTCAGATATTGAAAAATGAACCCGAATATGAAAGTCTCGAAAAGTTTGGGAACGTACAGTATTTTCAAACGTTTGTAAGCATGACTGAATCTGCCGGTTACTTGCATACTTTAAAGTTGGCCCAAAAGCTCAGCTTTCCAACGGTATGATCAAAAAATTGTTTACAGTGGATCCATGGTGTAAAATCCTCGTTCCCGAGCCAAAAAACTTTGATCTTTCAGTAAAAATCGACAAGTAAAATAATAAAAACATACCCTTGAAAACACGTTTTTGCTGGGTGGGAACCACCGATGGTATCCCGGTACCGAAAAAACACAAAAAAGTGGAAAAAGTCGGATTTCAATCGGTATCAAAAAAAATTTATAGGACACTTTTCATCAGAAATTAGTTGTAGAATCGATCCCTGGCCGGTGGTTCGACCTTAACGCTTACACCCTGTATAATCAATGACGCCCATTTGTCTAGAAAATCTGTACCTCTGATAAAATGAATTAAAATCTGCACATATCTCTTCGGCACTCCAATCTTTTAAAAATGAGGAAAATGAAAAAGTTTAGCGGTTGAAAGGAAAAATGAAAAAACTGCCACCAGCACAGAACAATTTATTATGTACACACAAACATATCATTCACGTGTACCTGCCTAAAATGCATCATGAGAGACTAATAAAATGTCCACCTATCTAACGCCTGTAATGTTTGTAAGTTTGTAATGAATGAACTCAATGCAACTTTGCTATCTGAGAGATCTACAAAATACACCAGTCCGGACAGAGGGAAATCCTGGCGACGGAGCGTTGGGTACCTTTTGGAGTTTCCTCATGAAAATTTCACTACTGTCTTCTATATAACTTCCATCTTCCCGTGTGCCGTAAAAATGCTTCTTTCGTGAGCTCATCTTCTCGTCCCAAGTTGCAGGGGCGGACCCATACAGCAATTATGTAACCCCCAGAGGATCCATGTTCTTTTTCCCTTAGTGAACCCCCCGTCCCACCGTCGGGTCATGCCCCTGTTGCCGATGGAGTAGGAGAAAATAAGGTTTTCCTTCATCAAAAATTGACGAGTTCGGAGGTTCTCAATTCTCTCGGGCCACGAGCGCGTTCTTGTAGTTTTGCTTTGGATGAAAATTACTTTTTCGCTACATCTGTACGATATAAAGGGAACGTCGTATCGCGTATCACGACCGTCGCATCTCAATCTGGTTCAGGATCAAAATCAGGAGACAGAAGACTGAATGTTAGTTATTCGCTCGAATCCTCCTTCATCGATAATCACTCATTTGCATTCACACACACACACTATAAAATTATAATATAATTTATATTGATTGTTGAATATTATTCAACAATCAATATAAACTATACAAGATTCATACGACTCAAAGTCCATGTACACCTAAGTGAAACTGAAAAAAGATCAACTGATATCGGTACTTTAATTCGAAGCTAACTGTTTTATCTATACAGTTGATACCTGATACAGAGGGTTCGGTACTATTGTGACATCGATCAAATCTTGAGTACCAAAATGTATTCACTCTAATGAAGAAGTCATTCACCCAAGATGGCACCCAGCGTTTTCTGATACCTATATTTTTTCGTCAAATTCAAAAACCGTTTTTTGGAAGGTTAAATAAATCGCAGTTTGTAGAGCCTAAAAACGTGGCCTACCTATTGTACTCGTACAAAAAATGGTATCGCAAAACCTATTAGTTTGTTTTTAGCTAGTTCCATGGAGGGGAAATTCTCGGTCTTGTTTTATGTTGAATATGGTGACACTTGAGTTGACGTATGAGCACAATGTGGACCTCTACCACCTCTTCATTGACTTCATCGTTAGAGATCAGCTATGTGAAGATCTGATAATACTTGGTGACCCTAAGGCCAGAATGAAAATGAAGAATGCCTCTGGCAGGGACAAGTTGTTGGGATCCGTGGCCAAGAGTTTCTCCGTGTCGGATACTTTCTTCCGATACAATCCCGAGTGCAGTCATCGTAACAGGCACTGCGATTCGAGTTTAAGTGCAAAATACGTTTAGGTAGCAAGCCGGGAACGCCATAGAGGCGACACAAGGGCGTTTGTAATCATGGCGACCTTCCCATTGATTTCCAATACAGGTCTCACCCGGGTGCTTCTCTTAATAATGTCAGTCGCTGGAATCATAACTCACACTGAAAGAGGACCTGACGGAATTTCGCTATGAGAAAATGAATAAGAAGTACCTAGTCCTATGTCGTTGTACACCTAGTTGTACCGAAGTAGTTCTCTTTGTTGCCAAGGGCGGTCTTAAACGGTTTGCTTAAAAATTTTGGGTCATTTGTAATAGTACAATATTCGAGGAAAATGTGGTAAAACTCATATAGAGTGGTGGAGTGATGGAGGTCAAACTGATCGAAATGACTTCCGGAAGGTATTGAATACAGACTATATGTTTTTGTCTTCACACAATAAAGGTTTACCTATTATAATTATTATTATTATCGTAACGCTACTGTTAGTACCTAGTTACCTAGTCATTGCGGAATCACTTGTCTGGCTCAAGTTTTATTGAACGTAAAAATGGTTTTAGGTGGGGAAATACTATAGGTACAATGAGAAAATGTGTTGAAAAATTATTTTTGGGTCAACTTTTTAAACAATTGGACACTAAATTCAGGATATCTAAATACGAAATTGGGGTAAGTATATTAAATATAATTTTGACAATATTCGGAGTTTTGGCCAGGTTGTTCTGATTTTTGCGTACCTACTGTGCGCAGATTCGTTTGGAAAATACTATAAGAGGAAAGAAATAAGGTGAAAATTCATTTTTTGGCTCATTTTTAAACAATTTGTCATTAAATGCTGGGTTTCTAAATTCTAAATTGATGTATACTTGACATTATTCGGAGTTTTGGCTAGGTTGTTCTGATTTCCGCGTCCTGTGCGCGGATTACCTTGGAAAATACTATACAAGGAAACAAATAAGGTGAAAATTCATTTTTGGCTCATTCTTAAACTTCTTCATTAAATTCTAAATTGGTGTATACTTGACACTATTCGGCGTTTTGGTCAGATTTTTCCGATTTCCACGTTCTGTGCGACGATTATTATGAAACCTTTAACGGAGGAGAAGGAGAACGTAAAGGATGCAAAGAGAACGCGATCGGTGAGCGCTAATGAATTCATCAACGAGACTGAAGCACCTGTTGATGGGTTCCGCCTTGCGCCAGGTCAGAGCGCTCCCTTCGGAAGAGGTAATTAAAATTCAAGAGGGGAATCCAAAGGGGTTGGCCCTCAGAGCTCAACAAGTGTTTTTAATTGTTTGGAAAGCTTTAGAACGAGGCGAGAAGCGGTGGGGGAGGGTTAATTGCATAATTGGGGGTCGAAGCTTTTGATTTAAGACCCTCCCAACTGTTGAGGGGTGGAAATGAAGTGGGATTTAAAGTTTAAAAGGGTTTAGTCAGGTCGTTTGACGGGCGAATCCCGTTGCTGATGAAGCAGATTGCAGAGTTTTTCATCCATTTGTGAGGATTAAATGATTTTGTCAGTTGGAATCTAGAAAGAGGTACTTTGTGGGTTATTAGAAGAATGGAACGCTGCAAATTTCTCACTAATTCATCATGAAACCTTTCCTGGTATAACCTATTATTTCACTGTGTTATTGTAGTTTGGATCCTCTCTGACGTCACCCTGAGGAGCCTCCTTGGAGCTGCTAGGTAACAGTGACAGGATGTGGAACACTTCCAATCAGCAAAGTGTGCTTTGAGCCTAATTTCTCTCCAATTCAATGCTCTATGCTGATATAGCAATTGGGGCCTATTTGGAGCTACTGAGTAACAATGACAGGATGTGGACACCCCCCATCAGCAGAGTGTGCTTTGACCCTAATTTCTCTCCTCTTCAATCCTCCATGCTGATATACGAACTGGGGCCTCTTTGGAGCTACTGGGTAACAATGACAGGATGTGGACACCCCCGATCAGCAGAGTGTGCTTTGAAGCTCATTTCTCTCAAATTCAATGATCTATGATGATATAGGAACTGGGGCCTCTTTGAAGCTGCTGGGAAACAATGACCCCTACCAGCTGCGTGAGCTTTCCTATTCATTCCTCGATATATTCTTATGGGGAATTTGACAATATTGTCATGTCTAAATTCTTAATAAAAGCCTTGGTTATAACTTTTCCCCTATAATACAAATTATTATTCAGGGATGAAGAATTCCAATTTGACACCATATAACTTATTATCTCTCATCCATTCTCACATGCGGTAGTTCATTATGCCCAGTGTCAGTAAATACCATGATTATTACATTGTGCTGTTTTCTATTCAAAGAAACAAAATAAACGTCAAAAACAAGCTAGACAAATTTTTTAAAAACGAAATCGCAAAAATTCCCGGTTTTTTTATTTCGAGAGTAACAGTGAATAGTTACTGAACACATTCAGAATTGAGCATGCTGAAGCATGTTCATGCTTGATCGTTAAGCCTTATATTCACAATTCTTATTAACACAAAAATTTAAGTAAATACAATGAATTGTTGTAACGAAGGGAGCTGTACTCATGGTCAAATCTGATGAATTCACCACACAAACTTACTTTTCTTTCCGAAAATAGTGTGTAGGCAGGTTCTTTGATACTTCAATATGATTAAATCAGGCGACTTGGGACTTTCAAAATTTTGTAGAACAGCTTGGTACTTTACGTTTCAAACTGTAAAGAAGTATGGATAGTGGCCCTTCGCGGAACCAGCTCAATGAATACTCAAAACCTCGTTATGTCCCTTTAATCGTGTTCTTTGGGCTCGAAGATTTCAGGTTCAAATAGAAAGCGATATTTCTAAAATATTCGACTCGTTTTGGCCGCCACAACCTTCAAACAATTTCACCACCAATATGCAAGGTTTCAGATTGACGCCAGCATGGTTACGTGGTTATGTGGTTACGTGGTTAATCAACCATGGAGGAGTTATTATTGGTTCCTGGCCCTTCTTCTGGGATCGAAGACGTGCATTAGGTTATATCCTACAAGAAAGTCACTTTCGGTCAAAATTGAACACATACGACGTTTAATGTTTGTGTTAACTGATGAAAGACCAGTCGATTAGTAAACTAGTACTTGTTTAGCTTCGTTGTCCCCAATTTTTGATCCGTATTCCAGGACCCTCGATTAAGGATACGTTGTAAAGTGGTGGACGCTTGGCATCTTTGGAAATTTTGCTCAAAACTTCATGACTGAAACGTTTTCGTTTAAATAATAATAATATTATATACATTTCAACTTCATCGTAATCGCCAGTACCCACGAGTATCAAAAGTTTTGTATGAAAAATTTTCTCTTACTCCAATCATCCCACCACATACCTCACTCCATGTCCCTACCCTCCATCATCCCTCACTTTGTTAAACCTTTAGGGCCGCCAAACATCCTGTACAAACTTTGTATGCTTATTTCTACCAATAAATTATTCTCGATTCCACGAGTATAAACGCATGGGTTGGTGGAACTCTGGCGGTGCAATGTGGAAGCTCCTCGTTTCCCTGTAGGTACCGGGTTCGATTCCTCCAACAACTTACCATCATTCTCGCATTTCCTCCCATTTTCTCCCCGTTCCAATGCGTACCGCCCCCCTTGTCAAAATGAAACATTTTTTCGCCCCCTCATCCCATTTCGCCAATCCGCCATCCCACACATGTTTCGTACGTATCAGACGACACATTGGCCCTCCCTTGCACTCCCTAATCACAATGCCGTGCGTGCCGCGCTTTTTTCAGGCCTCGTTAGCCCCTTTTTGTTCCACTCGCGTTGGGTAATTGCGGCTACTTTGTTACACGGCGAAAGTCGTCCATTTGTCGGTCGTCCCAGGTGTTGGTGCCGATAGGAATCTTCGGAGATTTGTTCGGTCGCGCTCGGGATCCCGCGTTTCCGGTTTCGGATGCGTCTTGTTAATTTTATCGTCAGAAGCTCCTTCCGATGAATGATGTTGAGAAAAAAAAACCCTCATTAATTCATTGGTCAATTACGATAGTCATCACGGTATAAATAAGTTTGAAATTATAATAATTATATTTGTTTCGTTCCGGTCATTAACACAAAACAAAGTTCGTGTGAATAGTATTAAAGAGCAACTCCCTCGCCGTACGTTTATGAACGGGAAAATATGAAACGGTAGAACATAGAAAAATAGGAGGTGCAAAATACAGACCTCCAGGAAAATAGAATGACAAAACGGTTCACGTAGAGATAGAAAATCGTGACAAAAGACGTGAATTCCAAATTTCTATGGGTCTGATCACTACAATACACATACTACCCTCCAAATTCAGAACAAAATCCCTTAAAAACTACTTAAAATACAAGAAAATGTTGAAACAATGATGAAAATCCTCTTAGGAATAGTCGAATCACCACCGATGTTACACGTATTAAGAAAATATCATTACCAGTCAGAGGATCGAACCCGGGACGTCCCACTGAACCAAGTGAATTTTGCTGTAACTGAGATATCATAACGTAAACCCTGCATCACTCAACATAATATTATTAAAATTAATATTACATTATATTATTAATTATTATTATTTATGTTTATTTATATATCAATATCATATTTATTATATTATTGATAATAATATTAATATTATTATGCTGAGTGATGCAAGGTTTACATATTTCAACAAGTTGTTGAAATCCCATTTCACTGACAGCATTTCTAACAGTATTATATTCAACTAATTTCTGTAAAAATAATTCAATAATTAGTTATTTAATTTGGTAAGAGTTATGGATGTTTTTTGGACAACAAAGAAGTTCTTATTTACTTTTGTTCAGTTCATGAGAGACCTGTGTATAGCTAGGTACCGGACTCTTTTCCCTAACTCGGGCTTGTGGCCCACATAGGGGAATATTTTCTTGTGAAGCTATTGTTATGTTTATTAGAAATAAACAAATTAAATCAAAAAATTAAAAATAATTAACAATTAAATTAAATATTGTAATTTAATATAGATATCGACTCAGTTACAGGAAATTCACTTGTATTGGTACAGTGGCGAGTTCCGGGTTAAATTCCCGGACTGGTAACAACCTATACCAGGTCTGGCTGCCTTAGTGACCTTATTTTAAGACTTTATGATTTTATAAACTGCCCAATTTGATGTATTTTTAGGTAGGTATTGCAATGAATTTCATAGTCTTGTTTACGTTGAGACTACGTGAGTGTTTTCTTCTTAGTTAAAAATTATACATGCGGAGGTTAAGCGCGGTGACGCGACGCCCTCGCGACTTATGCGATTGTGCGGTCGCGTGCTCTGAGGCGCCGATTTATGATGGAATTATTCGCTCGACAAAACTTACCAGTTTCTTTTTTCTCGGAAATAAACCGTCATTTTTATTTTTATTTATTTTTTCCTCTTTCACAAAGATAAATTTATTACAGAAACGGTTGAAGAGGATGAACGGACGAGCTATCAGACTTCATTAGCGGGGACTTGGGGGTTTCTGGTATCTTAAATTTCTCGTCCCGCATAGCAGCTCGTAAATCAAAAATACACCCCCCTCCCCATACCACTCAACTCACCATCTACCATCCTGACCGCCCTAATCAGGAGCGCCCCCATTCTGATCGACCCTTTTAATCCAAGCATCGCTAACGATGAGCGCCATTAAAAAAAAAAATATCGAAAAAACTCTTAAAGAAAAAAAGAGTTATGACGTCGACCATAATGTTCCAGCGGAGAAGTTAAAGCTCTGATTGGCCCATCGATTGACCCATTCGGGCCCTGTCTGATAATTGGCTTTGAAGAGTACGGTTTCATCGGACGCCCTGAACACACATCCACGTTGATATTTTATTAGATTATTCAATACGAGCTTTCGAGTCGCTCATTGAATTATCGAATGAAGTAAAACTGGATCTGTACTTTATCGTCTCCCTTCTACGAACATAATATTATTATGCAGCAATTTTAATAAAACTCATCCCTAAACCCTCTAAACTCCCCTACGCTCTCTGAACTCATCCCTAAATCCCCTGCATTTTGTCCACTTAATAAAGCGTGTTTTCTATTAGGTATATCATATTCTATTGTATGTTATATAAATCGATTCAGCATTTCAACGGCCATTAAGAACGACATCGAACAGCACCAGGATGCAGTTTCAGTGTTCTACAGGCCCAAAACTATGGTCGACCACTCCAAACACATTTTTCTTCCTTACAGACGCCATCAGATGTGCCATAACCAACACAGCGCTATGTACGAAAATTAATTCAACATTCCAAACATGCGTCAACAATGTCAAGCGTACCTACTTACACGGTATGCAGACTATAATATATTAGACCATCAATTCAAGTTCAATTGCACAATATATGATTATGGTTATGTGCGAGTATTATTCCAGTATGACCATTCAAGTTCCAATGTACAAGATACAATATTACCTGTTCGTACTAAGGCTGAGTTCAAACGTGGACATCTTTAGCGAACGAAAAGTGGTCTGGATTTGGCCAAATCAAAGTTTTTTGGCGATTTTGCTTCTTGCATTTTTTTGATATTTTTATAATATATATGTTAACCACTATGTAATATATATACATAACCACTATATAATATATATTTTTTGATAGGTATATATTATATAACACCATAATATGACGACATTCTAAAAATATTGAAAACTCATGAATTTAAAAAGGTTTCTTTCAAAAATTAATTTTTATTTTTTTTAATGATGAAAAGTGTTGAAATGTGTTTACAACCCTCTATTTAGTACCGTGTTGGCAAACCTTTTCCCGGGGAGGCACCCCCGGACCCCTATTTTTTTGGACCTCCCCCCCCTGAACAAAATTCGTGACTATGTTACTGATTTACTGGCAGAAGTTGGGTAGAAATTCAGTTATTGGCAGTGGTTCTCTAAACGTTCTACATGCAATTAGAAATTTTAAATCGCTAAAAAACCTAGGTAAGCTTAGTTTATAAACCTCCAGATCCCCCCCCCCCCCCTGAAATCTAAGTCTGGGTCCGTCCCTGCTGTTAATACGATAACGTGGCGCTCCAGAAGCGTCAAAACCTGACAAAGACATTTTAAGGAGTCCTAAGAGGTCCTGTCAAGTTTTCATGTAACATGCGTTCTGGCTTGTTCATGAGTCTAGTCAACGTCTAAGAATAGTAGACAAATATCAACTAAAAAAACGACTCTGTCCGTTGACATCAGTGGCTCTCCAGAAGCGGCAAAACCTACCAAAGACATTTTAAGGAAGCTCAGAGTCCTAAGAGGTCCTGTCAAGTCTTCCTGTAACATGCGTTCTGGCTTGTTCATGAGTCTAATAGACGTCTAAAAACAGTAGACAAATATCAATCTTAAAAACGACTCTGTCCCTTGAAATCAGTGGCTCTCCAGAAGCGTCAAAACCTACCGAAGACATTTAAGGACCCTAAGAGGTCCTGTCAAGTCTTCCTGTAACATGCGTTCTGGCTTGTTAATGAGACTAGTCAACTTCTAAGAATAGTAGACAAATATTAACTTTAAAACGACTCTGTCCCTTGAAATCAGTGTTCAAACTTGTGTATAAGTAATTGGCAGTTTTTCATTGTCGTTGTTAACCACCGGACTTTCATTCGCCTCATTGGTGGTAGGTGCGCAGTTGGCCGAGTGGTAAATTCACGCGAACCATGATTTAGTATCACTTTCTATTTGTCTATTTTACCATTCGATCTCTTCGACCAACTTGATACTGACAGCCGTGAATAGAGAGCTCCTCCGCATTCATTTATCCGATCATTTATCTATGGAGTAGGAGAAAGAGAAAAAGAAGAAGAGAAAAAAAATATAATACCGCGGACGTGAAATCAGCATTACCATCGACTTATTGGCCAACAACGGCGCAACAGTTAGAGCGTCTACCCAGTCACAATAGGCTATTACCAATTTTATTTACTGTCACCATTCCCCACCGTCCACCATAATTTTATCGTTCCGAGTCAACGGTTTCCTCGCGTTTTATGTCCTCCCAGGTGTGCCTCGCGCCATCTTGTTTTGAATGTCCGAACTCGCCAATAAAAATCAGTTAACGTTGTTTTTTTCGTTGAGTTCTTTTGCTCTCTATCCAAATCCAAAACTTCCCTCGTTATTTAGTTCTCTATTGGTTCATTAAGTCAAAAATCATAAAAACCTGAGATCTTTATTTTTTTCCCGGTAGATCCGGTTTGGTTGTCATCAGAGGCCTCGAGGAATGTAATAAACTCACAAAGGGTGATACATTTCGTGACATTATCTATTCATCTTCTCGATACTCCCAAAGTGACGTTTATTTATTTTATTGTGATTTTTTGTGGTTCCTAAATTTTATTGTTCACGTCAGGATTTCAGTAGGTGTCAAATTTTGGACAGCTCTAATGACAGGAGTCAAATTTTCACTCACTTAGATTCGGTTCGGTCTTAAATGAGGAGGATAAAATCAATGATTTGTTTATAGGTGGAGAGAATAACGTACATAAAAAATATGTTCAAATTTAATCGAAATTAATTATGTGACACAGGTGTTGAACGAAAAACTGTACTATACTCATTCCAATTATTCGAATATTTTGAAAGGGTACTGATTTTCAACGCTCCTCCAAGTTTAGTGATAACACGAGTTATTGGACAATATGTGTTTAAATATAAATAAATATATTTTCATAAGTTACTCTATAGCAAGTCAAGGATGTATCACTCTTCACTCGTTTCTGAACGATTGTTGAATTCATTTCACAATTAAAAGTCACTGAAGCCACAAATCAAGTCATTTCTAAGATATACAAGTAAATTAGAAGCTAATACGCTGTCGAAAGTGTACGATGAATTTATTAACTATTATGACTTTTCAATGAAAACTGAGGTTTATAAGAGGAATTTTAAGGAGATGTTATTGTCAAGATGCTGAACATTAAACTACAAGATAACGATTTTTATTTTTGAAATATATTTTACTTTTGATGAAAATTTTGGTAAATGTATAGAGAGGGCCTCATGGCACTAACTTCCACTGATGGTAAAATAGAATCAATCAATCAATCTGCGTACCCCTCACCCAATTCCTAAGGGTAACAATGCGGTTAATAATACGTTTGTTAACACACTGTTTAGTAGGCGATTTTCGTATATTGCATGCATTCATAACAATTTATAAACTCAATCTATAAACTAAAACCCAGTCCCTTCATACAAGTGACTTTTGCTGATGGGACAACCCAGAACTTGCATGATTGTCAGATATCAGGCTGATCGAGCACCTGATTGGAGGGTAAAGTGAAAGTGAAACGAGTGTAAGGAAAATGAAAGGAATACGTGCCCTTTCTAAAATACAGAAATTTGATGTTTTGACTATGTAAACCTTAAATTTACGTGTTTTTCTTCATTAACTGCCCATTTTCCGTTCTAAACATCTAAAATGCTCCGAACTCCAAAAAGCGGTCTCTACAACATGCTTTGTACACGCATCAAGCATATCCATTCAACAAACTATGCAATTTCGATGCAAAGTGCGATTTCGACTACTGTGCACTGGAGTGGATATGAATTTAGAAAGTATGTTTTGTCACTGACCTTCCATGCAGAGCAGAATGCGAGTCCCATTCTGCAAAAACAATTTCCAGCGTTTATTGTCAGCAATAAGAAGAAATGTTCAAAAGAAATTTAAATTAATGACAGCGAAAAGAAATAATCAATGGTTCAGTCGAATTTATTTAAAAGAGAAAAAAACTCTTGTTTTGTAACCAAAATCTTCAAGCAAATTTCAAAGTGAATTTTCAAACTGGGAATGTTTTGAAATTTACTCGGAGACTCGCATTCTAACTATGTATTCATATTGAAAATCGAGGGGACGTTAGTGCTACCTATGCCGGATGTAAATATATAAGTATAAGTATTAAATATGTAAACCAATATAAGGTGATGAGTGGTACTTGAATGTACCGGAATTTCACCGTAATTTAGGGGTTTTTGGATAACATGCCTTATCGTAGTTGTATTTGACGGACAGTTCTTCCAAAGTCGTAATTTAGTACAGTTAGTGATGTAAAATTTGAAAAGTGTTAATTTTAAAATATTTAAATAATTGCCAAATCACATCATTTACAATAAAAGGTTAGATGCACGGTGGAGGTTTGCGTTAGGGGGGGAAGTTCATGCAGGTAGTTTTCCAAATTTCATCATTTGGCGATTTGTTAAATGAAACATGAAATTGGTAAGAATGTTAGTAGGTATGCGAAAATCGTGTTTTTGACTCACCCTCCGTCGAATAATTCTTGAATTACACTAATATTGGACTTTCATTTGACCATGAAAATTTGGACAGGTCGTCGTCTCAAGTTATCTGAAGAGGTTTGGAATCGTTTCAATTTGGACGGTTTGAATAGACATTTTTTCGAGGGTGGTTGAATGGTTCATTTCCAATTTTGCTTGGGTAACATAATAATATTATTTAACATCATGATACGCTCTGAGAGGCTCGACGTGTTCAATTTGAACTTCTGCGCTGTGCGAATTTATGTTTATTTATGGAGACGCACTCGCAGTGTATCTACTCTTAACATGACTACGAACCGAGAGAAATTGAACTCAATTGGTTGTGGTGATGCTAGGGATGATACGAGCAGAATAACCTATTCGCTGAGAGGGCCAAACATCAGTGGGCCACACCACGGTTGCCAAGTCAGAGATTTCCCCCCTAGATTTAGGGTTTTTTCGCTGATAGGAATTTTTGGGGGGGGAAGTGGTGTATAGGGGCTTTCTTTACGGTTATTTTTTCCTAGTCAGGCTTTTTTCAGGGTTTTTTTAGGGGGTGAATTTTACTGATGAATCGAAGGTAGCGACACTGAAACCCCGGGTTTTAGTGTTGCTATTCAAAGGACATAGAGGGTCGCTTGCCCATGGTCGCTAGTTCGAAATTGCCTTCGAAGCGGGACAATTTATGCCTAAAGAAGTGAGTTAATCTTTCCGAAGTGACGAAGTTCTTGGTTGAGGTGCACGGCAACGTCGACAGCGCAAAAAACCTCGTTTCAGGAACGTTGCGCTGTTAGCACTGTCGCTGATGTCACCCCCCATTTCGAACGCATACGTTGAGAGATGCTTGTCTGTGTACAACCACATCAAATCGAAGCTGAGGAACAGGCTTTTCATTGATACGGTCCAGAGCATCCTCACCGTAAGTTACTTCCTACGTGAAGAGGAGATCACAAGTGCTTAGCTTCAGCCAACAGAGGAGATGCTTTCTCTGTTCAATGAGCACATGTATAATCATATTCCCAAAGACACTGAGACAGGGATTTTTTTGGGGGAAGGAATGTATAGGGTTTTTCTTTAGGGTTATTTTGTTTTATTAGTGTAGGTCAGGGGGTTTTGAGGGGAAAAGGTGGCAACCGTGGGCCACACTCCCCAGAAGCAGCACTCCACAGTTCCGCCTGCTGAAACGGCCACTATAGCGACTGCTTCTTTCTGTTCATGCCGAAACGAACCTCACAATATCCCATGTTGGTTCACTCGTATCGCAGTAAAATTAGTTCCAAAGCTACAATTAGTCAGCCCAAAGCAGCTAATGCAAAGTTCAAGGTTTCTAGAACGTTAAGATGAACGGGAAGACGATCGTAGACAAATCAAGAGACTGACGTCCGTCAATGGCTCGAGGTTCGATTTAATAGAAGTATAACCACAGTTGACGGTAATGATGAGATTTTCAGACGAGGTTTATAAGGAGTCGTGTACCTACTCAGTTATTAGTTTCCTTGACATTTCCCTCTCACGCCTAACATCCTCAAACCCATAGGACGGCCCATTCATCTTTTTCACATTACCGTCCGCCAGGTGGGGAAGGAGCAGCCTTCCACGTCTTCCCAGGAACCCGGTAGAAGAGGAAAAGTGCATGAAGAGGTTAATGTGTTGTGAATCGGGATTCGGTGAGTTGATGACGAGGCTGGAGGAATGAACGGCCTTTGGCGGCGCTGCCGACGGGCCCCTCCCCGAAAAGAAGAGAAAAACCTTCTCATCAATTCTTGTACGGCGGTAAGTCTCCAAGCAAAAGGTCACATTTTCTGTGCGGCCTTAATTAAAGAGTTTTTAATCCGAAAGTTGATATTAATAAAAAAAAGAAGAAGAAAAAGACGAAGGTCGGGCTGTGGATTATTTGATTCACCCTGAACATGGGTTCATTCAACTCCTACCAAATCCCCATTCCCTCCTCCTGTTTTTGGTTAAATTTAACCAAACCTGCACCTACCACACAAAATAATTAATAATAATTATTAATTTATTAATGATAATTCGTAATAATAATTAATCTATACGCCGTTGTGTTTTTAGTTCGATTTTCTGAATCTAAGTATCTTGAAACGTGAGCGCTCAAATTTTGAGGAGTTGTCGGGAGGGGGGGTAAATTTTTATCTTTGGCTATTTCAATGGTTCATTATCGAAACTCTTTGAGATCGTAAAATGTAGTAAAGTAAAAGTAAAAGTAAAGTAAGCAACCATTTCAGGTTGAATTTCCGTCCGACTGCCGTTTTTGGCAGGACCTTTTGAGAGGGTTTGAGATCGTAAAATGTACGATACATTCAAGTATTATATTTACTCTTTTTCTCAAATTTAATTTAAAATACTTCTGACGATTTTTAAGGTAAAACCGGGATGTAGCGCTCTTTGGAAAATCTTCAAGATTACGTTGGATTCGTAATGTTCGTGGAACTGCAGTGGGAGCGGTGAACAGTGGTGGGGGGGGGGGGTGAATCGTGACGGCCTCGTTTTACCTCCCGCTCTACAACCACCCACATCCGCGCAGTTCTCTCTCTCTCTCACCCACTTCCACATTTACATTCACCCACAATTTAAATTTAGCAGTAGTGGCGGTTGCTGAGAGGGGGGGGGAGAGAGCGTAATGAATAAGAGACAACTCCCGCCTCCCCCCTCATCAACCACCCACATCTGCAGCTTTCCTCCTTCTCACCCACTTCCACATTTACATTCACCCACAATTTATATTGAGCAGTAGTGGCGGGGGTGGATAGGGGGGGGGAGCGTAATGCAATGTAATGGGACAACTCCCCCTCCCACTCATCAACCACTCAAACCTGCCACCTTTCTTCCTCCTCACCCACCCCCACATATACCTACATTCACCAAGAATTTAAATTTGAGCAGTGGTTGCGAGGACGGTGACGGGGGGGGGGGGTTGATTGATTGATTAACGGCTTTATTTATCCATCTGGCGATGTTTGGTCACAAGTGTCCACCCGCGTCCACACAGACGTCGAACAGACCGCGAACCGAACAAAAAACTCCGAGCATTCCCTCCTGTGGACAGGGCGACGAGGCCTTACCAGATGTACAATTTCTGTGAGGAATGGGTACAGGCGTTGAATTTCTTATTGTTGCAAATAAGTGGATTTTTTCTTTTTCTTTTTTTTCTCTTAGATTACCTAAGCTAAAAGAAAATGAACAGATCTCGCTAGACAAAGGCTACCACCATTACACGATTCAAAGTCCGATATAAACCATGGTTCGCTAACTACCCTATGAACAGACAGGACGTGGTTCAAATAGTCAGGATGAGGACAGGCCATGGAACAATAAATAGAAGCATGTCCCTTGTGAGGGCAGCAGACAGCCCTAATAACAACCACTGTGTAGATACCGGATATAACGTCATCCATAGGATAATGGAGTGACCATTTTATGATGAAGAGCGGCAGGGATATGGACCTAATTTGGGTGAGGAGCAGGACTTGTGTACAATTCTTCGGAACGCCGCGTGTCTAGTTTTACGAGACATTTTGAACTTTATCAAACGTGCGGGTTTCAATTTTATTTTGTATGATTTATTTTAGAAGATAATTCATTTTAGTATGTGTGCTGGTAATATCTGTATACAACACGAGGCCAATTATTGAGGTTTATTATAAACCTGAGAAAAGAAAAACGGAATTCCAGAGGCTTATTGAAACCCGACCACCTAGCCAGCCAGCCCTCTAACGTCATAGGCTCTTACGGCATAGACTGTCTATTATTAGTTGGCCTCCTACCAGCCGTCTGACGTCATACGCTCGTGCGTCATAGGCTCTGACGTAATAGTAGGCCTCCGGCCAGCCGTCTGACGTCATACGCTCGTGCGTCATAGGCTCTGACGTACTAGTTGGCCTCCGGCCAGCCGTCTGACGTCATACGCTCTTGCGTCATAGGTGCGTCTGACGTAGTGGCCCGCCTGTCGCTTGTGTTCTGACGTGATCTGAGGGAAAGGGTGAATCAAGGAAACAAATTTTTCCCGTTTCAGTTTATGTGCCAAAGCAAAGACATGAAAATGTCAAAAGAATGTCAACTCCATCCTGTTGTTGATACAGTCGAGAATTAAATGCTTGCATACGAGTCTGCAACACATTGGGACATTTTATGTCTTTAAAGAAGTGATTCAAGAACCTTCGAACAATGCTACATCACCTACCCCAGTAGCGTAGTTGTTATACTTAATTGTAGGGTTCATCATAAATTATAAATATAAATTATTGAGAATGATCACCTGTGTGTAAACAATTATTTAAACAATCACGCTCATACCGCAGCTTGTCGGCCACGCACTCCGCAGTGGTTAACGTAATATGGTTAGGTAAATCGAGAGCTATCCAACGAGTGGTGAACGATTTTTTTACGATGATAACTGGCGAAGATAAAGTTCCGTAGCAACGAATCGGTTGTAAGCGAAAATCATTAGAAATTTTCGTGACGATTTCGTGTAACGCTTTTGTGTAACGTTTTTCGAGTTATGTGCCAGAGTAAAGACATAAAATTTCAAAAGTTAAGAGTAAATGCATACAATCTATATAACTAAATTTAGAGACAATTTTCGTGCTCCTTGGGTATTTTCGAAAATTTTCACTACAGTTATTCGTTTCGCGTGAAATGGAGTCGAACCATGCCGATTTTGAATTTCTGTCTGTTTGTATGGATCGAACCCATTTCCCGTATTGCGATGTTTCCGTGATCGGGGAAGGACATAGGGGGAGTTCACTTCCGGATCCGCTGCATAGGGGTGGGGGTTTATAGGGAAGCCGAAATATAATAAATTCTTCTTTACTAAATTACTAAATCTACGCGGTGCAGCATGACCGAATGAGCGAATTTCTACAAATAACGTACGACCAGGTATTTAGGCGGAAACTGAGAAATAATGTTGGTTTTTAACAATATGTCTACCTATAGGTAGAAATGTTCTTTCGAGATTATTGAATAATTACTCAGGTGCATGGTGGTGAGGAGGGGGGGATAGCGGCCGTCTATACGTGCAGATGTGTGTTGGACGGCCTAATAAGCAGAAATTATACAGAAGGTGAGTAAGACATTAGAGAACTCATTAATAGCGTAATGACATGTGCGAAGTGGGAAATGACATGTGTGACATTGCTGTGAGAACACGACAGATGTGCATGCGCGAGGAAGGGAGAGCCTTAACTACATCGCTATAACCAACCACGAAACCGTTTTCAACCATCAGACATGGAAATCTCATTAAAAATGTAGCCGCGCGCATTTCTACCGTTTCGTGACGAGTGGGCGGAGCCGGTCGTCGCCTCATTTTTTCTTTTTCCTCCTTAAATAGGTAAATAGTCGTAATAATGAGCCGATTGAAGGCGGCGGGGGCGGAGAGTTTGTTGTTAGCGAGAGGACGGTGAAAGCTGATGGTCTCAAAGGGTCGACCCGATAAATCACCGTGAGCCTCTCGGGCGAGCTTTCCAACCGCCGGAAGAGCGAATAAAATCGATCGAAAAGATACCAAAAATGCGCGCAGATCGAGCAGATTCTGTTGATCGACGGTTGTCGCCAACGAGGGATTCCGGGCGGCCCTCCGGCCGTATGCTGAGTCCCGTTTGTTTCAACATCAAGTGAAAACGGGCTCAGAAACTATTTTAACCCTCGACTACACAGGGGTTTTTTGCACCAAGTGATACACGGGTGGGGTGTCCAACACCCCAGTACCCGTTTATCCTCATGACATGTTTTTAGCTCAACCACAAGCCGAAAAAGACGAATTTTCGAAGGAATAATTGGTTTTTTGTAAAACGTCTTCATTAAAGAACACGATGTCCATGAAGAACCTCTCAAGTAACAACCACGTTTCTTCATCTTCAACGTGCTCCAGTTTGAGAGCGGAATAAGATATAACAATTCTGACTTCCCCACCTTATTCAGCGTGTAAAAACCTTAAAAATGAGGTGTCACTTGACAGACCGTTTCATTTTTGGAATTTGTGAGTGACCCCCCCCCCCCCCCCCCCCGAATCACCAAAACCCCCCTCAGCATTTCGATATTTCAAGTGTAAACACGACGGTGAAGTTAGAATTGCAATATCGCATTCCGTCATCAGATTAGAGCAGAATAACCATGAAAATCATATCTAGTAACAATCACGTTTCTTCATCTTCAAAGTGCTCCAGTTTGAGAATTTTGATGTCAACATCGTATTCAGCATTAAAAAAAAAAACCTTTAAAATGAGGTGTAACTTGTCAAAATGTTCCATTTTGAGAATTTACTAGGAATTCCCCCCCCCCCCAAACTCCCCAAAACCTCCCCTTAGAGTGGTCCGATTCTGCCCATCGAAACTTAGCCTGTCGATTGCCAAGACAGAGTTTTTGTGCAAATTTGAACTTTTTATCTCAATCCTATCGAGAGTTATCGTCTGGAATGACAAATGTATGTGTCATTCCAGAAGATAACTCTCGATAGGATTGAGATAAAAAGTTCAAATTTTATGTATACAAAAGTAATATGTATACATATTACACATATAATTACATATCATTTTTGGTGTCTTTTAGAAGTGGAATCAGGATGGTCTGAAACGGATTTTGGTATGAAAATTGTTCGAAAATTCGAGTTTTAAAAATTTTGGACCGAGAAAATAGCTACATTTTCTTCGAAAATTCGCTAAAAAGGATTTTCCACTTATTTAAGTGGGCTTAACGGGTCAAACAAACAAATAATGAACCATTTCTCGATTTATTGCAATATGTTGAAACGTAGGCTGAAAGAAGTCATTCTATCCTGTTCATCAAAATTAGTCGTAATTCCCGTTAGAAAAAATGTATGGGAGAAAAATCTTCTAAAACGCCAACTAGACGGATAGGACTTGGAATACCTTGAAACATATTTCAGTCGAAAAATATTTTCATAAGGTTCCAAAGTCAGTGAAGTAGTAGATTCTCCAAAAATTAAACCAAAATGGAATAAATCTATTCAGTTACCTACTAGTTATTCAACTCATGTTGAATGTTCTCAAACGATCGAAGAGCTCTTCAGCATAATTTCTAACGGCCTTTCAACGGTTCACGTGACAGGAGGAAGTGCCTAATTGCCTACACCCCAAAACCTGATAAAACCTTCAACAATATCAGGACACGCGGGGGAGGGCGAAATCACTACCTGGCGAAAAAAAAAACCAAAAAAAAAAACCAAAAGAAAAGAAAAAAAATCCCTTTTTAGCGTCCCTGAAGTACAAAAGGTCCTTCGAAAAAGGACGCGTTGGGTTCCCTGAACCCTTTTTCCTGAAGGTGTTTACAAGGGTAGTTTTTAACGAATCTGAAGCCCATCACGTCTTTTCAACGAGTTTTTTCGAGGTGAACCCCGCAGCATAAAGGAAGATACAATTAGAGTTGGTACAATCGCGTGACCTGATTCGGTGATTGTGGGTACCTCTGGGCTACGGTTCTTCGGTGCTGGTGTGTATCCGAAGGACCATAATTTCGCTTCATGGTCGATTATCCGTTTACATGAAATACCATGTCATTATAAAGTACACTACACTGTTGATAACGTTCAACGCTCTGAACTACCGACACCAGTTGCTCCCCGTTTTGTTCCATCAGGGAAAACATGGTGGTTAATAGTGAGGAATGTAAAATTATGACTGGTAATACGAGTGAAAAAAAAACGCCACAGCACTCCCAAAACGCAAAAAGCCAAAACGCCGCAGAAACTGCGATCATTGATACCTCTCTGCCTTGAAGTGCGATGGTATGTTACATAATTAGTTATTACACTCACTGTAGTTAAAAATTATTGGTTGATAACATATGAAAAATAGATCATTCTTAAACCAATGCTTGATGTGTTCACTAGATTTTTGTGAGATATTTCATTGGCGACGAGGATAAACCTAATATGAGCACAAAAAGACAGCGAGGTCACTCTCGTCAGGAGGATGTACCACTCGAGCTGGGCGCCGGTGATGTAAGACAAAATAGATCGAATCAGGACAGGATAAAGATCGATATAAGGCATTTCGACCCAGACATTCACACGTGGGAATATTACTTGCCGTATTTCGAGTTAGAGTTGAAATTAGCCAGAATTATGGATGAGGAAGATCGGCGAGATTTACTACTTACCAAAGTAGGGAACCAAGCTTTCAAAATGTTAGTGGACTATTTTAGACCTACTATGGTAACAGAAATCACATACAGCGAATTAATTAGAGTCATCAATAAATTTTATAACAAACAGTATACCGTCACAACAGATCGTGTAACGTTTACCATGCGAAAGAGGGCAAACACAGAAGGAGTTTCAAAATTTATCAACGACCTCAGGGCATTAGCTGGAAAATGCCAATTTGGATCTTCTCTAGAAGAGCGGGTTAGAGATCAGATAATTGTTGGAATTAATGACAGTATGTGGCAATGTGAGTTCTTGAAGACATTTCCATGCAACGATCATACATTAGCCGAAGTTGAATCATTGGCAACCAGACTGGAACGAGGTAGGGAAGAACAGAAAATTGCTGATGAAAATCTTATTTAAAAAGCCGAGAAGGTATTCGACTGATAGGGTGTTCATCGACCTTCCAGTACTTAATCTCAATGAATTGGTCGAAAAGTGTACTCTGGCTTATGTGTACCGGATGTTCCTAATGGGAAAAATACCCAAAGTTGAAAACTCCACGAGGTCAGGGGATAGAATCGCTCTTCTAAAGCCCAAAGTGAATACTTCACTAGGTATGCGAGCATACTTTACCTGGAGAGTAGACATTTTCAACCAACTTCCAATGGAACTGGCAGACCAGAAAATATCTCTAAGTAGATTCAAAATCAAAATAAAAAATATTTTAAAGCCAAATGTAACAGCAGAAATAATTTAATGTAACTGTTGAATAGAATTGAAATTATATAATAAAAATAATAAAATAGGAACATAATATAAACTAGGGGTTTGCGTTTTTGGTGAATTTCGTTCTTCAATTGCTTATGCTATTGAAGCGCATATCCAATTTCTGTTAAATACGTGAACTGCCAAAAAACCATATTCTCATGAATCATTTAAAAACGACCTATGTCATACCTGTGTGACTGTTGTGGAAATATTAATTTTATCGTAGGTGGTCCACATCAGATTCTGTAGGCTACAAAGTGGTCCTCAGTAGTGGAAAGGTTGAGAACCACTGGTCTAATCAATAATGAGAACAATTGAAGAGCTTACGTTACAAAGAGGGGTAAGCGCCAAATTTAACAAAAAAACAAAAAAAGTTACAAGCAAAACCGAGTAGATATGTGAAATCTACAGGAGCCATTGCTTCTGGCTGTGACTGGCAAGTTATAGTTCAAGTTATAGTTATTAATGTTTCACGGGCAATACAATTCTGAAACCACGTAGCAAAATTTATCAGGCACTCTAAATAATTGTCGAGCCTATAAATGTGTCAGGATTTAGGGAATGGGGTAAGTGCGACCTTTCTATCCCATGATGCTAAGTGCCAAAATACATAAAAACTTGGTACTTGCAACGAAACTTTAGCGGGAAGAGAAGAGAAAACGAAAAGCCGAAACAATAACAATAAAAAGTAACCTTCCTAGGGTTTGGCACTTAGCACCATGAAGGAATGTTGCAGTGGCACATACCACTCAAGTGGGTAAACAGCGATGGACTGAGGAAAAACCGCATTCTGTTGAAGATCTTTCGAACCCTTCCGCGTCAGATAGGCACTTGTACCCTTCCTTGGGACAATCGCATTGGTTTGAAGAACAAAACGCGGGATAAAACCTCATTTTTCGAAATTTTGGCACTTACCGACTTTGTAACGGAAGGTCAATTATCGATAGTTTTCCAAGTTTTACAGGGATACATTGCGAAATAGAACCAACCATCATTAGGTGAACGTCAATGTATTTATTCGAAAGATAGAAACCATTTTGCACTATTCCCAAGATAACGTTAACACCAACCTTATCCCCAGGTGGTGAAACCGACCATTAAAGAGCTCCACATATTCGATTTAAAATTGTGGGACCGTTCTTAGGTGATACCTGTGGCAAACTTGACACTCTGAAAATTGACTAAATGTTTGACTTGTGACTCTAGTAGTTTCAGCTTCAACTTTCCACTAGTCCGTTTTTCCCAATTATCACAAAAACCTGATGCCAATGATTAATAACCTGATTCATTGATATTCTTCAGGACACATTAGTACTATTACGAGGAAACACCTGCTTGCTCTACCCCAGTGCCTAGTTACGAGTTAAGTACTCAACTAGTTGGATCATCATACGTGGAGCTACAAGAGCTTTTAAAACTTGAGGAATTTTTCACACAATTACGAGGTTCGTTAGATCAAAGCGGCCAGTTTTTCTGAATCCGACGGTTCTAAAAACCCAAAATCACTAATAGGCCAACGATACCTACAACAGGAATGGAGTATTTTATATAATATGACGTATTTTTTTTAAATTTGTACCTTAAATAGTGGACGAATTTATCCGTCCCACGCTGTACACTCTCTGGAGGTTGAGTGTCCATTTAACCCTCCTTGGCAGTTATTGGTCGTCCAGACCTCTTTTTTTCGTAGGATACTGCTACGATTTGTTCATTGGAAGACTCACAAGAATTATTCTTGTACAGGAAATGTGAGCACACATTTCAATACAGCAATCTCTGGTACTGCCACCTTGGGATAAAGCCGTTTCTTCGGGTCCCGCGTGCCGGACATGCTCGTTGCCGGTAATTTGTTTAGAAAGTGTTTTTATCATGTGGGGCCGTGATATGTCATGTAGCGCTCCGAGCGATCCGAAGCGGCTTCACGTGAATTCGCCTCTTTCCTCCGGATAAAATGTGGAACGGAATTGTTATCCCGGCCGTCCGGAGCACAGATCGGAGCACACGTCGACACAAACCGCACGGGCGTTGCCAATTTTCGAGGGGTCTTTCTACCCCTTAAATCAACTCTCCCGATCCACGACTATGCGAGGCAAGTAGTTCACGGTAACGTTGCATGAGGTCTTAAAACTGACCATCGACTTTCTTCCGTCGCTGGACGAAGGTATTTAGATCAGTCCTTCTGTACCCTGAACTAATCAATATATGACACCATATGTAGGTACACCAAGTAGGTAGTTGACCATTTCCACCATTTCAAGTTCTAAATGAGTAACGCAAGGAGGAAATCGTTCGGAGTCCATAACATGATTACATACAAACCTTCAGCAATTTCTCTTGACTCGGAAGCGACCGAACTATCGCACGCCATAATAGCGGGCGTTCACGTCCGACGGAGTAGCCGTCTACGGGGTTTTGGGTAAACGTCCTAATTGCAGTCTTCGTCCTGCGACGGAAGGACCGCCGTTACCGTCCCATACCCTGAATACAGGAGGAGCGCGATACTTATCTTTCATCGTTCGGGGGACGACGACACTTTTTTTTTTCTTTTTTCCCGTCTTGGAAAACGTCGGAGGCTGTTCTTTGAGAACCATTTTCGATGGAATCGAGCTGCGAGGCTTCAAAGTGGTGTCACTTACTTGCATTCCCTCACTCACTTATAGACTGAAAATTACATTCGAAAACCGCCGTGTAAGGGTGACTTTGGCATAAACGCTTTAAAATCTTACAGTAACTCGGATACAAGTCGAATGCTTGTAGCGAAAGGATAATATTTCTTCAAGAATTATGAAGGCAGAAGTAATGATTATAGCGCTGTGTGGTTCTGAAATCGTGCCGTGGAGGGAGAGTGTTCTGGACTGTCTAAGAGCTGAGAATATTATTGTATTTTCTCTGAGGAACAGGGGTTTTTGTTACCCCTTCTCTGCTTCCCCATCTCACGGTTAGTGTAGGGAGAGCGGTCTGAGGCCCTGTTGGTAAACTGGGGACTATTCTCTTTCGTCTCGAATTCTCTCTATATAATTATTATTGTTTGCATTGATTTGATAATTAGGATGCTGGGGCATAATAGCGTGCATAGAATCTCAAAGATTACAAGATCCACAGAAAGCAAGTAAGAAAATAAGTGGGTCTGGAAGGTCTTGAAATAGTGGCTCAGTACTCGTACAGCCGTATACTCCAAATATATAAAATTATGCTGCGGCTGGTTAATACACTGTATTGTACGTACTTGTACGAATACAAAGGTACGCACACTCCACCTGTACTTACAGTCTACTCAACTATAAACGATCGATTTCCATTATACTCATCCTCGTCGGGCAGCGGTCCTCCAGCTTTCCACTTTATTTACGAGGAATTTCCGCCCTTTCTCGCCCTCCCCCGCCCGTTTTACGACTTGTAGCTCCTTTCGAATTCCCCGAGGTTTATTGTGATATCCAAAAAAAGAAGGAGGCGTTTTAAAATTATCTGTGCCCGACCGCGTAATTTATGTCGGCTCGTAAAAAAGGGTGTTTTCCGTGGATAAAAATTTACGCCCGCGGAGTAGAAAAAATAAGTCCGACAAACTTCCAGTTCAACGCTTCTTTCAGCCCATTATGACTCCAAAGTCAGCCTGGTTTATTTTCAAGTGATATTGCATAGATTTGCGTTTGCAAACAACATTTTAAGTCTCATGAATGAGTGACAAACATTCGTCCGTATGTGTTATACATAACCTGAATCAACTCGTATTTCACCAACATTTTTGAACAAATACTCTATTTCTTAATACATTTTCTCAACAAGTTAGCGCATAATCGTCTTGATTCAATACGTACAGGGAGGGACTGGATGGGAGTCAGATAAACGACTATTTTGGTATCTATTTTTCAGGCCCCACAAAAGCTTCTGGTGCGTTTCTTTGACAAACGAGCCGAATCCAAGTTCAAGGGCCTTAGGAAACTTGAGGCTTTCTAAAGTATGAATGAAGATGAAAAATTGAGTCTGAAGGTAAGACCCTTTTTTTAAATTTTTTTGTTACCATAAACGGATATGCTGCTCAACAACAGACAATTTTTAATGAAAATCATGTGACAAATGTAATACAGAAATTGCAAAAAGTAGAAAAAAAACGACAATCTGTGGTAATGAAAATCATGTCATAAAAAAAAAAAAAAATCAAATTCTGACACTAGGTGTATTATTTCTACAAGTGTTTCAACGAAACCGAGTCAACATGAACACCATCATCACTGCTCAAGCGATTCAAAATCCTCTTTGCTCCCAGCTGAGGATTGTTTAACCGGTAATTGGTGGTTGTTGCAGGTACGTAGAATGGAAGGCTACTGAGAGTACAGTGCAGTGGGGCATGGAAATAAATTAAATGAAGAAGTTGAGGGCAGTCGATAAAATTAGAAATAAGTTTAAGAAGAAAAATACCATCCGCGGACGACGGCGACCCTCCAGAGAAGTCAGTCTACATGGGATACATTTTTTAAATGAGATATAGCGTAAGAATCCACGCTGAACCCTCTCAATTCGGTCAATTGCATTTGAGTTGAAAGGGGACCATATCGTGGGGCCATTGTCTAGAATTGATCGAAAGAGCGAGGAATCAGTGCATCAACATCTCTCGTATGACGTCTCAGAAAGCCTAGAGCCCTCATTGCTCTTGAACACATAATATGTGATATTATCATCAATCTGATCACTGAAAGTTAAGCGAACGTCACACCCAAATCCCTACTGTTCGTTACTCGAGTCAACACATGGCTCTATGCTATAAACATAATAAAAAGGCTCGTTACACCTTGAGAAGGTGAGTGTAGCGCATCTACCGAGGTTCATATGTAAATTATTTTGACCACACCAATCACTCAGTGAGTCAAGGACCGACTGCAACCGAAACGGGTCATCAAAAGTCCGGATGGTGCAAAAACATTTGAGATCATCAGCCAACAATGAAAAAGATACTTCGCTTGGAAATATTGACGCCACATTGTGACCCTTTAAAACCAACATCTAAAATCTTGGTACAAGGAATTCCGAAATATGTTAACTGAGCTGATTAGGCTTTCAAGGGATTCGTATTATTCTAGGGGGATAGGCGGAAAAGGTAATGACGTTAGAGCTCGCTGGAAGGACATGAAGGGAGCACCTGCAAGATATGGTAAGTGGTCTGAAATAACACTCAATAATTCAATAACACTCGAGGGAAAACTACTGGATATCAATGAATACGGGAAAGGAATCGTGGACGTTTTTAACGGCAATTTTTCAACCAGGATTCACTTATACCCAAAATCTCGGACGAACGACCTTTTCGGGAGGAATCAGAAGAAACCGTTTATAGTATAATTGTGTCTGGTTGCAAAACCGGCTAGCTCCTCAATTTCCGGCAATCGACAACTATTTTTACTGGTATTGACTTTTCCATCTCCATTAGAGTTTTGCTAGGTTACTATCATCTCATTTCCTTTTCCATCATCTCATTTTCGACGTAGAGAATGTATTGTTGGTAGATCTGGTTGGTGTTCTTATAAAAATTTTCATGGTTTCTTAATGTTTTTTTTTAAACGTATCTTGATACAGATACTGCCGAACAGGAAACCCGAAGAAACCCCAATGTGGGCATTCATCTGAAGCTTACCAATGCAGCTGAACTGACGAAACATTATGAACCAGATTGGGACAAAGACGACCGATTGATTTTTTATCAAAACATTTTGGCTGACTTGGCTAACGAGAAAGTCTACGAGCAAATAGACGACGATTCCTTGGAGATTATCGAAGACATTAAGTGCGAGCCTGAGGAAGGCGACTCGAGTGTGAAGTTTCGTTTCTTCTAGATATATTTTTTTCATAACTTTAGTTACCTAACCTGAAACATTGTGAATGATTTTTCTTAGGTGAAACCCCGCTATTTAACGTCAGTTTTGTGCCTATTTTAAGCTTTAGTTTGTTGCAAAACCGACCAACTCCAAAATGGGTTGCAAAACCGCCCAAATCCTGGCTAAAATGTTGAATTTCCCCTTCCCTGCACCTTCCCCCAGATTCCGTTATGGTGCTTCAAAACCAACTATCCTAGGGACGCATTAACAACATAAGATTTAGATCCTATCTCTATTTCCCTAGGTGTGACAAAAAATCGGCTCTCCTGAAAACTTTTGTGTTATGGAGATGATCGGTTTTTTAACCAGGCGACACAATTAATGGATTACGTGGTAAATCAAGCGTTGACTTCGATGGAATCTCAGCAGAAAAACTAAGGATGATAATTACGAATTCTAGCTCTTTCGGATATATCGGTTTAACCCTAAATATTAACCGCCGCCTGTGATTTTGACCCATTCTGTCGATATTGTTTCATTCGATCCATTTGAAAATATATTCATTGGAAATAATAAACCGAAAGAAAAGCTCGCCCACCGGCAACTGGACGGAGTTGAGATGAATCCATCTTGTCAAGATGCTGTATCTCCTACAAGAAACTGCTCCCTCAGTGACCCAAAACAATTGAAATCCCTCAAGACTCGACCCGGCCTTTTTCTTCACGCCCGTTTCTTCTCTCTTTCTCGCAGCCTGTAAACCTCTCTTTATCTCTTTTGGTTGTCCGTCGAAATCAATTCTCCGCCTTCTGGCCCCCCAGAGCCCGGTTGGTATTTTCCATTAATCCCCCTTCGCTTCGTTTTAGATCGCTGGGGCCTTCATCCCTCCCTGACCTTGCAAATAGCCACATTTCTGACAAATAAAATTTAAATTAATAAAGAAATTCGTATCGCCATATTTTTAATCGCCATCACGTTTTCCAATACCCCATCACGTTTTACACACTGAATTTGCTACTTTGGGCAAATTCCACCAAGTATTTTGATAGGTAGGTATACTCTCTTCGATACTGAACAAAAAAAATCTTGTTCCCCTCAACCTTTCTGGGTTTACGTTACAAGATGCGAAGATTCAGAAAATCGAATAACAAGAAACTGCAAACTTTTGGACAATAAAACAGAAGAGTGATCCAAACTGGAGGGCAATCTCTTCAGAAGATAACAAACAGTTGTGGAAGTTTGCAGGGTTTTTCGAATTAAAATCAACTTTTTCCAAAATTTTCGTCGATTTTTTTGACAAAAACATGTTTTGTGCAAGGCGCATTCTTTCCTTGAGTGCTGCCCTGACAGTGTTTCTGTGATAAATGGGAGTAGTGTTTTTGAAACGGCTAGGGAGTTTTAATACCTGCAGTTTGCCATAATGATAACACAATCCACGTGCCATATGCCATTTTCCTCCTTTGTAGCAGTGCTGTAAGCGCCCACTCATGTAAGTATTTTTGCTGTTTGAATATCGGCGTAGGTTATTGTAAAATATGTTATTACGGGTAACTTTGGTGCTGTATAAGTATAGTTCGCCTTATTTTTTGATCATAAATTATCAAGTAGAAGTAGATCACACGTTTTTACACATGGAATTAACAAAATTTAATATGTGATTTAAGATAGGTATTCATTTCTATCATTTTCATATTAGCAGTGTAAAGCTAATGTCATTCTTCGGTATCTGCCTATGTTATCATAATTTTTACCGTTACCTATTACTATTGGTCCTCAATATTGCATGTTTTAGGGCAGAGCTGTATTATTCTGAAGAGGAGATATTTTATAAAGTGTTCCAAATATAAAGAGGGTTGTTCCTAATGATTTTACCTCCGTTTACTCAAAAACTGGGCTGAACTAGAGGCAAAAGAGGCCATTTTCAGGAGGCAGCACCCAGTGCTGGTACGCAAACATGCGCCCCCTGGAATCTAAACGGCTAAAACAGACGAGCCCTTGGCACAGACCTTGTTGAGCGAAAACGCTCTAGCGGTTCCGGATCATTTAATAAGTACTAGGGCAAAAGATGTCTCCTAAACGTTGAAACCACCTCGGTACCGAACTACTCTGGCCCAACAGCACTACAGATACAGAGCGATTAAATGTTTTAATAAATTATCGACTGATAACAAAAAAACAGTTAGTAGATGGGAAAAAAACGAAGTTCTTCAAGTTTTTATTGAATATTTACTTGAAACACTTGTAAATCTACTTCCTTTGTATTAATTTGTATTTTCTTAACTACTATAGGAATACTTTAAACATTTATACTCGTAACTCTCTCAATATTGTTAACGATAATTTATTTGATATACCTACCCGAGCAACAATGAAATGAGAAATGCGATCTGATGGAGAGAAATCAGAGACTCATTTCCCAACGCGAGCTATTGAAGCTCATATGGGAAATTATATTTCTTCCTTTACCATTACCTATATATTATTTTTGTTTTGTAAATTATATGAAATAAATCATTAAAAAAATTAAAAAAAAACCTGTGCCATCAGTAGGCTGCAAAAGACCTCCTTCGCACAAAGTCTGTGCCATCAGCACTGAGAGTGTTAAGGATTCAAATAAAACCAAACAAACGGAGATTTTGAACGAGCGGGTCAGATTTCCCAATCTAAAAACATCATGACTCAATCAGTGACTCACAAGTTCGCTTTCCCCGAGAAGGACTAGAAAGAATTAACTATCTAGCAAACAACCCCCAAAAGACCCTAAAAATCGAGGGAGTGCATGAGTTGGAAGAAAAAATCAACCAAATGAAAATGGAAAGGGGTCGCTAGCGAAGGCAATCCGCGTTGAACATAACTACCCCAGTCTCAGGGCGTTGACTATTTTCTGGCCTTTTTTCTTTCTTTTCGGGATAGGGTAAGTTGATTTACGAGCGTTTCGCTCAAAGGTTCATTGTTCGTCGCACCCAAGTTTAGGGGTGAAAAGGGACAAATGTAGTGTGAATGTCGGAGCGATTTTTGTTTTTTGAGAACGCAGGAAAAAAGGGGTGGACCCTTTTTATATAGATATATTTTTTAAAGGAGAATCCGAAAAATAGAACAATCGTTTGAATAGAGGACATTAGTCTGTACATTGTAAAATCGGTCGTTCAGCGGAGTAGATGTGAAGTAAACCTGGAAATCGGAGGGTCTGGAGAGCAGATGCCTTATTTAGTCTGGCAGACGGAACCTCGCCCGTCATTTACTCTGAATTATCGTATTCAACGATTGGTAATAGGGAAACGGGGTAGAAGCTGGTACATTCGTGTCGTACCATCTGGAAAGACAAGTAGTTTGAAAGTGATGCAGACGATTTTCCCTACAAATCAAGCCAAATCAACTGCTTGTTGAAAAATATTTTGATGTACGATCACCTCGTATCACCGTAAACACCAAGATTCGATCCAGACATCTTACGGAAGCCCATACAGTGGGAAATGTCATTAATATGTTAACACAAACATCTCATGTGAACACTTTCCACATAAATGTGGATTATCAGTTAAAGAGATTATCACCATTCTCCAACTGTTATCATATAATAAACCAAAAATCTGTGTACTCGTGGATGATCAAAATAGGTCCTACCATGTCACATAATACAACAAGATGTATCTCCGTACCTTCAGTTTTTATGTACATTCAACATCGGCCTCCTTAATTTTAAAGTTCCTCGAAGCACAGGTTACCGCCAACTAGTTAACCAAACAGCTGCCAATTTACGTCATTTTTTTTTTTTTTTTTTTTTTTTTTTTCGCTGAACTTCAAGCTAGGAGAATAACGAAAATGATGAGAGAAGCTGGCTGCGTTTGAAAAAGACCGCGGGAGCCCCAAGACCGTATGACGTCACAAACAGGACAAAACCCCCGCTTGGAACGCTGAGCTTTCAGACATCAGTTCCACGGGTAAATTTGGTTTATTCTTTGGTCATTATAAACAATGATGTCATTCTTTTAATACAATACAATTAATTTCTCACTCCTATTTCTGTTCCCTAAGAATGTTTTCCCGAGAACTCGTCGATTCACTTGGAACATGCATTTACATAGGTGTGAATCTAATCAAGGAATATTTCCTGTTGAAAAGCCAGATTTGCTATTGTAAAAACCTTATACCGTATTAATAGCGCATATCCAGTGATCATGAAAGCCCTTCATGCTAGTTTGAGGAAAGGACCACAACTGCCACCACCCTGGTGCAGTCCCCCCTCCTGTACGATTTGC
Organism: Stenodema calcarata; assembly: GCA_963920205.1. Classification (NCBI taxonomy): domain Eukaryota; kingdom Metazoa; phylum Arthropoda; class Insecta; order Hemiptera; family Miridae; genus Stenodema; species Stenodema calcarata. Next base: position 7,176,726 of record OY986060.1, on the reverse strand, counting down.
CAATACATATAAGAAAGTGCGTGCGCAACAGTACTCTATAATGTAGAAGGTAATTCAAAAAATATTTATTTATGCAACCCATCTTTCAAAAGTTAAAACAGCTCAAAATTGGCAGTGCAGCAATTATTTAAAACTAAATCTTATACGTTTCCTCAACAAACGTTGTTCACTCGTTTCTCCCGAAGATGCTTCTTGAAACACGAACCAGAACCACTGCCGACCAGAATTGGATCCCATACCAAGGAGTGGTTACTTTCAACAACTTCCAAAGAGATCTCAGAATAGATCAGTTGAACGACGAATATGATCTGAGGGAGTTCCTCAGAAAATTAAAAACAAAACTAAAAAAATATTGTATGAGCATATTTCAGTAATAGCAATCATTAAAACTGTGTGACGTACTTATTATGGAAAAATGTATAGACTATTTCAAGACTTACTACAACATTACATAAATACCTATTGAATTACATTTAGATGAATCTAAGTAGCATGTCGAAACTCAAAAAACGTTGCTATTTACTGTCCAGTTCAAAAATTTTCCATTTATTTTTATTTTTATTTATTCACATGGGGCGAGAATACACGATTGTTGTGGGGAGTGGGCAACGTCCTATATATAGTAAAGCTGAATTTACCTAAATTCGATTATGTGACAAATTAAATCATGGTACAGTCTTCTTTACAGAGGCCCTTTGAAGAGAAATCGGAAGACATTTGTAGAAATAATATCGAAATCGAAATAGCCACTACTGGGCTCATATGTCTTGAAAGTACGAGTATGTTGACATTAAATGTTTAAAATATTAAATTTAATACAAATAATGGTTCATTCCCGAGGATAATAAACCAAAATAGTACATAATATGTATGTACTCCATAATATGTAGTACATTGTACATATTATGGATGTTTTGGTAGTATCCATATTTTGGGCAGTATCCATGATAAATCCATGATAAAAATCTTGCGATTTCAGTGCGGCGTTTTCTGAGTTATTGCGCTACAACGTCACTAGGAAAGTGAGTTTTATAGCGCACAATATCATTACGAAAAGTGCAGTGATGCGCTTGCTCGTTACAATTATTTTGAACATTAACGTGATATCCGGGATGCGGAGCAAGATTTTTCTGAAATATGCGACTCCATTACGACGGTTTCAGATGCACTTTTGTAACGATCAAAGGTGTTTGCAGCCGAACAACAAGAAATCCGCTTCGTCTTGACCTTTCGATATTAAGATTGTTTGTCCGATACTGCAGATCCGTTACGTAATGAGCGAGAACCACGCGGATAACGCGTCCTTCGAGGTATTCAAATTTCGATGATTTAAAAAAAACCGCACGTAAATCCGGCGGAATCAGCACTGAGGAAACGCCGTTTCGTTTAGTTTTGCGCCGTTTTCCCCGTTCACACTTGGAAACCGCTCGGGTTAATTCGACGGAACGGGTCTTCGAGAAAAGATCGCCAATTATGAGCGCGCCCGCGCAGTGTAAGGTATGTAAACCTCGGGCAACGCCGGGGAATCAACGTTCGTCCGTATTAGGGCCTATCCAGATTCCTGTCTTGAACGAGATGATTTCCGTCTAAATAGACGCAAAAATGCTTGGTGGTCCGGTTTTTCTTTGAAAATATTTATATGTCTTCTCTTGGCATTTTGAAGTTTCAATATCCACTTGGACGTTCCCCTGATTTGAATACGGAAATAAGGCGTTTCGAGAGCTTCGGAGAAACTTGAATCCACCGTGTTTTGCGATATTGTGAAGCCGATTTTAATGAAAATCCTTCTCCCTCGTTTATCGCGATCGCGCTAACGTCCTTAAGGGCTATGAGGCGTTTACAGTCCGAACTAGGGAACATTTACCGTCCGGTCAAATTGTCGTAAATCGTAAAAATAAAAATTGATACCTCGCAAGACGTTAAGAGACAACTTCATTCCACTCAATAAAGTCTCCAACGGATATTTCCGTGAGAAAGTTCCGTATTTCGACGAGTAAAAATGTGGCATGATAATATCATTATCAAGGGACATAATATCATTATAACAGGACAATATGAGACTGAGGTTATGAATTTTAATAATAAATAATTATTACATATGTACGAGTACCTATGAGTTATGGCATTACGAAACTATTCAGAGATCTTCATATGTAACTATTCGAATACTATTTTTTGAGGTACACATAATTATAAACCACATCTATCGAGAATGTCAGATTGTAATCATGAGTTGAAATACACTTTATCAAGTGTAATATCAGAATAAGACTTTCTGAGCCACATCTCAGTTTCCACAGTGCATTATTTAAGGGGTGGATGCAAAATAAATCAATGATTGATTAATCAATGATGTGGTGTAAATAATTTCAATGATTAGATCAATCTCGTTGAAGTTATCAATGGGGAAATCAAGTGAAAGAGACAATCATCGACAATCATCGACCATCAAGGACTCCATCATCGACAAAATCCAACGAAATTCCATGAATTTAAATTATTCTCGCTTTAAATGAAAGTCGATTGATTTGATTGACTTTGGTTATTCTTAGTATCATAGTTACGATTAGGTAGTACTCACGAATATAAATAATGATCTGATCCCACCAACTTACCTGCAACAGAATAACATGTTATTAGTGACAATATAATTCGGTAACACATCAAATTCATAAATACAATATGAATATTATTCATGTAGATTGTGGAATTAATGACGTATACTCATACAAAAATCAATCAAAAACAATCTCCTCAAACCATTGTTTTCAAGAGGGGTATTCGATGGACCAACTGGCGATTTCGTTTTTTGGAACATGATGGTGTATTGATAACCGATAATATAATTTGCAAAAAACCACACTGTTCTTAAATCTTCAATAATATTATTACAAGAGATGTTTATATTGGAAATTAATAGCTCTTCGACTGTAAAGCAAGGTTTTGTCGACTAAACCAAATCATTTGTGGGGCTCATTGCAAGGTGTTATACCATGGAAAAAGGAAGGTTTTCCATAGAACGCAGTACAGTGTTTTGGAACTTATTGAAGTATTGAAGATATTGTGTATTGTGACATCGAACCAACAAACGGTCAAGATATGGAGGGCGCTATACCAAGTCACAACTATCTGAACGTTGATACTTCTTGAAGTCACTTTGGATGCTTGTGATGGTGTAACGTGGGCATCGTATACTAGGTCTAAAAATAACATATTTAAAGGCCTCTTATTCGTCTTCAATATTCTTAATATCCCGAATGTGAAATATTGAAGTTCATTAGGAAGAGCTGAGAATGTCATGTGAACACGTCCTGCGACGGCGTGAAACTTTTCAATGGCCCCCCGTCATTGAAACTGTTTGGCGAAAGGGAAGCCACCTCCGGGGCATTTAACAACAGATGATTTCAGCTAATGATCCGGAGGCTGCAGGACCTAACTGCACGACCTCCGATTTCTCCTTTCATGATCGTCTCCCACCTGGCTCCGGATCTACCTGGGAAGGATCCGAAGTTTCCATTCAAATCTTCCTTCAGTTTTTCAACAGAAACTCCGCAGGGTCCTGAGAGCCTCCTCGTGGGCTATTTATCGGGAGCTTCCCCCGCATTCGCAAAACACACCTGAGCTTCACCGGCTCTGATTGGGCTCCTGTATGGGAGTAGAAGGGCGTTTCTGTCTCCGGCAAGGGGACACCTCGTGAAACTCCAGTCTCCTGTTCTGGACAATGAATCCAAATGATTCTTCTGTCACCTTTCCATCCGTAATCTCCTCACACCCCGTAGATATACGAGGACGACGTTCCTCCGTCATTAACGTCCATTTGTCATTTGTTCGTTTATTATTTCAACCTATGCCGCCGAAACGGATGAAATGATCACGATAAGATCTACTTCGACGACATGGCCCAGTACTTTGTGTCAAATTCGCAATTTTTGAGGAACTAAACCACGAGCTCAGAACAATGCTCCCAGCACAGTATGCGGAACTGCTGAAGTCATGCTTGACAGATAGGGACTGCTGGATCCAACAAGATGATGCCTATTGCGAAGCCAAAAAGATCCAAGCTGGAGGTCCACAAGACTTGGCCTAGTATCATTCTGCCTCGAAAGAAAAGAAAATACTACAGCTACGTTAACCGATGCCGCTACCATTCAGGCTGCTGGTAAAGCCAGTTTTCCAAGCCCCATCATAATTGTTGGAGTTGACATTTTTTTAATGATTGTATTTGACTTTATTCAGAACCACTTTTCTCGACCACGGATTTATAAAAGAATAGATAGACCTTATCTATCGGGAGGTTTTATTCAGTACCTGTACTGAATAAAACCTACCGATGTTTTGACAGTCCCAGGATTTTCCTCATGAAATCCGCACTGTACTGACCAAATTAGGACGTTTGGAAAGGCTGTGTTATTGTCCGTTTAGTTGGTTTAGCGTACCAACGTATTCAGGGCTGCCCTGCGGTCCTGACGAGTCACCACAAAACACTCGAGCGAATCCTCAACGTGAAAACCACCCCGAACGGCTATTATAGAAAACTGTTTTTTTTATCTTTCTTTAACGAATTATGAAACTTTTTCCCAAGGAAATAAAAGGCCGTATTAGGTAATAAGTGGGGCCCCCAGCGTCTCCCACATTCTGGAAATCGGAAAAGGCAAGCGAAAAAATGGGTCTTGAACAAGACGTTTGGAAATGTCTTGGCGCGTTAAAGGGATAAATAGTGATATTGCGTAAGGCTTCTATTATACAATAGTGAGGTGTCTTAACGGTTGGTTGTATAGGAGGCATTACGTACAAGGAAAAGATAAATACGGCATAATGATAATATCGTAGAATGATAAGGACTTTCTGGTTCCTGTATTAAATCCGATTTCATCAAACTGGATGGAGGATACACTATTATACCCCACTGCTACATGGTGTAGCAGAGAAAACTCACTCAAAGAGGTAAAAAGAGTGTATATTAAAATCATTATTTTGTATGTTAGTAGAGATTTCAGAATCACAATTTTAGTATTAGGATGGAGGTACTTAACATTGTGGTAGACTAATGCTTCTATGAGCAATGCACGGGTCAATCATGTAGGGTTCAACTCACAAAACCATGCCGATACATGTGAGAAATTATGAAATCAGTAGTGCCTACTCGTAGTAACTAAAATCTCTGGTATTTAGGTGGGTCAAAAGATACCTGACTCATGGATCATAAATATGAGACTGTGCACACGCAGATGACTTCATAGCGACCAGCGTTTTTCTTCAGGCGGTAATTACAGCTCGGTTAGTTCAGAAATCAAGTGCATTGAGCTATTACCGAGTTCCTGAAACCTTTCAAGGCCTCATACACCACGCCATGTTCCTAATTGCGCGGAAAATTTCGCTGGGTCCGCCGCAAAAATCTTCAAGTTCGCTGGAATGATTCGACGCCTTGATATTATCATTATATCATGAAGGGATAATGAGAATCTGCATGAAAGGTGAAGGTCTACTTAAGTATTACCCGGGTTGTGATTGGTCGAGGACTGAGTACGTAAGTCGACCTAACACGCTTTTCTACACGCTGTGGGATTAAGGTTTGGTACTATGCACACGAATGATAAATTAAACATTTTAAATGAAACATGAACATTACCAAACATATCCATGAAGCAGGAGGCAACCTTCCAACCTCGGTCCTGCAGGCCCTTAAGAAACGTAATGATGAAAGAGTGGAACAAGTGAGTGAGAAACGTTTTTTAGAGCATGAACGAACGTGAAATTACAAGATCTGGTTATAATAACGCTTCACAAATGGCCCAAGACGTTATTCAATACGTAAAAGATCTAGTCAATCGTATGCAGTAGCAATCAATTCGTACATTAACCGTTTTAGCGCATACTTTTTCTGAAAACTACCATGATTAATTTAGAATGGAGATTTGATTGTATCAGGGACTCAGGATAAAACCTAACCCCATTCGCCGACTGGAACCTGGGTTTATAAACATGATAATTGCCCATGTACCTGTTTATATGGAAACGTTAGCGGACAAAAAGTCCAAACCAAAAAGTCCACAGCGTATAAGGTCCAAAATAAATTTTTCCATCCTGGAAATAACATTATGTGTAAATTTTATAGTCATGAATTTTATTTATAGACTAGAAATTGTATAGTCATTTTTCAACGTATTATGCATTTTGTCTACCTATAGATGCCGTTACAACTTACTTCAGCTACTACAACCTACTTCAGATAATATCATTGCAACTTCAGCTTATTACTTCATAACTTAATCATAAATTCAAGTATCTAACCCAAATTTTTCATACATTAACGTTTTTATTAATATCATGATTTAACCATATTATGGTTATTAGATTATATTATGGTTATTTATTTGTAAAATGTTATGTCGCTAATTGGCTGCAATAGTGTCATATCTCCAAATTTGATGCTTCGGAGTAATCGAACTTTGAAAACCATTTTATGTTTGAAATATTCCGCTACGAATTTCACAAAGCCAGTTTTTAAAGCTCAGAAATTGAATTGGAGCTTTTTAAACTCGCTCCGTGAAATTCGTAGCGGAATATTTCCAAATTGAAATGGTTTTCAACGTTTCATTACCCCGAAGCATCACATTTGGAGATATGACGATATTGCAACCAATGAGCGATATGTTATTTATAATTTCTAGCATTGATAAAGCCATATCAAAAAACTCTGCAAATTCTTGACACAACGGTTTATTATCTTCCTTGTGCAGATTACCCTTCTGTCTATACCAGACTGTGTTGCAAATCGGCACCATACCATATTCTCACCGTACTCATACCATTTCTTTCCTATCATACCGTACTGTACTATACTAAATCATACATACAATAATACACCATACCATGTCGTACCAAAATTCGTTTTGAACCCCTTCCCCTTGACCTAGGGTTATGAAAAGTTTCGAGGACCATTGTGGGGTTGGTCTCCTGTCAGCCGTCTTACGTCATACGCTCGTGCGTCATAGGCTCTGACGTACTTGTTGGCCACCTGCCAGCCGTCTTACGTCATTCGCTCGTGCGTCATAGGCTCTGACGCACTAGCTAGCCTCCTGCCAGCCGTCTTACGTCATACGCTCTGACGCACTTGTTGGCCTCCTGCCAGCCGTCTTACGTCATACGATTGTGCGTCATAGGCTCTGACGTACTTGTTGCCCTTTTCCAGCCGTCTTACGTCATATGCTCGTGCGTCATAGGCTCTGACGTACTTGTTGACCTCCTGCCAGCCGTCTTACGTCATACGCTCGTGCGTCATAGGCTCTGACGTACTTATTGGCATCCTGCCAGCCGTCTTACGTCATACGCTCGTGTGTCATAGGCTCTGACGTACTAGTTAGCCTCCTGCCAGCCGTCTTACGTCATACGCTCGTGCGTCATAGGCTCTGACGTAATGGCCCGCCGGTCGCTTGTGTTCTGACGTGATCTGAGGGAAAGGGTGAATCAAGGGAACAAATCTTTCCCGTTTCAGTTTATGTGCCAAAGCAAAGACATGAAAATGTCAAAAAAATATGTAAATAGGTACCTAAGCCCAACTGTAATGTCAATTTTCTGACAATGAGTTTTCGACTATAGTTTTCATACCTTTTTACTTAAGTACTTATTGCAATTTGAGACTGATAATGAGCTGTTTGCAAATAAAAAGTCTGATAACTACTTTATTACATCTTATTAATCTATTTTCAAGTTCCGATTCACAGTTGAATGTATTTTATTTAGATGTCGTAAAATTCGAAAACGATGGAATGACGAAACCTGTCGACTACTGACTCAAGTGATACTGTCGACTTCTAACACATGTATGTAGACTACTAGTGCAAAACCATGTCGACTACTGAAGAAAATGTTGGTCACTGGTATCGACTACTACCTAGAGCATTGGGATTTGTTACAAAACTTGTTTTTCCCTTTTCAAACCATGTTGAATAATATTTCCCGCTGCCAGGTCTTTTAGGGAAGGATCTTGGGTACACAATGAACAGGTTTGCAATGAGAAATAGTTGATAATAATTTAGGATCTAGACATTTAGGATCTAGACATTTAGACCTAGTGATCTAGACAGAAGGGTGATCTGTACAAAGAAGATAATGAACCGTTGTGTCTAAATGTTAGATTAATTATTATTATGAATTTCCACTAATTATTATTAAGTTTATCAAGTAGATACCTAGTAAAAATTATTATAATTTATTGTTAAATATAAATAATTTGTATTTAATTAATACGATATAATTCTAGGGTTTTTAATACTTTTTAATTTTTCTATAAAAGAAGTACCTACCTACCAACAAACATTCGAAATTACCTTCATTTCCGTAGCACGAAACGTACCTCAGAACAACAAACTCGACATCACTAAAACCATATGATGTTCTAAACAGCTAGTTAGTATGAAAATCGAGTCGACCTGTATTTAATCGACCTGTATTTCAACCGTTTGATTCAAGATCGCGTCGACAGGCTCAACCTTTGAGCCGTCATTGTGAACGAACGGCTGGTCGTACAAAGCTGCGGATGGTCTTAAAAAATTCTTAGGAACAAACTCTATCTAAATATGAAATAAAAAACATACCGTTCTGTATGAAATTTTCGAGATATGAGATTTTTAAATTTTCAAAATTCGTTTTGAACCCCTTCCCCTTGACCTAGGGTTATGAAAAGTTTCGAGGACCATTGTGGGGTTGGTCGAAACCCATAAAAAAAATTTCGTAATTTTAACTCAACGCTAACTGGGCAAAGTGGCGCGGACGGCGTACGGCGTACGGCGGACGGCGTACGGCGGACGGCGTACGGCGGACGGCGTACGGCGTACGGCGGACGGACGGATTTTTTTTTATTCGATTTTCTGAATCTACGTATCTTGAAACGTAAACCAACAAATTTTGAGGGGGGGTTAAAATTTTTTTTTCTTTGGGCGATTCCAATGGTTCATTATCGAAGATAATAAACCAAAAGTAAATGTTCGAAAAATTTAGGTTACTTGAACTTAACATTTAGGTTACTTGGACTTTTTGGTGTGGACTTTTGGGTTTGAACTTCTAGTCCTCTAACGACTAATCTACATAATATATTATATGGTAGGTAATAATCAGTTGATTGTGGGATGGTGTTATTCCGCGACCCCGTCCAATTGATCCATATATATGGAGTTTTTGGTTTATTATCTTCGATAATGAACCATTGGAATCGCCCAAAGAAAAAATTTTTATTTCTTTGGACTTTTCAAACTGTGGACTAATTGTCGTCGAATTTTCAGTGTGGACTTTTTGGATTGGACTTAATGTCATATAATTGTATATACCTACAACACCGCATTATGAATTGTTGGCTCCTCTCAAAACTCGTGATTTGTCGTAGAAGAGAACGAAATGTTCTCGTTTCATTACATTATTCAACGATCTGACTCGCTGATTAGCGTTATGTACCACTCCAGTTCAAAGCTCACTATTATACGCGTACGGTTATCAATAACACGTTTCTTATTAGGAATGAACCGTCAAATTACGATGACTCACACTTTGAGGTCAGAACCACATTACCGCATGGCATCCTGTAATGGCCGGCTGCTTCCAGACTACATTATCAACCCTCCGTAATAAAAACTAGAAAGCGATCCATCAATAACAGCGTACCCTCAGAATTGTTGAGAAAAAGAAAAACCACTCCCCACCAGCCCTCGTACGTCCATTCGCTCTTCACATCCTTTTTCCGACGTTCGGTATAGAATTATTTATTCGCTTCGAACCGGCCGATCGGTTCTAATCGTTTTTTATAGCCTTCAATTCCCATCTATTTCTTCAATAATGAAACCAAACGGTTTCCGCGTGACAAAAATATTGTTTGCTGTCCCTTCGCCATTGACAGTAAATTACACTAATGCGGTCGCGCAGTTCTCCGTTCGTCATTTGCAATCTTTACAACGCCCTCCGATAAGGCGCTGTACGGTCGATCGATATTAAAACAACGTCGTTTGATGTATCATTACTATTACTACTATGCATATCTTCTCTTCCACCGAATTTCGAAGAAATACCCCGTGATCTGACGGTTTTACGTCTTTCTGTTTCAAAAAACACTTATTTTATTTTGCACAAAATTGCATATTTTGAAGGTTAGTGCATAAAATATTCGATATTAGCATATCCGCTAGATAAATGCATTCAATTGCATATTTTTTCTACCTCAGTGTAAAAATGCTCAGTGTAAAAAAAGAAGAAATGAACGACTAAGAGTAGGTACATGCCAATGGATATTTTGAGTGAAATTAATAAAATACTTATTTTTTCAGTGGTTCAGGATTGCATTTTTTATTTGTCACCAATGCTAATTCAACGGAATATAAAAGGCTAATTCTGATTTTGTTAGAGCATAAAACGGTTTTTTTAGTGCATAAGAATCCGCCCTCTACTCATTAGAAATCATAGAGTTGACTAGGACGAGTTGGATTAGGACGAAAATGAGCTTTTCAAAAATTAGACCAGAACGGGATGTAAAATACTTAATTGAATTACCTAATATCGAAATGAACAATATAACATTTGATACATGAACTGTCTTTGTTATGATTGTATTTTATGTGTTCTATTTACTACCTTAAAGTTACTAGTACAGTGGTAGAATTCAGAATTCATCATTTCTAGGAGGTTTAAAAAAAAATTTTAAAAAATCCACAGTTATGCAGCATGGCTATAAGAGCAAATTTTCGAAGAAACAACTGGTTTTGCAAAATGTCTCCATTTTACTGGTTTGAAAAAAAGGTTGTACAAATGTTTCGATGTTTTGCCGAATAACCCTTCAGTTTATAGATTTTCCAACGCTGAACACGATGGTGAATTCAGAATGGCGATATCTCATTCCGTTATCAGATTAAAGCAGATGAACCGTGAAGAACATTTAACGTAACAACCACGACCTACCATGCCACACAACAACATTCGCTCTTATAGCCATGCTGCATACCTGTGGAATTTTTTTAATACCTACTTTTAGCGGCAGATTATTGTGAGATAACAGTAAGATAACATGCAGCCAACATAAAAGAAGCTCATTTGTAGGGTTTTGCAGTAAACGTAGAAGTACAAAATCTGAACAAAATATTTGGTTCATCTTAATTCATTTTGATGAATGCAAATAATTGAAGCGGGTTTTATAAGGGGTCTAAAGTCTCCTCTCTTGGAGCTAGAGACCCCCCTCTAATAACCGGGTCCCTCCGAGCTTGGAAATTCGAAAGTTCTTAATCTCATAAACGCCGTCGCTAATCGTAATTGATGTTTCGTAGGTTATCTTTGGCTCACGGGGCGACACATCGTCTCCGACCTAACGAAAACGCACAATCAACCGTTCGACAATTATTATCAACACACGGATTCATCTCGTGCTCCGTCTAATAACCCGTAGAAAACCTCGAGTCACAAATTAAACTGTTCCCCTTTGTTCGTAAACACAATGGATCGGAGTGAAACATAGAAATCGGAAATGTGCTGGAAAATGGAATTGATGACCATAATTCAATTGAAGTTCCTGATTCTTCGTACGTGAGGGCCATTCTCGACTTTCACGAAGGGCGCCGATTTTTCAGGTAAAATTAACGCGTGATTGCAGTACGCAAATTCTACGTGTTGCTAATATACGAACTAATAATATTGTTGGACGAAACCCCGTTGCTGGGAGAAAGCCAGAAAATCGATTTTAGTGGTTATTTGAAGCATCAAAATAATTTCAACCAGAGTTTTGTTGGTAAGTGAAACTCACTTGTCTATAAATCGCTTAGCTATTTTCTTCCTTCGGGGAACCGAGGATCACAGTAGACTGAAGAGCCGAAGACGAAGAATACGCAAGCCCAAGCGGAAAAGGCACAGTGATCTCAAAAATCCTCGCACACCACCCTGACCCTCGAAGACCCACCTGAGTGGCTCGCAAGTTCCAAATGATTCCTAGACAAATCATTCCTCTTCATACTTATTATTTTTAATATTTGTGTTTATTTCATTGTTATTTATTGTTGACTTCATCACACTCAAATTTGTTGCTGTAATTTTTGCACATAAATATGTACCTAGGTAACATTTTTTTAGCTTTAGCCCACCATTGGGTGAGGACTACTACCTCATGTACCTCGTACCATGTAATTTTTGTTACTTATTATATATCTGAGTAATCACACTAAATAGTGTCTAAAACAATAAAGTCTCTATTGAAAAAAAAAAAATAATAATAATATCCATGAACGCAAGATACAAGGACGAACGGTACCTTGGAGTCACCCTCCCAACCAGGTGACTGGGTATGTGATGTCAAACACCCTTGAGCAAGTCTTGAGATATTTTATTAGGCGTATTTACTGTCTGCCAAGGAACTCACTGGACTGGCCCAGCGGCATGATTGCGATTTTCATTGGGATGTGGAGAGGGTAAATGACTGGCCGAGGCAGCTGGATCTGTTGGTGGGATCAGTGTGCCATAAATGGATGGAAAACATGCGAGCTGGTGCCCAGTCATCGAGGAATCCGCTGTACCCACTGCTGAATCTAGAGGTAAGACCTGGAAAACTACAGGATGAAAAAGATCACCCTCTATGGCAGTGGTTCCCAACCTTTTTCCCTCGAGGACCACAAGATCTATAAGAAAACGTCTGCGGACCACATGATTTTATAACTAGGTAAATTAAATTGAGAACTAGAGAAATATATTTTAAATCCTTTAATATACATTGTATTAAGAGTAAGTAATTAGAAAAAAAACATAGTTATAGTCTTAATATAGTTATAGAAACATTATAAATCTATTGTAAAACGCTTACAAAATATGACACTAAGTCTCTCAGTGACTTCCTTGGTTTTGCATTTTACTGGCAAGATCTTCGATATTTGGCTTCAAAGAGGTCAAACTCAACCTGAATGGAGCATCCAATTTCAACAAACTGTTACGATGCTTATTCTTAATAACATTTAGTGTTGAAAATGCTGTTTCACAAAGATATGTAGAATTGAAAGGAAGTAGAATTTTCAAGGCTTTTTGGCTGAGGGTTTGGTACTCATCAAGTAACTTGATCCAAAAGCTTGCAATATTGTCATTATATAGCCAGTAAAAACATTGTTATACTCGTATTGATGAAGAAAACCGTGAATTATAAGACGTACTCTGAAACAGCCCGCGGACCACACGTAAACTCGGCGCGGACCACAAGTGGTCCGCGGACCACGGGTTGGGAACCACTGCTCTATGGGTCCGCCGATGGATTTTAAAGCTGAGGAGTGCTTTGCTTGCTGTCAATGCTGGGACATATTTGCGTTCGGATGCATCAAGGAAATTGTGCTCCATGTGTAACATGAGGGAAGAGGAGGATGTACGCCATTTCTTTGGGACCCTGTGCTCCAGGAGTTCAGAATCCGCTTCCTGGGGGGGGGGAGTGTGTTCGGTGTGGCAAGGATGGTGCAGCTTTTGGACAACAGTGAGCAGTGGTTAGCAGTGGCACAGTATGCGTATCATTCCTGGAGGTATCGTGCATACCGCATACAACAGTTAGATTGGTGACAAATATCTAGGTGGAACGATAAATAAATACGAACATATGTCGAATAAATATAAGTACCAATAATAAATACAATATATAATAATAAATTAGTTAGATTAAGCCAAATTCAATAATAAGTATGCAATATAATATAATATATTGTATAATATATTATATAATATATTATAATATTATTATAATATCTCTGGCTCGTATCACTCCGGCAGACGGACTACAAGTCCATTGCTGTATCATGTTTTTTTTCTTTATTTCTCTGTCCTGCATGTGCGTTTGGCCAAATAAACATGTTTTCTTCTTCTTCTTCTTCTACAAGGACGAACGGTCAGTAGATCAGGGAAACATTACAACTACAAGTACACTACATGAAGTGGCTTAGGTACAGTATTTGTTTTTGTCATTGAAAGTACTTTATTGAAATAACCGAGTTCAGTTGATAAGGAAAATGTTTGAACCGAATCCGAAGGGCTGAACAATAAAAGAGTAGAAGACTGTAGAGAATGACTCAAAGGACGTCGGAAAAAAATAGGAAAAAAAAATGTCTTTATTACGAGCGAGGATTTCAGTCCTGAAGTTTAATGGATGTTGCAAATGAAGAGAGAGAAACGGTGGGCCAGGACAGAAAAGAAGAACCGGTAGGGAAACAGCGTTGTCAGAAAGGCGACGGACAAAAGCAGGGAGAAGGAATCCCTGGGTTTCTTTGGTCTTTACAATGGGCGGTTGTAGACGGTAGATTTCTCGGAGGAATTAGCCGAAAAAGGGCGCTTCCCGGTGGCAGCAAGAGAGAGACAGGACGATGGAAAGACAGACGGTGGGAATGAGACAGACGATGTCCAACGTCCTCGAAACAGATGAATCTTTCTGTTGGAGGACCCCTAGAAATGACGACACCAGAAAGAAAAGAAAGGAAGGCGGAGAAAAAAACCGTCATTCTCACGTAAATCTGGAAAGGAGTTGTGCATTAGGGAAAGGGGATATTTTCGGTCGATGGAAGGAGCAGATGGTTTCACTTTTCATTCTTTTCAGAATGAGAAAAGGTGAGATGATACGTCAAATTTTATACTGCGAAGGGATTCCAGATCTGTGTAAACTGTTTCCCCTCTTTTGAACATTAAAAGGGCAAGCTGGAGCGTAACGGCCTTTTCAGTTTTAAGGTGCAACCTTGGAGCGTCCTATTGAGTGAAATTACCCTGATTTCCCCTCTCCCGACAAGACCAAAGATGGAAGGAGGAAGAACAATGAGAAATAACCCAAAATTACAGTAGCTCACATTTCAAATCTTATAGGGAAAAAAATCCACAGTCGAATTTCCATGGAGCGAATTTTCGAAGAAATAACTGGTTGTTCGACGAATGGTACAGATGATACTGTAGTGTCATCACATTCTCTCCCCTGGACGTAGAAGCATCATTTCCCCTGTATTATTATAATAGCGCATTCTTCAGTACAACTGCGTATTCTATGCCCGGACGATCTTCATATAGGTACTAAGACTTGAACATAAGTCTTCGGGATATGGTTACTGACCCTGACCTTCTTGACAAGATGAGGCCCTTTAACAATTAATTAGGAATATGTGTACAAGGATCTGTATCAAAACTCGTTATAAAACCAGTAAAATACCATTATACATAAAACCATGTATTTCTTCGAAAATTCGCTATTATTGCCATGCTGCATGACTGGGGGTTATGACCATTACACATAAAACCAGGTATTTCTTCGAAAATTCGCTATTATAGCCAGGCTACATGACTGGGGATTATGACCATTGTACATAAAACCAGGTATTTATTCGAAAACTTGCTCTTATAGCCATGCTGCATGGCTGGGGATTAATTTTTTGGGGATAATACTACTAGAGAGAATAGAATTGAATAGAATAGAAAAGAAATCCCCAGTCATGCAGCATGGCTATGAGAGCAAATTTTCGAGCAATATTATTCTTATCTATCCCATTAAATCTTACACCTTATCGTTTATAGGCATGTTACAGTAAATACTGTAGTATCATCACATCACGCATCATAAAAAATTGTATTACCTATTATTTATATAATCCATTTTGTTGTTGAAGTATACATCATTTCATCATAAAAATCACATGTTTTTATAAGATTTGGGGTCTTGTATCCACCAACATTCACTGGGATATACCCATCACGCCATTAATGGTACTTACTTCTGTAGTTTAAAACGGAGAAATCTCGCAACATCAAGCGAAATCATCTAATTACTTGACTTTCTGGAGGTTCATCCATTCTTCTCGACTTCTAGACTTCTCGATTTCGACTTCTCTACTGACCATGTTTGACCATTCATAACGCGAATATGACGGTAAAAAACCAAAATTCCAGACCTTTTAGGCAGCTGAGTATGAGTAGAGGTCTGTCAGTACGTGAGGACTAATATACTTGGGTACTGCCAACTACCCGGAAAAATGGCATATCATGAACATTGTGTTGATTTACTAGTGAACTGTTCAATAAAATATGTATTTTCTCTTCTTTCTTTTACCAACTTCTTTCACCAACTTCTAGTAGTGATATGGTGTATTCTGTTAAATAATAAATGTCATATATTACATCTATTTCAGTTGGCTTGTAGAACAATCGGCTGAGTCTACACACATTTTGCAGAATACATAATTCGAATCTTGTTCCTGTTCGAGCTCTAACCGACAAGACGGAGACGAAAATTAATTGAAACCTCGCACAAAACGCTGAAAAATCCTTTTTAATTGAACCTTCCTTTTTTTAACGGGCCTTCGACAAATTTCCGACAGACGGAGATGATAAAGAAAACTCTCCCGCCTCCCCTCATATTATGCACATATCCACCTATAGATGTACACATATCTCCAGTCAGATCTGACACGCCGCCTTATGAATTTCCCTCTGATTGGATTCTTGTCCAACGAACAATAAACATGCCGAAGGCTTTTGAATCCTTTCACTTTTAATCATCTCCATTTTTACCGAATAATCATAAAACGTCCATAAAACGGAAAGGGGCAGACGTTTCGTGAATGAACTCCGAGGTGGAATCATTATAGTGGAAATGATTTGGAAAAAAAAAAAAAAAATTGAAACGTTTTGCCGGCTAACAGTGATGATTCGCTATCGCTATCGCTATTTTACAGCCAATTTGGATATGTTTTCAATTCTTCGGGTCGCGTGTGCGTTTTGTGGTTTTCCAATAATGAAAACTACCGATTTCTTACGGATTGGAACACGCAAAGTTGTAAGTTTGTTCTCGTCTGTGAGAGGTTTCCGATTTCTCCTATTCATTAGAAAATGGTGAATCGAATAAAAGTTATAGAAGAGGTGACATTGCGTCGTGATTACCTTCGTTCCACTCAATGCTTTAGTTGATTGCGAATTCAAAAGAATTGCAACGATGCCAAAGGGGTTTTTATGCAGCTCAATAGGCTCTAATAGTATATCGTGCTCCAAATTGCGGCTTTTCAGGTTTGCTCGATCTAGACAACATAGTATGTATTACAGTTTAGGAGCCAAATCATGTGAGGAGCCAAATAAACAGAATTTCAAAGGAATCCTGTCTTATAGTGCACCTGCAGGGCCAAAGTCCAAATTCACTCTTTTCGCCTATTGAAACTGGACACAGCCGAGGAGCCAAATCAGCTGAATTTCTTGAGAATCACCTCGTTCAGTGCAACAATAAGGCTCAAGTCCCACTTCTGCATCCGATCCCGCGCTTTGATATACGGCTGAGCAGCCAAATAAGCAGACTTTCATAGGGATCCTGTCTTATAGTGCACCTGTAAGGCCCAATTCAAACGTCTGCATCCATTTCCCGCTGTTTGAGTCTGAAGCAATTACCAAAGAGTTCTCTCCAAGGCCCAGAGTGTTCCTCAGTACAAAATGTAAGTTTTACTCGTATATTGGATGAATGAATGAATGAATAAAAAAAGTTTTATTTCTCAAGTAAATGCATAAATACAGTAAACAAGTTGAAAAAATTGTTGTACAGAAACTATTCCCCTGTGTGGGCGAGTGCCCGTGTTAGGGAGAAGAGCCGTGCTAGCGAGCTATTAATCGCAATCACAATGGAACATACATGTAACATGCCTACGTATTATTCTTTTCAAATCTTAGCAGCTATTTTCTATAATTTAAAAAAATGTTGATCAGGAGATACAGTATCAGGAGATACTGTATCCAATATACGAGCAAAAGCTCAACTGTTGATGAGCGAAATAAGCAATATGTCGGAAAAGTTTACCTCAAAGTCCATTAAGAAGGGTTTCTGAAGAATCTTTCGCAAGGCCCGGATTGAACCTGTGTACCAAATTTAAGCTCACTAAACATTTTCAATCTGAAAAATCCAGTTCAAGGGATACAATTTTCCTTGAATCTGTATTTACGACGGTGAAATTCCCTGGGGATTTTTCCTCGGGTTTAAAGGATCCTCGAGTGTCTTTTTCAAGTGAGTTGTAGTTCAAAACAGGTTCAATCATCGTATTTGCACAGTTTGAAGATATCGTAGTCTCGCATGTAGTTTGAAGAATCGTGAATATCTATTGGTGTATTGAAGGTACTGATCTGTTTGGGGGCTTGTGCTTGCGGTTGTGCAAATCGACATACTCACACTTCGAGCCTCCTACGAAGAAGATCCCATTGAAAAAGGCGGTTTGTCGAATGTTCGTATATGCAAGCGATTTAGTGGTATCCTTTGGTAATAACAACGCGACGGCTGCCGTTAGGATTATCCCGAGCCTTTCCAACAGCAAAACCCAGCAACCATAGGTACATATCCTGAGATCCCTTTGACCGAAGAGCACGACTCCTGCGCCTTTACTTCGCCCCTCCACCGCTACATCGTCCTCTTGATTGGTCCCGCTTGTTTCTGATCTAATCACTGCCCGGGGGCTCCGTCCTGTCTCCATAGGCATTTCCACACAATGGCAAGAAGAAGGTGGACGGTTTTTTTTCTTCTTTTTCCCCTTATCTTTTCAGCCTTCTTTATTCTTCTTGTGTTTTTCATCGACTCCCCCTCTCGTCGTCTTCTTCTTATCCTCGAGTCTCTTTTGAAGCGTTTTGTGTCTGGTGAAGTTGCCTTTAAAAAAAATGTCCTCTTCGGAGAGCGAATCAAAGGATTTTGCTTTGTTGAAGAATTTTTTTTAAAACAAATTGATAAGTCACCAGAAGCTAAGATTCACCCGGTACTTATTTATTCATTGTTATACACGGACGCCCATAAAGGCCCCTACCCCGACCCTCCTCCACCGATCTTAATTTCCCTAGGAATGTTTCTTTTTAAGGTACAAAATTGAAACTCCTCCCCGTATTTTATGCATTTTTTTTGTTTGGGCTTTAGAGATTTAATAATCTTCATAGTGAATTATATAATTGAGGCATTGACAATGAAAAGGATGTAAGGGCCAAAATTTGCACTACTGGGTATTTTCACTAAATAACTAAATTTTAACTAATTTTAACTAATTTTAGTACTAAATTTTACTGGGTATGTTCCAACCTCAATATCATCGAAAAAGAGGCAAGTGCCTATCGAGCTTCATATAGTTTCAGTCGTTGGAAGATGGGTTTTGGCATTGAAAAACTCTGCAAATTCTTGACACAACGGTTCATTATCTTCTTTGTACAGATCACCCTTCTGTCTAGATCACTAGGTCTGAATGTCTATATCCTAAATGTTAGATTAATTATTATTATCAATTATCACTAATTATTAACAATTTTATCAAGTACCTAGTGAAAATAATTATAATTTATTGTTAGGTATTAATAATTCGTATTTATTATTAATAATAATTATTATTAATTATGATTAATTAATACGATATAATCTGGGGTTTTTAATACTACGTCGGTAATAATTTTTCTATAAAAGAAGTACCTACCAACAAATATTCGAAATTACCTTCATTTCCGTAGCACGAAACGCACCTCAGAACAACAAACTCGACATCACTTAAGCCATATGATGTTCCAAAGAGCTTGTTAGTATGAAAATGGACCTGTATTTCAACAGTTTCATACACGATCGTGTTGTGAGGCACAATCTTTGAGCCCTCATTGTGAACGAACGGCTGGTCCCACGAAGCTGCGGATGGTCTTAAAAAATTCTACGGAACAAACTCTATCTAAATATGAAATAAAAAACATACCGTTCTATATGAATTTTTCGAGATATGAGATTTTCAAATTTTCAAAATTCGTTTTGAACCCCTTCCCCTTGACCTAGGGTTATGAAAAGTTTCGAGGACCATTGTGGGGTTGGTCGAAACCCATAAAAAAAATTTCGTAATTTTAACTCAACGCTAACTGGGCAAAGTGGCGCGGACGGCGGACGGCGTACGGCGGACGGCGGACGGCGTACGGCGGACGGCGGACGGCGGACGGCGGACGGCGTACGGCGTACGGCGGACGGACGGATTTTTTTTTATTCGATTTTCTGAATCTACGTATCTTGAAACGTAAACCAACAAATTTTGAGGGGGGGTTAAAATTTTTTTTTCTTTGGGCGATTCCAATGGTTCATTATCGAAGATAATAAACCAAAAGAGGACCATCAAAACTTCTCCTCCTTCTTTTGTAAAATTCAATTTTTGGCACTTACCTCCTTTTTATTGTCAAAGCCTCAAATGTATTTACATAATTGATAACTTGTACACGTACTTCAACATTTTCAACTGATATTCTTAAATTATAACTGTCGCACTGTTTATTGCCCTCATATACCGATCGAAATACCTCAATGTTGTTAGGTGCCAGCAGATGTGGCAGATTGAAAGGTTATTCGGTCCTTTTCGAAGCTCTTTCACCACTTCGAGTGATCCATCTGATGATTAGCAATACTTGCATTGAGGAGATTCCTGCATCCCAAAACGGTAATATTGGTCGCTCATTCCAATACGATCTCAGTCGCACTATGGTAGGACGAACGAGTACAATAATACCTAATTATTACAATTATTACAATTATTACAATTATTACAATTATTACAATTATTACAATTATTGTAATTATTGCTTTTTGGATGTTCTGTAGTCCTCATGTTATTTTGTCATCCAGGAAGCCCCACAATAAACTTGTCATTACTCCGGCATTATAGGTGTTCATAGTAAAATAATGCTAATCAACTCATACTAGGTATCGAGGGAAAAAATAATCCATTTGTTGGTCTGGAGTTAGTGTGAATTCCATTATTTCGAAAAATACGTTTTTGGTGAACCAACCATCACTTTTTTGGTTTTCACTCATTACAAGACAAATTCCGGTTCCAAGGGTATTTATGTGCTGTGGTATACAATTATTGTATTAGGTAAGTTACTCAACGTAAACGTTAAGATTTCCACAGCCTAATTTAAATTGGGTTAATTGAGCTGGATGAACTTCAAATTTGACATCTTTTCAATATGCTATAGAATGAAATTAATTTGTTCCGTTCGAAATAATTATGCTATGGACCCGGGAGTGAAATTCCAGTCAACTAAATACAATTACTGGTGGAAGCTCATTCCGAAGCGAACGGCGGTGGCTTCCCCCGGTATTAATTTCATAACTTGGGGTCTCTCGGAGCTTCGGACTCGTCTGAAAGCTCCTGCAGCTTCGGACCTTCATAGCTTATAGCTTCAGGGCCATCCCTCATTTGGGGGTCAGTTTCCTCGGGGGACAATTAGAGATTCCTTTAGTCTTCCCAATAACTCACTCGCCGATGGAATTCCTCTTCGGCTTCCGGCATTTAAATGGCTTTGAGAGGTTTCCCTCGCCCCCACGGGCCTCATTTGATCCACGTCGTCTTTTGAAGCGGTGTTCGTGAGTAATTAAACGTATTGTCCCAAAAAATTCAATCGGAATGAGATTTTGATGAAATTTATACACAAGTGTTTCGGGACCCACAAAGTACAACCGGCAGAGAGTGAAATTGACAAGTGGAAAATGAAGCTAAGGGCACTCTAGTTTCACTAAACTACAATACTATTTGCAGAATCACCAAAAATCTCTGAAAAAAAAACTACCTATTGATTCTAATTAATCGAGTAGGAAAAAACAAATGAAGAAGAAAGCTGAAGAATTGAAAATGAAATTCATAACATTTTACTGGAGACCATTAAAGCTGTCACTACACAATAAACTGTTGATCAACAACCGAATTCTACTACTGATTTGAGCTGAATGTGCCAAGAAGTCACATTTACTCGACGGCTGTTCATAACATCAAGGAACATTTTTTAGCAGAAATATTTCCACTATGGTGAAAAATTGAGTTTTTTAGCCTTGGTGTCACAGGTGACACCGTAGTAAATATACTGCACAACGCATGGTGCCATAGGTGTCACCACGGTAAGTAAGCTGCGCAAGACATGGTGTCACTGGTGTCACCACGGTAAGTAAACTACACTACTTATAGTGCCATTATTGACACCTTGGTCAGGTAGAATAACTATGAACTTCACGAAAACACTAGCTATTGGAATGAAAAGCGAGACTGTATGTCTAATTTACACCTGAAAATAGTTTTCATCGATAGTTTTCAAAAAACTACACGTTCAAAACATGCTAAGAGAGGAGGAAACATGATTTTCTTGAGGAATAGTGCTTTATTTGTGCAAAAACAAGTACAATGATACAAAAGCATGCAGTAGTAACAATCAAACCTGATTTAGCCATCAAAATCGTGAAATTTTACAAAACAATTCCTCTAAGCATGTAGGCACTGTCGTTGCGTTTGGAGCACTTCAGGGAGGACTGGTTCCGGTGCCAAAGGCAGCATTTTCCACGTGAGGTGTAAATGGGCCAGTGTTCAGTCCCATCAAGCCTTACACTTGGAGGAGCTATCTTTTCTGGGACGTCAGCATTTTGACTGGAGGATCTACTTTGGGATCATGCTGGGAATCTTTAGGTTCCTCATGCAGGTTCAACGAGCTGGGAATCGTCATACTGGGGGATTTCGGACTCATCATAAAGCAACGATTGGAAATCCTCAATCGGGGTAACCTCGCCAATTTCATTTCGTTAAGAGTGTCATCAGCGCGAGCGACAAGCTCTTCCGCACAGTCAAAAGTCTTTTCCAACCAAATCCTTATCGTCAGGGAGCGAAAAGAGGCTGGTGACACCTACGACACCTCGGAAAATTAAGAGTTAAAACTGTCACTACAAAATAAACTGTTGATCAACAAGGGATTCCACCACTGATTTGGGCTGGATGTGCCAAGAACGTACAAATAGAAGAAGTGTAGTTAATGCCCCAAGGTACATTGAAACGGTGATATTAATCGGGGTTTGAGAATAGAAAATGTCAATGAAATTATCGTAAAATATGGCGATAGAAGCTGGAGACGCTCAATGGTATGAATTATGAACAACGAAGGAGAACTTCGTCGCTCCAAGAAGTACAAACCAGTTGACCTCGTGGTGTGCGGATTGTTGTCCACGTGATGGCTCGTTTATACTGTTAAGTACGAATTATTGAAGGACTAAATTAAATTAAATGCCGATGGATGATTTACGTATTGTAAAGGTTATTCAGTTGCAGCAATAAATTAATCAAGCTGACAACAAGAAATTACGACGTAATCAGGAATCTGCAGTACAAAGTCGCTAGAAGAGGTAATTTCGGAGCAGTTTTCTCCCTGAACGTATTAAGCGAAAAATACTTTGACTTCTCTGCTCGGAGGGGTGTCTTGTAAAATTCTATCGGAGTTGTCTGAGAATGTTCGATTTCAAATCGTAATGAAACGAGAAAAAAACGGAAACGGACCGAATGAGACGCGGAGGAGCGGAAAAGTCAAATTTTCCAGAGGAGCGGACTCGAATGAGACGAGTCAGCTTCGTAGTGATTAGACAGCAATTAATCCCCGGAGCTACGAAGGTTTCGGCTCATTAAATCATTAAAGCATTAGCGGCCCGACGCGGTCGAGCGCGCAGAGCAAGAAGATTGTCTGAGCGGAACAAGACGAGGCGAGTATGACCTTTGTCGTTCCGAAACAATAAGAGAAAACTAAAAAGAAAAAAATCCAAAAAAAAGAGAAAAAATCACGGCGAAGTGAGAGGAGTTGTCTTTGAGTTCCACCCAGGGTTGCCAACTCGCTGGCAGAAGAATACGGGACACTATACATATACACACACCTGGTACTGGTTGCTAGGTGAGTAATGAACACCTCAACCTTACTAGGAAAAGGAAACAAGAAGAAGCTAAGAAGATAACAGTTGTTGTTGTTGGTTGCTTTGGTGATAGGTAGGTTGGCAGCTGGCGTGGTTGATGAAAATCCTCACATCTGGAGTCTCACGTAGGTAGGTAACGCCTATTCTGCAGTAATTAGGCAAGTACTTACCTATCCAACCCTGAAATACGGGACAAATAGCGTCCCGGGAAGGGTTTCGCCGGGACATGGAACAAATGGACAAAATAAGGGACTCTCTCGTAAAATACGGTACGGTTGGCAACCCTGGTTCCACCTGTAGAGATTCTTGAGTATGCGCCCTGAAGATTTCCGTCAAACTAAACTGATCCAGAACACATTCAGAATAATCGATTTGAAGACAGTACGTACGCATTTCAAACGCCAAAAATTATAACAACATTCATGCAGCATGGCTATAAGAGCGAATTTTAGAAGAAATAATTGGTTTTATGTAAAATGTCTTCGGTAAAGAACATGATAACCATGAAGTACATCTCAAGTATCAACCACGTTTTCTCCATCTTCAAAGTACTAAAGTTTGAGAGCGGAATAAGATGTTGTAATTCTGACTTAACCATTCAGAGTGTAAAAACCTTTAAAATTTCGTGGGTGAACCCCCCCCCCCCTCCCGCTGGTCCCCAAACCCCCCCCCCCCTCGGCTCTTGGAAATTTCAACTCGAAACATGACGGTGAAGTCAGAATTGCGATATCTCATTCCGTTATCCGATTAGAGCAGACTTCACATGAAGAATATATCAAGGTAAAAATAAAAATTTAACTCCAGACAAGAAATTCGAAGTTGTTAACAGGTGTAGAGTACACTTGTTGATGGATGAATCCCCTCACGAAAATCCATTGGTGTAATGTGGGGTGATCTTGTGGGCCATGAAACCCTCATCATCCCTAGCCGCCGCTTCTACGGCCCCCTAGCCGCCGCTTCCACGGCCCCCTAGTCGCCCCCTAGCCGCCGCTTCCACGGCCCCCTAGTCGCCCCCTAGCCGCCGCATCCACGGCCCCCTAGTCGCCCCCTAGTCACCTCTTCCACGACCCCCTAGTCACCTCCTAGCCGCGGCACCCGGGACGTTCCCCCCCGGTCACCCCACCCACGCGGCGGCCCTGATATGAACGTAATGAGACAAGAAACTGAAGTACCTGTTGAACATGTTCAGCAGGTACTTCAGTTTCTTGTCCCATTTATTTATTGCAATAAATGTCAACTATATAAGTTTTCATACCGAAATCCGTTCCAGACGATAACTCTCGATAGAATTGAGGTAAAAAATTCAAATTTGCCCAAACAATCTGTCTGGGCAATCGAAAGGCTAAGTTCGTAGATGGCCAGAATCAGCCAGCTCTAAGGGAAGTTTTGGTGAGTTTCGGGGGAGAAAAAATATCCATAAATTCCGAAAATGGAACAGTCTGACAAGTGACACGTCATTTTTAAGGTTTTGTGCGCTAAACACGATGGTGAAGTCAGAATCGCGATATCTTATTCCGTTCTCAAACTGGAGCGCTTTGAAGATGAAGAAAGGTGGTTGTTACTTGAGATGTTCGTCGCGGTTTATCAGCTCTAATCTGATAACGGATTGAAATATCGCAATTCTGACTTCACCATCGTGTTCAGTGCAGAAAACTCTATAAACTGAGGTAAAAAACTCCGCATAAAATGTAGACAAAAGTTGACATGAAATCAGGAAAATGGAGGCATTTTACATGAAAACAGTTATTTCTTCGAAAATTCGCTCTTATAGCCATGCTGCATGACTGTGAATTTTTATCTGAATGAATGAATTTGGGCAGCGTGCAGAATTGAGATCGATAGCCACATGTTCTTGAGTAACGTGTACTAATTTTAATGAAATTACCTCAAGAACACTATGATATGTAATTATGTATTACGACTGATGATTTATGTCTACAATAATATCGATTTTCGCTTCAGCTACGTTAATCACAATCGGGATTTGAATTCTTCTTAAGGTAATGGGTCAACTTCTACAGCATGCCTACAACATAATATGTATATTATATAATATATATTATATACTGTATACTCGTATTATACAGTGTACTGACTGTAATATTGACTGTAAGATGAATTTTTAACATTTTCATTGGCATTGTTTTGCTTCTCTACCTTCTTTTAAATGACTTACGAAACAGTCGAAACTTTGAAAATTCACATAAGACCGTGGTTTCATAGCTTCGGGAGGACGGTGGTTTCATGTTTTGTGGAATTTAACGTTTCTTAACTGATAATTACCGTGATTTTTCCCAAAATATATAACAATTCAGGGACCCTTAATACTTGATGTATTCGTAATCAGCTTGGAATTTCCTACAGGTTCTCAAGGTGTCGTTGTTTCGTTTGGACCGACACTCCCTCTGAATAAGAGATCGAAAAAAAAAAAACGTGGAATAGTTTTGAAGAAGCTGCTTCTTGAAAAGAAGCGATGAAACAGCTTCTCAAAATTTGTTGTTATTGTCCTAAAAAAGCGGAGTGCTCCGTTCTCTGTTTGGGCTTCCAGCACCAAGATTGCCAATAAATCAGATTGTCCTACGGACTTTCGAGAGCAACCTCCACCATAAACATATTGTCATTTTGTAAGTTGCACTCTGTGTACTACGGATGTTCGTCTTTTTTGCTGTAGTTCGGTGATTGGTAGGTAAGTTGGCTTCACTGCCTGGTAGGGGGTGGGGAAAGAACGTGAAACTGTTTCTCAGTTTCTTCAATGACAAGTCTGCTTCTAAAACGAAGAAGCAGCAGAGAAACAGTTTCTTGAGAGGAAATGATGAAACAACTTGTTGTTTCGAGAGCCTTTCCAGTTATTTTGAAACGGCCAGTTTCTTGAGTGCCAAAAAGAGTAGAAACGCTCATCCCTACCATTTATGTGGCTGCTATTTCTTGAGCCAAGTATTTGTGTCGGTTTCGTCCATCTTCAGTGACTTCAGCTATCGGGCGTGATCGCACGCGCAACAAACAACTGATACTCCACGTCTTATGGAGGGTTCATTGGGATATCGAACATCGATTTCGCTCAAAGCAAAAACGTCTCCGCGCATCCGAACGACGAGTTCGGAGGATCACGCGGAATCTCCGGATGATAAGAAGGAAACGGGCAAATGGAGGTTTAGCGGGAGGTCGTCAAAAGCTCGTAAAAGTCCTTCGGGAAAACACGGGGTAATACATTGGGACATCGCTGTGAATTAGCGGCTGGTGACGAGGAGCGGCCGAACAGACGAGACGTCCCATATATGGTGGAACGAACTCGTCCCTTTGGGTTCCCCGAGAGACTTAAACGTAAAAAAAAGGAAACATAAACTGCGCGAAAGCGTATACACGGGAATACTGTGTTTTCGGATCGGAAATATACATCCAAACGGGATTACTGGTGTATAAGGGGAAGAGACATAACAACGCCGACAGAATAGGACCATTCCGAGTGATGCAATCTTCACTTCGCCACGGAACAGTTTGCATAATTAAACAATTAGTATCTTCCGCCGGGGATATTTACAATGAGCTAAACCCGCTGAAGGTAAAAGAGGAGAAAAAAGACGTTGAAAAATGCTTGAAAGGAACAAACCGAACCGGTCACCTCATCTCGGGAGTGTTTCGGTTTATTTTTTCTTCGTGATCGTAAAGAGTGTGGCGAGTTTTGACCTTTGAGCGAGTAATTAGCTGTGGAACTTCATTTGAATACATTAATTGCTAGCGGGGCCTTGAAGCGAGCGGGGCCCACCTGGGGGCCTTCGCCAGTGTCTTATGGTTGTGTAAGGCACCTTAGCCAAACACTTAACTTAACTCTCTTCCTGGGACACTTAAAACACGCCTTCGTCCTTTCGAGTTTGTCGCTGCTCTCTCATGAATTTTGGGGTTTTCGGGATTGGATCCGGCTTTTATCATTTTAACGTCGCATTCAAATAAATCTGATTCCGTTTAAATTCAGCTTCGTGACCTCGAAGGAAACAGTGATGCAGAATTCCTCTCTTCCTTTCTTCACAAATGCTGAGTGGTACGTAAGGAATTCAGTTATTCACCGCGACTTGGACATGCCTGAAGTAAAAGAGGTCATTTCACAAACATTCAAACGCCAATTCGAAATGCTCTCCTTCCACCCGAATCCGACGTTCTACGGATTCAGTGAACGCTTGCTGGCCCAGCAAACTGGCAGACGGCTCAAGAGAAGAAGACCAGAGGATCTAATAAAAAACGGAGGTATAGAGTGAGAGAGTCTATTTCCACGAAAATAATGAGTACAATTGTTAAATCGATTTCGAAGATTAGGTCATCATCAGTAACAAACATGAACTGATGATGACCTAATCGTCGAAATCGATTTAACAATTATTGAAGACCTAAGTGGAAGAAGGAGGTATGTTACATTTTTTAAAATTTTGAGTTTCCTAGTGAATGAAGGTTGTATGTGACTTCTCTATCATATGACACTTACACTGAAACTCTAAAACCCTTAATCACAGATATTCTGGTGGATGAAGGAGGTATGTAACATGTAAAATATGATTCTTTAATGGAAGAAGGAGGTATGGAACCGGTATAATATGCACATACCACCATCTTCCACTCATGGATGCTAAATGCCTGTGACATACCACCTTCATCCACTGACTCAGCTGTTCAATACGAGTTTACTGCAATAACAATGCAAGTCTTGTGTGCATATTACAGTTCTGTGGGGAACGAAAGTTACGGATAGTCGTTCAGGATGCGTTCGTACCACCATTTGTGCTGTTCTGGAATGAAGGTTTGCTGGTCTCGAAGATTCTCAACTTTGGGTTGTATCAGAACTCCTGTACTGCCTGATAATCTTGGTATGGAAATAATTCCATCAAGAATTTAATTTATGAAAAATATTGACTTTCTGGAAGGGAGTGTATTATGCATTATACAATGCAATATACATTATTACAATAATTACATTATTACAATATTATTACATTATTACAATTACATAAATTTCTGTAATACTGATTATTGAGTATTATTTCATGTAACATACCCCCCATCATCCTTTCAGATAAAGGATAGTTACGCAAACTGAAATTAATGGAAGAAGGAGGCATGTACAGTTTTAATTTATTTTTACAAAAAATACTAAAAATAAAAACAAATTATCAACATTTTATGTAAATGAATGCTTATGGCAATATAAATACAGCCAAATAACAAGATCGTTATTTTAATGATAAAAGTAGACAAATAAAAACTTAAACGGCCCATATCTCAAAAGGTAGGCTTTGTAACATACCCCCTTCATCCACTTAGGTCTTCAATTGTACTAATTATTTTCGTGGAAATAGACTCTCTCACTCTATACCTCCGTTTTTTATTGAAATGGGTTTCCACAACCTCGTCGCGAGTGATCTGATTCGTACCAGTGGATCTTCTTGAGTAGCACTGAACCAACTCGAAGTGCCTATTGGAACAACAATCCTCCAGCTGTGAGTTGCATCAATTATCTTATAAGTTATCAGTACATAATATTAAAAATTTTACTCTCCTTAATGTATATGACGACTACCACTGGGTAGAAACCTTGACCCACGTGTCATTGTACCTAGTATGAATAATATTTATAGCAATGATCTCAATTGTAAAGTAATGAAATTACTAAAAGTTTTTCAATAAAGTTATTTAATGAAAGAAAAATCTTGAAGCTTTAGAACGATTTTCAGCTTTCTATGTTACAATAAGGGTTATTTCCATTGTATTTCCATATTGTATTGTCTACTTCAATTGGAAATGAAATATCTATCTGTACCATTAGGGCTCCTGCTGATAGAATTGTTCTGCTGTTTCCCAGGATGAGCTCTTCCCTGTTGGTAACACGGCTCAACTGTCTTCAGGCCACTTTGACGGATGAGGAATTGGGAAGAAAAAATGTATTTTGCTTCTTTGAATAGTTACATAGACTTCCACTTATACAGCTTCCAAAACGTTCCACATGATCGCAAAAAAATTCAGTTGTTTGATTTTTCGACTTCCTTATTGTGGTACCTAACTATATCGGAAAACGAGGATATTCCCCCGGAGATTTCTACGGGATCTGGGGGAACGGCCACTCTGACGTAACTCTCTGCCCGTGGAATGGAGGATTGGAGACGCTCGTTTCCCAGATAATCAACCTCCCACCAACGTTAGCGGCCTATCTATCCGAACCCGTCCGCTTCTTATTCCACTACGCCCTGCCAGGCGTTTCCTCACCTTTTCAATGTATTTCCCAACCACGATATTGTCTCCGGGAGGTATTGTGGGGCGCTGGGCCTTGACCCCGGCCGTTTTACAGGGACACTTGCTTTGCAAACTATTACACAACGGTAGTCGATTTCTACGTATTGATGAAATTCGTAGTGTTGGCTCAAAGGTGGACCAAAATTTGCCATCGCAATGAAGATCCAGCCACGTTGGGATTGATTTCATTCCATTGACAACTGATAAACGCTTTAAATTTATCTACGACGGTTTATAATTGTTTGTATTTATCACAATTCGGTATACAATATCCTTGTATTACCGCCTAATGAGGTAAGAAATTCTGTGTTCTTTCGAAATAGGAACCAGATGGTCACTAGCTCAGTGATGGTCTCCTCAGTTTTCGTCCTGAGCTAATGATATAACCGAACTTATTTATCATACAAATTATAGATTAAATACGTTTTATTCGAAAATTAAACAACAAAGTTTGTATGAGCGAATTTTAGAAGCAGTAGGTACGAGTATTCGTACGAATAAGTAAAACAGGAGTAGTTTTACGCAATGTAACATTTGGGGTGGAAGGGGGGGGGGGGAATCAAATGTTTTAAATACCAGAAGAATATTCAAATTTTGTCTAGATTTTTTGCCGAGTAACACCCCCCCCCCCCCAAACTCCTCAAATCCCCCCTTAGAGTGGCCCTATTCAGCCCATCTACGAACTTGACCCTTTGATTGCCAATACAATTGTTTTGTGCCAATTAGAACTTTTTGTCTCACTTCTATCGAGAGTTATCATCTTTTGGCAGTGAATTCAGGATGGTCTGAAAAGGATTTTGGTATAAATTCGGAAATTTGAGTTTTTAAACATTTTGGACCAAGAACAAAACCTTCCTTTTCTTCGAAAATTCGCTAAAAGATTTTTTTTTTTTTTTCAAATTCTTTATTTATTAAAGAGTAAGATAACAACTGAGCTGCATGCCCATCTAGCTACTGCACTTGCATAGTATGCATTACATGAACTACATGTTAATGGAATAACAGCTCATCAGCTGATCCAATTACAAGCACAATGGACCGTTCATTTCGACAGAAGGGATTTGCCATCGGCTGTAAGGGGAGGGACAGCAACTTTCGCTGATGATACAGCATTCACGGCTGAGAAGAAGCTGCTCACAAACGGCAAAATCACCTTGATAAAGTCATCAGGCGGAGCCAACAATGGAGAATCAAACTCGACATGAAATTCCACCAATTGGGTCACGCTGATGTAGACGGTTTTCTCGGTTCATGTTGAGCCCTCATTTTGAACAAACGGCTGTTTGTAAGATGCCATTGATCTTAAACAAATCTCTTAATTAGAATCCATTCAAATTTGTACCAAAAACTACAAGGTAGTTGCCTAAATTCTAACTTGCCTAACTTCTAACTTCTAACTTGCAACGTTTTTCACATAAAACATGCGATATCTGCTCCACATTATAAATATCCCCCGGCAGTCACCGTTCAACGAGTCTGTTGATGAGTCTGTCTGAGAAATGTTGGAAATGGCTAGAATTGGATAATGTGGGTGCGTTATGTACTAAGGTATCGAAGGAACGTAAACCGATTATTATTATATTTTAATGTAGTGATGCCGCTGGTCGTTATTCTTACATAATTCTTATCACACTAAACGTACACATCTACCGATCCACCCATCGATTTACCGCCAAATTAAGAAGTTTAATTCGTACACAATTTACCAAACAAAATCACGAGTGCAAAAGGTACTTATGCGTCTAGGCACATCCACAAACGGTCAGCTGGGGCTGTAAAGGGCATCGAAACTATGCATAACCAACAACTTCATTCGGACCCGTCAAGGCCGTAAATATCATCAACTCCAAGGATAATTTTATAGGTCCGTTCGTACCGTTGTATGTTGCACATTATTGGTTTCGGTATTAATCCGATTTGGCCGCCTCGAAATTGCCAATCGAGTCACCGTGTCGCCGTCATGACGGTGGAAGATAAGAAAAAAATCATTTCATCCGGCGAGCGGACGGATCGGACGTTATGCAAATCCGGATTGAGACGTTGAGACCGTGTTAAGAGTTTTTAAAGAGGCGGTCGGAGGCCAATTTGCCTATCTGGCTCAGGGGGCCCCGCACTCCCCTCACAACGAGCCCTTTCCACTGCGACATATCGCCTGATATAAGTTTTTGATACGAATACCGTTGACAGATAAAGTCGACCGTCTGTTCCTCCTGTAAGTGATCCCACGTATCGTATGGTAGTACAGTGTGAAATAATCACGATCCGGAGTGATTTTTCCACTATCAGAGCTTAGATAATGACCTGATTGAGCTAACTTTTTACGTGAAGTTACCAAAAAGTAGTCGTAGAAAACAATTATAAATAGAATAGAATAGAAATAGAATACGAATTTATTAGCAGAATGGTCACAAACACAATCACAGTTCCTTTCTGCCCACCAACCAAATACGTTCAAAGGAACTTGTAGTAGCTGGTGGAGCAAATCTCCGCCCGGACTGAAACCTACATTCCTTACCTACACTGAATTATCTTCCTTTATTTTACTGAGGATTCGCCTCCGGAATTTCGGCAGACTACAGAACATGAATATGTCATTCTGTAGACTACAGAACATAATATCCTGATATTATCAGGATTAATCCAGCAGGCGTAGAGGTACAGTAAAGCTTTATAATAACAATTCTTTTTTGCACGTTCTGTTTTACATTTAGGCAGCTGATGTTCGAAGACATAGCATTGCGTGTATATGCCACACCCCCTCTATGATTAGGCTGAATACCCGTCTTATAAACGTGCAAGCATGATTGAAATAAGAACAGTTGAAAATTCCGGCTTGTGTGCTCCAATTGAGCCTAAGATGGTTCTGTTAACGTCTGTAACCCACGTGAAAAAAACATTCGTCTCCAGGGTGAAAAACAGTGTTTGACATATTAAAAACGCCTACATTATAGGCCAGTCACAGCGGATGTTTAGGTCCAAAAATAACTGCAGAAAGATTTTATTTCGGTATATTGTTAGGTCATGTTGGAGTATTATTACACCAATTTCGCAGCTTTGAAGTCTCTAAAAAAGTTTTAGAAACCCGAAAAACCTCGAAATTTTTGAACTTGTCTTTGCCTCATAACTTGTAGAAGGTTGGTTTCTACGAAAAGTCTCTCTTACCTTTATTAATGTAAATAGTATAAGCTACAATTTAAGCCCAAGTCCAGCTCTGCAAGTTTAATAGATCTCAAGATATTGGATATTTCTTCCAAAAAGTTCGAAGTTCAAATTTTAGTCATCTCTTGGGTAGAATATTGGCTACAATACTCATCTTATGTGGAAAGTCATGCAGGAGAAAGTACTAGAGGAGTTATCTGGGTTCAATTTAAGCAAAAAGCGAATACCTTAGGTGCAATAGGTCACTAGTTATCTGAAAAAAAAGGAAAATCAGATTTTGTTTTTGGTAAATTGACCCATATTGTTGAAATCGATAGAAAAAGTGGTTTTGTATTTAATAGGATTGCATACTATTTTAATATTACATGTACCTATACAAAATATTCAGGAATGGGGTAAGGGGGTGATCAATGAAGGAAACGCCAAATCCTCCGACAGATACGTCGAACTTTTTGGAAGAAATAACCAATTTTCGAAGTCCAATATCTTGGGATCTATTGAACCTGCTGAGCTACGGTTAAACTTAAATTGTAGCTTATACTGTTTACTTTCATTAAGGTAAGAAGGACTTTGCGTAGAAAATCAACCTTTTAAAAGTTAATAGGCCAAAACTGAAACAAGTTCAAAAATGTCGAGGTTTTTCGGCTCTAAAAACATTTCCCTAGGGATTTCGAAGCTGCAAACTTGGTGCAATTCTTTTGATTAGTTGTGTGTTCGACATTTTTTCTTATTTCGGAGTGTTTCCTCCATTTGATCCCTCCCCCACCGCTCATCACTGAATATTTGTTATATGTTATAGTAACAGTATGCAATTCTATTAAATAATGGTGGTAATGATTTCTTAACTGAATGCATGGTGATGATTTTACATCTCAAGTTTTGCTTTATTTTCAGATTGATGCAGGAGGGATATGAGATTTAACAAAGAGATACACTGTCTCAACCACGATTTCAAACAAATTGGCCGATCTCAGCCAAAAATTGTACGTTAAGTAACTTCAGTAGAATAGTTAGCCATTACAGCAATCAAAGTTAAATCACGTTGTTGTGCCTCCTGTAAAATCCGGGGAAATAATTTAGGTTACATTGCCACATCACCCGCAATATTCTAACAAATAATTGAGTTATTTTTCCAACAATTTTAATTTTTTTTGCACACTTTTAATGATTAATATGTACACTTTTGGTATCTTGCAACTGCTGAAGGGGCAGGATATACTTCTGGATTCTGCTGTCCTAATCATTTCAGGCCGTCGAAGGAGAAATATCAATCTCATTACATTACAAAACCTATTTAAATTTTTTTTTAACCCTCGACCGTTCCACATAAAAGCTCTTCCTGTGAGTAAAAAAAAATTGTTTATTCACATTTTTGTTTATTTTTTCGCGTCGTGAAAAATGTCAATCACTGACCCTCTCCGCTGCTATTGTTTTGGCGTACTACTTACATAATCTATTCCTCGGATTAATAAAAATTGTTTTGTGGGGCCGAAGGATCTCGCCTTGGATATCCTATTGTGCGTTGTTGGTATAATGGCTCGGTAGAGGGTTTTTTGTCTTTTTTCTTATACTCGCAGTTCATTCAGATTTTTTTTTTTTCCGTCGTCATCAATAAAGATTTTTCTATGGTCAGGAAAACGTTATAATGGCCCGTGAACGTCCTGTAAAGGCGCACAAGAGATTCGGGCGACACTTGAGGATAACGAAGTTTATGGTTTCTTTATGAGTTTGAGTCGGTTGAACTTGAGAAAACCGCCAATCCATAGCGCAAATAGGTAGATGGTGCAATAATGGGTGGGTTTCGTTTTACAGGATCCTCTTCTTCACTTCTTAGAGAGAGGAGGTTTGTATTGAGGGCCTAATGCAAACGTTTATTTACTTGATCAATGCGTTTCAGACATCAAGGATAATTATTTACGGTTTCAAGGCCAAGTGCCAATGTATCATGTAGCTACGTTCGCCCCATAAGGGGTCAACATGACATTTATTTTCGGTCTTTTTCCGACTACAAACACATTCTCTCGGACCGTCGTCACAACTTCAATCAATACAACCTTGAAATGTATACATAAAATATATTTTCGTAAATATCAATTAAGAAAAATTGTCGAATCTGTAAAGAAGATGAAAAAGATAGAAAATTATTTTAAAACTGTTTGTTCCATGTGTAAGTTGACCTTTTAGTTCTATGCCACGAAAATAGTAGAATTTGCAACAGATAAGTTTGATTATAATTGAAAGAAGTGTGTACAGAAAAGTTGAAAGACACTCATATCCAACTGTGAGTATTCTTACTCGTGTTTCTTCAAAATGATAATACGGTGAAAGTAACATGAGTAGTCATTGTCACCGATTGTGAAATTTTGTTACGTACGAATAGTGTGAACGTTGCAAAAAGTTGTAAATAGTAAAGCATGTAAAATAATAATGTGCTGTAAAAGCAGCAATTAGAAAATATTTTGACGAAATGAGAATTTCATTCACGTCATTTCCTTTAATAATTAATTATTGAAACTTACTGGTAGAGTGGTTTTTTCCAATTACAGAAACTCAATTTCTCGAATTTTACAATATCGTCGAGGAATCAGCAACACTACCAAGCTCGTTTTTCACAACTTTTCAGGAGAGAGAAAAAAGCCGATTTTTTCGTCCATCAAGGCCTAATTGACTGAAGTTTTATCTCGATATCTATGATGAATAGATATCATTCATCATGGATATCGAGATAAAACTTCAGTCAATTAGGCCTTCAACGTCAGTCAAAATCGGTTTTTTCTCTCTCCTGAAAAGTTGTGGAAAACGAGCTTGGAGGTGTTGCTGATTCCTCGACGATATGTTTTGTTGCATATTGGTCGCATATTTCATTAGTTTTAACTGCATATTCGGGGCATCTATGCTGCATAGAAATCCGGTCTTTACTGATAACTTAACCGTTTAAATGAGAATGTTAGAGTTATGACGTTTTCAAAATTCACTTCTTGTAGGGTTTGGGGCCCTTACCAGAAAATAAAAGAGAAGGATAATAAAACACACAGGTAATAACACACCTGAAATATCAGGCACATTTTGTATTGCTTTTTTCAAAAAAATTAGTCATCAAGCTGTTTGAACAAAAATCTCAATAAGTAACTAGGTAACGATTATTGTTACCTATTAAATAGGCAACTCATTGCTAATTGATCACAATTTATTGATCTAGAATTTGCTGAGTTCTTTAATGAATTTCGAGCCAATTCTTGACTTCTGGTTAGCTCCACTTTAACTCAGTTTGATGAAACTGACCCAAAAAGATCTACCCTTATGTGGTGCCTGTAATAGCGTCGACCGCACTTTTCGCCTTGTGTGGCGGTAATGGTAAAGTGCAGTGGGTAGGCAGGGGGTTCAACCAGGATCTCCTGGGTTTCAACGGGCAACAGCTGTTTAAAATGTTCCTTTGAACTACGTCTTATGGATGTATCGTCCATTATGTTTTAATGTTCAGTAGGTAATAATGACGTATGAGTGGTCGAGACAAGTTCAACGTGCGCAGAAAACATCGTGTTCCGTTGCCGCGCCTCGAGGGTCTCCCGAGGAATTCTCCGGGAGATAATTGTGAATAAATCCCTCCGAGCGGGTTTTCGGTTGCTTCGCTGCCTTCGGATGCTTTTGTAATTAGACGGAATCGGCTCTCGTTTGGTGGAAAAAGGCTGAGATCCCCCGGCGCAAGATCGTGAGGCCTTGAGGCCAATTATGTAATGAGACGCGTCCCTTTGGATCTGACTCAAAAGGAGAAATATCAACATCCGAGGACGTACTTTTAGTTCTTAGGTGCCACTTTTCCACCCGGAACGTCCGTACGACCGCCTCAAGGGCTCACGCCGGTAGCGGACTAACATGAAGTTCTTTTATTTTGTCCGTCGTTTTCTCCGAAAAATGCAACCATTTACAGGAGTGTGGAATTAGAAAAGGGTGATCCGTTCCCACATCAATCAAAGCGAAATCCCAATATTTTGCCTTGTGGATCATCATCGCGTCAATCGTGATGCCGCTACGTTCCCATGAGTCAAATCATTATCTCGACAGAACAAAATGTACACACCTCGAAAACAGGAAACTCACCTGCGAAACGTCTGCCACACAAACATCGAACCGCCCTCTCAACACCACCAGTTGGGTGCATGCAAGGCGTCCAAGAGCATTTCCATCAACCAATCAACACGAATAAACGAATAAAACAAGTATCGTCCTCTCCAAGGCATCGAGGTTTCGATTCGTAGGTGCAAGCGTGCTGAGCATAAGATATGGCGGCAGTTTCAAATGAAATGCAATGCTGGCTCAGCGTGGCATTGTTTGGCCACTATGCCTGGAAATGTAGATCAACATTGGTCGCGGAGTTCAACTGGTAGTGAGTGGCCAATAGACCTTAGATATATGTAGTAGAAGCACAGGCATGAATTAGTGATCGCACTATAGGAAATAAATATAAATAAAATAACAATATAAATATAAATCAAATTAACGTAGATATTAACAAGGATGGGTCAAACCACACGGCAGACGGACGACACGTCCATACCTATCATGTTTTTGTTTTCACTAGTTGTGTAATTGCAGAGGGATCTCCCAAGCCAATATCATGTGATCCTAAAATCCTACCTTGAAAACAGATATTTTAGGGTAAAGCAAGATGACCAATACTCTCGCTTGAACCCTATAAAAGCAGGCGTCCCGCAAGGAAGTGTTCTGGGCCCTGTACTCTACTTACTGTACACACGGGATTTACCACATCAAGAAGACACAACTATTGCTACATTTGCAGATGACACGGCTATCCTCTCTATAGGAGATGATGCTTTCCTTCCGAAACGGTTTCAACCCACCTCCAAAAGCTCGATGAAAATCGGTTTATCATCAAAATCGCCTATATCCACCCCGTTATGTCCAATCAAATCTTTTTCATCAAAGTGGCTTTCATCCATTTGATATTGGTATGTATGAAGTTCCTTCCACATCGAATGGGCTTACGTCCAAATTGGTATTATCCACTTCTAACCTCCTACAACCCTCCAAATAAATAACGGTCAATAAACCAAGGAGGATATGAACGATACAATAACAAAATCACTTCTATTATTGTATGTGATTCATTGCTCAACTGATAGATGGAAACACTGGGCGGGGCTTCAAAATGAACAGTAGTAAACAACCGAAACAACAGGTAGCATCGCCATCACTCGTGAGCTCCTGTGTTTATCACTGGGCAGGTTATTCTTTCAACTTCACGTTCAATGGGAAAGAAAAAATCCACAGTCATGCAGCATGGCTATAAGAGCGAGTTTTTGAAGAAATAACTGGTTTTATGTATAATGTCTCCATTGAAGGACGTGATGTCGTTGAAGAACATCTCAAGACTGAATCTGAGTCTCATTCTGACTTCTGTGTTCAGCGTTGAAAAAAAACCCTTTAAAATGAGGTATCACTTGTCAGACTGTTTCATTTTGGGAATTTATGGGTAATTTTCCCCCTTAAAACTCCCCAAACCCCTCCCTTAGAGTGACCCCTCCCTTACAGTCAGAGGATCCACCATACCATACTCAACCTCTGTCATGTACCTAGGTGTTCATTTAGACAAGCGACTAACCTTCAGCGAACACATTAAACCAACAAATAAGAAAGCCCTTTCCAAATTAGGTAGGTATTATAACTTGTTCACGGCAGACGGACGACACGTCCATGCCTAACATGTTTTTGTTTTTCTATTCCTATACATACTTACAAATATATGTACTAAATTTAAGATCGCTTTGTATAAAACTGTAAATAATTATGTACTTATATTATTAACGTTAATAAACATGGTTTCTTCTTCTTCTTCTTCTTCTTCTATAACTTGTTCAAAACCCGCACGCTAAGTCAAAAATTGAAATTATTAATATGCACTTCTATAATCAGACCTACACTCACGTATGGAGCGCCGATATGGCACACCACAGCCCAGCTTAAAACCCAAATGGGGGTCCCGATCGCGGAGAAGGCGGACCTAAGGTCACAACCTCCCTCTTCGATCATATATTGTAAATAATGTACATATTGTAATTATAGATTTTGGGTTTTATACTGTACATAGTATTTTATGTTTATATTGTACAAAACTATTAGATTAAGTATACCATCCTGACTGTAGGTTTTCCAATTTTCCCACGACATTATACCCCCAAGCAATTAAGTACAACTCCCGATGTTAACCTTTATATCATTAATAACTACCTATGTCAAATAAGGCCTCTGGCCGGTGTTGATGTATTAGCCCTAAGACCCAATACTTGTATTGTACATAACTTCTGTCAATAAACGTTCTGTATTCTGCATTCTGTATTATCTTCGGGGAGAGCTCTTGAAGGCTTTCCAAAGAGTTTCCACCCCACTTTTCTCCGACATTGCTCCAGTAAGAGCTGCTATCCTTCAACCCGTTGTTGGGTATCGACAAATCACTGATAATCAGATACTCACGGAGTCACAGAACTCGTCCAGGATCCGACCAGTTCCCCGAACATCCTCGAATATGTCCCAGGACCTCTTCGGCAGTCGAACCTTCGTCATCTCGTTCGGTGCCTCGAGGTCTGGCCGCGTTCTCCGTGGTCTGACCATAAACTCGTCGAGATGACGCACCCCAAGTCAAACACGCGTGCTCTCAACACGCCATCGTAAACCGGCTCCTCATCAGATTCTTGAAGGGATCAGTTTTAAACTCGACTTTTACAACGCGGCCAAACCCCGTCCCGAAGAGAGTTACTCGGAATCCATCACGATTTTGTATTGTTTTCCGCCGCCTCTTTTTCCCCCACTCCTCCATCTCGTGTACAAGCACACATACGTACGAACACCATAACAACTCCGCAGTCTCAAGTAATTTACACCTAGCGACATTAAATCAAACTGAATATGTGATTGTCTTGGGGCCCCTCACGAAAGGGCTAATAAGCCAACATGCCACGCCGTGTCGTGTCTCTACCTTAACCCAAGAAACCAATAACAAAAGACCTACGCAAAATATCAAAAGGATCCATTTTCTCATTTACTTGCGTGTCTTTTGCAAACATTAACGTTTCAAAGAAAACTAATTTCCTTTTGTAAAAACATAAATGAAAAATTGTACACGTCTTTTATGGGCATCGGTTTTTTAAATGTTTCATAAAACTCTCTTATACAATCAGTAAGTGCCCAATTACGGTCTGGCAGCACGCTATCCCCGTAATGAGAGTTCCGTTTGATTTCCGTTTCGTTTTATGAAATTTCCATCAATTGAGAAAGAAAATTATCACCGTTTGGTCGGGATGTCGATATTTTCGATATCGATACTTTAGTAAATTGAATCAGTTCAAGTCTCGTAGGTATCGATCGCTCTGACAGGATCGATATTGAGATGACAGGGTCAAGTGCGTATGATTATCATTTTATGGTGCCTCTAAATGCATAACACTAAAAATGCCATCGTGAGTATTTATCTATTTATTTACCTACCATGATGTGAGTAAGAAACCGAAAATATTCGTAATAAACGTAATAAGCTCCTGGCTAATTCATAATTAATTACCCTTAGTTTTAGATAATATCTAAACTTGACCATATCATGGTCATGGATTGCCTTTTGCTCTTTCGTCCATGCCTAGCTTACCCAAAATATTAATTGGGTTATCCCTAGAGGCAAATTTGAACAAAAATTATAAATCGTCGTCTAAGCTCTCACATCGTGCATCTCAATTTTTATCGGAAATGATATTAGCATGTAGGTAACAATTTTCAAATTTTGGAGCCCGATACGATGTACATTAAATTATTCGTTTCAGCAAAAACTATACCGTCTGGGCAACATTGCTCTTCTCAGCTGTTTCATAATATGAAGAGGTAAAATGAAGGGATTTTCCAACCTGTATCATTCAGTGTTAATTCCTACATTTTTTGCACACCAGCATGTGTTTATTATTATTATTATATATTTTTTATTTTATTTATTTGTTTACTTGTACGAAAGCTGTACCCACCGTTTGTGTTTCTTCAGATTTTTTTTTTCGTTTTCACGAAGTATTTGAGTCGACAATTGCTCTTCTTGAAGGTCCATTCGAACTCAAATAAACACCTCGAGTCGATATGAAGTCAACTTTTTTTCAGTTTCACGACGTATTTGAGTCGACAATTGTTCTTCTTGAAGGTCCATTCGAACTCAAATGAACACCTCGAGTCGATATGAAGCCAACTTTTTTTCGTTTTCACGAAGTATTTGAGTCGACAATTGCTCTTCTTGAAGGTCCATTCGAACTCAAATAAACACCTCGAGTCGATATGAAGTCAACTTTTTTTCGTTTTCACGAAGTATTTGAGTCGACAATTGCTCTTCTTGAAGGTCCATTCGAACTCAAATAAACACCTCGAGTCGATATGAAGCCAAATTTTTTTCGTTTTCACGAAGTATTTGAGTCGACAATTGCTCTTCTTGAAGGTCCATTCGGACTCAAATAAACATCT
Source organism: Stenodema calcarata (assembly GCA_963920205.1). NCBI lineage: Eukaryota > Metazoa > Arthropoda > Insecta > Hemiptera > Miridae > Stenodema > Stenodema calcarata. The sequence continues at coordinate 7,135,085 of OY986060.1, read as the reverse complement.
CGAGTCGATATGAAGTCTACTTTTTTTCGTTTTCACGAAGTATTTGAGTCGACAATTGCTCTTCTTGAAGGTCCATTCGAACTCAAATAAACACCTCGAGTCGATATGAAGTCAACTTTTTTTCGTTTTCACGAAGTATTTGAGTCGACAATTGCTCTTCTTGAAGGTCCATTCGAACTCAAATAAACACCTCGAGTCGATATGAAGTCAACTTTTTTTCGTTTTCACGAAGTATTTGAGTCGACAATTGCTCTTCTTGAAGGTCCATTCGAACTCAAATAAACACCTCGAGTCGATATGAAGCCAACTTTTTTTCGTTTTCACGAAGTATTTGAGTCGACAATTGCTCTTCTTGAAGGTCCATTCGGACTCAAATAAACATCTCGAGTCGATATGAAGTCTACTTTTTTTCGTTTTCACGAAGTATTTGAGTCGACAATTGCTCTTCTTGAAGGTCCATTCGAACTCAAATAAACACCTCGAGTCGATATGAAGTCAACTTTTTTTCGTTTTCACGAAGTATTTGAGTCGACAATTGCTCTTCTTGAAGGTCCATTCGAACTCAAATAAACACCTCGAGTCGATATGAAGCCAAATTTTTTTCGTTTTCACGAAGTATTTGAGTCGACAATTGCTCTTCTTGAAGGTCCATTCGGACTCAAATAAACATCTCGAGTCGATATGAAGTCTACTTTTTTTCGTTTTCACGAAGTATTTGAGTCGACAATTGCTCTTCTTGAAGGTCCATTCGAACTCAAATAAACACCTCGAGTCGATATGAAGTCAACTTTTTTTCGTTTTCACGAAGTATTTGAGTCGACAATTGCTCTTCTTGAAGGTCCATTCGAACTCAAATAAACACCTCGAGTCGATATGAAGTCAACTTTTTTTCGTTTTCACGAAGTATTTGAGTCGACAATTGCTCTTCTTGAAGGTCCATTCGAACTCAAATAAACACCTCGAGTCGATATGAAGCCAACTTTTTTTCGTTTTCACGAAGTATTTGAGTCGACAATTGCTCTTCTTGAAGGTCCATTCGGACTCAAATAAACATCTCGAGTCGATATGAAGTCTACTTTTTTTCGTTTTCACGAAGTATTTGAGTCGACAATTGCTCTTCTTGAAGGTCCATTCGAACTCAAATAAACACCTCGAGTCGATATGAAGTCAACTTTTTTTCGTTTTCACGAAGTATTTGAGTCGACAATTGCTCTTCTTGAAGGTCCATTCGGACTCAAATAAACATCTCGAGTCGATATGAAGTCAACTTTTTTTCAATTTAACGAAGTATTTGAGTCGAAAATTGCTCTTCTTGAAGGTCCATTCGAACTCAAATAAACACCTCGAGTCGATATGAAGTCAACTTTTTTTCAATTTAACGAAGTATTTGAGTCGACAATTGCTCTTCTTGAAGGTCCATTCGGACTCAAATAAACATCTCGAGTCGATATGAAGTCAACTTTTTTTCGTTTTCACGAAGTATTTGAGTCGACAATTGCTCTTCTTGAAGGTCCATTCGAACTCAAATAAACACCTCGAGTCGATATGAAGTCAACTTTTTTTCGTTTTCACGAAGTATTTGAGTCGACAATTGCTCTTCTTGAAGGTCCATTCGGACTCAAATAAACATCTCGAGTCGATATGAAGTCAACTTTTTTTCAATTTAACGAAGTATTTGAGTCGAAAATTGCTCTTCTTGAAGGTCCATTCGAACTCAAATAAACACCTCGAGTCGATATGAAGTCAACCTTTTTTCGTTTTCACGAAGTATTTGAGTCGACAATTGCTCTTCTTGAAGGTCCATTCGAACTCAAATAAACACCTCGAGTCGATATGAAGTCAACTTTTTTTCGTTTTCACGAAGTATTTGAGTCGACAATTGCTCTTCTTGAAGGTCCATTCGAACTCAAATAAACACCTCGAGTCGATATGAAGTCAACTTTTTTTCGTTTTCACGAAGTATTTGAGTCGACAATTGCTCTTCTTGAAGGTCCATTCGAACTCAAATAAACACCTCGAGTCGATATGAAGCCAAATTTTTTTCGTTTTCACGAAGTATTTGAGTCGACAATTGCTCTTCTTGAAGGTCCATTCGGACTCAAATAAACATCTCGAGTCGATATGAAGTCTACTTTTTTTCGTTTTCACGAAGTATTTGAGTCGACAATTGCTCTTCTTGAAGGTCCATTCGAACTCAAATAAACACCTCGAGTCGATATGAAGTCAACTTTTTTTCGTTTTCACGAAGTATTTGAGTCGACAATTGCTCTTCTTGAAGGTCCATTCGAACTCAAATAAACACCTCGAGTCGATATGAAGTCAACTTTTTTTCGTTTTCACGAAGTATTTGAGTCGACAATTGCTCTTCTTGAAGGTCCATTCGAACTCAAATAAACACCTCGAGTCGATATGAAGCCAACTTTTTTTCGTTTTCACGAAGTATTTGAGTCGACAATTGCTCTTCTTGAAGGTCCATTCGGACTCAAATAAACATCTCGAGTCGATATGAAGTCTACTTTTTTTCGTTTTCACGAAGTATTTGAGTCGACAATTGCTCTTCTTGAAGGTCCATTCGAACTCAAATAAACACCTCGAGTCGATATGAAGTCAACTTTTTTTCGTTTTCACGAAGTATTTGAGTCGACAATTGCTCTTCTTGAAGGTCCATTCGGACTCAAATAAACATCTCGAGTCGATATGAAGTCAACTTTTTTTCAATTTAACGAAGTATTTGAGTCGAAAATTGCTCTTCTTGAAGGTCCATTCGAACTCAAATAAACACCTCGAGTCGATATGAAGTCAACTTTTTTTCAATTTAACGAAGTATTTGAGTCGACAATTGCTCTTCTTGAAGGTCCATTCGGACTCAAATAAACATCTCGAGTCGATATGAAGTCAACTTTTTTTCGTTTTCACGAAGTATTTGAGTCGACAATTGCTCTTCTTGAAGGTCCATTCGAACTCAAATAAACACCTCGAGTCGATATGAAGTCAACTTTTTTTCGTTTTCACGAAGTATTTGAGTCGACAATTGCTCTTCTTGAAGGTCCATTCGGACTCAAATAAACATCTCGAGTCGATATGAAGTCAACTTTTTTTCAATTTAACGAAGTATTTGAGTCGAAAATTGCTCTTCTTGAAGGTCCATTCGAACTCAAATAAACACCTCGAGTCGATATGAAGTCAACCTTTTTTCGTTTTCACGAAGTATTTGAGTCGACAATTGCTCTTCTTGAAGGTCCATTCGAACTCAAATAAACACCTCGAGTCGATATGAAGTCAACTTTTTTTCGTTTTCACGAAGTATTTGAGTCGACAATTGCTCTTCTTGAAGGTCCATTCGAACTCAAATAAACACCTCGAGTCGATATGAAGTCAACTTTTTTTCGTTTTCACGAAGTATTTGAGTCGACAATTGCTCTTCTTGAAGGTCCATTCGAACTCAAATAAACACCTCGAGTCGATATGAAGTCAACCTTTTTTCGTTTTCACGAAGTATTTGAGTCGACAATTGCTCTTCTTGAAGGTCCATTCGAACTCAAATAAACACCTCGAGTCGATATGAAGTCAACTTTTTTTCGTTTTCACGAAGTATTTGAGTCGACAATTGCTCTTCTTGAAGGTCCATTCGAACTCAAAGAAACACCTCGAGTCGATATGAAGTCAACTTTTTTTCGTTTTCACGAAGTATTTGAGTCGACAATTGCTCTTCTTGAAGGTCCATTCGAACTCAAATAAACACCTCGAGTCGATATGAAGTCAACCTTTTTTCGTTTTCACGAAGTATTTGAGTCGACAATTGCTCTTCTTGAAGGTCCATTCGAACTCAAATAAACACCTCGAGTCGATATGAAGTCAACTTTTTTTCGTTTTCACGAAGTATTTGAGTCGACAATTGCTCTTCTTGAAGGTCCATTCGAACTCAAATAAACACCTCGAGTCGATATGAAGTCAACTTTTTTTCGTTTTCACGAAGTATTTGAGTCGACAATTGCTCTTCTTGAAGGTCCATTCGAACTCAAATAAACACCTCGAGTCGATATGAAGTCAACTTTTTTTCGTTTTCACGAAGTATTTGAGTCGACAATTGCTCTTCTTGAAGGTCCATTCGAACTCAAATAAACACCTCGAGTCGATATGAAGTCAACCTTTTTTCGTTTTCACGAAGTATTTGAGTCGACAATTGCTCTTCTTGAAGGTCCATTCGAACTCAAATAAACACCTCGAGTCGATATGAAGTCAACTTTTTTTCGGTTTCACGAAGCATTTGAGTCGACAATTGCTCTTCTTGAAGGTCCATTCGAACTCAAATGAACACCTCGAGTCGATATGAAGTCAACCTTTTTTCGTTTTCACGAAGTATTTGAGTCGACAATTGCTCTTCTTGAAAGTCCATTCGAACTCAAATAAACACCTCGAGTCGATATGAAGTCAACTTTTTTTCGTTTTCACGAAGTATTTGGGTCGACAATTGCTCTTCTTGAAGGTCCATTCGAACTCAAATAAACACCTCGAGTCGATATGAAGTCAACTTTTTTTCGTTTTCACGAAGTATTTGAGTCGACAATTGCTCTTCTTGAAGGTCCATTCGAACTCAAATAAACACCTCGAGTCGATATGAAGTCAACCTTTTTTCGTTTTCACGAAGTATTTGAGTCGACAATTGCTCTTCTTGAAGGTCCATTCGAACTCAAATAAACACGTCGAGTCGATATGAAGTCAACTTTTTTCGTTTTCACGAAGTATTTGAGTCGACAATTGCTCTTCTTGAAGGTCCATTCGAACTCAAATAAACACCTCGAGTCGATATGAAGTCAACCTTTTTTCGTTTTCACGAAGTATTTGAGTCGACAATTGCTCTTCTTGAAGGTCCATTCGAACTCAAATAAACACCTCGAGTCGATATGAAGTCAACCTTTTTTCGTTTTCACGAAGTATTTGAGTCGACAATTGCTCTTCTTGAAGGTCCATTCGAACTCAAATAAACACCTCGAGTCGATATGAAGTCAACTTTTTTTCGTTTTCACGAAGTATTTGAGTCGACAATTGCTCTTCTTGAAGGTCCATTCGAACTCAAATAAACACCTCGAGTCGATATGAAGTCAACCTTTTTTCGTTTTCACGAAGTATTTGAGTCGACAATTGTTCTTCTTGAAGGTCCATTCGAACTCAAATGAACACCTCGAGTCGATATGAAGTCAACTTTTTTTCGTTTTCACGAAGTATTTGAGTCGACAATTGCTCTTCTTGAAGGTCCATTCGAACTCAAATAAACACCTCGAGTCGATATGAAGTCAACCTTTTTTCGTTTTCACGAAGTATTTGAGTCGACAATTGCTCTTCTTGAAGGTCCATTCGAACTCAAATAAACACCTCGAGTCGATATGAAGTCAACTTTTTTTCGTTTTCACGAAGTATTTGAGTCGACAATTGCTCTTCTTGAAGGTCCATTCGAACTCAAATAAACACCTCGAGTCGATATGAAGTCAACCTTTTTTCGTTTTCACGAAGTATTTGAGTCGACAATTGCTCTTCTTGAAGGTCCATTCGAACTCAAATAAACACCTCGAGTCGATATGAAGTCAACCTTTTGGTTTATTATCTTCGATAATGAACCATTGGAATCGCCCAAAGAAAAAATTTTTTTAACCCCCCCTCAAAATTTGTTGGTTTACGTTTCAAGATACGTAGATTCAGAAAATCGAATAAAAAAAAATCCGTCCGTCCGCCGTACGCCGTACGCCGTACGCCGTACGCCGTACGCCGTACGCCGTCCGCCGTCCGCCGTCCGCGCCACTTTGCCCAGTTAGCGTTGAGTTAAAATTACGAAATTTGGTTTCTGGGTTTGGACCAGCCCCACAATGGTCCTCGAAACTTTTCATAACCCTAGGTCAAGGGGAAGGGGTTCAAAACGAATTTTGAAATTTTGAAAATTCCATATCTCGAAAAATTCCCATTAAACGGTATGTTTTTTATTTCATATTTAGATAGAGTTTGTTCCGTAGAATTTTTTAAGACCATCCGCAGCTTTGTACGACCAGCCGTTCGTTCACAATGACGGCTCAAAGATTGTGCCTCACAACACGATCTTGACTCACTGTTGAAATACAGGTCCATTTTCATACTAACAAGCTCTTTGGAACATCATATGGCTTAAGTGATGTCGAGTTTGTTGTTCTGAGGTGCGTTTCGTGCTACGGAAATGAAGGTAATTTCGAATTTTTGTTGGTTTATAGAAAAATTATTACCGACGTAGTATTAAAAACCCCAGAATTATATCGTATTAATTAATCATAATTAATAATAATTATTATTAATAATAAATACGAATTATTAATACCTAACAATAAATTATAATAATTTTCACTAGGTACTTGATAAAATTGTTAATAATTAGTGATAATTGATAATAATAATTAATCTAACATTTCGGATCTAGAAATTTAGACTTAGTGATCTAGACAGAAGTGTGATCTGTACAAAGAAGATAATGAACCGTTGTGTCAAGAATTTGCAGAGTTTTTGGTTTATTATCTTCGATAATGAACCATTGGAATCGCCCAAAGAAAGAAAAAATTTTAACCCCCCCTCAAAATTTGTTGGTTTACGTTTCAAGATACGTAGATTCAGAAAATCAAAAAAAAAAAATCCGTCCGTCCGCCGTACGCCGTACGCCGTCCGCCGTCCGCGCCACTTTGCCCAGTTAGCGTTGAGCTAAAATTACGAAATTTGGTTTCTGGGTTTGGACCAGCCCCACAATGATCCTCGAAACTTTTCATAACCCTAGGTCAAGGGGAAGGGGTTCAAAACGAATTTTGAAATTTTGAAAATTCCATATCTCGAAAAATTCATATAGAACGCTATGTTTTTTATTTCATATTCAGATAGAGTTTGTTCCGTAGAATATTTTAAGACCATCCGCAGCTTTGTACGACCAGCCGTTCGTTCACAATGACGGCTCAAAGATTGTGCCTCACTACACGATCGTGAATCAAACTGTTGAAATACAGGTCCATTTTCATACTAACAAGCTCTTTGGAACATCATATGGCTTAAGTGATGTCGAGGTTGTTGTTCTGAGGTGCGTTTCGTGCTACGGAACTGAAAGTAATTTCGAATGTTTGTTGGTAGGTACTTCTCTTATAGAAAAATTATTACCGACGTAGTAATTAAAACCCCAGAATTATATCGTATTAATTAATCATAATTAATAATAATAATTATTAATAATAAATACAAATTATTAATACCTAACAATAAATTATAATAATTTTCACTAGGTACTTGATAAAATTGATAATAATAATTAATCTAACATTTAGGATCTAGACATTTAGACCTAGTGTTTCATCTTCCAGGTAAACTACAGTCTAGAAATTTTAACCGTCAGTCGGGGATAGACCACATTGCAATATTCACTCGGTTTCTCATCTGTAAAATTGTTTAAATAATACCTTTTTGTAATAATACAAATTAAATTTTGATGCTGAGCTATTGACTTGAAATTTTAAATATAGGTCAGAAATGGATGACATTTCAATATTCACTCGGTTTTTTTCTCATTGCAAACCTGTCCATTGTGTACCCAAGATCCTTCCCTAAAAGACCTTGCAGCGGGAAATATTATTCAACATGGTTTGAAAAGGGAAAAACAAGTTTTGTAAAAAATCCCAATGCTCTAGGTAGTAGTCGATACCAGTGACCAACATTTTCTTCAGTAGTCGACATGGTTTTGCACTAGTAGTCGACCTACATGTGTTAGAAGTCGACAGTATCACTTGAGTCAGTAGTCGACGGGTTTCGTCATTCCATCGTTTTCGAATTTTACGACATCTAAATAAAATACATTCAACTGTGAATCGGAACTTGAAAATAGATTAATAAGATGTAATAAGTAAAGTAGTTATCAGACTTTTTATTTGCAAACAGCTCAGTATCAGTCTCAAATTGCAATAAGTACTTAAGTAAAAAGGTTTGAAAACTATAGTCGAAAACTCATTGTCAGAAAATTGACATTACAGTTGGGCTTAGGTACCTATTTACACATTTTTTGACATTTTCATGTCTTTGCTTTGGCACATAAACTGAAACGGGAAAAATTTGATCCCTTGATTCACCCTTTCCCTCAGATCAAGTCAGAACACAAGCGACCGGCGGGCCATTACGTCAGAGCCTATGACGCACGAGCGTAAGACGTAAGACGGCTGGCAGGAGGCCAACTAGTACGTCAGAGTCTATGACGCACGAGCGTATGACGTAAGACGGCTGGCAGGAGGCCAACTATTGCGTCAGAGCCTATGACGCACGAGCGTATGACGTAAGACGGCTGGCAGGATAACTAGTGCGTCAGAGCCTATGACGCACGAGCATATGACGTAAGACGGCTGGCAGGTGGCCTACAAGTACGTCAGAGCCTATGACGCACGAGCGTATGACGTAAGACGGCTGGCAGGTGGCCAACAAGTACGTCAGAGCCTATGACGCACGAGCGTATGACGTAAGACGGCTGGCAAAAGACCAACAAGTGCGTCAGAGCCTATGACGCACGAGCGTATGACGTAAGACGGCTAGCAGGAGGCCAACAAGTACGTCAGAGCCTATGACGCACTACCCCCTTCCATCCCTACACCGCGTACCTCGTACTTCATTTTGGTTTATTATCTTCGATAATGAACCATTGGAATCGCCCAAAGAAAAAAAAATTTTAACCCAACCTCAAAATTTGTTGGTTTACGTTTCAAGATACGTAGATTCAGAAAATCGAATAAAAAAAATCCGTCCGTCCGCCGTACGCCGTCCGCCGTACGCCGTCCGCGGCACTTTGCCCAGTTAGCGTTGAGTTAAAATTACGAAATTTTTTTTATGGGTTTCGACCAACCCCACAATGGTCCTCGAAACTTTTCATAGTCAAGGGGAAGGGGTTCAAAACGAATATTGAAAATTGGAAAATCTCATATCTCGAAAAATTCATATAGAACGGTATGTTTTTTATTTCATATTTAGATAGAGTTTGTTCCGTAGAATTGTTTAAGACCATCCGCAGCTTTGTACGACCAGCCGTTCGTTCACAATGACGGCTCAAAGATTGTGCCTCACAACACGATCGTGACTCAAACTGTTGAAATACAGGTCCATTTTCATACTAACAAGCTCTTTGGAACATCATATGGCTTAAGTGATGTCGAGTTTGTTGTTCTGAGGTGCGTTTCATGCTACGGAAATGAAGGTAATTTCGAATGTTTGTTGGTAGGTACTTCTTTTATAGAAAAATTATTACCGACGTAGTATTAAAAACCCCAGAATTATATCGTATTAATCAATCATAATTAATAATAATTATTATTTTTGATAAATACAAATTATTAATAACTAACAATAAATTATAATAATTTTCACTAGGTACTTGATAAAATTGTTAATAATTAGTGATAATTGAAAATAATAATTAATCTAACATTTTGGATCTAGACATTTAGACCTAGTGATCTAGACAGAAGGGTGATCTGTACAAAGAAGATAATGAACCGTTGTGTCAAGAATTTGCAGAGTTTTTCGTTTTCACGAAGTATTTGAGTCGACAATTGCTCTTCTTGAAGGTCCATTCGAACTCAAATAAACACCTCGAGTCGATATGAAGTCAACTTTTTTTCGTTTTCACGAAGTATTTGAGTCGACAATTGCTCTTCTTGAAGGTCCATTCGAACTCAAATAAACACCTCGAGTCGATATGAAGTCAACCTTTTTTCGTTTTCACGAAGTATTTGAGTCGACAATTGTTCTTCTTGAAGGTCCATTCGAACTCAAATGAACACCTCGAGTCGATATGAAGTCAACCTTTTTTCGTTTTCACGAAGTATTTGAGTCGACAATTGCTCTTCTTGAAGGTCCATTCGAACTCAAATAAACACCTCGAGTCGATATGAAGTCAACCTTTTTTCGTTTTCACGAAGTATTTGAGTCGACAATTGCTCTTCTTGAAGGTCCATTCGAACTCAAATAAACACCTCGAGTCGATATGAAGTCAACTTTTTTTCGTTTTCACGAAGTATTTGAGTCGACAATTGCTCTTCTTGAAGGTCCATTCGAACTCAAATAAACACCTCGAGTCGATATGAAGTCAACCTTTTTTCGTTTTCACGAAGTATTTGAGTCGACAATTGCTCTTCTTGAAGGTCCATTCGAACTCAAATAAACACCTCGAGTCGATATGAAGTCAACTTTTTTTCGGTTTCACGAAGCATTTGAGTCGACAATTGCTCTTCTTGAAGGTCCATTCGAACTCAAATGAACACCTCGAGTCGATATGAAGTCAACCTTTTTTCGTTTTCACGAAGTATTTGAGTCGACAATTGCTCTTCTTGAAAGTCCATTCGAACTCAAATAAACACCTCGAGTCGATATGAAGTCAACTTTTTTTCGTTTTCACGAAGTATTTGGGTCGACAATTGCTCTTCTTGAAGGTCCATTCGAACTCAAATAAACACCTCGAGTCGATATGAAGTCAACTTTTTTTCGTTTTCACGAAGTATTTGAGTCGACAATTGCTCTTCTTGAAGGTCCATTCGAACTCAAATAAACACCTCGAGTCGATATGAAGTCAACCTTTTTTCGTTTTCACGAAGTATTTGAGTCGACAATTGCTCTTCTTGAAGGTCCATTCGAACTCAAATAAACACGTCGAGTCGATATGAAGTCAACTTTTTTCGTTTTCACGAAGTATTTGAGTCGACAATTGCTCTTCTTGAAGGTCCATTCGAACTCAAATAAACACCTCGAGTCGATATGAAGTCAACCTTTTTTCGTTTTCACGAAGTATTTGAGTCGACAATTGCTCTTCTTGAAGGTCCATTCGAACTCAAATAAACACCTCGAGTCGATATGAAGTCAACCTTTTTTCGTTTTCACGAAGTATTTGAGTCGACAATTGCTCTTCTTGAAGGTCCATTCGAACTCAAATAAACACCTCGAGTCGATATGAAGTCAACTTTTTTTCGTTTTCACGAAGTATTTGAGTCGACAATTGCTCTTCTTGAAGGTCCATTCGAACTCAAATAAACACCTCGAGTCGATATGAAGTCAACCTTTTTTCGTTTTCACGAAGTATTTGAGTCGACAATTGTTCTTCTTGAAGGTCCATTCGAACTCAAATGAACACCTCGAGTCGATATGAAGTCAACTTTTTTTCGTTTTCACGAAGTATTTGAGTCGACAATTGCTCTTCTTGAAGGTCCATTCGAACTCAAATAAACACCTCGAGTCGATATGAAGTCAACCTTTTTTCGTTTTCACGAAGTATTTGAGTCGACAATTGCTCTTCTTGAAGGTCCATTCGAACTCAAATAAACACCTCGAGTCGATATGAAGTCAACTTTTTTTCGTTTTCACGAAGTATTTGAGTCGACAATTGCTCTTCTTGAAGGTCCATTCGAACTCAAATAAACACCTCGAGTCGATATGAAGTCAACCTTTTTTCGTTTTCACGAAGTATTTGAGTCGACAATTGCTCTTCTTGAAGGTCCATTCGAACTCAAATAAACACCTCGAGTCGATATGAAGTCAACCTTTTTTCGTTTTCACGAAGTATTTGAGTCGACAATTGCTCTTCTTGAAGGTCCATTCGAACTCAAATAAACACCTCGAGTCGATATGAAGTCAACTTTTTTTCGTTTTCACGAAGTATTTGAGTCGACAATTGCTCTTCTTGAAGGTCCATTCGAACTCAAATAAACACCTCGAGTCGATATGAAGTCAACCTTTTTTCGTTTTCACGAAGTATTTGAGTCGACAATTGTTCTTCTTGAAGGTCCATTCGAACTCAAATGAACACCTCGAGTCGATATGAAGTCAACCTTTTTTCGTTTTCACGAAGTATTTGAGTCGACAATTGCTCTTCTTGAAGGTCCATTCGAACTCAAATAAACACCTCGAGTCGATATGAAGTCAACCTTTTTTCGTTTTCACGAAGTATTTGAGTCGACAATTGCTCTTCTTGAAGGTCCATTCGAACTCAAATAAACACCTCGAGTCGATATGAAGTCAACCTTTTTTCGTTTTCACGAAGTATTTGAGTCGACAATTGCTCTTCTTGAAGGTCCATTCGAACTCAAATAAACACCTCGAGTCGATATGAAGTCAACTTTTTTTCGTTTTCACGAAGTATTTGAGTCGACAATTGCTCTTCTTGAAGGTCCATTCGAACTCAAATAAACACCTCGAGTCGATATGAAGCCAACCTTTTTTCGTTTTCACGAAGTATTTGAGTCGACAATTGCTCTTCTTGAAGGTCCATTCGAACTCAAATAAACACCTCGAGTCGATATGAAGTCAACCTTTTTTCGTTTTCACGAAGTATTTGAGTCGACAATTGCTCTTCTTGAAGGTCCATTCGAACTCAAATAAACACGTCGAGTCGATATGAAGTAAATTTGTAGTCAATACTTGTAATTTACGTTTTTAAACTTTTGTATAACTACCATTATTACGAAGTTCTGAAAGAATGAAAAAGAAAAGAATTTGTTATCGAAATTTCCGAGCCAATAAGACTGAAAGTGCTGTGATTTATAAGTAATAACGAGGTTATAATATTTATAATTCCTAGACTTTGGCTCTTGATTTGCATTGTAATATAGCAACAATTTTCTATTTAAAAAATTTGATTTCATGTTTTAACTACTCCTTTTTTATCAAACCATATTTTTTTAATGACTTCAGCTTCTTAAACTGAAATTTATTTCACAAATTTTAATACCACTTTTGAAAATTTTCACATGTTTTAATATTTGTCAACCCTGTGCACCTCAAAAAAATGCATCATCAATCAATCAGTTTATTCACAATATTGCCTGGCAGGCTAATTCATCAAATCCCTCGTTCCTGCTTTTTGACTAATTGTCGTAAAGATTACAGCAGAGATTAGGTTAAAATGATTCCGGAAAAATATTGTAGTGGTACCAGAATCTGATAAAGAGAATATCAGTTTTTTGGCTTATCCTCTAAAATGACAAAAGTTGCGGTGCACGATGTTAGAACTTAGAAGGCGATATGAGCTAAACGCATCTGGGCGGGTGTCAATCGGCAGTGGGGTCAATAGACACTTGGGACTTCCACTTATATAGAAAAAGCGGTGTAGAAAATCGCTGTTCAACGTTGAATCCGGTGAACCGAACTTGATTGTTGTTTCAATGCGGGTATCAATGGAACCGACTCTACGTTAATTTCTTTTTCTCTCGAACAGGCGGTCGGCTTGGCAGAGTTACAAGTTCCCCACCACGTACCCGTTCCAATCCTTCGACCATCGTTTCAAGACCAGTTTCCAGATCCGATCGGGTCCATGACTCATGGAGGCGTCCCGCCCGAGGAATCGGTGTTTAGACGTTCACGCGCCAAAAGATCTATCGAGGTCGAGCGTCGTCCAATATTGGCCCAGAGGCCGTAACAAAGACGAGGAGGGCCAACGGATCGGTCGTGTACGCGCATTTACGAGAAATAACCAGCTTGTTGTCTTTTCTGGGACTCTGAGAGTGCAGATTTCCTACCTCAGGAGCGTTCTGTCCTGCGTTCTGCACAGCATCTCATCAAAACACCTCGTCGATCATCTTCATGGTATATTTAACCCACATTGATCAACCTTTGGTCTGTATTTGAGCGCTATCTAGTCAAGGACAAATTCATCAGGATGCAGAGGGCAATAAAAATTCGTACATTCGCTCTGCATGTCAGGATTTGAACTACACCAAGAAATATCGAATTTAATTAATCAAAATATCAAACAACATTATGGAAGATGGTGTGTTCTCGACCTTCCTTGACACTTACTTGATTTGGATCTGATTTGTTGAATTGATGATTCAATGGCCTGACGTGGTGCATCTTTGACTACTTAGTTTATATTCAATATTTACTACTCAAATTATTATGCGATTCACAACACATTCAGCCTGAATAGGATGTTTTTGAATGTGGTCTTGTAGCGAGTCAACGTTGTTGCGGTCGGTTGTACGCGTATGTTTAATTCACGGGATGATTGGGCAGAGAGTTGAATACATGTATTTTGAGTGGTTTTGGAGAGGGTTTTTTTGTGGCTGTTGACGATTCCGAAGGCCGGACCGGGAGGATGAACGAGGTCGCATTGAGGAGAGTTTCTTCTGATTTCACCTTCTCAGGTGCATTTTGTTCGAATAAATCAGCTTGTCGTCCGAGACACGCAGGAATGATGTTTAGGCTACGGGTACTAAGGATGCGCCTTCAGACTGTGCGCGAGTGTCCTTAATTCGTCATAACTCCTGCGAAAAAACCAACTGTTTTGAACGGTGGAGTAATTCTGACGAATGCTCGTGGTTTCTGACGAAGCCGAAGACAACATTCTCTTTGACAATCAGTATAGTAAAATGAATGTTGTTTCCTATGAAGTATCTTTCCTATAAATGGAGAACTCATGTTTTCCATTAATAAATGAAATGGAAAGATCTAGAAAAGTCAGGTGACTACATCCAAATTCCAAAGTGAAGTTAATGAATGGATCTACATTGTTAATTTTAGCATGATATGATTCCAGTTGCCTTTCAGTCCCCTTCCACAAAATTATTATGTCATATACGTATCTAAACCAATAAAGGAGGTGATCTGATTTACATTTTTGGAAAATTAGTTTCTCAAGAAAATCCATGTAAATATCCGCAAGCAACGGCGACAACGGAAATCCCATTGCAACCCCTGGCTGAGTATAGCAATTCCCATCAAACAAAAAATAATTCTGATCCATACATCAGACTACACAATGCGTCTTTTTCAAACACACTTAATTCGGAATCGTGAATCAGTCCATTCACAACATCCTTACATCTATCGAAGCTGATGTTCGTGAAAAGGCTAATCACGTCAAAAGAAGCCAGTTTAGAATTTGAAGGTACCTGAATGTCCTTAATTTTACAAACTACGAGTAAATCGTAAGAATTTTTAACAGGATTTTGTGGCCGAAAATTAATTTTACTTCTAAACAGACTATTCAAATTTTTTGCCAATTTATAAGCTGGAGCACCAATATAATATATTTTGAAACCACTGGTCTCATTGGCGCTCCTTCCTTATGAATCTTTGGCAGACGAGACAATCTAGGTGAATGTGGGTTCATTTCTATAAAGCTAGGTTTATACATATGTTTTAAGATATTTTCAGAATTACAAATAGTTTTCATAACACTTTTTTGGCAATTACTGGTCGGATCTACTGGAAGCATTGCTACAGGACGAGGCAGGATTGTGCAAAAGGGACACTTTTGTTGGCGAAAATGATACACCAGACAGGTTTTCCACTTTTTTAAAGAATGTCTAGCAGGGTAGTACGGAAGTGGGTCGAGCTTCCGTTGAAGTCGAACCTACTTATGAGATCCCATTGGCCAGGCAACATCAACAGCATGCTGTTCGGTGATCTGCCACTCTCGGTAGTAGCAGATAGTGCACGACCAAAACAATTGTACACTATACAGGGGTATCCACCATATCCCTCTCTTTAGTGAACACGAGTCTGATCTAGAAAAGTCAACTATAAAATAATTCCAATTTTTTATAATTGCAAATGTGAACAAACAGATAATGGACTCTGTCAGATGGAACATTTAAACTTTTCTACACACCTAAACGAATGTCCTGTCCACTGCGAGGGGTTCATAGTGAAGGAATGAGTTTTACTTCCACTATACAGGAGTGTCCATGTCAAATACTTTCGTTGGAGTTATTACATTAATGGCACGGCTGATTTGCAGTCAATCCTATTGAACACCATCTAACAAAATATTTAATATTCATCGGATGAAGGCCGTGTGGGGTTTCGTATCTCCACGGTATTTAATATTGTCCGGACTTCCAGAGCGTTGAGACGTTCCGATCAAATTCGGGCGGCGAAACGGTCAGACGGTCCTGGGGCTCGTTCGAGCGTCGGCACGACGAAAACGGGCCGAGAATTAGACGAAAGAAAAGTTTTAATTCGACGACTAATTCGGCGTAAGAAGAAGACGCTTCGCAGTTGAAAGGTGTGAGAGGTTTTTGAGAGCGGCCGACCGGCAAGTCGCCTTTTGTCGGGCGCGTTGTTTCGAGTTTTTATCCAACATCGAAGGGGTCAAACTGGAGCACAACTGAATACGTCTGCAGATCGAAAAATACCTATAAATCTAAATATAAGCGTCTTGTTGGCCACACAGCAACCCTTAGGTGAGTATAATGTTCGACTTTCCTTATAGCGGCAGGAAAAGCAGAAAAAACGTAAATTTCCAAAAATACAACCAGGGCGAATCAATCAGGAACCATTTGGACGAGTAGCAGCTTTTTGGTAGCTCTCAAGATGGTGTGACATACCCAGAATTGTACCGCCGTGAAGTTAGCTTCATAATTGAAACTTTGACTGTTTCCCCTGACCTCTGTAGTCAATAACCACTCAATAATATGCTCCTCAGCCTCACACTGGAAAACCCTCGAGAGTTCCTTTGAAATTATTCAAAGAGGGGAGAAGCATTTAATTTAAGAGAAGATGTTTTATTTTGTACAAGTTATCATTTATTGTAATTATGAAAATTGGCTTCATGTGATATTATGAATAATAAATGCATTTAACAAACAACAAAGAACTGCCAATTGCAATTACCAGCTTCGACTGTTTGACAAGAGCCTCCAAGTGACGCTATTCTGAAATTTCTTAGACGACCTAAGTAAATCTGACATCGTCGCTTAAGTGGCAACACGAGCTATCTCATGTTTAACAAAAGCAGCATCAGCGTTTTTTAACTCAAGCATTTGTTAAAAACCCGAGGATTTTTTAAAGTCATATGGTTGAAACACTCGGAAATAGAGAAAGGGAATTTGAAAACACTAGGGAATACAAAAATGTGTCAGATCACATTTGCAATGGAGTAATAACTAGTTTTTGGCGCTCCTGAAGAATCGTCCAACCTGAGATTTCTGGTGTTGCCATTTAAGCGACGATACATTTTATTGTACTGCTGCAGAATAATATTCTGCAGCAGTACAATAAAAATATTATGTGGATACAATTTTTTGTTTCGATTTTCGAAAATATAAAACGTTTGGACGATGCAGTGTGATTGGAGACGAAAGTGGCTGGATCAGGACGCTGGCGGTGTTCTGCATTGGCCTGGAGATATCAGAAGGAATTTCAGTAAGGCAGAAGTAAGTTAAGCACCTGGAGGCTCTTGTCAAACTGCCAAAGCTGTCAAATTTGAAATGTCGTAATTAGGTTTATTATCTTCCATAATAAACCACTGGAATCGCTCAAAAAATAAATCCCCCCCCTCTCCCACCTCTCCTCAAAATTTGAGGGGTTCGACATACACGGCACTTTCCCCAGTGAGCGCTGTGCTAAAATTACGAAATTCGGTTTACGGGTTCGGATCAACCCCACAATGATCCTTGAAACTTTTCATAACCCCAGGTCAATAAAAAGGGTTCAAAACTAATTTTGAAATTAGGAAAACATCATATTATGATGTTTTCCAAATTTCAATTCTTTTCAGTTTCAATATCAATATTAATTTTTCGAGATATTATCTCGGAAAGAGCCATCCGGAGCTTTACACGACAAGCAAGAAGTTTACTATCATACATGACCGTACATAGTGATTTTTATGCTGAACGGAGATTTCACCTTCTGATGACTCAGAAAAGTAGATCGCGTCATGGATGTTATTCAACTTTCGTAAGCGACAAGTCGATCAATAATATAATTTGTCCGCGGAAAGTACGATCGATTCGTTCGCCGTCTCCGCCGATTTCACAAGTTACAGGTCAAAATAAGAGCATGTAGGAACCGAAATAGGCAAGACGGCCGTCGATTCCGAATCCTCGAGACGTCTGATTGAAAACAGGTCCTGTCCATCTTTATTATAATCTTCACTCCAAATGAAACCATCCCAGCTGCAAAAAGAATTCAGCTCACGCAAACAAGAAATCCGAGAATCCTTTTTAGAGAACTGAGAGACGTCGACGGTGTGTATATTATACGTTTATATAAATAAAGGCGAAGCGACTTGATAAGGAGACACCTACCGGACCGTCCTCATAAGGGGGGCCGTTGATTTCACTCATTATTAATCCCTCAGCTGCATAATTATCAAGAGTTTCCCAATGGTCGTAAAGTCGCGGATAAAACTTGAATTATGGGGCGACGGTCCGCACCGGTCCTTTTACGAATGGTGCGGCGTATAAGTGAATAAGCGTTTCTTCGAGTCCGAATGGGATTTTTCTTTTTCGATTTACCGAGGTCGTGGGCGTTATTGTTGACAAACAGTGGATTTTTGTGATCACACGTGAAATAGTTGGAACGAGGGATCCAAAGGAACGGACTCAGAGTCTTTCAAATCCTGTGTCCTCAAGACGTTTCGTCGACAAAATCCGTAGGACTTAATTTTCGGCAATTTTGGCGATATGTAAGGTAACCGC
This sequence comes from Stenodema calcarata, assembly GCA_963920205.1. Classification (NCBI taxonomy): domain Eukaryota; kingdom Metazoa; phylum Arthropoda; class Insecta; order Hemiptera; family Miridae; genus Stenodema; species Stenodema calcarata. The sequence continues at coordinate 7,116,639 of OY986060.1, read as the reverse complement.
CTTTACAGTGGAAGGGTCACCAGTAGAGGAAAGTTGGCCAGTTGGGAAAGAAATTAAGGTTTCGAGGCCTCATGTGAGTTAGCGAGTGGATCTCCCAAATGAATAGCAAAAAATTGGCGCGAATTAAGCCGAACGTGGGAGCGTGGGTTAGAAAAATGTTTCCAAGTGTCACAAAGGCTTGAGGAATCTGCACAAAAATTAGACCTCAAAGAAAATAAGACATACCTAGAAAATTTAATTTCAATGAAAAAATGAACAAGACTTCAATGTTTATTATTGTATCCGTAAACTGTGTTAAATTTCCTGTAAAAGTAGAGGTTTTCAGAATTGTTGCCAAAAAATTGCCATTTTGGCCCACTGTGGTCGGTTTCAGCCAGTTATGTGAAGGCTAAAATATGTTCCACGTTAAAATGTTGAATAATTTTCACTTCAGAGCTTGTTCTCAAAACGTGGTTTACATGTTCTGCAGCTTTTCGCCTTTGGGCGATAGAGATGCTCGCCTGAACTGAGAGCGTGACTGATCAGTACGAATGATAAGTGACGAACTGATATACAAACGAACAGTGGAATGTAATGAACCGATCACTGCCGAAAATTAATAATATTAAAAAATCAAACGGTTTTCTCCTATTTCAAAATTTTTTTACGACTCCCTCATCCTAAATCTTTTCACAAAAGCGGTGAGACGAAGGTTGAAACCTGAGTTTTTAAAGATACCCCCTTCCCTCGTCATCCAACTCCGTATCTACCGAAAAAAGTCACTTTGACTCGAAGGCCGTCCTCCCATTAAACTCCGCTCATTAGCATAAACTCTTCTTCCCTCTAATCCCCTGAATAAAATTAACTCCTCCATAACCAAAAACACCACGTTGAAAAAAAAACTCCACCTTTGGAAACCTCGTACTTCATTAGTTAATTGCTCGGAGTTGGATTCTTGTTCCTTATCTTTTTGGTTGTTTGACCCCCAACTTTTTTCTTTGTCGTTTCCAAACCACCAAACGAATTTGTAGGTTTCGTTCGAGCGTTTACGGTTATTTATTTTGTTTTTGTCTTGTTCTCGTGTCGTTCCTCGTGGATTTACACAAGAGTTTTTGTTTGTTTTTCGGGTTTTTGTTTTCGTGGTCGTCGCTATCAGCCCTAATTGAATGGGGTCGAGAAATAGAGTCGATTCGGGGGAATTCCTGGAGAACAGCCCCCAACTACCCTCGAAATTTCAGTTCGAGAGCCACTTGAAATTGAATGGGCGAGTTTAAAAAGGTTGAGATTCCATAAATTGACAAAAACGAGGTAAATGCGCCATTGTTTAGATATTCCCAAGCTCGATGCATGAGTAAAAGAAGAGTTACAATTAGGGTTGCCAACCGTACTTTTTTAAGAAGTATTGTACTTCTTTTTGATGATTTGTACTTTGAACTTTCTGAAGTTAAAAAAGTACCTACGCTGAAATACTTGTTTCATCGACTTAAATTTATCAACTGTATCATTATCAACTCAAAACTGAAATTAGTAATTTTATTTCCCTACCTAGCAACTAGCTACCCCAACCGAGAGGAGATCGTTACTACACTATGATTAAATCACTATGATTAAATTTTCAGTGTCCGCCACTGAAGAGACGATTAAATGAATAAATATGCACTTGCAGCAATACAATTTTCTTTTGTGAAATCGATGTATTGAGTTTTGTTATGGAAACGAAGTTATAGAAATTGTTGATGGACAGTAGGTATTCTAGGTACCTAATAAGGTGCTGCTCATTCTGCTCATTTTCGCCTGTTGAGGTGTTGATGATGAACCGAGGAATTCAAAATTTCTTTTAGACCGTACTTTTTTTTAAGGAAAATACTTTTATTTTCAATAATTTTCTGAAAAGTACTTCTTTTCTCCGAATAAAAGTTGGCAACCCTAGTTACAATCCAACTGCTCCCCAACGTTTGACAGCAGTTGGAAGTTCGTTCAGAATGTGGGCTCAAATGTTGAGCCCATGGAATATCGTAAACATGAGCGCGTATCCAACGGCGGCTAGACGGGTCCACGTAAGATGATGAAACAATTGTACAATAATTTGGCGTTTTTTACGTGGACGGCAGATCTCGTGTTGAAATGTCCCTCAGAGTTCTCTCTTTCCAAGCGCGGGGCGAGTTCCCTTATTTACGTTACGCATGATTCAGAATAAACTAACCACCTACTTTTCACAATTTTCATGTGTTGTTTTGGTCAAGAAAATTAAGTCTATCCAAGTTTCCAAGAAGCCTCGATGAAACCCTAGACATGTTACAGAACATCAAAGTATTCGCGCAAATATGTAGAAACGCGCCTTAATGCTCTGCGCGTTCTAAGCCATTTTCGTCCACTGCCTGTTGGCACACTACAAAAGATATTCGTTAGTGTATTTTTTAAATTTTATATTTGTCTAAATCCGATTGTAGCTATTAAATAGCAACAAATTTTGTTAAATTTTGATATTTATTTACAATAAAGGTTTACAGCTTTTTTAGATACATGTAAAGAGCCTAAACAGCTGAGTACAGGAGTTTTTGGCGAAAAATGACGAATAATGACCAAAATATATCAATAATTAACGTCGAGAGGTCGCATTCGTGATTACTTCTAGAATTATTGGACTTCTAGAAGCGCCGCAAAAAGATGTTCGTTAGTGTTTATTTTCATGTTTAAAATTTGTATTTGTCTAAATCCAATTGATGCTATTTGTTGAATTTTGATATTTATTTACAATAAAGGCATGTTTAGATACATTTACAGAGCCAAACCAGCTGAGTACAGGAGGTTTTGTCCGTTCATAGGAGAAATTGTAGTTGCAAATCGATCATCCTCGTCCTCATCATAACGTGTCATTCTCAAAGATGAGCCATTGTACCGAATTTCAACTCTTTCGGTCCACCGGACCTCGAAATCGACTTCAGGACCTTCTCGTATCGAGCTCGTCGCGATGGAAAGTTCTCGTCACGGACTCGGAGACGAAAATGATCACCGAACTTATAAGTGAAGGTTTCGAAACGGTTACAGGACCCTCAGGTTACCCTTTCGAAGAAGAAGACTTGAGGACTTATCGGTGGGAACGGAATGAAAAAGAACGGAAAATTAAGCGTACAGAAGGAAAGGTGGAGTAAAAATGATACCGAGAAAAAAAATCCCTGGAAAACGGTTTATACCATGATAATCGGGATTGGTCGCCATCAACCCCGAGTCCCTGGTGAGGACATCAATGGAAGTAATTTGTTTTTATTATGTAGAATAATTACCCATTATAATGCTTCGCCTCCATTAGTCGAGGTGTGAACACGGGGAAAAAATACTGAGGCCCTCTCTTGACACCGCGCAACTTTTAGCCTTCGAAAGAAGAATAATGACCTTTTTCGGGTAATTTGTGGATTATCTTTGATCCCCGGGGGCTATTGTTATTAATTTTTTTCGGGACGGGCCCGTGGATTTACGGTAAAGTCGACTAATAAACGCGGCACCGTGACGACGGACGTCCAGCGATGTTAATGACACCGAGCGAGTGCGTTCTTTCAGTGTTTAAAACAGGAAATAAGAGCGGGTTTCTTCTGATTGGGTTTCGATGTTGTCGGAACGGAACGGTCTTATTTGTATTCGTGTCTTTAGTTGTAAACGTTTTAGGGCGCCAAGGCGATGCTCAAGATAAGATACTACGAAATAATTATTGTGTACAAGGGAACTTTTAAAACGTTCATATAACGTATCGTGAGTGATTCGTACAAGAAAATAATTACGCAGTAAATTATCACATCACCGTGGGTATGTTTTGGTCACTATTCGTACCACTCAAACCAATTGGAAGTACAACAAATGCCACCCTATTCCGAGTAACAACCTTTGCCTGAATGAATCCTCTTCACTTTGGCTCCTCCCCCTGCGGCCCTCCTTTCACTGTAACACCCAGTCATAATCGACTTCCTTTCACTTTCGCACAGTATTACTGAGATTTTTGCCTAATTGTGTGGTAAAAACCAACGCCAATATCACAATAAAAGTGAAATTTTTCTTCCAACTGATCGGGAGTTGAAAAAATCTCCGACAGATTCACCAAGTTTCCTTCCTGTTTTCTACTATTATAAAAAACTTCGTTTCCACTTACAGTTCAAGTTATTAATGTTTTCTAAGTTTCAAATTTGCTACAAGGTTCCATTATTTTCTACGGTTATAATAATAATTATACACTTTGCTTTTACCCAAAGGCCACATGTAACTGGTATTTTCGAACAGAAAAAAAATTTCATGAAATCTTATTGTTCAGCTCTCACTGTTTGGGCTTCTTGGGGCCTCAGTTCCTCAGTTTCCCTTATTCCCGTAGCCCACTAGCGCTCTCGACCTGCCACTTTCCTACATACAGTTGTCACTCACTCTGTCGACATTCCACTAGCACGTTTTGTTTCCCTTATTCCCCGTAGACCACTAGCGCTCCCAAACTTCCAGATTATCACACATATTTTCCGAATTAAAACACCTTAAACAGACAATAATAAGAATTATTCCAGAATATTATTTCCTAATTTATAAAATTTATAATTTAATGCCAGTTGTGGTAATGTGCCAAGAAAAGGGCCACACATGAAGTACCTACTTGTAAGTATTATATCGAACTCCGTTATAATACGCCATATTGCTCCCTCCGGAATTCCGACATGCCTCCCGATGTTACCAGTGATCCATTGTTCTTCCTTACTAAACCACCGATTTCCCGACTTCATTCTTTCACTTATCTTTCCCCGTGCAACTATACAGAGACAAAAATCACTCAATTTTTCTGATTAATGATATTGACACCTCGATGTACGTATCAGAAGGTCTTACTGACGTGCTGTAACGTGCATCGTTGAACTCATTGCGGCAGCAGGTCCAGTTAGCGGTCCTCTTTGTTTCGTGGTCCCGTGAATGACTCAAAGAAAAAAAACTGTTGGCAGGAATTGAGGTAATCAGGAAACGACGCGTTCGACACAGCTCGGGCGGGTAATTATTAACTTTGTTTGACGTGCAGCCCGATTGCGGGAGGCGCTTTCGTTTCATACGTCGTACAGTTCACAGAAGTGGCGATTTCGGTTCGAAATGCTAATACGGAATAACTAGTAACCAGGGGCAGCACAGGAAGCTTCCCCACAAAATATTTAATCAACATTAAAACAATTGAAAATTTGAATCTGCCGCTCATTAGGCCACACGTACCTACAGCTACCTACTTTTGACGGTAGCTTTGAATCACGAATCCAATGGTCTAACTGGCATGGCTGAAGCCAAGTCATCTAAGAAGAGGAAGAAGAAGAAGAATTACAAACATCTGATTGCAGTGATCAGTGAATTGAGTGAGGTACGTACCCTCATGTTCAGAGCCACGCTACGCTTCATCTAGTAACAAGTACAGCGTAGTTTACTGACAACAAAAGCCTTGTGATCCACTTTTGGGAGAGAAACATTCTACATACCATCCCTAATTCCAGCACCACATGTGGCCATCTAAAATACGAGGGGTTTCCAAAAGTAAGTTTCCCTGTCGCATATCTCCGTTCAAAATGAAGCAGGAAGCTTGAAACTTGGAGAGAATCTGTACGTTTGTAGTAGGGTTTCCAGGGATTCTCAGAAGTCAGGATTCAAGTCGAAAATAGAAAAATTAGGAAGAAGAAAAAAATCCACAGTCTATAAGAGCAAATTTTCGTAGAAACAACACACCTCAGTTTATAGATTTTTCAACGCTGAACACGATTGATGTCAGCATTTCATTATCAGATTAGACCAAGTGAACCATGAACAACAGCTCAAGTATCAATCAGGTTTTTTTCACCTTCAAAGCTTCTAGCTATTTTCAGAGAGCCTACCGTTAGGTATGTGGTCCTTCTCTCTTTGTATCAAGCTCCAAAAATTACCAGAACCAAACTTGTGAGAAATGAATGATTCAACAAGGAAACAGTTTTTCGTGCCTCTTGAAAAGTTTTGAAAAATGAGATATGTCATGATGCTCCTTAAGCGACGATATGGCAAGTGTTACTTCTGACAGGGGGAAGGGAAAATTTTTAATTAGGTACGAGGTACTTGGCGAAGCGAAAAAATACACTTATTTGCGTTTGAGGCAGACAACATTGACTGATATGGAGTGTGTCTACTGGCTTGTCAAATCTCGTTCGATTTTGTGTGTGTGTGTTACAACAATAGTTTAAAAATATATCTAGATTTCCACAATCTCGATTTCACGATACTTGGTAACACTCGCCCTTCTCCCCTCCTGAGCCCTGAACCGCCTAAACGATACGATCATTATTGGTTTCGAAACGACGCGACGGGAAAAAATCGATGACGTCACGAAGGCAAAGTACCTTTTGCGCAAAATGGAAAACATGCGTTCAGGAAGGAAGACCAGATTCAATCTCAAGTGAAGGCCTCTTTTTAAAAATGAAATAGGAGGAGAAAAAAAAACATGACGCACCTTTCACTCGCAAACGTAATTTCCTCCCAAAGGGGGGAAAACTAACATGAAAATGTAAGAGCCCTCTCCCTCTTATACTTCTTTAGATTAAAGATGTATAGACCAAGAAAACCCCCAGACCACGTGTATATATAAGACCCAGCTCCCAACAGCAATTCCGAATTTCCCTAACTTTATCAGAATGCAAAGGAAGGCGTAGGGAGCACTGGCTGTTTACCCTACGTAACTAGGAAAACCCTCTTCTGGGGGACGTAACCTCACTGGTAAGAAGGTTATGAGTGAGGAGGTGGGAGTTTTGTGAGGGGGTTTTTTTTTCTTTATTCTAACAGGGTTTTTTATATGGATACCGCGCCCTTAGACGGGGATTAAGGTGGGGCCGGGAGGGTTAAATTCGATGGGGGATTTTTCCCTGACGCCTAAATAAGACCTTTGTTCTTTCGGGTGCGTCCCTTAAGCCTCCAGGGATGATCAAAAGTAACAAGGGAGAGGAAAACCCCCAGAAATTGCCTTTCGATAACGACCAACCCATTTAACACTCCGTGAGCGAAAATGGAAATTGCCAAAATTATTGACGCGTTTTGTTCAAAAATTATTTTTTTGTTATGGAAAAATTTGGTGTCCAATCGATCCAAGTGGTGAATCGAGACGTTCTGGTGCCCTTTGTGACGTCACGGTCACATTGACTGATCGTAAAATCCTCACATGGTCTAGAATACTTCGATTGGTTGTATCATCACGTCGAAAATACTCAAACAGCAAAAAGGTAAGGTGTAGCATCGGTCGGAAATGGTTCTGTTTGAATGGTCCAAGGGATATTGATTAGCTTTTAGTTCAGTTTAGCGCTTGCTCATTGGCTTGATGGGCATAATTGATGAATTAAAATTTCAGTACGAATGTAATTTGAGTAATTTTCAGTAATGAGTGGATTTTCAGTGGAATTTAAGTAATTTCAGTACTAACGTGAGTGGAAGCCACGAGAGCACTGAAGGGTTAATATGCCAAAATACTCGTATTATAAGCAAGCATAGTATTATTATTATCTTTGTATCATTTTTATTTGTATATTATCTTTGTTTATACACTACTCCGCTAATACAGTACAAATCCGCTAATAATGAAGAATCGCAAGAACGTACCTTCAAGTATTCACTTGTTGATGGCGAACAAAATTATGTGTACTCACCTGTAACAATAAAAATCACAATTAGGAATTTAACAGAATGTTGCCGTTATGCAAGTAAAATATAATTTCGTTTAAATAATAGAAAATACAAAATATTATGAAACGTTATCAATATCAATTTCTGTGACTGTGTGCGTGATCGATTTTGAAAATTGAACGTTTTCGACCGAATTAAACCTTCAATCACTACACAAAGCGACAATTTCCCCCAAACACCATAAACTAAACTACAGGTATAAACGGGAATACTAATAAATGGCATTAAGGTGGCATTTCTTTGTGGTTGTATCTATGCTTCATATTGTCCAGTATTTCGACAGCCACAGTGCAAAAGCCTGTAAGTACAATTTTTCAAAAAATTAGGTTTTGAGCTTCACCGGTAAATTTTGGCCTTGTGCACACCCTGATAGGGACCAAATTGAGAATCCAAATTTCAACGAGAGAATTGCCCGTAGGAAGTGAAAATTCAGGGATCTTATAGTAGTTAGGAGGTGGCCCATTGACGTCTCGTTAGTCTTCCCGCGGGCTTCTTCAATAAGCAGATGCGACTCTTGAGGGAGACAGAAGGTCGGAAGGATTCTTCATTCTGATCATCCTCCCGCATCAGCTCCGTCCACTGGATTATCTTAAGGGCTTCTCCCCTTAGGTCTCGCTTTTCCTCTGGGACTTAAGGGGAAAAAAAGACTCATGCCGCTGCAGGAAAGAAAGAAACAGACAGGGGTTAAAAAAACCCCCAACTGATTAGGATTCCACGCATAGAAGGTCGGGTAAACAAATTGGACTACGCCGCACCCCCAGGTTTGAGACGCATTCAGAGGTACGTGAGACTGTATGTTCTTGCGATTGTACAAGATCCGTGGGGAGGAGTGGGGAAAAGTTCTACGACCCTCTGGAGACCTCAGGGAAGGAGAAATTGAGAAAGGACGTGACGTCGTCTCCTCCCAAACCCACGTCTATCGGGCTTTTTTTGCCTCAAAATATTGGAAACCTTGATAAATTAATGGAAATGTAAGGAGGAATTCGGCTGATCGCAGTATCGTCACGATTAAAATAGGCAGAGAGGTTCCTGACCCCAACAGAGATCGTACAAACAGGCTGAAACAGTAACAAATCCGTTCGCGATGGTTCAAACCGGACTGGAAATTTCGATTTTAGAACACAACGGGGAATTTGCGTCAATTGGAGAATAACGAAAATCATGGTCAGCTGAAAAGTCTTCTAAAAAACTTAGGGAATTTAGTGAATCTGGTAGCGTTTGAAAAAGACCGCGGGACCGAGAAGACCGTATGACGTCACGCGGACACGCCCACTTGGACCCGCCACACAGTGGTTAAGAAAAACCCCAAAATGAAAGTTCGAAATTGAATATTCTAAAATTATACCATCGGCTGTTGAAATATTTGAACGTTTCTTTACTTATGAAATACTACAAGGGTCATCGTCGCGATCAAATTTGACCACCTGGACCACCGTGTATGTTACGCCCAGCGGGCTAATTTGGGCACACTCCTTTTCACCCTCTTGCAATATGCAAACATTTTTTTGGGGGGGTTTTCAGACGTAATAAGAAGCATTTCACGAAGTTTTGTGAACAAATTTTGAGAAAGCAAGTTACGGGACCTGATGGTTACGGGCTGAATATCGCAGGTATACACGTTACTCGAGGCCCGTACAGGAGGATAATATTCGAAATCGACAGTTGACACGAATTCCCTATTATCTGAAGTTGAAGTATTGCGTTAATTATTGAGTTAATCAACGAAATATCGCCTACACGGGAAATTATAGCGTGGTATCAAAATTCAATGAGTAAGTTCGAGTTCTTTGAAGAATCAATCAGTACCAATTTTCATGATTAAGTCTCGTGATTGGCTCGAAATGACTAATCCTTGATGAGGGTTTGCTCAATACCCTCGGCATATTGTCACCTCGTGATGCAAACTTCAGGAAATACAAACGGGCTGACTAAGCCAACTGTGTAATTGGGCAATCGGGGGAATTATTTGTTTTCGGAATGAACCGAAACGCTTTGGTGAATAAAGTACGAAATAATTGTTTACCGCAATGCAATTATAGGATTTCTTTCTAATAGGGAGAACCAACTAAAGTGACTTTTGAAACTACCTTGTCTCCCAATGCCTTAGAGACAGATTTATGGCGGTTTTAATATGCTGAATATCCTTAATTGACTCCGAGATTGAATCGTTGATCAATTAGCCCGAGTTGTGTTTTTCTTTTTTTTTTTGGGCTTTTGACGGGGAGAGCCAGCGGATTTTGTCAAGATGGTTTATTGCCGCTTTGTAACGGAATAAATAATGCAAATTGTTCATTTCCTAACCGTAAAACTCTGCCGAGGAACGAAAACTTTCAGGAGCGACTTATAGAACACCCACTATTCAACTGCCTTGAGGGGTTGTTCAGGTAGGTCAATTCGTATACCGAATGAATACCACAAAACCGAAGAAGGAATACCAAAAACTCACTAATCTCGATTAGGTAAATCTAGGTTTGGGTAAACCGAACATCGTAATCGTGATTAACGTATTTTGGATTTCACCATGCTAATCGTGATTCCCGCTAATCAAGGTTACACTAATCACAATCAGCTTCACTAAACACGATTAACCCTACCATGGATGCTTGTTGAAGTGTAATAAGGTTACAACGCAAGAAGGCTATTCAAGTTATATTCGTTCTTCGGTGATTATTTCGTGATTATTTTGTCATTATTTCGTTATTTATTCATTATTTCGGCATTTTTCTTTCTTAATTTCTTTCTTTCGTATATTTTCCTATTCCTATATTTTCCTATATTTTTCTTTCTTTCGGGTATTCTATCTGACCTTGTATTTGCTTTAGCACCCTGCGAACTGTCTCCGGTTCGCATAGTAAATCGGCCAAATTTGGCTGGCTATTTCTTAATCACGAATAATGCTTAACAGAATGTGGTGCAATCAAATAGTGCTTCAGATCATGATTAACGAACGTCAATCGCGATTCGGATCCTCTAACCGTGATTAAAAATGTTGTTGAAATCGGCCCTAAAGCGTACGTCAAAAGCGATGAAATCGTCGTACAAATCAAAGAGGGTTGTGTTTGGAGAAGCCAAAATTTGTAAACTATGAGCAATGTAGTAAATAATTAATTATTGACTATAAACGACCGTTTTTCTCAACATTTTTCAAGGACATTATGGACTGAAGATGCTCGCCAAATACTTTGCTAAAATTACTATATTTTGGTCTCTACTGGCATTATTGGCCCAGTGGGGGCATCAAAACCAACTCGAAAAACGATTTGGCATTTCAAGATCCGAATATCCCTTGAGGAACTGGGGATTTGTCGACCATCTGACTTTGAGATGTTTTTGATTATACTCATCGTCGATGACACAAATCGTTTTACGCAACCTCAATTTTCTGTAGGACAGAGATACTTATAATACTTTTAGACTTTAAGGTCTTTGGACGATCTGAAACTGACGGAATCCAGTGAATACGCAGCTTGTAGTGAAAATACTGCCTTCAAATTTTGCCGAGCTCTCCAACCAACGGATGTTCACAAAACGGCTTTTGAACCAACCAGATGTTCACAAAACGGCTCTTGAAGCGGAAAGTGCGGCGTGTTCAGGATTCTCGGTTGACAAAAAAAAATGCCTTCGACAGTCCTCGATCCTTAATTTAATAAGACCAAAGCTGGACACGAATAATTTGAACTGGGGAAGAAGGGAGTGCGCATGCGCTGCGAAGCTCTACCTTAGCATGACGGACGTCTGGGGATTTGTAAGTCAAATCCGAAGAAGAGAAGAAAAAAAATTTTTTGTTTTTGTTTTTGTTTTTTTCGAGTGAAGAGAGGGGGAAAAATATCAGCATGAACTTCAGAGGACATCCCCGGCTAAGGATACCTGCCGAAGGAGCTCACACTCGGGGTAAACGGGGAATCACAAATGCAGGACATTAATTTGAGGGTTCGTTTACATACGGGCAGGCATTGTCTGCTTTATAAGGGCGTGCTCCACCCTGGAACGGCCATCATTGATGCCTCCGTCTTCAGGCCTCGTCTTCCTAGATTGACATCTGAGGGGGTTCCTTCAAGTCTTGATGGATCGCCCTGGTCCCAGGACAGGTTTTGCCTTTCTGGCTTCTCGTCGAGAAGCTCCTTCCCCTCCGGAGCATCAGCCCAAATGTACTGTCTGGTCGGAGGGCTCTGGAGACACATTCCGATCGCCTATTGCAATCCTTAAAAAGCCCTTTTCCCTGCCCGCCCGGCTCGTTCGAGTAAGCAAACAGGATCGGGTTCGATTGAAATGGAAGGTAGACAAAATGAAACAAAACCGAGGCCGACATCCGGTCAGATGAATCGGCCGCTCTTTTTGGAATGGAGTAAATTGATTGCTCGTTAAACCGCATTTTTCTCAAGGAAACTCGAAGAAGAATAGGATGAAGGAAGAAGCTCAGAAGTTGATACTACTAGAAGCTTCAAGCGTTATAACAACATAGAAACCGTACATACCTAAGTCTTCTAAAACACTTTCAACCTTCACCACCTGTTCAAGATAACCACAAGTGAAACATCTGACTGCAGTCATGAACCCAGAGATTTCGAAATCCACCCGCATTATGATTCGGTACCGATTTTTCAACACCGATTTGAGCCTTCAACGAGTGCAATAGTCTCGTACCTCGTACAAAATTGTTTAATAATTTTATTAATTATCGTATTTAAAATGAATCAACAAAAAAATCAAATTAGAGGGTTTCATTTATCATTTGGTTTGTTATCTTGGGTTTTTTCAATTTTTTTTCAAACAAATATTTAACTTGAATGTTATTATTTGACAACTAATGTCACCGATTGAGTAAAGGGGAAATCTTCCGTCCTACATCATTTCACTTCTCATCACGAGGCAACTTCGGATATTTATGACAGCCGCTCAGATATTGATTCGATCGGAGCCGCGGGGCGAATAAAGATCTTTTCAAATGAAGAAACGACCAAACGAAAAAAAAAACTCCCGGTAACATCATCAAATCAAATGACAAGGCGGAAACCGGTTTGCGTCGAAGTTACTGCTACAGCAAACCGTCAAACTGATTAGTATTGGGACGATACTTCCTTTCCCCTCTCGCCACTCACTTTTTACCCCGAATTAACTTTCGTTTCTCTCATCCTCAATCCGAATCTACCAATTAACACCGCTGTAAATGAACGTTGCGGTTGTTTGGTTTGAAACGGACACCTCAAGAGGGGAAATACAGAGAAGAGAAAAAACAACGTGTAAATTGATATGAATACGAAACAACCGCTAATAAACTACCGCAATAAAATGAGACGTGTCATAAAAAAGTCAGAAGAAGTCGAATAATTAAGCAATTAGTTTCGCCTTGACGGGTCTTGGAACGTTTGATGAAAATTCGTTACTCAACTCGAACGCCTTTATCATTCTTGTAATTGGGATTCGAACCTCGAGGATCCGTTAGTTGGTTGCAATCAATCGGCTTCTGTTTCTGCTGGGCAACAAACGAGCTCACTTGCACAGAAATTATTCAAAAACGCCAGAACAAAGTGCTCAGGAACTTTGTGCCTCGAGCATTTTGAATTAAGTCCAGTGGTAAAGAGACAGCAGGTTTACATTATTGAAATGTAATGTAAAATAAATTATTTCCGCAATAAATGACATAGTGTGGATATAACATGAAAAATACAGGGTGTATCAGTCTCGACTCGACAAATTTCAGGGATCGATTCTACGACTAATTTGCAACAAAAAGTGTCTCTTAGCAATTTTTTTAACCCTGTCAAAAACCCTATTTTTTAATTTTAACATTTTTTCGGGTTTTACCTTGCGGCACTAAAATGGCCATAACTTCCTTGATTTGATAAGAAGATTGAAATCTGAGATCACCGTTGGAAAGACCGCTAAATTTCCTATCTCTCTGATGCCAAAACATGAATTTTTGAGCAGTTCCAACAGCTACAAAATGAGGTGAAAGTCAAAATTTTGAGAAGTTCCCAAAATTTCACTTTTTGAAATCCGCTGTTTGACCTTTTTAACGTTGTGTTTATCAATCCCCACTTACAGGAAAAATTTCTTAGGATCTCAGCTTTCCAACGGTATAGTCAAACTAATTTTATCACGATAATTAAAGAAGAAAATTACGTTTCTATATCTTAATCCGTTGAAAAGTTATTCCTTTTGAACCTCTGAATTGCAAAAAAGCTGTTTTCCAAGAACAATGCAATCAAAGCTTTAGAAACTGTTTTGATGTAGTTTCCTACCTTTTCAGCCTGGTTCTGATATTTTTCATTTTTATTAGCAAAAGTGCTATTGTTAGGAATGTATTGGAGTAGGTTTCTATCTAAAACATGGATTAAAAGAAATTTGGGTTGAATGTTACCATAGTCGTTTTTGCGATGTATCGTTGATTTCAAGTAATCTATTCGTAAAATGGCTTACAGTTTTAGGCACTACGTCAGATTTCCCGTACAAATCGATAATAACCCTAAATTTCGATTTTTCGACACTGACTTCTTTTTTCGTTCTACTGTTGTGCCGTCTTCTTGTTCTGTTGACTGAATTAGTTGTTCCTGTTCTTTCGGTATGGGCGATGCCCAAAGGAGCTCCCTATCAGTCAGTGAATTTGACACTAGTTCGCGAGGGATTTTCTTTCATTTCGAGCTAATGACGACGCCACAACCGGATTTTCATTTGATTCATTTTTAAACGTATTTATCGATCAATTTCTCCGTCGTGCGATAAAACCCTCCTACTTTCAGATCAGGTACCTTCATCCAAGTGGAGCCTCAGGAGGGAACCCGAGGTTAAGGATTTGTGAGTCAAATAGTCTTAAACCTCCCTCGTATCTCTACTAAAAGACACCCATTCTTTCCCTCTCCTTCCCAAACCGACCTCATTAAAAGGACTCCGAAAACCATCTGAATTTCAAATCCTCCCCTCAACATCCACGAGGGAAATCGGCGTTCACTAAAAAGCTCGACCATTCATTTCGCTTTGAAACTCCTCCAACGTTCGTCGCACACTCGACGAAAGGTTTTTTTTTTTTTTTTTTTGTTCATGTCTTCTTCATCTTTCCGTTTTTATCCATTTATTTTATGTTTTTTGTTATTCGGAATTGAAGCCTTTGATGATGAGGGATTAGCCCACTGTTCGAATTGGATCAGTAACTCTTGTTCTTCTTCCACGAGTTGTGATTTAATTGAAACGACAGGAACCGTACGGTAGAAGGAAGATTTGTACGTTAGACAACAGCAGCCGGCCAGCATAACGAGGACGAAATGATGGTAATAAAAATATTTGAAATCAAGTGTCCATCCAAGTTTAATTCCATTGATCTCTTTTAAATACAAAAAATGGGTAAATATATTGGTCTTATATGACTCAAAGTAAGGTTGTCCCAAGTCGAACATTTTTTATAAACTATTATTTGGAAGAGTACTTATCATTAATTACACAAGGAATTGGTGACACCCCACTCAAAAAAGATAGTTCTAGGGAAGATTAAAAAAAATAAATATGAAACGCGTAGTTAAAATTTATTTTAACTTTCGAACTTAGCAGGAATTTCATAACACTCTCCCAAGGATTTTCCCATTTTGAGTTGTAGCAGTCTTCTTCCGGAACCTACGATACAATATTGACAACACACAAACGATGGTGAAGTCAGAATTGCGATATCTCACTTGATTCAGAGTGGTCTGAACGAATTTTGGTATAAAACTTTTCGGAAATTCGAAGTTTAAAAATTTTGGAAACTTATTTGGAAACTTCTTTGGAAACTTTGGAATTCTTCGAAAATTCGCTGAAATGAAGAACTATCCATTAAGTTCAGGAAACTGTACTGTACAACGCCGATCCCGTTCTTTTATTTTCATTTATACTTCTTTTAGTCCCACAAAATCAGTTTTACGACCACTGTGCGGCGTCGCGAAGGAAAGGCCCAGTCTCGTCGAAAAAAGAAGTTTCTGAGATTCTACCATAGCCTATAACCATCCCTGGAACTTGTTCATCATAATGGAGCAATCCCTCAAAATCGCTTCGGCTGTCTATGAATGACATTTGAGAATACATTCGATTTTATAGATATACCTAGATAGATTTAATAAGTTTTGGCATAAGTATGAGGTTGCATGGGCGTACAGGTCGGACTTGGTGGCAGAGTTTGACTGGGATGGAACGCTCTGATCAAGTTCACCGTTATTAAATAATAATAATATAGGTAATAATTATAATTATAAACTTTTTTTTAGCAATAAGTGGTCTAATAATAATATTTGGTAATAACATCGTATACTGTGTTTGTTGTGGGTAATATTAATTTTTGTAGGATCTATGAAGTCTTTTGACAGACGGGCTTAGCCCATAGTCATAATATTATGTATTTGTATCACATGCTGTTTAATTACTTGTTCTCAAATATACATGCTTATCTTTCTATCTCAATCCAAGAAAAATATACGTTCAATTTTGATAGCTGACCAAGTAGCACAGCACACTAGCCCTTCCTGTGCTCTCGGTGGCCCAGGTGCAAATTTGTCCATTTATGTACAGTTCTCTCTAAATTCTTAATCACGAACCAAAAACCAAAGATTCTTCTATAAATTACCCTATAGAAATCTGATAAATATTCGAATAACAGTAAAAGTTACGCTTCGCGATCTCTCGTTTACGGAGATCATCGACCCAGTGAGTAGGTCTATCGTTGCGTCCTCTGAATGGTCGGTTATGGACGTTAACGGTAAACCTCTCGAGCTTTCGTTTCTGTTTACAGATCGTTTCTATCCCGTTCTGAACCGCCCAGTTCGACGACATCGTCGAGATTTAAGCTTTTCCGCAGTGACCGGGAGGGTTTCGAACAAAAAGACGTCACGCCCGCCCATTTCCCTACAACGCACCAGACAGTGAAAAGTTGGTTTGTACTTGTTTTTTGGTTTCTTTTCAGCTTTTCCAGACTAGAACACTCCCGAACCGGAGTATTTATTTACACGGCGGTCACTCTCGGAGGTTTTCTTTTGCGTGGAAAAGGATGGTTTTTTTTTGGTTTTTCTTGGGTGTTGGATGATAAATTTTTCTGAAGAGAAAAGAGGAATAGAAGGTTTTGTTTGGACTGGAAGGGGGCGCCTCGGGGTTTTATTGAAACCACAAGCCCCGCCGGAGGTCAAATGGGACGAAACGCGTTGACGAGGCGGAGCCGTCGCGCCGTCTGATTCCGCTTAATTTACGCCGACTTGGAGAATTTTACTTCGAGTGACTCCTGCGGCAGTCGAGTCCGGAGCCAGCCAACGAATAAAGACGTCGTTGACGTGTAAAGACGTCCTTTTTTTCATGACAACGCACAGTCACCGATAATCAAGACGACAAAAAAGTCGCCTAAGCCCTGAAAATCCATTCGGGCATGTTTTTGTTGTGTAGACCTCCCCAGAAAGTCAATAAATAACACTTGTAGAACTCGTTATTAACATGAAACATGTTTTAGCCTTCACATAACTGGCTGAAACCGTCCGTCAGTCCGTTATTCTGGCACCACTCTCTCACTAGGGGTGGGAATATTTAACGTATTTAACGTAACCGCTTCAAATAACCTAACACTGTCCGGTAACCTAATACCAGCTAACCTAATACCTACTGCTGGAATAACTGTTTTGAGAACTTGGTGTAAAGGTCTTTGAGGGCCTATTTGTCGCCGGTCATTCGGTATTCCGTGATAATAAGTTGGCTGGGACTATTGCAGGTAATACCTACCAGGTAATCGGTCAGGGAAAACAATGCGTGAATGGTGTGCGATCATAACTGTCGACAAGTTATTTGAGTGAGTATTGAGTTAGTTTCGAGTAAGAGCGACCTTCTGGTAATAGGTTGTGGTATTGGGTTATTTTGGTAATAGGTTACCGGCGATTCGGGAACTTTGAAGCTAATTTCTATGCAATTCACATTATGAAGCTGTAATTTGGTATATATCCTCCTAAGGACTTCAACTTGAGGCTGCCCAGGCCCCTGATCAGCTCAGAAGCTCCTGAAGCTAATTTCTATGCTATTCACACTATGAAGCTGTAATTTGGTATCTAGCTTCGGTAGGGCTTCAACTTGAGGCAACCCAGACCCCTGATCAGCTGAGTGGATCCTAAAGCTAATTTCTATGCTATTTACACTATGAAGCTGTAATTTGGTATATATCCTCCTTGGGACTTTAACATGAGGCTGCCCAGGCCCCTGATCAGTTGAGTGGCTCCTGAAGCTTATTTCTGTTATTCACTCTATAAACCTGTAATTTGATGGTAGCCTCCTTAGGACTTCAACTTGAGGCAACCCAAATCCCTGATCAGCTGAGTGGATCCTAAAGCTAATTTCTATGCTACTCACACGAGAATGGCTGCTACAGCTAATTGCGATGTTATTCACTCTATGAAGTTGTATTTGGCATGTAGCCTCCAGAGGACTTACACTATAAGCAGAAAGAAAAGGGGGGTGACGACGTGGCTAAAACATGTTCCATGCTTATAGAAATTCAGCCATAAGGCTCAAAACGACTCGGGAAGAGGGGAACAGGGTATTCAATTAAGTAGTTGTGATGCCCTAATTAACACTAATTCTTGAAGTTCAAAAGCTGACTAAACAACTACTACCACTTCGGAGCTTATCACACTCCAATTTTACTTCAATTTTTCTAAGAAACTGGCCCAAACAGTTCTTCAAATATCAACATTTCCAATCACGATTCTAACAAGTTGCAAGTCGGTAAAAACCAGATTTCATGAGCATTGACCAAACGTGGTCGGTTCGGGGTGTGGTACGAGATGGGTGAAAGGGGAACGAAATTTAAAATGCAACACATGACCGAGTGCAGAACCAGAAATCGACTGTAATTGGATGTGTTGAATTAAAATTATTAAATAGGAAATTATTAAATTATTTATCTCACATCCATAGAGAAAGAGAGCCGACGATAGGGCGTAGGGAAAAACTATAAATCAGGCTTTAACAGGTGCAGAATAATGAAATATTCCAACGGAAGTCGGAGAAATATTGTTACATAATGCATGGAAGATGGAAGAGGCTCGACAATAGTCGCCGCTCGGGATATTCTTCGCGAGGGAGCAAAAAACCTCGGGAGCGTTGATTATTCTGATCGCCTCCCTTCAAAGTGCTAATGAGAAGGCGAAATCTTGAGGGCCTCGAAGCCTTTTTGTTGGAAGACCGACGAGGCATTGGTGTTTTTACCGTGCGAGGTGAGCAAAAATTCATCAAGGATTCCGGTCCGGGAACTTCTCCCGCGCCGTTTAGATCATAATTGATCCTGGAAAGATGCAGCATTGAGAGCAACACCTCGGAAAGGGGAAACGTCTCCGACTGTAGTTTTCGGAGCAAGCCGACCCGCTCGGATGTCGAGCATTCCCTGAGCTCCAGAGCTTTTTGCCGGGTTCCCCCAAGAGGTTCCGGAGGCCTTAAGAAAAGCCCTTGGGAAGGACGAGTCGTCTGCGGGGCGGATGGCGTGTTTATTCTAGAAGTGCGAAGAATGTCATTAAAACTCCGACCGTTTTGAAAGAGTCCAAAGCGTATAGGAGAAGGCGAAAGGTGGTGTAGCGAGGCAGGTCGTTGTGGACAAAAAGAAGCCTGGTCCCCCCCGCTGTGCAGGGGCCGGGCTGTCTGGCACTGCTCCTCCGGCCTTTACTCCGTCATTTCCACCATCTCCAACGTCAGGACACGGACTAACATCAACCGGATCCATCTCGTGCCTTCAGTAATGAACCATCTAGTTTAATATCTAATATAACACAGCGAAGAGATCCAATACCACGAATTGTACAAGAAGCTACACATCATCAATCTCCTGTCACATCATGGATGAAAAATGTAAAAAAAAGTAACAAACACAAACTACTCTACCCAAACAGGTCGACTTTTTTTATAGTAGGTCTCACCGAAAGAATCGAAAGAAAATATTCGATATTCCTGAGTACTCAAATGAGTACCTTTTCGAGACGTTGGACTTGAATGAATTCAGCTACCCTAATACTATTCAGAGGTTTACTTTTATAGTGTGCCTATGTAGGCACACTACCTACATAAAATGGGCGATTTAAACAAAAATTCTGATTTTTTGTTTAAATATGGTAAAACACCGTGTGACACCAAAAATGTGCTAATTCAGCACTGGGTTCTGCTTTGAGAAATGGTTTTTGTGCTTATGTAGCGGCGATGTTTTGGAGGTAAATTATTAAATATCGAGTTAATAAATAATATTTCATAATAATTATTAATAATGAAGCATAAACATTATTAATAACCAACAATAAATACTAATAATTTACACTACTTGATAATAATTATTATTACCTATTAATAATCAATCATAATTCATAATAATAATTGATCTATCATTCAGTGATCTAGACAGAAGGGTAATCTGCATAATGAAGATAATAAACCGTTGTGTCAAGAATTTGCAGAGTTTTTCTACTCCATCTCTACATCCACCCACAATATAAATTTTATGTAAGGGTGGGTGGGAGGGAGGGGGAGCAAACAACTCACTCATCAACCACCCACATCTGCTCGCTTTCCTCCGTCCCGCCCACTTTAACCCACAATTTAAATTTTGACGTTGGTCTGCATCATGTGTTAGGTACATTGTACTAAAAAAATCCATATAAGAACAAATTTTCGAAAGAATAGATAACTGATTTTATGTGAAATGTATCCATTTTACTGGTTTTTAACAAATTTTGTCTTCTTTTCTGCCGAGTAACACCTCAGAAAGTCCTTCAGTTTGAGAACGGAATAGGATAACGCAATTCTGACTTCACCATCGTGTTCAGCGTTAATAAAACCTTTAAAATCTGGTATTTTGGGACTGTTTAATTTTGGGGAATCATTGGTAATGTCCCCCCCCCCCCCCACTCAGAGTGGCGCGATTCTGCACATCTAAAACTTGGCTTTTGGATTACCTTGTGATTTACTCGGCAAAGAAGGGACATCCTGTAAAATGGAGACATTTTACATAAAACCAGTTACTTCTTTGAAAACTCGCTCTTATAGTCATGCTGCTTGATTGTGGATTTTTTTTCGCATTACAGTACAGCTTTTTTCAGGATTTATAAGAAGTTTGACCACGCAAATCGGAGTGACAACAACGAGCGACGGTTGTCACTTTCGAATACATAATTTCGGGAGCTATGAAATCAATTCCTTGCTCCATGTTTTCTTTTCTTATCTACTCAACATTACCGGCACCTTTTCTAATCTGTACACACAGCACTTCGAAATGGGCGTATCTCGGAGGGGAATCAATGTTTTGAAGAAGAAGAAAAAAAACAGGATGTCTGAAAAGCGAAGATAGAGACCCGTACGGCACCCCGGCCGAGTGTGCTGACATAAGAAATTCGAAGAGTCGAACCAAACTGTACCGAACGAATTGAATATTGCCACGGATCATCGGGCTCTCGAGAATCCCGCGAAAACGCCCGACCCCCGCCCGCCAGATGACAACCTGAAAACCCCCGAAGAGGAAAACATGATGGGAAAAGCCTAAATTTTTTTTTCTCCTTCATTCTCCCCAAGAAAAGGCTGCCTTATTCTTCTTCATCTCGTCTTGTTCACTAAACCTTCAGAAGAAGGACGAGCGGAGCGGTGGAAGTGGCGGTGGGGACGCTAACTAGATGACAATCCTTTTCTTTCCCGCCACCCATCCGTCCCGGAGGACCAAAACCTTCCATATTTCAATGGTGATTTCCACGCTCATAGATCGTTTTCTTGATCCTTCTTGGCGAGGCTTGAAAAAGAAAAGAAAAAAAAAGAAGAAAAATCCTACGACCAGAATCCACCTCGCCCACACCCCGAGATCCCCCATGACGCCCGATAACGGGTTAAGAGTTTCTGGTCGAGGGAAACACCCTCCCGCCCTCCTCCTCCTCCATCTAGAAGACATTGATTCACCATCAAGCCGTTCACACGTTTTCTTTTCACATCCTGATAGATTTTTCAGGAATCCCACTTGTTCGACGAATTCGCTACGGAAAAAGGCCGCGGAACCCTCTTCCCCAATTCTGGTTGCAAGCCGTTTTTCAACTTCTCCCTAGTCCGATCGTCTATTAGATTTTTCAAAAGGCGCTTTTCCTTCTGAACGTCAGGTGACAAGCGAGTCCGGTGAAGGAGCATCATGGAAATGTTGATAATTGGAAGGAATCAACTGATTGAGGTGATCCGGTTCGGAGTGGCAAAAAAAAAAACAATCCACAGCCATATAGCATGGCTATAAGAGCAAATTTTCGTAGGAATAACAGGTTTTACGTCAAATGCATCCAACAAAATCAGAATTGCGGTATCTCATTCCGTTGTCAGATTAGAGCAGATGAACCGTGGAGATCATCATGAGAAACCACCACGTTTCTTCATCTTCAAAGTGCACCAGTTTGAATAAGATAAGATTAAGAATAAGATGAGATATCGCAGGGTGAAAAAACATTCAAACTGTAGGTACTGTCATACCTGAAGGACTTGTACACTCAAGATTCGCACTTAAAGTACCTGGGGGAGTTTGTTTAGTTGTGGATGTGTGGATGCCCGATGTTTTATAGAGCTGGGTTATGTGAATTGTGCCTAATTAAATATATGTGTATCTTTTAGTTGCTGAAAGTATCCTTTAGCTTATTAAGTAAAATCATTCAAATAATGTCTGTGCATAAGAAAAAACTCGGAAAAAAACAACAAAATTGTAGAAAAAAATTGTACTATTATTGTCTTTATCCATGGTTCATATTATTACCATTATGGTTCTTTCTTGAATAGGTATTATATATTATACTACAAGTACGTCAACTGGTCCCTGGATGGGTCTATGACTTTAGGGACGGAAATGAAATTAGTGTAGTCGTAATTGTGTAATGTGTAATTTTAAATATGCACCCTGTATGATTTCCTTTGTATGAAAAATGTTTTAAAACAGTTTTTTATTTCTCCTGAAAATTTAGGAAAAATGGTATTGGCAGTGTTTCTACTTAAGCGACGATGTGTCAGCTATGATGTGTTTTTCAACTAGATTTTATTGCTAAAAGTGGTAAGTGGTAACTGAAAAGGTGACATAATATTATTTTGTTACAGGTTTCTGATAAATTTCTAGTAAAAAAATCTGTATTCATATTCATGAAGTGAACTGACCACAATGTAAAACTATTCGGAATGTGGACGTGAGGAGTGATGGTGGTGCGGCGGTGGGGGTTTGGTTCACGGTGACGTTTTTTGATCATTGATTCCAACCTAATCAACTACATCTTATTAAACAACCACGTTTTGCCTATAGCGAATTTTTGAGGCCAGACTACCTACCATATAGAACTGTTCTATATCAGTTCTTTATCAGTTCACCTATCTACATGAGACACGCTCAGAACCGAGTATCACGTCAACTGACCATGGTTGCACGACTAACTGGCCCTCAGTTGATGCGGATATACGACTTGTTGACCCCTCAAATCTCTGTTACGATTATTGTAACTAACTATGGTCCAATACTTACCGACATTATATAGGTAAAACCAGGTGTACCGAGTCCATTTATGGGAAAAAAAGAAATCCGAAATTTAGGAGTTTCGGTCTTCTGGGGGTTGTCTCACAGTTTGCCTCCTGTGAGGGAAAACACAACAGCCGAACTCAAAATCGGCTGATAGATTCAAAACTAATCCGAACATAATCAAAACCTTGGCATAAGTAGTACGACAACCTGTTGCACTACAGAATTTTTTGACGTTTTAAAAAAATATATATACATATGTATATTCTTTTTTTCTCCCATTCACCAGACAACCTGCGTTGCTCACCCTTTTTGGCCCATCCCAATTCGTCATATTTCCTCCTCTCCCCTTGTCACGCAATTAGTGGGACGTACATATTATAACCGAGTCGTCCTTCCCCATCGTGATTAATTAAATGTTAAGCGTTTTCTCTCATTTGCATACCAACTCGACAAAGAGAAAAAAAAATGAACAGAAAAAAAAGGCCTCCCTCCGTCGGAGCATAGAGTTCATTGGGACACATTAATTCGTCTCTTGTTAAGAGACGCGAAGGGGGTTGGAATATTTTTATTTTTCAGGTTTTTTTCCATCTGCTCCGTCCCTGTGTTAGACTCCTCTGTTTTCTTTTTACGAACATTCCTCCATAAATTATCAAATTATCTCATACCTAGATTTATGGTTCGTTAGCTCTTGAAGCTCTTCGGCGCAAAAAAGGTTTGTGTTCGTTGAAGAACTTGGCGACGAGGCGGAGGGCGGGAAAGGTATTAATATTAATACTGATTTGCGCTGTGTGTGAACCAACATAGTGTTCAGGGTACACGTTTTTTGGCATCATCAGCACACTCAGCTCGTTACGTGCAAATGATACATCATACAGAAACTTTTTACGTTAGACATCGTCGTTCAAGTTCAAGTATGGTTTATCTCACTTATATCAAATTTTACTGAAGTAGCAAAAAATTATATCACCCAGTTTGAACATTTCATCAAACTTACCTATTCATATATTTCCTACCAATAATGGTCTCCCCAAGCAGTTACGAAGGACATCCAATTTACATGCCTTCAAAGTGAAACTAAAGGAACATTATAATTATATATTAATGATCACAACTATTGTAATTTTATAATTATACGTATTGAGTTAATAATGTACTAGTATACTCCTCCCTTCAGCACAAGCTCTGCTTACAGAGGGGGCATTTACAAATTCTAATTTTACTTATTTACCTAGCAGTGAAAATTCTCGTACATTTACAGCCGACAATGTACTCGTATTAGAATTTTAACACAAAACCGGAGTTTTAGGATGAGTAAGGCGTTGATCTTACTAAGAATTTTGATTCTGTAAACTAGTTGGAAGACGAACTTTCCCTCATTTCTCATTAATTTTCTCGTTTTTTTTTTGTTTATGTTTTTAAGGAGGTAGACTAAATCATGTAGAAAAATCTACAGGCATGCAACATGGCTATATGAGCGAATTGTCGAAGAAATAAATGATTTTAAGTAAAATGTGTCCATTTTACTGGTTTTCTAACAATTTTGTAGGTACCTCAGTTTATAGATTCTTCAACGTTGAACACGATGGTGAAGTCAGAATTGCGATATCTCATTCTGTTATCAGATTAGAGCAGATGAACAGTGAGGAACATCTCGAACAACACCCACGTTTCTTCATCTTCAAAGTGCTCCAATTTGAGAACGGAATAAGATATATCCATTCTGATTCACTAACGTGTTCAGCATTACAAAAAACCCTTGAAAATGAGGTATCGCTTGTAAGACTTTTTAATTTTTGGAACGCATAGGTGACTTCCCCTCCCCCCTCCGCCAACCACCCCAATACACCCCATAGAATTGCCCGATTCTGCCCATCTACGAACTTAGTTTTTCGATTGCCAATACAGATTTTTTGTGTAAATTTGACCTTTTATCCCAATTCTATGGAATGACACAGAGGAATGACACTTCCTACATAATCAGAAACCTTGATTTTAGCAAATTTTCGAAGAAATGGGAGCTATTGCACTCGGAAAACGTTCATAACTTTCCGTTCCTGACCTTAGAATTCATATTTATATATTATATAAATATATATGTACATATGATTTTTGCTCTCTTTTGAGAGTGAATCCTAAGGTCTGGAACGGATTTTGGTATTATCGACTTGAACGACGATATATTCGTATCTGGTTGATGTACAAGGACTTGGACTTAACTACATCTTTTGCTGTATGTAGGAGAGGGTTTTCTGCAGTAGAACAAATATTTTGCGTGAAGTGTCCCCTTCAGTGTCATCAGTGTGTACATGATAATTATTGTACAAATACACTACTCGTACATGTACTGGCCTCATTCACGGTAAAAGGTTTGAGCCCATGTTGCAATCAGCAAAGACGCTGATCCGTTGGTCAACGCACATACGAACCTAATAGAAAATAATGAACTGAATAACCGCTGAGTGCCCCCTTCAAATATTCATAATTACGGCCAAGCGCATGTCGTTGCATCAATCTTCGCCACTCATTAGTTTTTTTTCGGTATGCGTAGCTTATTAATATTGAACGGAAGGGTAACCCGGCCAGAACATATCTGTGGGGTACGAAGTAGGTAGTTGAGCGACCCTCGAAATTCCTCGGGCTCAAAAACAAATCATGGTTTTTTGACTTCTGGGTCGAGAAAGTGTACGAAATTGAGTGTTTGTAGTCGTACGACGTGAAAATTATCAAAGTTTTGAATCAACGTCCCTTCGAAAACGAAGCAAATCGTGAAACATTTTCGAAGGTTAATGAAACGGAAAGAAACTCAATCCGGCGACGACGAGTCCCATACAAACCTGCTCTGATTGAAATTGGTCTCTAGGCTCGTAAAATTGTTGAAACTTCACAACAATAAAATTATTGCGAACGAGTCCGAACAGAACGCGGTTCTCCAAGAGCCACTGGATGACGGTTTCATGGCGGAAAGTGAACTGTTTACAAAATATCCGCATTGTGTCCACACCTTTGCCAGCGGTGCGTGGAAGGCAAACAAGCAAGTGTGTACTGTAAAGAGCTTTGAGACGTGTAACTAAACATTATTATGGCGTTGGTATTTTTTTCTTCATTTTCTTCTCGTTATTTCTGCCTAGTTAGCGCTTCCTACGGGTTGGTAGATCTTGACTGAGTTTTGACTTGATCGCAGACCGTGTTTTGTCTGTAGGTGCCACCGCGCAATGAAAAGGTTGCAGATTGAACTGGATGAATTCCGTTTCGTTATTTTATTTATTTATTTCGTTAACTCCTCATAACCTCACGAGTCAGTGGAGAGATCTGATTGTCAGAGCAGAGCCATGCGGGAGTGGCAGGCTTGGGATATAGCACCAACAGTTGTTCCTAGCAGAGTCAGTACCTTCCGCTCGATGACAACATACTTACAGTAACTGTAAGTTCTGTTTTCTGCTGTAACTCCGCCAGGATCACACATACTTGAATGTCTTACGTACACAACAGATCATTTAGCAGATTTTTAGAGAAATTCAGCCACACGATTATGACACAGAAATGACCTAGCCCTCCCTCAGTACCTTACGCTCGATGACCACATACTTACAGTAACTGTAAGTTCTGTTTTCTGCTGTAACTCCGCCAGGATCACACATACTTGAATGTCTTACGTACACAACAGATCATTTAGCAGATTTTTAGAGAAATTCAGCCACACGATTATGACACTGAAATGACCTAGCCCTCCCTCAGTACCTTACGCTCGATGACAACATACTTACAGTAACTGTAAGTTCTGTTTTCTGCTGTAACTCTGCCAGGATCACACATACTTGAATGTCTTACGTACACAACAGATCATTTACCAGATTTTTAGAGAAATTCAGCCACACGATTATGACACAGAAATGACCTAGCCCTCCCTCAGTGAAGACTCACGTCATCCCGAAATTCAACTGGTGGTGTGTTATGTTCTGAAATGCAGGGACAGTTTGGTACAGCTCTGAACTGGCACAGCGATCGAACCTCAAGTATTTAAACGTTTTAATGATAGAAATCCCACTGATCTGATGCTCTTTGAATTTCAATACCTGCCCGTCGAAAACTCCGACGAGTTTTGTCAATGTTTACCGAATTGTTAGTGTTTGTACTATTGTTGGTCATTTAGTGCAACTTTTAGTTTCGAAGAAGGCGCAATCCGTGGTTCTTTTGAAACGAATATTTCAAGAAACGAGACGGTAAGAAGTCTATTGACGACTAATTGGCAAAAGGGGGTTTTGCAACTGAAAAACCGTTTTTGAGATTATTCCCCTTGATTAGAGGAGAATTTTCTTGGAATCCTCCTTCAGAAAGGACCGTACACAGTTGAAAACGGAGAAGAAAAAAATGAAAAGAAAGAAAAGAAACTAGAGAGCAGGATTGGGAAAAAGCTTTCATTCGGACGGTAAAAGGTGGCTTCGCCCGTCGAATAATGGGGGAGAACTCTGGTCCACCTGTACAATAGGCAAACTGGGCGACCATTGTCCATGAGTTGGGAAGAAACAAGGGGCCCTCGCTGCCCAGGTGGGTTCATTGTGGACGAGGTCCTTCGGGAGATCCCTTCGTGGGGCCCCTCCACAAAAGGCGTTAATGCTCCTGGAAAGGGCCCCCGTAGGAAATTCTGTGTTTACCTTGAGCTGTGCTTTTCCCATGGGCGTGTTGGGAGGTTGAGTCCCAGTGGAAGGTGACGGAAACCCGGGGAAATCCATCTTCGACCATTTCCGTCCCTCAAAAGAGGTTTTTTTGGGGGTTTTCGGCAGGAGGTATTTGAGTTAAGTATTTAATTAACGAGTTATTCTGTCCCACAATCTCTGGGGATTTGGCCGTCCATCCAACCTCGCGACTCCTGCGACCAGAAACAATATCAGGGCATTTTCGAAGAAAAGGAAGCTATTCGACGTTCTCGAAACGATACCGCCTACCTACTGAAGTGAGAATTTCGGCGAGTGGGAGATTGGCGGTCTTTTCCCGGAACATACAAAAGAACATGAGCGATATCAGTTCTACTGCCATAACTGCTCTATCTATTGATTTGTCCGTAAACTAAAAGAATGAGAGAGAGGAGAGAGAGAACGGATTTCTTTATTGTCTAGATACAATTAAGAAAAACACAATTGTCGTATGTTTCTTAATACTAAACAGTAGAATTTAGGTACTGTTTAATATAAAATCGTACAATAAAATATGGTGTTGATAAATGAGGTACAAGACAAAATTACATTCTCATATAGGAATCACCGTCAATTGATTTTCAAGCTGCACAGTCATGTCGAAATACCCAGAGAAGGAGTATGGAGTCAATTTAATGAGGAAGCGTTTCAGTTTGTTCCTAAAAATGATTGGATCTAGTGTTCCAATTTATACTATTATACCTATTATACTTAATCGGAAAAGATAAGGTTCACAATCTCACCTATTTGTTATGAAAATTAAAATATATGTGTACATTTTTCATAGTTCAAGTTTGTTGTTCATCGCTCACCTTTCAACACTGCATTTGTATAGGTATCTTGGCGTAACTTTTATAGTTTTGACATTTTATGTCTTTACTATGGCACATAACTCAAAAAGTGTGACATTACGGTGTGATGAAGAAAGCGTTATGAAAAATTTCTAATGATTTTCACGTACAACCGATTAACGAATCAACGAATTAACGAATGCTACGGAACTTTAACTTCGCCAGTTATCATCGTACAAAAGTCGTTCACCACTCGTTGGATAGCTCTCGATTTACCTAACCATATTACGTTAACCACTGCGGAGTGCGTGGCCGACAAGCTGCGGTATGAGCGTGATTGTTTAAATAATTGTTTACACACAGGTGATCATTCTCAATAATTTATATTGTCAACACGAATGCAAGCTTCATATAAGTTTCTGATGGGAGGGGGCGCAAAGACATAAAATGTCCCTCGTGGTTGCGTACTTGTACGAAAGCTGTACCCACCGTTTGTGTTTTACATAGTTTTTGACATTTTCATGTCTTTGCTTTGGCACATAAACTGAAACGGGAAAAATTTGTTCCCTTGATTCACCCTTTCCCTCAGATCACGTCAGAACACAAGCGACCGGCGGGTCATTACGTCAGAGCCTATGACGCACGAGCGTATGACGTAAGACGGCTGGCAGGAGGCCAACTAGTACGTCAGAGCCTATGACGCACGAGCGTATGACGTAAGACGGCTGGCAGGAGGCCAACAAGTACGTCAGAGCCTATGACGCACGAGCGTATGACGTAAGACGGCTGGCAGGAGGCCAACAAGTACGTCAGAGCCTATGACGCACGAGCATATGACGTAAGACGGCTGTCAGGAGGCCAACAAGTACGTCAGAGCCTCTGACGCACGAGCGTATGACGTAAGACGGCTGGCAGGAAGCCAACAAGTGCGTCAGAGCCTATGACGCACGAGCGTATGACGTAAGACGGCTGGCAGGAGGCTTACTAGTGCGTCAGAGCCTATGACGCACGAGCGTATGACGTAAGACGGCTGGCAGGTGGCCAACAAGTACGTCAGAGCCTATGACGCACGAGCGTAGGGGGCGCAAAGACATGAAATGTCCTCGTGGTTGCGTACTTGTACGAAAGCTGTACCCACCGTTTTGACATTTTATGTCTTTGCTATGGCACACAAACAAAAAAAATCGTCACGAAAATTGTTGACGAAAACTAACTTCCTCATTTTTCAACCCATGAAAATCGTTCACCACTCGTTGGATAGCTCACGATTTACCTAACCATATTACGTTAACCACTGCGGAGTGCGTGGCCGACAAGCTGCGGTATGAGCGTGATTGTTTAAATAATTGTTTACACACAGGTGATCATTCTCAATAATTTATATTTTCAAGACGAATGCGTGATTTATATTTTCATAATTTATGATGAACCTTTCAATTAAGTATAACAACTACGCTACTGAGGTAGGTGATGTAGTATAGTTCGAAGGCCCTTGAATCCCTTCTTTAAAGACATAAAATGTCCCAATGTGTTGCAGACTCGTATGCAAGCATTTGATTTAGTTATGAGGATTTACACTTCTGATGGTGAATTGTGGTTGGAATTTATACTGAATTTTTCTCGAAGTTTTGGATATGAAATTTTGTTTAATACCTTTACGAGTTTTCTTGGTCGGTTCTATTTCATTTGAATTTCGTTGTTATAATCTCAAATTAGCCACCAATCGCACCATTCTTGTACTGACAATACCACCTATCAGAGTTAGATTTGGTTTCCAATACCACGTACGACCCTCATACTATGAGGGTTCTCGTGTTCAAGAAGTCACTTCTAAGGAATTATTTTTCCAAGTTGAAAAGGTGAGAAGTCCGCCGACTGATACTGAAACGCCAAGGGGTTCGCGAGTGACAAAAGGTTGGGAACCGCTGGTCAAGATCATAAATCAGTTGTTTATTCAAAAATTCGCTCTTATAGACATGGCTGTGGATTTTTTGTTTTTTTCCCCTACGATGTTCTCAAATCACGAGTATTGATTCACCGGCTGCTTCAAAATTAAGATAAGTCCTGTTGGGAGGACGTCGACGTATCACAATTACGGAGTGGAAATAGTCAAACAAAAACGCCATGCAGCACAGTAGACGGGCTCGGGGAAATAAAAGGAAAAGGCTGATGCGATGATTACAGAACAAAACTGTGATCAACCTTTTCCGATCGTGTATGACGGACTAAGGAGGCTTTGTTGAGGTGGCGAGCCAAAGAGAGAGAAGATGGTCTTTGTAAAAGGAGACACCTGCACGACTCGGCTTTAATCACTTCTAGAACTCTTCGGGACGTTCTTCGCCTCTTCTTCTCAATTAGGAATTATTTGAGGACGGCCGTTTTTTTATTTTTTATTTTTTTTATTTGCGGCTCCTTCCCGATCCTTTTCCGCTTCTCCCTTCACCACCGTCATCTCGAGGGCAGCGCCCACTCAGTTGAGAATCTTCACTGGGGTCCTTTTTCTTGTTTGATGCTGAGTCAGGAAGATGAAGTGCGTTCCCATGGGGTCATTGTTGGACGGAATGCTGTGGTGCCGTAGACTGCGCGGCGCGGACGAGGCCTTCGTACAGTGGAGAACCCCGTTTCCCCTTCGAAGAAACCATATTTCCACATGTTACCATCTGGGAAAGCCGCTTTGCACGCGATATGCGAACGCTTCGAGGGGACGTTAACGGTTTCGCGTTGCCTTGTAAAGAGACCTCTTGTCTGATTAGGTCGAGTTGAATTGTGGGAACATGAATCCAAATTGGGAGCCTTCGACGGACTCCGTCGGCTAACAGACTCTGCTCTAACGAGAACATGTTGGAACAATCGAACTGCGCATCTTGACAATAAAAACGCTGCAAATTCTTCCAAAACGGTTTGTTCCCTCCTGTTTAGATCAATGTTCTCTGCGCAATACCCTTCAAATAGTCGTACTAATGAGATAGAATGGTGTGATTATTAAATCTGCCGTCGAAAGAACAACCGCAGACATGAATTTTGGCTTTTTTACCGAATATTCGAAGAAAAGGATTTTTTTCGGACCAAAATTTTTAAAACTCAAATTTCCGAAAAACTTGTGTACTTGTACCAAAATCCGTTCCAGACTATCCTGAATTCACTTCCAAAATACACCAAAAATCACAATATAAAAGACGGAGTAATCGACTGTTGCGCTTCCTCCACGTCCATCGTTACAACGTCGACAGAGTTAGAAGGAAGAAAACTCTGCAAATTCTTGACACAACGGTTTATTATCTTCCTTGTGCAGATCACCCTTCTGTCTATACCAGACTGTATTGCAAATCGGCACCATACCATATTCTCACCGTACTCATACCATACCATACGAATTTCTTTCCTATCATACCATACTGTATTATACCAAATCATACATACAATAATATACCATACCATACTCATACCATGTCATACAAACCGAGTGAATAATGAAATGTCATCCATTTCAGACCTATATTTAAAATTTCAAGTATCTAGCTCATCATCAACATTTAATTTGGTTAAACAAATAGGTATTATTTAAACAATTTTACAGACAAGAAACCGAGTGAATATTGCATTGTGATCCAGTTCTGACCTACATTTAAAATTTCAAGTCAATAGCTCATCATCAAAATTTAATTTGTATTATTACAAAAAGGTATTATTTAAACAATTTTACAGATGAGAAACCGAGTAAATATTGCAATGTGGTCTATCCCCGACTCACGGTTAAAATTTCTAGACTGTAGTTTACCGGGAAGATGTATAAAGGTAGTTTTATTCTGGGCGTCTGGGGGCTGGGTCACATAACGGCCGTTTTCGACGCGAAAGTTTAGTGTTTTTCCTAAAACTTTGCGCGGTCACTGTGAACGAACGGCTGGTCGCACAAAAATCCAATTGGTCTTAAAAGATTCGTAATTTTTAAGGTCATTCAAAAGTGAACTCAAAATCACACCGTTCCATTTGAATTTTTAGAGATATGACATTGTCGAAATTTCAAAGTTCGTTTTGAACCCCTTCCCCTTGACCTAGGGTTATGAAAATTTTCGAGGATCATTGTGGGGCTGGTCCAAACCCAGAAACCAAATTTCGTAATTTTAGCTCAACGCTAACTGGGCAAAGTGGCACGGACGGCGGACGGCGTACGGCGTACGGTGGACGGCGTACGGGTGACGGACGGATTTTTTTTTTATTCGATTTTCTGAATCTACGTATCTTGAAACGTAAACCAACAAATTTTGAGGGGGGGTTAAAAAAATTTTTTCTTTGGGCGATTCCAATGGTTCATTATCGAAGATAATAAACCAAAATGGAGCACCCACATGGATAATGTGGATCCTGATCGGCATATTGTGTGTGGACATTAGGGAAGCATCCTGTGTTCAGTTTTCATATTTCGTTTCAAAAATATTTCAACATTTTCACTTGATTTTCACAGTTGGTACTGTCCTGGCCCTTAAGCCGCGAATAAACCAATCCGGGAAACACCTGGTTCAAACAAGACACGTTTTACTTTACGTAGAGACGAAAAAGAGGTATTTCTGAATATAAAATTTGGATGGTTAGTTGGAATTGTTATTGACATTTTATGTCTTTACTAGGGATGGGTATCGATATTCGATATATCGGAAATATCGATATCTGGGCCAGAAATATCGATATTTTCATATCGATTAATGCCGTCCCCGATATCCTTGATATCGATATAGTCTTCGCGATATATCGTTATATTGATTTTGATATTTTTCACGCGTTCACGTACCAATTCAGCCAATATGCTGAAAGCATTCATTATTCATTCAATTTGTAGGAATAATCCCTATAAGGTAAAAGTAGAAGAAAGGCTTTTTTGTGTCTGTTCCTCTTCGTTTCGTGTGTGTGAGAGCTTTTTTCCTTCACGATTCCGTTTGCAATTTCCGTGAGCAAGAAATTAGAGAAAAGCACACACACTTATTTCTCTGAGCCATGTGAACATAGTAGATTGTAATTTATTGTACATTCGAATTTTGTCATTTGCCATCTTCACAGTTCTAACTCATTGCGTGCTATATTGATATTCGAGTGCGCTTTATTCCCACGATGGGTTCCAAAAGTGCAATTTGGGAGCACTTTCAAAAAATGCACAACAACTTGGCCAAGTGTCGTCATTGAGGTGTTCAGATAAAGACAAGCGGAAATACGTCAAACATGAAGTCACTCATTGAGCACATTCACCCAAAAATTGGTCCCAGAAAACGCTCACATGATTCCTCTGAATCTCCTGCACCTGGTCCGTCGACTTCTTCTAGTTCTAAATATCGTTTTTTTTTGGCCGATATATCGATATTATCGATATTTCTTTGGCCGATATGTCGACATATCGATATGTTGTCGAGAGAGACCCGTCGATATTGGATATCGATATCTTATACTCCGATACCCATCCCTAGTCTTTACTCTGGCACATAACTCGAAAAACGTTACACAAAAAAAAAGCGTCACACGAAATCTTCACGAAAATTTCTGATGATTTTCGCTTACAACCGATTCTTTGCTACGGAACTTTATCTTCGCCAGTTATCATCGTACAAAAATCGTTCTCCACTCGTTGGATAGCTCTCGATTTACCTAACCATATTACGTTAACCACTGCGGAGTGCGTGGCCGACAAGATGCGGTATGAGCGTGATTGTTTAAGTAATTGTTTACACACAGGTGATCATTCTCAATAATTTATATTGTCAACACGAATGCAAGCTTCATATAAGTTTCTGCAAAGACATAAAATGTCCAAATGTGTTGCAGACTCGTATGCAAGCCTTTAGTTTTTGACATTTTCATGTCTTTGCTTTGGCACATAAACTGAAACGGGAAAAATTTGTTCCCTTGATTCACCCTTTCATTTAGATCACGTCAGAACACAAGCGACCGGCGGGCCACTACGTCAGAGCCTATGACGCACGAGCGTATACGTCAGACAGCTGGCAGGATGCCAACTAGTACGTCAAAGCGTATGCCGTAAGAGCCTATGACGTCAGATGGCTGGCATGATGACGACTAGTACGTCAGAGCCTATGACGCACGAGCGTATGACCTCAGACGGCTGTCAGGAAACCAACTAGTACGTCAAAGCGTATGCCGTAAGAGCCTATGACGTCAGACGGCTGGCAGGAGGTAAACTAGTACGTCAGAGCATATGACGCACGAATGTATGACGTCAGACGGCTGGCAGGAGGCCGACTAGTACGTCAGAGCCTATGACGCACGAGCGTATGACGTCAGAGAACTGGATGGCTAGGTGATCGGGTGGTAGCAGAGGGAGGTGGTGATGACGTCAGAGGGGCCTGAGGGAGGCAGATATCTGAAACCCCCATTTCTTCCTCACAACTTTAGTGATCACCGTGAAATTTCCTAAAGGACCTCCGAGTTTCAGTTTGTTTTTCATGTTCTGTAGTATTTCTTTTCTTTTTACTATGAATTTTTCAATGTTTGTTGCACATTTGGGTATTCTGCGGTTTCAAACGATTTCGACCAATTTTCCATTAAAAAAAAATTAGGTTGAGACTGAATAAAAATATCGACTAAAATCGTCGATGATCGATTGTGGAGGCGCGATTAATCGGTGACATCGATTGTGGGCTTCCGATGTTACAATCGATGGCATAATCGATTGTGAGGGTCCGACGTCCCATTCCTAACGTAAATAGAACATTGAAATATGGCTACCTCATAAGCTGCATTGACAAAATAATCCTTTTTTAGCAGGAATTTGGTCACTCACTCTGACGAAAGCGGGGGGAAGGAAGAAGGCGGAGTGATTTTCACACGGAGGGTTTGGGGGGGAATTTGACATTGCGGACAATTGAGGGTACAATATTTTGGAAGGTAACTGTGGAAAACACTGGCGGAATGATGGATTTCTCAGCGGACCTCTAGAAACTCGTGCGGCGGGTTAAACCGGTAGGCGGGAGGTGTCGACATCCAAATCCCGGGATTGACGAGTTGTTCCGACAAAAAACGACAAACCTTGAAAATCACTTTCAACGCCTCGCCAGACCCCTCGCCGCTCGAGATATCTTCTACTCGTCTCTTTCGTATTTAAAAACAACAAAAATAAAAGAGATGTTACCTACCATTACGGAAAAAAACCCTCAAGAACCGATAGCTTTCAATCTCCTTCAGGTGATAGTAGCGGTAAAGGTGGGACATGACGCGAGTTGGCTTTTTCTATTAGACGAATGTCCTTTGGAAACTCTTCATCTACATAACCGGGCCCTGGCGCGGATAACGCTTTCGGTAAGACGCACTCAACTCCGAAAGTGTTATCCGTCTCAAAAGTAATCGGGAATCACTAATTCGGCTATTTAGATACATTTAGATACAACCATAAGTGAGAATCCGTATTTCCATTCCGGCAGTCATTTCAAACTGCCATAACTAAGAAAACGGTTGGTTTAGGTAAATGCGCGTGAAGAAACCTTAGTGGCGGTACCTCTAAAACCGAATAACGCAAACATTATTTGTGAAGTAAAAACGTTTGAGAGAATGGTCGCTTAACACAATAAAGCGCTAGAATCTCGAAATGGAGTCAACACATTATCTACCACACTCCACCGCTCATACTTCGCAAAATACCGCCTTCTTCAACTCATACACATTAGTAGATCGGCATACAAAAAGTCCTTATTTTCATACCTCATATCCAAAAAGTATAAATAGGTATCCAAAAGCATAGAGAAGCCACTAGATTTTAATTTATCTTGTTAAAGTTTTTTCTAGGAAACAAACTCTATTTTTATGTTGAAGAAGTATTTTTTAAATGACTGATATATCGCTCGTTTGCTGCAATAGTGTCATATCTCCTAATTTTATGCTTCGGGGTAGGTAATAAAAAAAAACTATTTCAACTTTGAATTTCACGAATTTCACGAAGTTATTGAAAGTTATTATTTATTAGTTATTAAAAGTTATTATTTATTTTTCTAATTTCCGAGCTTTAAAATCTGGCTTCGTGAAATTCGTTGAAATGGTTTTTTGTTCGATTACCCGGAAGCATCTAATTTGGAGATATGACCCTATTGCAGCGAAGTAGCGATTTATTCTTGAAGTTAATTTGTATGATTTATACCCCGTAAAAAAGGTAGGGAGGACTGCAAGGTCCTATTTTATGCAGGTATACAAACGTATTCAATCAATCAATCATAATTGCCAGTTCATCGGAGTGTGATGCCATGGTAACCAGTATAAAATACTGTACATTTTACAAGTTCTGAGATTAATTTCTGTCTTTCATGATTCTCCATCTTTTTCTTGTTCTTTCACCAAGTAATTTTAGTTCACAAATAAAGTTTCTTTAGTTTAACAATATTGTGTCAAGTGCAGTTGAGCGTGATCTGAAGTGCAGCTCGCGGGATTTTAGGGAGGGAATAATTACCCATAAATTCCAAAAATGAAACAGTCTGACGAGTGACACCTCATTTACAGGCAGTTACTCGGCAAAAAATGGAGACAAAACCATTTGTTATAAAACCATTAAAAGAGCGACACTTAGAACCAGGAATTTCTACGAAAATTCGCTCTTATAGCCATGCTGCATGACTGTGGTCATTATACGAAAGTCAATGTTTTAATTGGTCTTCATTAGGGAATATTTAGTAAAACTACATCGAAAACCAAAAAGAGGTACGTTTAATGAGGTACCTACTTTCATCATCTATAATATGCATTGAGAGTTTCGGTAAATTTTTAGCCGAAAATAGATCGATCTCTTCGCCTGTAAATGTATTGGCTAGTTTCATTTTCCTGCCGCTACAAAGATGCAAGCGTGGCCTACCATGTGGTCACACTTGAGTGCTCGTTGATTTTTTTCTCGCAAAACGAGACATTATTTCGAACCGAAAATCAGTACTAGGGAACTTTCATGAACAGTCCCGTTTGGCCGAAGACCAAAAAAATACCCGTTTGATATCTTCTTTTAGTGGAATTCTGCATCGATATCATGATACCGATCGCGTGTAGCGTCAATATCTTTGGGAAAACAGCTGGCCACTGAGTATGCCAACATTCGATATTGTTAGAAAACTGAATCGATTTTTGAACATCGTCGATACAAAGTCGATTTGGTTTTGGCACCACTGCTGATCGAAACCTCTAAATGCCCGCGACATTTCCCTTGGACGCGCTAACAGATTAACGAAGCCATTACATTAACCGGACATATCCGACAGTGTTGAACTTCAAATCAACTCAAAGTACGAGTTTTTCGTGATGAAACGTCTTTTGGAATCTCGTTCGGAGTATAATTTCATAGGTTTAATTAAATGAGAGATATTACGGATAATCGTGATGATGGCAACTCCAAGCACTAATGACCAATCGGTCTGTGTTTTGAAGGATCGAAAACAATTTTAATAACATCGACGCAGGATTTTTCCCAAGTTTAATCACCTGACAATTTCACTATTAAACGCTCTTCGCCGAGCATTTATTATTAATGAAGCCCCTCTCCCTCCCCGTTCCGATTGCACCTACTATAATTACTATCATTGCATAATTAGACAGTGGAGGTATGTGGAGGAGAGGAAAAAAAATTCGATGCCTACAAAAATTGATCGGACGATGTTTCTAGTTTGAGTTCCGTTCTGATGATACTGATGGGAGGAAAAAGAATAAAAATCGTACGCACGAGTTAATTACAACTTATTATCCGTCGCAGCGGGCAGGTCGAGATGGTATGGGAGTCCGGGATCACGTTTTCCAAGGGATTCCATGTGATTGGGATATGCCCCACCACCGAAGACCAACCACCAGAATTTTTAACCCCCCCGGTGTGAAAGGCAATTTTGAATAATTAGCTCAGTAAGCCGCCTGTTCCTCGGAGGCCTCGGATCGACGAGGTTTTTACTTTGTGAGAATCGGACCTCAAGAGGATTCTCATCCGGACGTCGATAGTGAAAACCGGGGTAGGTGGCGGGTAATGGAGTCAAAAAATGATGATGGGTGTCATTTGCGGTAGTAGAGTCATCTTCTTTTGAAAAGCTGAACGTTTCCACAACTCTTTAAATCATGAAACCCCAAATAAAAACGATGTTTTTCTATCCTTATTTGGATTTGCAGTGGCCTTAGCTCCATGCAGTATTTACTGTGCACAAGAGACTTACCACAATCAGCAACCTTTACTAATAACACTGCTTTTCTTGCAGTTGGAAACTCCGCTGCAGAAGCCACCAGTAAACTACAACCTGCTGTCAACAATGTCCTGAGCTGGACGAAGCAATGGAAAATGAAGTTGAGCGGAACCAAATCCATCCATAAAAACTTCACAAATCTAAAGACAGACGTAATCCCATTAAAGATTAATTCGCAAACAGTGCCATATGCGGATGAGGTGAAATCTTGGCGTGACTCTCGACTACAAGCTGAGGTGGAAAGCTCATGTAAAGAATAAATCTCAATTTAAGATTCGGGGAAATGTACTGGAAAATGTACAGCAAGTAATTGAACCAATCTGGACTTACAGGTGCTGACTGTGAAGTTGCACGAAGAGAATAATGTGGAACCTGTATATACGAACGGCTGATCTCCACAGTGACTCCCGTGTTTTATGAAATAACGTTGTTATCGGTCATCAACAGTGTCGTCCTCGTACAAGTCATTGCCAAACGGATTTTTTCAAGGCACTGCCAGATTTCTGAGAGCTCGCTCATCCATCAAAACGTCCAGAACTGACCAACATCGGTATTTTGGACCGCACACACAGGATAATGTCCGATTATGCCCCCTCAATTGTATGTCCGAGACTAGCATAAAGTCGCTTCAAGTGCAATGCTTCTTTGATTGGATCTGTCAAGAAATAGTATTCCGCTTGTGTCCTGGATGCAGCCACTGTTCGCTGCTTCTGTTACTCCCAAGTAATCGCAGCTCCTGAAATCATGAACGTTCCACTGAATGATCTACGATCAAGTGCGCAGTTTCCCAACTTAGCGTCTGTAAATCCCATCAGGGGCTGATCCATTTTCTTATAAGTCAATATCATGTCTATCGTACCCTTCAAGTATCTTAGAATTCTTTTCGCCGCTTTCCAATGCACCTCTGCATACTTATTATTGAACTGGCTCAGGCAGTTCACGGCAAAACGTATATCTGGTCTGGAAGAATATAGCTATTTAATGAATATTATATTTTTATAAAAACCGAAACCCGTATGCAACAAGTGGTCCACAACCGGTGATACACATGTGAATTTTGAACTGGAGACCGAAACTTGATTTCCCAATACTAGCCGTGGATAGCGCCACCCAAGAAAACGGAGAGCTTTACGTGGTCTGATGACGAGACAGAAGAATGATAAGGAGCTCTTAAGACAAAGTTGATATCAAGAACTGTTTTTCTCTCTGTACAGTTTGGACAGTTGGTTCACATGTTTTCGTTCCTGAAAGTAGTTGGAAATGTCATTTAACTCGTTACAGTGGTAATGACTGCAAACCATACTGGAGAATGGCGCCTTTCAATCAGCTTAATATGTCCTCAGGTTAAGACTTTGTATCTTGCAAATATGTATAACTCCACAGTGTCTTTGTTCGTTTACAGGCGCCATTGTCATGAAATCAGATTTTAGGCTACAATTTATAACTCGTTGCTATTCCACCATTTTGTACATAGCGTTTTGGCAACCCCAAGATGTCAAATTTCTTATGTTCTCTTGTACGTACATCTTGAAATATCTACGGACTCAGTCAAGTTATCAGCTACCTACCACTGTTTGAAAATATATTTCGAAATTGTAGAGGACTCGTTTTCTTTTATGGCTCAGTTGTTTGTACCAATCGCACGGAATGATGAAGGATGTTGGAAGATCAATCCCGTGTTTTCTCTATCCGGGAGTTTTTCCTTTTCTCGCTCCTATTGATATAAAGGCCTACCTAGTTGTAGTTGATTTGAAAAGATGGCGGTGATCACTCCGGGCTTAGAAGGAAAAAAAAGGAAAAAAAAACTGAATCGCGCTTTTCGGCGGGGAAAGACGGAAATTGCTCGTCAACCCGCGTTTGAAAGCTGACGAGAAAGAAAAAAAAGGGGGCTTCAATGTCGTGGAAACGAGGTAGTTTTCCTTTTGTATGGAAAACATGTGACCTTTTAGATCAGGGTGGCTGTGGGAGAGAGCTCGGTAACGCTCCGACGCCCGATTTTCCGGAAGAATCGGGAAAAATCGATCCGTCCAAGGGAAGAGCCCCTGCCACAACGTCTTTTTCCCAAGACAAGAAAGAGCTTCCAATCAATCTGTCCGTCTTAACGAGATGAGCTTTTTCGAAAGAGTCTCCAACAACAGGGGCCTTAAACCAAAAGATCGGAACACCTCGTTCACCGTATGATTCTCGGAAGACGTCCCTCCCCGCCGTCCCTCGTCCTCCGGGATGGAATGCCCTGAAGATGAGACTGGACGGAAGAAGGGAAGGACTTTGGGCCTGCGACACAAAGCGTACGGGGAATCGAGCGTAGCTGCCTTCTATAGCTCCTGATGGGTCCTTCACGGCTGGTTAGCAGCATCAGAAAAGATGGACCTGGATCGGTTACCGTAAGGGGCAAAAGGCCTCTGGTATGCTCAGCTTTTAGAAACCACTTCTCTTACCTTTTTTTTCTTCTCCTCCGACTCGCTAACTGAATAGTCCCATAAGTTTCGCCTACCACCCCTTCTCATCGCATCATCATCCCATATACTCCTCCTACATTCCGCCATCCATCTTTCATACGTCATCCATTTCTCTACACACCTGCCCACACATTGTTGAATGTTATACATTTCGAACTATTTAGTGCATAGCGATTTTTAGTAATTTCCTAAAAACCGCCAACCATGGAAACTTTGCATGGGGAATTTTACCTCATTAGTGCAGGTATACAAACATGTACGTTTCAACAAATTTCCCTGTCTGCTACATTGCAAAAGACGGAGGTGAGAATGGTCTAATAGAAATCATTCAACTTATTTGTTTAAAAAAATCTGTGCAATTGAAAACAACGTGGCAGAAGTCGAATTTTCAGACGTAAAATGTTTAAACTGCTCAAATTCGGGGCATTATTACCGCTATACGTTTATTGAATTAAATGCGGCAGTTTTCCTTATTTTCAATCAAGGAACTTTATTTCCACAATATGAAAAAGTAGAGGCCAAAAATTCATTTCAATGAACAGCAACCAGATGATACCATGGCCTACGTATAGGCCAGTCAAAATCGACAATAAATTCGCAAAAGATGTTTGATTTTTGATTTTGATCTCTGATTTTTCAGTATGTTGTTTGGACCCACTAGGGTAATTTATACTAGGAATGCAAATAAATTATCGATTTATCGAATAATCAATTTATTTTCCCCAATTAATCGATCAATGGTAATCGATCTTTAGCTACTGATTATTTAGTATTAATCGATTATTGTTACCTACTGATTAATCGGTTATCGAATACGTCAGGATTTTCAAAGAACATAAGTATGGAAGAAGTAGGTATCCTTCATTCATGGTGATATCCTGTCAATGCTTTTATTTTTAAAACGATTATTCCTTTTTTTTTTTAAATACCTACATTATAAATTTTATACCTTTATTTACATCTACTTTCATACTTCATACTTTTATCGGTTCTATTTATACCTTCAATTTATAATGAAAAACTATGTTATGCAATTTTATTAGCTTTGGCATTTTCTCATCTTCATTAGCCTTAAAATTCAACAATAGGCCTTCACCTACAGATGAAGAAAACCACCGGATTTTTAGATAGTGGGAAAGGACATAATATTCAAGAACGCAAATAATAATCACATATTATGACATAATATGTGATTATGATGTGATTATGACATTGTGATTATGATTTTGAAATAAGTACTAGATAAAATCGATCATTTCCTTTCAACTAATCAAACATCGATTAGTTCTTCATATCGATTATTGGCTTACGATTAATCACTTGAAGTTATAATCGATTATTTGGCTCCGATGTGTATCCCTAGTGTATCGTATACACTCTATACCCAAGTTTTCAATTCTAAAAATTACAAGGGAAAAGTGTAGCACTCAACAAACCGCGAAATCTTCGGACGTTTTTCATTTTTTGCTCTATATCTCGACCACCATTGTATACTTACGTTTTTGAAGATCATTAAATGTCTGAAAATCTAAATTTTCACACAGCGGAGATCTGTAAGTTAAATAAGTTACCAATTGCCGTTTTTTTATTATGCTATTTTTTGAATTTGATATCCCAAGTGATCTATAACATGAGTGTGAATCTTTTCGCATGACAACTATGTGGTATGACTGATACCGCATGAGGCATCTAGAGACAAACGTCTTCCAATTTACACCCCAGACACAGTAATAAGGTGACTCGGCGTTAAATATTTTGGAGATTTTTGGTTCATAATTTTCAATAACCCTTGAAATCGACTGAAATTTTGTTTTGCACTCCATTTTTCTTTAAACTGCAAATGTTTACTCCGTATTATTTACTGCTTTTTAAATCAACAACATGATATGCTTTAGAAATTCAATCTTAGTATTGTTTTTGGATTCTTATTCTTGAAAATAATGTTTTCAACTTTTGAAGTAGGTATCCTACATCCCTAGCCCGATATGGAGCCATCTATTGAAGACATGTCGAAAAATATCTATGACGTTTACTCTTGAACATTGTTCAGGTATATTAACGCTATATTTAAGGGAACGAGGTTTGTACGGAATACAGACATTGTTTTCTTATTTATTATTAATTTTATTATTGTAAACGAATATACGAATTGGTAGTGGGTGGGGAAGGCGTTGAAACGTGAGTAAACCCCATAGATTCAGGTCAGGGTTGTTCCAGTCGTTAACCTGATTGTGTGAATAGTTTTGAATCACGGAGCACCAGCCTGTTGATTGCTTTAAAATGATCGCTACGCCTGATGGGAAACCAATTTTTCGCCCACAACTCCATATCGAACGCGAGGGTGTTTACTAAAAAATTCCGCCGATGATTCAAAAGGTTCATTGAGTCAGCCTGTAATCATTGGATCGCCAGCCCTCCCTCATCGCGGTTCCTGGAGGCATAATCGGCCATCTGCAATGTAAAAATCCGTCTCGTCAGTCACACCTTCATTCCGCGATTTTCTATACGGCGTCATCTTGCATTTCGGTGCGCTCATATTTCACTTTAGTAGCCGAAAGCTTTACGAGAAGGAGAATTTTTGAGTTAGGGATTGAGTAAAAATATCGTTTATATCGATCATCCTTCGATTTTATCTCTTGATTCATCATGCCTACTTAACGATTTATTGGAGAATTTTATTCACTGGTTCGTTTAGTAGAATTGGTATTTCTGCCCTCCCAAAACGAGTCATTCATCTTCGATTTCGCCCGTTAGATTCAAAATGGCCTCAGCTTCAATCATAACACGGCTTCACGAGTCTAAACCTGTAGAAAACCACGAAAATTGAAAAAGAAAAGTTTGATACAGTTTGGTGGGAAGCCTGCTAAAATATTGACAGTTCCAAAAGGCGTCAATTAGTTCGTGATACCCTTCATTAGCCTGTATTA
Organism: Stenodema calcarata; assembly: GCA_963920205.1. Classification (NCBI taxonomy): domain Eukaryota; kingdom Metazoa; phylum Arthropoda; class Insecta; order Hemiptera; family Miridae; genus Stenodema; species Stenodema calcarata. Next base: position 7,072,414 of record OY986060.1, on the reverse strand, counting down.
TACATGTAGGCTAATATGGTTCCAAATAATGTATGCAAAATGGTTCAGTAAAGAGAATAGTTCGTACGAGTCTGATATTGCTCGTATCTAATCGGTGATTATTGCGTTCCAATGTGTTCTGGTTTCGTATTATGGTTGAAAAAGATACCTAAACAATACACGCTTTCTGATTTACTTCCGTACTTTCTGGTTTATCTATCGGGACGCCATATTTTGGAATATAATATTTATATTTTCAATCACAAAACTGAAAGTCACAACCGATTGGCTACCGTTGAACCCGCTACTTGTATCGTTTACGTTCTACGACGAAATACTAATAATGCGAGGATTGATTAATACAACGTGAACTTCGGTGCCTGTACGCCCGGTCAAAGTGGCTCGTATGACTTGAATGTTGTTGTAACAATACGTCGAATCACGTAATCTCTTAAAATGATTGATTTCTCCTATCAAATGATTCTCTCGCGTTTTATTACTTTTTTTTTCTCTCTCATCCAAAATCGCTCCCGATGGCAGCGACGAGCTCCCCCCGAAACGCCGCGGACGAACTAATCACATTTCCCCGACGTTCCTCCGGTCGGCCTTTCGGTTATTAGGTTCGTGGTCGACGGATGATTACCTTCCACGGGACATAATCAGAGTAATTAGTTTCCCTTTACAGAAGTTCGACGGGACGGTGCGGAGGGGAACCACCTAATTACCCATCAAGGGAATGGCGATTTTGGTGATGGTGGGGAGGCAATCAGAATCCGAGCGTACCGCGACCTCAAACTTCCCAAAAGGCTTCTGGACGGAGATTTTCTCACGGCTGCAGGGACTCGCTCCAAAGGCGACGGAAGATGAAATCCGAACGCTCATGTAACGACGTTACAACATGAAAACGCTGCAAATCCTCGATGGCTCATTATTTTGAGTACAGATCACCCTACGGTCTAGATCACTCGATATCCTTAATCACAAGAAGATCATAATATGATATATATAGAAGTATAATGATATATTATACTTCATTCCTCCTCAAAACAGAAGGGACATGTGTACCTGCGTATTACTCAAAAATCTATATCGAAATACTTCGATACTTCGATCCTCCGATACTTCTTTGTTAGACGAAAATTGTAACGTTAATTAGTCATTACAGCGATTGAAGTATCTTTTAGCGAATTTTCGAAGAAAAAGAAGCAATTGTTTCCGGTCCAAATTTTTTAAAACCTTAAAACCCGAAAAATTTTCATACCGAAACCCATCCCGAAATCATATATCTGGGATCATATATCATATAGGTATCATATATTCTGGGTGTCCCAGAATTAATGGTGCAAACTTCACGGATCGATTCTACAACTAATTTGAAACAACTTTTGTCCCACAACACTTTGTTTTTAACTCCGCTGAAAATCAGACTATTTTTACTTCTAAGATGTTTTTGTGTTTCCGACCTTAACTCACTAAAATCACCATAACTGCCCTAATTTACTGTGTAAAATAAAAATTGAGGGTACCGTTGGAAAGAGCGTTAAATTTGCTTTCTTCTCAATACATAATCAAAATTTTATAAACGAGCTTGGTAAGTTAGAAACCACTCCAAAGTGAAAAAGTGGTAAGTTACATCTTTTTGGTTGAACATTCTGCATTTCGAGGGTCTCACGGCAACTCCCCACTTTTGGCCAAAATGAGTTATGCATACCATTCGAAGCGTCTTCACCCGGCGGATCGATCTAAGTATAAGTTAGGTGCCTAAGTTAGGTAACACTAAATCTCACGATTTATTTTACTGAATTACTCAGTAAACATAGTCATTGGCAGATGGTTTTTTTGGCTCTGCTGAAAAGTCGCCCAAATGACGATGTGGGAAGTTGCCGAGAAACCCTCGATTTTTAAGAGCTATTTTTACCCGTATCTATTCGTTCCTCTCTTCGGAAAAAAACTATTATCAATTACAATTTTTATATTACTTCAATGAGTTGTCAATTTTTGTGGTTATAAGATCTCAATAACTGTTGGAATACGAAGCAAATCGTATCGCGACTTCTGTTTTCAAACTCTCAAACCTCTCAAACTGGAGTACTTTGAAGATGAAGAAACGTGGTTGTTACTTGAGATGTTCTTCACGGTTCATCTGCTCTAATCTAATAACGGAATGAGATGTCGCAATTCTGACTTCACCATCGTGTTCAGCGTTAAAAAATCTCTAAACTGGGGTGTCACTCGGCAAAGAACTCTGCAAATTCTCGACACAAATGGTTATTATCTGCTTTGTATAGATCACGCTTCTGGCAGGATCACTAAATGATATAAAAATTATTATTGTGAATTATGAATTGACAAGAAACCAAGTGAATATTGCATTGTCGTCCATTCTTAACCATGTTAAAAAGGTCAAGTCTCTGCTCATTGGGAAGTTGAACAAAAAAAAGTGTTGAAATTTGAACTAAAATTTCAAAATTCGGTTTGACTCCTTACCCTTGACCTGGGGTTATGAAACGTTTCAAGGATCATTGTGGGGTACGAAATACGATTCGTATTCCAACGACGTTGAGATGATACGAATAGATTCGACCATACTCAATAGTCACTACAAAACCAAACGCAAAAACGTAAAAATTTTAGAGAAAATATTTGTTCAAGGTGTCAGGTTGTAATGCACTTGTGTGATGGTGTATTTCTGACGTGTACTTCATACACACACACTACGTACGTGAGATCGAATAAATACTGTCACATCATTGGAAATGTCCTCCAACTGAGTAGTATAGTATAGTCATAGGTACAGGGAGAGAGTCGAAAATCGCTGAAACACGGTGTGAATGCGTATTCTCTTCCTTCCAACTCCCATTCAGGTATCGAAAGTTGTAAAAGTTCCCCGACACAATGTGTCAGCTTGAACCCCTCGTTATGGGGGTCTCCCCTACAGCGGAGATCGTCCTTGAAAATGGCAGAATATCGTGTGATCCGACAGTCTCATCTCCCTCGCGGCTTCGTTTATACCTAAACTATAGTTTTCATTCAAAAGACTTCGAGAGAAGGGGAGTTTTCGACAAGGCGAAGACGTGGGGGGGGAGGGGGGACCCCTTTTGACCTATTAAACGGGATTGATTATGAGAATGGGAGGTTATGAGAAATATTTTTGATGAGAGAAGAAGAGAAAAATCGTTCGTGTGATAAACAAAAGTCGCGAGGGTCCGATCGGTGAGAACGTTACAGTAAAATGTGTCAAGGGTTACGCCCTTAAGGTACTCATCGATTGGCACGGTTTAACAATAACGTCGTTTGTTTCATTTTTGTGCGTTCCAATCAAGTTCATGTAGATTCACGTTTCTGTATTTTCATAATCATCCGTCCCTGGTCGATATCAAGGCAGCTCATCATTACCACACAAGGCTGGTGTAGGGACGTTCCGATAATAGCGATATGAGTAGGTATCGATACTTTTTTTTCGATACTACTATTATACCCATATCGAAAGAAACTCCGCAGTATCGAATGAGTGGTACTTCCTTTCTAGATTATCATACTGTTAAATTTTCGTAAGTTCTATTGTTCAACAATATTGAAACTACGAATACTCAGTTTTGTCAATAGAGAAGTAGTAATTTGCTACTGTTGGTGGTGATGGTGACAGAAAGTGCTTCGGCTGAATACATTTTTTTTTAATTTTAAATTACAAAATTTTAATTTTAAAATAATTAAAAAATTAAAATTTTTTAATGTATTTAACCAAAGCACTTTCTGCATCCAAACACCATCACCATCAACCGTAGGTGTTGCGTCTTGTAAAGCAAGTTACTACTGCTCTGTTTACTAAACTGAGTAGGTAGGTACTACTCGTAATTTCAGTATTATTATTATCTTTGCATTTTGTATTATAATAAAGTTTTTGTATGATTACAAACGTCCGGTTTTGTCTCTAATTTGTTGCTTCCGAGTCTACCAAGGTATTTTAGCTTGTATCAATACCATGTAGGGACTTCTTTGATACTACTCATACCTATCGATAATTTTCTTTAATTACTGTATCGATATCAATACCATCGATTTGATAGTGATTCGATACCAAATATCGTACCAAAAGCGGTATCGGAACGTCCCTATGCTGGATTCGGGCTTTGCTCTTAATCCCCGACTTCGTATAGGTGGTGTTCTCGTGACGTCACGAACTATCGATATCTCGAATATCCCGTGTGTCCGCCATTTTGGCTCGGTTCACTGCGATTCCGGTAGTGTTTACTAATCATTTTCGAATATTTTTGGTGTTTTGTTTTTTTGTTATTAACTAAAACAACTGCGAATTTGTGATCATCATTCCTCGATAGGTATCTCTGTATCCTCGTTGAGCGAATTATCTGCTCAAATTGGTATGAGATATTACTAAAAAGAGCTCATAATCATAGTCAACCTTCAACTCAGTTTCTTGTGTTTCTTTTTGAAATTTGAGTTTGTGTTCACTGCTGTTTCGACCTTTCCATAGCTGCGGAAGTATTTTTCCTCTTTTGAAACGCATAACTGCGCAATTGTGTGCTGCAACGGGGGTCGGGGGTGGAGCCAGTGAAACGGTACTAATGTTTGGCCTCCCCAAAGTCATCACCAATCAGTGTGAAAAAACTAAGGAACTTTCATCCAAGGGAAGAGTTTTGGGGTTGGCCAAAATTAACAGAAATTTAGGCCTGAAAAGAAGTTGGATGGACGTAACGTCCGATTTTGCCAGCGACATTTCATCAATTGTAAGTGAACTATTGTTTTTGAATCTTTTAATTCTTCCAAAATCGTCTTGGTTCTTCCAAACATCCTCTCATGTGGTTCTATCAAAAATGAAACAGACTAATAATTTTTGTAACTAGTGTTAATTTATTATTATTAGTAAGTATTAGGTATGTGTCTTTTTGTATTTATTGTCCACTTACTGTGACTGTGCCAGTGAAACTTTCTATATTAAAATATACCATTTATGTAATATATAGGTAAGTTGTCTTATTTTTAGTATATATTATCGACTAAAAATAAGTACTTAAATCTAAAACCTGAAGTCTTATGAGATGACTCACTGGTAATACCATATGGATTTCATCGGAATCATACAGTGACTACTTACATTGTATTTTTGATTATTATCTACTTTCACTTATACAAAATTATTGTTGAAATACGCCAACATCTGTGTGAGTATGTTCTGCTCGGCCCAAATGGGTTCCATACCAATTGTATCGGCAGAAAATTTACGAAATAAACAAAAAATGTAGATATTAGAATCTAATGTTTTTAGATTTTTTAATCTATTTGTTGTTTACATCTGATGTAGTTGGAAATTGGCGCACAGATTCACACACAATCAACTCTTAAATCCCATGCTGAACTTTTGCTATTCGATATTGGATTTTTGGATATACGAGATGTGAAAAATCAGACAACGTACCTACAAGATGTACGTATAAGATACCTCGTAAAGATTCGGACTAAAGAGTTTACCAGGGTAACCTAGAATACGTTCATCCCAAAGGCCTCATTCTTTGAGTAGAATGAACCAGTGTTATGCTGCACTAATATATTTTTGAGATTTGATTATCGAGTATTAGCGATGTACCCTGCACTACCGAACAACTCAACGTAGCGTACTCATTTTTGAAGAATAGTGACGGCAGCAAAAGAAAATACGATCATCATCAGGATGATGAGGGTTCTGGAGGACGTGTCTTGAACTGAAGCGAAGATTCTTCTTGTCGAAAATGAAACACTACGTCTTCGCTTACGCGAAGAGGTGTCACGTCGTGAAATTCATGATCAAAACCAAGCTGAACACCGATTCTACCATCAACATCAACGGTCCATTTCCTAATTATTTTCGTGTTTCGAGGGAGTACTTTGCCTAAAGGTCTCGTACCTACTCGTATTTCTAAAGGGTTAATTAACATGACAGAGGAACGCGTGTTGCGGCGTACTGCACCTGTAGGTAACCTACGCCTTCATTTGCATCAACAAGGGACTCTTCCACGCTCATTCAGCACGTTCCAAACTGTATTCACGGATATTCAAATCATCGCCTTGTCTCCCCCTTTCGCGTGTTTCCGTTTTTTCTTACCGCTTTTGGAGGTACCACCGGTGGTCGTTTAAGGGTTCATCTATTTCCGTAACGCGGACAAGAGGTAGGATGACAATCTATGCAATTCAACCGAAGGGAAAATAAATAAGATTCCAGTCACGTGCCTAGTATTAGGGTAGATCCTAAATCATCGAGTGGAATCCTCTTCTTACGATATTATAATTCCATGATGAATATTGAGTAGGTAGATACTATTTACGGTACATTATTCAAACATGAAGGTCCCTGTGGAATGACACCGGCCTACCCCCAGTACCTACTCTGGTGAACCAAACAACAAAAGATCGTTCTATATACAAATCAAATTGTCCTTTGATAGACCACACAAATATCTGGGTTTCTACAACAGGCTCAAGATTTCTTAAAGACGCAATAATCCATTCAAGAATTCTCCATTTACAGGTCGACCCTATTCTCACATAATTGTATCAATTAATGGTGCTAATATGAAAAGTATCACCGACGTCCGAAGTACGCCTTGTCGTCTACGATATATACGTCTATACGTCTACGTCTTATACGATATTATCGTCGTTTAAGATGCAACACCGCCTAACCCACTTTTCCCAGTTTTTCAGGAGAGACAAAAAACTGTTTATTCCTTAGTGCCCTGCTTTTCCAATTGAAGAATGATGTTTTTTTTTTTATATCCCAGTGTGACACTATGATAGATTATAATAAAATATTAAGACATATTATGATAGATTATACTCGTAATAAAATCATTAAAATTCGAGAAAAAGAGAGGGTTAGGTGGTGTTATCATTTCAGCGAATAACTCACTCCCATTGATTGCTAGGCCCTGACAACTGTTTCTAACCTCTTTGGCGCGGTATTTTGAATCAGAATCATAATATGATGAGTTTTATTTATATTATAAAAACTCATTTTCGCCAAAAAGTGGGTTAGGCGGTGTTGCATAATTAAACGACGATATGTTATCCGTAGTGATTTCGCCTCCAGAATACGAATTTGCTATCAGAATTTGGCTTTCACCTCAGAAAATAAGTGCAAATGAGTAGAAACCAAGGAAGCTCACTCCTGAAAATCCAAACAAAATTATTTTCATATCCGCATACATATTCACGTGTCTACCGACCCATTCAACTTGAATCCACCGCTAGAAATGTGTCAAACCATTTTACTTTTTTTTCTAACCTCAAAAATCATGAGTTTTGGAAATTCAGTCGATTTGAGCCAAATTTGATCCAAATCTGAAGTCAGATTTGCCAAATTTAAGATGACGGATCCAATATGGCAGACAAACTTTTCGCAAGTTAACCGATTTGAGCCAAATTTCGTATGAACGGGTTTTTTGGGTTTTGGCCCGCCAAATTGGATCCGGCATCTTGAATTTTGAAACTCTGACTTCAGATTCATATTCAACGTCCCGAAAACCCCTCTATTCCAAATTTGGCTCAAATCAGTCGACTTTCGAAAATGTTGTCCGCCATATTGAATTTTGCAAATCTGACTTAAGATTCGTGATCAGCCTATGAATACCTTAAAAACTTGGCGGTGAAGAGTACGTACGAGTAGATGCGCCTGCGCATGTGTATACGTGATATAAGTTATTACTTCGACGTAAAATAGTCATCTTCTACAAAGTGGGCCCAAAGCAAATTGGTTGACCCGTGTCATCACGAATAATTATTACTCTTGAACAGCTAATGAGTTTCTCCGAGTAGACTATTTCGATTTAAAAATCCACATTTCTCCCTATTCCTTCTAAAAGGTATGAATATAAACTAGTCAACTTCCTGACTGATTGTACAGTAACATCCACTCACGCCTCTCTGAAGCTGAAATTTTGTTTTTTTGGCCAACTTTCGAAGTTTATGACGATATATTCCAACTGCATAAAACTCTCGATTAAGCGGAGAAAAATTTGATAATAAAAATGCTTTATTCTCCCAAAATAACGATCTACCAACTCCAATAACATAGTTGTTTGAGACATTCCCAATATTGTTACTTTTCATCGTCCTTCTCGCGCGCTGAGAATGTGTTGTCAGACTTCACCGTATATTTAAGAGAGATTTTGGGGCATCTGAGCCAAAATTTGGTTCTGGTATTCCATGTTTCATTGCCTACATTTGACAAACAAGACTTGTTTGTCAAATACTTAGTATGAAGTGATCAGTAATTTTGCTTAGTTATATTGATATCATTCTTAAGATTGAGACAAAGTGACTTACTTGTGTTCGATTCACGCTTTTCAAATTTTAATCAGTCGTTCGGAGGATGACTCGAACATTGTGTGGGTTGTTGTAGTTGGTGCTATTAGAGTTGTGTTGTTCGCATCAACCTGATTAGTAGAACTAAGCGACCATAATGTGAACACTTGCTGGGATCTAATAACAGTTTGAACGAAGAAACTTCTTATATGGAAATAAATCAACCCCAGAAGCGTACCAACTGTCCTTCGGTTTTGCTGAACAAAACGAGTCAAACATACCGGTAAGTGAAAATCTGCTGTACAGCCGTTTATATAAATAATCGTCCACTTTTACTGCATGACCAAGTAAGGAATTTTCCGAACAAACCTATATAAACTTCAAAAACTAATAAAATCCAGTCATGCAGCATGGCTATAATAGCGAATTTTCGTAGAAATAACTGGTTTTATGTAAAATATCTCCATTTTACGGGTTTTGTTCACAAATTTTGTCTCCATTTTCTGCCGAGTAACACCTCAGTTTATAGATTTTACAACTCTGAACACAATGGTGTAGTGAGAATTGCGATATCTCATTCTGACTTCACTATCGTGTTCAGCGCAAAAAAACCTGTAAAATGAGGTGTCACTTGTCAGGCTTATTCGTTTTTGGAATTCATGGGTTTTTACTGTTGCAAATGAAAGAAACGTAACTAAAAATAAACATGCCATACCGAATAACGTGTGAACATTATACTGTAATTTATTGTATTGTAACGTTTGTAGTGTAGCTCTGTGTTCTCGAATGGTGACTGAAATCATTTCATCCAGTGAGTTCTTAATACCATATCACGTTCGGCTCGAAACAGTACAAATTAGTGTACAGTTAGCCACATTACCATGTAAACGTCACAAGACCCCTCACCGCCAACCATAAATTGTTTAATTATTTTGAACATTAAAATACGAATGAATAAACTTTCATAAAGACCTTCCGAATTCAATGTTTTTTATCGCATCCTAACAAATTGATCCAATTATTTGAATTTCATCAACTCAGATAATACGACAGAACAGTCCGAATGACTCCATAAAACCTACTTAACCGTGAAATTGGAGTTTGATCGAATATTTCATGAATAATTACAACGCCCAGCTAATAACAACAACAAATATACCCAACACCAAAAGGTAAATTTTAGACTACCGAGTTGACATTCGTTATTATTGGCAATAAACAATTTAATAACCACTCATCAGTATTCTGTTGAAATTTTAATTGAAGTCAATAGGAGTTTCAATTTTATCATTCACTTGGATAAAATGCGTCATGATTGTTATTATTAATTTTTCGTTTGTTTTCGTACACACAAAAATCTGGCTTACCAGACAGTGTGACTACATCCAGCTCAATACAGAACATCGTTCTATAAAGTGGGGTTTTTCATTACTTCGTGGTGTGTAGAATTATTTATTAAAAATTCTACTTTTCTGTACAAAATACATGTCTAAATTCGTTTGGTGATATTCGTGGACTTTGAGTTTTTTTTTTTTTTCCACTTTCAATAGTACGGTTAACCAGCTGTTGATTGAGCTACGAAATCAAAGAGTTGGAGTAGTCAACGGGGTAAAGGGCTACTTCCGTATAACGCTATGGTAACTTAAAATACGCTATGAGTCCAGAAAACGTAAATAAATTCACTACAGGACGTCTGTCACCAAAGTAATAATTATACTGTAATACGAGGGAAAGTGAAGGGGAGAATTTGTTGGAAACAGTGGAAAAGGTCGAGGAGGAAATTTTTCCTTAATACGGAATTTTTCACTCCAACCCAACACCAGAGGAATGAAGTGGGATTTGTTAAATAGAAAAGGTGCAACGATACAAATAACAAAAAAAAATCAAAACATGCAAAACTTGAACACACTGACTACCATCCACATGCCAGATACACTTCTGTAACCAAACCACTGGGGACTAGTTTGGAACAAAAAATTTAAGGAACGAAAGACAAAATTTAAATAAAATGTTGGCCTTGACAACATACCTGTTTCCTCGGACACTTCTTCTCGATAAACCAAACGAAACCATTCAGGCATAATTTTTTTCCGTGTTTGTTTGTTTTTTTTTTCGATTTGTCCTTACGAAATCCGGACCAAATCCTCAATTTAGACTTGAATTCTAACGAACTCATCTCAGAGAAGAAAAAAAAAACCACAAGGGACAAAGGGAGAAAAAATAAATAAAAGTAAATAATTGCAAAAGTTATTTTATTTAATTATACTCGACTCTGACGCGGCTTTAATGCCAATAACAAAGATATAATAAAGCTGGCAGATATATATTATTAATTTTTTTAAAAATTATTTTCCTCTTTATCTACCTCAAATTGACGATAATTTACACCGATATACAAAAACAATATTTAAACAATATTACAATAAAGATATCTGCTTTTTTTCTACATATAAACAAAGAGAAACCACTTTTTACAATGAGAACGTCGGGGAAACTCCGTAATATAATCTATAGGAACATGATCCAAAGTAATGTACAGTTCTTTCATAAATATATCATATAAAGTATATAAATCTATGTATACTATGTACATCATTTTTAAAACAGTCGAGGGCTTCGCTACGTACCTAAAAAACAAACAAAAACCGAAAAAGAAAATTAGAAAACTCAAAAATAAATTTCTCTTCAGGGAAAAAGTAAAATTAATAAATGAAACAATAAGAACAACAAAAGAGGGTAAATAAGTGTACGTGGCATGCGGAGGCCGCAATAAAAGTGAGATTGGGTTGAAATATTAATATCTTTATTTCCGGGATAGATATTGCTTGGGTCTCAGGGGGCAGTAGCCTTCTCAGGGTTAAGAGGCGTGGGGGAAGGGATATTTTCTAAGGGTAAGATCGGATTGATGAAAAAAAGTGATCGTGGGGCGGGAGGTCTTTTTTTTACGACCGTAGGGTTAGTTTTTCCATCGGAGAGGGAGCAGGAAGGACTTGTATGGGACATTATTAACGTCTGGGGGCACAGCTGGACGTAATGAGTAATGATGTATGTTTCAAGAAACGGAATGAGGTTTAGTTCGCTTTCTTTTTTCGAATGGGCGTCCCCCCCATCAAAAATCGATGGTCGGGGAAAAACGGATAAGCCCAGAGTCCGTTATTGAATTTCTAAAAAAGTAGCGCTATTTCTCGGTACGAAGTTAAAAACGCTTAAAAACGCTCCTGCATCTATGTGAGTCACATAACTGTACGAAATTAAGGGGCCAATAAGGACCAACCATGTGTAGTTTGAGCCAGCTCTCTGTATAAAAATTACCCTGAAGTTCCACCGTTTGATTCGCGCTCATGTTGCCGATTTTTTTTCTACTAGCGATACAGCATCGGAACCAAATAATCGATTATAACAGCAAATGATTAATCGATGTGACCGACTAATCGGTACCTATTGAATAATCCATTTTTTAAGTAGTTATTTTAAACGTATTCCGATGGTTTTCTTCGTCTTTAGGTGAGAACCTATGGTTAAATTACAAGGCCAATGAAGATTAAGGAATGCCAAACCGAATAAAATTGCATAAAATAGCTTTTTTAATATAAACTGAGGGTACCATAAATTTAACCGATAAAAAGTAGTGTTTTGGGACATGTTGAGAAATAAAAGTTTTGAGAGGATATCACCCTTACCCCGCGGTTGAAGACAAATCGTCGTTGTTATTGTTACTACCACCATGGATGAAGGATACTTCTTTCTCCATGGCTGAAGGATACCTCTCTCCTTCATCTATGGAGGTAGTAACTATAACAACAACGGTATGAATATCAATTGATTATTATTACTGATTAATCGGTTTTCGAATAAATCTAGATTTTGAAAGCATTTTTAAGCATATTAGAATGTATCAAATCCTTATGAATCGATGAATCAGTAAAAATATCGATAAATCAGTAATAATAATCGATTAATAAAACTAACTGGCAGCTACACATCGGTTAAAATTAATCGATTAATCAGGGTCAAATAATAGATTATTCGATTAATCGATTATTTATTTACATCCCTAGTTTCTACCTCCGTTCAATTTTACCGAATATCTGCTATTCGATATGGGTACATCAGTGCTGTATGGCCGTGATTTTCTTTTGTACCAAATTGTTCAAAAAATCATGCACGAGTACCCTCAAACACACCGATCTGCTGAAGTTTCACATAAAATTCCCTAAAAACCGGTTTAAGTAGCTTATCTGACGACTTGTGTATTCATTATAACTGATTCATCAGAATGGCCTCTGGTGCGGCTTAAAGGAAAAAACATTTTGCACGGCACTCCAAAAAACGGAACAGCCAAAAATCACTACGGTCTAAAGTGCAGACAAAATCCACATGGAAGCATCAGGCAACATCTCACATGAAAGAAAAACGAATGAAATACTATAAATTATAATACTAATAACGAACAAAAATTGTGAAAAAAAATACTAACTACACATCATCGGGAAAAAACCAATAGGTAACTGTAATAATAAAAAATGGTGTTGGGTGGGGCTTCAAATTTCGTCCCTAAAGGTTGACAATGGGAAGGGAAAAAAGAAACTGGAACTGATTCCGGGGTTGAGTTTTATGGATTCTGTAGGTGTTTCGGCGATAGAGGGGGATATGACAAGGGGGAGCATGCAACCGAACAACAAAAAAGTACCATAATTCACCCGTACGAGGGGTTTCGGATGAATCACATTGTCTAGGAACGAGCTCTTAGAGGCTGAAGGCGAAAAGGGGAAGACCAAAAAAAAAAAAATATATATATATATAAAAAACCAAAAAAAAATAACGCTAATCCCACCCCTGGAGGGGCCTAAGAGGGGTTGGCACATTCTATCTTAAGTCTTTAATATATAGAGGGCCCTAAAAAAATATGGAAGGGGTGGGAATGGTAGCAAATGGGTAGGACTGAGGGTACAGGGTTAAAACACAAAAAAAAAATCCCAGCGCTCTGGGGAGTCTTCCGTCCACACTGGGGGCTTAATTGTCATTTTTTTCGTACGAAGGTACACTTTATCTTTGGAGAATATTTGTTCAAAATGGTCACAAACCTTAATATTTCAAAATCAATACCACTCATTAACCATTGAGAGACGTAAATTTGTGTTCAATTGATTTTTTCTAAATCCTGCTAGTGTAATTAATAATCACTCAAGTTTGTCTTTAACAGAGATGGACGTATTCATAAAAAAAAAAAAAAAAAAAAAAATATGGATTGTGGGAAATTCCCAGGAACAAAACGTGAATTTTTGTGGAAAAACTTGGATTTAAGTAAAATTAATGGTAAAATAGGAAAATGTGAGTGACATCCACAGAACATACAGTGAGTTTTAGTAAAATTCACACAAAAAAATGTTAATTTCTGGGAAAATCCACAAAAAGATGTAATTAATCATATTCATATCTGTATTAGCATTCATAATTTCTGATTTATGAATTTTATTCGTCTTAATATCCATGAATAAAAATACGCCCATCTCTGGCCTTAAAAGAGAATTTCGAGTTGAAATTAATGATGAATATGAAAAAAGTTTTGGTTCTTATTTAGCCAAAATAATGAATGATTGGAATGTTAGAATATTTGAATACAAATAATTACATTAAAAAAATTAATGATGAATAGTTGAGGACTCACCAGTAGCGGAGAGGAGGGCGGGGTGGATGAAGCCCTGCGGGTAGTTCGTGACTCCGTAGAGCTGCTGAAGAAGCGCGAGATCCTCAGCACTCGGCTGCTGACCCTGCGTGCTCTCTTTGCCCTCGATCTTCACAGCCATTGCCATCGCCTGCGCTTGAGGGAGCGACAGACCGGCCATTTGGAGCATCTGCAACTGAGCCATTTGCTGCTGTTGGGTCGTGTGGTTGTTGTTGCTTTCGCCCGACGCCCCGGGTACCGGAGGCACAGTGAAATCCCCTTCGTTGTCTTTGGCCAGTGAACTCTCCAAATAGGTTTTCACCATGTCGATGTGTTTTTTGGTGAAGATGTGGTCTTGCACGGAGTATTTGTGCGAATATTTGAATTGACAGAATTTGCAGTCTTCCGGGGGCCGTTCTCCGTCTCCAGCTTGCCCACCCATACTCTGAATAGCGGCTTTGTATTTCTTCTCTTTCGCTCTTGCATTTTGAAACCAAACCTGTATCACTCTCTTCTGCAAACCAATTTCTCTACCCAACATTTCACACTCTGCCATCGTAGGTGTCTTATAATCATTGAACAGCGTCTTCATCAACTTGACTTGTATCGTCGACATAGGCGTCCTGAATCTTTTAGTCTTCCCGTGCTGATGTTGACTTTGAGTGCTCGAAGCAGGAGATGTTGGGTTAGACTCGTCCTCCATATTATCTGTACACTCAGAAAAACTATCATCGTCACAGAGACTCTTTTCACTGAGATCAGTCAATGGTCCTTGGTCCATCATCATATGCTCCAAACTGAGCTTCATAGGCCTACTCAGATCTACAGGTTTGCTTAAATCCAAAGGCGAATCACCAGTCTCTCCCTCTTTTTTCACAGTCACATCTGACACATCCTTCCCGTTCATTGCTTCAGCCATGTACCTTTTCATTGACTCTTCATAGTACTTTTTCAGTGTTCCATCAACGTCATTACTGAATTGATTGAACACCGGAGGCATCATACTATTGAATTTGTCTTGCATATTCGAGCTTGAATTCTCATTTGCATTTGTGTCTTCGTCGGGCAATGCATCGATATTTATTTCTCCTCTCGAACATTGATCAGCGTGTTTGGTCGTCAAGTGACTCTCCAAAGCGGATTTCACTTTGAATAGTGCAGGACAAAACGGACAACGTTTGTTGATCACCTGAGAATGCGCTCTGAACTGCCCCTTCCTTTCCCTTGCTCTCGTATTCTGAAACCAAACTTGAACAACACGTTTTTTCAGTCCCACTTCATGAGCAATATTCTCCAACATTTTCCTGGAGGGGTTGCTCTCAATTTGGTACTTTTGGTACAAATAGTCCAATTGTTCGGGAAGAATTGTAGTGCGGAGCCTTTTATCCTTCGGTTGTTCACCTTCTTTTTCGTGGTTCTCTTCAAATTCGTCAAATTTTCTTTTATGCCCAGCAAGCATGGAAATTAATGGATGAGGGGTATTTGGATTCATGAGATCGTGGCCCATTTTTTGCTGAGGCGTTTGAGGATTTTGTTGATGTTGTTGAGATTGCTGGTGTTGTTGTTGTTGTTGTTGCTGCTGTTGCTGTTGAGCTTGCTGCTGCTGTTGTTGTTGTTGTTGCAGCTGTGCATGCTGCTGGAGAATGCCGAATGGACTATCGGGAGGATATGTAGGGAAGAGATTGGGATTCATGATGTGAACAAGTTGGTGTTCACGCCAAAGGTCGAATCTTGGAAAAACAAGATTGCAGTGATCACATTGGAAATTGTCTTTTCCATCTGGGGTTGGAGTGGTTGTTGGAGCGGGGGAAGGAGAAAACATATTCTGGGAAGGAGTTGGAGTGACCGGAGCTGCGGGGGTTGATGGATTACTGATTGTCATCACAGAGTGATTCGGTTGACTCGATTGATCCATGTGTGTACTTGAATTCGAGTCTTCAGACGACAGAACTGCAGCAATTTGAGCAGCAGCAGCCTGAGCTTGGGCAGAACGTTTGGCGTCTTCTTCTTTAAAACAGTGAGTCTTTTGATGACGAATAAGTTCGTAGTACCTTTGGAACACCAGTAAACATTTTTTACACTGATAATTCAGTCCAGGAGTCCGCTGGAACCTTCCAGCACCAGTTTCATCAACTCCTGGAGACAATTCGACAGGTGGCTGATTTTCATACACTTTTCTCGCCTTTTGACGGGCGTTTTGGAACCACACAACGATTACCCTAGGACTCAGGCTCAGAAGCTTTGAAAGGTATTCCAAATCGTCGTCTTTTGGGTACGCGTTGTTTTCGAAGAACTCTTGGAGTACTTTGATTTGATAGTCTGTGAATCGAGTTCTGTTGGCTCTTTTCCCAGTGGTGGAGCTGCCCGTGTTCCCGCCATTGTTGCCCAACATCGCGTGTGAAAAGCAGTCCTGAGCGTTGCTCATAGGCATCTGCTGATGGTTTGGGGTTGAAAACCCAGAAGGCGGGGTCAGCTTGGGCGGCGGTAACATGTTTGGGTGAGGCGAAGACATTGATGTTGGTGTCATATTCGACAACTGAGATGAGATGATCGAAGTCAGCGTAAGATTCTCAGGTGAGTTATTTCTCGTTGACAACAGATTCATTCTATCATTTGGACTCATCGGTGATTGTTGCATTTGATGATGGTTGAACTGTGGAGCCGGCTTATCAGTATGATGGTGTTGTTCAGTCTCATGCTCCCTAGGTTCTGATTTAATCATGTTGCCATGAACAAATCCTTGTTGCATCATTTGCTGCTGCAGGTGCTGCTGTTGAAACTGATGTTGTTGCTGATGTTGCAACTGTTGCTGCTGTTGTATTTGCTGTTGCAACTGTTGTTGATGCTCCTGCTGCTGTTGATCCTGCTGCTGTTGGAGTGCTTGTTGCTGCAGGTTCGGAGGTTGTACAGTAGAGGCCGGTATAGGTGATGGTGGAACTGGCGACGGTGATGGTTTTTGAGTAGGAGTTTTGGATTGTTCTCTATTCTCATCAGGCACCAATTGTGTCACTTTTGCCTCCCCCGTTTTCTCATACTCTTCAAGATTCAGAGTGGTTGATGGCGGGTTGTTGAAATTGTAAGGTGAATCTTTGTTTCGTTGTCGTTCTTTAAATAAAGTGTTTCTAAACCAGTGCTTAATAACCTTAGGTGGGAGTCCACTTTGAGCGGCCATGTCATTTATCTGTTCTTCCGAAGGGGAATTGTTGATATCAAAATGTGCTCTCAGTATTTTCAGTTGATCGTCAGTTATTCTCGTCCTAGCTCGTTTTTGCTGTGATGCGTTAGCCTGCAATCAAAGAAAAAAAATACAAATTGGTCAGTGGCCCTATTTAAAATTGAGTTTCTTGTCACATTTTGAATTTTTGATCTGATGATAATGTTTCCCCCCAAAAACCACTCGCGAATATGAATATGAATCGTGGGCGGGCGGGGAAAGTGGATATCATAACTTTTTTGACTGCTGTAGAATATTTTTACACGGAGCTTTTTTGGGGGATATCAAATCTTCAAGTAGAAAAGACCTGTAGAGGCTATATGCAAGAAATAAAGCTATTTATTGAATTAATGAATTAAACAAATTAATAAAATAAGAAATTAACTATTTATTGATAAATTGAGCAAATCAATAAAATTAGAAAGTAATCACTTATCAACAAATTAAGCAAATTAATAAAATAAGAAATGAAATATTCACTAATAAATTTATAAATTATCTATGTATTCATTATTAAAATTATAAAATAAATAAATTGAGCACGACTAAAGGGGAGGCTGTAACCTGCCTAACTGAAGCTCAACAAGGAAAAATGCATGCTAGAAAATACTTAAGGTTAATTTCAATTTTTTGTTCCTAAAATGTTTTGGGTTGAGATAATGGGTTTAGTCTTTCAAATGGCACTTGTTCGTGGTATCAAAAAGGTCTGTGCGGAATTTCGAGTCGATTGGTGCTGTTACTCAGGCTTTAGACTCCTGTAGGTGGCCAAAATTAGCCTAGAATTTCTGTTTTGGTTTCTAAACTTTTTTGGGTCGAGATAATGAGTTAGATCTTTTAAAGCTGACACGATGCTCTGTGAACAATTTTAAGTCAATCTGTGAAGGTGGAGAGGCCTTGCCTGACTGAACAAGTTGAAGGAGGACAAGAAAAACAGGATTTTTTAAAGTCAATTTTACTTTTGAAATTCCAATCGCTCGACACTTCAACTAAACGCTAACTATTTTTGATAAAATGTCACCGAACTTTGATTAGATTGGCGAAGACCACAAATCTCGATATATTCATGTGACCCCTTGTCCTCTTTTCCGATTTTAAAAATTTTAAGGTCACCAATAATTGTTTGTACAATTATTTATTATAAGTCCACATATTTGATGATTATACGAGTATAGAATTCAAATTTCTTTACACTTATGGAGTAAATAAAAAGGACGACTCACCACTTGCTGCTGTTGTTGAATGAGGGCTTGCTGTTTGGCAAGCATGGCAGCTGGGTCCATTCCCTGAGGATTGAACAAGTTCGACTGGTTTTGGCTCATTCCGACCATCGAGTCGAAAGAAGGAGGCGGCATCATCATCGGGACGAGGGGCGGCTGCAGGTTCATAGCGGCGAGAGCAGGCATGTTCAAACCCAAAGGGAGTCCCATCCCGAGCCCGGCCATCCCCATCATCATAGGGTTGAATTGCTGAAGCTGCTGCTGAATTTGGGATGCAGCCATCACGTTCAGAGCCGCCTGCATTTCGTTCATTTGTTGAGCTAAGGCCATGTTGGCGGCGTTCCCGCTCATTCCAGCCACCGCAGCGGCCAGTGAATGACTCAAAGTTGCAGGTAAAGAGTCGGTCGAGGAAGCGGGAGTGGATGACGCAGTTGGGGTTGAAGGTGCGGTAACATTTTCAGCATTCGGTGGAGTTTGTTGCTGCTGTTGCTGCATAGCGATTTTGGCCTGGATTGCCTCTTTGTTATCCTCCTCCTTCTCAGGAGTGGTCTCAGTTCCAGTTGTCGAGGAAACCACTGGCGAAGGGACAACTTTCTTCTCAATTTCACATTTGATTTGCTGCGCGTATTTCTCTAAGAAATCCAGAGGCACCAAATCTTTATGAACCTCCTCACAGTGAGCTTTAAGCACCCACACACTTGAAAACTCCTTATTACAATGTTGACACGTCGATTTCGCCACTTCAGGGAGATCGACAAGTTCCTCCTCGACTTTGACTTCTACTTTTTCTTTTTCTTCTTCAACTAGAGGAATCGCTTCTTCAACAGGTTGTGTCGTGGAAGAGATTTCCGAAAGCAACTTTTCAGCTTCTTCCTTCTCCTTCCTCTGTCTCCGTTGGTGGTTTTCATTGAACTGCATGACGAGGTCAAAACCAAAACTCTCCAAAAGAGTTTTATACATTTGGGATGATTTCTTAGTCGGAAGTGAGATTCTTGGGAACGATTCATCATTACCTGGCGTCAAAGGAGTTAGTGGGATGGGTGGCGGGGTTTTACTGCTATTCGGCTGAGGAGAAGACAGATTAGCCGATGAGGAGGGAGGAGTAGGCAAAGGCGGGAACATGGACATAGGATTGCTAAACAAGCAGTAAAGTTGCTGATGCGTTGTCAGCTGTTCTTGATTGACGAAAAGAGCATTGCACCGTCCACAGGTCAACATCCCTGCGTTGGGTGATGTATTTATCACAGAGTTCGATGTGTTAGTTAAGCTAGTAGGAACTGAAGTTGCCGAGTTAGGAGTTGACGCCGCTGGAGGCGGAGCAGAAGAGCTCGGCGAGGACCCGGTGAGCTGAGAGCTACCAGAGGACGGTGGCGAGGAAAGCAATTGTTTAGGCGAGCTACCCAAAATGTCTTGTATCAATTTTTTATGTTGATCCTGAGCTTTTTGCGGCTCAGGTTGTTCAATCAAAGGCTTACTCAAGTCGATTTGACCGGTAATTGCGAGGTCTTGAAGTTTAGACGCTCTCGTCTGATGAAGGACAGAGCGCATGTGTATATCCAACGTTGAGCCTTGAGTATAAGCCACTTTGCAAATATTACATTTGTAAGGTTTCTTATCATCTTCTTCTTGAGACTGTTTCAAAGGCGTGGGCATACCCAGTTGAGCCGCCAATGCTGCAGCAGCTGCAACTTGTGGAGAGAGGGCGTTATTGTTGTTGTTATTCTGCTGTAACTGTTGCTGTTCTTGCATAGCTCGTTTCAATTTGTGCAAATGACTCACGGAATTGTAATGCACCAAAAGGATGTTCTTTTGGGTGAATGACTCCTTGCATACGTCACACTTGTACGGACGATTAGGGTCCAAGTACTTCTCCATAGGGTACGACAATTTCTCGCCTTTCCGATGCAATAAAGTTTTATTGTGACTCGTTAGATAAGACTGACGAGTGAAAGCCACTTTGCACCTGTGACACTTGTACTTTCTTGCAGGGTCATTGTACGAATCTTCAGCGATGGCTTGACTATTCAAATAGTCCTCCAAAAACTGTTGTTCCTTGTACACGATAGAATCGTCACTGTTATCACCTTCTTGAGGCGCGATCGACTCGTCGGTTTCCTTGGTTTCATCTGCCTCGGATTCTTCTTCCATTTTCATCGATTCTCGTTTGAGCAATTCGTTCGTTGATGAGTCGAGCACTTGACCACTGAATCCGGCGATAAGCAAAGGATTATTCAGTAAACTCTGCTTATACGCGTTCATTTCATCTTCCGACAAGTCAGTATGAGCCGTTTCTACGTGTTTATGGAGCGCAAGAACAGACCTGAAGCTCCTTCCACATAAAACACACTTCGTCGCATCCCGAATAACGTGGTACTGGGAGTGCAGTTGAAGTTTCTCCATTGTTTTGAAAGCAAGACTGCACTGGTTACAGCGGTATTTGTACACATGTTTTTCGGAAACTGCCATGTTTTGACCAGCTCCGCGAGCGTGAATTTCACGGAAGTGCATTTGAAGAGCGTGGGCCGTTTGAAAATACTGATTGCAACCTTTTTTCCAACATAGATATCCTGGTCCGCTGGGAGTCTGTTTCAGCTCTAAATGACCCGTCTCATTCTGATGAGAGCACAGTTCATCAATAGATTTAAAACTCCTGTTGCACGTCTGGCACTTTTCATCGTCAGTCTCTTCAACTTCGTCTTTCTCTTCTTCAGACTTTTCCTTGCTCTCGGACGTACTTGCCGGCTTATTCTGATTGAGCCAGTGCGACTGGTTCACCAGTAACAACAACCTCTGCAACCCCTCAGAATTGACCGAGTGAATCTGCATGACGTGGCTTTCGAGAGACGGCCTGTCGCTGAAACTGTCTTGACACAACGGGCATTGAACTTCAGCCGCTTGCTCAGGTTGGTGGGACGACTGAACGTGCTCCTGCAATTTGTTTTCGCTCACAGCAGTAAAATTGCATTGACTGCAGGGAAATTCGGATTTGACTTCTTCCTGTGGGGACGCATGTTGTGCCTGCTCAGTTAGTGATGACATTTGTAAAGACGGGGATGGGCTACCTTTCTTTTCCATAGTTACCTCCTTGCTCTCAGACTTTTCACTTCCCGCATCTGCAACAAACAACAATAAAACATACTTTAAGTAAATTGATATAAACTTCATGATGTTCAAGATTCCAATGACACAAGTTGGACAAGTTAAATTCGCAATTGAATAATTGTTATAACATGGCTGTAGGAAGAATCAAATTTATTTAAGGTAGGCTGAGTGTAGGATTTTTCAATACAGTTTTCCATGACGCGGTATCCCCTGGTGAATACCCAGAGAGGTTCGATTGTAAGCAACAGTTGCTTAACAGTAGAAGTCTCTCAATAACGCAAAATTTGATTTTCATCGAACCAGTGGTCTTCTACATCGCAGTGCGGTTATAAATTTTCATCAGAGTTGATACCTGGGATTTTACAGCAGATTGGAAGCCGATCAACTGGAACGAATCAGAACGAGCAACAGGATTTCATAACGTTAGCAATTGAATTCGATTATGTCAGATTACCTCCGTAAATTAGGTGCAGCACGGCTCGGAAAAGACGGATAAATCAACCGTGGTATTAATTGCAGCGGGGATTTCTCGAAGGAGGGTGAACAAAAAAAAATGATTTGGAACCGATTACAGCAATCATGGTCCAATCAGAAGGAACCTGTTTGAAAAATAATTAATTTTTACAAGCAATTTCTATGAAATGAGGGAAGTTAGTAGTTTTAATTCTCGAGGACGCTGTAAGTCCTTGGTGAGGGTGATAATTAAGACAGATAAAGCGGGGGTACACATGGCTATAGGTATGTTCCAACCTGACCAGTTCTTGAACTGGTTCAGGAACTAGTTCTGCGCAGAAGCCATGCGCATGATGAACTGCGTTCCAGCCTGTTTCAGTTCATGAACTCAGTGCAGACAACGCGTTCCACCGCGGCCAGTTCATGAACTCAGTTCAGCTCAGTTCGGGAACTTCTTGCACTGAATTGAGATGAGGGTTGAGAACTCGAACTGGAAAGGTAACAGTGATCTCACGTTATAACCTCCCACAAAATCATTTGACTTCCTGAGTTTCACGGGAGAAGACGTAGTATAGTAGGGTTTTCTGTGGGAGAAGAAGGGTCCAGTTTGTTTTGTGTCTTTTATTTGTGGTTCTCGTTTTTAGCGTATTCTGGTACGTAAGTGTTCATATCTCGACAAGATAAAATCATATCATAAAATCATTTATTATTTAAATCATTTTATCATAAAATCATATCTCGTAAGATAAAATACGTCTAAGTACAGTACCTTTAAAATAAATAATTTCTCAGAAAACTGTAAAGATAAAATTATAACCCACGAAATGAAAGATTGTTGGTGAACATGCGTGTATTTTCAAACCAAATAATTTTTGAATTAGGTACCTACTTAAATAAATTAGATTGAAATAAAGTGCATTGTTTGAATGGAAGTCAACTTGGCCTACATTAAAATTAATTATAGGCAAACGATATAATATTATTATTATATATTATTATATATATTATTATTATTATTATTATATTAATCTTATTAAGAACAATGTTGCAGTTTCAATTTAATTGAAAATTGCTTCAACTGATTAATTTTGGTTTATTATCTTCGATAATGAACCATTGGAATCTCCAAAGAAAAAAACTCTGCAAATTCTTGACACAACGGTTCATTATCTTCTTTGTACAGATCACCCTTCTGTCTAGATCACTAGGTCTAAATGTCTAGATCCTAAATGTTAGAATAATTATTATTATCAATTATCACTAATTATTACCAATTTTATCAAGTACCTAGTGAAAATTATTATAATTTATTGTTAGGTATTAATAATTGGTAATTATTATTAATAATAATTGTTATTCATTATGATTAATTATTACGATATAATTCTGGGGTTTTTAATGCTACCTCGGTAATAATTTTTCTATAAAAGAAGTACCTACCAACAAACATTCGAAATTACCTTCATTTCCGTAGCACGAAACGCACCTCAGAACAACAAACTCGACATCACTTAAGCCATATGATGTTCCAAAGAGCTTGTTAGTATGAAAATGGACCTGTATTTCAACAGTTTGAGTCATG
Organism: Stenodema calcarata; assembly: GCA_963920205.1. Taxonomy (NCBI): domain Eukaryota; kingdom Metazoa; phylum Arthropoda; class Insecta; order Hemiptera; family Miridae; genus Stenodema; species Stenodema calcarata. Next base: position 7,048,907 of record OY986060.1, on the reverse strand, counting down.
ATCGTGTTGTGAGGCACAATCTTTGAGCCGTCATTGTGAACGAACGGCTGGTCGTACAAAGCTGCGGATGGTCTTAAAAAATTCTACGGAACAAACTCTATCTAAATATGAAATAAAAAACAAACCGTTCTATATGAATTTTTCGAGATATGGAATTTTCAAAATTTCAAAATTCGTTTTGAACCCCTTCCCCTTGACCTAGGGTTATGAAAAGTTTCGAGGATCATTGTGGGGCTGGTCCAAACCCAGAAACCAAATTTCGTAATTTTAACTCAACGCTAACTGGGCAAAGTGGCGCGGACGGCGGACGGCGGACGGCGGACGGCGTACGGCGGACGGACGGATTTTTTTTTATTCGATTTTCTGAATCTACGTATCTTGAAACGTAAACCAACAAATTTTGAGGGGGGGTTAAAATTTTTTTTTCTTTGGGCGATTCCAATGGTTCATTATCGAAGATAATAAACCAAAAAATTGTAACCCCCCCTCAAAATTTGTTGGTTTACGTTTCAAGATACGTAGATTCAGAAAATCGAATAAAGAAAAATCCGTCCGTACGCCGTCCGCGGCACTTTGCCCAGTTAGCGTTGAGTTAAAATTACGAAATTTGGTTTCTGGGTTTGGACCAGCCCCATAATGATCCTCGAAACTTTTCATAACCCTAGGTCAAGGGGAAAGGGTTCAAAACGAATTTTGAAATTTTGAAAATTCCATATCTCGAAAAATTCATATAGAACGGTATGTTTTTTATTTCATATTTAGATAGAGTTTATTCCTAAGAATTTTTGAAGACCATCCGCAGCTTTGTACGACCAGCCGTTCGTTCACAATGACGGCTCAAAGTTTGAGCCTGTCAACACGAATCAAACGGTTGAAAGTGATGTCGAGTTTTTTGTTCTGAAATACGTTTCGTGCTACGGAAATGAAGGTAATTTCGAATGTTTGTTGGTAGGTACTTCTTTTATAGAAAAATTATTACCGACGTAGTATTAAAAACCTCAGAATTATATCGTATTAATTAATCATAATTAATAATGATAATTATTAGTACTAAATACAAATTATTAATACATAACAATAAATTATAATCATTTTCACTAGGTACCTACTTGATAAAATTATTAATAATCATTATTTTTAATTATTTTTATGAATTATCACTAATTATTAGTGATAATTCATAATAATAATTAATCTAACATTTAGGATCTAGACATTTAGACCTAATGATCTAAACAGAAGGGTGATCTGTACAAAGAAGATAATGAACCGTTGTGTCAAGAATTTGCAGAGTTTTGAAGGTGTTCAGAAACGCGTAAGCATATAGTTTTTAGAACTATATTAAAAATAAATATTCAACATTTCCCGCCGCCACCCGGTAGCCCACAGTACAAGAATCTCTTTTTTTTACAGAAGGAGCAGACCTCTGCTTACACTTATTCTTGTTTTAAAGAAGTTACTTGAAGTAGGGTCAATGCTAGATACATTCCAGTTTCTAGTCCTAGACCAAGTCAATTAATTAACCAAGACCGTTAAATGGGATTCTGAAATTCGGAATTTCAATTCGGAAATTGTTGAGTTCTCATATCTGATAGCGATAGAAGAAGAAGGTTACTCTGATCAAAACCGCCCTCAGCGCTACCTGCCGGAATAGTTCGGGTCGTTCCAGCTATGCAGTTCACGAACCCAACAGTTCTTGAACTCATCCCCACTACTCCTGAACTGGTTCGTGAACTCAGTTCATGAACTAGGTCAGGTTGGAACATACACAATGAGTAGATGGTGATGGGGCGAGAGAGGGAGTGGTGCCCCGCCTTCCGACCAATCGCCGAGCTACGAGTAGATAACCCTGCCGAGAGAAGGGATAGGCCCCGCGAAGAAGGAATCGCTTTGACGGAACGTCGGATCACCACGAAGAAGGGATCCGGTGAACCGCGGGAGGCGATTATCGGGGAGCGGATCCGGAGAAGAAACCGGGCGGCGGAGAGTCGTATCGAGTGGATTTCGTCGGTTCTAGTACCACTTATTTAATAATGAAATGATGAATAGGTAACTGGAAAGTGGAAATCAACTCGTCAATTTGACCAGGAACAACCTTATTGCGGTCATAATATTTCAACGCAATGTGGAGATCAATACAAAGTGTTCTACACCATCAGATAGCATGAATTCTCCAAAGCCAAAGAATATAAACATTATACTGCGACCCAGTGAAAGGCAATCAGAAACGATATCACGAGAATCGAATATTTTGGATAATCCTAAGTAATAGCGACAATCCTAGTTGTGATCGTATTAAGGGAAAACATACTCCGACAATTTCTGACATCAATTACGGACCTCTTTAGTCCGCCTGAACCACAAAATGGTCTCAGCGATACTTTAAATGGGATTCCAAACGTGAAAAACGGTCTTATATGGTGAGAGCTAAGCAGTTTCTTGCCATTTATTTGCGATAATGAACCGTTGGAATCGACCAAGGCAAAAAAATTGTGTCCTCAAAATTTGATGGTTTACGTTTAGATAATATCTGAACATACATTATGTACATTCAGAATATCGAATAAAAAGCCAGCAGAAATTCTTAACACAAGAACAAATTAATAATAAGTACAAATATGTTTCTGGGGTTTTTATGTTCGCCTACTGTACTACTTGAATCAGCCGGGCCAATAACGAACATGGACCAGACTAGCTGCCGCATGATTCACCCTTCATGTTGACGAAAACAAAATTGTTGCCTAATTTACCCTTATGTTAGATAAAAACGTTGTTCAAACTTGAAACTGAAATATCAAAATTCGCTTTGAACCCCTTCCCATTGACCTAGGGTTAAGCAAATTTTCACGGATCGTCGTGGGTGTTGTCAGAACCCGGAAACCAAATTTCGTAATTTTAGCACAACGCTAACTGGGCAAAGCCTTGGACGGACGGATTTTTTAAAATCGATTTTGAGAATCTTGAAATGTAACAGGGTGGGGGGGCGGATTTTATTTTTTCATGGGCGAGGTACAAAGGTTTATTATTGAATGTAGTAAACCGAAAATCCGTCCATCCACCGTACGCCTCACTTTGCGACACGATACTCGTTCGTTGTCCTAAAATTATGACATTTGGAGTACAGGTGCGAAGCACGCCCACGATGATCCTTAAAATGCATAACCCTAGTTAAGGGGCTGAAATTGAATTTTGAAATTTTGAACACGTCATATCTCGAAAAATTTAGATTGAACGGCGTAATTTTCTGCACAAATTTAAATAGATTTCAATAATGAAATTGAATTACTAAAATTGAAAATAAAAGTGAATGAAATTCAGAGAATTTTAAGACCATTCGGATATTTCTACGACAAGCCGTTTGTGAGGCCTCAGCGCTTGAGCCATGAAATTCCTTGAGCGTGTATCAAACTGCTTGTCTACGGATATTTCGAAAATGTGGTGGTAGTTACGTACTGTTATTATTTATAACCAATGTCGGTGGTACAAGTAAAATTCCCAGTATTATATCGATAAAAGTTAATTCTAAATGATGTGTCAAAAAATATAAATTATTGACTTATATGTGTAAAAATCTGGGTTAATGTAAGTAGGAACTTATTATTTACGTCTACATTTAGCGATATAATGGCGCAATGATTTTGTTTAAAGGCAATAAATTTCATTTTATTTATTCATTTGAATTACAATAAATTTATGAAATTTAAGGCACTCTAGGCAACCAAATTGGATCGGGCGCATTTTGGGACTGTCTTATCAACCTGATGAGCACAAATTATGTGGAGGGGAGTTGTGTGTAATTCAGTCGATCAGTGTGAAACCAACTCAAGCCATTTTGGACATTTGCAGGAAATATAGCACCTTATCCATTCATGCTGCAAGTGATTATTACGATGTGTTAGAAAAGATAGTAAGTACTCGGAGGAACACGACACATTTTTGTGTTACAAAGGCTTGTACAGGTAAATTATGTTATGTACAGTGCAGATTTTGTATGGATTAAATTGATACGTCAAAACTCTCCTTAAAGTATAAAAATAAGAGGTGCACACAAGATTTGTCAAAAACGCCTACCTACACATTTATGGCGCAAACCAACGTGAAATATTCGATTGGTTCTCCAATTATTTTGAGCGCACGCAGATTAACCGTCAGAATAATTTACAGTAAAGGGAACTCAATCTTGGAAGTCCTTGGAGTAACATAGGTGTTCGAACTCGAGTGAAGAAGCCATTACCAGGTGTTGGGATAACGGGACAGCGTAATACACACCTGGTCATAACAGTTACAAACTCGCTTCTAGGGCGTCTCTCGACCCACACTGTAAGATATACGATACGCACGACTAGTTGGAACAAATTCAGAAGGAACAAATGCGAATGAACCTTGAGATCGTTCAATGGTTCACTCCTACGCTTTCAAGGCCACACAAAGAGTAGACCATAATGAAATCATTTTGATCATTGTCAAAAAAATGCCGATTAAATTACCATTTAGTTGACATATTAAATGTTTGTATTGACGTGTATTAAATCAATAATGGATTTTAATAATAACGGATTTTCGGTAACGTTTCGAGAAATTTGTAGGTTTTGACAAAATTTATAGGTCTTGAAGTTGATGTAAGTTCTCGAAACGTTGACGAAAATCCCTTATTCTTAACCGGTACTTAAAGATCTCCTGTGATTACTTCTTTGAACGATCCAATCACAAAACAACTTGAAACGCACCGTTGAATAAGTAGCTAATGTGGAATATCGAAGAAACTGGGATGAGACTGCATTCTGTCTGATAGCAGGGATCGATCGGCCTTCTAGAAACTCTTCTTTTCAAAGGGGTTCTCAAGAATTCACAACGGGTATGAAACACTGTGAACAGGCCTAGTTGAAGGCGATTTCAACACTTTTCAGAGGAGCTGAACCTTCAAATTACAGATCCCAATATCTACAAGTGGAAAATTCAACAATTTCAGGGGTAGTAGAACCCGAGATATAGCTCTGCAGAAACGGGCCATTTTTGTTTTCCAAAAATTGCAAATTTCATGTTACGGTCATTTTTTTGTAGATGTGTAAATTTTGGCAAAATTTGACGATTGTGACATGTATGGGTATCATGTATTTGAGCCGGTGTGGGTATCAAAATTTCATATAATAATCATATTATGAGATCTGATAGTAAATTTAACCAACTTTGAGATGAAAGATAGAAATTTCGGAGCGGACAAATAGTTTCTATGACTTGTACGCAGGGTTTCTGACAGTAAATTCAACCAGCTTTAGGTTGAAAAAGGGAAATTTTGGATCGGACAAATATTTTTCAAGTTATAGCGAAAATGGGCCAAAAAGCACATCAAACTTTTTTTTCTAGCAAACTGGCACGAGTATTTTATGGGACTTGATTGAAATTTCATGTATGAGGTCTGAATGTAAAATTAACTAGCTTTCAGATGACAAATATAAATTTTGGCTCGGACAAATAGTTTTGAAACGTTGTCACAGAGAAGTGCGAATTACCGCAAATCCGCCAATTTTGAACGCGTGTGGTGGCCAAACTGCTGGACCATCGTAAAGCTGGTTGAATTTATCATCAGACCAAATTCGAGGAGAAAATCTTCTATTTGTGGTGATTATTGAATGAATTTCAGCTCCGCCGAACTCGAAGGCCAAAAATTCGAAAATAAACCAAAAACTGCGCCATAAAAATAGGAGGATATTCCATCATTCAAATAACAAACATAATAGTAATTCAATTGTAAAACACCACTTGAAAAAATGTAGTGTTCTCTAAAATTCCGATTCGGTACTCACGTATGAGGGAGGTTATTCAAAATTCACTTTTTCACGGTACGAACAGAACACAAGACGTTTCAAACACGACGTTATCGCTTCTGCTGCGGACACGAGACTGGCCGTATTTGAAAGTTGAAACCCTTTATAAGTGCATTCACAGGTAGCTATTCCCGGAGTTTAGGGACAATGGGAGTAACGGAGAACGGATTTCAGGGTTATTGAACTAATAACCAGTATAATCAGTATTTCAGGTAAAAGTGAACAAGGGTGTAGAGCATGGACACTGAGGCAATTCTCACGTAGAAACCCCTTTCCTAGATTTGCAGGTCAAAATTCCGTATTGGCTCCGGAAATATTAAGGAACTCACAATTAGCAACAATTTTGAACATGAACAAACAATTTTCGCTCACCGTTAATACATCAAGTCTACCTCATAAAATCGTAAGCAAACATGAAGTTGAAAATTACATTTTTGAACGAATTTGACTTCAAAAACCAAACCGATGACGTCCTTAACAGTTCTTTGTCCTTAGTGTTATTTTTATGGAAAATTTAATTGAAACGCAGTTATTTCACGATATTTACACTCCCGACGCGTCGATCGGGCGAAACGCCAGCAATAAATACTCAATCATACTCAAAACGGAGGAACATCATTTCTACATGAAGAGGAGGTTTATGAAAGAGTTTTTATTTCTTCACACTAAGTTTACTCTTTTCGCGACGTTTCCTGAGGATCGAGTCGATAAAAATGTTTTGACTACAGTCCAAGCGACATTAGACGTAATGAAGCTGTATTCGAAGCACGCGAAAGCATCGACAAGTACACATTTTTTGTTTTCACTGGAAAAACGTCTCACGTCGTAAAAAAACCGTATTGCCCGAAGGAAGGACGATAAGTCGAGTAGGTCCTTCCACTACGATGTTTATTTTGTCTGGGCGCAGGCGTCAGCCGACGATTTTCGCGACCCTTAACGATTTGAAACGATTGTTCGTAAACAAAACTGAGCGAAGTTATGTGTGTCGTCTCGCCTTTTTATTATTATTATTATTATTATTTTTTCGCCCTGCGAACAGGTGACTTGAACAGAACGGAATGGCGGATACAACTTGATTCACTGAGAAGGTCCTGGCGGCCTAATAACGTCGAATGACTAGTAAATAACGATTTTCATCAATTTCGAGTGAATTATTATAATGTAACACCGAGTACTTGCACCACCAACCATTCGACACGATGAAACCATCGAATTATTGCAGTGAAGAAAACAATCATTAAATAAGTACTCCTTATCAAGTCTAACATTAATATCCCAAAGGATGGTGATGACGTTCACTCGGTTTCGTTGAGAACTGCTAAGGAGCATTAAATGTTTTTGTTAAAACAAATTTGTTGTTAACGTAATGTTAAGTATCAAAATTGGTATTTCTTATTTCTCACATGATTTTCATTCCCGCAGTTCGTCGTTTATTTTTGTTTCTTTTTATTCGATGACTGTATTATTCTCGTATATTTGTCACATGGTGTCTGTTAACAATTATCTGTAATTGGGCGTCATGCCCGTTTATGGTAATAAATAAATAACTAAAAATAAACAAATAAAGGTTCAATTGAAGCCTCTGGAGCTCATAACGCTCGTTACTACCCCGGGAATCGAACCAGCGATTCTCGCAGTACCGACCAACTTCGCACCAACGAATACGTAAACAACTTTAAACAATATTTTAGAAGCGGGACTGTCTTCTGAAATAATTCAATACCGGATTTTCGTTGATTATATGATTATGATTGCGTTTTTTTTTCTTCTCCCAATCCGTCGCAATGTTTGGGATTTAAAAAAATTATTTGTGATAATTTTGATCATTTTTGGCCTAAAATGTAGATTCTATACCATAATATATTACTACATATTTACTACTAATTTTTCAATTGATTTCTTGAAATTGAATTGGTAGTATTTTCAGGGAGTTTCGAACTTTTATACTGTCAGTTTGAAGATCGATGGCAAAATCAATAGCAAATCGGATTTGAATTCGAAAGAAAAGTTGAGTAATCGGCAGATAATTTGTCAAGATTGAGAACTGGGGATAAATAACGATATCGATTTCGAAAGTCGCGGTTTTTTTTTTCGCTTGCTCATATTCTAAAATAGGTGTCGCGGAACACTCCAGTTTCCTTCGGATTCGTACGTGTATTTTCCGTCCACTTTATCTCATCCATATCGGGTTCAATAAAATTATCGTTTTACTTCTCGAGTGTGAGCGCAAACAAAAACAGTCAACTTCCGCGGTTCTCACGGTGACAGTCATTCGAGTACCCTCCGAATGTACGAGTAGAGGTTAAAGCGAGAATGAGTGAGGGTTCTAATTGTTGAACTTTCGAATTTTGAACGGGTGAACATGGCAAAATGGATCTAATTTCACGGAGTTTAGTGCCGTTCAAAAATCGCTACAATGTCATGTTCCCCAGAAATGAGTTCTGTGCGTGATTTCTGACATTTTATGTCTTCACTCTGGCACATAACTCGAAAAACGTTACACAAAAGCGTTACACGAAAATTTCTGATGATTTTCGCTTACAACCGATTCGTTGCTACGGAACTTTATCTTCGCCAGTTATCATCGTACAAAAATCGTTCACCACTCGTTGGATAGCTCTCGATTTACTTAACCATATTACGTTAACCACTGCGGACTGCGTGGCCGACAAGCAGCGGTATGAGCGTGATTGTTTAAATAATTGTTTACACACAGGTGATCATTCTCAATAATTTATATTATCAACACGAATGCAAGCTTCATAATTTATGATGAGCCCTACAATTAAGTATAACAACTACGCTACTGGGGTAGGTGATGTAGCATTGTTCGAAGGTTCTTGAATCACTTCTTTGAAGACATAAAATGTCCCAATGTGTTGCAGACTCGTATGCAAGCATTTAATTCTCGACTGGATCAACAACAGGGTGGAGTTGACATTCTTTTGACATTTTCATGTCTTTGCTTTAGCACATAAACTGAAACGGGAAGAATTTGTTTCCTTGATTCACCCTTTCCCTCAGATCACGTCAGAACACAAGCGACAGGCGGGCCACTATGTCAGACGCACCTATGACGCACGAGCGTATGACATCAGACGGCTGGCAGAAGGTCAACTAGTACGTCAAAGCATATGCCGTAAGAGCCTATGACGTCAGACGGCTGGCCGGAGGCCAACTAGTACGTCAGAGCCTATGACGCACGAGCGTATGACGTCAGACGGCTGGCCGGAGACCAACTAGTACGTCACAGCCTATGCCGTAAGAGCCTATGACGTCAGAGGGTTGGCTGGCTAGGTGATCGGGTTTTAATAAGCCTCTGGAATTCCGCGCCTTCATTTTGCGTTCATTTACATCTTCACGTTGAAAAATCCTTCATCTTGTCGCTATTGTTTAGAATTTTTATTTATAGAGAATCGCTTCAAAAGCGTGAAAATGGAAACCATCCGTCAAAATTACTTGAGCCTTATTTTTTATTGATATAAAAACATAATCATGTTCATAAAAAGCGCGCGATGACGTCAGAACCGCACTGACACAAAAATAGCCACCCTTCCTGAAACGAGCGAAATGACCGAGGGGGGCTGACGATGGGTGACGTCACAATTGCCAATCGCCAAGTTTCAAATTAATCAGATTTAAATTGTAATTATCGATATCTGTGAAGTTTTTTTGACATGGAAAAAAGTGTTTACGTGCAATAGCAACGAAAATAACATAACGAACAGGTTTTTTCCCACAATTTTGATTCCATATGCCATTACCAAAGCAATTAGGTGAAATTGTGGTTTACAGTACAGAGTTGAGTATTCACTGATAATTACTTGAAAAATCCTTAGTAAAATTTCAGTCAATCGTACGGTTCATTGGGTACGCTTGAAGGAAATGTTGTAACTGGGATAAACTACTGACGAAATTGCTGAAGTTTTGACATGTTCGGGCGTTTGACATATTAAGTGAGGTATAAAACGAATCAAATGTCAAACATTCGATTGGTTCGGTTAGAGGTGGGATGTTGGACTTCGAGGGAGTCAAACTGGTGGGGTGTTTATTGAGAGAATAAGAGGAGTTTGAGGGGGATTTGAGGGGAAATAAGGGTGCCTTTGCGAATCCGGTCGTTGCTTTAGTTTTGTTCTGTCCAAATTTGAAAAAAAAAGTGCTAGGTTCCATTTGATTCGCTTTTAAATGGTGTAATTTTTCATATGTCGCCCTTCAACGAAATTGTCACTTCGCCAGCCAATCACAATCGACCTCCTCTCACTCATGCACATGCACTAAGAAACAATTTTTTTAACGGCGTATTTTAGTGATTTGACTGATCGTCCAAAACGGTATTAAAACAGAAATAACGGCGTGTTGTGTTTTTAAAGGAAATGTGTGATGTTCCGATGGATTCGTTGTTTATTTGAAACGGGCAACCTCGACTTCGGTTGTTACTCATAGAACAATATAACGTTGGGCCTTAAATACGGAAATAGTTGTGACAAACGACAGGCCGGTTTTGACTGAATGAGGTCCATTTGTCATGTGTAGATGTGTATAATACTGCTGGGAGAGAAAACGAAGACAACTCGACGGAAGACGTGAACTTGGAGAGAGAAAAAGACGAGAAGTGACGATGGCATCGAAAATATTCATTTCCGTGGGTTATCTGTTTTAAATAGTGAGCCCTGTGTTTTATTTTAATGCGTGTTTGTGATGGGGGTTGGGCTCATAGTTGTGTTAATGTAGAGATTTTTATCGGTCGAAGGACCCTGAGATACGAGGACTGGTATAGTTAGGCGAGTCGACACACATACACGGTCACACAGACGCACGTGTGCCTCATCTTCACCTTTTCTCGGGTCGATCTACATGACAAGGCGTGGGCAAACTGAAGATGGAAGAGATTGGCTGCGTTTGGACCAACAAAGAGCTTTAAAATATCGAGGGTTTTCTCTCGGTTTCTCCTGTTTATCGACGGCATAACGAGCTGACGAGTCGTTCGAAACATTTTCGACTAATCGGCGGTGTAACAGTTTGAAATGCGTAACTTCATGATCGACGTCACAGAACGTGAGAGCGCAGTAAAAAACGTCAAAAACGGATTGGCACACACGACGCACGGTATGAAACTTGAAAACTAACGATTCGAAATTTTGAAACAAAGAAACTCCAAGTAACTAATTCATAGCATCAAACAATGTACACAAGGTTAACCCTCCAATTACACGCCTAAAACGAGAAAATGACCGAAAAAGCCTCCAAAACGTTATACACCAAATTCCGTACGCCTTAGTGAATCCTCAAAAACGTCAAATTTGAAGACAATCGTGCAAGAAACGAGATTGCTTTATTTTCTGCTATTTTCGAATCTTTGGAACGAAATATCGAAGATATGGCGATTGGCCCAAAAACCTGTCGCGAAAAAACACACAAAAATAGCGGTTATAAGAAAACTTGAACTAAGTTGCCTGGCGTCGAAAAGACGACGAAAAACGGTACAGCGGAAGCCCAACGAGTCTTCAAAAATGTGAATTATATTATTATATTGTTCGATTGTGTATCAAACAACAAAATTTGATTTATAATTTACGGCTACAAAAATACACAGCTTCAAGTTAGCAACCACTTCACGTTGGAAAAATCTCGTCTCCGAGGTGGGAGTCGAACCTGTACCCTCACAAATTTCCCGGGACTTTAACAGCTGGGGGTACTGAGAGCGGTAAAAATATCGAATTTTGAAGAAGCGTTCATCGTGAGATATCGACGTTTGTGTCCAATTTATGTGGGGGATTTGTTACATTTCTATTCAGCGAAACGCCACAAAATCAGTGCTTTAAGACTGAATAAAAGCCAGATATGGATGATTGAAGTCTACGAGTGTTTTATTGAATTAACAACATTCTTTAACGCGAAATAGCAGTCGAATTGAGGTGCAGTGGTTTCCTTCGAAATTTACAAAGGGAGCGACTTAGTATGGGAGGCGCGTGTTGGGACGTTTGGAGGGAGGCCGCGAAACAAGGTTGTGGAAGGAAACGGATGTAATAAATCCACTCAACAAGGCTCAACAGGCTGTCCAATGATTAAACGCATGATTCCACCTTTTTAGAAGACACCCGAAAAATGCGTATTCATTTCGTTGGAATCCACGATATATGTAAACGCCGTGGGCATTTAAGGGCGATCAGATTGTTTCGTACGATATAACAGCTCTTAGGAACTGGTTATATTACCAGTCTTATCTCAATATTTGATCTTAATAACGAGAAGTGGATGTTGCCAAAATGACCCGCTCATTAGGTTTTTGGACATAAGCCTGAACGCGGTTGAAGTAAGAATATGAAGGTTACAAAGATTTACAGGTAGGGAGTAAATCCAACGAGAAGTTTGAGTTGGATTAGAAAGGAGAGAAATTAGCGAAGAAACCTGCAGCTATGCAAGTGACAATTATTGTTTCGGTCAACCTGTCCATTCGATAAGGACCTGTCTGAAAGAAGTTCTCAACGTTTAACGCTGACAAAAATATCCACTAAATCCCCACAAACCGTTGGGAAACGCAGGTGTGTATCCATTAGAATTGTAAAAAAAATATCTCAGTATTTGATCTTAATAACGAGGAGTGGACGTTGCGAAAATGACCCTCTCAATAGGTTTTTGGATATTAGGCCTGAACGCGGTTAAAGTAAGAATGTGAAGGTTACAAAGATTTACAGGTAGAGGGTAAATCCAAGGGGAAGTTTGAGTTGGATTAGAAAGGTCGGGAGTCAGGAGAGAGATTAGTGAAGAAAACTGCAGTAATGTCGTTAACTACCCACATGCAAGTGACAATTGTTTAGGTCAACCTGTCCATTCGACCTGTCCAAGGACCTGTCTGAAAGGAGTTCTCAACATTTTTAAGTGCAGTAATTTTCAACAGTACTAACGGGTACACACCTGCGTTTTCCAAGGGGTTTTGTAGGGATTTAGTGGATATTTTTGGCAGATTAGTGTTGAACATTATTCTGACAAAATATCCCCACAAAAACCATTGGAAAACGCAGGTGTGTATTGTTGAAAATTACTGCACCAAAGTACACAATTGTTGCATCCACTACAGAACGCCTTTGTGCAAAAAATTATTCTTAAATTTCACAATGAAACCAATATGGGTCCAAGGATTTCGTTGCTACCAGTACTTCAACGACACTTATACCGTAGTACCGTTGATAATACGAAGTTGCCAACCAATACCGGTTTCATGACCCTATGGAATTATGGAATTAAATCGTAAAAAGGTCATTTGGGCTAAAATGCCGTGAAGTTTCAAGCTGGTGAATTGGGCAGTTTTCAACATTTTCAGTCTATAAACGTAACACTGTTTGATGAATATAAGTCTTACATAACTACTGTTTTCTGTTGCTGGAAAAAATTGCCACGGTTTTCTTGTCTCCATTGTGATTGTCTTCCTATCATTTGTTTTGGAGAAATCTAACAAGCGGTCTAAATGAATGTAGATTTGATGATCTCTCCAACGAAGAAAATCAGTCACGTTTACCTCAACTACATCAGTGGAAAAACACAGAAAGGCAGATATCTATTATTCTCGGTCCAAACTTTTAAAAACTCAAATTTTTTAAACTCTAGGGGGGGATTTGGGGAATTTTACTTTTTGGGGGAATCAACTGAGGTATTTTTTGTTTTCAATTCATTGTATCAACGACAAACAGGGTGTGCAAATACATTTTCCCTCACTGTAAGTGTCACTCCAGAAAAGTTCAAATTTGCACAAAAAAATCTGTCTTGGCAATCGATAGGCTAAGTTCGTAGATGGGCAGAATGGGAGAAAAATTACCTATAAATGCCAAAAATGAAACAGGTTGACATGTGACACTTCATTTTAAAGATTTTTTACCCTAAACACGATGGTGAAGTCAGAATTACGATATTTTATTCCGGTTTCAAACTGTAGCACTTTGAGGGTGAAGAAACGTGGTGGTTACTTGAGATGTTCTTCACGGTTCTTCTGCTCTACTCCAATAACGGAATGAGATATCGCGAATCTGACTTCATCATCGAGTTGAAAATTGAAAAATCTATAAACTGAGCAAAAAATAACCCAATACATTCAAGGTTGCCCATATTTGAATGATATCTTTTAAACATCACATTGAGCATATAACCGGCTATTTTTTCGAAAATTCGCTCTTATAGCCATGCTGCATGACTGGATTTTCCGTTAAGGCCGTTTCTCATGGGTTGCCATTAGATGGTGCGAATTGGAATCGAAACTGCTCCAAACCTCAAAAACGTAAACGAACAAATAAACGACTCGTTTCGGTATTAAACGTGACGTCATTAAACGACATTTAATTGTGATTGGTTCAAGCAAAAGAAAACTAGGTGTGAAAAAAATGATCGGGTGCCGCACATAAAATTTTTTCAGGAGGTCGTTAGACAATGAAAGGGGACAACATAATCGCGTTGATTACTCGAAAAACAATTACCGGTCGCAATCAACTGACTTTTAACTGCGGGGAATCCGAGGAGCTGAGCTAATTGTGCGCAAAAGAAGTCTCCAGTCGCCTTCCACGATTTTCCACCGGATAATCATTCATTTCGGAGTAGCTTATGATCGTTCGAAATAATGAAAACTAAAAATTGGCGTCGCTGGTTTTTCGTAATCGTAACGAGCGGTTTGGAGACGAAGGTTTGAATGAGGAGGTCGTGATGTTGTGGCTTATGTGGAATGCGGGGAGATAGGAGTCATATTCAAGGAACGGAAAAGTGATTGCCACGTCGAGTAGGTGTCCGTGACAGGGAAGAATAATAACAAATAAATAAACCAACATAATTGCTGTTATGGCAATCATTAGGAGTCTATCCCGCTGGGCTGAGTTCATAGATTTCCAAGTTTAGATACCGGAGAAGAGGTTTCGAATCGTGACGTTTATGACCAAATTCAGGGCTAAATTAAGGACTAAATATGAATGCGAATCAACTCATGGAAAACACATTTGAAATATTTCATACACAATTTGTATGAACTCAGCAAGTCAAGAGTCGATGCTATTCCGGTTTATATGCACCTTACGTTTACTTCATCAGAACTGCACATCATTATGTAACTATAAATTAGTGCGTGTAATAGGGTGTAGCGGAAATATGCTTTTCGCCTACATCCTCTTGGAATACCTTAGAAACGTTTCCTTTTTGTCTCAAGAATCAGTGTGTTCAAAATTTGTTTTTGAAAAAAGTGTTCTTGCCTCCCCCAAGGCCAAAAAACTTGAAAATGTCAAAATTGGCCAGTATTTCGGCAATATTGCATTGACTAACCCTCATAAGTTCTGACGGTTTTTGAAAGAGGAACAAACCGTATACTCACAAATAACGGACGCCTACCATATAACGGTTTCAAAACAAGGAAATGATGAATAAAATTGATAGTGCAAAAAATTGAATTTTTCTTAGGTTTTTGCAGAGGTTTGGAGATCTGATCGTTGGTATGAGTAGAAAAAAATTGAAAATATACAATTTGTAGAACGTAAAATTTGCTAAATTAATGTACGAGTACATTATAATAAACAAGTATTTTTAAGCATTATGAACAAATTTGTAAAAACCCTTACGAACGCACTAAATGGAATATGACATTACACTGACCTAAGACGTCCGGTGGTTTTTTTCCGATTTCCATGCAGCAATAATATAAAGAAATTTGAGACATTTGATATTTTTTGGTTTTTAAAAATTTGTTTTTATGCTTAAAACCGCTACTAAGTTCTCGTCAAAAATAAAAAAATATGCGTTAATTTAGCAAATATCCCGTTCTACAAATTGTGAATTTCGACTCTTTTCTACTAGTTCCCTAAAGCTTTACATAAAGTTGAGAACGATTCAATTGTTGGATTTTTCCCCTCATTATTTCTTCGTCTTGAAACCAGTATAATATGCTCAAAATAACAGAGAATATCATATTATAGTCCTCCGTTATTTCTCTGTTACCTACTGTGGGTATACATTTTTTCCCCCTTTCAAAAACCTTCGAAACGCCATTTAAAAAAAAATCCCAATTGGTTTTTTGGTTTTTTCTAAATAGGTTTTTTGACACCAAAAGGCAAAAAGCATATTTTCGCTACACCCTAGCGTGTATGAGTAGTAAAGATTGGGATTTTTACCTGGTTCAGATTCTTGCGGTTGAGGGATGATTTGGAAGACCTCATTGATGTCAGCTTGGAGGTCTTTGCCTTCAGAGCGCCTTTGGAGCTGATGAAGCTGCTCCATTTGGAGATGTTTCATCGAGCGGACGTGTTGCAGAAGAGGAAGCCGTGCCCGAGCCGAAAACCCGCACAGGACACAATGATACACTTTGGGCACTCCGTCCGCATCAGAGTCTCGCAGGTGTCGAAACAGGAGTTGGGAAGCTTCGTGCCTTTGACCGGCAGCGTGGAGTTGAAGCTTGTGAGCAGAGTTGGTGTAGTAGTCGCAGGCGTGACATCTGACTTGTACTCCGCCCGGAGAAGAGACGTATTTCAATTTCCACTCGTTCCTCGGGCCGCCTTCTTTGACGTGATTGACGTGCTGCAACCTCTGCAAGTGTTTGTCAGTCTTGCAGTGGAGTTGGAAGTTGGCTTTGAGATTCGTTTTGTACGTGCACAATTTACACACGTAGTGACCAGCAACGAGCGCCAATATTTCCTGCTCCCGGATTTTGGTTCTATCAGCCGCCAAATGGTGAGATAGAGCTTCCAATGAATCCGAAGAGAACACGTTGCAGACGCAACAGTGGAACAGGTGGTCGGGATTCGGATCCGCCGGTTCTGGAGGTGGTTCCATGGTTTCAGGATTTAGGCCCATGTCCATGTGAGGCGCCAGTTCGGGAGGTATATGAGGTGGCATTTGTCCCCCAGTCATCATTTGGATGAGGAGAGCTTGATTGTAGGCCATATCCGCTAGCGCCGCCTCCGTGTGAGGTGGTGGCTTATCACCAGGGAGCGTCAATCCTGGGTGGAAATGCAGCAACGCCTCAAAATTCAGTTGCTGTTGATGCGACTGCTGCAGGGCGGAGAACGTCTGCATTTGTTTGACATTCTGCTGCAGCACCATCATATTATGAGTGTGCTTTTCAGATGTCATATGGATTCTCAAATTTCTGGCCACGTTGGTTTCGTAGTTGCACACATCACACCTGAAAGTTGGTTTCGGCTTTTGGTTTTGAGTGATTGGCGAGTGGTGGGCTGGACTTGGCATACCACTGGGTTTATGCTGAGGTGGTGGTGTTGGTTGTTGCATATCCGGTTGAACTCCACCATTCTGGAGCTCCTGCATGTTATTCAGATGTTTATCCGACTGCATATGTATACTCAAGTTACCTTTCGTTGTCGTGGAATAATTACAAACTTCACACCTGTACGGTTTGTATCCACAAGTGTAAGTTTCACCTCTTGCCAACCGAGGATGCGGCTGTCCAGCTATACAATAAATACAAGATGTTTCAGTCTCAGGGTGTTTCTCTTTCATGTGAATCTCCAGCGTTTCTTGGTATTTGTAATGCCAATTGCACTTGGGGCATTTGAGAGTTTTGCAGGAATTCCGCGAATGCATCCCTGCCAGTGGGCCGCCGACTCCCAACCTCGAAGAAGTGAGAATGAGTTCACATTTAGGACATTCGACCCCGGAAGGCCGACCACCCATATGGTCAGGACAGACACCTATCGTTGTCCCGGTTAGGAAGTTGGGTGGATGTTGTGAATACATACTCATCAACGGGCTCATGTTCGAACTCGGAGAAGGACTAGCGCCAGGGGACATTTCATTGGCAGGGGATTTTCTCGTAAGATCCATACCACAGTTCATCCTTTGTGAATTATTTTGAGACTCGATGAATTTTTGGGGTGAGATTCTCGATGGTGCAAGATCTTCAGCTTTTTCTTCGATCGGCTCCCTCCGCCTGAGGTCCGATACCGGCCTCACAGGACTCACAGGCTCTAAAAAAGAAACCAGAGGTTCCTTCTCTTTTCCAACACACTGGATAATTGCCGATGCGTTTTTATGACCGAGAATGTCTTTTTCTTCTTCTTGCAGTACTAAGTTGTGGTCACCCAGGGCATGAGCGACGAAAGACTTGGAATATCCGAAAGACAACTTGCAGATAAAACACATGAGGATGGGCTTTACCGGCACTGAGGAACAGTCTTTTCCTGTATTATTAGTCTGGGTGGTGTTGAGTGTAGTCTTTTCTCGTACGGTGAAAACACGGTAACTGTGCATCACAGGTACTTCAGGCATTAGTTTTTTCTCTTGAATCATTTTGGGGTACAATTGACCGAGGAGGGACGTGTTTCTCGAAACGTAAAAAGCGTTGGCGATTTGAGGGAATACTTGATATTGAGAGTCGACCCCTCGACCGTCGACGATGCAACCATCACCGATCAGCTGAGGCAGTTCGTGGTCCTCTTCGCTCATTTCAGAGTCCTCAATGATGTAGGCCGAACCATCGGGGTTATAGACGATTTTGCCGTCGAATTTCTCGACGTCGCTCGTCGTACCCCACGAGTCGTCGCCAGGTTTGTCTGACTGCTCGACGAATTTGGAACCGGACGGCGGAGAAGACATCCTGGGCTCTTCAGGCTCGCGGCTGCTGCCTGGAATGGCTCCGGCCGTCGGTGAAGCGGACGTTTCTTCTTCGGGACTCATGGTCTCTAGCACCTGCTGATGGTTCGCTGCTGGTGGTGTTGGTGGGTGAGGTTCGGCCCCGTCCGCTATAGACTGGGGCGTTGTTGACATGTCTGCTCAGCGTACCACATCACATGTCTCCATTCGCCTGCTGCAAGCTTTACACCTGAAACAACCAAGAAAAAACCACAAAATTAGATCATTTATTACACATAAAGCCACAGAATTGCACACAAAATCAATCTTAGAGTGAAAAACGCCCATCATGACCATCATTAACACACTTCCAATCAAAAACCGTGGGACTAATGAATACCACACGTACAAAACGACAACAAAATCAAAATTTTGTCCCCAGAAAAGTTCCCATGATATCTGGCTCATTCCTACTCGTACTGTAGTTTACCTCATTCAACAATTATGTCACTTTTTTCCATTTAAAAAAGAATAAACTGCTGGTTTAGTAAGGCAGAAAAAATGCGACTTGAAAAAAATCTCCCTGACTCATGTCAAACACGTCCGGTAACAAGGACATTAACAGTGTTTTATTGCGAATGTCGAATAGGCATTTTGCGTTTCATGCGTTCGTTAAACTTAATTGTTCTTTAGATCGTTTTTTTAGTTCTTCCTGGCGCGGAATTTCTGTGTTTTAATAATCACAATGAGATAACGAGGATATCGGAACGGTTGTTTTTTTTTCTCGAGGGCTTAAAGAGAACGAATCGAAACAGCTCCTAAAGAACCCGCTAATAAACCTTTCGAAGATAAGGGGCCCCCCTTTCCGCTTTGATCAACCGATTAACGAATATCTCACGGGGGCAAAGTGACGATTGTTTTTTCCATAAAGGGGAAAACGCAGCCGAATGAGCTAATCGGCCAGAGAACTCGGGCGAAGGGCGATAACGTGTCAAAACTTGTTAGTTTTCGTTTCGTTTTCTCAATAGGATTCCCACGAGATGACATGAGCAATCGGCAGGAGACAACAAGAGATTAGGATAACGAAGAGGTCGGGGATTAGTAAAGGGATACCGTCAATATTTGACTAATTTTCATCGGATAGTTTAGTAAGTAACTACGGAATAAAGAGACACACTGCAAATTGAATTTTTAATAGTCAAGTGGCGCAGTCGTTTCTCGAGCAAGCCCTTTGGTTACAAAGGTACTTTGTTAGTTTTCTTAGTAAATGACTAGTTTCTTATTGTTAACGAAATGAGGGGTTTCGAATGAGTTACCACGTCATTTTATTGACTTGAAAACAAGCTTCCGTTGTTTCTCGGACCCTCGTCCGTCACAGGAAAAATCGCTTATGGCGCCGGTTGAATCAACAAAAAGGGAGGGGCGACAGATGTGCGCGTATCTACGCGCAGCGCGCGCACTGGTCTCGACAAGACGTAATTACAACCCCATTATACGAATGTACAATGAGATAAAAAGAAAAAAAAACAAGTTCAATTCCATAATGTATCGGGTAAAGGCGTGTAATTAGTGCGGAGGTAATGTCCACTTCATGTGTCAGTTATTTTCGCCCCACTGCTACAACGAGGGGCGCAAGTAGGAAGTTGCGCAACTCGTAAGGCCGTGTCTCCTATTTTTCAACCGGTTCCAGGGGGCGCATAATGGTTGACCGTTCAATAGAAGTAGGCTGAGTGGGGCCGTAGAGGGTTAACAATGTGTAATCCAAAATATATCTACATAACGTCGTAAAAAAAGTACGAATTTGATTCTTTAGTCAGAATGGGAATTATTTCAAATTTCAATCAAAATCAAATACGCTTTGGGCTAGTATTTATACTTATAATCCAATTAAGATGGTCCAGCGCTCTGACTAGAAATAATTACGACAGTTACGTGCTCAAATTTAGAATAATTATGACGGTTTTCTAGCACAACTGTGGAATATTTGCTTTTCCAATGTTTATTTGTTTACAAGATTTAAAGGGCAGATGCCTAGTTAACAAGAAAAATGTTTGTAGGTATGTAATAAAATAATAATAATATCTAGGGGTATTTAAAAAGGTTGCGTACCGAAAACATTAAATGTTTTCTTTTCTTCATTTAAATGGGCATCAATGCCTGTATGTATGGACGAATAAAATTGGTGGTGGAATTTCGGTATAACCAATATCAAAGTGAAATATTCTGCAGTTCAACGTGGGTAATAACGGTGCCACAAGGCTTATTGGTGATATCCGTCCTTCATACGAGTAGTTTTAAACGTAAATGTGGTATGTTTTCAACAGGGAGAAAATTGAAAAAAAAAAATTGAAAAATATTCAATAAGAATAAACAATTTTTTTAAATTACCTTTTGAGTAATCTACTTTCAAAACCCAAAATAGATTTTCTTCCTTCAGCAATAACATTGATAATTGTATAGAAAATAAGCTCTTTACATTTATTTGGGCTCTATTTGTCCATGTCATTGTCCGATAGTTTCAACGAGGAATCCACTATTATTTAACAAATCAGGGATGTTACAGACAAATCCTCATGCATACAGGAAAAGTAGAAACGTAGCAACATTGAGAGCTTTTTCTTGCCAATTGCGGACGCCTTTTTTCGCCACTTTTGCGTTTTAACATCCAAGAGATAAAATTGGATTTTTTTGTCGGCTGAGGTCTTCAACTGTTCAATCACGTACGTGCATCGTTATTAGCTACTCACGTATTCCCTGATCGTCGTATGAAAAGGGCGTAGGAAGTAAATGTTGATGATGGGGTGAGTGGCGTAAGGAGTTGATGGGACGGAAAACCGTTTAGGCACGTGGTCGTCTCAAATCGGGGTGAATTCACCTGCTGATTTTGGCCTGAAACTGAATCTTAATCTCGACCGCACGCTCCGCAACGTTTTTATTATTATTGTAATATTTTTTATTATTATAATGCAAATATATCGGTACGATAGGGAAGGGTGAGTCGAGTGCGGGCGTCTTACGTGGGGCTGGTGAACGTACGGATTTGGTCGTCACCTGGGCCATTTGAATAGTACGAAAAGGGGTCAATAATAAACGATTTGATACGTGCGGCGGACGGATGTGCCCTCAAAGGAAATTTTGATGTCCCTCGAAAGGAACCCGAAAATAATTGGGGATCGTCGAGGGCGCTTCCCTTCGGATGACGCGTGTCGTGTAAAATCGTCTACGTCGCTGAATATGTAATTTGGATCGACCGGAGGGTTGTAAATATTCGATTTGACTTATGCGGTTTTGCAGTGTGCGACGAGCCCTTCAAATCGTTGTCGTCTCGTAACTGTACAGCAGAGATGAGATCGAGCCTGTGCGGTTTTACTGGCAATTTTAGTTCAAATTAATGTGACGAATACCACTCGGTATCCTCTTTTCGCTGTGTCTACTCGGAAAACGCCACTAAATTACAAAGCCCCACACTTAGCACATACCCAACCTATCTCTAAACAGCTGAACCTCTTGCCTTTTATACTCCTACTCGGTCATCAGACACAAATTTTTGCTACTCCCTAAATACCACACAATAGCCCAAAAATACAGCATATATCAATCCATCCATCTTATCACAGTGGGTTCTAAAATGGAAATAGTGAACCAAAATATTGAAAATCTGTAATGTAAATGACAGTTCTTTTACATTGCTGCAGTTTCCTCCGATTGGCGAAATAAGCTTGAGCTGATGAACTACAGAATCGCTTCTATGATTGCACGTCGTCGGACTTTGGTTTTGACAGTGGGAAAATAGGCTTTAGCAGGAAAAATAAATGCATTCGCTTGCAGCTGTTGACCCTGATCGTGCTCTTGTATGTTGTTCTGTGGTATATTAGCCAGGGATGGTTTTTGTCTACATTCACCTCTTTCATCGACGTGGTTGTAGTTCTGTGGTATATTAGTTTATGGAGATTTGTTTCCATAGATCGTATTTAAAAATTCGCACCAGTTTCTAACAAGATACTTGTTTACTTTTTCAATGATGAAGGGTTTGGCTTACACGGAAATTTCGAAAAGCCTGATCCAATCGTTTGGAGTTTCAGCTTGAGCCCTACACCGTATACCGCTAATCTTTCGACAGCGATTTGAGGCCTTTTAAATTCGGTTTTCTTCAGTTTTGACTTGATCATCGAAAAAATTTATTATAAAACGACAGAAAATGTGGACGTTTTACATAAAACCAGTTATAGCTTCGAAAATTTGCTCTAATAGCCATGCTGCATGACTGTAGATTTTTTTCTAACTTTTGTGGCGTTTGCTATCTCAATTTGGATAATTTTTGTATTAAGCACATGTTTCCATTTCTTTCTGAGATTTTCTGGAGCCTGAAGTTTGTTAAAATCAAACTTTGGTTACATGTTTTGGAATGTTGGTTACAAGTAAACCGTCAAAAAATTACCTAAATATTATTTAAATAAACCTAACGTTTGTTGATATGTGCTTAACTTATTGATGAAAATTATTTTTGGGTTTATTGATTCACCGGAAATGTCTTCTTGGGCTCCTTTCGTTGTCAGAGTGACGGAATCAATACGACGTCATCTTCGACCGAGGACCCGCAGGCCCCTTGAAATGGCCTCATTTTTTTCCGTTTGGGAAAACGCGATTTTCCCGTCGAGGACCCCAAAAATGGCGGATAATTGCCGGCGATTAAAAAGACGGTTACAATTCACCAAAAACTACCCGCTTGACGAACGTACGAATTAAAACAACGAGGAAAAAACTGGGGGAAAAAACCACAAAGGCGCCGGCGCGGCGCCGTTTTTTCCGTCATCCGCGCCAGAAGGCGGAAAGCCAAAAAATGCTCTTCTTCGTCCCTCGTGGCTCTTCCTCATTCTTTCGTCGGCACCTGAGATGATCAAACTACCCCTTAATTTCCTCAGAGAAGACGAAAAAAATGGAAAAGCCCCTCGCAATAATTGGTCCAAGGTCCCTCCGATGGGTGAAATAGACTTTTTAAACAGCTTTCCGTGCCATTATTCGCGTTTCTAAAATTAGTGGTAATTGCGCGGTTTTAACAATGATATGTAATTTACATAATGTTTTGCGTTACAGTTCGCGTGTGCGGTGCGGTCAGCGTGTTGTTCCGCATCTGGTCGTTCACTGGGGAATATTCGAAAGCAGTAGATACGAATTTGTGGCAGATTCGTAAACAAAAGAGAGGGACTGAGTGATCGGGTCGAAACCCCTCAATAAGACGTCTTGAACAACAAAAAATAAATAATAGTAATAATAATAATTACTTCTCTTTGAGGTAGTTTTTAGTATTTCTACTCCTGAAAGCATTCGGTTTGAATGAAATCACTGAATCGTGAGGTGTCGTCCAAAATTCAATATTTTCGTTTCCATAACGTCCTAGGAAATTATATTCTGAGAAGTATGGTGAGGTGATAGCGCTACACTAAATTGTAAAAGTGGCGTATTTCTGTTTAACCCCTGGTGAGTATAAACCCTCTGATGCAATTCCAGTGTATAAAGTGTCTGACAGACACGCAGGAACGGTCACTTTGTTTTCAAGACACATCAGGAGTTAATTAACACATTTTTCGCCAAATCAACATTTTATTGGTTAAAAAAAGTAATTAGACTTAATCCCAAGAGTCTATGAGGGATTAAGAACTAGGAGCAACAATTCTAGTAGGAAAAAAACATCGAAACCGAGACATAACAAAATTCAGTCTTCGGTAATCAGATTTTTGGTAACGTAGGTACCTACCTACAAAATAGTAGCAAAATGACCAGAGTTACACCCTTTGGTGAGAGGATCAGAATCGGAATCAAAATCGAATATGAACATGGAAGAACGAGAAGAATACGAAATAAGAACAAGGAACTACGATTTTAAGAATCAGACTTATGTACCTACTAGAAGGAACAATTCAAAAATGAAGACAACATTTCAAGTACCTACACTATGGTATCATAAAATCACAAAATTCACTTTTCGGTATCAGGCACGTCATGCAGACTTTTCGGGAACATTCAAGGCAGATTGGGTTTTGTCATTTGATGCACATAAATCCCGTGTTCCGATTTTGTGTGAGGGACAAATGCTGCACTTTCTCTTCTTTTCCATTCGATCACTGCTTACTTCCCTTGATTGCTGGGGGTTCTTCTTGGACGTATTCCTTGATGAGTGAACGTAACTCTGATTGCATATCAGCTTTATCCTCAAGTCTATCACTCAAATTGGGTTTTATTATTTTTACAATGTTATAAAACCATTCACTACCGAAATGTTTAGGATGCGAAAAAAATGGCAACGGGCCTTCTCGGAGTTCTTCTAGTTGCTGTGAAGGATGGTAAATATCCTCATCCATATTCATAGATCGACCAGCCATAACTCCATGAAATTCACACAATTCACAAACAAGAAGATAATGTAACCGAAAGAGATTGAATCAATTGCACTTTGGTTGACTGCGTATAAGTGTCTGAAGGACACGGTGGGTTTCACAAACTCGGGAACAAAGTACACCTCGTGGCTGTTAGATCACAAATGAAGGTTGGAATCAGGGTTGCCAACCGTACCGTATTTTACGGGACAGTCCCTTATTTTGTCCATTTGTTCCATGTCCCGGCGAAACCCTTCCCGGGACGCTATTTGTCCCGTATTGCAGGGTAGAGTAGGTAAGTACCTGCCTAATTACTTCAGAATAGGTGTTACCTACCTACGTGAGACTCCAGATGTAAGGATTTTCATCAACCACGCCAGCTGCCAACCTACCTATCACCAAAGCAACCATCAGCAACAACTGTTATTTTCTCAGCTTCTTTTTGTTTCTTTTTCCTAGTTATCACTTGTTTACTTTTTGGCTATGAGCTTACATTTTTGTCTGGGAAGTAGTTTATTTATGTGATATTTTGTATATTATGACGAGAGACAATGAGTTCCTGTCTAGGTATTTTGTTCGTGCCATTTTCTCGGTAATTTACTTGTAGGTAGGTCCTTTCCTTACCTAAAATGTTTCCTTTCCTTTAAAAATATACTTAGGTACCTGAAAAATAAAACGTTGAAACAAAGGTATTCCGTCTATTTTTTGTTTGTCTCGCCTATTTGACCTGAAGAGAGTAGTGTGCTGTTCAACATTATTGTAATAATATTATAAAGGTTGAGGTGTTCATTACTCACCTAGCAACCAGTAACAGGTGTGTGTATAATATACATATTATGTATAGTGTCCCGTATTCTTCTGCCAGCGAGTTGGCAACCCTGGTTGGAATGCACGGGCTATAGATGGGGGACAGCTACTGAGCGCCTGGGATATTCTAGATGCTCACTGCTGCCAACATACTCGACTGAAATTTCCCTCGTGTCTGCCAGACACTTCATACACACCAGGTACGGTAAAATATGGTACGTCCGCGATCACCGTCAAATCCCCTTTGAAGTTCTCGATGTTCCTATTGATCGTTCAAAAAAATACTTATTTTTTTCGTTTTTTTCGCTAATCGCCGTTCCTCCTGTCACATCCAATCTGTTGCTTTGACTCCCTCGCAGCTGTGGCGGTAGCTCTCGTTAGCCCTCAGGTAGTTCCACGCACCCTAAGCACACCCACCTGGCACTCTCTCGTTCCTTCCATCTCTTTCTTCTTCACAAACACACGCGGATACAGAGTGAGACAGAGAGCGAATCTTTCATCGACTCTTTTGTTACACCTCTTCTCATCCCTTGTCTCCATCTAGAAATTTTTTTCTTTTTCCCTCCCTCCTCGTCATTTCATTATATTTCGTCTTTTGAATACGTTCTTCAGTTCCTCTCAGTTATCTCTAGTTATCTCTCATATTATTCAATTTTTTTTGTCTCTCTCCGTTCAATATTATTATTATAGCGAAGATCGCGTTGCCTGAACTTCGTTGGGGGCCCCTTAACCACTACCTGAACGTTGACAATAGTTTCCTACCTGGTTATTTTTCGCACTCCTTCTGCCTTCCCTGAATATCTTTCCATCACCGGAACCTTTGAACAGACCTTCCCTCCACCAGCCCAACTCGTATTCCCTGAACTCCTATTACAACGAACGGTAACACTTCCAGAAAACAACGTTACAACCAGAATGTTTTCCCTTCAGGGTGGGTGCTAACACAGATAGTGTTGACACAGCTGTTGAGTGCTGCCCTGTTAAATAAAAACGCCTCAAGTCCAATGTTTACGACAATTGGGTTTTTACGGAACCCCCTCTGTTTTGGACCTTTTCAACGGTGAAGCCCAAATTACAAAATTCGAACCGGAAGTGGGGGAAATTCTGACCATCAACATACGAAAATTGGTCAATGTCAAGGAAAACCGCCTCAACTCACCAAAATATTGAGATTTTCTCCACAAAAATTTACATTTTTTGGCTTCAGATTTCGGTTGAGGCAGTCACTCAAAATTTCTTATCAAAAAATCCGTTTGATGGAGTTAACTTGAACTGTTGTAAAGAGGTAAAACGCCTCTTGAGTTGAAACTCAAAATTCAGAACATTACATAAATTCGCCTCAGAGCTTTTCACTGAAACCTTTGACGTAAGTTGACATTATAAAAACCCCATTTTTTGGTGAGATATCGATATGAATTCAATCAATTCAACGGTGAACAAAACAAACTCGCAAATGAATCGATTTATAATCGATTAATTGCAGTGAGGGCGATTTTAAAATATCCAGCTTCCGTTTTGGGATTGTTTGTTTAGGTACGAGTAAAACTCCTCAACTTGCTCGTGAGGCAGTCACCTCAACGTTAACAACTCAATCAAACTCAACTCATTTAAAGCGCATTGAAAAATTTAGCAAATTCAAATCGTGTTTGAATGACCACTTAAAACAGCAGTTTCTCATTTACAACAGCGTTATTCCCCTATTGAGCTTCTTTCTTTAATATCATTCAGTTTTGTCGCTTTATTTTATTTTCTGTTACAAAAGAAAAAAATGTATTCATTTGCTTCCGTTATTAATTATTGCCACAGCGTTTAATTCTACTACTATTGTGTAAGTTCATATGAAATTGTTAGCAACTCCTGATCTCCGGACAACTTTTTTTAAATTATGGAGTTCAGTATACTGCCAAAAGACACTAATTTATTTTACTAGATGTATTCATTTTATTCTGTGATGAAGTATGAAATACTTCAAATATATTTTGTGGTAATTCCTTATTAAACGGCTTTATAAAACAAAAACAAAAATTTTTGTAGATGAAACGCCTCATCTCAATATTTTGGTGAGTTGAGGCGTTTTACCTTAACAGTGTCGTCAAGGCGTTTTACCTTAACAGTGTCGTTGAGGCGTTTTACCTTAAGAGGGCGCCGTACGTGACAGCTCCCATAAGAAATCAATGTATCTGTCCCGCCATGTAACTCTGCCAAAACTGCACCGATTTCCTTGATTTTTTTTTCTTTTTCAAGTTAGATCAAGTCCTAGTGATCCTACTTTTGCGATTTTTGATATGACGTCCCTGAAGACAGCCATCATCTCATGAAGTTGGTATTCCGAGAGAGATGGGAGGTTGCCCCAGTTGGATGGTTGTTTCTTCCTTATATGAAGTGATATGGAAATTGTGCTCCGTAGGATCTCTTTTTCAGATCCTAAGCTTCAATTTGAGTGCTCAAGCGATAAAAACGGTTCATTTTTGGGGATGTGGTGTCCCGGGAAAAATTGACATCTGATATTGAAGCAGTTTGAATGGCGGGACACAGGCGGGAACGCCAGTAGTTCAGCCCTTTACCGCTAGATCCCGCTGACTGAGGAAAGTGAGAAAGGGCTACTTCACAAGTACCTGCGGTCCCATAATCCCTATACCTACCAGTCAAACAGAGGTGCAGACTCTTCTGAAAGCAAAAGTTGTTCTGCATGGGTTTCCCAAATCCCAATAGCGTTGTGGGGGTTATCTGGAAGAGTTGAAGTCATTATTGGGAAAAAGGGCCGTCCCTACTCTCTGTTGTGAAAGGGCGAGGGAAGATAAATTAATAAATGTGTCATTACAGTTGAGTTTACTACAGCCAACATGCACGAAAATATGATAGTTTTTTGACTAGGAAATTTTGATGTTGGGGCAAAATGATCAGTAAATCAAGAAACTGATAGCATCACGTGAATCAGCGTCGAAAAATAATTAAAGTTCACAAGCCGCACTTAGGGTTTCCTTACGTTCCGTTTTTTGTATAATCTCTGGGTTGTAGCATCTTTGTGCCCTCCTTCTTTGTAGCACCATTGTGCTCTCGCTGAACGGTGTGTTCCCAATTAGAAACAAATCGGTTGATGGGTTAAATTTTATGAAATTTTGCGTCAAATCCGCATCCACAATAGAAAAGAGGGCCCATTGGGAAAAAAGTTAATGTGAATTCCAGTAAAATTGCAAATTGCATAGTTGGATGCAGAATAAAAAAACTCTGCAAATTCTTGACACAACGGTTTATTATCTTCTTTGTACAGATCACCCTTCTGTCTCGATTACTGAATGATAAATTAATTATTATTATGACTTATCATCAAATAATAATAATTATTATTAAGTAGGTAGTGTAAATTATTAATACGTAGGTTCAATATCATTCAACAGTTTCTACCTGCTCCAATGTAGAAACTACATTATATATTCATAATCAAATGTTGACAAAGTTTACACAGATGTTGATGTTTCGAAGGTAGTGTTCATGGTTTCGCATGACTTCTCTTATTTAAGTATGAATGGTTTCCTAACAAAAATGTTTTTGATTTCAATGATGATTGTATAAAACTCTGCAAATTCTTGACACAACGGTTCATTATCTACTTTGTACAGATCACCCTTCTGTCTAGATCACTAGGTCTAAATGTCTAGATCCTAAATGTTAGATTAATTATTATTATCAATTATCACTAATTATTAACAATTTTATCAAGTACCTAGTGAAAATGATTATAATTTATTGTTAGGTATTAATAATTCGTGTTTATTAACAATAATAATAATTATGATTAATTAATACGATATCCGGCTGTTGGAATCGACTGGGTTCCTTTGTGCAGAACCTGAATGATAGAGATGATGAATTAATTACAAATAAAATGTACCGATATAATTCTGGGGTTTTCAATACTACGTCGGCAATAATTTTTCTATAAAAGAAGTACCTACCAACAAACATTCGAAATTACCTTCATTCCGGAGCACGAAACGTACCTCAGAACAAAAAACTCGACATCACAAAAACCATAATATGGTTTTATCATCATATTATGATGTTTCAAACAGCTCTTTAGTATGAATATTGACCTGTATTTCAACAGTTTGATTCGCGATCGTGTTGACAGGTTTATATCTGCTCAACCTTCGAGCCCTCATTGTGAACGAACAGTTGGCCGTGCGAAGCTGCGGATGGTCTCAAAAAATTCTAAACAATAAACCTACGTATCTTGAAAAGTAAACCAACAAATTTTGAGGGGGGGTTAAAAAAATTTTTTCTTTGGGCGATTCCAATGGTTCATAATCGAAGATAATAAACCAAAAAGAAGAAATGAGTAATGACTAAATTATTCATCTTCAAAAAAGCTCTAAATTTTGAGGGAAATGATCGTTTTCATTTTAGACCAATTGAAAAAGTTTCGGCAGTTCAGTTCCAGGCTCTCCTTGTGGCCCGGCGTCAATAGTCCAGTAAAATAAGGACCGGACCCCGAAGTAAATGGGGGAAAGCAGGAAATCGTTCTAAAACCTTTCGATAGTCTTGAAAACTAGTAATCTGAGTTTGTGCCTCTCCACGAGGTGAGCATAACTTTTGGTGGCCCAAAAACGTCGAAATTTTCGGACTTTTTTCGGTTTTTCGCGTATAACCCCTAAACAACGCATCCTAGCGAAATCCTTACGACAAATTAAAGACAATTACATTTTGCGTCGATTGACCTCCCCAGCTTTAAAATTGAACCAATGTATAAGGTAGTAATCGACGGCTGAAATATGGCCATTTTTTTCCATATTGGCTAAAATGTACCATTAGACGACTTTCTGTCGTCTGCAGCATCCAAAGTACTGGTCCTATCAAAACACTCTGAGGATCAAAGTTGTACAGAATGTAGGTAACGGCGAGTTCAAAGAACACCTAAATTTTAAAATTGGACCAAGCATAACTTGTATTTTCATATTTTTTTATCTTGTTTTTTGTATAATAAACTCAATGGAAAAGTCGATAACTTGTTTCTCCAAACCACAATCCTTCTCCAAAATACCTATATTAACCTATAATGAACAATACAGAAAATTATATTAACTTAGTGAAATGGCCATATTTATGCCGTCGATTACTACCTTATAAATTGGTTCAATTTTTAAGCTGGGGAGGTCAATCGACGCAAAATTTAATGGTCTTTAATTTGTCTAATCGTAAGGATTTCGCTAGGATGCGTTGTTTAGGGGTTATACGCGAAAAACCGAAAAAAGTCCGAAAATTTCGACGTTTTTGGGCCACCAAAAGTTATGCTCACCTCGTGGAGAGGCACAAACTCAGATTACTAGTTTTCAAGACTATCGAAAGGTTTTAGGGCTAATTTTACTGGACTACAAGGCAAGAAGGTCGGCAGGTACTAGTTTTACCCTTTCCTTTGTTGCAATCGCAGGGTCAATGGAAAGGACCTAAGCCGTCACAAGTACGTCATCGCTTTGTCCTCATATTCCCTGGATATACCAACCTCAAGTAGCTCTACCTACCGGGGATTTCCCAAACTTGGACCTTGTTCATCTCAGATACATAGTTCTCTCGGAATCCGCTGGAGTAGCAGGCGCCACTCTTACGGCGCGCTCTTAACAGTGTCGTTGAGGCGTTTTACCTTAACAGTGTCGTTGAGGCGTTTTACCTTAACAGTGTCGTTGAGGCGTTTTACCATAACAGTGTCGTTGAGGCGTTTTACCTTAACAGTGTCGTTGAGGCGTTTTACCTGAACAGTGTCGTTGAGGCGATTTACCCTAACATTGACAAATTTTCGTATGTTCATGATCAGAATTTCCCCAACTTCCGGTTCAAATTTTGAAATTTGGACTTCACCATTGAAAAGGTCCAAAATAGGGGAGGTTCCGTAAAAACCCCATTTTCGTCAACATTGGACTTGAGGCGTTTTTATTTAACAGGACAGCACAGATTTGGTTACCTATACGTGTATTTTTGATTATTCGTTCGGATTTCGGTTTGTGAGAGCCAAAATCACTGTGACAAGTGCCGCACGCGCGACAAGCGCTGAAAAAAGGCGTTATCGGGTCCCAAGTGGCGTCACTTACCCCGTTGATTTTCCGAGTAGGCGAGTAAAACGCCGGGTTTATCTCGAGAAAAAAAATACGAGAAGAAAATAAATAAATTAAAACAAGAAAGAAGAGACGACAAAAAAACGGATTAGTTGAGATGGATCTTCGACGTCGAGCGAGACCACTTAACACGGTCCTATTTACATATCGGAGGCCGCAGGAGGGAAGTGCGTCGATGTTTCCTGCCTTTTCAAAGACACCCCGAAATCTCGGTATGAAGTTAAGTAGGCGACTCCTCTGAAGGACGGAAGGAAGAAAAGAAAAGAAAAGAAAAAAAAATCGAGATTTAAATAGGCGCGCGTGTCGATGAAAAGGCGCGTCGACAGTGAAACGCGAGGGTCACTTAGGGGCGTGAGGGTTAAGATGTCACTCGTCGTACGGAAGCCCTTTGATTTTGAATTTGATCGAGAGAAGTGACACCTGTGCAGAATGACCTAGTGAGCGAATTTTCGGAAATTGAAAATGGGAGAAACAACTAAAAACGGGTAAAACTCACTATTTGCAAGTTCACTCTTATAACTTTAGAATATATTTGAAGAAACTAGGTGTATTTTTCTTTTTTCTGGGAGAATTTAAAAGTGTACTGTGCTCACTGTTTCCGGCGAAGCACATGGGGCTGACCAACTGAAAAGCGGAAAAAATTAAATGTCTCGGGAAAGATCTGGGATTGGTTTCAATCGACTGGGTGAAACATAACAAGAAGTTTCACTGTTTATCACTATTTCAACGCAATAGAAATAATTAAAGGGGAATTTAGACAATATTGTATGTTCAAGACATCTGAAAAAGCTTAAAAACTGTGTTATTCACAAAAAATTAATAAACGTTTGCAATGAAACTGATTTCGAAATAGAAATTTCATTTCTGATACAAATACAGAAATTTCATTTCAAATACAAATTTCATTTCGGGTTTCAAGAAGTGAATTGTAAGACCATATAGGTCGAATTAGCTGCATTATACGGCCTATTCGACCTATACGGTTTTATAAGGCTGCTGTGTGAACAAAGTGTGTTGTCCAATCTAATTCAACATTTTACCAATCAAATTCAACATTTTACCAATTAAATTCAACATTATTTTCTAGATTTGAAAAAAAAAAAAAAAAACACGGGAAAGAATGAATAGTTGTGAACAATGAAAAATAGCGAGGATTGTAGGTACCTGACCGAATTTTTATTTTTGTAATACGTTGAATTTGATTAGTGAAATGTTGAATTAGATTGGGGAAAACTACACTGAGAAAACACTTTGTGTGTGAGTACCATAAGTTTGGGTGTGACATCCAAACCAAAACCGTATATTATTATGCCCTTTCGCTCCTGTTGGATCCTGTCCATATCCTCACGCTACGACCACAACACGAGTAAACGCAGGTAATTTTTATTCTAAACTTACTTTAGAATGTCTAGTTTGAGAAAAGACCTCCATCACCTCAGAGGAAACCGAAGCTTTGTTTCAAACTTACTACCGTTTCAAAATCTTCACAGACCTACTAACGCGATGAAAAAGATTTGATTGACCAATTTGTCCAATGTGCGGAATATGTGCACACTAGAATATGAGTGAAACATTTAATGTATAATTTATAATTAATTCCCTATATTTCCAAGTCACATACCGAACTGAAACTTTTGGTGTAATTATGGTGTACCCTTATTATGATTTTTTCAAAAGGCAGTCATATTTTTTGAGTCCCAGGTTGTTTGCGGACTCGCCTGTAAACGTAAAACGTTCAGAATCCGTAAATAAATTCAAAAAATCTTGAATGATTTTCTCTTGAATGAACATTCATGTCAATATATAAATTGCTGCAGTAAGGAAATGTGTAGTTCTTTTAATTGTGTCCTGTCTGTGTTGTAAGTAATAATTATTGTAAGTAAGAATTGAATTATTCAATTCTTTATTTTAGATGCAACTCCTGATCTCCGACCAATTTCTTAAATTATGGAGATCAGAAATTGCCAATTGTAATCTTGTTTTTAAAGAGTTGGGTAAATTAAGTTGAATTTTCGTTACATTTCTTTTTTTTTCTTTTTGTAATGTACCTATTAATGTATGTAACTTGCACTTTCTTTGTTAGAATAAATGGTAATATTACATTTAAAAATAAAATTAAAAATAATCAAAAACTTCCACTATCTTGACTTTAAGCCTCAATAAATGGGCCTAAACAATAAGTAAGGATGAAATTTGTGTTACATCTAGATGTAGTGGGTAATAATATTATACAACAGAAAAACAAGCCAGATGATCAAAATCGAAAATTTCGAAAAGTCTGTAACGCCTGCATAAATCAATGCTCTTTCGACCAGTCCGATTGTGACTCCTCCCGTTCGAAACTCCCTCTTGCGAATGGTTTCCCTCAAGGTGTAATTCTACCCATTAAACCGAAACCGATCCGCGTTAGCTCTCATTAATCTCCACGACGATTTCATCCCATCGGTGCCTCTGCCCGCGAAATCCTTCGGGGAAACTTTGAAATATTGTTTCAATTTCCATTTACATAAACGGCGTGGGACGGATGTTTTGATGGATCGACGGCCTCCGTAGCGAGGGCCTCCAAGTGTAAACATCTCGTTATCAAAACGAATTAAATCCCCGTCCGAGCCCTCCATCATCCGTCGAACCCGAATGCCAGGCAGTTAAACGATACTGCATTTACTCGTACCTGCAACCCACGCCAATTTTCCCCGTTGATTTCTACCGTTCGAACCGGTATTTTTAATCACAACGCGCCCTTCGTTGGTTAATTAATTTCCAACATTTTTATTAATATTACTAACATTTTCAAGAAATTTCGGACCATCGCACTGCCTTGTCAAAGAAAAACGCTTCAACTTGTACAAATACAGACTTGAATTCGTAATCGGCCACACAGTTTGGTTAAGTACGAGTAGATTTGACACTGGCTCAAACAACAACTTGTTCGCCTTGCAGAGATATTTCATGTAATACATCATCTACACATTTTGATTATCATAATCAACGACAAATTCCTGCAATATATTGAACCAACTTTTTTCAAAATTATTTTTACACAATAGTTAGATTCTTACGACCATTGGTTATTCAAATGCACTATTCTTGTGATTTAATTGTACTTTGTTTTATGTGAAATAAGTTGTTTAAATTCAAATATTTTTGTTGATTATGTACAATAACAAGCCAATTGTATTCTCCATAACAGCTCCACCCCTATCGTATAAACTGTCTCGACAACCAGACCATGTTTTGAATGCCGAAGAGCGTTCAAAATAAGGTTTTTTCTATTCACGAATCTAATTTTACTATTCACAATGAATAACGTTTAGATAGCAGGAATGTTTGACCAAAAATTTTGAAATCGACGAATTTGTTGAAACTACGCCGAACCCGGCATTTAATATCGACAGTTTTTAACAAATTTTAAAGAAAACCTCAAAACAGGTGTTTTACCAGTGTTTTTCATTATTTTTTTATTTTATTTTTTTTTACAATTTAATAAGTTCATTTTACAATATTGTACAATAATGAACCAATTGTTCCTCTCCGCATCAACTCCACTATGACCGTATGAACTGTATCGACAACTAGTAAATTTTACACCAAGCACTTTTTGCCAAAAAACGACCCAAAAATGGTTTTCCGATTTCAACTAAATCGTTGTTACGGAAATTTATCTTCGCCATTTTTGATCGTATAAAAATCGTTCACCACTCGTTGGGAAGCTCTCGATTAAACGAACATTTTCCTGTTTACCATAACAATGTGACAGTAATAATGGCGGAGCTAGGGGCGTAACCGTCCTCATATTAGGTTTACAAACTCACGATTGTGAGTGCAGAACCGTACCTACTCTACATTCCTCAGTGTTTAGCCTTCAGGCTTCAAGGTGATGCCGAATTTTCGCTCACATGCGCTCACTAGGTGATGCAGCGCGACCGGAAAATCAACAACGATTGAGGAAGGTGGTGTGTTCAAAATGTCGATTTCAGCGTGGTTTTGAACAAATTTAAAAGAAATGTTTAAAACAGGGGTTGGAGGTAGTTGATCCAGTTTACAGAAACCCGACTAGTCCAAAAAAAATCGATTTTCGTTTTTTGATCGATTCTGCATCCTGTTAGGTAGAGCTACACGTTGCAAGTTTATTAAAAATTGCTCACTTATACATTTCTTTCATGCCACATAAAACGATGTGTATTGGAAAATCTGAAATCTGTGTCAGATGGGCGACGTCAGCAGTTTTTCGCGTTTCATGGTAACTTGGGTTTTGTGGACTAGTCGGGTTTCTGAAACGACTGATTCAATTATCGTTGTAATATTACGATATTAGGTATATAAATGATAATCACTAATAAATTGATAGTCAATTCGACGTTGCAGCCGCGTTTTGATACAAATTTTCAGAAGGCGGTCAACGAGGCATTCGGCGACCCCGAGAAAAACCAGAAGGCAGACAATATGGCACATTGATGGTGTTGAAGAGGAGGGGGGGGGGCGTAGGGCACCGGCAGACAACGTGGCTTCGATGAAGTGGCGCTTCCAAGCGGGGAAACGCGGAAGATCGGTGGCAGCCCCCGCGCTTGAGGTCACCGTCCCGTCACACAGTGAAATCTCCGTGTCGTCCCGGTTTAGTGGTGAAGTGAAGGGGGCGATACTGGAAGGTTAATGGGAGGGGGGGGGGGGTGTTCAGAGAGAAGATGATTTATAATGTACAAAATTACCGTCGGTTTTAAGTAATAGGTAATTTTTCAAGTAACTCGTACCGTTTACACAACTTTCTAGTCATCAAGGATTCATCTTAAACAGAAAACGTCGTTTTTAAGCAGAGAAATCTCACGATTCGCTCAAAACAAACTGGTGAAACAATTTCACTTGAAAATCACATTTTAAAAATCCGCCAATAAAATATGTACAATTATCCTTTGAGATAAGAACAAGAGGTCCTTTTTAGTGACAGTAATGCCTACGTTGAACTCTGATACACAAAATCGTCTTGTCAAGCTCAACCGAAGCTATGAAGAGATATTAAATATCTCTTTTTTTTTACAAATTTTGTAAATTCACCATTACAGCCAGAAATCCGCGGAACATAGTTATGAAGGAACTCCTACCTACCTAAAGTCTTGAAGGATTCAATTTACACGTAGAAAAGTCGTTTTAACCTAGAAAATCCGTTCTAACACCCAATTCACGCCAAAATCCGTGCTAAAACGAACTGGTGACACAATTTCACATGAAAATCACATTTTAAATCCGCCAATAAAATATGTACAATTATCCTTTG
Organism: Stenodema calcarata; assembly: GCA_963920205.1. Classification (NCBI taxonomy): domain Eukaryota; kingdom Metazoa; phylum Arthropoda; class Insecta; order Hemiptera; family Miridae; genus Stenodema; species Stenodema calcarata. The sequence continues at coordinate 7,011,976 of OY986060.1, read as the reverse complement.
AGATCAGAACAAGAAGTCCTTTTGGGTCAATAGTGACAGGAACACCAGATACAGAAGTTGAACTCTAATACACAAAATCGTCTTGTTACGCCCAACAGAAGCTACGAAGACATCTTTGTAAATTCACCGTTACATCCAGAAAATCACAGAACATAATAGTTATCAAGGAACTTCTACATAGCTAAAGTCTTGAAGGATTCAATTTACACGAAGAAAAGTCGTTTTAATCTACAAAATCCGTTTTAACCCCCAATTCACGTCAAAATCCGTGTCTAAACGAAATGGACACAAAATGTCACTTGAAAATCACATTTTAAATTCGCCAATAAAATATGTACAACTAACCTTTGAGATCAGACCAAGAGGTTCTTTTGGGTCAATAGTGACAGTAAGGCCAGATACAAAAGTTGAACTCTAATACACAAAATTGTCTTGTTACGCCCAACAGAAGCTACGAAGAAATCTTTGTAAATTCACCACTAAATCCAGAAATCCACAGAACATAGTAGTTATCAAGGAACTCCTACATACCTTAAGTCTTGAAGGATTCAGTTTACACGAAGAAAAGTCGTTTTAACCTCTGAAATCCCCCAATTCACGTCAAAATCCGTGTCAAAACCTACTGGTGACAAAATTTCACTTGAAAATCACATTTTAAGTCCGTACAATTATATACTTATCCAAATATGTACAATTTTCCTTTGAGATACGAACAAGAGGTCCTTTTGGGCCAATAGTGACAGTAACGCCTACAAAAGTTGAACTCTAATACACAAAATCGTCTTGTAATGCCTAACAGACGCTACGAAGAGGTTTTTGTATTTTCAATGGATGAAGTCAAACATTCACTGAATATAATAGTTTTCCCAACTTTTAAGTCCTTATGTTACGAGGATTCAATTTAAAAGCAGAAAAGCCGGTTTAAGCTAAGAAATGCCACAATTCACGTCAATATTTTGTAACAAAACCTGGAAATCATAATATGATAATATTATTTGATGAAATTAGCCAATAAAATACAATAGACGTTAGAGGACCTCAATAAAGTGTATAAGTGGAGAACAAGAGGCCCTTAATTGAAAATAGACTACAGAAAAATCGGGTTTTCTTCGGGTTTTTCGTCGTTTGGTCAAAACACCGGTTAAATATCCGAAGTTTCTCTATTCGGATCGACATTTTCAACTTATATCGCTCGATAAACCTCCTTCGACGCCCTTTCACCGGCCACCGCTCTCAACTCCTTCGGGTTTGCCGATGTTATCTGTTGGATTTGCCGTTATTTACTGTCATTTACCGTTGGCCTCCGCCTCGAATTAGCCGCCGGTGACACGTCGAGGCTTGAAATCGCAGACTTGACTTCTCCGGACTTCGGCGTTTTCTCGAAATTGACGGAATCTCCGACTGCCCGATCGATTTTTCGTTCGCAAAAACGGACCGCCGACTCGAAATCGACTCGTATTTCAAAACTGAACGTGTCAAAAGTCATTTAGTTGACGCTTCAGATGCACAGGCGTTAATTCGACTCGTGATAACGTCACTCAACGAACGCTAGATTCGTCAAATTCGTCTGCTGGCAAAAAATAGCGGCGATTTGCCCAGTTAGCGTCGTGCTAAAATTACCAAATTTGGTTTAAAGGTTTGGACCACACCAACGATGATCCTTGAAAATATTCCTAACCGTAGGTCAAGGGGATGGGGTTTCGGTCAAAAACCGCCTTGTTTAAGAAATATGAGTGAAAAACAGAATAAACCTCCAAAATGTCGAGGGTTTTCGTCTCGAATTGGATCAGTTGAATAGAGTGATCCCATGGCAAGCCAAACAACCTGTAAAATTTCCATTAACATAGGAATTTCTGATGTTCAATTAACATTTCTGATGTTCAATTAACATTTTGCGTGATTTTGCATTTTTTTATTTTTATTATTATTTTCATGTTTTCAATCAATTGAGTATTTCGTAGAGCGTTGTGTACCTATGCGTTTGAATAATTCACAAAAAATCAAAAAAACCAAAATCATTGCCAACAAAACCCAGACCTCTCCTCGTGAATATTGAAGTTGTAATGGATTGTCCTGTCTCAATTTAATTTAATTTTTTTCTCCTAATTAACGTTTGTGACGGCACAGGTCCAAGAGTAGTAATGACATCTCCTATCAACATCAATGCATTACAAGACTAATTAATACCACTAATAACAATAATAACGATATTGAAACCCCGTTTTATGCAGTAATAAATGTCCTATTTCAGTCTTTCAACTCCCATTCTGGTCTCACTATTATTTTGGCGTTAATTTCAATTCGATGACCGCCGTATCTGACCTGACGAGATTTCTGTCTATAAAACCGACTCAGAAAACTAAACGTTTACTCATTGTGTATACTTTCCCATGGCCCCCGTGTTTGTTTTAGGATCTCAACCTCCTACACGGCTCCCCACGGTTATCTCGGTATTTTCTACTCGTATTTACTCGACAGATAGGTGAAGTACATACGGTAACGATGTCCGTTTTCTTTATTATTATTATTATTTTCATTATCACCGACGTATTGTTTCAACGCGATCTTTCGAACAAGATCGACGACGGCCTTTGCGCCGGTTTGTGTCAACAGTACGACTGTGATCGTCGAATTTGAACGCGTTGTCGATTAAACACGAGATTATTACACTTAAATGGACTTGAACGAAGCCAAAAAACCTCAAATGTTTTAAGACGACAAAAACACACGAAGGGCCGCTTAAAACGAAAAACGACGCGAAATAAACGTTAAAGCTGACAAAATTCTGAGTCGACTGATACCAAAACCAAATCAGCAGGTTCGTTTTTTAGCGTTTTAACGAATTTCCGAAACAAGTTTCCGTGTCTTGTTTGGACTGTTGAGGGTCGAATCAGAGGATATTCACTACACTGTGGAGCTCCAAATACCCCATTGCATCATTATCGAATATTTGAATGATGTTCGGATTTAAATTGGTGAGTATCGCAGACCAAAACGAGATTAGAAAGGGTGTTGTTTACAGGTTTTCAAACGAATGCCACTAAATTGTTTTCATAAACCACTTTTTATGTCATTTTCGCCCAAAAACTACGCAGCGAGCGCTAAAATAGAATGACTTCTATAAATAAATGTTGAAGTAAATCAAATTTTGCGTCAAATGAGACCAAAACGAGATCAGAACGTGTGTTTTTACAGGTTTTGTGACAAATGCAACTAAAACGTCCACATAAACCACTTTTTGGACATTTTCGCCCAAAAACTACACAACGAGCGTTAGTAGGATCGAAAAACTTCTACAAATAAATGTTGGAGTTAATTTAATTTTGCTTCGAATGAGACCAGAATGAGGTCAGAAAGTGTGTTTTTACAGGTTTTGTGACGAATACCATTGAAATGTCTGCATAAACCAGTTTTTGGACATTTTTGCCCAAACACTGCTCTACGAGCGCTCAAATCAAAAAACGTCTCAAATCAATGTAGATGTAAATTCAATTTTGCGTCAAATAAGACTAAAATAAGGTCAGAAAGTGTATTTTTACATGTTTTGTAACGAATGCAACTAAACTGTCCGCATAAACCACTGTTTTGGGCATTTTCGCAGAAAAACTACAAAACCAGTGCTCGTATATCAATTTATATTATAATACGTTCATTTTCAGTTATTTGTATCTAATTATTTGTTTATTAATTTAAATGATGTTTTCTGTTTATATTCTCCATTGTGCCAATAAACCATAAACCGTATCAAAAAACTTCTATAGGTAAATAAATGTTGAAAACCAACTCAAAACTACTCAACGAGCGTCCAAATCAAAAAACGACTGTAAGTGAATGTTGAAGTAAATTTAATTTTGCGTCAAATGAGACCAAGACGAGGTTAGATAGTGTGTTTTTACTGGTTTTGTAACAAATGCCACTAAACTGTCCCCATAAACCACTTTTTGGACATTTTTGCCCAAGAACTACTCAACGAGCACTGAAATCGAAAAACGTCATGAAATGAATGTTGAATTAAATTTAATTTAGCGTCGAATGCCACTAAACTGTCCGCATAAACCACTTTTTGAACATTTTCGCCCAAAAAACGACACAACAGGTGCTCAAATCGAAAAACTTCCGTAAACAAATGTTGAAGTGAATTCAATTTTGCAACTGATTTTAACTCATTCCCGATCTGTTGCACCGCCGTTCTCTTCCGCATTGACATCAGATTCCGCGCACGGGTTTCACATCTCATCTTCCGGTCCGTATCACCGACGAGATGCCGAACGCTCCCACGACAGGAAACTGCGCTTATGATTTAATTACTCCGTTCCCATTTCCGTTTTCCTATGAACAATGCAAGGTTATTATTATTGTGTTTTTTTTCTCCTTTATTTCGTTGGTCAACGAATTATTATTTTTTTTTTTCCGACGATTTTCCCCTTTTTAAAAACGCACGAACGAACGCGACACGACAACGACAATAATTTTTTTGGTAAACAATAGAAAGCGAGTCTCACTCACGGAACGATAATTTCGGTCGAGTTTTTCTCTGTTTTTTTCTCTCTCTATCGTTTTTGTTCGATACAACTTCGGACAATACAGACGAGCGCGAGTAATTACTTCGGTTGTCGTCGAGTGATTCGGACAATGACGATTAAACCTCCGAGCGAAAATTGGCACAGACTTCGAAGATGAAAAGGGGCAAAACAAGAGTAATAACGGCGTTTTTGCAAAGAGAATTTTAAACATCGAGATCTTACGGTTGGAGGCGGTTGTTTTGGCGAGATAAAACTCGAAATTGGTCGAAATTACTTGTTTTTTGCTCATACTGTGAACAATAACGTTTATTTTCACAGTTTCACAGTATTGGAGCGACTTTTGACAATTTTGGGTGGGGTCGAGGGTTTTGGACCAAAATGGGCGCAAATATTTGAGCGAAAACTTCAGTTTCATGGCGTCTGCATTGGATGTGAGAAATAATTGTAGTGTTGAGAAACATGGGAGGTTTGTGTTAGGTCAACTAGCGACAAATACACGGGAGTCTTGTGTGTAGTACGGGACACAGTTTGGAAGCTATAAATACATGGGAGGTTTGTGGTTAGTCGACAGGACATAGTTTTAAAACTACAAATACATGTGACGTTTGTGTTTCGTCGGCAAGGCATATGTTGGAAGCGACCAATAGGTACATGGGAGGTTTGTGTTCGGTCGACAAGACACAGTTTGAGTGAGACAAATACATGGGAGATTTGTGTTTGGTAGACATAAAACCGTTTGAATGCTACAAATACATGTGACCTTTTGTGTTTCGTCGGCAAGACATATGTTGGAAGCGACCAATAGGTACATGCGAGGCTTGTGTTCGGTCGACAAGACACAGTTTGAATGAGACAAATACATGGGAGATTTGTGTTTGGTAGACATAAAACCGTTTGAATGCTACAAATACATGTGACGTTTGTGTTTCGTCAGCAAGGCATATGTTGGAAGCGACCAATAGGTACATGGGAGGTTTGTGTTCGGTCGACAAGACACAGTTTGAGTGAGACAAATACATGGGAGCTTTGTGTTCGGTCGACCAGACAAGGTATGAAAGCGATAAATACACGGGAGTTTAGTGTTTGGTCGACACGACACAACATGTGTCGAAGAGACAAATACACAGGAGGTTGTTGTTTTGTCGATGCGACAAAGTTTGAAAGGAATTAATACACGTGAAGTTTGTGTTTAGTAGACACGATATAGTAATACACGTGAAGTTTGTGTTTAGTAGACACGATACAGTTGGGAAGCGACAAACACACGGGAGGTTAGTGTTTGGTCAACAAGACACCGTTTGGAAGCGATAAATACACGGGAGGTTAGTATTTGGTCGACAGGATACAGTTTGAAAGCGACAAATACGCAGGAGATCGTTGTTTTGCGATACAACACATTTTTAAAGCAATAAATAAGCGGAACGTTTGTGTTGAATAAACAGGATACAGTTTGAAAGCGACAAATACACGGGAGGCTTGTGTCTTGTCGACACGACACAGTTTGGAAGCGATAAATGCACGAGAAGTTTGTGTTTAGTAGACAGGATACTGTTTGAAAGTGACGAATGGAAGAGGAGGTTTGTTTTTATCGACACAACACAGTTTGGAAGCGATAAATGCACGAGAAGTTTGTGTTTAGTAGACACGACACAGTTTGAAAGTAACAAATGCACTGGATTTTTGTGTTTGGAAGACATAACACAGTTGGGAAGCGATAAATGCGTGGGAGTTTTGTATTAGGTCGACACGACACAGTAAGGTAACGACAAACACATGAGAGGTTTGTGTTTGGTCGAACAAGACGCGGTGTGGTAGCGACAAACACATAAAAGGTACGACACAGCTTAGAGGCGACAAGTACGCGGAATGTTTGTATTGACCTACACGACCCCAGGGGAGCGACAAATACACTGGCGAATGGCATTGGGCTAAATATACTGATCATCAACATTTTGGCGGATAACTTCATTCAGGAGTTTTTTTGGACTTTTCTCATTTTGGACGTTGGACACTTATGGTGGGAGAGGGATGGGGGTGTAGATATTTATTTAGTGAGAGAAATGAACGGGAGGTTTGTGGAAGGCGCCATTTTACGAATTGAAGGGGGGAAAACGAGCCCAATCAACGCCGCGAGGAGGAGAACGGCGTCGGCGGCGTGTGAGGGGGCGAGGGAAAACGGAAACGCGCAAGGCAACCCCTGGACACACCCCCCGAGGGCGGCGAAGGGTGAGCGGGGGGATTCCCCACCCCCCAGGACGATCATCCCTCGCCCTTATCAATGACGACGTGGTGAAGGGGGGGATGGTTAGAGGGGGGTCCTCAGGAATTCAATTACCAGCCCCCCCTCCGTCAACCGCCCCCCCAACTGCCGCCTCTTTAGAGGAGAAATAAAAAATAGGGAGGAGTGAGAGAGAGAAAAAGTTATTATAAAAATGAAAATCCATATTTCTCTCGGTGGGAGGGAGAGCAAAGGGCGAAGGCGAAATGATTCGGGCCGTAAGTGCCGTCAAAACACGAGCGATAAGTCAAGTCGCCACAACGTCGACCTCGTAAGTGGTAAGTGCGTCTACGAACTGAAACCAAGTGCTGCCCTTCAGGTGAGTTCACTTTGCAAGTGCTAGTAACGACCGGAAAATGGTCAAAATGTCGTTCACAAACAGAACCAAGTGCTGCCCTTCAGGTGAGTTCACTTTGCAAGTGCAAGTAACGACCGGAAAATGGTCAAAATGTCGTTCACAAACCGAACCAAGTGCTGCCCTTCAGATGAGTTCACTTTGCAAGTGCAAGTAACGACCGGAGAATGGTCAGAATGACGTTCACAAACCGAACCAAGTGCTGCCCCCCTTCAGCTGAGTTTAATATGCCAGTGCATGTAACAACCGGGAAATGGTCAGAAGGTCGTTTACAAACAGAACCAAGTGCTGCCCTTCAGGTGAGTTCACTTTACAAGTGCAAGTAGCGACCGGAAAATGGTCAAGATGACGTTCACAAACCGAACCAAGTGCTACCCTTCAGTTGAGTTCACTTAGTAGTGCGAGTAACGACCGGGAAATGGTCAAATTGATTTGATGCAAAATGAACCCATCGAAGGGCAGGACTTGAACTCAAGCGCTACATGATCAAAATTCACAGTCACTAACGCAAATTCGTCAAAATTAGCTCCTGGAACACTTTTGCTCTATTTGGCTCTATTCTCACGATATTTGCGCATTTTTTAAAATTATTACAGCAATTATACAAACATTCTCGTTGTTATGATACGTGGATGACGAATTGTCGTAACTTTGAACGATATTCGAGCCAAATAAGCGACATTTTCAAGCGCAGTTTCACATCACACTCATCCAGTCGAACAGTACAAACGTCACAACCCATCGCTGTTTCAAATTTGAACGTTTTACGAGACAATAAAACCTCCACTTTGCCAAAATCATTTGATCCTTTTCCGGCCAAAAAAGACACACAGCGGTACAACGAATTGACTTCATTTTAGTCAGTTGAATTCAACACTTAAACTTGTACAGTCGAAGTTGCGACAAAGTCATTTTATGGCTCGTAAAATTCCTACGCCGAATTCGGACGATCACAAAATCCGTTATTACTCAGTCGAAATGGTCGGTAGTTCAACAATCAACGTTTTGGTCAAAATGGGTCAAATCAAGTTGAAGAAAGAAAAAAATTATTTTGCCTGAAGTTTGGCCAAACCACTTGTCAAGCAGACGTTTAACAGTGAAAATACCATTCGAAATTATTCAAAAAAGTTGTTTTGTCAATTTTTATTTTCTTGTCACATTTTGTCCGAAAAAGTGACGTGACATTGGATTGTTGATGAACCGAAACTTTCGAAATAGATCTCTTCTGTATTGATCATCCTCTTGAGTAGATCATCTTTCTGTCAAAATCGCTGTTCAATTTCATGCAATACATTTTTGAGCCACGAGCGAAACCGTCTTTTTAAATTTTTCTTTCGCTCAAATGGCGACACATTTGGACATGATCAAAATATACCGAATGAAAATGACGAGTCATGTGATCGTAACTTTTGTAATGTAACGGAAACTGCATGGAATGTACTGGATTCGTGTTAGTTCATATTTATGACAAAAACTACATTATAGTGAGCAACACGAAATGAAAGAGCGTCAAAATTAAAATTAACTCGAAATCAAAGCGACGACGTATACAAATCCAGTCAATAAGAGTACAAAATCCCTTGAATTCGTCAAGTAAAACAGCAGAAAATTACTTCGATTGTCTTTTAATCACAAAATTGGCGACAATATCCGTAATAATAGACCGTACATAAGGAGCGAAACACACACGCATTCACACAACATCGCAAATTGAGCGAATTATCGTCAAAAAACGCTCAAAATCTTTTCTCGACGTTTTTGAAGACTGTTGAACCGTTTAAATCCAAATTGATACTTCTGTAATTTACAGTAGACATTATTCGATGATCACTTCCCGATATTTACTGATTTCAATGAAAACTTTCCAACTGATTTCAAATCACACATCATTTCCTTCACAATTTTTGAATTATTCGACTCGTGGATTTACGATGTCGACAACGTTCTTCAAATCAAAACCATCTTTGGTCAAATTACGTGTATTTACCCACCAACATTCTGGTAACTACAAGGAATTCTGGTAACGATGAGTTCAAATTCGAATTTTCTGCTTGAAAACCGCGCGATTCAAACTGCTCCAAAATATGAATTTACCCTAAGATTCCGATTGAATCAACATTTTTCCCCAATTTTTGTACATAATTTGTTTACATTGAAAAGTTGATTCTTTCGTAGATTGAAAGGGAGACAACAGCCACGAGTTGGTTCGGTAAGTGTGCGAATAAGCGCTGTTGAAAACATTCAAATTCACAGAGTCTTCAAATCGCCGAACAACACCGGACTTTGGACAAAATCTCAGTTTTAAAAAACCAAAACAGGTACTTAGTTGTGTGATCGAGAAAAAATGTGTACGGATTTTACAGTCAAATGGAGAAACCTCGTTGGTAATTTCTGTATTGGGAGCGCATTTGATGAAGTACTTCAATACTACAGCTACAAAACGACTGAAAATCGACACAAAACGAGGGGTACTTTTAAAAATTGTATTTACGTTCATTAATAACACAAATAAACAATACTGTTAGCAGTAGTTGCCCTTCGTAGGAAATGCCTTTTCGATAGGGAAAATTAGTATTGACACATTCGAGAGGTGATTTTCGAAAATCCAATTTTACTGACGTTTTTAAGGGTTTAAGTGTGCGAAAAATGGTCAGTTAAACATGATCCGGTACTAAATTACGGGGGTATTACGACAAATCCGAACAAAAACACTAAAGTATCAAAACGGGAGAAAACGGGATTTTTTAATTAATTAGGTGGTTAAAGTGAAAAGTGTCAACGAACTGAACAAATGAACGAGTCAAAACTGAAACTGCGCCAAAATTGTGATTTGGGGGAAGGTGAAATGAAAAACCACGATTGGCTCATAGTCCGAGTGTAAAACGGGCGATAAAAACCGATTTCGAGGGATTTCCGTTCAATTTGATCGAAACCGCAAATAACAGTTGTTTTTAACATTTATTTGAAAATAAATTAAAATTGAATTGGGTCCCTACTCATAGAAAATTGCCTCAATATCTGCTACCGGTCGAACAAAAAACCCCTAACAAAATCAAGTGAATTTGTGAATCAAGTGAATCTCCAAGTTCCAATTGGTTTACGTCCAAAATTCAACATCGAGGACAAGGAAAAACGTCTTCAAATATGTCCCGATAACGACTGTGTGTCGTCGTTTGTGTTGAGATCTAAAATCAGTTGAAAAAGGGACATGTCCCGGTCGAAATGCGACTTCATCGTTGTTGACGTGCAATAACGGGAATCTCGCATTGTATTTTTCTCTTGCAAGTCAATTCAATTTTCATTCGGCTAGTAACCAAAAATTTTACTAAGTACCTACTCGTTTGTAAAATATTAGGCATAACTCGAAAATTTTGAACGTCGATATGATGTAAATTCAATAGTGATTTTTTACTACATATCAGTAGGTAATACACTGAACGGAAAAAGATGTAATAACACAAGCCCAAGTGAATAACGCTAACAGTCAAGTTGTTCACATGTTTTTGTTGTTGTACGAGCACATGTACATTTGTGGTATCAAACACTTAGTTTTTTTACTATTCACTGTACAGAGCGAATTTTGGCGTATTTTTAAAAAATACCCCGCACAAGCGTCAAACAGCGTCCAAATCAGTCTTAAAATCCAATTTCCTACATATAAGGAATAACACCTTGAAATGGCGAATTTGACACCTCAAATGTGCAAAAAAAAGAAGGAATTCCAGGAAACCGAAATCAGCGCATCCAATTTGACATTTCTCGATTTTCTGGACGACGAATTATTTTCGGTGCGAAATTGAAATGAGCGCGAAAAAAACTGGACGATTGGAACAGACTGCGCCAAAAAAGAACAAAAAAAAACGGATAAACATGTTCGTAATTCGCGTAGAAAAATGCACAAGAAAGACCGCTCGGTTTCCAATCACAGGAGATTTTGATTTAATTTGATCACTCGGGATTTTCTTCGGTATTTCGTTCCAAAAAAATCCAAATCAAAGCGACATTTAAACTTCTCATTGAACCCGAAGACAAAATCGGTGACAACATTATAAACCGGGACAATTGGAACAGGTTGAGCCAAAAAAACGGACAAACATATTAGAAATGTCCGGTTGAAAACGACAAAACACCGTTCGGATTTCAATGACGGGACTTGTATTGGGCCAACTGTGATTTTGAAGTTGTTCAAAATTCCCGTTAGAAATGAGCGGCGTATTGACTTCAAAAATCATTTTCTGAATGAAATTCGAATTATTTTGGACCCGGCTTGAATACGGGAGCGGGACCGGGATAATTTGAACACTGCGCCAAAAGCGGTCGGAATTCCCCGTTCAAAACGCCGAAATTGACCTGTTAGGTATTTTTGGCCTGACAAAACGCCGATGAATTTTAACAATTTCCACGGTGATACTACGATTACGGTATTTGTGTACTGAGACGGATCAATGAGAACAGATTGTGTAAAAAAAAACCGCTCGGTATCAAATGACGGGAGGATTTGTTTTGGAACACTTGTGGTGTTTTGATCATATTCCGTGCGTGGAATTATTTCGACTCGACAATTGGTACGACTTGAAAGCGTTGTGCCAAAAAACGGACGAAAACCCGCCAGAATTCCCCGTTAAAAACGCCCAAAAAATGGTTCGGTTTGGAATTTTGGCACAAAAATGAATCCGATACAAGCGGAAATAGAACGTCAAAATGACAGAGGTTTCCCGTATACAAAATAGTGATAATCCGCCGTATTTTACTTCAAGTATCCAATACTTTTCTTCGTGTATTATGTTAATAAATGTTTTATTGAAAACGGAACCGAGCTGTTCAAAAAACTCCAAAACGCGGTGGTCCAAAATCTGCGGACACTTTTAACCTCCTGTTCGTTTGACACCAAAAAAAACACGGGAAAGTCAAACATGTTCCGCGTAAAAGTACGTGTTGTGTGTTTTTTTGTTTATTTTTATTAATTACGTGCTTGAACTCTTCGTAGTTACAGAAAAATCGCTATAAAACGGGCGGAATTGACGGAGGATTTTCCTCGACAAAAATATTGAATTTGGACCAAATTTGCGTTTGGAGTTTACAGTGTTGAATTGTATTTATTTAACAAAACGAACCAAAAAAATTGTTGTTTCGGTGTATTTTTGGTAAAATTTCACTTCAACTGGTGACGTATTTTAGGTAACTGAGAACCATCAAAACAAAACAAAAAACTTTTCATTTTCGCAAAAACATTCGGATTTCGAAACTGTCGAAATGAGTGCGTTTTCAACTCGATGTACACGCGGTTTGCGGCGTTCCAGGGAAAACCCAAAAAAAGTTTTTAAATCAAAAACACGAATTCAGCGAATTTTTAGAGCGAATTTAAACGGTGTCGAATTTGCACGAAACATGAACGGAAAATCGCGACGAAATCACTGGCTGGAGGGCGGCGTGGGGGGGGGGGGTGTAATGCGATGATGAAAAGATGATTCCTACCTGCAGGCATGACATTGTCGTGTGTCGCTGATGATGGGCTTCCACTGATCACAGTAAAATTAAAATTATAAACGAAAAAAACGATAAAACCCCGACAAGAAAAAAGTACGAAGTCTCCAGAAAAATATTTTGAACGGTTGACGGGCGAACGGAATCCGAGTGAACGAAAACCAAAAAAAAAAAAAAAAAATCGAAGCACAAAAAAATCACACACTTGTCTGTCACAGAATCTGATTTTGAGACTCCTGTTCCTTCGCGTCGGAGAGTAAGTTCATCCACAAGGTGTTAACTTCACGGAGTCTTGTGTGATACTGACGGACGGGAGCGCGAAGGGGTGGGGAGACGGCGGGGAAAGGGGAATCCCCCCCCCCACCACTACAACACCACGGCTCAGCCACTACCGGACTTGTACACACTGTTGGAGGGGTGGGGAGGGGGATGAGGGAAGAGTGGGGATAAGGAGGGGCGGTACAGGGGTTTCCCCCTTCTCCTTCCCCCGCCACGCCGTCACCGACAGCTCGACGTCCCTCCTCCATGGGCGATTTCAAAGGGGGAGTGGCTATTTTGCATACCCCCGCTCGTCCACACACCACCCGCCTCATACCCCTTTTTCGCGACTACTACCCCCCCCCCCCCCCACAACACCACTCAGGACCGGCCGTCGTCCTCTCTTTTTCTCCAGCTCCTACGAGTCGAAGGGGAGAAAAAGGAGAAAAGGTGGAGGTGGCGGTGGTGGAGGAGGACGGTTTTCTCGGACGTGTCGTCGTGTGGTTTATGACCACTTAGAGCGGTCATCAAGGGCAACGCCGCGTGAGTCCAAAATACGAATCAACCTGCAGCATTCAATAATGAGCGAAATTCGAACGAGCAATCGTCCACTTTTCTCGACTAAACACGAAAAAACCTCTTTCCAGTTCGTCCAGGGTCATTCATTGTGTCAATTTTCGACTGTGAAGAACAAAAAACCAATTGTGATCTGGACAAAATTATTTTTCGTCCATCTTACATCTGTATCGACCAACAGGTACATCATGTAATATATCATAAAATAATTTTATTAATTAAAAATTAAATAAAAGAGAATAAGTGGAAAACTTTAAAACAAAGGCTTATTCTTCTGAATAAAATGAACTCTTCATTCATGAAAATCTCGTATATTCACTATCGTGTTACACATTAATCTAATTTTTAATTGTTAGAGTAATGTGTAACACGATAGTGAATTTGCAGGAGTTTCTGGACAAAATTTGTTCATTCTTATAAATCTCGTTAGTTGCTTTGATTTCCGCAGCAACCCATTTATCACAAATTTTGGAGGCATAGGTAGCTTCATTCATCACCTTCATTTTGATTTGCAGAGTCACCGGTAAGGATTTCTAATTAAATTTAGACGGAAGGAACTTAGAGAGAAAATTTTCCTTTGGGTGCTTCAACCATTCTTCAAAAAAGTCCCTCCTCAAAGAAAAAAAAAAAAAAAAAAAGTTGTACGCGAGTGCGCTGGCTATAACATGTCTTATTATCAATGGGAAAGTGCAGCTATTATATAATATTATGGATAATTATTATTATTAGATAATTATTATTAATGGTGTTAAGAGCTAATTTTTGCCAATCAATCATTCTGACTGATAATCTAACAATATTTAAAAAAACGTTTTCAAGATGAACTGATGATTTTTTCCTTGTTTTATAACTTTAAAGAGACAGTAATGACTTGTACCCTTTTGTATCCGAGCTAATTTTTCTATATTATAGAAATATTATAGAAAAATGAGAAATTTTCGAATTCTGAACGTGACTTTAGTCCACGTAGCTTGTACAATCGAAACACTGTGCCGTCCAGAGAAAGAAGGCAGTAAATTAAGAATTTTGAGATTTTGACTTCTTTATACCGTTGGAGTCGTCGTCTCCTTTTCAATCGAATGCAACAAAAAATAATGGTCTACAATTAATTATTAATTAAATCACTCAAATAATTGTTAGCCTATTTCTCCATGTTAATGGTTCAATAGTAAAAAGCAGCATCACTGCATTCAACGATAAAAAACAATAATCCTAAAATTGCTGCCTTTATCCGTTGCAATGGGCTCGATTTTCTCAAAAGTTACTGCTTTGTTCCTTTTCACGGCAGAATACATTTCCCGCCTTTTTTCAAGAGAAAACCAAACACATTTCGTTCAAACTAATTCATTTTCCCCCGATTTTGACTGAGGACAATGCATTTTTTAGAACGAACTGAACCAAATTGGTTCAACTTTTCTTGACTGATGTGAGGAGAAACAAACTATTCTGGTTCAAACCAACCCATTTTCCACCTTTTTGACTGAAGAACACAAAACTTTTACTTCAGAGTTCATTTCAGAATGACCCATATTCTACCTTTACAAGAAAGATTTGAAAAAACAAATCAAATGAACCTTTCACCCGGAATTGGATATTTTCCAAATTTTTTTATTGAAGGGTGGAGAAAGGAAAAATGAAGGCGCGGAATTCCAGAGGCTTATTAAAACCCGATCACCTAGCCAGCCAGCCCTCTGACGTCATAGGCTCTTACGGCATAGGCTGTGACGTACTTGTTGGCCTTCTGCCAGCCGTCTGACGTCATACGCTTGTGCGTCATAGGCTCTGACGTACGAGTTGGCCTCCGGCCAGCCGTCTGACGTCATACGCTCGTGCGTCATAGGCTCTGACGTACTAGTTGGCCTCTGGCCAGCCGTCTGACGTCATAGGCTCTTACGGCATAGGCTTTGACGTACTAGTTGGCCTTGTGCCAGCCGTCTGACGTCATACGCTCGTGCGTCATAGGCTCTGACGTAGTGGCCCGCCTGTCGCTTGTGTTCTGACGTGATCTGAGGGAAAGGGTGAATCAAGGAAACAAATTTTTCCCGTTTCAGTTTATGGGCCAAAGCAAAGACATGAAAATGTCAAAAGAATGTCAACTCCATCCTGTTGTTGATACAGTCGAGAATTAAATGCTTGCATACGAGTCTGCAACACATTGGGACATTTTGTGTCTTTAAAGAAGTGATTCAAGAACCTTCGAACAATGCTACATCACCTACCCCAGTAGCGTAGTTGTTATACTTAATTGTTGGGTTCATCATAAATTATGAAGCCTGCATTCGTATAGACAATATAAATTATTGAGAATGATCACCTGTGTGTAAAAAATTATTTAAACAATCACGCTCATACCGCAGCTTGTCGGCAACGCACTCCGCAGTGGTTAACGTAATATGGTTAGGTAAATCGAGAGCTATCCCACGAGTGGTGAACGATTTTTGTACGATGATAACTGGCGAAGAAAAAGTTCCGTAGCACCAAATCGGTTGTAAGCGAAAATCATCAGAATATTTTTTCTATTCTTGACTGAGGAATGGAAAATGACCATTTTCCTCGTTTTGTTTTAATCCTAAGAACAAAACAAATTTGGTTCAGAGTGACCCATTTTCGACCTCAATTGACGTTCTGAATGGTCCTTTAGTCATTAATAAGACTGATAGGAGACTGGAATATTCCATTTTGTCTTCATTTCAGCCCGGAGAAGAAAAAAAACCCATTTGGCTCATGGTGATCTATTTTTGACCTATTTGTGGATAAAGTGCAATATCCTTCTTTTTATTTTGACTGAAAAACAAAACACATTTGGCTCAGAATAATCCATTTTCGACCTCAATTGACGTCTAGAACAGTTCATTTTCCATTATTTAGACTGACTTAATAAAAAACTATAGAACAAGACTTGTTATCCATTTTACTTTTCTACTGAAGACCAAAACACATTTCGTCGTATGTAATCTATTCTCCCTTTTTGATGACTAAAATTTTAAAATTGGTACGAAATAATCCATGTTTTCTTCTTTGCTGCCCAAAGAAAATTACCAATCGATTCGGAGTACCTAATCCATTTTCTAACATTCTCGATGTTGCTGAGGTCAGAAAAATGTTACGGGACCGTTAAAAGCCTGTCCAGCGATTATGAAAAGTGTTAAAATTAGTTTGAAAATCTATTAAAAATTTTTTTGGGCCACATCCCCCGCTGGTGTTGGCACACCCAACTTCAGATTTGGTTTTCTCCCCCCCCCCCCCCCCCACCACAAAACCATGGAAAACGATACCTCACAAGCTTACTGAAACCTATACAAAACTGAGGTCAAAATTTACTTCAAATTAAACCCAAAGAAATCCGACAATTCAATTCAATCAATAAAACCGAGAAAATTGATAAATTGAGAAAATTCAATAAACCGTTGTGTCAAGAATTTGCAGAGTTTTTGTGTGAAGATTTGAACCTGTTGACAGCCAGTGCCGCCTGCGAGGGTTCGTGTTGTGTTGAAACTATTTTGTCATCAACTCGTTAGTTTTGTCGACACTTGTGGTTCCTCCTGGTCGTCGTTTTTTTCTCCTGTTGTCTATTTCTATTTCTCTCCAACTCAAAACACAAACTCACCCACGATTCACGATTTTTTGTTTGTTTTCAAAATCCACCGCCTTTCGCCTCGTCCGAACATGAAAAGAAAATCCAGTTGAGACCCCTTCGCTGTTTGTCAACGGTTCGGGGAAGACGTCGCGTTATCGCCCTCGTGGGAACGCCCTGATGCAAATTTTCGTTTTATCCGAATCACGAAAAAATTTGAAAAAAATGTTCAAAAACCCGTTTCCGGTCCTTGCGCGGAGGGAGATGACCGCCTTGTTGTGTTGTCTTTCTTTTCTTTTTTGTTTGTGAATCGAGTTTCTTCAGGGCGGAAAAAGAGGGTCAGATCTTAAAGCCGGCGTCACACGATGCTACCAACACCTTCCAATGTTGGACGCTTGGTGACTGGTAGCATCGTGTAGCCGACCTTCCAACGTCCAGCTTCCAATGGCCAGCGTCCAACGTTGGCGTTGGAGGGCGATCGGTCAGAGAGCGGTCTTTGCGCCCAAGTCAAAGGAAAAAGAAGGGTCCAACGTTGTCGAGAACCTTCGTTTCTTGGAAGCTCGTTTCTTCGAAGGCAGGAGGCTCGGTCACACGACTCGGCGTTCAGTTTGTAGTGCGTTCAGTTTGATTCCTTTTGCCACCAAGTATTCATCGACACAGGTAATTTATGATTGAAATTATTTCAATCATAAATTACCTGTGTCGATGAATACTTGGTGGCAAAAGGAATCAATGAATATAATGAAATTCAATACAATTCAACAATTATTGTTGAATTGTATTGAATTTCATTATATTTATTTGTCTTTAGTAATTTCTTTGTCTTTATTGTCATGCCTACAACTGTGTCATGGGTCTCCACTTCATTCGTTTTTCCATAATTTAAAACAAACAAACCTAAAAATCAGTAGGTACTTAGATAATAAAAAAAAAATATGCAACCTATCAATTTTTGTCATTCTTTTTCAGTTCAACTCAGTTTGAGTTCTAGTTATGCCGAGAATAGCTGGATTATAGATAAATAGCGGTTGAGCTATATAAACCATTAAGGGCATCCCCAGCAATCGCTGCAACATCTTCATCATCCGTTTCCATGTTGAAACAACTCCCGACGGCTCGACCTTCAAACGGCTCGACCTGGATCGTACTGGATCAAACGTTTGCCACACCGTGTAGCTGGGGCTTTAGCTCGAGTCACTCGTCGAGTCGTCACTCGTCGAGTACGGTCAAACGTTTGGCCCAACATTCGACGCGTCGTGTAGCGCCGGCTTAACCCTAACTGCCCCAAGTGAACTCACGAGGGGCCTTGAAGGTGTCGCTCGACGCGTTACCGTTCCATTTCCGCCCTCCGTTCGGTCCACCTGCTCCTTGTTTTGGACGAATCTTCACGGTGTTAAAGCGAATTTTCGAAGAGAAGGAAGCTGTTGTTCTCGGTCCAAAATGAGTTCTACAAGCAAAAATCACAAGTAGGGATTTTGGCGGTGTTGCCAACTTTCGCTTTTCCAAGTTTTTTCGGCCGAAGAAACCGAATCTGAAGTTGGTTTCCAAAGTAAGATTGAAGAAATAAGCTTTTAACCCTGCAGTGGTATCGTGAATTTCAGTACACTAATGGTACCTATACGCTTTCTAGGCGTGCATGGATTGTTTTAACTATTTTGATGTTTTTTTTTCCACCCCATTTCATAAATTCATACTTGGATGGATGCGAGATACCTAACTTGAAAAAAATAAATAAATAAATTTGAAAAAAAAACTGTGGTGCAGTAACAAATAGTAAATTAATTTTTTCAAAATTTAAAATAATAAACGAAATTGTTCCACAAATTATTGCAAATTATACATCTTTATCTAGGTAATCCTATATCACTTCAAGACGGTAATAGAAGGAACTGTACATGAGATGTACAATAATTAGCTCAAGTATTTTTTTGAACGAGGTTCAAGGTATTTATAGAATGACTAGTTTCAATAATTTGAGAAATAAAGGCACGAATGACAGCATAGAAAAATTCATCTTTTCCCTTGCAATACAAAATAAGTTCAAGGCTACAATAAAAGGAACTGTATAGAACATAGCAGCTGTAGGTTGAGTAGGCTTTCGTGCTGTTCTTCTGATGACATCTTCAGATCTACTCGTACCTAAAGCGTATAAGTACCATTGCAGGGTTAACGCAGTTTAGGCCCCTAAACATCAACTTTGTAATGGGTCAACAACCAGGAATTTGTGGGATTTTGCTTTAGGAGTACCTACCTATCGTTTTCCTTCTTTCTGCCTTTAAATTTCTTCTGGTCCAAGCTGGTTTTAGACCACCATTAGCTGGATTTACCACTACTGAAAAATAATCAAGCAAGATTTATCACTACCTTTCAACCAATTATTAGGACATGGTAATGTTTACGAATTCAACTAAATTTTCAGCTGGTTTCACCACAACTATTAGGTAGCTGGATTTACCACTATCTACAAATTATTGAACTATATCACCAACTACTGACCAATTATTCAGCAATATGTAACTTAGTCGACGGATTATATGAATAATTATTCAACGTAAACCAACAAATGGGTCCCTTGAGGGCCAAGTGGTGTAAGTCCAATTCTTCAAATTTTCAGAATATCAATTTGAAAATTCCATTGAAAATTCTATGATCGCTGTAAAAAAGACCGATTGAAGTCCATTGAAAACTCTACGGTCGTTTCAAGATTTCAATTTTTGAGGTTAACCGAATAGCTGATGAGCAAAGCTACGAGAACCGTCAATAGATAGATTTTTACAACGACCGTTTCAATGGAATTTCCAAATTGATATTCTGAAAATTTGAAGAATTTGACTTACACCACTTGGCACCCAAGGAGCCCCTATTATTCATCTATATCTTGAAAAATAAAAAAATAAAAAAATAAACTATTAGGTAAGTGCATTCCTCTCGCCGGGGGGGGGGGGGGGTGTTGGTTGGCTGCCACTATAGATGAGCCAAAACATCCAATAAGATGAAGGTTACGAGCAGGTTATCGAAATTTATCGAAATTCATTTGAGATCCTGCTCGCTCATTTTACATATTTAACTGGGATGTTTGCATTTTGTGGTTTATTAGCTTTCCAAAAAGTCCCCCTTGTCTCATTTTTTAATTAAAAAAAATTTAGCCACCACTTGAAAATTGAACGACGCATTTTCTCATTAATATAATGAATTTAGACATTAATTTCAGAACTCTAAGCCAATCACAGCCTGAGATGTCCTTCAAAAACCTTCCAATCTTGGTCCTGCAGATCCCTTTACCAACAACTAATAATCATTCAGCTGCATTTAAATATACCTCCCAACCAGATACGACCGAATCATTCAGCTGTTTACTGTTCGATCAAAGATTCTGCAGCCATTTGAAAGTCCCAGTAACCATCAACTCATGGCCTTTGCCGTATCGATTTGTGCATTTAAATGCCGTGCGATGCAGCAGGATATTGCGACCCTCGACAAGTATTTCACCATCAGATTTATCTTATCGTATTTTCGACGAACGAATTCGGAGCATTGGATTTACGTAGTGAATTCACTTCAAATGAGGTGCACATTCTTTGACGGGAACTAATGAGGTCCTTTTTCTCACCGATTTCGAGCGAGTCCTGATTATTCAATCCGAATTGGATTTCGGAGAGAGAAAACTACGAGAAAAAAAAGATATAACGAGAAAAAAACAGGTTTGAAGAGTCAGAATGTAAAGTTCGCGCGTTGCGAGCAGTCGAATACCCGATTTTTCGGGGGTTCCGGAGAGACGGCCAACAAGGAAAAACAGATGTCGGGTTAGTCATCGTTAATGAGACTAATTGACCGAACCCTCCGCCCACTCATTCCACTTAACATAAAATCGATAACGGCTCACAAGGGAAGAAGAGTGTGTGAGAGAGAAATACGAAGAGAAAAGGGAGAGAAAAAAACGGAAGAAAGAGGGAGAAAGGGCTTCGTTTCTAATGATGCCGTGCCGCCAACGAATTCTTTCTGACATTCTATATCCAAGTATAATTTTCTTTTTGGAAGGCGAGCGGTTTTTTTTGGTTCTTCTGTTGTCCCCCTTAAGATCAGACTGTTCTCCAGGTGTGGGAAGGGGGGCGATGATCAAAAACAACTCGGGGGTTGATTAATTCTTTTTGAACAGCCGTGTCGCACCCTCGGAAGGGGAATATTGTAGAGGGAGGGGGGGGGGATATTGAAAAAATTAGTGGAAGTGTCCAAAAGAACAAACGCCGAGGAAGTTGACGTGTGGGCAATAACGGACGGTAATAACGAGCGGATCGATGTGAGAAGCTCATCAATCCAATTCAATTCACTTGTATCGAGGGAACTAGCATATCAAATAAAAACGCTTTATATATGTCCTCTGAAAAAAAAAAAAAACTTCGACAGCGAATTTTATGATATTATTAAATATAATAATATTATATTTATTTTGAGATATTATGATCGTTGTAGGAGCAACGTGGCGTATCTCAAAATTTCCAATTTCACAAGAAGGTCCAAAAAATGATATGGTACGCCATGTTATCAATCAGTTTTAGATACGCCAGGATACTTCATTAACGCTCTGACCGCTTTCTGTTGGATTAATATTAAAACTGATGTTACCATTGGATCCAGCGCGAAAATTTGAATGCAGAAAGCTCAAAACCTCAAAATGGGAAAAAATTGAGTTACGCCATGCCGTAGTTACGTCCTACAATGACGACATTCAGTTTGGTTAGTTTATTACTGGATCAACAGACAGCAGATGGGCATAACCGCGCAATTCGGTACACAACTTATTTTTCATTATTTGACCGAATTTCTTACAGAATTTTTCGTTCCTCGACAGAATGTTTCATTATCGAGGGTGAAGTGGCAACAAGGCCTACCTGAGATAGAGCTGGTCAACATGGCCTACCTGAGATAGAGCTTCTCAACATGGCCTACCTGAGATAGGCCTCTCAACATGGCCTACCTGAGATAGAGCCTCTCAACATGGCCTACCTGAGATAGAGCTGGTCAACATGGCCTACCTGAGATAGAGCTTCTCAACATGGCCTACCTGAGATAGAGCTTCTCAACATGGCCTACCTGAGATAGAGCTTCTCAACATGGCCTACCTGAGATAGAGCCTCTCAACATGGCCTACCTGAGATAGAGCTTTTCAACATGGCCTACCTGAGATAGAGCTTCTCAACATGGCCTACCTGAGATAGAGCCTCTCAACATGGCCTACCTGAGATAGAGCTTCTCAACATGGCCTACCTGAGATAGAGCTTCTCAACATGGCCTACCTGAGATAGAGCTTCTCAACATGGCCTACCTGAGATAGAGCTTCTCAACATGGCCTACCTGAGATAGAAAGTTCTCAACATGGCCTATCTGAGATAGAGAATTTCTCATATCATTCTTTGATAGAATTCCTCTTTGTTTTTTTTTTTTTCTCTCGGAAGAAACAAGTTATTGCAATGGCTGTGAATGGTCCCACTCCATAAAACATTATGCAAACTAAAACTGAACGTTTTCCTGTGAACAATTCCCAGAAACACTATCTAAACCGTTGGCGGTTTCCTCTCTGGAATCGGTATGATCATCTATTTTGGTTTTATGGAATGCCTAGCTTGTAGCGAATTTTTAAAACTCGAATTTCCGAAAAATGTGCATACCAAAATTCATTCCTGAACATCCTCAATTCACTGCCATGAGACATAACACCAAAAATCATATAAATATATTTATATATACCTTTCTATATATTTATATTCACATTTATATTAGTCATTCCAGACGATAACACTCGATAGAATTGATATAAAAAGTTCAAATTTGCACAAAAAATCTGTCTTGGCAATCGGGCCACTTTAAGGCACTTCACCATGGCCCATCGTTAAGAAATCTACAAACTGAGGTGTTATCGGCAGAAAAAGGAGACTAACTTTGTTATACAACCAGTAAAATTGAGGCATTTTACACAGAACCAGTTATTTCTTCAAACATTCGCTCTTATGCCATGCTACATGATTGTGGATTTTTTTCATAAGAATTTCTCATAAAACGATTTTCATTGTCGAAAAACAATTCTACGATGAGACTTCAGAATTCAGTATTTGCACGACGGATGTTGGTCAAACGAACCTCCCAAACGCCTTATAGACTTCGACGTTGCGGTCAACGCGCTGCAAGTGCACGGTTTCTGCTAATATTTCGTAAGTAAAACGCTCTATGGGCTTCAGGGTGCCGAACAATCGGTTCGAGCCACCGGTACGGGACATCGGGACAAGGTGCTTTTCCGGCTGATCTCTCACGAACAAAGTGTTTTTCCTTTCGTCTTTTTCGGATGAGAAGCAGATGGTTTTCTTGTAGTGTGTCAAATCGTGAAGCCCTTTGTACGTTTTTTTTCTTCTTTTCTACCCTCGTCTGTCGGGGTTTCATGAGGCAGATTCACGGTCGCAATCGCGTCCGAGGCAATTATACGTACGTGAGTTGCTCTATTACGGGGAAAAGAGGAAAAGAAGGATAAAGAGAAGAAAAGACGAAAAAAGAGTTTCAACTGTGCAACAGTGCATCTAATTGTGAATTTGATAGTAACAGCATCAACGTGAACTAAATTATCCAAATTTGTTGTATTAGTGGGTCAAATACATCAGTACAGGAGGATTCTCTCGGAGGCCTGATGATGATGTCCTCACACCGAAAGCTCTCGTCTCCTTTACTCCAGTACAGGAGGATTCTCTCGATGACCTATGGTGATGTCCTCACATTGCAAGCTCTCGTCTCCAGTACTACAGTACAGGAGGATTCTCTCAATGGCCTGATGGTGATGACCTCACATCAAAAGCTCTCGTCGCCATTACTCCAGTTCAGGAGGATTCTCTCGATGGTCTGATGATGATTTCCTCACATTGCAAGCTCTCGTATCCACTACTACAGTTCAGGAGGATTCCCTCGATGGCCTGATGATGATGTCCCCACATTGCAAGCTCTCGTCTCCAGTACTCCAGTACAGGAGGATTCCCTCGATGGCCTGATGGTGATGTCCTCACATTGCAAGCTCTCGTCTCCACTACTACAGTTCAGGAGGATTCTATCGATGGCCTGATGATGATGTCCCCACATCAAAAGCTCTCGTCTCCAGTACTCCAGTACAGGAGGATTCTCTCGATAGCCTGATGATGATGTCCCCACATTGCAAGCTCTCGTCTCCACTACTACAGTTCAGCAGGATTCTATCGGTGGCCTGATGATGATGTCCCCAAATCAAACGCCCTCGTCTCCAGTACTCCAGTACAGGAGGATTCTCTCGATAGCCTGATGATGATGTCCCCACATTGCAAGCTCTCGTCTCCACTACTACAGTTCATGCAGGATTCTATCGATGGCCTGATAATGATGTCCCCAAATCAAAAGCTCTCATCTCCAGTACTCCAGTACAGGAGGATTCTCTCGATAGCCTGATGATGATGTACTGCACAGCCCCGTTTTCGTCAAGCTCTTCACGCCGCTCAACTTTCGCACCTTATAAACCAGAGAAGCTCAAAATATTCAAACGCACTGACAATCAATTCGTATTAACTTCGAAACGCCGATGAATCATTTTGTTTATTTCCTCCGGGGAATTTCCACATTTACTTTTTTCCTTCCCCCTTTTTTTCAGTCCTCGTTCTCAAGCCGGATCACAAAGTCAAATTCGGATCTGGAACACGATTTGAAAGTTCAAAAACCGTAATGACATGCGCAGAGGGTCGTTTTAGATGAATTTATGCTGTCCAGCGAGCGTTCGACCAATCAACAACGCGTCGGACAAATGTGAGTCCTTGAGAGGGATGTGGCGGAGGGGCGAAGTGGAAACGATTATTTCAACATATTCAGTGATATTTGGTGTCACGTTTTCCTTGCGGTGGATTATCGCATTTCAACTGACCAACTGCTTGCATACTCTAATCAGAGGATTGTGTGGTCATCCTAGTGATTCTTTGTCTTCCACCAAGTCCACAATCGGCTCAATTGCCATCTAATGTTGCTTCGACTGATTCTGTGAGGGTTCAGACAGATCCTCGCGAACATTAAGAACATTACTAGCTCAAGTACACTTCCCTGGAGAACCCTGGATTTGGTTTTTTTGTACCTTTTTATTTTTGGTTGTTGGTTTTGTTTGAGACAATTATTATTTATGGTTTGAAGTGCTCCAAAGGCAATGTTCTCTTGTGTGCACTCATGGGTACTACTACAGGTGGATACCTTAAGAGCGCGCCGTAAGAGTGGCGCCTGCTACTGCAGTGGATTCCGAGAGAACTATGTTTCTGACATGAACAAGGTTCAAGTTTGGAAAATCCCCGGCAGGTACAGCTACTTGTCGTAGCTCTACCTACCGTTAGGGACTGCCCAGGGAACATGTTGACAAAGCGATGACGTACTTGAGATGGCTTACCTCCTTTTCATTCACCCTGCGAGTGCAACAAAGGAAAGGGTAAAACCACCACCTACCGACCTCCTTGCCTTGACGCTGGGCCAAAACGGGAGCCGGGATATCAGAACTGAACTGCCGACACTTTTTCAATAATATTTTTAAATATTGGTCTAAAATGAAAACGATCATTTCCCTCAAAATTTAGAGCTGTTTTGAAGATGAATAATTTAGTCATTACCCATTTCTTCTTTTTTTTAGAATCATCATTGAAATCAAAAACATTTTTGTTAGGAAACCATTCAAATAGTATTTTGGTTTATTATCTTCGATAATGAACCATTGGAAAAAATTTTGTTGGTTCAAACTGGCCCAGCTGATTCAAACAGCACATGGTTTTCAAATACCGAATTAATAAATACTATTTATCTGGATAATTACCGTCCCTTGGGAAAAACGTACATTCAAAATCTGATATTCTCCCGTTATCCCGTTAAAACCTAAATCCTACCTGTCACTAACTGGCTTTCTAATCTCCTAGGGTATCACCTTGGGAAAAACACATCTGGGTCTCTTGGGAAAAAACACTTTCAAAATCAATTGTTGTCCCTGTAATCCCAGGTCCCCTTCTGAAAAAATCATGAGCTTTCACTTTTTTCTTCGCATGCCAGGTGCGCATGTTCAAAGCGCGACAATATTAATAATAGGGATGGGTCGGTTGCACTTTTTACCGGTTCGGTTTCGGTTCGGTTTTTTTAAAAATCGGTTCCCGGTTCTCGGTTTTTTCGGGTTTTTTTACAGTTGCGCTTAGAACTCTAATTGGAACTTCAATTAGTATACAATTAATAAAATACAAAACATTACTAAGTCAAGTAGGTAATAAAAAAATCACAAAATGTATTGAATATTGTTTCCTATAAAATACATTCAACAGCATACATTTAATAAGATAAATCATGATCCTCTTCTTTCATTGTGTTGTAATCGTAATGCAACACTCGATGCTGATGCCGAGTATTTGTAAAAACAACAATTATTACTAAAACCTGTGAATCTCATAAATTGAACTGTAAATGTTAAAAGCAGAAAGGAATAACATCTGAAACCGTTAGTTATAACTAATTGTGTGCTTTGATTTACAACGTAGACGATCAATAAAGATAAATTTATTAATGTCGATCGGACAAAAAACCGAAAACCGAAAAAACCGACTTTGGACGATCGGTTCTCGGTTTCGGGTTTTCCCAAAAACCGGTAAAACCGACAACCGAAAACCGAAACCGACCCATCCCTAATTAATAATTAATCCACCATTCAGTAATCTAGACAGGTGGTCTGTACAAAGAAGATAATAAACCGTTGTGTCAAGAATTGGCAGAGTTTTTTTTATTCTGCATCCAACTATGCAATTTGCAATTTTTCTGGAATTCACATTAACTTTTTTCCCAATGGGCCCTCTTTTCTATTGTGGATGCGGATTTGACGCAAAATGTCATAAAATTTGCAATTTTTCTGGAATTCACATTAACTTTTTTCCCAATGGGCCCTCTTTTCTATTGTGGATGCGGATTTGACGCAAAATTTCATAAAATTTAACCCATCAACCGATTTGTTTCTAATTGGGAACACACCGTTCAGCGAGAGCACAATGGTGCTACAAAGAGCGAGGGCACAAAGATGCCACAACCCAGAGATTATACAAAAAACGGAACGTAAGGAAACCCTAAGTGGGGCTTGTGAACTTTAATTATTTTTTGACGCTGATTCACGTGATGCTATCAGTTTCTTGATTTACTGATCATTTTGCCCCAGCATCAACATTTCCTAGTAAAAAAACTATCATATTTTCGGGCATGTTGGCTGTAGTAAACTCAACTGTAATGACTCATTTATTAATTTATCTTCCCTCGCCCTTTCACAACAGAGAGTAGGGATCAGCCAAGCCATGAATGACGTGGCCCTTTTTCCCAATAATGACTTCAACTCTTCCAGATAACCCCCACAACGCTATTGGGATTTGGGAAACCCATGCAGAACAACTTTTGCTTTCAGACGAGTCTGCACCTCTGTTTGACTGGTAGGTATAGAGATTATGGGACCGCAGGTACTTGGGAATTAGCCCTTTCTCACTTTCCTCAGTCAGCGGGATCTAGCGGTAAAGGGCTGAACTACTGGCGTTCCCGCCTGTGTTCCGCCATTCAAACTGCTTCAATATCAGATGTCAATTTTTCCCGGGACACCACATCCCCAAAAATGAACCGTTTTTATCGCTTGAGCACTCAAATTGAAGCTTAGGATCTGAAAAAGAGATCCTACGGAGCACAATTTCCATATCACTTCATATAAGGAAGAAACAACCATCCAACTGGGGCAACCTCCCATCTCTCTCGGAATACCAACTTCATGAGATGATGGCTGTCTTCAGGGACGTCATATCAAAAATCGCAAAAGTAGGATCACTAGGACTTGATCTAACTTGAAAAAGAAAAAAAAAATCAAGGAAATCGGTGCAGTTTTGGCAGAGTTACATGGCGGGACAGATACATTGATTTCTTATGGGAGCTGTCACGTACGGCGCCCTCTTAAGGCATAGGCATCCACTTGTATCAAACTTCCGTACCGTAACACTGTATCTCAAACGGAAAAAAAAAACCGGTATCATCACTGCGTTCCGCAACATCGTTCCGTAACAATTCTGACTGATCCATACCACCAAGTTATCAGACTGAAATTTGGGCATCCAGTATTCCTTGCTCTGGATTCATTCTCGTAGTAGCATAGCATTTTTGGAACTTCTTCTTATTGGACTGGATTATCACCGCATGGACAGCACCTTGATGAGAATTCCACCCACCTTGGGAATTCTGGAGGACTAGGAATGACTGTGGAGTACCACTGGAAGCTGTCACCCAGGATAACCAAGTCAGATAAGAATGATATTTTCCAGCAAATCTCTCTAGTCCTTCTGTGTTTTGTATTAGATCAAGTGGCCTCTTTAGGGATTCAGGTTACCAAGTACCAAAGAACCTATCTTAAATTACCTGTAATACCTATTTGTTTTACTTAAAAACTCTCATCTTGTTATTGATCACTATTCCACAGCTACTATATCTATCACTTAATTGTTCCTCGGAGTTGAGATGGTCCTTCAAGAAGTGAATCCTATTTGGATTGGACACATGCATCGTGGAGTTTGTTGCTAGTAATATATCATCAACATAAAAAATTGGAGGAACCTTCAGACTATACATGGCATTTTTCTGTCTGTACACGTGATCGAATTTGTATATTCACTCCAACCTTCCGGAATTTGAATATACACATCTTTTTCAAGCACTTCATTCAGAAAAGCCGTCGTTAAATCCTACTGATACAAGTTCAAATCCATTTTATTGGCTTCAAATCCATAAGGGCTTTTATAATCATGCTGCATGACTAGATTTGTGTTTAAATTAATTTTACATTTCGCATTTATGAGGGAGGATCCTACAACATTATTTGAGTTTTATGCGGATTTATAATGAGTTACCCTTGAGTTACAAAAATTACTGATATATTAATAAAATGAATAATAATCTGGGGTTCTTCAGTCTTCAATCATACTGGCGCACAGGATTGTTTTTTACTATATCACTCATGGTTTTGACAAACAAGGTGAATGTTAAGAACAAACAAGGTGAAGGGGAAAGAACAACCCTGTAGAGTACCCGAGAATTTTGGTTTAACCGAATGTATAACAGCAAAAATTGGATTCGTCAAGTGAAGTTGGGCAGAATTCGTTGTAGTTTTGTTGAAGGTGCCTCTGAGCTGACAGGAGTCCAGAAGTAGAAATTCCTTGTTTGAGTGTTCCACCGAAGTACACGCACATGTCACCAAGAGTTCATTAACTGAGGATTCAAGAAGAAAAAGTTGACCGTTAGAAAGAATCGCAGGTAAACTGAGGGAAGGATTCGAGCTTTTAGAAATGAATTGTTCTTTCTCCTGGTTTTGGGGCAGAAATGTGTCCTGGAGACCTCTCTCGCTCTTTAAAACGGCGGCCCCTTTGAGATTTTTCTCCGTTCACTGGAAACTCCTTCAAGACAGACCAATAAATGGCACAGGGGAAGGTGAACTACCCTTTTTCAGTTGAAAAATACGACATAAAACTGAAAAGTTCGAGGGTGGAGTTGCCTCTCGCTTCCAGGCGACCCTAATTAGGTCTTATGCAGGGCGAAAACGGTTAAGAAAACGTCCATAATATACCCGGAGATGTGGGTTTGGTAGAGTAGACGACAAAACGATTTTTCTTACCTCTCCGGGCTTATCTCCCACGAACAATGCATGAACCTTCGTATTTTTCAGGTGGAACGCAGGTGTTACCAGCCAAAATCCAGAGCAGTCACGGCCTTGGCCTCGTGGTCTCCTACGACTCTTCCAAAATCCTTTTCAAGCTCTTTAATTCCTCCCAACATCTCACCAGTGAACCACAGTATTACTATTTAAAACAAATAAATAAATAAATTAAAAAAAAAAATCCGCAGTCTATAGTGACTATGGAACTATAATGACTATTCGAAGCAACAACTGGTTTTATGTAAAATGTATGACAAATTTAATATCTCAATCCGTTATCAGATTACATCAAATGAACCGTGAAGCGCATCTCAAATAACAACCACGTTTCTTCATCTTCAAAGTGGTCGTAAATTGCACTACAATGAACTGAAAATGAACGAAAATTAACTAAAAAAGTTTCTAGTCAATTATTATAATTGACGTTCAGCAACGATCATCTGGTTCCTTCGGCGTTGTCTTTCAGGACCACCAAACCACCTCTAGTGCTGTGATATCGGATCTTGTACCCACAGACAGCGTCTCCTATTGCTCTTTTTAGTACATATCATGACGCTTACACGTCTTTGCTTGATTTTCAAGGAAAAGAAGTGATTTGACGTCTTCATACCCACCGCCATCTTCGTAATAAGCCCCCCGGACAACGTGTGGTCCTGTGAAAGGAGTCCTTGAAGAACCGATCGGATCCTCCGACGGTCGTTTACCACATCGCACTTACCTCGTTAACGCGACGGTATTCGCGAAGTTTCATTGATCCGAATCTCTCGCAATTACTGAACCCAAGTCCCATCAACGGCGTCTTCTCATTAGTTCCGTTTCCGCGTTCAAAACGTTATTAGTCCCTGAAATTGACAACAAGTTTGAGACCTCCGCGATATGAGTTACAGAGTAATTTTTCCATTCTCTCGTCACATCCAACAGATCACGTACCCCGAACCGAATTAAGAGGTGAGTCAACTTCAGATCTCATTCAGATTGTAAACGTAATGTCCAGGTGATTAAACCCCGCGAAATGACTGTCGGAATGATGACGGTAGTCCTATTATAGTTACCTTGATTTGACAAACAGACGAACCGAACAATCAGGGCTCCAAACCAGAAATATCGACGATATTCATCTACACTCAGTATGGACAGAAAAACGCGTAACAGGTTCAAATTAGAGACCACTACAACCAAATTAACGTACCTAGTCGCTATTGCAACTCGTAACAGCTTCACCATGGAAACAGGTTTTCAATTTTTTTTTTCATTACTTTCGAAACATAAAAACTCAAATTCGAATAAACTTATGTTTTTTTTTACTCAAATTTTGCTCGACTCTGTTCTTTGTCACATACTATACATTATTCGGCAACTGTTTATCAACCCCTCAATAACCAGGACGTTGATATCCTCGATCAACGTCTGCCAATTTTGGCATATCTATGGGAACTGAGCTACCACTTGCATATACCTACTGTATTATTTGATATTTGGTAGGTAAAACAAAGAATGAAAACATAAAAGTTCGAATACATTATTACAATTCCTTCTTAGTAAATATGCACTTTCTGCTCAATATAAATTGGGTAACTTTGCAGCATCTTACTCAAGATTATTGCCAAATTTTTGTTCATTTTATTTGTATTTTTTTGAAATAAGTATCAACGTTCAGGCGAATGTTGTAAGGGGAAGGCTTAGGGTTGGGACGTTGAGCAATAAATTATTTTCTTAGCGGCAGGTACTAGGAATGTTCTACCCACATGTGCAACTAATAGGATTTTTAACAGTTTCGGGCCCAAGTACCTACGAACCTCAGTACGTAAATGAAAACGTACTATCGCGAGGGTTTCCGTCGTCCGCGTGATAAATAACAGTTCCCGCTCGTTCAATCGACGAAAAGAAATCCTCAATCCGAAGTCCTCAACTCGAATCAAGTCTCAGAAAAACGGGAAGGGCCTCCGAACATAAAATGATGACATTAATCTTTCGAAGAGCTCGGCGATGGGGGTAAAGGAAAAACTGGCACCGGGAGAGGGCCGTTTCAAAAGCGAAATACGAACTCGAGTCGTTTAATACGGAGAAAAGAAATTCAGTTTTTCTCCGCAAGACCAAAAATCTCGTCTGCCAAACGTCACTTGAATGTTTAAAGTTGAAGGGAGCTCGAGAATTCGAGAAAAAACGACCCAAAATAATAATCCGAAAAAAGCGGGCGAGCCATAGTGATCGGTGGGGCCCTTGTAGGGACGAGAAGCCGATGGGGAACTAAGCGACAAGGTGTTTTCTAATAGGACATAAATCCGCCACCTTTTGCCCGCTGTTGAGCGCCGCGCAAAAAAATGTGCGCGGGTTGTATTGGAGAGCCGCGTTTTTGTCAGGTTGGGCCCAAACGGTCGGGGAGAGGAATAACACGAAGGTCTTGGTGTCGGACCTGCGGATAGTTAACTGGGTATCGGTTCACAATGTATTGGTGGAATTGGAGCGGGTGTAGTGGACGATAATTGTCACTATCGTTTAATTGCCCTGACGGTTACATGATACTATCTTTAGCGTTAGCAATTTCTTTTACCACTTAGCAATTATGATTTTCGCCTTCAACCAAATTTAGCGCCCTGGATTGATGTTCAAGCTTAAATTCCCCCGTAATGTATTATCTGTTGGACATTCACTGTCAAATAAAGGACAATCTCGTCTTTGTCACGGCAGATTCGCGCTGTTTTTCCTCAAGGGAGGGTTTTGGGACCTCTCTTAAGCCAGTTGATATCCCCGATCCCCCCCCCCCCCAGAAAAATAAGAAATTTTAACTACCCGTTTTGACATGGATATGTGTGGTTCCAAAGCTATTTTCCATGGAATTCACTCTTTGATGCTGTAATCTGGTATGTAGCCTCCTTACTCTTAAACCGGAATAGGCCCAGGATCACCAGAGGGACTCCTAAATCTAACAGACATTTCCATGATCAGATGTTTTTCCCTTTTTCAATTAATTAGCTGAAGGAATCAGACTGAATCAGCTCATTGTCAGATAATTGACATTCCAGTTTGGCTCAGGTAACCATTTACATAGTTTTTTAACCGATATTTTAGTAGACATTGATATTTTTGATCGATACTACCGGTTGCAAAAAGTATCGATACTGAGCTATATGATAAATATCGTCATCGATACTTCATCTCCGATACAATCGGATATCGAAATATCGATATGTTGGCTACCGATGGCCATCCCTAGCTACAACTAAAACGTCAATTTCCCTGTAAAATTGGTATCAGAACTAACTACTAACTACCAATAATAATATCAACAACTAAGTAGGTGCTTATTCCTGTACTAATGTTTAAATATGAAAACTATAGTCGAAAACTCATTGCCAGAGAATTGACATTCCAGTTTGGCTCAGGTAAGCATTTACACAGTTTTATAATTGAATGTTTATTCAACCGATATTTTAGTAGACATTGATATTTTTGATCGATACTATCGGTTGCAAAAAGTAGATACTGAGCTAGATACTGAGCTATATGATACCTAAATATCGTCATCGATACTTCATCACCGATACGATCGGATATCGAAATATCGATATGTTGGCTACCGATGGCCTAGCTACAACCAAAACGTCAATTTCCCTGTAAAATTGGTACCAGGACATTGTATATTTGGAACGTATGTAACATAATCAATCTACAAGGAATCTGCCATGTGCTCCAAATCCAAAATCCGCTCGGACTCTCGTCGTTTGATCCTCTAAAACCTGAACATGCGCGGTGAGATCCGGACTTGGGGTCACCTTATTCACAATGAATTCGATCGCCTTTTGGATACAAATCCTGCGTAAGACAATCGAGCCGCCATTCGTCGCTCTTCCGTCAACTTCCTTTCCCTATTACGTTCCTTCGTGTCTTTTTTATTGTTGTTTTTGTTGTTGTTGTTGTTGTTCGTCTCCTTTAACCCTCTTTCGGAAGGAGTCGACGGAAGGCCCGGTGTTGTTTGGCGGGACGGGAGTCAGGACCGGAGGGGGACGAGCTCGAGGATCAATGGACAGCGACCTTCACATTCACTGGGGAAAAGAACCAGCCCCGGGGGAGGGTTACGGGGTCAGTAGTCGCTCCGTTGAAGGGTCAAACTTGGTCAGTCGGAACCGCCGGGTCGTGTAATAGTCGACTCTTCCCTTTTTTTTCTGTCTCTTCCACGAACTATTGTTATTTCGGGAACGTTCATTACGAACCCCCTCGTAGGATGTAAATAAACACAAAAAATAACGCAGTGGGATTCAAGAAATCACCTGTTTATCAACAACTGCCGTGCAGGTGGGTTGTATGGGTACTATAAAAAAAATTTATAGTGCATTATACGCCGGGTGAAGTCGATTATCGAGATAATCGAATGTTGCGATTATATATCGATGATGTCGACATTCGATGGTAACAGTTGTGTAGCCTTCCGAACAGATTTCCATATATGTTTAACTAATCTATATGGTACTAATCAGTTGTTTGGGGGATGTTTTTATTCCGCAACCCCGTCCACTAGATCTATGTGTCCAACTAATCTAGAATAAAAACATCCCCTAAACAACTGGTTAGTACCATATAGATTAGTTGGGCATATAGATAAAGTGGACGAGGTTGCGGAATGAAAACATCCCCCAAACAACTGATTAGTACAATATAGATTAGTTGGACATGTAGATCAATCTAAAGTCGTAGGTATATTGCATTGTAAAAATGAAAATATGTCAGTTTGGGAGAAACTGGGAGAAACAAGTGAAATCGATATATAATCGCAACATTCGATTATCTCGATAGTCGAGTTCACCAAGCGTATAATGCACTAGTACCGTTGTATGTACTGCCGAGAACATCATATAAAATAGAGGACTTCTCTAAAAATAACGCCCAAATCAGTGGCATACCCTTGAGTTTTACTCAACTGGTTGGTTTAACCCTCAAACCACAAGGTGTGGATTGAATCCAACCCGAGTAATATTCAAGAGGTCGTTGCTTTTCCCCCCTCACTTCTGAAGAGCAGCGCTTCAGGTAACCTTTCCCATAGTAGAGCAGTGTTGCCATTCTACCAGAATTCCGGTAGATCTTTGAGCGGATTAGGGCTGCTGGAGATCAATTACTAACAATATAGAAGAGTATGTATAGTGTGATTTTTGAGGTTAGAAAAAGAACAAAATGGTCTTACACAATTCTGGCGGTGTGTTCATGTTAACCTAATTATTAATTCACTCCTTAATATAAAAAAAAAACCTATAACAGGTCCGTAGACATGTGGATATGGATTCGGAGATGAAAATAATATTTTTTATTTATTTTTAAATGGAGTGAATTTGCCTCGATTTCCACTCGTTTTCACCTATTTTTACCGCCATCCACAGCACAAATGTTTTTGCCTTCCAAGGCCTGTTCTATATTTTTAGTAATTTGGTGAACTTGGTTTATTGTGAACCTTTTAATTTGGAGAAGTGCAGCTCATCGCTACTTTATTTATTCATTTTATTTACTACAGTTTGTTTTACCTGAAAAAAATAGGTGAAAACGAGTGGAAATCGAGGCAAATTCACTCCATTTAAAAATAAATAAAAAATATTATTTTCATCTCCGAATCCATATCCACGTGTCTACGGACCTGTTATAGGTTTTTTTTTTTATATTAAGGAGTGAATTAATAATTAGGTTAACATGAACACACCGCCAGAATTGTGTAAGACCATTTTGTTCTTTTTCTAACCTCAAAAATCACACTTTTTCAAAATGCAATCGATTTGAGCCAAATTTAGTATAGAGGGGGTTTTCGGGACATTGAACACGAATCTGAAGTCAGTTCATAAAAATTCAAGATGGCGGGTTCCATATGGCCAAACCAAAACCTGAAATACCTTCTATACCAAATTTGGCTCACATCGGTTGACTTTCAAAACTTTTCTCCGCCATATTGGCTTCAGATTCGTGATCAGCGACTCTACAAACCCCTTATACCAAATTTGGCTCAAATCGATGAAATTTTCAATCATGATTTTTCGAGGTTAAAAAAAAGCAAAATGGTCTTTCACATTTCTAGCGGTAGGTTCAAGATTTTCAGAAGTGAATTATCCTCGATTTGCACTCATTTTCACATATTTTCTGAGGTTAGAAATAGAAAACACTGTGACGTGATAGCCAAATTCTGACAGCGAATTCCTGTTCAGGAATCTTCCTTGATCCTGCTCTAAATTCACTTTATCACTTATTTTGACTCTGTGACAGGTTTTACTTACATTTGAATGGTTTCTTCTTTACAGTATTGAAATGTACTTTTTTGTCGAACACAGTTGTAACTATAAATTAGTAGGTAGCAACTAAATGCAAAATTTATAAATAGGTAGC
Source organism: Stenodema calcarata (assembly GCA_963920205.1). NCBI lineage: Eukaryota > Metazoa > Arthropoda > Insecta > Hemiptera > Miridae > Stenodema > Stenodema calcarata. Next base: position 6,975,835 of record OY986060.1, on the reverse strand, counting down.
GCTTGTCCGTTTTCCAGTACGTCGTGCTCGAGTTCCTGAATGATTGCGCATGGTTTCTTCAACGTGTTTTGATTGGATACTTGCGCTCGGCTCCCGTCTCGATAACTATGCAGGTCCTCGCCTATAAATGAACAATATTTTGCGTCAATCTGCGCACCTGGCTTTTACGATCCCACCTGGCGCCTTCGCCCTCGTTATAGCAGCAACCTTTCTTTTCTACAACGCCCAGACTCGTTTGGTCAACTAACGTTCTATCAGGCGAATTCTCCAACGCGTATCTTCAGACGGGAAATTGTTAAGGAGGTTGGCAGAGTGCAGATACAAGTGGCTCAGCTGTGCAGTTGGCTGATTTAGTTGATTTTTTACACTGTTCCTACTATTATACTCGTACGGCTACTTACATGGGTGGTATGAAGGTAAAACGTGTACTGTCATGTAATGGTTTGCTGAGTTTCCCCTGTAACCCGGGGAGGTTAAGCAATTACGCCCACCGAGAGGGATAGCCTGGTCTGCTTTCACAGTCCTACCTATCTCCAGAATAGTCGAACCAAAACACGAGAAGCAAGGGAAACTCAGCAAACCATTACAGTACCCAGTAATTAGTATTGAATGAAAACTTTGTACAAAATCATTTTCTGTCATTTCAGTGTGGGTTTAATCGGTTTTTCAATCAATCGGTATTTCGGTGTAGTTTTGACCGAATTTTCCGTGTTCGGCCCAAATCTACGGAAGAGTGTTCAAGTTGTATTAAGCTCGCCGGAAGTACTAGCGAACGATTTGACCTCAGCTGACAGCTATGACGACCGCAGTTATAATTAACTACCGTTTAACCGGTAAATAGTGAGCAGGCAAGCTGACCGGCAGTGCGTTGCTACTGGAGAAAATCTACAATTACTTAACCCTCAAACCACAGTGTGAATATCCGCGACATTAAAAGCAAGGTCGGGCTTGATCCAACCCAGTACTGGTATTTTTCTATGGCTTTCCAAGGTGGATTTAATGAAAATAACAACTATTTGTATTATTAAAATGTATTATAAACTTCTTAACATATACATAGCGCCTTTATAAGTGTAAAAGAATAATAGTACGTGTAAATAAAGTCTCCCAACTCACAGTCATAGTTCCTCATTAATCTAGATAATATCTACATATTATGTATCAACAAAAATAAAAAAGTAGGAATTCAGTCGATTGCAAGACATGAAAAATACCTAATGCATTATTACGTTTATGTAACTATTAACTCTTTGACAAAACACCACCAAATCGCACTTCGTTTCCATCAGCAATTATGTTCTCCACATAAAGATTTATTACACTTATGACAGAATGCATATCCTTTTCTGTCTTTCTTGATATCAGAGAAATTATATCTTTTCATTTTAGTTGGTTGTGCTTGCTTTTCCGACGAGCTGGTTCCTTCCCAAAAGGCTGCCAATTACTGGTCGTAACTCTTGGAAGGCGAGGGTTTTGGAATCTTATTACCATGGATGTCGAGTCAAGGCAAAAGCTTAGCAATATAAAGTACTTAGGTAGTTTGTTGAACGCCATAGTTGATGAAAGACGCCAACAGAAAAACTAGAAAAGCCCCTTAACGGGCGGAATTGTAATATCAGCGATACAATTTTTTTTTAATCATTAATTTCTCTCCTAATGGTTCCAAATAGTGAGTAAATGACGAAAAGACGATTTTGGTTTTTAGATAGGACTTACATCGCCTATAGAAGATTCTTGGATGTGGCACAAGCGTTTGACAAGGTGTGGTACGAGGGCGTTTAATACAAATTGCACAGAGATCTCACTCCTAAAATCCTGTATTCAAAACTGACATTTTAGTGTAAAGCAAGATGATGATGGAATCACGTCGTATTAGCAGTTCATAGGCCTCGTTCAAATACCCCCATTTATCTTCATTTCCTAATTTATGGATTGGGCGTAGGTACTTGGGATAAGTTCGAGTTTTTGAGACTGCCATATTTCAAGAGATTATCCTTCTTCGAGAACGGCATTGGAACTCTACAGGACGAATGGTTTGAGTCCAGTAACTACTTGCACCTGAAGGGCACCTGACGCCAGTATTCGCCTCGTGCATTCAACTGCCTTCTCACTCTTATTTTCGCTTGAAGGACCAAACTTACCGTTAGGTATAGAAAAAACCCCGTTAACAACTTATAGGCTAAAAAGGGGGCTCAAGACGTGAAATTAGTACGAATTCATAGAAAACTCAGAAGTCCACCTCGTCAAACTAATCGAGGGTGGCCTCAACTAACCTGACAAAGAAGTAGAAGGAAGAAAAAACCCTTCAGAAACCACTTTCGGGGAAAAGAGGATTATCGGGCAGTAGCCGCAGTCATGTTTGGCCGGCAATTAAATGGAATGGACTGAATGACTAACGGTTAACTTTAAACGGCCTTTGCGGGGTAATTAGGCGTTCTGATTATCTAGGAAACGCTCTCGGTATGCGGCCCTCTGATGTGGGTCATTCGTTGGAAAGGATTCAAGTTGTATTTACACGTAGATGTGTTTTCTCGGTTTGCTGGGTGTACAGAACGTTTATAACGCCAAAGAGGTCTTATTTTTAGTCGTATGACAACAACAACAACAACAACATATTGACAAGTTCAACTGTTATCAATAATCATTATTATTATCTCACTTCACAGCTTGACATCGAGTGGGCATTGAGGGGATTGACTTTCTGCATTGATGACACCCACCTGAAACAAAACCACAACACAATGTTAGAACGTAACAATAAGCATACACTAAATCCAATTTCTCATATTTTATTATCTTCTAATTAATTGTACTGTTCATTTTGCTGTGTTGTTCAACATACGGTCGTATGCTCTACAATTTCAAGAGTCTCTCTCCTTAATCACGTATCTCCTATAATTGGATGACCCCTGTGTTGCACAGAGTTAACATAATTCAGATTATATGGATATCACCATAGAACTTCGTAATGGGATGGGTGTGCCTATTTTGTAGTATTAACAGATCACATACCGTTTTTTACGATTTCTCACAAAAAGAACCCGTTGTGCCTAATGTTGAGGATACAGATGTCAAATATCAGATTGGGCTCCTCAAAGTAAAACCTTCACTGTTTTGGTGGAGAATTTACACTACTTGATAGTCAGAGACGAGTAACTATAGGTCATTTAGTTTCATGATTTAGGTCATTTTTGATAGGTCAATTAGGTAATTCTTTTTGCAGACTATCGTAATAATCTGTGAGTTAAAACTGAGATGTTCTATTCGTAAGATTTTACACTTACATTTAGGTGAATGTTTGAGGGCTGCGAGGCCATTTGTCCCCCACACATTAGCTTAAACCACCCTCCTGATTCAGTATTCACTATTTTAATGATCTGTGAGTTCTAACTGAGCTGTCCTAGATGTTATATTCCCCTTGTTTAACTCAAATTAGAGCATTTTGATGAATATTTAATGGAATTAAAATTCGGGTTACATCGATATCACCCTAGGACCTCGTAATGATAAGGGTGTGTCTATTTTGTGGTATTAACAAGTCAAATGGCGTTTTTGACGATTTCTCAAAAAAAGAACCCGTTGTGTCTAATGTTGAGAATATTGTGTGAATATTGAGGATACAGATACCAAATTTAAGATTGTAAAACCTTCACTGTCTTAGTGGAGTATGTACTATCGTAATAATCTGTCAGTGAAAACTGAGCTGTTCTAGACGTCACATTTCCCTTGTTTAACTCAAATTAGAACATGCAGGTGAATATTTAAGGGCAGTGAGGTAGTGCATCCCCACACATTAGCTTTAAACACCCTCCTGACTCAGTATTCACTATTTTATTGATCTGTTAGTCCAAAGTGAACAGTCCTAGACGTAACATTCCCCTTGTGAATATTTAAGGGCAGTGAGGCAGTTTGTACCCCACATATTAGCTTAATCCACCCTCCTTACTCAATAATCACTAATTTAATAATATGTGAGTTCTAACTGAGTTCTCCTAGACCAGGGGTTGCAAGCTGCCCTGCAAAGCCCGCCTATCAAATATTTGCGGCCCGCAAAGAATTTGAACATTTTGAAGAAACTTTGTCAGAAACAATTTTGACTTCACCATCGTGTTCAGCGTTTGAAAATCGAAACACAGAGGTGTTACTCATCAAAAAGTGGAGACAAAGTTTGTTACGTATCCAATACTCATCTGGTATTCAAAACATTTTCGATTCCACCCCTTCCACCACAAATTTTACTTCGCGTAAAACTACTCCTGTTTTACTTATTAGCACGAATACTTACTGCTTCGAAAATTCGCTCATAAGATCATGCTGCATGACTAGAACCTTTTTCCTTTTTTTTCAAAGAAGCAAAATGAGCACTTTTAATGAAATTTCATGATTTTCGAGTGCGGCCCTATAAGAATCCATTAATTTGCGAATTTGGAAAAATTGGCACACCACGGAAAAAAGGTTGCCGACCCCTGTCCTAGATGTAACATTACCCTTTTAAAATTCGCTCTTATAGCCATGCTGCGTGACTGTGGTTTTTAAATGAAAGTGGACCATGTATGCAGATACTTCAATACGTTCAAATCGACTTAAATTTCATAGATCGTGTTGACGATCACGTGGTATAAGTGAACCGTAACATGACTGCGAATCACAACAATCAACACGCCAAATGCGTTCGTACAGAGCGACATCTTCACGAATCGTACAAGACGAGACGAGCGGGTGGTCGCCCAAGAGAGCGATAAGACCGCCGCAAACTGTCGCTTTCTGGTGGGAAACGGCCGAACTTATTTGCCGCCCCCGACGCCGGCTTTCAGTCGAAGGCGGCGCTCCGACGGCGATGGACGTGGTGAAAAGTCGATGGGAAAAGACCGAAACGAAGGAATCATCGAGGTCCTTAGTGGACATGAAGGATTGGACAGAAATCAAAAATCTCGCTAAATCTGGCCATAACGAAAAAAAAAACACTTATATTTCTACTACAATCCCATGTCAGTCCCAGCAAAATATCCCTACGTGGGTAGGCTTCAATGGTACCTTGATAAAACACCATGGAGGTTACATACAAAGGTGAATACAGACTTAGGAGGCTCACTGACAGCACATTATGGATTTTTGTGCTGAAAACAATACTTCGCAATACTTCTTCAGAAAATAATTGCAGGTTTATTCTTGGAAGCACCTCCAATTATATGCCCAAAACCTTGGATCGGGACACCCATAACGGGTTACAAAATGGAGATGTTTGAGCTGTGTTTCATCCCTGAAATTATTTATAGGTTGTGAATTTTATTACTTTCCAGTAGAATGGACCTAGCACTTGCCATAAAAAATATTAAAATATGTTAACTATGTTTGAGTCAACAGTACCCTGAAATTATTTATAGGTTCTGAATTTTATTATTTTCCAGTAGAATGGACCTAGCACTTGCCATAAAAAATATTAAAATATGTTAACTATGTTTGAGTCAACAGTAGAGAGCGAGGGACAGAGTCTTGTTAGTTATTTGAGAATCGGCCATAACGACTGTGCCACCGCAACACTGCTCAAGTCGACTTGGGCACTTTTCGAGTTAAGGACATAATCACGTAGAAAATTTTGCGCTCGTTCCAACGGTGTTTTAAACGATGAAGTTTGACATTGAGAAAATGGAGAAAAATCGATTGAAGCAACACTGCTCAATCTAAAACTGCAGGTCAACACAGCTCAAGTGGAGTGAACCCTATCCTCAATCGTTAGCATCCGTTTGACAGCTGGTTGGTCCTCCAAAAAAGTAAGTTATCTATTTAAAATATCACGATCATCCTCTGCTTGGCATTGATTCTTTGAACGTTATCGTTCCCTCATGGTCCAGATTGAAAGTGAAAATTCCTGATGAATTTACCTTGGAAAATGGTAATTGTAACTGGTGACCGACTTGGGCACTGTTGATTCACCAACCTTTTTACAGTTTTGATCAGATTTTACCTACTTGGGATGTGTTGTTTGACTGAAAACTAGGGTTTTAATTCGAACATGATCGTCCATATTCTTTTTATTTTTAATATTAAATTTTAATAAATCATTCGTTATTTTTGTTCCTGTCAATTTTTTAGCAATAAAAAAAGTCGAAGATGTCCTCTTCCGAAGAAGAGGCTCTTGAGAGAGACATAATTGGCATTCGCTCGTGTCGGCTTAACCACCGATGGCTTGGTAAATAAATTCAGATGATTATGTAGGTACACAAAAAACAGTTATATGGGAAGAAGAATCCCATGGGAGTGAGGACATCGAAGGTTTTGTACAAAGACATTTTACATAAAACCTGTTATTTCTTCGAAAATTCGCTCTTACAGCCATGCTGCATTGCTGGATTTTTTTTTGTTCTCGTTTTTGGAGAAATAAATTTTGTTTCAATCAATCATTGTCAAGATTGAGCCTGTTAAAAAAAACCTCCAAACTCATTCCCCAATGCAAAAAATGTCAATCCTACTTACATACGCAATCCTACTGTGGGAAGGAACCTGCAGGTGTGAAACGCGCTGGTCCACATATTACATCCGAGTGCACGATGAACAAGGCTGAAGCTCCCAAATGCGTCAACTGCAAGGGAAACCATCCAGCAAATTATCGGGGCTGTGAAGTCGCTAAAGAGCTACAAAGGATGAGAAACAATGCCACTAAGTCACATGTGGTAAATCCTTGCCGATCCCAACAGACCAAACGAGATGTTTCTGCTGATAGAAGTGTCACTTGACGGAAACCGCTAACCACAACTATGACAGGTGCTACCCCAAAGGTTTCATGCTCATCAGTAGTGACAAAAAAAGAGGCGAATGAAGAAAAGTCGAGCGTAGAAAAAAGGCTCGCACAAATTTTGGAAAAAATCAACGAACAAAATCATACAAATAAGGTTATTTGAAAGAATAACCAAGCTAGAAAAGGGACTAAGTAACTACGGACTAATATGATGAATCCAACTCTAAGAATAGCCGCGTGGAATGCAAATTGTTTATACAACCACGTCAAGGAAGTAGAACTATTCCTTCACACTAACAAAATAATGTAAACGAAATCATCACCAAATACGCGAGGAAGCATGAACATCGCCTGCACAATCATGAGAACCTGGAGATGCTCAACGTTCTGAACAACGAGGGAGAACTTCGGCGACTCAATCGAAACAAACCACTGGACTTGATTGCACTGTACCATCAGTGAGTGGAAGTGTAAACCAGTGTCCCTGACTTTGCTCCAAAAATAGGCCAGACTTTATTGAAAAATTCCCGCTGAATTCAGAATGGTGGCATTCAATCGTCCAAGTCTGTCGCGTGATGAGGCCATTAGTCATCTTAATGGTGATGGGTGGTCACAGATTGCGAAATACGCTAAACTTGCTTGGAGCTTTAGACAGATGATGGTCCGCGAGTTCAATTTCTAATTTTATTTGTTTATTGATTATTTGTTTTACGTCTTTATGATGTTTCCCTCGATCACTACCGATATGTTTCCATAAGAACGATACTTCCAACAGACGGCAAGATGCCATGTCGTAATGTTTATTTTGTTTGTTTTTTATACTGTATTAAGTATGTCTTTTCATTTAATGAACTTTTTTCTTCTTCTTCTCTTATTGAAATTCTGCCTAACAGTGAGCTTGACTAATATGAAACTAAATATTGCTAGATGAAATGTATATGAAGGGTACAGGGGAAGAAGGGTCTAATTCCACTATTGGTCGATTTCGAGGTTTCAATGCCTTCTAGATGCTTTCTGGGAGTAGTTTCACGTGGTAGGGTACCTATCATGAGATGGTTAAGCTAGTTTTTGCTCTCCTGAACATTTTCCAATTTTGGAATCGTACCCTTCTTCCCCTGTACCCTTCATATATTTTCAGTTGCAATTAATGCATATCACGAAAAAAAAACCAAAAAAACATTCATTTCAAACTTGAAGAATTGGATAAATAAATTAAGTAAATTGTTGCACAAACGTTTCCACCGGTCGATAACGGAAGTCGTCTGTTTAGCCGAAAATTGTTGGAATCACAACCGGAAAAGTACGTTGAAGGCGGAGAGTTTGATAGAACCGAAAACAAAAGACGCTGTGAATCAACTTCTGAAGGGAAAAAACAAAAGGGCATCGCTCATTAAATTTGACCATCGGACGGTGCGAAAGGCCCTTCATTTGAATACCATCTGAAGAAGTCCTTGGGAAAACGCCGTAGTGGACAATGGTCCTCGAAAGTGACCCCTTCTGTATTGGGGGCTGTGATATTCCTATAAGACCATCGTCCTATTGTTTTATTTCCGCAGGAGGGTGGAAAGAGAATGAGAAAGAGAAAGAGAAGAGGAATAAAAAAGGTCCCAAGATGATTTTTGCCTTTTGTTCTTCCGCGGGGAGAGGACGTCAAAAGACCCATAATCCTTCTTCGTGCCCTCGTTATGACCGGTGGGGAAGAGGTCGTCAATAATTAGCCGGATATCTCTTGGCTCCCAGTGTCCAGTTTGAAGACGTGTGAATGTTGTCTTGTTTGTTTAAGGAGGGTCAGAGGGACAATGGGGAGTCCGGTCAGGAAGATCCCCCGAATCGGGGTACATAAATTATGTTTTACCAACCGAAAAAAAAACCAAAAACAGAAAGAAACCGAGAGACCTCGAAAACGGCTGGACAGCTCCACCCAAAATCAGCGACTCTTTGACAATAACATTCGGTGTCTTCGATCCAAATTTGACGGTAGTTTGGGTCCTTCCAACCAGTCATCGGTAGGTATGTGACCATCGGTAAGTAAAACCCCCCGAAAAACACTCCGTGCAAATATCATTCTTCAGAGGCCGGAAAAAGTTATGATATCCACTTTCGCCGCCCGCCGTTTTCCTCATTAAGCTAATTATAATGAAAAGCTTAACCACTTCACAAGCACCGTATCCCTTTCGAAATCTCCCCTTGTCGCTATTGCGAGACGTTTTTATTACTTCCACAAGCAACTAATACGTGGTGGTGGTGGTTAGGGGAAGGAGGATCAGGTTTGTAGTGAGAGTAATAAAAATACTACAAATACAAACTTTTTATACAAGTATTAGTTGCTCAGTTTTTTCCCTCTCCTGAAATCTGAGGGATATTGACTTATGCTATGCTGGTTGTTGGCAATCAAAAGGATAAGTTCTTTGATAAGCAGAATCAAGCCACTCCAAGGGGGGTTTAGGGGAAATTTGTATTCAAGGTACTCGTACAACGGCTCCCCCTACCCTGTACACAGCACTAATCATAACCTGAATTGTAACTTCCAAGATTCAAAGTTTAGCTATTTTATGAACGTCGTTACTAGTAGTGAGTAATGTAGGTTCTATTTCTATGATAAGGAATTTTACGTCACCTCATGGTCAGCAGTGTGTTACTGGCCTTGCAACTTTGATTTATTAGTTACTTTTATTTTTGAATGCAAAAAGAATAGTCGTTGGCTGAGTCGAAATTTTCTGTTTGGACTGTATACTGTATTGTAGATGTTGCTAACGAGAAATTATGTTATTTTTCTCACAAGAAAACCCTGCAGCCCTTTCTTTGTCTCCTAGAACCTTCTTCAGGTACCTTGAAATGTTGACACCTGCGCTGCGAAGAGAATAACAAGAAACGTCCTAAAGTTCTCGTGTTCGGTCACAGCCGCCTGCACCGTCCAGAACAGTCGATTCCAACTAGAGATGGGCGTTTCTGCTCTTTTCGCGAAACTAAAACAAGCAGTTCTTTTCTTGTACGAAACAGATTCGGAGAAGCTGCTTCAAAATAACAGCTTCGAGCTCCAGCTTCTTCCATGACAACAACAACAACATTAGGTTTCGTCTTCGGCGGGACGAGATGAGAGATAAGAAGCTAGCAACAGCAAGGTGTTTCATCATTTCTTTACAAGACACTGCTTCTTCGTTTCAGAAGCAGTCTTGAAGATACGGGAAAACAGTTCCATGTTCCCCGCTAGTGTCACCACCTTCCAATCACCGAACTACAGTAAAAACGACGAATATCCGCAGTACACAGAGTAGGTACAACTAATAAAATGATGGAGGTTGCTCTTGAAAGTTCGTAGAAACCACGTAAAATCTGGTTTGTTGGCAATTTCGGTGCCGGAAGTCGAAACAGAGAACGGAGGACTTCGTTTTTTTTTGGAACAGTTAAAACAAATTTTGGGAAGCTGTTTCCTCGCTTCTTTTCAAGAAGCAGATTTTTCGAAACGGTTTCACGTTTTTTTCATCCCTGATTGAATCAGTCGTTTCAGGAACCCGACTAGTCCACAAACCCCAAGATACCAGGAAACGCGAAAAACTGCTGACGTCGCCCATCTGACTTAGATTTGAGATTTTCCAATACACATGGTTTTGTGTGGCATGAAAGAAATGTATAGGTAAGTGAGCAATTTTTAAAAAACTTGCAACGTGTAGCTCTACCTAAAAGGACGCAGAATCGATCAAAAAACGAAAATCGATTTTTTTTTTTGTGGACTAGTTGGGTTTCTGGAACGACTGTTTCAATTCCAACGAGGATATGAACTCGAGCGTTCACGATGTCCTGCGTTCAATGCGGACTTGCTGCTGTTTTATTTAAAATGCGAATTACCTCGATAAAATGGACTAACAGCGACGAGATTTCACGAACTCCCGAACGGCTCAAAAATCGACGATCCAATTATTAGGTACCTGTTGAATCGATTCGAACGTCGTCGCGTTCCTTCCGACCGAGCGGATCCAACGGAAAAATAACGAACAGCAAACAAACTCGAAAAAACAGAAAACTGATCGCAGCGGAACACCTGAGTGCACTAACATTAAAAATCTCCACTCAATCCCCTTAATTAATACTGCAGCGAAATAAAAAGTTTTACAGTCCGTTTCATAGGATGAATCCTAACAATGTCCAATCTGGATTTATTTTTTCAGATTATCTTTCACTTATTTATTATGGAAATCCGACGCCTTCATTTTCCTAAGATAAAACCACCAATCGGCCAATGGGAGGCGACGGAGGCCGTAAAACATTAATCAAGCTCAACTAGTTAAAACAGAGGGCAATAAAAAATGTTTATTTTCCCATAAAGTTCCAGTTACACGGGAGGATAATGGTTATGGTTTTTGTGGGTTGTTGCTCGTCAGGGTTGAACCGATTCATTATTGCTCGGATCATTTGCTAAGTAGGTGCCAACTTTTGGTTTTTGAGAGGTTCGCGTCGAGAGCGTTAAAATTCAGGGATCGATTGACGAGTTGAGAACCGGCACTCGGAGGAGGCGATAACATCATTGGGTGGTTACATTTTTAGAAGTCAAAAATCCGACCAGCTGCAACTACTTTGAAGGAGTCGTGTTCTAATCGCCTGGATTTTTATTGTTGATGAAGGGAGTCGAAGAAGAAAAAAATCATTTAATAATATAGGCGATGGATGATGGACGTGAGAATGCAAATGATTTGTGAGGTCGTTCGCTAAATAACGATATTTTGTCCAACGACCCTTTCTTACTCATAATAAGCTGGATCTCGTGTTTTCCGTACTTTTTAAAAATTGTTATTGTGTTTGGGGTTGTTCTCTCTTTAGGAGAATTTGCGAAATAGCTATTTCTAGCTTTTTTTAATGATAGCAGCGTGTTATTTGACTTTTATTTACCAATAACCTTCAGGAGTTAGCACAAGAATTTTTTTTTTAAATCTTATTAAGTAGGTAGCTTATATTTTCTGTTCAGATCACTCTCATGCGCACAAATATCTATAGCGACGGCGACGAGTTCAAATATTCCTGTTCGTTCGTGGAGATGAACACATAGTCACCAGCGAGGGGAGGAGGGTAACAAGCTTAGTGGTGGTCCGTTCAGTTTTCACACCAAAGTCCGAGCTGACCAATTAATTAGGTAATTAATTGTATTAATTATGGATAAAACAGGGGTCGAGAATGGATGGCAATGCAATATGCAAGCGGTTTCTTGTCTGTGATATTGTTTACACAATCGCCATTTGTTTAAACAAATCTAATTTGGATGATGAGCTTGAGTCGGGATATTTAAACAAGGGTTCAGGATGGATGACAATGCAATATTCACTCGGTTTCTTGTCTGTAAAATTGTTTAAACAATACTTGTTTGTTTAAACAAATTAACTTTGGATGAAGAGCTTGATTTTCATCTATCAGTCCGTTAATTAGATTAGGGTGATCTGCTCAAAGAAGATAATGAACCGTTGTGTCAAGAATTTGCTGAGTTTTTTAAATACTCTTGTTTTCCTTAACATGGGTTTCCACGTTTTTGTCGCGAGTGATTTAGTTCGTGCTTTTTACGAGGAATCTCCCTGAACATTAGTAGGTATTCAAAATAACTACTTCACAAGACACTCGATATCACAAAACTGTATGGGGTTTGAATAAGCTGTTCTCCAGTATACTGGTTCACATCCTGACGATCGAGGGGCTGGCTATACTGGACGATAAGAAATATTCTATTTGGCAAAGTAAGGCGGATGTCAACATTTTGTACCAATCAATTCTCATAATTAAACAATAAATGGAATTTTCACTAGGTTTCTGTCTAAAAGTATATTAAAAGTATACTTTGCAAAAACTAAACGTTTCACCTGAGATTCGTATCATACACCAATTAATTCTCTTGACAGCGATTTGCTTAAAATCTTCGGATTAGGGACAATAAAATACTTAAAATAAAGAGTGTGTGTGGTTTAGGTTGACCGTCAGTAAGAATGATGTTGAGGGATGTCGAGGGATGTCTCGACATCCCTCAACATCACTTAAAATAAATATTTTGATCAATATTACTTACAAAAGTGTTAACATAATTATTAATGTTCTATTCGTTTACTTATCGTTATCGTATATTCGTAGTTATTTTGATCAAATACTCGAGAAATCTCGATACTCGCAAATTTTGGATCTCCAATTTCTCTGTGCAAAGGAGGTGGTAACTATGAACGTCAGATTGATCTTGACGTAAGGAATATTCACGTGGATTTGACACCCTTTGGTGTCAAAAAAGGGCGGAAAGTCAAATTTACACTACTTTTGGCTCCCTAAATATACCACTTTTACGGAAAAAAATGGATTTTTTCGGCGAACACAGAAATTGAGTTTCAATTTGAAAAACATTGTAATTTTCAAGGATCTCCGAAGAGGATTTTCAATAATCACCTGAAACTGATTGATTGACTGATTTCCACTGGCTCGTATGGACTGGTGATGATTGTTCTTAGCCAAAAGATTTAACGTTCAATAACTATCTCGTCTTCATCTCTCTTAATCAAAACTAACAAGTGGACAGTTTCCCCACAAGTTGAACTGACTTTCAGTTTTCGTCGCTCGAACCACTAAAATTCAAGTTGGACTCTGTTCTTTCGTCTCTCAGTGACCGAATACCATGTCCGTTATAGCGAATGACTCGCTATAGCCGATATCCGTTGAGCCGGTCCCTTATTACAGTGTTGGGCGCTTCCTGAACTCGGGCCAACTTTTCGAAAACGACTGGTCGAATTCGGGGCGAGAGGGACCGAACAAATCATTATATCCATCTCATCCTCTCGCGGGGTGTCACGGCGATAAAAACTGATGCCTTGTTCCCGTCAAACGACAAACTTAAAGGGTTAATTTACGGGTCCGATATAAATTTTCTGGCTGAGTCGAGCCTTTTTACTCTTCGAGGGGATTTATGTTTATTTCTTTTGGGGGAAAAACGTATTAGGTCTTTAACCTTGAATATTTTAGCGTCCATCAGTGCGAATGACACGGATCAAGGTTGGGATTATTCTATCTGTGAATGGGAAGTGCAAACTAAATCTATTTCAGTGACAGGTTAAAATAAATTCAATAATCTACAGGATATGGACAGTCGATTCGAAAATAGTGAGGGTTACCTGAACCAAATTGGCCCCCCAAACCTCCTAAGGCGGACATAATATCTCGAAAAGATCAAATAACTCGAAAGATTACGGAATTCTTTATAATGGAGTGGGGCAGTACCAGGTATTTTTTGGGCCTTTGGAGTGGGGTAGTTTTAGGTATTTTGTGTACCTATTGGGTAGGGTGGTTCTATAGGGTAGTTCAATAGGTCCACAAAATGCCTAAAATTATGCTGCCCCACTAAGGTAAAACGCCTCTACTCAAAATTCAAAGCATTACTGAAATTCGCCTCAAAGTTTTTCACTGAAACCTTTGATGTAAGTTGACTGCAACTCATTATAAAAACCCCATTTTTTAGTGAGATGTAGATAATCTATAATATCTATATCACCGTTGAATTGGTTGAAGTCATAATATGACCAATTCAACGGTGAAAAAAAACTCGCAAATCGATTTATAATCGATTAATTACAGTAAAATTTCCAGCTTCCGGTTTTGCTCGTGAAGCATCACCTTAACGTAAACAACTCAATCAAACGGATGGTTTGGTAGGAAAACGCCCAAAATTATGTACATTTTTGTAGGTACGAGTGAAACGCCTCATCTCAAGTTTTTGGTGAGTAGAGGCGTTTTACCATTAGCGCGAAAATAAATAAGTCTTGAGGATGTAGTTTAGGCGTTTCACCAATTTTCGTATGTTCATGGTCAGATTTCCCCCAGTTCCGGTTCGAATTTTGAAATTTGGACTTCATCATCGAAAAGGCCAGGTCCAAAATAGGGGGGTTCCGTAAAAACACCATCTTCGTAAGCATCGGACTAGAGGCGTTTTTATTTAACAGGGCAGTATAGGTATACCTTTAGGTATTTTGTGGACTTTTAGAGTGGGGTAGTTCGACCTATTTCGTGGACCTCTGTGTGGAGTTACTCCACTACTGTAGTTCTAGGTATTTTTTAGACCTTTTTGTGGAGTAGTTCTTGGTATTTTGTGAACCTTTGTGTGGGGTTGTTCAACGTATTTTGTGGACCTTTGGTATGGGATAGTTCAAGTTATTGTAAAATAAATAATGGAACTATTTGTTAACACGGAATAACAAGATTGTATTTTTTGTGCGATCACTCAAAACAAAACTTAACAACAACTTTTGGACCAAAAACAACCAATTCGACATGTTGGAAAATCATATGTTCCAGGGCCTCATGTAGTTACCACTACTTTACTCCCTCCGCTTCCTGAGACCTATCCCGACTGATATGAGGTAGTCAGCTGTATTTTGTTTACTTCAGGTAAATCACAAGTACTAGCAGCCCAGTTTGTAATAATTTATTTCGTCTGAGCCTCAGAAAACAACTTTTCCGGCTCTCCTGGAAAATAGCCAAAAATGAGTTAGTTTACAAACGATTTGACGTTTGTGCTGCTTATAAGAAGAAATTTTTGTTGGCTTTCATCGTTTGGCCGTCTGTCACACGACAAGAAAGTGGCATATTGAGCAATTCTCTGCACTCCGAATACCAATTTTAATTCGTTCACGAACAGGCACCACCGCAAAGGCCATCGCAGGCTGTTCAATTATAATTCATCATTCCCGCTCTGCCGAATGTTGAATGCCTTTAGGTAAAGGAAGCCTGATCAACATCGGACCGGTAACATTTTTAGAAAGGCACGTGCCCGACGATGCCGAAGCAGCTTTTAGAGGACCGGTATCGCGTAGGACGGACACCCACTTACAACCGGAATCCGAGGCGGTCCGGAGTCGGTATCCGGCATGACAACGTGGTGACAACGAAACGGCCTGACAGCCTTTTTCTTTCAAAACACGCATGTCCGTCCCCGAATTCATTCCGCTTCCGAGCCCTCGTGCAAACCGCATTTCATTAGGTGGTGCTAGCGGAATGTGCGACTCCTGTGTGTGCGCATGTCCAGAGTTGGAACGTGTTGAGTCTGTGAGGTACCTGGGAGTAATGATTGACGAGGATCTAACATGGGACTGCCATGTCTCTATGCTGATTCAGAAACTTAGAAAATTTACTCATTTATTCTACAATCTCCGAGGATGTCTTGGGAAGGAAAGCTTAATTATAGTATAGGTACAATGCTCATGTCCAGAGCATCATTGGTTTTGGAATCATTGCTTGGGGAGGAGCCACTTCAGCGATATTGAATCCTTTGAATATCATGCAAAAATCCATTCTCAAAGTAACGGCAAAAAAAAACCACGTAGATTTCCAACAGTAGATCTGTATGAATATGTTCGTGTGTTCTCAGTCCATCAGTTGTATATTAAGGCGGCGCTCACCTTTTATCACAAACACCCGGAACTTTTCAACTTTTCTAAGAACACTCCGTACGCCTTCCGGCTCACTACACAAGCTGTAGTTCCTGCACCAAAAACTCGTATTTGGAGTACCTGTAAACACATTTTCTATAGTATGCCATTTAGCGAATTTTCGAAGAAAAGGAAGCTATTGTTCTCGGTCCAAAATTTTTAAAACTCGAAATTCCGCAAAATTTGTATACCAAAATCCGTTTCAGACCATCCTGAATTCACTGCCAAAAGACACAAAAAATCATATGTATATGTTTATGTATTTATTTATTTATGTACGTGTCATTCCAGACGATAACTCTCGATAGAATTGAGATAAAAAGTTCAAATTTGCACACAAAATCTGTCTTGGCAATCAACAGGCTAAGTTCGAAGATGGGCAGAATCGGGCCACTCTAAGGGGGGGAAAATTACCCATGAAGTCCAAATTTGAAACAGTCTGACATGTGACACCTCCTTTTAAAGGTTTTTTCATGCTGAACACGATGGTGAAGTCAGAATTGCGATATCTCATTCCGTTCTCAAACTGGAGCACGTTGAAGGTGAAGAAACGTGGTTGTTATTGAGACGTTCTTCACAGTTCATCTGCTCTAATCTGATAACGGAATGAGATATCGCAATTCTGACTTCATCATCGTGTTCAGCGTTGAAAAATCCATAAACTGAGGTGTTACTCTGCACGAAATGGAGACAATATTTTTTACCTACGTATCCAACAAATCTCTTCTGGATTTCAAAACATTTTTTATTCCCCTATCCCAACCTAAATTTAAAATGAGATGTTCCAAACATCACATTTTACATAAAAGCGGTTATTTCTTCGAAAATTCGCTCTTATAGTTTATTTTACGATTATGTAACCATCATAATCTTTATGCATTTAACGAGAGATTATTATGGTCACAGTTAGCTCAAGTATCTCCCCTTAGCCGCACAGGGTTAAGGTGTATGTTCCATATTATCAATGCCATATTTTTGTAGTTTTGTAACTCTTGTAATTTGCTGTGTCTCGGAATAAACTCACTTTCATTCATTTCATTTCATCTAATCGAAATACTCGTCAAATCACTTTGAATTTTCGAAACGTACCGTCCGGTCAATTGATGGTCACTTTGTTATTTCTTCAACGTACATAATATTATCGTCCTTCGTATCGATGAAACTGTCAAAAAATTACTTAGGTACTTTTAATAATTATGAACTAGCTGCAACAGCCGTATCTTCGAAAATTCGCTTGAAGGCTGTTGACGATGAAAATGAAACAAATTACAACCACTTGTCCAGCAAAATTGTCTTAAAAAAAAAGTCTTCATTAAAGAAGAAATTAAAAGGGCCCTGAGGAGGGCGGTAAACGAAAATTAAGAGGAAAAGCCCCGGCGGAGGCGTTAAAAACAGGGGCGAAAACTGTCGGGCAAGTGTCGAAAATGAGGGTTTTCCTTCCCTAAGTGGGAGACTCCGAAAAAGTCTTAATTGCCTTAATTGGAGCAGTTTTATTAACTTTCAGGGCTCCCTCTTGGCGAAGGCTTCGCTTTTCCGTGAAGTCTGTAAAGTGAGTTGTGCTGACAAACGGGAGAGGGGTAAAAAAAAGGGGAAGTGGATGGGAGAGAGGTGTTTGAAAGAGTTTTTCGAAGGGATTGAAAGTGAACTCGTAATTAAAGCCTTCCTGCAACAGGTCCAACAGGTCCTTCGGGGGTGGAGGGTTAAATCCGAAGGATTTGGAGAGGAGATTTCGAATTGGAATATTCAGCTGTTTGAGCGAACGCGCTCACAAATGAATTAGTATTGTTCTTTTATTATTTTATCAAAATTTGTTCAACTCTTCAAAATAGATACGTAGAATCGGTAAATCACCGTAGAAAGTTGAAGTCGATCATGTTCACCATTATACACTGATTGATTGATTGTATCGTTGATTTACGCAACAGGGTTGGTTAGGGCCTAGTGGCCCTCTCTACCACCAACACTGGATCACATGGTTGTGCAAATCCTACAGTCGTAGGCATAATTATTCAATCAGCCAGATTAAAAAAGAGATAAGTACATCAAATAAATAAATAAATTTGAATTAAAAATAAAATAAAATAAACACTTATCTTCTGCTTCCAGATTAACTCATACTGTTCTAGTAATTTTTGTCTTAAAATTACACTCAAACGTCTCTGTTGTTTGCTTTTTGTTGAACATCTCAATATTTTCATTGTGAATTCGTGACGCTTGGACTAAAAAGGGTCGCTCCAAAATACAAGTGCGATGAGTGGGGATTTGCAATAATTTTTTCAAAGAACGTAGCGTGACTCTGGAGCCATAATCACCTTGATTTTTTTTTTTTTTTTGCGTACTCATTTGCGCGGTTTTTGAACTACGCATTGTAGTTCTCAACATTAAAACTCCCCTAAACATCCCTGAAAATTCTGACTTCACCATCTTGTTAATTGTTGGAAAATCTTTAACTTGAGGTCTAACTGGGCAGAAAAACCAAAGAGCTTGTTAGTATGAAAATGGACCTGCATTTCAACAGTTTGATTCACGATCGTGTTGTGAGGCACAATCTTCGAGCCGTCATTGTAAACGAACGGCTGGTCGTACAAAGCTGCGGATGGTCTTAAAAAATTCTACGGAACAAACTCTATCTAAATATGAAATAAAAAACATACCGTTCTATATGAATTTTTCGAGATATGAGATTTTCAAATTTTCAAAATTCGTTTTGAACCCGTTCCCCTTGACCTAGGGTTATGAAAAGTTTCGAGGACCATTGTGGGGTTGGTCGAAACCCATAAAAAAAATTTCGTAATTTTAACTCAACGCTAACTGGGCAAATTGCCGCCGACGGCGTACGGCGGACGGACGGATTTTTTTTTATTCGATTTTCTGAATCTACGTATCTTGAAACGTAAACCAACAAATTTTGAGGGGGGTTAAAATTTTTTTTTCTTTGGGCGATTCCAATGGTTCATTATCGAAGATAATAAACCAAAATGAAGTACGAGGTACGTGGTGTGGGTGTGGGAGGGGGCGCAGAGACATAAAAGGTCTCGTCGTATGACGCTCTAGTTGGCCTCCTGCCAGCCGTATTACGTCATACGCTCGTGCGTCATAGGCTCTGACGTACTTGTTGGCCTCCTGCCAGCCGTCTTACGTCATACGCTCGTGCGTCATAGGCTCTGACGCACTTGTTGGTCTCCTGCCAGCCGTCTTACGCTCGTGCGTCATAGGCTCTGACGTACTTGTTGGCCACCTGCCAGCCGTCTTACGTCATACGCTCGTGCGTCATAAGCTCTGACGCACCAGTTAGCCTCCTGCCAGCCAACTTACGTCATACGTTCGTGCGTCATAGGCTCTGACGCACTATTCGGCCTTCTGCCAGCCGTCTTACGTCATACGCTCGTGCGTCATAGGCTCTGACGTACTTGTTGGCCTCCTGCCAGCCGTCTTACGTCATACGCTCGTGCGTCATAGGCTCTGACGTAATGGCCCGCCGGTCGCTTGTGTTCTGACGTGATCTGAGGGAAAGGTTGAATCAAGGGAACAAATTTTTCCCGTTTCAGTTTATGTGCCAAATCAAAGACATGAAAATGTCAAAAAAATATGTAAATAGGTACCTAAGCCCAACTGTAATGTCAATTTTCTGACAATGACTTTTCGACTATAGTTTTCATACCTTTTTACTCAAGTACTTATTGCAATTTGAGACTGATAATGAACTGTTTGCAAATAAAAAGTCCGATAACTACTTTATTACATCTTATTAATCTATTTTCAAGTTCCGATTCACAGTTGAATGTATTTTATTTAGATGTCGTAAAATTCGAAAACGATGGAATGACGAAACCTGTCGACTACTGACTCAAGTGATACTGTCGACTTCTAACACATGTAGGTCGACTACTAGTGCAAAACCATGTCGGCTACTGAAGAAAATGTTGGTCACTGGTGTCGACTACTACCTAGAGCATTGGGATTTTTTACAAAACTTGTTTTTCCCTTTTCAAACCATGTTGAATAATATTTCCCGCTGCCAGGTCTTTTAGGGAAGGATCTTGGGTACACAATGAACAGGTTTGCAATGAGAAAAAAACCGAGTGAATATTGAAATGTCATCCATTTCTGACCTATATTTAAAATTTCAAGTGTCTAGCTCATCATCAAAATTTAATTTGTTTAAACAAATAGGTATTATTTAAACAATTTTACAGACAAGAAACCGAGTGAATATTGCATTGTGATCCAGTTCTGACCTATTTTTAAAATTTCAAGTCAATAGCTCAGCATCAAAAATTTGTTATAGAACCAGAAAAATAGAGACATTTTACGTAAAACCGGTTATTTATTCGAAAATTCGCTCTTAAAGCCATGCTGTGTGACTGGATTTTTTTTTTTCTTCTTTAATTTGGAAACTTGACGACAGCAACGTGCGATATGGTGATCACGCACTATTTTGCCAACGCCAGGTAGATTATCCTTCATCAATACAATTCCGAAAACCCGTTTTCGAGGAAACACTCCCTGGTGGGCTACTCAGAGGCGATTTGAACAGTCTCAAAAAATGAAACGACAAATTTGATATTTATATCATCTTCCGTCTTTCATTCCGATAACCTTATCGTCTTCGCCACACACAAGAACCGTAAATTCTTCGAACAGCTCTACCAAGTATGAACTTGTCCGTCTGTGAATAACAGGAATTTCTCACTTCATTGTTGTCACCGCCGTCTCCTTGATACCTGCTTTTCTGTCAACCAACATTATTTTTTACAAAAGTCGCTTTATAACTTGTCTCAACTTGTCTCTAGTCCTGCTAGAGTTACTTGAGATTTTCTTCTTGGTTCATCTGCTCTAATCTGATAACGGAAAGAGATATCGCCATTTTGACTTCACCATCGTTTTCAGCGTTGAAAAATCTATAAACTGAGGTGTTACTCGGCACAAAATGGAGAACATTCGCTCTTACAACCATGCTGCATGACTGGATTTTTTAAAACGTAAATTAGTAGACCTACATTATTCATCTTTAGTTTTGTTTTAATAAGAACAAAAATTACCAAAACATGGTACCTACTAGTGCATTATACGCCCGGTGAACTCGATTATCGGGATAATCGAATGTTGCGATTATATATCGATTTAACTTGTTTCTCCCAATCGATGTTTCTCCTAATCATTGATTGGGGGAGGTTTTTATTCCGCAACCACATATAGATCAATTGGACGGGGTTGCGGAATAAAAACATCCCCCAATCAACTGATTAGTACCATATAGATTAGTTGGACATATAGAACAAGTGGATGGGATTGCGGAATAAAAAACTCCCACAATCAACTAATTAGGAGAAACATCGATTGGGAAAAACAAGTGAAATCGATATATAATCGCAACATTCGATTATCTCGATAATCGAGTTCACCGATCGTATAATGCACTAGTACCCAAAACAATTTACAGTTATGTAGGTACTTAGGTTTTGTACTTCAGTTAGCCATAGTAGGTAAGGTATTTTCGAGAAAAAATCGATGTTTTGTATACGATGTTTCATAACATCGATGTTTCTTATGTTTTTTAGACATCGACAAAAAAGGACACATCGATACTTTTCCATCCGATACCCACCCCTACTCTTTAGGCGATAAATGATTTAACGCATTTACCAACAAAGTTTGTAGCTTTTTGCCGTTTTGAGAACCTGCCAGATAATTGGGACAGCTGGTCAACTTTATTTTCTAGGTCGATTCCAGTGGTGCTTTGTCCAAAATAACCAAACCAAATGAGAAAGCACTGAATTATCCCGAGTATTATCAACAGGGTGTCCGCTACCTAAGTAGGGCGAAACAATCAATTTATTCGTTCGAATTAAAGGGTTCGAGGCTGTTGAGTTTACCCCAGTTTCACGGACTTAAAAGAAGATTGCGGGAATTATGAAGGGGGTGCTTTAATTACTCTGTCTCCCCCAGTTTTCTGATGACATCAAGGGTATTTTCACTCTGTCGGATGTTTGCACTTCGAGATCACCATAAACACTTTAAAAATTCAACAGGTTGTCGTTCGATTTACGAAACATGCAACGTTTTGCATGGGTTGTCAAATGGACGAAACGGAATTCCCGTATGGCTCAAAGTGGTCGCTCCGCTCAATTTAGAAGGTAAAAAATCCTCCTTCAAGGGATTTCGTCGCCATTTACGAAAAATAGGTACTTTAATAGTTACTTGTTTATTGGTCCAATGGTTACAGTGTTGCTAAGAGCCAAATATACCACTGGTCCCAGAATGCCCATCAGACGGACTAGTTGTAACCAAGTTGGATTTGTGTAGTATTACTTCTTAATGGTTCGAGTCAGCCCCAAGTGGGATGGAGCTCCTTGAGTAGATTCCCCACTAACACTTTATGTAGGGACTAATTATTGTTATGAACGATTGAATTATTCAAGTCCCAGTCCAGACAAGTCCATTGAGTCTTCTCTTTGCCTTTTTCTGCACTGAATACAGCACCACAGCATCATGTACTAGCTGTTGATTCGTGTGACGCAAATGTGGTTTTGAGAGGGATTTCGAAGAGATTTACAAACATGACAAAATAGTTGTTATTTTTGTCCCATTGCGATCTCCTGACAAGGTTGTAGATTTCCACACAAGAAGTATCTATTTCACCTATTCCTCATGTGATATAGAATAATTTTCTCAGAAGCAGACTGGCAGATAATTTCTACTTATTCGGACTCTCAACTAGGTAGTTACTGATCACTCAGAATCAACTAGTTAAATAAATTAAATTCGAATTAAATCACTGAATTGCGTAAATATCACTAATTGAAAGCAAACTGCTCAGGTCTAATTAGGCTTAAATCTCAAATGAAGTCTTTAAATAGAAGCAGCCATCTTCACCCACCTCTACAACAATTTCACTGAATATTTCGACACAAAAAAATCTGTAGAAGCTTTTAAATTTAATTTCATAAAGATTTTATTGTTGAACTACAAGGAAGTACAAAACTGTTTTTAGTAGAAGATAAAAGAGTCTGGACATTAATTATCAAATAGAAGAATTAACGTTTATTTTTATTAGTAAATTTTGTATTATGTTTAATACTCGTTGATTGTCTCGAGGTAATTTTATTGTAATAGCCCTTTCAGGGTTACGGTAACAGAGGGCCCTAAGGCCCTATGTAACCCTGATTTTGTAAATAAAACATTCAATCAATCCAAAACTCACTTCGAAACATAAAAGATGAATAAAAAAACCCTTATAATTAGTGGTTTTCCCTTCCAAACATGTCCACGACATGTCGATGCAACGTACCATTTTTTGGACTTTTTACGAGCTAAATTGAGCACGTCTGAGCCGACAGCTACAAATTTCCTGTCATGCTGATCTATTCCGCCACACACTCAACGGTGAATCTCCAGAAGAAGAGGGAGAAGATGTGGAGTCTGGAGTTGTCACAGTTAATAATTAGGTACTGAAATGTGTTATCTTCTTACCAACCAGGATTATTATCCAAGAGAGTTAGTGGTTTAGTGACTTTTAAACTTTAAAAAAAAAAAAAAAAAAAAAAAAAAAAAACATTCTAGTGTTCTTGAAGCTTGAATGTTGCAGGTTGCGAGAACTGACTTGGAAGGATTAATCTCACCTTGTCTTGAAACTTTCAGGACTTTTTTACTTTCCACGCCAAATTTCATGTTGATAGGTCAAATAGGAGCCGAAATATGGTATCTACCTGGAAAACTCGTTTCTGGACGTCCAGTAAACATACACTCGGTACAGTTGGTAACTCTCAACTGGTTTGCTTGGCGGGGAGGGAACGCTATCGCGTCTTTTGATAGGTATTATGTTTTAGGTAATAAATAAACCAACTTATTTCAAGTAATCACTTGATGAATTATCAAAACATGTTTTATAATACATATGAAGTAACTTAAATAACTTTAAAACTTATGACTTACTACTTAATTTCTGTGAAACGAAGGTGAACGTTCAGTTACCTTTCAAAACCCGTTCGGCTCTTACGATTCTCCCATAACCTACGATTAAACTCCCATTACGTCCAGTAAACGGTATGAAAGTGACAGGAAGATACCGAACGGTAGAAAAGAAACGCCACTTCCTTTCGCTTTAGGTTGAGTCGATCCGTTTCTATATCGCTGAAGTCTCGCGGACAAGGAGGAAAAATCTCTCAACCACTCAGTTCTATTGGATATAAACTCAAAGCGAACATTGGGCGTCCCCTGTCGTGTTTGTCGGAAGACGAGGACAGGGCGCGCCATAACCCTCTGGGCGGGTCGAAGTGGCTACTTTGACCTTTTTTACGGGCCCTCTAAAATTTTTACTGTCACCACTGATATTGATATTCAGTTGTAAAACGGGCGGGGGAAAAAAGTGAGGGAAAGGGATAGTTCGTACATGTCGGTATAGAAATATTAACCTGAAATGTCGTACCTTCTGGTGCACCCGTTCTAGGGAGGAATCGAGGTGAAACGCTTTTCATACATGAGAAAATGTAAGAGCTTTGTGAGTTTTTCGGGAACTTCTAGAGGATTCCTGGTTTTCAATTCAGGTCCCATCACCTTCTCGAACGAACACAATATTTTAGCTCAGTACGACAATCATTTTGTACAGCTGCAGAACACACAAGAGTAGATGTTATACACAGTACAGTGAAAACCACAGAAGGGTGACATATCTAGACAATAATAATAAAAATCATCCACACTCAATCAGAAGGCTATCAGAGTGAATTTTTGAAGAAATAACTGGTTTTATGTAAAATGTATCCATATTACTGGTTTTATAACTAATTTTGTCTTCATTTTGTGCCGAGTAACACCTCAGTTTATACATGTTTCAACGCTGAACACGATGGTGAAGTCAGAATCACGATGTTTCATTCCGTCATAAGATAAGAGCAGATAAAGCGTGAAGAAAATCTCAAGTAACAACCACGTTTCTTCATCTTCAAAGTGCTCCAGTTTGAGAACGGAGTAAGATATAGCACTTCTGATTTCACCATCGTGTGCAGCGTAAAATACCTGCAAAATGAAGTGTCAATTGTCAGACTGTTCCATTTTCGGAATTGATCAGTAATTTTATCCCCTAAAACTCCCCAAAAACCCCTCTTAGAGTCACTCAATTCTGCCAATCCAGGAACATAGTCTTTCGATTTTTACTTAATTAGGTATAATGTATAATAAAGGTATAATATATGTATAATATAAGGTATAATAAATAAATCATTCTTAAACTGCTTGAATATTATCCAAGCAGTTTAAGATGCTCCTCTTGAAAAGGCGCAAGCCTCATTATTGGGGCAGGATTTATATGTAATAAAAATGGTGAAATATGTACAATTATATGTGGTTATTTTTTGAATAATTTTGTAGGTAAGTAAAATGGGAGAAAACGTAAAATCCAAATCAGCAAAGTAGTATGTAGTATATTTATTAAAAATAGAATTATTATGCACACAAAATTTTATTGTTTGGAGTTGTTGGTAACAACGTAAATTCTTAAGTATTCAAATACAAAAGACCGCTGTAGAGGTCTTAAATTCGCTCTACATCCTCTTCAAGTTAAGGGAGCATTCGTAAAGCTCGCTGTATGAGATGGTGATTTAAGATGATTTGGCGCATCCAATCCCCCGTGGATTTTCTTCATTATGGTTCCAATTCCTCTAGATGCTTCTTCTATCTTCTGTATACCGTTTTCAACAATAGCAAGGCTCTCGTATAGTGAAATGCTTTGGGTTTTGAGATTTGTTATGAAGAGCATCAAAAAACACCCATTTGAGGGTATGAAAGCCATCATTTTCAATCTGCGTTTTTCCTTCACGGATTTAGCTTTTGCTACGCTGCAGACGAGTCCGAATCTAATTTGGACAGATCCGTCTTTAATTGCCTCGAAGTTCTTGCAGTAATATTCGGCTGCCTCTAACCAAGGGCAACGCCTGTCAGGAAAAAGGCCTTTGAAAATTTTGACTCGACTTTGGGCTTTTAAAAAGACTTTTCTAACATTCAATATTTGAAGGTCAAAAATCAAAAAAGTTAAGTCTGACGATTTCTGCGACTCGGTGAAAGGCTTGGTGACATGTAGAGGCAAGAGCGACTGATTGAGATCGCAGGTACCTATTCTACTGGATTCCAAGTAAATAAGGGCGTTCTGAATTGAGAGGTCAACATCATGTCGCCGAATCCTCGTACTACGAAACAACGACTGTCTGGTTTACATGTCATTTTGCGCGTCTTGGAACAACATTCACACAACGTCCTTCCGCTAATTCGTGATTATTGCGAAATATGTAATAGAAATGTACAGTTGATACGGAAATGTATACGTCTATGTGATGACAGTGAAATATTTACATATAGGGCCCTACGCATCATCAATGAAATGAAGCATTCAACAGTGTATTGATGATGTACCCAGAACCACTTGAGAAATTCAGGAATCGGACAAAGTACGGCAGAAGATCCTCTTAGTGAAGCTACACAAGGATCTTTCTGCAGAGTTTCACCTAATAATTGAATACTTATCAGGTAGAGACATTTCAGAGTGAAACTAAGGGCCCCCGCGCACTGGCAATTTCCTCTGGGCAACTATTTAGTCGCCTTGAGGAAGGTGAAATAAATCACATAGCCTTGAGTGCAGCCCCGCGCACTGGCAACATTTTAATCACGGCAACTAAAAAATTGCGTCGAGACCTATTCGACGGGAGGAATGGGTCACGTTGATTTCTACCTGCCCCAGCATGACGATATACGACTTTGGACTCGTATGTTGAGTGATCTTTGATTTTCACTGGAAGAAGACCTGCGTCTGTGCAGTTTTTGTTCAGTTATCTGTGACAATGGATGTCGAAAAGTTCATTTCGAGTATCGAAAAGCGGCCAGCACTCTATAATACTCGTCTCAAAGAGTACTCTGATAAAATATTGAGAAAAAAATTGTGGTTGGAGGTGTGTGGGGAGTTCAGAGATATTATCGTACTACCAATAATTCATCAAAACTTTCATTGCTCATTCTGAAGTAATTAAAGAACTTATTCGGATATTCTCTCATTTTACCGAATAAGTAGTGTGTGAAACTGCCCATCAAGAAGTCTTGAACTGAGGAATGGATGGACCCAAAACGTTCGTTTCCTCAGCGTTTCCCTCCTTCCTCTCAAAACGAGCGCACAAACACACGCCATTCGTCAAAAGTCATCGTGACTGCTCAGGCCTATATCTGAGCGGGCCCTAGTTGCCAGTGCGCGGTGGCGGGAACTCCCAGCAACTCCTCTGTTGCCGGCGATTAAAGTTGCCGGTGATTAAAATTGCCAGTGCGCAAGGGCCCTGGCAATATCTCAAGGATGTGTGTACACACCCGTATTTACTAGGAATCTTCCTGAAAATATACATTCAAAATAACCTTCTGTCCACAGGCACGAATATTATTAAATAATAATATAATATAAGCCGTTTGTTCACAACGACGGCTCAAAGGAAGAGCCGATACAAAATCATCAACTTCAGCGTGAAACCAACTGTAGAACTCCCTACTGAGCTGATTCAAACAAGAATTATTCCTACTCTGAAAATTTCTCTGTAGGAATTGTTTGAATCAGCTGGTCCGGAGTTCTACCGTTTGTTTCACGTTGAAGTTGATTTTGTATCAGCTCTTCCTTAGAGCCGTCGTTGTGAACAAACGGCTGGCACTACAAAGCTTCGGGTGATCTTTTGTTCAAATGTGAACAAAAAATGTGAAAAGAATCAGAAGTTTTCGCGATACGACGTTTTCAAAATTTCATAATTATGAATAATTCAATTATTGAAGGGTCAACTTGTGGCTGGTTCAAGCCCTTAACCGAAGATATAGGTATCGTTTGACACAAAAAATTCCTAATTTAAAAATTAAAAATCATGCGTTTTAATTCTTTAACTTTGGATGCCTTCAAGGGAAGAATCTTCTGATGGGTGTATGTGATTTGAGTACGAAGACATCTAATGCTCCTTACGATTACTTTACATTCCTGTTACATTTCGTGCGGCAGTAAGAAAATTGTGGTTGAAAGAAGACGGCGGGGTGATGGAAAATAGACCTTGATTTCGGCGTCCAGCGGCACAAGACGTTGAAAACCCTCAGGCACGATCGCCCCGCGGAATTAACCGACCAATACCGCGATATTAAGAAACAAAAGAAGGGGAATGAAAAAAGGAAAAAAGAAAAGGAAGAGAAGAAATAAAAAAGGAAAAAGTCGCCAAGTGTGAAACTCCCCATCGTCACGTACGCTGGCCTACGAGTAACCATCCGAAAAATTTTATAATTGGAAGTAAACGAGTGGGTATCTCCGCCTCGTCCTTTTAGAAAACGCCTGGAAGCCGCGTGATTTCTCGCTTTTGAGTTGTGAAAACGGCTTAGAAAAACAGCAACAACAACAGATGGATAGGCAGAGAGGGACGGGCGATGAAGAGGGAGGAAAGGGAAGGCAAAAATCTCAAGAAACCCCTTTGGTGTTGGATATTTTTTTTCGACACGACGAAACCTCTTTTTGTTCGAACGCTAAAGCTCCTGTAAAAGGATCGTATTGCTTATAACGACTGCTAATGGCTAGTTAGACCTTGTTCCCCCTCTCAGTTTTCGCAGGTCCAACGTTTCTTCTCCGGTACGAACGACGTCGGGGTTTTTTTTTCGGGGACGACGGAAAAAATCGACCGTCGTCGAGTCGACGAGGATTGAGAGGAACTTGATAAATGACGGGAGATAACGGAATCAATGGCGATCGGAGCGGCTATTTGTAGATTATTATCGTTTTGTATTTATGACTCAATTGTCGACGTTTGTCGAGGAAAATACATTCGCGGTCGGGAGGTTTACGACGTCGTAACGTGTTAGAAACGTGTTGGATGTCGAAAAAATGGCGAACGTCGTCTAAGAGTCTGCTCCAAATCGGCAGAAATCAGGGGCCTAGCGTCAGGGGATGAAATTAAGAAATTAAAAATGGATGTAGAAGATGAATGATGAAAAAAACATTTATTAAGAACTAAACAACAAATCGCAACGGTAGAACAAACCAAACTGGTCAGAAACCTTCCCAATGTTCACACAACACAATTTCAATGTTTCACTCCAATTCGTCAAGTAGTTTTTGGATTGCCTGTAGACCCCCCCCCCCCCCTACACACACACACAACCTGTACCCCCTCCTTAATTGGTCAGAAACCTTCCCCAATGTTCACACAACACAATTTCAAAGTCTTCCACCAATTCGTTTCGTCAAGTACTGTTTGGATTGCCGGTACGCCCCCCCCCCCCTTCCACACACAACCAGTACCCCCCCTTTTAAATTGGTCAGAAACCTTCCCAATGTTCACACAACACAATTTCAATGTTTCACTCCAATTCGTCAAGTAGTTTTTGGATTGCCTGTAGACCCCTCCCCCCCCTACACACACACACACAACCTGTACCCCCTCCTTAATTGGTCAGAAACCTTCCCCAATGTTCACACAACACAATTTCAAAGTCTTACACCAATTCGTTTCGTCAAGTAGTTTTTGGATTGCCGGTACGCCCCCCCCCCCTTCCACACACAACCAGTACCCCCCCTTTTAAATTGGTCAGAAACCTTCCCAATGTTCACACAACACAATTTCAATGTTTCACTCCAATTCGTCAAGTAGTTTTTGGATTGCCTGTAGACCCCCCCCCTACACACACACACACACAACCTGTACCCCCCTCCTTAATTGGTCAGAAACCTTCCCCAATGTTCACACAACACAATTTCAAAGTCTTACACCAATTCGTTTCGTCAAGTAGTTTTTGGATTGCCGGTAATACCCCCCCCCCCTCTCCCTGCCATAACTGCCTTTAACCCCCCCCCCCCATATTATTGACCCACCCTACCTGTTTAGAAACATTCCTCAATGTTCACACAACAAATTCCCAAAGTTGCACTCCAACTGGTCAAGTAGTTTTGAATGCCTGTAGACCCCCCCCCCCCCCTCACATCCTGATTGAAGTACCACTTGAAAGTACTCGTCGAGCTGAATCCAGAGACTACTTATAATCGGATTTACGTTCAACCGTTCAAAAGTTATCCTCATAGATTCCATAAATGAAACAATTCTGACAAGAAACCCCTCATTATAAAGGTTTCTCCCACGCTAAACACGATGGTGAATTCAGAATATCGATATCTTGTTCCGTTCTCAAACTGGAGCACATTGAAGATCGGAACCAAAACCACAACTGACCAACAAATCCAACATTTAGGGCGCCACCGTGTGCCGTCATCGCCAAAAACCTGCGCGTCCGTCATTCTCCCGCAAAGAGGAAATCAGCCGCTAATGGACGTCACTGTCATGCGTCGGTCTGCCAGCTGGCACGCGCGTCCGTCGACTCGCGTCCATTACAAATCCAAACAATTAGTTCTCAACTGAGTATTAGCCGAGTGGTTTTAGGTTCGAGATCGTTGTCGGGCTTTTCACTTCTCTCGCCGCCCATAGCGGGATCGAAAGGTGATGCATCCTGAAAATGTTTGGAACTCGTCCAAAATATTAGTGTTCGCTCGATTTCAACATCGCAAACGGACCGAACCGCTTGTTATTTGTCATGGGTTTTCACAATATCTCGGTTCCTTGACTTGAGGTGCAACTGAATTGTACTCCATTTTCACTTTCCTTACTCAATCCAAAACGTGAACTGAACGCAATGCTATCAGTTTGGGTACCTACAAAACTTCTCCTTCTCAGGAATATCTTACTACCAACGAATATTTAATATATGGGCATAATGTGCAGTGAACACCATTTCGAAAACAACTGCGGAATTCAGAATTTCTTCAAAGAGAGGGTTGAGTAGTGTATAAATACCGGACTAGTTTATTCAATTATTGCAATAGGACTATAAATCCAAAAGTAATCGATTCTACTCGATCGGCGATTCCAACGATACTAATCACTCAATATTGCAAGGTTTCTCGTTCAGGAGATATAGCCCAGTCAATAACTACAATCGTGCATGCAAAACGCCAGCGAGCTCTGTTGAAACATTAGTTTTTGTGATACGGCTCTTCAAAAACTGGCCTAATTTCCCAAACTCTTTCGATACAGTCACTTATTTTGTGAAATATCTACAAAAATACGGATCCAATGGGAGAAGTTGTAGTAAATGTGATTAGGTTTTAATTTAGGACCACACGGGTAGGTATAAGTAGGCCCAGCAGTTCTATATGTGAGTATATCGAAAAACATTTATATGTATGTGGGTGTAGGTGGGATCCCACCTACAATGTGGGTGTAGGTGGGATATACTCATTAAATGTCCCAACAGATAAAGTCTCAAGTTGAAGCGAATTACAATTACTGCCACTTCTTTCCATGTGAAATTTGATGTTGGATGCGCAGTTATGAAGATATTTAAAAAAAAGTGACCCCGTCGAATTGACCACTTTTTGGAAAATTAAGCCTGTAAGTGAAGAGCCGTCCTCACGAACTGGTATTTGTACAGAGCTCTCTATGGTCCGAAATTGCAGCAAATTTAGTCTTACATGAGCGAATATAATGACCACACCCGTCAGACCCTTCCTTTATTGAGATATGTGAAAAACCGAAAACATTGCGTAAATTTAGGGGTTTAGGAGAGTTTTAGGGGGGAAAATTACCCATAAATTCCAAAAAAAAATATTATTTTAAAGGGTTTTGTTTACGCAAAACACGATGGTAAAGTCTGAATAGCGATATCTCATTACGTTCTCAAACTGGAGCACTTTGAAGATGAAGAAACGTGGTTGAGATGTTCTTCACGGTTGATCTACTGTAATCTGATAACGGAATGAAATATTGCAATTTGATTTCACCATCGTGTTCAGCATTGAAAAATCTACAAACTACGGCGAAAAATGGAGACAAAATTTGTTATAGAACTAGTACAATGGTGACATTGTAAATAAAACCAGTTATTTCTTCGAAAATTCGCTCTTATAGCCATGCTGCATGTCTGGGATCTGTGACTACTTTGACTGGACTAGTTATGGCAAAACGCCGTTTAGTGTCCCCCACGTGTTAAGGATGTAATATGTATTCATATTCAGTTCGCTGCCGAACTCAAACCTGGTAATTAACCCACCAATCGTATTGACAGAACATCGATAGCCTGCTTCATCATCTCAGATCCCTGTTTGGAATGATTGGCCCGAACCGAACGGCAAGTCGACCTTTCGCCTCCCGAACGGGGTCAGTAGAAGCGAACCCGATCTGTTTCCAAACGCCGCAGGCCTGCATCGTGATATCCTGTTGATATCACACTGGTGTTAGACGACTGTGAGTCACTGCAATTTGACTGAGTCGGCGCTCAGAGAAGAAACTCCGCGGCCAAGTGGATGAGCGGACGATTCGAATTGAATTCGTAAACTTTTCGTGTGAACCGGTCACTTCGTGTTGGAAGGCACGAGTTTTTCCAATCACGCAGTATGACGGGACGAGCAAGGTTGCAAGGTAATGTGCTCAAATCTCGAAATGCCACCCAATTATGAGCCGTTATTGGATCTTCATTCGAACAATTATTATTTTGTTTACTTAAGATATTATCCTCTTGTACTGAGTTCGCTCTGAGGAGATGCTTATTGATTCAACGGAATCAGGACCGTAGCGAGAAGAAAAACCATGGGGGGGGGGGGGATCCAAATTTTCCCAACTCCACCAGCAAAATTTGCCAACTTTCAAAAAATGAAATCCAAGAAATTGCGAAATGCTCAAATTTGGGTTTAGAAACTTCATATATCTCTCAAATTTCAAATGGATGGAACAAAGACAAAGCTATTTCGTTGTGATACCTAAACGCGAATCCTTTTTTTTTTTTAAACAAAGTGCGACCCACGCGATTGGTATTTGGTCCATTCTCTGAAATCGTTGATATTTTAACTGGTTAGTTACATTTTGGAGAAATTTGGGATCCGTTTTCATGTATTTAAGTTCAGATATTGTGTGAATTCTTCAATGAAACTTGTCTCGAATAATGGGTAATGTTATAGTAAATACATAAAAACTAGACATGTAGAAAGGACTGAGTTCTCAAATTTGAACATCAAAATTTCACGAATCGCGTAAAATCCCAGTAAACAGCCGAAAGCTGAAGGTAGTTCAAGTACTTTTCTACAAAAATTTACTGGTGAGGTCATGCTGCATGTTTGAAACTTCATGTAAACAAAATAAAGTACCTAAACACTTCATCCTTTCAGGCGCAAAATTATTTTTGGTCTCCCGATAAAAAATCATCTTGTTAAAAAAACACAGTGGTATTTGTCACGTTTTTGTATTTTTCTGGATTTTTGATATTTGAACTGGTTGGTCACATTTTGGCAAAATTTAGGATTCGTTTTGCGGCGAAAGCGTCACAACTTTCAGCTTTTTGAAGAACCAGCGAAAACCCGCTCCCAACAATATTTCTCGTTGTACAATGCCTCGATTTTAACGAAAGTTTAAATAGTTATTAAAATGAATTTTTGTCAACCTTCTTTATTAGAACCTTCTGATTTACACGTTAAGGTGTCAAAAAATGATTGATTTTTAAGTTATATCAGTTTTGGTGGTGTTCGCAGCTGAACTTCGACACCTATTTAAGTCCTGTCAGTTGGCTACTGGAATTAGAACCTTTTTTTCGAACCGATACAGCGGCTTTCTCTGAGCAAATTGATTATAACTATTTCGACCCGAATTTTCGAGTTGTGACAATTTCGTTGCAAGGGTGCAATGTAGTGCGAATTCTTGAATGACACTCGTCTGGATTCATGGGAAATATTATAATAAATACATGAAAACTATAAATTTAGCGATGGATTTGGGATGCCTCTAATTGGAATTACTTCCATTCTGAAGCTGTTGCAGGAGCGTATGTTGTTCGAAAAATCGCTTTAAGAAGAAGAACGTCGTCAATCGTGATGAATTATTCAATTAGTAATTTTTAGTGATCGATTCAGCGCAAATTGATTACCGAGCTCCCTCCACGTTATTCTTCAGCCGGGTAACAATTAGCGGTCCCGTTCGATCGTGTTTCCCGATTATCATCGGGGTGATGAAACGAGGTCGGGGGAAAAAAGAGGGTTAAACAATAACGGCGAAGGATGATGTAATTGAGCCATCAAACGTATCGGGGAAACCGCGTTTAACAATGAAAACCCGGCAATTAACCCGCGCTCGGCTAAAGGAAGGCGATAGGTCTGGCTTCAGAGGGAGTCGCATGAGGATAAGGACGGAATTAAGACGCGGGGCCGGGGGGAGGGTTACGAAAAAGAACCACTCATCTTAATTACTTTTTTTCTTCGTCGCAATTAGAAAGGTTAGCCGTCTCATCGATACCCTAATTAATTATTGATCGATTTTGTCGTGTGTGAGTGTAAATGTGAGGATGTGTGTCTGCACGAAGTCTCGTTGTCAAAGTGAAACCGATTGGTTCATCAACGAGCTCTCGAATTATTCCACGATGCAACAGAACCCAATGAGCGAATTTTGGAGTTACTCACATAATGGAGGTCCGTACAGTACGAAACGCCCATTACGCTGTATGTTGTAAACGTACAAAGTTAGATGTGCCGTTTCAAAATCATGTGTCACTTCCTGTCACACAGATCTTGTGCCTACAGTTATTTTCATAGAAATTCCGTTTTTTTTTTGGAGGACATGATAGTCCGGTCTCTAAATGAACCAACTTATTTCAAGTCAAAAAGTTTATTAGTTCCATAATTAAAATAAGTTAATTACCCCACTTTCTCTCTCCCTACTCATGTCACAAGGGGTAGGTAAGGAATTATTCGGATTTTTATGTCTGTTTTATTACTCATGTTATATTACTGATCAAAACGTTTTTAGCTGCGGGATACACTCTTCTACAACAATATCTTAGGGAATAAGGCAAATTTCATAATTTACATATGTATTTACCAGGTTTTATGTATGACACACAGTTTTTTCTCTCTCCCCACAATCTTGCCAGAACCCTCCCAGAACCCCTAGAATAGGATATTTCGTGTTGTGCAAACTGCTTCAATATAGCTGCCAGAGCACCACGTGACGTTTTCATCCAAAGCCAGTAGTAGCTTTCTAGAAGTCAACAAGTGAGGTTAGTGCTTCTGTATTTCAATAGGTACTTCCTCCCTCCCTACAACCACCTCATCAATTAAGGTAACTATTCAATTCGTTAAATGATAATCAATAATTATTATTGTGAATACTACTGTCATGATGTCGTGTGTATTATTTTTATAACAAAAATCTCCAACCTCTGTGCTTCATGACATGATAACCTCCAAAACCTCTCTCCCTACAAAATTTATTTAATAATCGAAACATTTGGATTTGTATGGAGAGAGAATGGATTGCAGAGAGATACTAAGGCTCACATTTGGCACGGATTTTGCATGGACATCAGACAGTCTTTTGACTCGGATGAATTTTTTTGTGTATCTTCCTGAATGCGAGATTTGAGTTTCGATTTTGAAAAGACCCAGATACTATATTCAATATTCAATGTTTAATTTAACAGTTTTTGATGAATTTTCCTAAATTTTAGAAAACTTTATCAGAAAACGTTTGTACGTTGCCAAATTTGTATGCGAATTTCAAGGGACTAGAAAGGTTGTAAATGGATTTTCGAATTTTCAAGTCGAATCTTTATAACCCAAATGAACAGATCTCTTCGAATCACAATCGAAGTATATCGCATTTGCGTCATCTTTTTTGCTTTTTCTCTTTTTCTTCCGATCAAGCTATTAAAGTAGAGCTAATTTTTTACTCTCTTCCTGTTAGGTACCTAGTCCTGTAGGTAGTATTAAATTTTGCAACTTGTCCATAACATGGGCCTAATTTCTTCTTTATTCCCCTCCAAACTTTTAACTCAGAAACGGCAATTTTTCCGCAATTACGCAGAAAATAATGAACCGTTGTAAACCAAATTGCAGTTTTTCTTTTTCAAATCCGTCATAAAATGGCGGTAATTAAAACTTCCACGGAATAATATTCAACATCCCCTTCCCCCCTGAAAACCCTCATCGGCCGGACGATTTAGCAACCCCGGTACGGAGGGGCAGCTTTTAAAACATGGTCGTTCCAACGCCCTTCTGTTCCGAAGCCCTTACGCCCTAAAACACTTCTGCCCAACAAGTGGCGTTATTAATTTCGACACCCTTTCTGTCTCCGTTGAAAGTGGCGGCAATGGTACTTTACCCGTCCGCTCATTGGGTTTTAATTGTCGGGTTATTCTTTCGCTTTAATTCGTCCATCCATTTCTTTCATCCCGACGGTTTCTACCGAAATTCTCCTAACTCAGACCTTTTGTACATTATTTTTTTTCCTTCTTCTAATTTCTCCTTTTTTTGGCTTTTTCTTCCGTTTATTTCCATTTTGTTTTCCGCACGGACGGATTCCTGAGCGCTATCCAACCTTTACGGAACGGAAATAATGATCCAATTTAAAAGTTATCTAGAAAAAAAAGAAAGAAAAAAACAGATTAGTGGTTTGTTATAATTCCCCTCGAGTCGTAAAAGTCCGTCGTTTCTCTCCCCTGTTCGTTAGCTTGATGAAATTTCGATAACCGAATTCGAATTCGGTGGATCCACGTTACCACTGCAAGTAAATTATTAATGTAAAATTGAATAACAATAAGCGGATACAACTTGTTGATTATAAGGGATCGAATGATGAGATAGCAACATGTTTCATGTTCTTCAAGACTTCACTGCAATACTTTAATTGGACACTACATGCACATCTCGACAAAATTTTCAAAGAACCAATTTTTTGGTATCGGTGGAATCGTCTGGTCAAGTAGAGTCGATTTCTTCCGGTTTCGTAGTCCTATATCGATTATTGCATGAACGATTCCGGGATTAACCGACAGACACTAAAAAAAGACATTCTGAATATTGCCTACTAAGCGCCACATCCCAAGACAAAGATGAATAAAGACATCATAAATGAATACACATTCCCAATTTAAATATTGGTGAAACAATATAGTTGAGTTGAACTGAATATTGTAGTTAAGTTGAATTCTGTAAGGCAGATCACAATATAATCTTTTTCTGGAAACATTGAACTTATATATCGCGTTTTTCGACGTTCCTCAATTATTGAGGTCTTCTCGAACGTTCATTTCATCTCAAATGTATACCTTTATTCATGTCAAAATCTAGGTACTTTCTTTTTTCCGGGTTTTTCGACGTTTTTGAGTCGAATCAAGGTTTTCTCAACGTAAGATTCGACATGAATATTGAGATTCTCAATGTGTTTGAAACAACGAATTTTTCTCTCTTTTTAAACCATTTTGGTTTATTATCTTCGATAATGAACCATTGGAATCGCCCAAAGAAAAAAAAATTTTAACCCCCCCTCAAAATTTGTTGGTTTACGTTTCAAGATACGTAGATTCAGAAAATCGAATAAAAAAAAATCCGTCCGTCCGCCGTACGCCGTACGCCGTACGCCGTACGCCGTACGCCGTCCGCCGTCCGCCGTCCGCCGTCCGCCGTCCGAGGCACTTTGCCCAGTTAGCGTTGAGTTAAAATTACGAAATTTGGTTTCTGGGTTTGGACCAGCCCCACAATGATCCACGAAACTTTTCATAACCCTAGGTCAAGGGGAAGGGGTTCAAAACGAATTTTGAAATTTTGAAAATTCCATATCTCGAAAAATTCTCATCAAACGGTATGTTTTTTATTTCATATTTAGATAGAGTTTGTTCCGTAGAATTTTTTAAGACCATCCGCAGCTTTGTACGACCAGCCGTTCGTTCACAATGACGGCTCAAAGATTGTGCCTCACAACCCGATCGTGAATCAAACTGTTGAAATACGGGTCCATTTTCATACTAACAAGCTCTTTGGAACATCATATGGCTTAAGTGATGTCGAGTTTGTTGTTCTGAGGTGCGTTTCGTGCTACGGAAATGAAGGTAATTTCGAATGTTTGTTGGTAGGTACATCTTATATAGAAAAATTATTACCGACGTAGTATTAAAAACCCCAGAATTATATCGTATTAATTAATCATAATTAATAATAATTATTATTAATAATAAATACGAATTATTAATACCTAACAATAAATTATAATAATTTTCAGTAGGTACTTGATAAAATTGTTAATAATTAGTGATAATTGATAATAATAATTAATCTAACATTTAGGATCTAGACATTTAGACCTAGTGATCTAGACAGAAGGGTGATCTGTACAAAGAAGATAATGAACCGTTGTGTCAAGAATTTGCAGAGTTTTTAAAATAATTTTCCACTCTGCTTTTACTTGCTCGAGATACAAATCCGAATGTGAATCTCGGTGAAGAAAGAGTCCGTGAGGGACAAATACCTTGTGACGGCGCGGCCGTTAGGTGGTCATAGATGTCAGATAACACAATAATATTTTAGAAAGTCGTCGAAATTAGCTACGAGAACACTCTCGCGAAACTAATTAGACTGCGGTCGTATGATGGGGAATTCCAAGTTAGCTAAGTTAGCGCTGAACTAGCGGTGAAACCTTCGAATGACGAAACGTTCAGCTGTGAAACTCGATCGGAAATCTGCTGGGTACCACTATTGGTGATTGGCGAGGACACTATTAATGATGGACATCAAATTTTATTATTCAACGAAAAAAAGACAATTATTGTGATCGTTACCAGTAACTACGAATAATAAGGACTCAAATTGTCAAACATTCCAGTGTTGATATTCACTTCGGTTCATCATCGATATTGAGATTCAGCTCAAGACTTGGGGTCTGATGGGAAATTCATGTGAATTACTAGACACCGACCAAATTTTGATTATTATAATAATTTCGACTATAGTCGAAACCAAATTTTGGGCTCTTTCTTGGTTCCAACCAATACACGTTACAATATCATATATAATATAATATATTATATATATTATAATATATTATAGAAAAGAGCCCAAAATTCGGTTTCGAATATTATCATAATAAGTAATAGGAGTTCGAATTCCAAGGAGCTTTCTTGCTTTATGTTAGACAGACACCTACGTCGTGTCAAATAAAACTGAATATAACTAAATTCTGCGTAATAGGTGTAACATTTAACATCCAGCTATATTTGACTAGACGTAGGTAGATCTTTGTCTAACATAAAGCAGAAGAACCCCTTCGAATTCAAACTCTTATTAATATAATATATTTTTACGTCTATTGGTTGAAACCAAAACAGAGCCCAAATAAACTTGTAATAGACTTGTCCAATAATTTTCAATACGTATACATCATTATAAGACTTATCCTTCTAGGAAAAATCTAGTCGAAAGTCCATCAGTCTTCACAATGAATGATAGACAACAACTGGTCATTTACGTTACAACAAAATTTATTTAATGTAGTTATTTGAATAACTCCAACCACAATGGAACTGTCTTATACTTAAGGCTAAAAAAAAGTAGTTTCCTTACATTTGCCTTGGGAAAAATTCTGTACTTAAATTAGAAATATCAGCGAAACTAAAAATGTTTGAGATGTTAGAACACTCCATTTTCCTACAATTTACCAATTGATCAAAAAATCGGGTGAGTTGTAAACAGCAGAGATATGCGGATCGTTTTCGTAGCTTTGCGAACAACATTACGGAAGAAATCAGCTCCAGAGCTCTCAGCTGATCATAAGCTAGTAGCTATATACTCAGAGCTTTGTTGACCAAATCGAGGGTCTCACAGCAACACCCCACATCGTCACTTTTGGCCAAAATGAGTTAGGCATACCATTTGAAGAGTCTTCCCCCGGCGGATCGATCTGTCTAAGTATAAGTTAGGTACCTAAGTCAGATTTATTTACTGAATAAATTTATTCACTATTTATTTTACTGAATTACTCAGTAAACATTGGCAGATGGTTTATTGGCTCTGCTGAAAAGTCGCCAAAATGACGATGTGGGGAGTTGCCGTGAGACCCTCGAAATAGTAAAGGAATCGGGTCCAGAGCTCCTATCAGAAGCCAGTAATGTGTGTCCAGCAGCCCGCTAGAGTCTCCCATCCACGGATAAAGCGTATTTTACATTTTCAAAGTTCTGGAGAGCTAATTTTTGGCACTTACACCCTTCGTACATGGAGCCCTTCAACTGACAAAGTGGGTCAGTTTGTTGCGCGTGCCGCGTTTGCGTAGGCTGTTTACTACTCAAGTCAATCCTTTCGGATAACTGGAAACGGCGACCCTGACGGGACCCCTCGTGTTGTCGTGATTTCTCTGTGTTGTAGGTAAAATGGTTTGATTTCGGCTTCAGATCTCTTTTCATTCATAAGATCAGAAGATAGCGAGAGACGGAAAATGCAACGGTACTCCAGCTCTATCGTCAGTTTTCGAGAGGCCTTGAAGATCCCGTTAGCGCGGATTCAGAATGAAATGGACGCGATCGTCAGGCGATAGCGACGCAAACCTGACACCGAGTGGTCTACCGAGACAACGATTACTCATTTCGCTTTCCTTCCAAGTTCGCCTCGGTCGCCCGTTTTCTCTGCGGGGTTTCCCGTTCTTAGCTAATAACCAGACTTATTAGTATCAACTGAACTGGGCCACAGCAATCAGGAAATAGATCCTGAGTGACTTGAGTCCTAAGTGACTGCATTCTCCCTTGCCACCAACAAAGTCACCAAGAGCAAAGTCAGGTGAAATAAATATGAATTCACTGATCGCAAACGTCATGTTTGACTCTCCATGTTGATAATGCCTAGTCACTAGATTCGTAACAAAATTTCACGTTGTGAAATTGGCACAGCAATATTGATTCATTGACTTTCTTTCAACCTCTAGCCTGGTTTGATATATCCATCTAGACGTCTATGAATAGTCTATATAGATTGGAGGTAAAAGTGATCAAGTGGGTTTTTCGACATTTTACAGAAGAGCCAACCAAAGTTTTCGATCAGCTTTACTAGTTGGAAAGTGTGGATTGGTAACCTAATATTTGTCATGTATTGATCTCTGCAATACCATACCTGAATAAAACGTGGAGGATACAGTGGATGAAATGCCACGTATCTGATATTTTTCAGGTTCTTAATGAAGATGGTAATTTGACTACTTTTACCTGAATGGAAATAGTGATTCGAATTTGATCATTATGTATAAACTCATTTTTTTAAACTAAATTGGAGCTCATAAATAATAATTTTTAGGTCTAATACCTTTTATGGTGTTTCCAAGGACCATATTTACCTGAAACAACGTATTTAATACCCTGCAGGTAAAGGATATCACAAAGTTGATGGAATTGCATTGAAAAAACTGTATTACATAATTTTATGAAATAATTGTATCATTTCCAGCTATAGACCTATAGCTGTACCTGTACATAACATTATTATGTATAGCTGGAAATTTATTATTATTATTTGTTGAGCTACTATAGCCCAACACTAAATGAAGAGGGAAAAAACCTCAAACTGCCTTAAACTTCCCTCTGCAGCAGTCCCAATGCCCATCACAACTAAACTGTCACTGTCGGCAACACTGTGGCGCCTACTAAATCTCAACATTGATCAGCATGCTCGAAGATGGGTCTTTGTACTCGTATGTCTGACCACGAGGTGATTTTGTCTCGAGAGGAAAACGTTATACAATGTCCTCGCAGGACACACTCAAAAGCGTCATATTACACCATAATACGATATTTAGTAGCGCAGTCTCTCCAATCTTGAGTCACAACAACATCTGCACTTCGATACAACTTCGATAGGTACTCGTATGTTGAATACCCATACTATGAGTACTAAGTATGTTGAAACGTAAAACCTCAAATTTTGGGGAGAGGTTAAAAAAAAGTTGTTTCGTTTGATTCCAATGGTTCAATGATTGAAGATGATACACCAGAGCATTTTTGTTTACCGTCAGAAATTAGGCTATTCAAACAAGTGAAAAAGTTCCACAGTAATGTTTAGAAATCGGGAAAATAGGGCAGTTTTATGGTGATAATAACAGATAAGTCTATAAGATCTACAGTTATTAGCTTCGCCGCTACTCTTATTATAAACATGAGGAAGTCTAAAGGTTTCTAATTGTCCAAAGATGTGGATAGTATTAGTGATCTCCCAGTGTCATATGGTTTTAGAGATCTCGACGCGAATCCGTTTGTTTTCTCAAAGGAATCTCATCGATAGGAACCAGTTCATGAATAAACGCGTACTGCACGCCCCAAGCCTTATCTGAATGCCTCGAGTACATTACGACGGACACATACGAGCTTTGTGAATCATACGACAATTGTTTATTCGAGACCAAACCGCAAAAAAATGAGACGGGGCGGGAGAGATGGAACGATGCAAGTCCCATTGTCTTAAGGCCCTCACCGCGTGGGAGTGGTAGGTTCTGAGGGGAGAGACGTCGGCGTTTAAAATGCGAAACCAGTAACTTTCGCCAGGGCGTAAGTTAGAGCTGTGGAGGCTTATCAATTTACGTGAATCGATAAGTCGTGGCGAGCGAAAAATGTGCGTGGGCGACAACGCACGGTGCACGGTATGGGAGACCATTTATCAGATTCTTGCAGATACCAACTCACCCTGATAAGGGCGTTGTTGTATCAGAGCGAAAAAAGAGCTTCGCAAATCGAATTATTTGAATATTTGTTCGTTTACTTCCTAATAATGGATCTTGAAAGCTGGTTTTGGTTTATTATCTTCGATAATGAACCATTGGAATCGCCCAAAGAAAAAAAAATTTTAACCCCCCCTCAAAATTTGTTGGTTTACGTTTCAAGATACGTAGATTCAGAAAATCGAATAAAAAAAAATCCGTCCGTCCGCCGTACGCCGTACGCCGTACGCCGTACGCCGTCCGCCGTCCGCCGTCCGCCGTCCGCCGTCCGAGGCACTTTGCCCAGTTAGCGTTGAGTTAAAATTACGAAATTTGGTTTCTGGGTTTGGACCAGCCCCACAATGATCCACGAAACTTTTCATAACCCTAGGTCAAGGGGAAGGGGTTCAAAACGAATTTTGAAATTTTGAAAATTCCATATCTCGAAAAATTCTCATCAAACGGTATGTTTTTTATTTCATATTTAGATAGAGTTTGTTCCGTAGAATTTTTTAAGACCATCCGCAGCTTTGTACGACCAGCCGTTCGTTCACAATGACGGCTCAAAGATTGTGCCTCACAACCCGATCGTGAATCAAACTGTTGAAATACGGGTCCATTTTCATACTAACAAGCTCTTTGGAACATCATATGGCTTAAGTGATGTCGAGTTTGTTGTTCTGAGGTGCGTTTCGTGCTACGGAAATGAAGGTAATTTCGAATGTTTGTTGGTAGGTACATCTTATATAGAAAAATTATTACCGACGTAGTATTAAAAACCCCAGAATTATATCGTATTAATTAATCATAATTAATAATAATTATTATTAATAATAAATACGAATTATTAATACCTAACAATAAATTATAATAATTTTCAGTAGGTACTTGATAAAATTGTTAATAATTAGTGATAATTGATAATAATAATTAATCTAACATTTAGGATCTAGACATTTAGACCTAGTGATCTAGACAGAAGGGTGATCTGTACAAAGAAGATAATGAACCGTTGTGTCAAGAATTTGCAGAGTTTTTGAAGATAAAATGGTGTTTCGCATACAAGCATGAAACAGTCTGATAGTACACTGAAAACAATTGAAGCAAGTTATAGGGGCATTCATGGTCGAAAAGTTTTGAGCGTGTTGAAACGGGCTGACGTTGAATATGCAGATATGATGCTTGTTTATGGCAATACAAACCAGAAGGCCAGAGAAGCTGTGAGGGAATATATTAAACTTTGATACTGCTGCAGGAGCGTCCTATTTAGTGAATGGTTTCTGACTTATCCAAACCCTAGAAATGAACTTCTTTTCGGCGAGATGGACGAATGCTTGTATCAAACCTACATGTTTGAACTCCCATTAGAAATAGCTGAGCTTCGATGTTGTGATTGTGACAATGAGTTGTGATGGTAATTTTCCTATTAGGTTTCAGAATCAGAGTGATTTTCGAAGTAAACATATTTTAAGCATTTAGGTGAAATTACTGTACCTAAATAAATATTTTACGAACTTGCACTGTTGTGATAATAAAGGCTGATAATATTGATGAGATCCTAACATGTCCTAAAGAATAAATTATTTTGTAATTTTGAAATATATACCTACCTCTATTTTTAATGTCGGAAATAAAATTATTCAAAGTTTAAAAACGGTGTCAGTATTGGTTCCTTACATTGTCAGTAAGTGGTGCATCCTTGTCAGCATTAAG
This sequence comes from Stenodema calcarata, assembly GCA_963920205.1. Taxonomy (NCBI): domain Eukaryota; kingdom Metazoa; phylum Arthropoda; class Insecta; order Hemiptera; family Miridae; genus Stenodema; species Stenodema calcarata. The sequence continues at coordinate 6,931,424 of OY986060.1, read as the reverse complement.
AGAATAAACATGTTTCCGAATTTTAAGTAGAGAAAGGGATTAAGTCGTCATTTTGACATATTTAATGAGCAGAATGGAAAGAACGGAAATTGGCCTAACAGAAGAACTTGTTCGTTGAATTGTAAGGATCGATCAACAAATAATGGAGAAATTGATGGAAAACCATAAAATCTTCCTTTAAGTGTCAGTAACTGGTGCCTTTACCCAACATAACTCAGTCTGAAATATTGAGATGATGTACCAATTAGGGTTGAAGAATTTAAACTTAAATTGAAATGTTCTTTAAACTTCTTAAGAATTTAAACCTAAATTGAAATTTAGTAACAGATATTTTCCTTGACAGTGGTTGCAATATTTTTCCATTACCTTTCGATATAAAAGTAACACTTGGCTTTGGTGATCAAATCGTCTGTAACAGACATTAATAAACCGTTTTACTCACCCGCTGTATATGCGCCTTTAAACGTCCTTCTCGAACGTCTGGAGCTTCTGAACTATAACAGGCGAAATTATAAAGGTGAACCACTCAGACGTTCTCGACTAGACTAAACAAGACCGCGGTCTGTCAAATTTACAAGTCTGATCCACTCACAACACTCTATTGTAATCGGGGAAGAAAAAACGACCGGTGGACTATCGATAACGAAATGCTGATTACTACCACAGGAATCGGCAATTCGGCGATTTGGTTACATCCTTAAGGTGAACGTTAAAGGTATTAAGCCTGAACATTGTGAAACATCATAAGTCATTTAAAAAAAGTGGAACTCAGTGGAATTGCTCGTTTAAAACAGAATTCGTTAGTGGTGATATGCGTAAATATTCATGGTTTTCTTCATACGAATTGGTGCAACAGTAAATACCAAATACGGCAGCTAGAAAACGGATTATTGCCACCGGACGGATTCCACCAGTGTTTTACTTCAGATTACGACGAATATCCCTCTCTACATATCCGTGTTTTCTTTGATGCTTCAATAAAACTTCGAATTACCTCCAACTGTGTGTTTCAAGGAACATTCTAGAAACCTTGGGAGCTTGAAAATCGTTTATTCTCCTATTTTTTCTCAAACGGATTGATTTACAGCTGAACCAAAATAATTTTGATGTTTCAGCTTAAGGTGACAAAGGTTTCCTGAGGTCTGTCATCAACCGAAAAAGAAAAAATCTCCTGCTCCGCAGGAAGGTTTTGTGGAGTCCACTAAAAAAAATTTTATGTTCCTTTAAAAACAAGTGGAAATCGAGGTCAGGGGAAGCGGGAGGGCGGTGGAAATAGATTACTTTTACTGCCGTGTAAAACAGGGGGTTTTAACCGTCAAATCTGTGTTGGGACGGAGGTGACGCTGGCGCGGAGGGGGTCGAAATTATCGTTCAGGAGACAAGAAAGCCCTCTCGTTCGATCTAAAAACGGATTTTAGTGTTGTACCAGGAACGGCGGTTGAAGGGACGACTAGAAGGACACGTATTAATATCGTAGAAATAGGTGAGGGGTTTGGAAATGACGTCATGAACTGCGAAGATACCGACGTTTTTGTTATATGATACGGATTCGTGTCGAAGAACCGCATCGTATCGTTTAGTCGAACAATGAGAGATTATGACTAGGTAGGTACGTCTAAACCACAATTTTGTAAAACCTTGAATTGAGGGTCGTTTCAGAGTGAACCAATTTCAATCCTGTGGTAGACAGATGAGTTATGTATGGTAGGGTTAAATGTAGTGTGGACATGCCCATCAACCTGGAACACATAGAACTATGTCACCTGGAAATAACCAAAGGTTTGTTCAGACAGACAGTCCTGGACCAGTCCAGTACCGAACTGCGTTCTGAAGCAAGAGGGGATAGTACCGTCCAGGATTGAGTTCAGGACTGTGTCTGTCCAAACGCTCATCAGATTCCGACCTGTCAACCTGAAGCTAACCTCCCGCTTTTCTCATCATTTCAAAGATTTTGTTTAGGCTTAGTGAGTTTGGCGTAGAAAAGTCCATGTCCTGAGAAGAACTGAAGAATAGTTCACTTCTCCATGACTCTTTTGCATGACTGGTTGTCACGAACCAACAGGGCAGTCCATCTCCCTCTCAATTCATCCGTCCACATTTCCTACCATCTTGCCATTGTACGCTATCTTTCTTCCCTGGAAATGTGGGATCTCTCTCCTTCGTCTTTCCGCTCGTACATCCACTTCCTTTATGCGTTCACATTGCAGCGTTCCGGTTCGCAATTTTAAGTTCTGTCTTCATAGTACATCTAGAAACAAGTTCTGGATCGATTAGGAATCTTTCAAAATTTTATGAGAATTCACAACTTCGCATTCATCCCCAATGGAACGCTAAATGCCTCCTTCTCAAGTTTGTTTTCCTATCATGACTGTTATTAGTTAAGTATTTTTGGTAGGTAAGTCGAGTAGTTGCTGAAGCGAGACAAGTTTCACACAAAAGGTGACTTGAGATTTTGGATTTGATTAAAGTTGGATCAAAAAGTAACAAAGTCGGAAGGTATCCCATCTTCACCTTGATGTAAAGGTCCTTCCGTGGTTATTCATCGCTGGGTTCGGGAAATGTTCGCAGTAGCAAAGAACTACAGGAGCCAACTCGCTAGTCTATGATGAGTAATTTTTGTTTTGATGTAGTTGTTTCCGTGCAGTTATCGACCACACTTGATGTTCTGAATTCAACGGTAACGCCGAACCGAATCAAGCTTCGGGATCTCAAACTCCTTTGATCTTTTTTTTCTCCCCTTTGGTTTATGGATCACTCGAAAATCCTTCAGGCCTCGAGCCGAGATGGAAAATAATACCACGAGCTTTTTCTCCCTCCGAGTTTCAGATAAAAATCCGCAACGGAAAAATCTATTTGCGTGGCCGATTGACGTCAATAATCTTCGGGATGTTGTTTGAAGAGGGAACCCCCTCTGATTAACGGCGTTTCACCGATCGCCTCTGAGCGGAAAAAGAAACGTTGAAGTGCCGCCAATTAAAACTTGATTAGAAGGAGTTTAAAATTAGATGGCGTACGTTCCAAGAAAGACACGGAGGCATCCGCGGTTCAACAGAACATTCATTCATGGGAGGGAGTATGTGAAATATTACCCATTAGAGGTTTTTGAACATGAAAGACAGTAGTGCGGGTTCCTAATGGACCGCCAATCATACAAAATTACTTTTCTCGATATGACACGAAGAATTAAAGTGTAAAATTCGCGGAGCTACGGCACCGCCACACTCGGAATTACTTGATTCACTGGCGTTCTCGTTACAAGTTATTTTGGTAAATCTCGTTGGACCCCTCAAGGTAACAGGACTTTTCTGCTAATCTGGATGGTACGCTACAAGAATCTCCATCTCTGTGGAGGTATCCATTTCACAACTCCAAAATCGTTTCTATAGAAACCTACCTGTTGTCGTATACTGACAACAGGAATGCACCACTTGAATCATTTAAAATTTTTTCCGGAAAAGGAGCTTGTGAAAATGTAGCTTCTCTCAGGATTTCGCTGAAAGGGAAGAAATTGAGGGCAATCCTCTTTTTATATGGCATAGACGCTGCTTGTCCAAATGCCTGGCTTCTAAAGAAGTCAGTAAGCCAATCAAAATTGACCTATTGTGAGTTTTGATGGTCAGATGTCCAGAACTATTGTACTACCTAAGGAACCAGGAAAATGATAAAAATAATGGTATACAGAGTTCTAAAAGATCGTTGTCAAGAAATGATAGTCAACCCTCACAAACCAGTGAATTGTGTGATGTATGGCTGCTGTGTTCCCTGTTCAAGGGGGTTTAGGCCATATTCGGTCTGTGCTTCATCAGAACCGTCTATCCCCAGAGCGGTCGAACAAAAAGATCGAGAACAGGGGAACAGCAGCCATCACAATTGTGAGCAAAAAAGTTGCGAACTTTGTAAAAAACACACCAGATTCATGTGTGAACCTTGCCAGTCAAGAAACCTCTACAAGCATGTGTTAAACCTCCACAAGCATTGTTTTTATGATTTTTCACAAAATGACCAAGCTGTGGCAAAAATGTTCATTGGAGTACCTACCAATGGTACTATGGGTTTCAATAAAAACTGATGATGCTCAATAAGTTTTCGTACATAGACCTCTGTCCACGGGATCTCAAGTCCCCAGTGGGAATAGGAGGGTTAATTTGTTACCACTTCTCGTAGATCAGAATTTACTTCACGACCAATTTATGTTTCTTGTCTGGGTTAGGCTGTTTGGTATACCTAATTGTGATTCAATAAATGTTATGTACAATAAATGATTGGGGTGAATTACAGGAGTAGGTTATAACGGAGCGCAATAGGAGTCTGGGTGGGGAATAGTGCTCCTTGTTCGAGGTTTATCATATTTCCAAGTTCATCAGCCCATTGAGCTCTCGGTATTCGAATCACTTCCAACACGTCATCAGCCTACGTTTCTCCAGAGCCTCCCCTTTCGTACCAGATTTATTTATGCGTCCCAACGTTATTGTTACCAAAATCAGGTCAAAAGCTTTCGATTTTTGAAACCGAGCCAAAAAAAACGACCGACGAGGTCCGTTTTTTTTTCTTTTTCATTTAAGTGAGTCGTCAATCGAAGTGGCCATCCGCGTGTTAATCAGACCCCCAACTCGCCGAATCGAGGTCCTCAAAACCCACGCATGCCCTGTCAGTCGGTATTTCGGGATTGTTTATGAGTCGAACAGTACACGTCCGGTTTCAACATGCGTCGACGTCGTCTACCGTACGTTTTAAAAGGACTCACTTTGTTTAGAGGTTGTCGTCAATGTGTAGCATCGGTAATTGGCCGATTCTGAACTTTGCCAAGTGTTGCCGATGAAGTGATGTACATTTCATTCGAGGCCTCCACGGAATCACAATTCCCTTTCCGTCCCGTTAACGCCTGTTGTGACTGACAAAATCCCGAATTTCGTTTAGCGACTTTGTAACATAACCCATGCGTTGCACATGTCTCTTTGAGTTGAGACAGTCAACTCGTATATTGATAGAGTTGTAATTCTGTCTGTCTAGACGCCCACCAGAACCACGGAATACAATCATCTTATTTTCTAGTTCAAACATTTCGTATGGTGACACATGAAGGTCAGCTTAATTTTATATACTTTATCTACATAAAACTCTATAAGAAATACACTATTTACGTGTAGAGAGGTAACCCAGGCTGACAAAATAATATATTTCTACAATAATTCCATTATAATTCCACCTAAATTTTTTTCAGTGTCTACATCGGTGTTAAATAATATACCAAGAATACTTAATGGGAAGATGAATATACGAACAAACTCACGAGGGAACAATCTCCAACAAAATCAATTGCCCCACCGGATTTTGACGAATTTTCCACTGTTTCACTCGTCAGAAGTCCTAATCTTTGGTAGCCCTTTCGGTAGGAAATTACATGTCAATATTTTTGTATAAACATGTACCTATATTATAACATCTACACTAGAAAAAGTAGTAATTCCGCCTGTTTGTCTATTGATCAGAATCATCTAGCAACGAAGTAGCAAGTGTACGTCACGGGCCTGGATCCAGGCCCATATATCGACATAATATTATATCGATATCAGCTCCTATTTGACCGATCAACGTGAAATTTGGTGTGGATCTTCTCGATGTAGATAATAAAAAGCCCTGAAAGTTTCAAGTCGCTTGGTCTGAAGGGAAAGGAGTTATATAACTTCAAAACTCTGTTTTTCGCTCTTACCTCGTTCTTCCCCTCTTTCTTATTCAGACGGTCATGGCCACAGCCTCCCCACCTTCACCGATTCTTGCAATTTAGCACACAGCTTCGTTCAGCTTCAGACAGTGCCATGCAAACGATTCAACCAATTGAGTGTTTTTTGGTGGGATATATTCTTCACTAAACAAAAGGTGTGTCTTGTATACAATGAATATAAAAGATATATCGACAGTGGATATACAAAACCTCGTGAGCTCACAATCACAAATTTTTCAGGAGGTGAAATAACGCCCTAAATCGCGTCCTTTAGGCTCGATGATTTGATGGTTGATACCACAAATGAGTTATTGATGCTTCTTGTCCATTTTTCTTTTGATAATATGCTTTAATTCGTATGTTATGAAAATGCTCAAAACACCAACTTCTTCATTCGGAAAAGTAGGGCACCAATCATACGTCTACATAGGTCACCTACATCATTAATGGTATCTTGCTGTGGGGAGTTGGCTAAGAACAGTTACCAGTATTTCTCTCAAAATAAACGGACTCAATAAATTTTTATGCCTTTTCGTTAAAAAGAAGAGACCAATGTAGTTTCTTTGCATGACTGCATTTTTCAATCAATTCAAAGAACACATAAAGCCCTGAAGAGTGCGTGGAAAAACCCCTTCGGCTACCGTAATTCAATAGTGAAAGAGAACAAAATGGAAATGTCTCTTTGATGAGACGGCCCTTGTAACGTCCTAAATTACACTTTTCGTTTAACTACCTTAACCCTTAAATTTATTCATTTTACTTTACTTTTACATTTTACTTTTTTCGCTTGTTCAGGCATCAAGGTAAGGTACCTGGAAAAAAAACTAAAATATCCCCAGTCATGCAGCGTGAATATAAGATCGAATTTTCGAAGGAATAATATATATACATAGCGTCAATACCACGAGTCCCTTTTCAGGAGCACAAACCCGACGATAGCTGCTACATCCGCCATCTCGTTTTTCCTGCACTCTCTTATAGTGTGTTTTGGAGGGTATTCGAGATACCCAAACCTGGCTGTTAACCACGTCCATCGGAAACAGCATCCGAACCCCGCTTCGTCCAACTCCTGCAGCATTTGCAGGTCAATAAGCCTCCATTCCACCACGAGGACGAATCCCAGGGACCATCACTGCGTTCGTCCAACACATGCAGCATCTACAGGTCCGTAAGCCTGCATTTCCCCTCTGGGAACAATCCCAGGGACCATAATTGTGTTTGTCAAAACCTGCTGCACCTGCAGGTCAGTAAGCCTGCATCCGCTGACGGCTGATGGTTTTTGTATCATCCCAGACATCCACACATCACAAAAAATAGATTAATTAACGAAATTAAGTATTTTATTTAACTATTATAATACCTCAGTTCGGTTCTTCGCAAGAACAGTAGGTACCTATTGTTTTCCTTAGCTGCCGTTTCAAGTCAAAAAGTAACAGCTTATAAATTGAGACCAAAACCCGAAAAATTGGTTTAAAGTGGGATTTATTTCAGCGAACCCACTTTTCCAAGATCAATAGTTCAATTATGATTGATGAATAAAAAATTGCCGATTCACAGATTTTGTTTCCTCGCCCCAAAACATGGGAATCAAATTTGAATGGTAAAAATTACGTACTGGCTGGAAAAGTTAAGAATCGAGAATCAAAATAAAAAATCGAAACCTCGCCTAAAATCCCCACTTTCTCCCATTTGGACTGAATCACTACAACTGACCCTTAAAAGTTGCTCCAAAACCATCTCCGGCCCGTTCAAAGACAACACCTCTTTCCCACTCGACTTCCCGCCTCATTCGTTTCCCAATAATTTATTTCGGGTGGACACTGTTTTGAACGGGTATAAACAACCATTTGTTTACTATAAACAACTTAAGGCCGATGCGGGGGAATAAAGACGGAGAAAACCATCTTATGCCCTAATTTTAGAGGATCGGCCCACCCAAACGGAGACCTCTCCCCCGTTCCCGTTGTTTCCTCAGTCGAAAATCTTTTCGAAACGTCTCTTATTAACCACTTTAACGTCCGGTATAAATTTCTGGTGTTTTAAGAGGCTCCGATTGAAATGACGGAGACTGACGAATTTTCGACGACGAAATAAAACACCTCCGACCCCCAACGGTCGAAAAGTGAAATTCGACACCTACGATATTCCGTTTTTTTTTTTTTTTTTTTTATATACATAATGGACGAAGAATTATCGCTTTGGTTTGGAATTTTTTTTTCAATTTTTTCTTTTCGAAACTGAGTTGTAAGGACGTTTGAATATGTCGTGTTTATGATAATCGTCGTTCTGACCGACTTTCGCTTTTTTGGGGGTCTCTCGATGTCGAAGTATCTTTTCTTTAAATGGCGCCTTCTAATGTGACCCAGTATTTTTTATTATAATTTACAAAAAAATTTACAACGACAGTTTCCTGTCCGTTAGCCAAGAAAAATACGTGTGTTGGTCAATGCGGCCGTTGAGTAGTCAATAGGTTTGTGAAAAACTCTCATCAGCTGCACGCCATTCAAAATAAAACAGATAACTATCCATTCATAATATCGAATGTCACGTTCTAATCCACTTTTCGAGTCATCGGAAAAATGAACTAGTTTAGGGTATTTGTTGAAGTAATACGGCCTGGAATCTAGTTGGAAAATTTACGAGGTCATAAAAATAAGTAGTGAAGTACAACAATTTCAGTTCTCTAAATGGCTCTCTATTTGCAACTAATAATTAAATTAAATTTTAATACCCAGAAACTTGGTTTTGCGGTTTTGTTGTCAAGGAGATGAAAAGAAACGTCCAGGAACGGGTTTTAAGCACACCCGGCAATTCAAGGCGTGTGGTCACATAATCAGAGCGTTCATCGTGTTCAATAGAGCTATTGCACAGGGGAGGCGTGCTGGACCCATAACCTGTTAGGGAGATGTAGTCTACAGAGGAAGAGTATTTGGCCCATAACCTGTTAAAGAGAGCTATTCCACAGTGGAAGCGTGGTGGGCTCATAACCTGTTAAGGAGAGGTAGTCTACAGAGAAAGAGTCCTTGGCCCATAACCTGTTAAGGAGAGCTATTCCACAGTGGAAGCGAGCTGGAATAGCTCATTCATTACATCCCCATTCATTACAGCTCATAACCTGTTAGGCGGAGCTATTTTACAGTGATACCTGTTCAAAATATACTGTGAAGTGAAAGAACGGAATAGCTTCCCTTCAGCCAATACTGCTTCTGAACATGATCCTCAGGTCCTGCTTCTTCTTCCAATCATGTTTGGAGTAGAGAGTACTTGACGGTGTCAGCGTACGGTATTTTATTTGTGTTGATCTTAACATCTGAGACTGAGGTTCTTCGTGCTAATGATGACTTCAGTCGTTTAAGCAGTAACTTGTCAAATACGAGTAGATTTACCATAACAGGGAGGAGGGATGTAGGGCGATATCCCTCATTCAGAGATTTCCCCATTGGTCATGCAAATGCAGTATTTTATCCCACACTAGTTCCTCATTATTATACTGTGAGCCCCATAACAGCACGAAATAATTAGAGTAGTGTGCTGAAAAATCGTGCATTCGTTCGTGTAAGTGACCAAAACGTCCTTTCTAAGTAGGGGGTAGTCGGTAACTGGCTCCGTGAAGGTCCGAGCTAACATTTTCAATTGGATCATAAATAATTCATATGTGATATTCAGTCGTACTGATAATATAATTAATTAAGTATACTGTGCGTTTTTACCTCAGTGTAACGGTACCAACCAGTGAATATTCGAAATCACCTTCTTTCCTTAGACGATAAAACTTTAATAGTATGTTCGCCGAACTGTGTAGAGCATGCGCAAACTTTTTGTTGAAATCCATTTCTGACATCGTAACGAGTTGACGATTTCCCAAACATTCTCAAACCCACGAATGACTCATGATAAGATTATCTGTTTGTGTTCTCCCTCGCAATGAATAATAATGATTCCCTCATTGTCGGAGACATGTTTTGTGTAAATGTGAAATAATTATGTGACGAAAAACTAAACATCAAAGGACACAACCAGACTTAAATCACGAATAAATGTCGAAGCGCGGAGGAAGATGAAGTTGGAATAATATTTTCCTGCGTTTAGCACATAATTTCCGCGCGGGGTCTCGTAAAATGTTATAAGAACATTTGTCAGAGGGAGCTGGAATTGGGCCAGCAGCCTCAAACAAGGCGGGTGGGAAACGGTTGTGAATGGAGTCTTCAAGTTTTGCGAGTTTGTCATCTTCAGTCCAAATAGATGAGTAGAAACGGGAAAATAATGAACCAAAAAGCAACTCGGCCGAGTAATAGAACGAGTTGAATGGTCGTGACGGCGTATTCGGGGTCGGGATGTAAACTGCAGGTGAGTAAAACGTTTAGGAGGAATCGCAATAAGCAGCGTTTTCATGAGAGACGTCCAAGTCAGGGTTGAGAAACTGACGTCTTCAGCTAACAGCGTGAACAAAACACTTGCTTTTACAGTATTTCTGATCGCTGAAAATAGGCACTAAGTGGTACACAAAACATCGCAATACTGTTGAATGTAAACTATTTCCGACTTAAACAAATTCCAAATCAATCTCCACGAAACGGTAAAGATCAGTTTTCCTGTTTATAAACTCGTTGCCGTAATCCTCAATTTGCCTTTGAAATGACACGAGTCGGACGAAACCTTTTTCGAAAAGCGAGTTAGTCGCTTGGTAATTTACGATCACCACAGGAAGTTGATGAGGACCTGAAAAATAATCCCCTTCTCCCTCGTAACCGTTTGCATACTCAACAAGTGTTAATGAACTCCAAATGTTGGGAGAACATTTTTTGAAGAAGGGAAAAAAAAGAAGGGAAATATCCCGAGGATTATGAGGCTGCCGGGAATGTTGACGTATGATACTCGGTCCGATTGTAAATGTGGTTAAATGACCCAACCAACGACGGGGGGCCATAACCCCGCCGCCCCCTCCGCCAGTCATGACCATACCTAATTAATCCTTCGTTAATCACCTCCTGATGTCTTGATGGTATCTCGCCTACGAAACGAAAATAACTTCCCCTGCGTTCAGCGGGGGGTATTTTGATTTCGGAGTTTTCTTTTTTTTTTTCAACCTTCCCGTCAAATGAGATCTCAGCAACCATTTTTGAAGGTCCATTATAAAATCCATGAATTCCTTTTCAACTCTCTAATTTGTGTTGGATACGACTCTAATAGCTCCGAAAAGAAAACTGGAACCTGAACAACGTCCGGGTAATTGAAATAGATTGCAGGTGTCTAATTCGATAGTTCCGTTTGAGGTTGTCATTTTCAATAATAAACCATCGTAATTAACCTGTAAAAAATATTTTCACCACAAAATTCGTGGGTTTACGTTTCAATACACGCAGAACTCGACAAATTTCAACGAGTGCCAGAAATGTTCAAGTGTGTTTGAGGGTATCAAATAAATAAAAATATAAATATTTGTTTCTTTGACTTAACCACGTTGGGTGTCAACTTATACGGAAATTTACATTTAGTTAGAAGCGTTAAGGACGTCAGAGCTGGTAAAAAGCTGTTACCTGACCGGGAATCGAACCTGGGACCTTCGTCGAGCCGAAATTATTATGGACCGTGTTATGCACTAACCATTTATTCAAATTCAAATTCAAAAACTCTGCAAATTCTTGACACAACGGTTCATTATCTTCTTTGTACAAGATCACCCTTCTGTCTAGATCACTGGGTGTAAATGTCTAGTTCCTAAATGTTAGATTAATTATTATTATGAATTACCTATCACTAATTATTAATAATTTTATCAAGTACCTAGCGAAAATTATTATAATTTATTGTTAGGTATCAATATTTTGTATTTATTATTAATAATAATTATTATTAATTATGATTAATTAATACGATATAATTCTGGGATTTTTAATACCACGTCGGTAATAATTTTTCTATAAAAGAAGTACCTACCAACGAACCCCTCTGCCGGTCCACGTACCTACGTCATATCCTGTGAGGTGTTCTTGCCGGCCACTTGTCTGACGTCATCCACCCCCTGCCGGTCCACGTACGTCATATCCTGGTAGGTGTTCTTACCAGCCACTTATCTGACGTCATCACCCCCTGCCGGTCCACGTATGTCATATCCAGTGAGGTGTTCTTGCCGGCCACTTGTCTGACGTCATCCACCCCCTGCCGATCGACGTACGTCATATCCTGTGAGTTCTTCTTGGCGGCACCTGTTTGACGTCATATCTTTTGACGTAGTGTGTCGCTTGTGTTGCAACGTCATATTATCTGAGAGGCCCGTGGATGAGGTGAATTAAGGAGACAAAATAGACTTCATATCGAATCGAGGTGTTTATTTGAATTCTTCTTGTTAGATGATTTGGCTTCAGACATGCCGGTCATAGCCATTGGATTCGTGATTCAAAGCAACCATAAAGTGGGTACAGCTTTCGTACGAGTACGCAACCACGAGGGACATTTTATGTCTTTGCGCCCCCTCCCACACCCACACCAAATACCACGTACCTCGTACTTCATTGTTGTAGAAATCATACCTGTGTGTAAACAGTTATTTAAACAAAGGCTGAGCTTGTCAACACGGTCGTGAATCAAACGGTTGAAATACAGGTCAATTTTCATACTAACGAGCTGTTTGGAACATCATATGGTTTTAGTGATGTCGAGATTTTGTTCTGAGGTACGTTTCGTGCTACGGAAATGAAGGTAATTTCGAACATTTTACATTGGAAAAAAAAACTATTTGTAATAGGTGAAGATATTCTAAATTACTGAAAGGACCGAGCCAAAATGGCGGACAGCTGTGTTATCACTGTTATCACCGTATCCAATTATCGATATTCTCTCAAATAGCCGATTTTTATGTCCCGAGAAGAGCACCTATAGATTTAGCTTGGATAAAGAGATAACTGAGCTTTGACTAAAGGAGTGACAATTCAAGTTTGGTATGAGGCCTCAACACACGTTGAGTAGTGGCAAATATCATGGATAATGCTACACGGATAGAAGTGGTATCTAACCACGGATTTATTTGGCCATGATTCATTGGTAGCCTGTCAAGGTGGGGCAGTTCTTACTTGTTGATAACTCATCAGTTTGCAATGAATAAATATATAAGGTAAGCAATTATATGAAGCTCAGGTATCTGGATGTGAAGAGCATCAACCCTGGAGTCGTGGTTTTGGGTTTTGAACAATCACATTACAACCAACTGGTGTAATTTGGTATGAACCTGTACATGTTTTCATTCTTTAGCCAATAAAAAGTACTGCAACTAAAGTACTATTCATAAATCCCGTCAATATCTACCTCGCACAACCCATTTCCAACCTCGTAAGATCACCCAATGACGCACGCCGGGACTACTCGCAGTAATGAACCAGCCGTTTTGGCGACCGAATTCCCTCTACAATGGCTCATTTCCGTCCAAATGAATATATATTTTTTTGTCACCTACCGACCCGCACCTGCCGCCGAATTTTAATTCCTCCGCAGTTGTTGAGGTCCCGTGGATTCTATTTGGGAGGTGTAACCAGGAGTATCTTAATTTCTGTTACTCCCCCTCACACCGTCATATGTGAACGCATGCCAAGTGTGAGGCTTTTTTTAATTTTATTATTTTTTTCTTCCCTTTAATAAGTTCATTATAATATTAATAATTGGCAGAGGAGGTCGGCAGCCTTTTTCGAACTGCATTTAGGAGAGTTTTTTCTTCTCTTGATGTATTTTTTTTCTTTCTCTTCTCTGTTATGAATAACTGATTCCGGTCACAGCTATTTTACTTCTAAAACCGAAAACTCAAAAATAGTGACAATGACCAGGAACGGGAACGTTATTAATGTCCGCACGTTGCCACCCATAAATATGTAACTGTTGATTTAGAAATATTAAAATTAGAAAGAAAAGAACCGAGAATTAATGAAGGAAGCCTTTGGATTATATGCAGCAAAAATACTAATAATAACAATTATAATAATGGAAAAAAAAAGTTTTATTGACAAATGAATAGTTCGTTTTCACATCAATTAAATACAAATCTCGTAATATATTGTACCGCAGGTAGAATAGGTATTGATGCCACCGGTAGAACCATTGCAGAAGCGGAACAGTACCTACAAGAACACCTTGATACAGTCGACCAGTGGTGCCAAAAATGGAGGGTGGGAATTAACCCCACAAAATCGACATTGGTGGCCTTCACCCTTAGGCCAGGCTCCTGCGCCAATGTCCGAATGTCAGGCGAAGTTATACCCCATAAGCCAGAAGTGCGGTATCTGGGACTGATTTTGGACCGCTCACTAACCTGGAGGCCACACATCAACCGCGAAGTGAACGAGATGAAGCGGCGTGTATACCAGCTTTGGCCTATTTTGAACCCCAAATCAAAGCTGGATGTGGCAAACAAGAAGCGATGCGAACTCTGGGGCTCGGCATGTGCCACCTCAGTGAACAAAAATTCAAATCCAGCAAAACAAGATATTTCGGCTAATTTGTGGCGCCCCTTGGTTTGTAAGAAACGATGTGCTCCATAGAGACTTGGGAGTTGGGACGGTGCAGAAGCGGATCAGGAAGTGATATGGAGTCCTGCAGACAAGAGCCACTGACCATCCAAACCCGGAAATGGCGCTCATTGCTGGTCCAACGCCTCATGGTGAGCGAAGGTTACGGAGAGGAATCCTGAGGGACAACGCACCCACTCTACTGGACTAGGACGTCATCCCCAAAGTACCCTGAACAAGCTAAAGCAACCCATGACAATTACCGCCAACTATACTTTCCATTGATCCCCACAACCCGCCCTTGAGGTATACATTGTGGAATAAATTGATTGATTGATTGAAAAACTGCTTATTTCTAACTTTACAACTTCTGCGATCCATTTTGTTGGTCTTGGCCATTTCTTGGGAACCAAGTTGTGCATTTTAGTGATGATTTCGACGAGGAATTCGAGTTTATCAAGAATCGCGGTATTTACAGTGCGAACGCGGTAAATACACTCGCAGATCGAAAAATCAACGTTTTTTTTCACTCCCCTCCCACAGCCGCGTGATGCAAAATTCAACCTGACAATAGCTTCATCTTTCGTGCGAGATCCAATCCACATCAGAGGGTCTTCTTACAACCCTCGATTTCCCTTTAGCCCCTGCGGCGTCTCCCAACATCCCCTCAGCGCCCCAGCTGATGCAGAAAGTAGCAAATTACAACGGAGAGCAGAAGAGAGAGAGGAAAAGGAAGAAAAAAAAGATGGAGGGGAAGGGGAAATGGAAAGGAGAGCCACGTCAGAAAATAAGTTAAGTTTAACCTCTCCATCCCTCTCTGTTCCTTCGCATCCCGGACTATCTTTTCTTCGCATCCGATCGATGCCGTCTTTTAAGAAAACCTTAGGGCCTTCTTTATTGTGCAAACCCTCCTCCTCCTCTTCTTCCCTTATAACGCACACACACAGTCCAATATTTCCCTTCTTCGCCGCCCAGCCCTCATTTTTCCTCAGCGTCTTTTACGCCCTTCTCCCAGAAGGAATATTCTTGTCTTATTCACTGGGCTGCCTCATTCCTTCATTCTTCCCCGCCACATGCGAACCAACCACCGCCCGTTTTCCACTTGTTTGCAAGTCAATGAAAAAAAAAACCAAAACCAAAAAATATAAAAAAATAGATCCTTGCACAGGAAAGGAAAATATCAACCCAGGATGCGAACATATCTAGTTGAAATCATGTTTAACAAAAGGGGCCCATCACTCTTCCCTGTAGGGGTAGGACGTCGAGAGAAATCTCCACTGATTTTCTTGACAGGAGAATGGCAGTAGAAGTTTGCCACGACTCGTTTCCGAATGAGCGATGAAGGCTGTAAAAGTACTCTCTGAACAGTTGATTCTATTACGAACCCTGTTTAGCGGGCCGCAGACGATTCGTCAGCGAGATCGAATGATGTCCCAAATTCTGCCGAATGATTCATCAAAAGGCTCAGCCGATTTTAAACTCCGAAACTGACGTCGTAATAATATATTAATAATTTATGTTTCTGAGTATCAAACTTATTTCCATTCACCATGTTTCACGGTCTTTTCCATTCACAACATTGTAACAACCTGCCAGACTGTTTCATTTTGGGAATTTATGGGTAATTCCCCAAAACCTCCATTGAAGTGGGCGATTCTGCCCATCTACGAACATAGCCAAGACGGATTTTTTGAGCAAATTTGAACTTTTCATCTCAATTCCTTCGACAGTTATCGTCTGGAATGGTACATACCTACATAAATAGTGAATTCAAGATAGGTAGTCTGGAACGAATTTTGGTATGAAATCTTTTCGGAAATTCGAGTTTTAAAAATTTTGGAAATTTTTTTCAAAAATTTGCTAAAAAAAAAAAAAAAAAAAATAACCGTCAACGGCCCAATCATGTCAATCAACATCGATTAATTTCTCCGGCCATGTAACCCATTCACTCATATAAGAACCTAGGGTGGTGATGTTTTCGAGGATTGGTCAGAATCTCCTTTTTCAGGCTGATATTTCAATTATTTATTATTCATCCCAAATTATGTTCGTATGTGATGTATGCCTCGCAATTTACAGAAAAGATAGTATACATTTGAATTGCAAATACTTCAGCTATGTTGATTTTCTGAGGAAAATCTTGAAATTACCAAAAATTTAGAGGGAGCTGTTGAAATTATTAGCCTAAACCCTGAAGACAAATAATGAAGTTCTTGAAGTTATTTAGAAATTCGGGCTAGAAATAATGATTGAACTTGTGAACGGCCCTCAAAAACCTCACCAGCCCACTGCACTGATGTGTTCAAGAAAAAAGACAACCTTATAATAATAAATATAAGTAGTTGATTATTTGAGTTGACCATATTGTGTACGAGTGAGTATATCAATTTATATGTGAGATCATACATTAAGCCCAATGCTTTAAAGGCCCTCATTACACGTAACGCTAACCAATACCTACCTGTCAGGGAAGCGATCCCGAGACCCCTTCATACAGAGCGGCTTTGCATGTCGATGGGTATAATATACGACCTACATAATATTATTATGTTACAGTGAAAAAAAAAACAAAAAAAAACGAATTATTCAACAATTATTCAAAAACGAATTATGTTTCAAATTCAACTGGAAATATTGTAAGAAAACCCTGCAAATTCTTCCACAACAGATTATTGTTTCCGCGCTCTTCTGTCTGGAGCGCTGTTCTGTCGAACACGAACAAGTTTTATATTAGGAAAATGCATAAGAATTTAATCAAAGTAATGAGAGTCAGTTTGTAGTCAAATGTCTGATTTTCAAGTCTTGTCAGCATTCGAATCAATAATTGAACTGAAGGCCCTCGAACCCACTGAAGGGCCTCACACCCTCAGCAGTCCGTCTCCTTTTCTTCCTTCCAAATTAGTTCTTTAGTCATTGGCGAAAGGTTCTGTTGAAGACTGAAAGAATATAAGGTGGCACCGGCGGAAGCTCCTTCCATCTCCACAGCTCCTGACACGTTGACCGATTGGCCGGGCGGGCTTCGCAATTAAGTCCCACGACCGTCATTTGTCTCAAGTTCTCCACCTCACCTCGTCTCCAGCTATCGCCCTTCTTCTTCTTCCCTTCTGCTTGATCTCCGTGTGTTGTTGTCCGGCCCTCGGCCCTTCTTCGTCCCAACCAATGGAGAATAATGTGAGGGTAAATTGGGAACGTCTCGAGCCCATTACGGGAAGTCCCAAAACGTGAAACGCGATTAGCAAAAGTTGGGGGCCGAACAACTCAAATGGCGAATCTGAAGGATCGGATTCCGTAATTTAATCGATAAAGGACGTTACTGACAAATAACTCCTCATATCTCTTTTCCTCCAACCATCTGGAGTATGTGCAAGTATGTCCTGTATCAGGACCCATTCCTTTCTTACTTGACATCAGTGATCTGCTGAATCTTGATGTCAATGAGAAAAAGACTGATTTGTCCTTGTATTCGATTATACATAGCTACCTCGAAACGAAAACCAAGTAGTTTCCTCAGCAGGGCTCTTTGTTGATCAATTTCAATGGCTTATTATTCCAAATGATTACCAGGATTACGAAAATGATAACCTGGAAGCGTGGATACAACACTCCTTATCTAGATCCATGCTAGAAGGTTCAACTACACGGTTACGGAAAGGAGAACCAAACAAAGTGAAAGGTCTAATAGAAATTTTCGATGAAGCTGTGGTTCTCGTTCCAAAATTGTTTAAACTCGAATGAAAATCTCAATGATTAGCCATTTTAGTGGAAACGGGCAAATTTTAGTTTGGGGTAAAATACAAAAAAATTAGCCATACACAATAACTGGCCGGTAAACAAAAGACAGGCTACAAGAAGGGGGAAAAATGTTTTAATCTACCAACCCAATCAAATAATATGGAATTATTTGGTGCTCTATACTAATTTTCAAGTATTATCAATTATAACCTTACTTTACAACCTATAATGTTCATTCTTCCACATTCATCACTGGCATGATAGAAGAAACCGAATAGCTTGATACTTAAATACCTCTAAAATCCCAATAAGTTCAAGATTGTCCATATTTGAATGAGATGTTGCAAGCTTCACATTTTACATAAAACCAGTTATTACTTCAAAAATTCGCTCTTATAGCCATGCTGCATGTCTATGGGTTTTGTAAAAAACGAGTACATTTAAAAAAATCCAGCTTGCAGCATGGCTATAAGAACGAATTTTCGAAGAAATAACAGGTTTTATGTAACATGTCTCCTTTCAACAAATTCTATAACAACTTTCTTCTTCTTTTTTTGCTGCGTAACACCTCAGTTTTTAAATTTTTCAACGCTCAACAGGATGGTGAAGTCAGAATTGCGATATCTCATTCCGTTACCTGATTAGAGCAGACTAAACATGAAGAACATCTCAAGTAACAACCACGTTTCTTCATCTTCAAAGTGCTTCAGGTTGAGAACGGAATAAGATGCCGCTATTCTGATTTCACCATCGTGTTCAGCATAAAAAAACCCCTTTAAAACGAGGTGTCACTTGTCAGAATGTTTTATTTGGGAGTTTTTGGGTAATTTTCGTTGCATAAAACTCCCCCCTTAGAGTGGCCCGATGCTGTCCAGCTACGAACTTAGCTTTTTGATTGCGGAGACAGATAGTTGTGAAAATTTGAACTGTGTATCTCAATGCTATCGAGAGTTTATATGCTATCTGGAATGACACACAAATAAATATATATTTGGTATGAAAATGGTTCGGAAATTCGAGTTTATTAATTTTGAACCGAGAAAAATCGCCTAAGTGTCTTAGAAAATTAGGTATTTGTTTATGTACAATGAACTACATTTTAGTCATTCTACCATTTTCATTATTTAGACTAATTTTAAGCCGTGTTCGGATTAACTGAACGTTCAGATTACCTGGGTTTGTATTAGCGGGACTCTGCTGTACATAACTGGGTCTTCTAGACGGTAGGCGTGGTCGTTAATATCCGCGATCGTCGTTACATCGGAACCTCACTAAGTCCTCGTATTATCGCGACAAACACGGCGTTGTCTCCGTGTAATTACCATGTCGTTAACACTCACCGGGTCCGTCGTCATATTCGAATCCCTGATGCGTCTGAGCAGTCAATCAACCGGACAATGAGACTCGTCCTCGTCGGCCCATCAGTCGTTTATGCGTCGGGGCATGTAAATGCGAAAACCACGTACGGCCGTCATTACGAGGTGTCTTGCACTTGCGCATGCGCGTTCATTGAGACGTCTCGAGCATATTAAGCAGACTTGATGGCCCATCGGGAATGAAAAGACTTGATTTCCAAGACCGTCGATGAGTCAGTTTATGGGTTTTAGAGCCAAGAATGTGATTACTGAAGGTGGGAGTGTGGCAGTAGGCGACGACCTTAAGTGCTCCCTTCAAGGTGGATCTTCAACTAGATTTCCAACTACTAAATAAACTCGACTCCAACCGTACTCTCTCAACAACCACTTACCCCAGTCAAATTAGCCAAAACAACAGGTAATAGACAAAAAGTGCTGCATAGCTTGTAGGAAGCATCTTGTGGAGCTTATAAACTAGCTCTGCATGCCACACTTCGTCGGACGCCCAATTCGGGGTTTGTTGAGAAATGGTTTACTGGCGGTCCATGAAGTTGTGTCCCTCGAACTTTCAATTTTCAAAGACTCGTCGCTTTGTGAGTTGATCAGATGCGAAATCGTACCAAAGGGACGATGAGAAAGGAGTGATGGCTACTACCTCCTCCTTTGTAAACATTTCCCAACACCGTCCAATAAAAATGACCCATCGGATTGTGTCAAGAGTTATGTCGATCTGAACGGGGTACGTGATCGAACAGGTTTTCACTTCAGTCGGAAAAGAACGCGAAGGAAAAAAACGATGAAGAGACGGAACAGAAAGGACCTGAAATAAAAATGAAACCGCGAGGAACAAAAGGGAGCTCAGAATGAGAAGGAAAAGAAATCAAAAAGCCTCGTGGCAGGACATGATATAATGAGGCGACCGATCCCAAGTGGCTGTATTAAAAACAATAAATAAATTACCTGTGGACAGAAAGAGAGGGAGAGTTGAGAGTGTTCTTTGTAAAGCGTAATGCGTCTGTAAGGATGGGGCTCTGAAATCTTTCAAGGTGGGAGATGGGTATGAGAGTGGACTCAAAATTGGACAAAAATGAAGAAGAAACGAAAAAAAAACGAAAAAAATTCGAATTATGACACTGTAACCGGCCGGTCTGGTCACGTATTAGACGGGCGAAGAGGGAGTGTTGGAATCCGAGAGTCACCTGTGCTCCTTTTGCGCGTTCTGAAGAGGGAGGTTTTTGTTCGAGGGGTTTGATATGTCACCTTCGTCTGGTCGGGACGGAGAGGGCGATATGTAAAGAGGCGGAGAGGCCCGAGCGAAGGGGGAGCTGTTAGACAAAGAGAAGGTTTCGGTCGCGTTCCTTCGGAAGGTTTCGCGAATCCCTTCTGGGTGTTGACTGAATACCTACTTGAATGAATCGAGTGGTTTCTGAAATGTTTTCTTAATTTATAAAAATAAATTAGTAAAGTAAAACCATAGAAGCTGTGCAAAGACATTGGATCATTACTCTGGAGAAACAACAACCCTCCGCAGCAACACGGGCATCAGCCTATCGCTGCGGAGTAGTTGACAATAGTCATGGAAAAATAAAATAAAAATAAATAAATAAAAATAAATTAATATTAAATAACGAAGTAAAATGATGTAAATAAATAATAATCAATTGATTATATGTGAATTATTATTATTAATATTTAAATAATATAATATTAACTTCAAGCAATATAGTATACATATGTATATATACATACATTTTATTTTTATTTTGTAGCACACCTGTTCAATTGTTATATTTATGTCAATAAATCTCTCTCTCTCTCTCTCTCTTCATGTGGGCGTAGAAGGAAAAAAAATTATTTTGATTAACGAAAAAACAACTCAATCACAAAATAGGATTTAGCTCATCTGCAGTCCAGGACTATATAAATCAATCTTAATCAACACTACGTACTGTACTCTCTCGTTGTACCACAAATTATCCGTTAACGCAATCAGTTTCCACGGTCCAATACTTCAATGTTAGGATTATCTTGATTTCCTCGGTCAACCCGAAATTTGTACCGAGAAGCAGCGTTTCACTCATACGCCTCCTGCTTCAGACCTCATCAGGTCTTTGGGTTTCAATACACTTTTTGAAACTTTTCATAGCCGTAGGTCACTGGGAAGGTGTTGAATTGAATGTTGAAGTTTTGGGCTCTCCGCAAGAATAACGTACATCAGTACTGCTGCTGCTGCTGCTGCGGAACAAGATCATTTATGAACAGTGGCGGATCTAGAACTGTTTCAAGGGTGATATGGGGGGGGGGACGTGGGTCAGGGGGGAGGGGGGGAGCTCTACCAATTTTGTTTTTAATTTAAAGGTTGAAAATGGTATTATTTAGCCATTTTTATGACAAACACCATGGCAAAGAAAATCCACAGTCATGCAGCATGGCTATAAGAGAGAATTTCCAAAGAAATAACTGGTTTTATGTAAAATGTCTCAATTTTACTGGATTTATAACGAATTTCGTCTCCTTCTTTGCCGAGTAACACCTCGGTGTATAGATTTATAGGCAAGGGAGTCGTGTTGTTCCAACCATTCCCTTCTGAATTACCGATTTTGTTTGCCTTCACATTTAAGTACTTAGTTAGGAAATTATATTCCAAATGAGGGTTGCAAGTCTTGAGTCATTTTCATCTACATGTATAATTTTTCTAACCGCCAGACCAATGTCGTGTGATTTTATTTAGACTTATTCCAATAATTCCACTGCAAGTGGCCACACCGAAAGGACCTTCGAATGCCACGTCTGTTTGCCGTCTCTCATGTGAAATTGCGGCTGTGCTCTTGCGGTAATTATCGTCTCCAGGTTATCGATTAATTCCAATAAATTACATTTTGTTTTCTTTGATTACGTGAAATATACACTAGGTTCAAACATTGGATCTCGTCTGTAGGTAATCCTCAGCTTATCAGATACTTGTTTATTTCAAAATCCTATAAATTACATGTTTATATTCTCAGAAATTTCCCAGACCCGATAAGCGCGGCTAGCGCCTAGAGCGTCTTTCGGGAGGCGGCAAGTCGGGTCAACGTTCTCGCTGTGGAACGGCTAATTAAACCAACTTTGTTTGGTCCCACTGAGTGGCCTATTCTGAGATTCTTTTCGTGTCTACGGAATGAAGGTAATTTTCAATATTTGTTGATAGACCGTTGCCGATGAACGCCGCTAGGTGGAATTAGAAATCCCATAATCGTATTGGTACAATCATCTCTATTTATAGACGTTTAATTAATCATTTAGTTATCAGTTAGTGGAGGGATCTGCACAAAGAAGATAATACACCGTTGAGTCGAGAATGCTTGTAAACAGCATTCTTCTAATACAAACTAATTGGCTTCAACGAATTTAGATACCACGAACAGCACATTTTGTGGTCCCAGTATATAAATCGATACCTACACTGTTTTTTTTTTTTTTTTTTTTCAATTTTCATTTCTCATTCTCATACCCAATTATGAAACTTGTAATTGCATGTAGCTCAAAACTTAGGTATTTTTGGACGTAACCGCCTTCACCCAAATAGCACAGAATTCATTTTTTGGGTCGATTCCAGTGGTTCATTATTGAAAATAACGCTTTCAAGCCGCGGCAGCTCCCAATCCGGCAATCAGGCGACCCCCTTCGAACGAACTGATATTCCAATCCTCCGCCATCGATACTCGAGGGCTCCCCTGCCCGACCAAACACCAGAAAGATCCGTCCAAGCGTGATGATTAAGTTCTGTTTTATTCATAACAGCCTCCCACCAGACGCCTCAAGGGGGTCCCCCCCTTTTCAGGATAAAAATCCCCTCATTACGTTTCTTTTTTCCCTATCTTTTCCCGTTCCCCCCCGCAAACCCCGAAAAACTTTACACGGGAATTGTGACGAGGGGGGGAAAATTCAAATTGTCGGAGGCGGACGGGGAAAAGATTGTTAGTTAGGCCGGTAGAAGGTTCGGAAGGGTGATTTTCACGCGCTATTCAATTTTTCGGCTTAGGTGTTCTTTTTTGCGTCTAGACCCCGTTTTCTGAAGGGAGTGACTCATTGTAAACATAGAGCTCCTTCAAAGGCAAACCAACTTTTTTCTCTTCTCTCTTTCACGAAGGGGAAACGCAAACTTAATTAAGAAGCTCATTCTCCAAAGACGAATTGGAGGTTTTTTTCTTCTCGTCTCCTGTCAATTTTTTATCCGTCGGAATTTATAATAAAGTTTCTTCGCAATCGATTTAAAGAAAAAATAAATAACGACTCTACCAAGCGCACAAAGTCCTAAGAGAACCAAAATAAACCAAAAACGAAATCATCTCCTGTTGTACGTCTCGAACAACACGAAAAAAATCGAAAAACTCCAAAATTTTGGTCAATACCCAATTTGACAACAAAATCACGTGGTTTTGGGTGGTTTCACCACTCGTTATGGGTTAATTACTCAAAATTCGTTGGTTTACATTATAAGATACGTAGAACCAGAAATTCGAATTTATAAAAATCTGTGGTAGTAGGTATCTTCTTCCACAGGTCTGATGCCCAAGTCGACTGATCTCGTGTCATATATTCAATCGATATTTGTACAATTTGTATAATAATATTATTACAAATTGTAAGTACAAATGTTTATATTATAATAGTAAATAGAAAAGTTTCTCAGTGGAGTCAACCTAATTTTCGCTATAAATCCATGCCGTCAAGGCCACTTTGCCCAGTTAGAGCTCTCCTGAAAGGTTTGAATTCGTGATATGGGCTGATGCCACTCACACAACGATCCTTGAAACTTTCCATAACCCTAATAGACCTAGAAAAGTGTTGACAATCAATTTTGAAATGTTGAAAAGTGTATCTCCAAAATTTGGTTGGATTGAACGAAAGTAAAATTCCTTTCGCTTTTCACCGTGGTTCACAGCTGGACATGTTCTTTCATACCTATCAGCCTTTCTCGTTGGTTAAATGTAGGGTTGCAGACGTCCAGCTTTTTCCGAACATGTCCAGCTTTCTCAGAGTTTGATTGGCGTCCGGCCGGCTTCTTCAAATTTCGAAAAATGTCCGGCTTTTCAACAACTTCTTGGATAATTATCAAAATGAAGCCACAAATTTACCGAGTTTGCGATGTTTTTATGACATCGATGTTCCACTAGCGACTCCTGACAAGACGTAACCCAAGGCAATTACTCGTATAAGAGAACCACCATCACCATCTGTCATCTCTTATCGCTTTCTGTTACCGACTTTCCTGTAATTTAGCGTAAGCATTTGTCTAGTTCGTTAAGATAGTTCCTAATAGTGTTAGGTTTTGCGTTTTATGGTTTTGTACTTACTCAATAAAAACTTTTCATGTTCTTACGCCTAGTTCTCACATTTCATTTCAAGTCATATGATATACGATTCTTCAAATCATATGATATATGATTGTTCTATACATTATATAGAACAATCCACCCCTCACATATGTACATAGGTATGAAATTATTTTTACTAATCGCTCATATACTAAGTATTTCCAAGTCTAGGAAAATCGTGTATGTCTGGAGAGGTAAAGTTTTCAGGAGACAAGAAAAACGTGTACAAAGAAAAACTCGTAAGTCTGTCTGTCATCACCTCATATGACAAACCTCGTAAGTCCAAGTCGGTGATTTTCGTTAGTTTTATGAAATTTCATATTTATACCGAGGTGAATTTCACCTTGCCAACACCACTATTCACAGAGCCCAGCCTAACAAAAATGAAAGTTGAAAGATGAATAATGAGAAAACAACTTACTTTTCCGAGAAAGAGACGAGGAGCCCATCAAAACACCAGACCCAGACTTACAAGGATTTCCATCTTTTCTGAATGGTTCCAGACTTACGGGTTCTGTCAACCGCCAATTGCAGGGTTTTTCGGACTTACGTGGTTTTTCAAGTATATGAGCGTAATGTTACTATGTTTTGAAATTTCCGGCTTTTTCGAAAGAACTGTCCGGCTATCGAATTTTCTCATCCTGCAACCCTGTTTAAACGACAATTTCTTGGGAGGAACAACACTGACTGAAGCGAACTGCAGTTGGCTACTACCTACAACTGTTGTAGTGAACCTATTAGACAGAATAGTTTAGTTATCTGTATAAACTTGGATGGATCTCGACTCAGGGAATTTTTCAACACCATCCGGAGCATTTTATGACCACCTGTTCGTTTAAAATGTGGGCTCAAAGGTGGAACCGCGAGAAAATGGATCAAATGATGGGACTACAGGGCAATAGTCATACGAGATATAATTTTTAGGTCGTTATAAATTATTTCCAATGTAAAAATCTCAGAATTATATAATACAAATTAATTATAAATAATTGTTTTCAAATAAATTATATAGTATGGCCGGTCACCAATGCGAACAGTATTTTAGCTCCTTCCTCTAATTATTTCGTATGTTTATCGGGCTCACAAGGATATTGTGTCCAGACCAGTGATCTAACCGAAGGGTGATTTACACAAACAGTGATGAACCGTTCTGTAAAACGTTTTTTCTCAGTAAAATCAGCTACCTACACAAATAGTTCTTTTTCCATAACACACAGTGTTCTATTCTCACCTCCAAAGTCCGAGCAAATGGCGTAAAACTCCTTTGGGATCGGGGACGCCCGTATTGGGGTGCGTTTCCCACGGAGATCTTTTCGATTGACCGCCGATCAGTTTTCCACGCTCCGAAAGGTATCGGTCATCCGTCACGCCGCCCGAATAATATTTTTTTCATTTAACTTTTTCTCCTTCGATGCGCTTTCGTTACTGACAGAACTTTCTGGGTTTCCTAACAAACTACCGATCCCGCTGACGTATCCAATAGGACCCGAGAAAAATCGTATGAAAACATCTGGGGCGAGACTTTTACACAGGTTTTCTCAACCGTATTTGTATCCTTATCAGGTGAACGTACTGGTTGTTTCGGCTTAATTGCCTCCCGACCAATCAGGAGGTACAGGAGTTCTGACGTCATCGCGCGCTTTTTATGATCATTATATTTTTCTATCTATAATTAATAAGGGTAAACAAATTTTGACGCATGGTTTCCATTTTCAAGTTTTTGAAGCGATTCTGTATCGATAAAAATTCTAAACAAAAATCATGCGCAGACACCATTTCCAAAGATGCGTATTAGGGAAATTTTGCCAAGTGAGCTATAAGGTTTTAAAAAAAATCCATCTGCTCACTTGAACCAATTTCTTCAGTATGCGATTTTGGAAAATTATGAAACTTTCAATTGCATGTAGCTCAGAACCTACTTTTAGGACTTAACCGCCTTTTACCCAGAAAGCACAGAATTATTTCAATTTTTCCACATATTTGGGTGTCTAAATGTATTTCGTCGATATCCCCATTTAGTATGTCATGCTTGGCCATATGTGTACTAAATACATACGTTTCAGTCACACGTCGTGCATCAACAAACAGTTACTTTTCCAGTCCGCCCCTCAACAACTCGATTGTTTGCAATCGACCATGGGACACTGTTGTTTCGAAATCTTCAATGAAACTGAGCCCGCTATTGCTATTTATATCTAGAACGAGCTCATGAATGGCAGGGAAAGGCCACCGTTAGCACCTCCGGGGCAAAAAAATCGAAAAACTCCGGAGCTGATGTTATTACAAACAGTCTTGAAAGCTATTTAAGATCGAGAGGGGTTTGCCTTAATCGACTGAAGACAAGACGAATTTTCCTGCAACGGTTCATTATTCACTATTCTGTATAATTGTATCCTTGTAAGCCACTAAGAAGAAGAAGAAGAAAATATGCAGGATGATAAATCGAATAGGTATAAACAGGAAAAAATATATATATACGGCTGGATGTATCCCGTAACCCGTAAGCCACTAACTGTACAAAATATGTGGTGCAACAAGAACCTCATTTTCACCGAATCACGTGTGGCTTAAATCACCTGTTTTCCAGTGTGACAGTTGAGTTGCATTTCTGGTTAATTTTGATAAATAATGGGAAATCGAATCATTGAATCAATCTGCGGTGGGGGGAGGGGGGGGGGGGAGAGACCCATAAATTCCCAAAATGAAACACCTCATTTTAAAGTTTTCTTTGTTTTCGCTTAACCAGGCAAATACTACAATATGGCCAATTTTGGCTCTCATGTGTCCGCCTCTGCTCCTACCTATTCAAACAATGGTTCAGCTCACTCTTCTGGCTCTGCCGTGTAGTTAAGAGAATTACTAGGATATTGTATGCAGAACAGTGATCTTGAATGTTTTTATGTCAGTTCTACCAAATGGTTGTTGTTAGTCCTCAGCTGGATGTCAAATAGTCTCAGTTGGGCGTATTACTGCAATTGTTTATTCTTCAGTTTGTGTCGTAATTTAAATAATAACACGTGTCATTTTGCTCAAATATATGACATTTGTTGTGAGATTGATGACAGTTGTCGTCTGAGGGGCTACACCATTACATAACTACTTCCTCTTTCCTAGTCATTGCCTCCTTTGTTTTCTCAAGAACACGGATAAGAGAAAGAGAGAGGAGGAAAAGAAAAAGGTGGTTTGCAAGAGAATGACCAGCGAGAGGATGGTGGGGGTTAAATGGTCTTGAGGGGCGGCGGAGGCGGTTGGAGGCGGGGGTCCGATATGATCAGGCACCCGGGGGTCGTCTTTAAGAAAACTCGGCGACGTTCCCTTGGCAACGAACAAACTGCAATTAAAGAGTTTCCTGCTTCTATTGTAATCAATAAGGGCGAGGGGCGGAGTGGAGGTTGTTTTTCCTTCTCTCGACCTCTTCCACACTCCACACTCCACACTCGAACCCCACTCCGACTTGCCTCATACCAACACCGCACTCATCTACACCTCCCCTCAACTACTAGCACTCATCCGCACCGACCACTCAACCCACCTCCGCAGTCTTCATCTCTCATCGCCGCCCAAGGGAAACTGCCCTTATGAAAAATCTTTCTTAATTACCGAGAAGGCTCCTCTCAGCTCATATCAGACCCCTCAGACAACCTTCTCTTAATATCATCCGCCCCTGATCAATAAACCCGAGAACTTTAGTTCCACAAACATCCCGTGTTATCTTCTCCGAGTCTAGACAATTCATGTTCCACACGGCGCGATAACTAAGTAAAGTAATAGTTGGATCATCGATCAGCACCCTGGCGTCATCCATATTAACCCTTGAACACACCAGTACTTTTTGCAGCCAAATCTATACCACTGGGGTGCCAAACACCCCAACTCATGATTTCTCATCAAAAAATGAAGTGCTTGCAGCAAGAAGGGGACACGTCTATTTTCCGCAATTTTGAGAAATAGGAAACAACTTTTGAAACCATATAATTTTCTTTTAAACATGGAACATGATGGCCTTAACATTTTTGGCACAAAACGAGCGTCCGTCCGTCCGTTACGCTAAACTATTTCCGATTACAGAACCCTATAGAAATTTAGCCAATTCCCCTGGTGGTAGAAATTTGAAATTTGGCATGTAGCCTCCTTAGGACTTACTCTTTAAGCAGTATAAGACACTTTAAGCACTTATGCTGAGTGGCCCCTGAATGTAATTTTTATGCTTACCAAATACAGCTCCATAGAGAGAGTAGCATAGAAATTAGCTTTAGGAGCCACTCAGCTGATCTGGGGCTTGAGCAGCCTCAAGTTAGAGTCCTAAGGACACTATAATATAATATAATAATATTATTATACCAAATACAGCTTCATAGTGCGAAGATGTGAAATTGTAAATTTAAAAATGCGACCATTCGGTTCCATTGTTCTTCATACTACGGTGTAGTGATGTTATTAAGGTTTACAAGTTGAAATATTGAATAATTCCAGTATTTGGGTGAAACATTCATTGGGGACATTATAATCTGAATTTAGAGAAGCAAATTGAAATTGGGCGTTTGAAAAAAGGCGTAGAGACCCAGAGTGTGAGGTGCAGATAGTTTACTTATGTGCAGATCTGATTGAAAGGACGCGGTGTAGTATCCATATTGAAGTTGAATGCATAGAGAAGATATTCAGAGATCAAGCATCTATAGTTTGTAATGGTTTGCTAAGTTGTTTTCTTCCCTTGTTTTTGATTCCATCACTGAGAGAGTGGCCGACTTTGTGAAAGCAGACCAGGACATTCCTCTGGGTGGGCATAATTGCCTAACCTCCCCAGGTTACAGGGACACTCAGCAAACCATTCATCACGAGTACCCATTTTCTTCCTCCACTTCAAGTCATTTTCACTACCGTCTCTCTCGAATAACGTCAATGTGAGGCACTGAGCCATATAATAGCTAAGTTATCAATACAATTAACAAACCTCTACACTGGGAATATTTCATATGTAACGAGTTGTATTGAATCAATAAACGCTTGCATAAAAAAACATCATATATGTTGTGTACACAACGAATATTTTGAAAGAATGAGTGATGCATACTTCACGGTTGCTCTTATCTCCATAGCGGCCATCTCATTTGTTCCACCTGGAAATAATCCCTTAGCCGAAGCTAACTCGGTCTCAGAAATTATCGTTTCCCAATCGTCCACCGTGGCGGATCCGCGAAGGGAAACAACGCCCATTTTAACGGGTTAAAGCCTATAAAAGGCCTGGCCGAGGGTTTTGGCTGGTAATAATCTAAATCATTACACCCATAGTTTTCGGAGGGCCCATGGTGACAATAAGCGGAGCAAATGACCGTGGAAGATCGGGCCGAGCTGAGTCCCAAGGTGAGAAAAAGAAAATTTGTCGCACCGACAATGAAAAACCTCATTAGGTTTGAGAAACCGATGACAGACCAAACCCTTCTCAGAATAATGCAAGTTCTGAAAGAAGAAAAACGCACTTTTTTTGTTCGTTTTCTCTCCCCACCGAGTCGAAAGATATCGATGTTTTATAGGAATGTTCGGATCGCGGAGGTGATTTCTGGGCGGAGTCGGCTCTGAGGGGACTTATAAAAGAAAATGATTCGTTTTGGAGTTAAATCCTTGGTAAGAAATTATTCCATTGTCAGAGGGTTTTTCGGACGTTCGCCTTCCAACGGAGGTTGCACAAGATATCACTTGACAAGGGTGCGTGGGGTGAGGAAATTGATTCATTTCGCCTAGTAAAGCCCAGAACACCTTGCGACAGAGTTTTCGTCTATGGCTCGTTTTGCCAGTAATTTATTCTCCATCGTTCTCGTCAATCCTGCTTTATGCACGCCCGATAAAATTTTAGCAACGCTCCTCGTGGGTGAGTGAAGAGGACCCAAAATTTGAATATTTCTAAATTTGGTGTCTAACCGGGTTACTTGATATTTTCTCCTGACAGCTATAAATCGTTAACACCAAATCAAGCAGAATTCTTAGGAACCTTTCTTCACTAACGCAGTAGAAGAAGACAAGCACTGGGCAATCGTCAAGAAAGTGGACCACGTCCACTCGGGCCGACATGTTGCACATATAGTGCAAATTCGACTTGGACTATTCGAACGAATGTCCACCCCGTCGTTCAGCGCCAGGAGTGCTCCCATGAACTTCAAAACCCAACGGCGAACTCAGATTAGGTGACTTAATTCCGCCTCTGCAGATCAGCAGGTCTTCCCTCAAGATCCAGCAAGGGGTAGATTGGGTTTCTTCACTGTCAGGCAGTAGCTCGCATGTCCCCGGACCACCTCCACAAGCGCCTCCAGCCGAAGCTGCCACAGATCCAAGTCTGCCACGTTTCCCTCAAAGATGAAGTCGTACCGCCTGACCAGGACCCTAATTGGCGCAAACCAAGATATTTCCCTCCGGATGACCTCATGTGCCACCAGGCGCGGGTAACGGCCCGCCAGCATCCTGAGTGCTTTGACAGTGTAACGACAGGCCATTGAGAGAGAGTACTCATAGATAGGATCGACACCAGACTCCAAATACACAAATCAGCTCGGGGTATTTCTTGGCAGTCCAAATATCATTTTTACAAAGTACCTTAGGATTTGCTCCAATGCGTTACACTGTGGGAACCCAGTTACCTGGTCCCCATAACACAAAATTACCCTCACAGCCTTTTTTGCATGTACTGGTATTGTTGGCCAGCAGAACAACGTCCAATAAACATTATTAATGGTAAGTTTAGCTATAATTGTAGTACTTTACGATTCCTCCTTTGATTATTCAAAAATAAATTCGGTAATGTGTGATACTCACAGTCTTTCTGGTATGATTACTACTCCTTACCTATTCATTATGATGAATGGTGGTAGTCTGAGGCAGTAACGGTCTGAATCTGAAAAAAGTCCGGTAAATAAAAGGTAAGACTGCAATTTACTGAAGATTAATGATTAATGAATAGTGGTGTCAATAGACAATCCAATTTAGTGCGATTATTAATCATAATCAAGCTCCTGTTTATTTCAATTTAACACACCCTAAACACCCATTATATTCATTTGGATTGAGACCGTATTTCATAGTACGGAATTACCATGAATTTCGTTTACTGTAATTTTTTTGTTATTCGGGATAGATTATGATCATTAAATGAAAAAATGTAGAATTGCATCATCAATCTTACTCCTGGGCGTTCGATAGGTGGTATACATATATACGTACGTATACGTATACGCTGTATACGTGGACTACATATATATACGTACGTATATGTATATAGTAGATCTAGTAGATCTACGTATATATATATCAATATACAGGGTGGATGGGGATCAGTGTGAGAATTTTCTCGAAAAATCTCAAATTTTTAAAATTTTTCTCTTTCACTGCGATTATGAACAGAGTTCTCGAAATTTTATAGGGTTGAAATAATGTTTATCTTATAGCAAATTTATGGCTGAATCCGAAAATGTAAAACTCGATTTCATGACGTGAGGTCGGAGTTGACCGTGAAAACACTAAAAAAAAATCATAACTATCCAATGGATTGAGATAGGACCCCCACTCTGGCAGCATTCTACTCCATTTTCGATGTAGTTTTATCCAAAAAAACTTTTCACACTGATCCCCATCCACCCTGTATATTTAACGTTCCGAAGAGATTTTCTCTCTCTTATGAGGAGGTTGGACCAACTAGCAGGAGTCTAATCTGTTGACGGCGCCTTCCGATATCGATCACGCCATTTCCCCCTCGACCTCTTCCACGACCATATTTCCCCCTCTCTTTCAAATGATCCTCAGGGGTAGGCGACCTTGTGGGTTGCCCCTGACGTTGACCCAGGTCGCGAAACGCCGTTGTGGGTTAGTGTGAAATCAAAGGCCTCCCCACTCCTACGTTTAGATGGTACGAATCGTCAGATGGTTCGAGGTGCCCTTGTCAAAGGAATGAAAAGAAATACTGTAAATATCGTATAATGACGAATGTTTAAGTAATATTACGTAATATTAGGCCCAATGTTTGGCTTAGGTTTGGCCCAAAACTCAACTCAGGAATGTTCTACCCAAGCGGACTTCAGCATAACGTCCAAATTGCAGTAACTTCTCATCAATTTCCATACACATAAAGAACGCTCAGATATTACTTGAAAACCGCATGGAAGGACGCCAAGGGAACGACTTGGCATCACTCTACAGGACTTTTTGCAACTCTATTGAATATTATTATGCACAATTAAGTTGCAAAAAGTGCTTGATATAATATATTATCTTGATAAAATATTATTATATCAAGAAAATAATTATAAGTACGAGAGCATAGGTACTCGTACATATTACGGATCCGTTTCTTCTTCATTTACACCAGTAAACGAGACTAGTACACAATAATTGTTATAATCCATAAATTAGTTATGTGGATCTACACAAATTTAGTTAAGGTTAAATCCGAGTCATGGAATATATCTATATATCCTCTCGCGATTATGGTGTATCATATGGAGCAGTGGGTTTTTCATTTTTTAATTTTTGGCAGCGTGAGATTGAGAAGTTTCCGACGATTGGCCTAAGATTTTTGTGAGACAGAAACAGACGGAGTTGTACGTTGAAATACTGAGGGACAACATGATAATAATATTATCATAGATATTACCTAAGAAATTTTATTCCTTCATTCCAGTTACCTTAGTTGGAAGGTGATTTCTCGTTTTTTTCCCAAGAACAATAGACGGTTTGTGTACTTTTTTGAACTTATTTTGGCGTTTTTCGATTTTCGCTGTTTGAATTTAACCAAAACTAGCTTATCGCCGTATCTCCCCTATTTTCTAATTAATCAGCATTTTGACTCCACCATTCGATACACCAAATACCAAAGGCGACCATTTCACAACATAGAGCAAAAGAGAAACCACAATAGGAAACAACTTATAAATTCGTTTGATCGCGATTTTCTGAAGATTGTTATCAAAATTAAATATTACAAACATTTTTTACATTAGTTTTTAAATCAATTTAGACGAAAAGTGCTCTGGAGAGTTCCATAAAATTGATACTGTAGCGCATTAATAATTTTTTTGCCGTTTCTTAATATCGACTTTTTCTTCAGCGGCAACAACTGATGTTCGTTGCAAGACGCCCAAGTCGAAGTAACAATTTGTTAAGTAAAGAGCGGCACACACTGGCAACCTTCCAGGTCTCTCTTTAATTGATGCGAGACGCTGAGGGAATTTTTCTTTTTCGTCTTCTTCTTTTCTTCATTTTTCAAGGCTGAAGCTGTGCAATTCCTGGGTGTGGGTGAACCGGCGCTCGGTGACTTTTTATTCGCGACTCGCTCGACGGCCCAAGCGATGCTAAAGATGTCTTAATGAGTCGAGTTGTTTTTCGAGTTCACAACGTTATTTGACGTAACGTGATTACAGAGTCGGAGGCGTATCGGGAATTGAAAGGAAACTCCGCTAAATGGGACTAGTTTGATTCAACCATCATCTTCACTTCAGTAGTCTGACGAATTGGGACGATTTCTGTCCTGTTAACCCGGGAACACTAAAACGTCAATTTTACGCGTGTGTGAATTTCAATTCATATGTATGCCGCTTGGGAGCGCACCATGTTTACCAGGCGTCGGTGCCAACCCATAGCAATTAGTTCTCCATCAGATGTGACCCGAGATGTACTTAAGTATTTTTCCTTTAGCAGGTGAGTCATAGCACATTTTTCCAAAACCTGGTGAGTCAAGGTGACGTACATTAGTGTTTGATGTAAATTTGTATAGGTCAATCTGATGTAGATCAGTGAAACTGGGGTTATCAATGTATGTCATAGTGACGTACATTAGTGATACAGAGGTTATCAATGTACGTTCATTAGTGATGATGGTGTTATTCTTGCTAACTCTTGGATAATGATACTACCCCAATAGTGATACAACACATCACATTTTTTCACTCAACAATTTTGGAATTGAGGCATTTTTCATTAACAGGGCAGAACAGGGCTAAAAACCGAAAACTGGAAAATATTGCTTATTAAAAGCTGCTTCCAGATCACATGTACAAGGAGACAACTGCATCAAACCACCGGTATTCATTCTCACTAGGAATGCAAATCGATTATCGAATAACTAATTATTTTACCCCGATCAATCGATTAATTTTAATCGCTGTATAGCTACCGATTATTTTGTATTAATTGATTATTGTTATTCATTAATCCGTTTCTATACCTCAGGATATTGAAAGAGCACTAGTATGGAAGTAGTATGCATAAGCATAAGGATACGGAGCATAAGTAACCTTCATCCGTGGAGGTAGTAACAATAACAACGACTTGTGTAAGTGTAAGTCCTGAAGAGGCTACATGGCAAATTTCAAGTCTCTTCGCCAAAAACGTCACAATCATTTCATGCTATTTTATTCGTTGTGCAAATTTAACAATAGGTCGTCACCTACAAACGATGAGAACAAGTGGATTTTTAGATAAGTAGAAAGGAAATAATTAATTTGTGGCTGTAATCAGCGATGTAATGCCAATAAACGAGAAAAAGCAAATAATTGTGCGTTTGAAATGAGTACTTAAAAACATTAGTTATTTGCTTTTGTGTAATCTAACATCGATTATTCAATACCAATTTATTGGTGGAATCGATTATTAGCTTACGATTAATCATTTGATGTTATAATCGATTATTTAGTTCTGATGTTGCATCCCTAATTTTCACGTTTGATTAATGAGCTCTTGCGATTGATGACGAATTTTTATTCAATTCTCCTGCGATTATTGTTTAAAGTTCATACTCTACCGCCCTCTCCGTGAGGACGTACGTGGCAAGCACTCGCGTGACGTCGATCGAAAACCGAGCGATCGAACTGCGATACGTCCCTCGATTAAAACGCCATCATCATTTCGGTTGATACAACCGAAGATATTGTGCTTTGTAGACGATGAGAGGAAAAAAAGTTAGGTTTAATGGTAATTATTTCATTTAGAGTTTTTTAGTCATCGACAGCGGGGTTTTTTCTTTTATCTCGTCATCAGTAACCTACTCGTATAACGATACGGGAAGGGCGGTACTTCTAATGAGCCGGACAGCGGCTCTGTAGAAAAGTATTGGCCGAACGTTAACTGATATGTTGACAGATATGTTGTACCGATCTGTGTGGTCATTAGGAGGCTAATGAACAACGACAGGGGGCTGATGAGGTCGACCTGCCGTACAAATGGGGGTCCGAGTGGGCAAATTGTTATATAATTCCTGTCGTGGACAAAAAAGAAAGCTGTTAGATTCGCTGAGTAAGAAATGAGCGAAAAAATTCCGGAGAAAAAATCCCACGTTTAAATGCGAATATTTTCACGAAGACCACCTCTGAGCTATTTACCGACTCATTTACGAGTACTTTGTTAGGGATTTACGAGTAATATTACAGATGAAGAGCTACAGTTTATCAACAAGAGTGCATTAGATAATACCATAAAAGCCCTGATTCAGTATACAAATAATTCCTCATCAATCAATGTTGAGAAAACTGATTCATCAAGTTCAAATTGAGGTCCTCAGGAGTATAAAATTTTACCTACAATATTGCAGTCTGTAATTTTACACAACGCTAACTGGGCAAAATGGGTAGTTTTAGTGAATTTTGGTTTATTATCTTCGATAATGAACCATTGGAATCGCCCAAAGAAAAAATTTTTTTAACCCCCCCTCAAAATTTGTTGGTTTACGTTTCAAGATACGTAGATTCAGAAAATCGAATAAAAAAAATCCGTCCGTCCGCCGTACGCCGTCCGCGCCACTTTGCCCAGTTAGCGTTGAGTTAAAATTACGAAATTTTTTTTATGGGTTTCGACCAACCCCACAATGGTCCTCGAAACTTTTCATAACCCTAGGTCAAGGGGAAGGGGTTCAAAACGAATTTTGAAAATTTGAAAATCTCATATCTTGCAAAATTCATATAGAACGGTATGTTTTTTATTTCATATTTAGATAGAGTTTGTTCCGTAGAATTTTTTAAGACCATCCGCAGCTTTGTACGACCAGCCGTTCGTTCACAATGACGGCTCAAAGATTGTGCCTCACAACACGATCGTGAATCAAACTGTTGAAATACAGGTCCATTTTCATACTAACAAGCTCTTTGGAACATCATATGGCTTAAGTGATGTCGAGTTTGTTGTTCTGAGGTGCGTTTCGTGCTACGGAAATGAAGGTAATTTCGAATGTTTGTTGGTAGGCACTTCTTTTATAGAAAAATTATTACCGACGTAGTATTAAAAACCCCAGAATTATATCGTATTAATTAATCATAATTAATAATAATTATTATTAATAATAAATACAAATTATTAATATCTAACAATAAATTATGATAATTTTTACTAGGTACTTGATAAAATTGTTAATAATTGATAATAATAATTAATCTAACATTTAGGATCTTGACATTTAGACCTAGTGATCTAGTCAGAAGGGTGATCTGTACAAAGAAGATAATGAACCGTTGTGTCAAGAATTTGCAGAGTTTTTTAAGAGAAGGAAGCTATAGGTAATAGCTTCCGGATAATAAGATTCGGAAATTTTCAAAATTTCCGAAAAATGCACATATCAAAATCAGATTCTCTTCTATACCATCCTGAATTCGCTGCCAAAGACACCAAATATACAAGGTGTTTCATTTCCTAACGGTCACAGGTTGAACATCGGCTCTAGAGCTAATTTCAGGTCGAAAATGTCCTGTAGCAATTTTTTTTACTCAGTTAAAAAATTGAGTTGTTTCTATTTTAAGATTTTTTTCGTGTTTTCGACTTTATCACAGTGAAATGGCCATAACTCCCATAATTTCCATGAAAATTCAAATTACACCGTTGGAAAGATCACGAAGTTTCCTATCCCTCGAATGAAAAACCAATTTTTTTGAATCGCCAGAAAGGGTGAAAAATGAACTTGAAAAGGAAAATTTGTCAAATCGTAGAAATTTCCACTTTTTTAAACGTTCTTAGACCTTTTATAATCCTAGCCTGTAGTCGTAAACGTTGCGTCCAAATGTCAGCATTCCAATGGTACAAGCAAAAAAATGTTGCAATGGAATTTTAGGTACGGGAGAAAATCACGTTTAAATCAAGAAAAACGTGGTTTTTCAGAGGAAAGTCCGTACTTCATACTTGAGGAAATACGCTTTTATTGGGGACCCGCCGGCGGGGGAATCGCCTTTGTTATTCATTCACAGCTTCTCTAGCGATCTGGGTTGTATAGCCATAAATAAGCATCATATCTGCATATTCAACGTTGCTTAATGATACCGGCATGGTGTGGAAGCGAACGACGAAAACCAACTGATTATTACGAAGAGAGTTTTTTCGACTGACTCCACTTATTTTTTTCGAAAATTCGCTCTTATAGCCGTGCTGCATGACTAGATTTTTTCTTCATCCTAGGTGACTCCAGTGGTTACCATCGAAGATCAAACTAAAATCTTGTCATCATACTTCAACCAACGAAGGTCGGTGAATAACGGGTCTTGGTTCCTGGACGAATCAAGGAATAACGCATATTCTCTGGACGTGAGTAGTCTTTGAATGTATCACTTATGGATGTAGGATACCTACTCAGGATTCAACCATGTTTTGATGGTGAAACTGTCTCCAGTGTTGCTCCCGGTTGTTTTGAACTCAAAATCGATTGCAGGAATCGATCGGGTTTAAAATGTTACATAGAAATCCTAAATGCCTAAATCACCGACAATATTGTACTGCCGAATCTGTTGACGTTATGGATAGTCTCAAAAAAATCCAACTAATCAATTTTGCATTCAATTCAGATTTCACGTTGTTATGTTCGACCCAGTCATACCTATTGGAAAATCCCCTCATTTAAGTGAATCTATGGGTTCCCGCCCGCGACCTCTACCAAGAAGTCCCCCGAAAACAGGAACAAAAGATGGATCTGTATCGGCCCTATCAATCGGAACCTCAATTTAAATAATTCATCAGACGGAGGAGACCCTCGAGCTACCTATTAGAATATTATGGTAATTCACGATGAATCACTAGGAGGCCTTGGACGGGGTCCGGGGCAATTAGAGAGCGCATGCGCGGACGCCCCGAGGGCCCCCGTACGATATGGTCCATCTAGCGGTACATCCCGTTTTTCCACATTCTCGCTCTTCGGATTCCTCCACATCGAACTGGTGGATCGATCACGCGAGAGAGTACTGTAGCGTTTCGAAGGCGAAGGCGAAGGAATCGGCTGAATGACGAAACATAAATATTCATTTATCGACAATTAAGTAATATTTGAGGCACTGAGGCGCTGTTATAGTTATTAGATAGTACTTCGTCATTAGATGGTAATCATCGTACTAATCTTGTAACGCTGATTCCGAAAATGTAGTCAACAATTGAAATTGAATGGAGTAAAGTGGAGAAAGTTGAGTTTGAAAGAGAAAAAACGTAGTTTCTGAAAAAATTTAACAAAAAATCATAGGTATCTCAAGAACGGATAGAAATAAAAATACGCGGTTGGCAGTATTTCACTCCATTTTCGAGGTAATTCCCCGTAAAATGTTTAGCGGATCACCCTGTATCTGCACAAGATGTTTTCACAAGATATGTTCCCAGTATGTTTTCTCAAGAACTTTTCCTTATTCATTGCGACTGTTATAGTGAGTCGTTGTGTCACTATGAAAAGCTAATTACTAGGTACGCGTGTCAGTAAGAGTGAATTTAATATTGATAAACATAATATGTTCATCACCGAGGCCACTGCCACAATCGATCTGTCACTATTTCTAATACACTGAAATAAGGCTCCAGTACACGATTTGAAAGATCACTGGATTGGGTTTAGCTGCAACCAATTATGATGATGTGGCGTGCACTAGTGTATATCAATTGGTTGCAGCTAAATCCAATCCAGTGACCTTTTGAAAATGTGTACTGGTGCCTTATTTCAGTGTATTAGAAATAGTGACAGATCGATTGTGGCAGTGGCCTCGGCGATGAATTTGGTTGTTCTTAATAATTCTTTTCATTTTAGTCAACTACAGCCCACATTGCCTCGGCTTCAACTCATTTTCATCTCCTGATAACTCCTCTTCGTCTCCAGCCTCGATGCCTTCAACCCCTCTTTTTTTTCGGGTACCATTAGGGTAAAAATCATGTCTCCAGACTGTTAAGACCCTATAGGAGTATATACTTGAAGATAAAACTCCTTGGCGCCCTTCCAAAACCTCAGTTGGCAGCCGGCGCTCTCTAGCAATATTAATAAATTTCAGTAATTAACCATTCCTCCCGAGCCCAGCAGTTATTAGGCCTGAGAGAGTTATATTTTTGGATCAAACCCCTCTCCGCTATCGTCCTCTTCAATGCGATA
This sequence comes from Stenodema calcarata, assembly GCA_963920205.1. Taxonomy (NCBI): domain Eukaryota; kingdom Metazoa; phylum Arthropoda; class Insecta; order Hemiptera; family Miridae; genus Stenodema; species Stenodema calcarata. The sequence goes on along the minus strand of OY986060.1, from coordinate 6,891,414 downwards.
TCTATCACCGCTCTCAGCCTCCTCAATCACATCGAGAATTCATTAAACGCCATTGAACAGGATGCTATTCAAGAATGGGAATGGCTGGAATTTCTTTAATGAGCGATCAATGGAAACAATATAAAACTGTATAACAGTGGCACAGGGCCAGTGTGATTGTCAACGTTTTAATTAGTGTAGGTCCCCTAATTAATTGGCCGCATTTCAAAAGGAGAATTACTATGAATGGAAGGAATAAATACGCAGAAAGAAACTAACAAAAAATACAAATCGATCAATCTCCTAAATTAATGTAGGCCCGATATTTCATAAAGATTCCGTTCATTCAATAGTACGCTGCAATCATCAGTTATGTCAACCTGACGTGAGGAAGTGTTAAGCTAAGATGGCACAAAGGCAGGCTTCAATGGAAAGCCACAGCTGTGAGGTGAGTTTTAACCTGTATAAATGTTTGGCGTTTAAAAAATAAATGAAGACGATGTTTTCTGATAAACAATTTTATACGTTTTTTATTCTTACAGAAACAAAGAGCATGGTATTAAGAACAGTTCACAATGGTGGTTATATATTTTAATTACTCACTTGGCACAGTAGCGCTCAAGCGACTACTTACAACACTGAACTCTATAGTTCATATCATATGGATCATATCAAGGATGTGGATCCACAACCAAACCTTTATAAGTATAACAGTTCTCCTGAAAAGTAACCAAAATCGACCTATGCCATGTTGCAGTTCAAGTGATGAATTATGCCTCAAATGATCCGAATTGTCAGATTCAGCTCATTTCTTCGTGTGCTCACTATCCGATAGGGAACAAAGAACCACAATACGCATTGCTACCATTCTTGTCCAGTACTCGAAGCACTGTGGCGATGTGGCGCTAGGGAACTACCATGTGACCTTTGCGTAAGCGGTCATCCTCAAATATCTTCGGAGTTTCAGTCCGTTCGAGATGCCAGATCCTCCGTCTTCCCCTCCCGAAGTTGAGCCTTTGCTGGATTAATCGCATGCCCCACTCCCTGTCAGTCTTCCCCTTGGTCATGACGAAATTAATTAAGTTAATGGAATCCCACCGCTCCTTTCCCCGCAAATTGGAAACCGCCCTTAAAGGCCTCGTCATAAATACTCGAATTCCAGTCATCGGGACGTTTCGAGTTTGGTTTGAAATGTTCAAGTTTCTTTGACGGGTTTCAGAGAGGAAAAAAGTGTCAGCTATTCCCGAAAGATCCTGCCGAAGGTCTGTACAGCTTGAGCCCCAACCACTAAATTGGGCTAAGTTTTTGAAGAGTGTCCTAGTAGTGTGAACGCATGCGTACACGCTATATAAATACACTCAAACAGAATCAAAATCAGATGGCTATAGAAGAATGAGTATTTAGAGAATAAGAATTTGTGTGGATTTAGCAGTACTCAAATGTGTATGTGCTGGGATTTCTAATACTAATCTTGGAGGATCATGAGATGAACAGTAGGCAAAATTTGAACTCTGGTTCATTAGCGTATTGAAGCCATTCAACGGTGATTCCAGACGATCGCAATTCCATCAAATTGAAACATCAACGAAAACTTAGGTATACCTATTATTTCGAACCAACACTTTTTCCAAATTTTCTAATTTTTCTCCATTATGTGCAGGCAGATGATAGAAAATGCTTTGCCGATTTGCCAGACTAAATCTCACCCAGTCACCCAGTATCTAATTTGCCAAATTTTCTGTAACCGCCCCAGCCATTTGTTCTTTCTCGGCTGATAGGATTAGGCCCGGGAAAAACCGAGAATATTCTTGGCAGTATTTGTGCTTAATTAATGTAGATACTTATCGTACAACTTATCTCACTTAAAATTTATTAAAAATCCATCGGTGTAAATAGAAGCTATTCTGTCAGGAACTCAAAATTGCATTTGACTTAGTATAGAGATGTTTGCCCCCACAGGACCAGCCTACTGGCGAGTAAACGTATTCAACTATTTTTAGACCTTTGTCTGTTTGGAGGGTTGTAGGAGGCGGTAAGAAAAGAAGAAGTTTTTCCGAGCTTTCGGCTTTAATAAGCCATCTTCAGGGCTGCAACATATATTGACATGTAGGTAGGTATTGTTTCCTCAACTCGGTCTCTTTCGTTCAGAATAAAGGTTTTTCAACCAAAGGAGATAATGAACAATACAGAAAACTATTTTTAGTTAACATAAAATGTATACTCTTTGATTTATGACTAAATTGCTTTCTTTCTTCTCGATCTCTCTCTTGTTCTCCGCTAGTTAATGCTGCCAAATAATTTTTGTTGACGGCTAAATATCCGTTGTCATATTCAGCCTCATCATATTCCCTTGTGCCTTTGTCGCTTCTCTACGATATTTCCACACGAAGCTGCGGTTCGATACGTACACATCTCTAGCGATTATCAAATATCACTCGGTACCCTAAAAGGTTCAACACCCTTGCAGGCAGGAGAAGCAGTTAGAAGCGCCCTCACAATAAACTTCCAGATATAAACAGCTAATGAGACCGCTGTTTGGAGCGACGCCAGTGCCGTGTCCCTTTCCTTCAAATCCCCTCCAGTCCCCTCCAGTCGCCCCGCACAACCAAACAACGTTTTGAGGGGAACATGAGAGATGAAAAAATAAAATAAATAAATCTATTTTTAATTAATAATTCATGGCCCCGTCCGCCCACTTTGAGGGGCTCGTTGATAAACGTCGGGTCGGTGTAGTCCTCGCGATTAGGTACCGGCCCTCAAAACGCCCGAAACGGAGCTTGTACCACGAAAACGTCCACGTTTGAGGTGAAATCGGAGTTGGAAATTATCTTTATTTTCGTTTCGTTAATTTTCTGAATGGGAGCTCAAATGAACTTGAGCATCAATGGGTAAGAAAGGAATGTTCTTTGAGGGGCATTTGTTTATTCTGATTCTTCAAAAACAATCACGTTATTTTTTATTTTTATTTATTTTTATTTTTTCGTTCAGAAAAGTCGCCGATACGACAAGAACGAAGTGGTTCCTCGGTTAGAGTGGGCTTACGGAGACAAATTACTAACAGGGGTGACAGTGGAATGACCCTGGGGATTAGGGAGTGGATTAAGCGGCATAAACTCGGTTGTTTACTACGGACTTGTATAGTAAACGTGATCTGGCAAATGAATTCCGTTGAAACAAACGCTGTTATTGGAGTTTGGCGCTCAGAATAGACGATAGCGGGCGGGCGCCGTTGAGAGAATTTGGTGCAGCGGGAGGATGATGGCTTTACAGATCGTTGAGAGGTCCATTTGACTAATTTTTACACGAGAAACCTTGAAATCGACGAATTTATTGTTAACACGGATCATGTTTTAGCCTTCACCTAACTGGCTGAAATCGTCCTAATTCCGAGGTTATTCGGTCTATGAAGCTGTAATTTGGTAGGTATGTAGCCTCCTCAGGCCTTCAACTTGAGGCTGTCCTGGCCCTGATTGGCTCCTGAAGCGTATTTCTAAGTTATTCACATTATTTTTTATTTTATTTTTTTTGAATCATCTTTATTGTTACAACTGTTATTATACATCTAGTGACTTCATTCTGTTAGTTAATTTTAACGTATTGTGGTTCATAGATCACTAACTACTACCACTCATCACATCACTTTAGTGAGATGTAACTAGGTCCAGGGGTTTGGTCCTTTTCAGCCTTCGTACGTCGCCACTGTTGTCCAGAAGGTTCAGTACTTCAACATTTCTGTGCTTGTGGAGACGGTTTTCATGGTCCGTTGCTCGATTTTTAATAACTTCGTTCACCATCTTGACTTTAAGATCGCGATGGAGATCATTCGTTCGAACATACCAGGGGGCATTAACTATGCTCCTGAGAATTTTGTTTTGCGTTGTTTGGAGTTCACATTATGAAGCTGTTTTTGGTAGGTATTTAACCTCCTGAGGATGCAAAGGCCCCGGATCAGGTGAGTGCCTCCTAGAGGTAATTTCTATGCTATTCACACTATGAAGCTGTAATTTGGTATGTAGCCTCCTTGGGACTTCAACTTGACGCTGCCCAGGCCCCGGATCAGCCGAGTGGCTCCTAAAGCTTAGTTCTATGTTAAAAAAAAGGGAGATCACGATGTGACCAGGAGGGCCGAGTATTCCAAAATCAATCAATCCCATCTCAAACTCGATCTTAATATCTTTTTGAAAATGCACTAATGTTGTATTCGGTTTTTTATTATTTATTCTATTTTCAATTTTTGTGCACAACATAATAAGTAATCTATGACGTCTCAATCGTCGGCAATTTTTATTCCGCACATTTCCGAATGAAAACCTCGTACTTATTTTGTCGAGTGTGCGTCCAAATTTCCACGGGAAACGAATTTTTTCGCCCTATGAGGGTCCAAAATAATGACCTCCTTGTGGAATACCTCGTATCTTGGAGACCGACAAGATACGAGGTTATCAAAATAGAGCTTAAGTAACTGACGAGAAAAGTAACCGAAGAACTTGATGACGTTTGAATTCATCAACAGTTTGGCTGGCTCGTATCTCACGCTACTTTGGTTATGAAGACCTCTTAACAGTACAATTGCAGTACAGTCATCGGATGCCCGTTCTTGAATTTAGGAGACAGCGATTGAGCTTATTGGTGGAAGTGAGAATGTTTCCTCCAATCGCCAACACTTCAGTATCGTCTGCGAATGTGGCTGTTGTGTGTCCTTCGATTTCTTGTACATCGCAGGTGTGAATCAAGGACAGGAGAAATTATCCCCCCAAAAACAACTCCGTTGTAAAAACTGGCCCACCAAAAAACCTCAGCCGCAAAAAGGAATGATATCCATTTTGCCCGCCAGCCACATATATAGGATGCTCGGTGCTTCGCACCTCGCTGTTGAGTGTGCATATAGAAACCTGATCCTCCTACCCCTAACCTCCACCGTCAATGTTTTCCTGTCCCTGTCTCCAGCCCACAAACCCCCTCTCACCCTTAGTCACCCTCGGTTTCACCTAATATGTTTCCTCTGATACACCAGCAGGGAGCTTTACGCTTCTTTCAATACTGTTGGCGGGAGCTTTTTGCCAGATGAACAAGCCTGAATTGAAGCATTACTATATTATAAGTATTACTGGTGGTCACGAGTAATCTGTAGTGGTACACCTATAACCAGATTTATTTATTATAAAAAGGTTGAATTGTAAATATATCCGACACTGAATTTCGTTCAATTTCTGTTATCATTCGTATAATTTTCATAATATGAGATTTTAGATGTCGTTTAGATGAGACTCCACCGGAGGTCACGAAAGTTATGGAGCGGGAATGAACTCGACTCGACCCTAATGAACAATCAAACGGTTAATTAATTGAAGAATCCAAATTAATTATAAGAGACGGCGAAGAACGAACCGTCTCATTTTCCCCCGCTTTTCTCGTGAGACAACCTCAAAAATCGGCCACTCAGAAACGAAAAAAAACCTCGTCTGACTTCATCACTACTGTAGAGAGAGGAGAAAAAAAGTAAATAACTTTTCCTCCCTCATCGTTTATCTCTTTCGCCAAAAGAATATCAGAGCGAGCGGGCGGCGGTAGTGAGAGAGGGGTCCGACTTAATTAGAAATGCGCCCTTCGGTCGAAAAAAAATAAAATAAAAATAAAATAAAAATCGTCATCTTGAGAAGAATCAGAGCGGGCAAATTCTTCCTGATTTTTTTCTCTCGATTTTTTAATTGAAAAAAAGATGCGCCAAAAAACGAGATCTTGAGAAGATAGAAGAGACCACGGATTGGTGGTGAAGACTAAAGAAAGAGGGAGAGGGATGTTTAAAAAAAAACCTTCCGGATTGTTCATTAGCTACAATAATATTTACAAATCTTGACGAGATTAATTCGAGTAAATTAATTTCTTCCTGGTCTTATTTAGCTTTAAAACCTTCGAAAGGAATTATTTTTCTCCGGGCGGATCGCTCCTCTCACTCGCTCTCTCACTTTTCTCGAAGATAGAGAGAGTGAGCGAAAAAAAAGGTTGAGCGAGGAAGCCAAACTCATTACGGTTTGGTAACTCGATCTCCTTTGGGGGTCCTTTCATAAACAAATCACAGTTTTTATAAGGGTTTTTTCCTAATCCCAAAAAGTTTCCTTGTTGCTCGTTAAACAGTTTGGGTGTCGAGAAAAATTAATTGGTTGCGTCGACGATTGAGGAGACATTAATTGTGTAATTAACGGGACGATATGTAATTATAAAAATATCGCCTTCGTATCCTTCGCGTCAACCTGAAATGTCTCTCAAATTGTCATAAATAACCTTTAATTAACGGAAATCCGATGAATGGGCAAATATTAATTTTCAACAACGAAAAAAACCCTCTGTGAAGAATCGATTCGCGGGGAGGTGATTTAGTGCAAATTTTGCCGGTTTAAAATGCGGTTTATTATCGTATGTGCAACCCTTCTATTTAGATCACTATTCTATATACATACAATGTCCTTCACAACAACGTTGGAGAATGATTTACGTTTGGATTCTTCGAACGAAGATTCACCACAAGCTCGCCCACAACTTCGAAACCGCTTCTAGTTATAACGTTTATAATTGCGTGTTTAAATAATTAAATTTAAACGATTTTGATTTTGATTATGAGAAGTATTTAGGCAAATAACGACACAGAAATAAACATGGAAGGGACACAGTAGAAGAGAACGTGGCTAAATAGTCACTTCAACATTCTGAGTACTGAAGGACTGAAACTACTGGTGGACTGTTGGGAATATTGAAACGTATTCAAATTTCTTAACCAGTTATTTTCTTCAAGCCACCTGTTCCTGCCTCATGTTTCAATTGAAGGATCATTTTGAATACATTTTATTGCGTCAATATAACCGTAGATAGATCAATGGGAAGGGATTCAAAACAAATTTTGAAATGTTGAAAATTTCATTTCTCGAAAAATTTAAGTGAAACGGAATAGTTTTTAGTTCACATTTGAATGGACTTTAATTTATAGAATTTTTTATGACCATCCAGAGGCTTCTACGACCAGCCGTTTGTTCACAATAAGGGCTCGAAGTTGGGACAGATCAATAGTCGTCATCATGAGGGCTATTTCAAGGTTCTACTATACAGCTTATTCTATCATTGAATATACTTGTTGGATTATATTATTTTATGCATTCTTCAGTCATTACATAAAACAATGATTCATTCTTTGAAGAAAAAGGTTTAAAAAAATCATTACTCCGAGATTTTGTTGGATACTTTTATAACATATTCCCAGTCTTAGTGCAAAGTTTTCAAAAATTGTACATCTCAATTTGTTACATTATTAAATCTAAATTAAGTATAATTATTTCAAGGAGCCTTCCATAATCAATAAGACCAAATCCCTGGATTTGGTTATTTTTGTTACGAGTATATAATACAAAAATATGTAAAGTTTTGAATTTTTACGTGGATTGTTCGTTATTCTTCAAATTTGTAGGTCTGGGCTCGTTAAATTTGGCTCGTTATTCATTTTCGCTTCACCTAATTAAGTAGTGATTTATTGGATAGAACCAGTTAGGGGGCGTTGAGCTATACTGATTTCAAATTTTGGTTTATTATCTTCGATAATGAACCATTGGAATCGCCCAAAGAAAAAATAACCTCATAATAAATCTCATATCTTGAAAAATTCATATAGAACGGTATGTTTTTTATTTCATATTTAGATAGAGTTTGTTCCGTAGAATTTTTTAAGACCATCCGCAGCTTTGTACGACCAGCCGTTCGTTCACAATGACGGCTCAAAGATTGTGCCTCACAACACGATCGTGAATCAAACTGTTGAAATACAGGTCCATTTTCATACTAACAAGCTCTTTGGAACATCATATGGCTTAAGTGATGTCGAGTTTGTTGTTCTGAGGTGCGTTTCGTGCTACGGAAATGAAGGTAATTTCGAATGTTTGTTGGTAGGTACTTCTTTTATAGAAAAATTATTACCGACGTAGTATTAAAAACCCCAGAATTATATCGTATTAATTAATCATAATTAATAATAATTATTATTAATAATAAATACGAATTATTAATACCTAACAATAAAGTATAATAATTTTCAGTAGGTACTTGATAAAATTCTAAATAATTAGTGATAATTCATAATAATAATTAATCTAACATTTAGGATCTAGACATTTAGACCTAGTGATCTAGACAGAAGGGTGATCTGTACAAAGAAGATAATGAACCGTTGTGTCATTGAGAAGTCGTGGCAATAAAAATTTATTTTGAGGATAATATCCTCATATTATGAGGTGACAGGAGGTGATAGCGCATTTTTCGAGGTGCCTTCCGGCGTTATCGCAGCTGGAGAAGACTGGAGCTTGGAATGAGCCGGATTTGATAGAGAGGGTTAAAGACTCATTTTGTTTCGGAGTAAGATTGAATAGAGTTGTGTACCCCAGTGAGGTTATAATGCCTCTTCCTCAAAAAATTACTTTGTTGTTAATAATGCATTTTGACAATGAGTGACATTTCGTCAAAGTTGTGTAAATTGCATGTTTAAATATAATAATAATATTTGTTTCTTTGAGTTAACCACATCAGGTTCTCAACGTCTATAAAAAATTATACATTACACACTACTATTTGGGCCCAGACGTCGAAAGGCTTGATGGAGAGTCGAACCCAGGCCCGCGCAACCGAGTGGCTTGGTACCAACGCAATGACGTCTCAGCCACGGGATTCAAGATTCAAAAATATTTCATTGTCTTAAGATATTTAGGTATGAACAATGTCTTTTAGTCGTAAGGAGTATTTTATGTAGTTTCTTAGGGGGAAGTGTATTCTTAGTAAGAGAAAAGTGAACATGGGGGAAAAGTGAAGTGTATTCGCAGTAAGAGAAAAGTGAACATGGAGTCTCAAAACTATGGCTATTTACATATTTACAAATTACAAATTCTGAAGGCTATTTACATATTTACCGATTTTACAAATATACATAGGTGTGTACAGAGTTGACTTGGTATATCTAAAGATTCGATTTTGTTACGTTTTCATTGTGCTACACGGTGTTTTCCACGGTTGATTTTGGTCTTTTAAAGGTAGGTATTAAATGTCTCTTAGAGTAATTTGGAGGGCGTCCTGCAAGTGAATTGAGAACGAAATTATACTCCGACGTTTAAATTGGTGTTTCCCGTGCGCGTTATAAGTAGAGCTCAGTGTTCTCGTAATAAAAACGTATGATTGTGGTCTGGAAAGAAAACTGAGGCCTTAACCCTCTTTCCGATTTAATTACCTCTCGTAGAAATGCCTCTAATGTCCGAAGCTGGTGAAGGGAGAGACTCCGGGATAAGCCCCACTACCCCTTCAACCCGTCCCACCTCCTAAGAAATTCTGCCAATTCCTTCGGAAACCCGAAAGCATTAGTCATATCTTACCCCCCGGCCTTTTTCGCCCAGTGTTTGTTCATTAGTTCATACCATAGCTATGGTTCATTATATCTCTTAAAGGGACTGGCGGAGGGGAGCATACCATCTACCATCCGCCCCTCATCGCCCTGGCTCTTATATCTTCAGATTAATATCCCCCTGTTTGTCTTGGTGTGAGTGTTCCGAGGAGGTTTAGGAGACGGAACCTCTGCAGTGCGGGTTTTTCAAGGCATTCAGGGGGAAATAGGAATTCCCTATCTCTGAAAAATTGAACTGATTATTGAAGGTCACGTAGAAAAGCGCATTATTTTCTATATGAACCCCCTTATGTTTATATAGAATATATTGGTAAATGAAGTAATTGCATAAAAGGTGACCTCTTCAAGGGATTGTTCTGTTCAGTAATGGCCTCTCCAGTTTTCCATCCAAATTCGAAATCGACCCCATAATTTTGATTAATAAACCATTGGAGTTAAAGAAAAAAAAGAGAAAAAAAAAGAAAAAAAACAATGGTGCTTTTACGTCCCATGATAAAAAGAATTTTTTTTGAAAGATTTTATTGCTCCAAGTAATAACTTATTAACAATATTAATGATAAAAAGAATGACGATTTTTTTTTTTTTTAGAATTTTGAAATTCCGATTGCGGGTTCGGACGATGAAGATCCTTGAAACTTCCTATGTGGGAGTCGTCAAAAAATGGTTCTTAACAATAAGTGATTTTAGGCTGAATTTTATAGTAGGTAGAGACTCGAATAGACTTTGTACAAGCAAAGCTTTTTCTATGGGTAATATTTAGGCAATAGTCCACCCTTGCTTATGAATCAGCCCGCCCCACCCCCTAATGTAAATCCTGAATCAGCCCTTGCTTGTATATAAGAAGGGGTGCGAAATGACGTTTGAAATGTTCAAAACGCCACATCTCGGAAATTTTAAACGAAACTACATTTTTCTGTGCAAATTTGAATAAATTTCGATTCAGAGAATTTTTAATACCCTTCTGATCAAAATGAGGGGTCACAGGTGGAAAAGTCGTCAATATGAGCGTGAATCAAACGGTAGAACTCTGAAATTGAATAACTCAATTTTACCTCTCATTTGAATGATTTGTGTGACTTTGGGTGATCTAAATTCTTGAATTGGCCCTAATTGGGGCATTATAACTATTGAAGGGTGTTTTTCTTTTGAAACAGTTATGATGACTGTGGGGAACTATTATCACCCCGTCCAGGTTTTCCCAAGGCAGGTCAACTACCCCTTCACACTGTCATTTACTATATAACATAGACCAGCCATAACCAACTAAGAGATTCTGGTAGAAGCTCTTGGTACGACCTTACTGATATTCAAGCCTCTTAATTCAACCCAAAAACCTTTCCTCACAGTTAGCCTAGATTATCAAATTCAGCTCTCTTGAAAATTGGTCAGTTTTTGGTCTCCCTCTCCTCTCATACGAATTAAGTGAACGGTGTGTGCAGATACAATACTCATTTCGCATCCTCTCTCTTTACCTCTTCTCTACATAACAAGTTTTGCAGATATCCATATCTGGACCACTTGTTATATAGCACCTTTTCCTACGGTCTGGAGTGCGGAGGTGACCACCTTCGATAACACAGGTCATTCTTTACACCACTTTCTCTCTAACTTCTCCTATGTGTAACAAGGCTGATGTACACATCTGGTAACACTTGATACACATAACCCTTACGTCTAATCTGGAGTGCGGGGCCCAATACCCCCGGTAACACAGATTATCCTTCACGCTATCTCATAACCTTTCTCCAAACCTACTGAACCAAAATTCCAGCGAGTACCTTCCTCATCGGAAGGAAAAGTTTAAATAGTGAGGACAGAAAGTACTTTCTGCGTCACAGAAAGTACGTCCTCACAATGACTTCACGCATAACTTACCTACCACTGGTCAAACGTTTGCCGCCATTGGTACATGCACATAAAGTTACCACCTGGTCATAAACCCACGTTTCAACGTTTCAAGGCAACACGTACGTCAAATCCAATACGACAACGGGTGATATTAGCTAGATAAGTTTTCTAGTCAAAATAAAGGTCGATCGAACTATTGTAAGACTTGTTGGTGGTACCAAACCAGTAAGTCAAGACCATAATACGCCCTTGGATACAGTGCGTCCAGCGGTCTTTACTCCCACTCGAATAAAGCGACTGGTTCGTTATAATAGGAAATATCGTCTTTGTTACTTAATTGATCGAACCGACCACGTTCATGTTGAAACTCCGACTATTTTATACAATCGAATCGTGTATCAAGCCGTCGTTAAGTACCATATTATATGAACTCGTTCTTACTGTGAGGCGTTAATGTCCAATACGATGGTCTTTGTATTTAAAATATTGTACCTCAAACAAAACGTGATCACTCCACAGCTTCAGACTTATCTCCAACCCACCTCCTGCGAACAGAAAAAAAAGAAACATTTAGTGTTTGACGAAGCTTAATTTTCTACGATAAAAACCTAAGAACCACCCTTAAGATCTCAAGGGAAATACGTGTGATGCGGTGCAGATAAGGACTCGGGCGTTGCTCAAGACAATCTGCCCTTAGATAAGACCGTCCAAACAAAGTATCAGTTATGATACTGGGTAAAGGTTCCCGATAAGAAAAAAAGGTACAACTTTATCTACGTGCGATAGGTCCAGGAACAGAGAGTTGTTTCTCAAGGCTTGTTTGATCGATGTAAACATCCTGGAATCTCCTGTAGAAATAAACCAAAAAGACGAATTTTTCTACTCATAATATGGTAAGTTGTCCTCATAACTCGAAAAAAGGGCACTTGTACAAATATTGGAGCAAATGTGTGACCGTCTCAAGTTATTATTACAGATAAAAATTTCTATTTTTGAGAGAAGTGCATTAGGGAAGACCGAGTTTTTTTGGAGAATATTTATATAATGGCCCCCACAATAAGCCTACACCTTTAATTTTTATCTTTGAGACGAGATAACTAGTTCAAACTGATTCTTGGCGTGAACGGGAGGTTTTGTTCCTGGGTAAACATTCATTTCCAAGTCTTTCCATTTCCTATGGGATGTATAATAAGGGGTTCTTACAGAAAGGGGCGATGACATCGATCGATATAACATATTCGATCTGGTTACTCTTTTCTACTCGTTTATGAATCAATGTGCTACGCCACTCTGTACACCCATTTGTATTACACATCGCCCCAATCATTACATTTATGATATAACATTCAAATTCAATAAATTGCAATTTTTGTACCCTTAGTCACCCAAACTTTGACGGTAGAATTTACCAAAATTTGTTACAGTTATTAAATACCTAAGTTGCACCAATACTGTGTTTAATTTTGTTTGTTCTGAAATCGAAAATGCTGAATCTTTTTCATTCCAATTGCTCCACCTCTGTCGATACTGACGCATGTTAATTGCAGGAAATTCGAACCAATTTATTGGATTCAATAAATTTTTTCAATTTGATATTCAGTGGAAATTGTGAGTTACTTTAAAACTTTGCTCATATTGTCATGCTGCACGCTTGCTACTTTTATAATTGGAGTAGCCGTTTGAACTGTACAAAAATATATATCGTCACATTTGGCAAATTTTCAAATAATTGTGTGTAGTCTGTGGTCAGTGAAACGTACGGCTCTAAAGCGAGTTTGATCTGTGTTTTTAAGGCGTTTGATGATGAATTTCGTTGTTGTGGAAGTGCAATTTTCGGTGCTTTTTTGTGCGACTCCTGCTGATTTGAAAAGGGCAGATGTTCTTGTGCGGAAGGAAAATGGGAGGAATAAAGAGTTAAATGAAATTGATGTTACGTACGACTTGACTGATGGTAGTCAGAGCGTGTGTTGACCAGGATAGCACACCTTCGTAAGAGATTCTACACCTTTTTTGTAGATTTCAGATCTGCTTTTGATGGCGTGCAGCATGATCTACTCTTTCAGAGACTTAATGGTTAAGGAGTGAGTGAAAAGTTTATTGGGCTGCTGAGTGCACTATACGCTGGCGGTTGGGCTTCTGTATGGAACAGGAAAGACATCTCGAGTTCCTCTGCTGTAGAAAAGGGAGAAAGGCAGGGCTGCTTGCTTAGTCCGTTGCTCTTTGCTCTCTATATTGGCAGCTTGCAAAGTTCATTACCGTATGAAGTCGCAGTTGGGAAACTTATATTAAACCTCCTGATGTACTCTTATGCTGACGATGTGGTTATCATGGCAGAATCCTGGAAACGAGCGTTCTTCACCTTGAATCTCCATGTACAGTACCTCCTGAGACCAATGACAATGCCAGATCACCGATTTCCACGGGTGCTGGCCACTGAGATTGTTTAAAAGAACTTATTATTCTGGTGCAAAGAATTGAGGCACCTGAGTGACCGGAATAGTGTTACTCTTGGCCAAGCGTTTGAGAATCGCAACGAATAATGAGCACAATTGGAAAATTATGCGAGAGAGTCAGGTGCGCAAGTATGGAGGCGGCCAAAGCCAGGGCTCTAGCTTCCACTAGCCGTTTCTATAGGCTGTTAGACCATGATGCGCGATGTATCAATCTGACGATGGGTGTTCAAAAGGCGTCGATGTTTGTCTAGCACTGGATTTGCAGAGTTTGTGCTGACACGCTCAAGCTGAACTGCCGACCGCACACTATCAACGAAGAGCCAAATGTGATATGCTCCCTCTGCAATACAGGAGAGCCGGAGGATCTCTAACACTTTCTGGCGGTTTGTCCCGTTCGAGGGAGTTCCGAATCGATAACTTCGGGGTACCAATATTGTCTCGCGAGGTACGTTACGCTTGTCGAATGGCTCAGGATGGTTGGAGCTTGCTAGATTTTCTCAAACTGCCTGGTGTTTCAGAGCAGAATTTATAAGAGAACTTAATTGGGAAGATATGTAATTTGTGATTATAAAATAAGAATGCAAATTGTTGTAAATTAATTATGAATAAGTCAATAGCATGGTAAATTAGGTATATTTAAAATAAGTAAATAGATTAAGCGATACCTCGTCAGATGGGCATAGCCCATGGACTATTCATGTATCTATTAATATGTCATTTTTGTCGCTAATACTGTTTTAATAAATGCATGTTTTTATCTTTCTCTCTAGTCAGAGCGTGTTGTGCGGTTGTATGGTGGTTGATATTGATGCGGTAGCCACGATCAGTACATACAGTGGCACCTCGTAGAGTGCAACTGCCGTTTATGGTTCGATCCCGATCGCTCCGAAGAGGACGGCGGGAAATCAGATGTCCCTCGTCAGGACAAAGAGAGGAAAAGTGAATCCCAGAGGCAGTTTGCAATACGATCGGCGACCGCCGACCGTGTTAGAGGGTTTTAGGGCTCTGCAGACGGTTGGGCAGAAAGTGGGGTCCTGATAGCATCTTTACAACCTCCCGTGCACCTTCGAGAATCCCCTTCGGACTTCTGCTTTTGAAAGGAAGAGTGTGGGGAGGAGACCGCGAAACAATTTCTGCACCTTCGTCTCCCAGATGAGCTGTAAGACAAGAAAGCGGATAAACCTAATCCACCAGACAAACACGGACGTACCTCAAGTCAACCTCAGATTCACTCAATTTCGATTTTACACATCATTTAATGAACCTTCAAAATCGACCAAGAAAAACATTGCAGCAGCTGTAAAAGATATAAATTAAATAATAAAGATATAAAAGATAGTTATAATAAAAGATATAAATTAAATAATATTTTATCATGAAATACTGTTCTAGTAAGAATGAACGAACGATCAGTAACTTCAAGAAATCACTGGTTCACTAACTATGATCATACAAAATTGAATAATACGCCAAGAGCAAGACATTAGTCCTTATGAACGTATGGGTGGGAAATTACAGACAATATCGATTTCCATTTAATCTTCAATTGAAAACTCCCTAGTCTCGATGGCAGTTGTGGTAGAATTTTCGTCACAATGGAATTATACCGTCAACCATTAACTGTATAGAAAAAACGATTCTGCAGGAAATTAAATTATCTTTATTTTTGGTGTGAGTTCTTGCTTATTGACATTTTATGTCTTTACTCTGGCACATAACTCGAAAAACGTTACAGAAAAGCGTCACACGAAATCGTCACGAAAATTTCTGATGATTTTCGCTTACAACCGATTCGTTGCTACGGAACTTTATCTTCGCCAGTTATCATCGTACAAAAATCGTTCACCACTCGTTGGATAGCTCTCGATTTACCTAACCATATTACGTTAACCACTGCGGAGTGCGTGGCCGACAAGCTGCGGTATGAGCGTGATTGCTTACATAATTGTTTACACACAGGTGATCATTCTCAATAATTTATATTGTCTATACGAATGCAAGCTTCATAATTTATGATGAACCCTACAATTAAGTATAACAACTACGCTACTGGGGTAGGTGATGTAGCATTGTTCGAAGGTTCTTGAATCACTTCTTTAAAGACATAAAATGTCCCAATGTGTTGCAGACTCGTATGCAAGCATTTAATTCTCGTCTGTATCAACAACAGGATGGAGTTGACATTCTTTTGACATTTTCATGTCTTTGCTTTGGCACATAAACTGAAACGGGAAAAATTTGTTTCCTTGATTCACCCTTTCCCTCAGATCACGTTAGAACACAAGCGACAGGCGGGCCACTACGTCAGACGTACATATGACGCACGAGCGTATGACGTCAGACGGCTGGCAGGAGGCCAACTAGTACGTCACAGCCTATGACGTCAGACGGCTGGCCGGAGGTCAACTAGTACGTCAGAGCCTATGACGCACGAGCGTATGACGTCAGACGGCTGGCATGAGGTCAGCTAGTACGTCACAGCCTATGCCGTAAGAACTTATGACGTCAGAGGGCTGGCTGGCTAGGTGATCGGGTTTTAATAAGCCTCTGGAATTCCGCGCCTTCATTTTATATTTGAATGTTTCTGTGACCGGGGAAGGACATAAGTTGGGTCGCTTCCGGATCCGATCCATAGGGGTGGGGGTTTATAAAGGACGAAATATAAAAATTTTAAATGCACGAAAACAGCTTATCGGATCGAACTTTTTAACTGGTTTATGAATAACATGTGTCGGAGCTCACACGCGGATAACGGTTCCGTTCTCGAGAAACAATCCGCAACGCATTTCAATTTCGATTAGAACTGACTACAGCAAAACCCTTGATGAACCTAACGCTGCGTTTGTTCTTCCTCCTTCGAGCCGCCCAATAAAACTTGAAGGGAGTAAATCAGACGGCCCCGACAAGAAGAGATCCTGTGACTCGAGTTTTATGTCTAGTTAAGGCGAAAAGCTGTTACAAACTGAGCCGTTCCAAGTAACGTGCTGCCTCCATTCTTCGCCCTTCCACAATGCAAGGACAGTATCCAATGTTTTACCGACACTGAAGTAGGTAATTAAACAGGAAACATTCTGCGGTAGGTATGTGCGCGGCTACGGTTGTAGTCTATAAAACGCTGATGGGTGTAAAGTCCGATTACACAGGTTTATTATACATTTAAGTAATAAATCGACAAATTAAATGCCTTTGGTACACTGAGACCCTCCACAATTTGGATTACCTTTGAGAATTTTCTTTCTCACCTACGAGAAAGTCCTTTTGTACGAAGGTGGTCGTTCGATAAACATGATAAACAACATTCTTTGATTCCGTAACTAAAACCTTCAAAAGTACAGCAGAAACCAAACAAACCTTTCAAACT
Organism: Stenodema calcarata; assembly: GCA_963920205.1. NCBI lineage: Eukaryota > Metazoa > Arthropoda > Insecta > Hemiptera > Miridae > Stenodema > Stenodema calcarata. Next base: position 6,874,346 of record OY986060.1, on the reverse strand, counting down.
CAATCGGACGGTTAGACCTCATCATGTTAAGAATCCCATCAAACGACAGCAGGTTTATCTTCGATTTTTCAACTTCAGCGTCAGAAACTCACGACTCGAAAAATTCCGTTTAGTGAACCTTTACATTTTAATTATATTTTATATCACACAAAGGACTCGTGAAATATGTCTTTTTAAAATACCTGGAAACCCTTTGACAGGTAGACTGAAGAAGAAAATACAACGAAAATTGAAAATATTGATGAGTTGATAATACTACTCGTAACGCTATCTGAAATAAATAATGAAATGAAATGAAATTTTATTTGTATAAACCTTAAGGTTTTACAATGAGTTGACATTCGAATGCCCACTTTCACCAACTGCTTACTGCCACTTTGAAGTTAATGCCGAATTGAAAATGGCGGTTCAAGAGGCATAAGCCCGATTTTTCTTTCACCAACACATAACTAATGTATGCAGTTAATGAAACCGGTTAAAGACGCTTTAACTCGCCCTTTAGCTTAATAACCCGATCCTCGTTGAATTAACTGCTAAAGTACCTTTAACCTCACTCGGTCATAACGTTGATAAATTATTTTCGTGAGTAGAAATGGATCTTTTTCCATTTGATATAGCTCAAAACATTACTTTCGGCGACAGTTTCGGCCAAAATAGCCGTATCCACAGGAAACATTGACGCGTCGATAGCAGGTCACGGAAGAGCACCAAGTAGAGCATGGCTCATTCACCACTACTTTTCTAGATTGCACTACATGTTACTATTCACCTGAAATTCTCGTTATTTAACATTACATGTTTTTGTGTCCATTACACTGAATCGGTTCATCAGCGATTAACGGTTGTATCAAAGGAACATAATGAATATTGAAATAAATTCAAACATAAAGAAAGCCACAGGATTAGATCTAGTAACTGGGAAAATACTGTATGAATTACCCAAAAAAGGTCTCCGGAAGTTACTACTCCTTGTCAATGTTACATTCAGATACGTCCAAATGCAGTAGAAATTAGCTGAGATCATAATGATACGAAAACCAGGCAAGCCTACTGGTGACAACAAATCATATCGACCGATTTCCCTCTTGCCAGTTATATTCAAGCTATATGAAAAGTTACTCCACAAAAGACTGTAACATAATATTATTATTAATAGAAGAAAGAGACCTCATTTTCCACGTCAATTTGGATTTAGAGAACTACACTCCACAATAGACCAGATACACATACAAACATGGCTAAATGTCGATAAAGGCACCTGGGATTACTGAAAGAGATCTTCCTACCCAATTATCCTAATTCTGAAGTTAGACCTCCGAGATAGATGATTCAAACTAAAATACGATGATGGGAATTCTCAACTGAGGAAATTAAATGCAGGTGTTCCAAAAGGCAGTGTCCTTTGCCCCATAGTATATTTATTGTACATAAGAGACCTACCTCAACCTGTGGATGCATTTACAGCAACTTCTGCTGATGGCACTGAAATTCTCGCAGTTGGAAACTCCGCTGCAAAATACTCCAGTTAACTACAATCTGCTACATAAACGAATAAACCGAAATCCGTCCATACCTGTCTCTTGAGAAACATAATAATATTATTATGTTATTTGGCCCATCTCAATTACCCATTGAGTGAAATAAATGAAAACAGATACTTTTAATGGTCCCCATATGTATAACTCCAACATTATTTATTAAGTTTTTGAATTAATGAAAAGCCGGGTAGTGATGAGATAGGCCATAATCAATAACAAAACCAATTAAACTAGGTAGGCTGTTATAACAAAAACTGATAATTTGGACGTTTTATAGCAATGACAGGCGAATTTCAGGGTATCCACTTTTAGCTCAACCCCCTTTTTGGTTTATTATCTTCGATAATGAACCATTGGAATCGCCCAAAGAAAAAAAAATTTTAACCCCCCCTCAAAATTTGTTGGTTTACGTTTCAAGATACGTAGATTCAGAAAATCGAATAAAAAAAAATCCGTCCGTCCGCCGTACGCCGTCCGCCGTACGCCGTCCGCCGTACGCCGTCCGCCGTCCGTGGCACTTTGCCCAGTTAGCGTTGAGTTAAAATTACGAAATTTGGTTTCTGGGTTTGGACCAGCCCCACAATGATCCATGAAACTTTTCATAACCCTAGGTCAAGGGGAAGGGGTTCAAAACGAATTTTGAAATGTTGAAAATTCCATATCTCGAAAAATTTCCATCAAACGGTATGTTTTTTATTTCATATTTAGATAGAGTTTGTTCCGTAGAATTTTTTAAGACCATCCGCAGCTTTGTACGACCAGCCGTTCGTTCACAATGACGGCTCAAAGGTTGAGCCTGTCGACGCGATCTTGAATCAAACGGTTGAAATACAGGTCGATTAAATACAGGTCGACTCGATTTTCATACTAACTAGCTGTTTAGAACATCATATGGTTTTAGTGATGTCGAGTTTGTTGTTCTGAGGTACGTTTCGTGCTACGGAAATGAAGGTAATTTCGAAGGTTTGTTGGTAGGTAGGTACATACTTCTTTTATAGAAAAATTAAAAAGTATTAAAAACCCTAGAATTATATCGTATTAATTAAATACAAATTATTAACATTTAACAATAAATTATAATAATTTTTGCTAGGTATCTACTTGATAAACTTATTAATAATTAGTGATAATTCATAATAATAATTAATCTAACATTAAATGTTAATCTAAATTAATCTAAATTTTAGGATCTAGACATTTAGAACTAGTGATCTAGACAGAAGGGTGATCTGTAAATTCTTGACACAACGGTTCATTATCTTCTTTGCACAGATCACCCTTCTGTCTAGATCACCCTTCTGTCTAGAACATTTAGGATCTAGACATTTAGACCTAGTCTAGGTCTAAATGTCTAGATCCTAAATGTTAGATTAATTATTATTATCAACTATTTCTCATTGCAAACCTGTTCATTGTGTACCCAAGATCCTTCCCTAAAAGACCTGGCAGCGGGAAATATTATTCAACATGGTTTGAAAAGGGAAAAACAAGTTTTGTAAAAAATCCCAATGCTCTAGGTAGTAGTCGATACCAGTGACCAACATTTTCTTCAGTAGTCGACATGGTTTTGCACTAGTAGTCGACCTACATGTGTTAGAAGTCGACAGTATCACTTGAGTCAGTAGTCGACAGGTTTCGTCATTCCATCGTTTTCGAATTTTACGACATCTAAATAAAATACATTCAACTGTGAATCGGAACTTGAAAATAGATTAATAAGATGTAATAAAGTAGTTATCAGACTTTTTATTTGCAAACAGCTCATTATCAGTCTCAAATTGCAATAAGTACTTAAGTAAAAAGGTATGAAAACAATAGTCGAAAACTCATTGTCAGAAAATTGACATTACAGTTGGGCTTAGGTACCTATTTACATATTTTTTTGACATTTTCATGTCTTTGCTTTGGCACATGAACTGAAACGGGAAAAATTTGTTCCCTTGATTCACCCTTTCCCTCAGATCACGTCAGAACACAAGCGACCGGCGGGCCATTACGTCAGAGCCTATGACGCACGAGCGTATGACGTAAGACGGCTGGCAGGAGGCTAACTAGTACGTCAGAGCATATGACGCACGAGCGTATGACGTAAGACGGCTGGCAGGAGGCCAACAAGTACGTCAGAGCCTATGACGCACGAGCGTATGACGTAAGACGGCTGGCAGGAGGCTAACTAGTACGTCAGAGCATATGACGCACGAGCGTATGACGTAAGACGGCTGGCAAAAGGCCAACAAGTACGTCAGAGCCTATGACGCACGAGCGTATGACGTAAGACGGCTGGCAAGAGGCCTCTAGTGCGTCAGAGCCTATGACGCACGAGCGTATGACGTAAGACGGCTAGCAGGAGGCTAACCAGTGCGTCAGAGCCTATGACGCACGAGCGTATGACGTAAGACGGCTGGCAGGTGGCCAACAAGTACGTCAGAGCCTATGACGCACGAGCGTATGACGTAAGACGGCTGGCAGGAGGCTAACTAGTACGTCAGAGCATATGACGCACGAGCGTATGACGTAAGACGGCTGGCAAAAGGCCAACAAGTACGTCAGAGCCTATGACGCACGAGCGTATGACGTAAGACGGCTGGCAAGAGGCCTCTAGTGCGTCAGAGCCTATGACGCACGAGCGTATGACGTAAGACGGCTAGCAGGAGGCTAACCAGTGCGTCAGAGCCTATGACGCACGAGCGTATGACGTAAGACGGCTGGCAGGTGGCCAACAAGTACGTCAGAGCCTATGACGCACGAGCGTATGACGTAAGACGGCTGGCAGGAGACCAACTAGTGTGTCAGAAGCTATGACGCACGAGCGTCAAGGGGAAGGGGTTCAAAACGAATTTTGGTACGACATGGTATGACTATGGTATGGTATATTATTGTATGTATGATTTAGTATAGTACAGTACGGTATGATAGGAAAGAAATGGTATGAGTACGGTGAGAATATGGTATGGTGCCGATTTGCAACACAGTCTGGTATAGACAGAAGGGTGATCTGCACAAGGAAGATAATAAACCGTTGTGTCAAGAATTTGCAGAGTTTTTTAGATTGGCCATTATTGTTGTTAAACGACGGTAATACGTTTCTTGGCGTCCTTCCTTAAACAATAAACATACTTTACTTCTTCGTCTTGTAATTTTGTCAAATTCAACCAGTGTGTCATTGTACAATGGATGTTTGGAGGTTTGAACCAACTGTATGATTTCAAATCGTATGTTCCCTCGGATCGATTGGGCACTAGGTATTTCGGGACGTACAAACCACAATCTTTAGCTACATCAATCTAAAATAAAGCTCCTCCTAAAAACCCCCGGCCCCACAAGGAAAAACAGCTTTCCCTCCTATCAATTAAACCATTTTCTTCTCTCTCTCGCTCTCTCTGTATCTATCTCTCTCTCGCTCTCTCTTCCCAGACGGAGAGGGCATTTCTTTAATGCATGTGTTAAGTCCCGAGGCCATTAGTGCTCTTAGTTAAGTGTACGGGGGCCCTCGGTGTGTTAGTGTTAATGTTAAGGAGCTGCGGAAGGAGGAGTGGAGGGGGGGAAACACATTACATTGAGTTAATTACACGACGGTACTTTTAGTGTTGGGTCCGTCTGTTGTTCTCTTTTCCGCACAATAACGCGTGGCGGCGGCAGGAGCGAGAGTGGATGCTGGTGGGAAGGGTCTGTTAGTTGGACGAAGACGAGTGAAAATTAGAACTTGGATAACATTCTGGATGGAGCCCACCCTGTCCTACATGAAATATCCACAGTCATGCAGCATGGCTATAAGAGCGAATTATCGAAAACCTTTGAAAGTCAGATATTTACGAACTCTACCTAATATTAATGATCTTTTATCGATGCAGAAATTTCAGTATCTACAAAATTGGCAACTTGAAGCAAAAACCCCTGGTGTCGTCGAAGAGATATATCTCAAGTTGTATATATACTCAAGTAGACCGTTTACAACGATTTTGAACATCTACTCTTATTCTCCAATAGTGACATGTCGATACCGAAAGCCGAATCTCGAAAAAATCGAAACTTTGGAAAAGTTTCGGTTTCGAGAATCGATCGGCGATTTCGATAATCGAAACTCGAAACTGCATTATTGCTGTTCCCTAACGGAAATAACGTTTTGATCAGTAATACAAAGGACATAAGCCTACTGTCGTTTTCATCCGTCGTTCATATTCACTAGTGACGAAATTATGCAATTCATTTGAGGCGGTGGATTCCAAAACTGTCTAGATTCATTTTTAGCGACATCTAGTTAGCGGTGGATCCTTAAGCATTTCACGCGCTCCATCAACAACAATCTTTACAATCAAGCAAAACTGTATCCTTCCCACTGTTTTTGGCTCCTAAACTTTACGGTACCTATGTTGCAAAACTCTCCACTTTAATAGGTCAGTGTATTCCAAAACTGCCTATAGTTGAAGTGACCATCAAAACTTCCTACATTCAAAGGTAACCTGTGAAGGATGTAACCTTCTTCGCATGTTATATCGTGTCCACACTATTTGACACCCTCGATTGTTGTTTTTCTTCGTCACTCAGCCGAAATCAGTGTTCTATTTTATTTTCTTATTGTAAAGTGAGGATGGGATTGACACGGAAATTTCAAGGGGACAAGGAACAGAGGAAAAAAATCACGGCGAAAAGCTGAAAGGTATGTGTTAACCTTCATCCGCTCGCGTGGGCGGCAGATTGGCCGCCTTTTCGAATTTTCCCGCGTATGCTCGGTCAAAGTATCGTGATAGCCCCAACAGCGCCATGTATTCTCTAGATTCTATCCTCTGGATCGAGTGTATTCCACGGAGGCAGAAATCGCCAGAGTCCTGGCCCAGTTGGAGATGGAAAACCTCCTTTCAATAGAAAAAGTAGCGAACTGCAGAATATTATTTTAGTGCAGAAAACCTTCAAAGACTGAAAATGTGATTTTGATATAATATATAGATATATTATAATATAATATATCTATATATTATATAGAACGTAGATATCTATATAGAACGTAGATATTATCTACGTTCTTATTGTGATTGCCATTATCTGAATAATGAATTTATGATAAAAATGTGCTTGTAATGTTGTGCTGGAGTTCCCTGGTCAAAACTAATTTGAAACACGCAAGTTAAACGAAGAAAAGTAGGAAAAATTAGGAAAAATCAAGGGCGGTCTATTTGCCGCCCACGCGATCGGAAGTGTGACTTCAGGAGAGGCGAGTGGGCGAAGGTTAAATTACAGTTTTCTTTCATGATGTTGGAGACTGAATGATTGTTTCACTTTTCACTAGCTTCGGGAAATGGTTTACAAAGAAGAGCAATACTCCTAGTTCAGTGAAGGATTTATATTTATTGATGTTCTTCGTTTATTCAAATTCAAGGTACAAAGCCAAAGGTTTCGCCAACCAGCCAAGATGCAATCAAAGCACACTTACCACTGCTCCGAGCTCAGCCTGCAGGATGTCAGGCGGTTCCACCAACATTTTTGAAAATTTCAAAATTTCAATTATAATTACATATTTAAAAGTTTCGCGACTTGAGTTTCGAGATTCGATGATTCAAGTTTCGGTTATGAGATTCGAAATTCCTGGTTTTGCCCATCACTATTCTCCAGGATGGACTCCAGAACTCAAAAACTAGGTACCTTCTATCGTGTCATCATCATCGATGGTTTTCGTCCTTATTTCATTAAACCTTCAAATCGATCAGTTGAAGATTTTTCCAAATGAATTTTTCCAGAAATACCCCTTCCCTCACGCTCCAGAAAAATGACTTACTCAGTTACTCAGCTTTCCCTAATGGTTTTCACATGGTGTTCGTCTGCCCTGATCCTGATTTCAAATCAGATTCTAAAACCCAAGACCGTTTTACCGGGTTTTAGGTGGTTGAGTTATTCATAAGGTGGACTACATACCGATTATGAACACGCTTTTCGGTTGATTCAGAAACTTGTTTGGCATTTTTCGGTTAAAATCCTGCAAGGATTCGTTGCAAACTTTTCACAGAAGCTCGAGTTCCTTCTCGGAGCCCTTATTTCGAAGAGTAGAAAGTGATACTTTACTATAGTCGTAAGTATAGTAGTACATCGTCCTTCCTATGAATGAACGTAAGCAGCGCGTTCCAGGTGAGGCCATTAACCAAAAAATACGTATCGACCCCCACATATCTGTTCCACGGTTTATAAAAGTTTTTTAAAAGGAAAAACTCATTTTGTCGAACTGTCCATCGGTTCAATAAACTCCGTGAAGGTTGGGGAATCTGTTGTTTTGAATTGTGCGTTCTATGTAGATCGTCGTTTTCCCTCAAGCCTTCTCGTCTGAACGAAAAAAAGGAGGGTCCGACCTCTGAGTCAAATCTTTTTTTCCCCTTTTTTCGGCTCGTGGAGAATGAACGAAAAAAAAAAGAAACACGTAGGGGGAGAACTCTCCGAGACGTTTCTCTTTCAAGGAAATCGATAATGGGTGAAATTAACATGTTGGCCCGTTCCCGAACTGAACGAGAGCCGCCAATCGATAACGACGATATTTTCCAGGGGGGTGAATCGGCCTCAAAGTTACCTCGTTATCGTTTGTTGTCGTCTCCTTTTTCCAATCCAAGTTTTCGGTTTATGAAAAAAAAAAAAAAAAAAAAAAAAACTTGCTAACCAAGGGTAAATCAAATCAATTTTAATCTTACATTCATTTCCAACGTATTATGGCTTCCAGATGTAGTGAAGATAGTTACCAGCCCAGGACTCGAACATAGGAACCCTCGCAGGACACCAACGCCAGAGCCTCTCAGCTGTGAACGAGCCCATTCCCGATTCAAGCTTCAAGTTTCAGTCCAAACAGAAAACTTGCGAGAATTATAACAGTAATAATAATATTGGCTTTTTTAACTATTGGGGTAAACCAACTTTATTATAATCTTACACCAGATCTGGTTACGCTAGTTACAAGCCCAGGACTCGAACACAGGACCCCTTGCAGGACGCAACCGCCAGGAACCGCTCAGCAGTGGAAAGTGCTGATCCCGATTCGAGCATCAATTTTCAGTCAAAACAGACAACTCGCGGGAATTATAACAACACCAAAGACTGAGGCTAGTTGGCATAGATTATGGTTTTTTCAATTTTTTTCAACGATACTAAGAGAGATTCTGAGAGAACTGGTGGTCGCACAACACCATTAATAACTCATTAATTAAAACCGATGCTCGTGGGGGGGGGGGGGGGGGGGTTCAGCCCACATCCCGAAGGCTCCCAAGTATGCCAACTAGCCCAATCCCTGGGATGAATTGGCACACCCTCCGGGGCGTGTTGTCATAGGCTGGGGTAAGTTGGCATAATGCAATAACTCAAATGGAATAAACGAATTTAATATAATTTTAATTGTTTGTGAATCATTTTCATGGTATCTATGGCAGGAGTCTGGTCATAGAGACAGTCGTCAGACTGTCTCATTTTGGGAAATTTCTGGGTAATTCCCCCCCCCCCCCCAAACCCCCCTTAGATTGGCCCGATTCTGCCCATCCACGAACTTAGCCTTCGATTGCTATGACGGATTTTTTGTGCAAATTTGTATGCAAAAATTTATTCCTGAAGAACCTGTGCCCTGTGAAGAACAAGTAATTTTTTCAGAATTGAGTACCTAATAAATTCGACCGATGTTATCGGACGTGATACATCGATGGTAAAAACATCGAAATCGACGACTCGATATTTCGATGTTATCCATATCGATGTCCCATCCCTACTCAGAGCGGTATCCAGTGTTTATACATGGTATTAGGGAGTTCCAGGTTACCACGGTACTGGATGCGAAGCGAGGCCGCATTAAGCGACGCTCTTGCGGTTGTCGAGATACCCATGATCTTCGTTAAAATTCGTGAACGTTCGGCCGTCTTCGGATCAGGTGACACTACTGGAACGCCCACTTCGGATCAGTTGACACTACTGGAACGCCGTCTTCGGATCAGTTGACACTACTGGAACGCCCTCCACGGTATTGTGCTAACAGCCACCGTGGTAATCTGGAACTCTCTATTATCGATGGTCTGAATACGCGGCGTTGAGGCCCGCCGCATATTGAACCCAGCCCACGCACAGCCCACGCCCAACCCTCGCCTGGGGGATTCTGTTTAACGCAGTTTGGCAGCGACGTGGGCTGGGTTCAATATGCGGCGTCGCGGCCAAACTGCGTTTCACAGAATCCCCCACGCGTGGGCTGGGCGTGGGCTGTGCGTGGGCTGGATTCAATATGCGGCGGCTTTCACATGGATGCCAAAACTGCGTAGTTCTTAAACATGGGGGGGGGGGGGGGGGGGGGCTCGTGGAGTAAGCGTGCAGATGTGGGTGGTTGATTGTGGGAGGGTGGGAGCTTGTGGAGTAAGCGTGCAGATGTGGGTGGTTGATAGTTTGGGGGGGGGGGGGGAGCTCGTGGAGTAAGCGTGCAGATGTGGGTTGTTGATGAGACGATGGGATGACGGTGGGTTGTATAGAGGAGCGCATGCTCGCATCACATCAGGGATGGGCTGAAAGAGAAATTACCCTACCAAACAGTGGTACTGCACCGTTTGGCGAAGTAAGTTCACACTCAGTCTTCTTTGGCTTTACTTGTCTTCCTTCAAATGTTTCCTGCGTCGTTATCGACACAGCCTTGTGGTACGTGTTCTATTTTTTGTGGGCACTTCACACATGGTAACTGTAACTTTTCTTTCAGTATCTTGCTTCCTTTATGTGCTGGTTTGCTGCATGATTTTGTGCTGGGTAAAGATGGTGAGACAATTTGGAGTGACCAACCTTTTACCAGCTTCTTTTCAAGAAAGCAAAAAAGGAAATGGTGTGATGCTAGCATAAAAGTGATGTGCCTGCACTTTATTGTGTAACTATTGAAAAACTTTGCAATATATTTCGTGATTTTTAATATTTATTGAACTAATTTAGATAATTTAGAGACCCCATAAAATCTTTAAGTGGTTCAGAGAAAGTGTCTTCACTCATTTTCTTCTTTAAAACGTCCAAAAATTACACTCATGATACAATCATGGTACTGTGTCGTATACGACACGGCCTTGCTATTCATGTCCTGAAAGGAAGCCTTGCGGGAGGAGGGTTACGAATCCAACGTAATCTTGAAGATTTTTCTAAGAGCGCTACAACCAGGTTTCACCATAAAAGTCGTTAGAAGTATTTAAATAATTAAATTTGGAAAAAAAATAGTTTGAATTCCGGATGTTGTATGCAGATCAGTGTGATCTACACAGAAAGGTGATCTATACAAAGAAGATAATAAACCGTTGTTTCAACAATTCGCAGAGTTTTTTTTTATAATCTTACATCCATTTCCAGAGTCTTAGGGGGCTTCCAGATCTGGTAAAGGTAGTAACCAGCCCAGGACTCAATCACAAGACACCATAATATGGTGTGGTAATTCGGGTTTTTTTTCTACTACTATTTTACATGGATTTTATATGAATTTTACGCCATGAATACCTAAAAGATACAACAAGACCTCATTATCCCACAGCAACATTGTCCTGTGACGAAGTTTTGTTATATTATTATAATAATTAGCAATATTTTCGCACCTTTGACTGATTTGGTGTCTGAGATTCAATTTTCCATTCTCGTGAACTCTTCACAAACTCAGCATTCGAGACAAAAACCATAAGACAAGCAACACGTCCTGGAAGGACGGATTTTTTTCCCTCTTTTATTTTATTTTTTTTTTCTTCACCTCCTTTTTCTTTCTTCATCTTCCTCCCTCTTTCACGTAAAAAGTAATTCTTACTTTTCACGTCCGACCAGGTGCAACTTCGTGACAATGGGAGACGGCCTGGTAGAGGCACATGCGCTTTAAACCTTACAACAAACAGGGAGCTTCCAACACACGGCCCATCCGATTGTATCAGACACAAAAACTGCACTCACACATCCTTCGGTAGGATCCTCCGCTCGGAGATCCTGAGTCCTCCAGGTGTTCAAACTCAGGCTAAATCACCTCCTGAAAGATGGTTCATATCTCCATCTCTTTTGGAACGCGTCGTATCATTCGGTTTGTGTCATTAACTATGTTAACATTCTCCCGATGATGTGGACAACACATTAAAACAGATGGTGTTGTTCGAGATGCTCGTGGATCAGTAGGTAGTTCTACTAAGAACAAATTCTAGAGTATTGAAAAATGAAATATATTGAAATCAATAGTGCAAAAATGAAATTAAATAGTTTTTTTTTTTTAAATCCTACAGCGACTGATGGCCATTAGGAGAAAATACTTAAGTCGATCTGACCGGGAATTGATCAGTAGAAGCTGGCGTCGGAGTCGGCGATGCAGTCCACGTCACCAGGTGGAACGATGATGGCGAATCGCCCTTGAGAACAGCGAGTCCCTTCGGCTCGAACACGACGAAAGGTTTCTGCTCCTGAATTTGACGTCTTGTGCCCAGAAATGCGTCTGAGAAGTATCAGAAACAGGCCGTCACGATGCAGAAGCTGCCATCGATGAATCCGGGTGCGATACAACGAATTGGTAGCTTTGGAGCGACAAGGAAGATGGTATTCCTAGGGTTTTCAACTGCCTCTTGATGTCCGACCTATAACATATTTCGTCGTGATACTGGGGGTTTAAATTGTAAAAGGCCGATTCTAGAGCCTGGACGTTGATTCTTACCTTGAAGGATGTGGAATCTCGCTGAGTTGAGTAATTCGGGATTCTGATGACCCTGATGTGATCGCAAATTGAAACTGTTTGGTTGTTTGGCCCCGAAATGTCCCGCAACGCCGATCAAGCACCGCACATTGTCACTTCGGTTATAAACAATACAAATCACTTAATAGGTATAAAATAATATTGGGTCTCCTGAACAGGTGTTTGTACTCCTCAAGGTTGTTAAGAAGATTGCCAAACGCAGATATTGTTTGAAAATTATTCATTTCATCGGTGGGTTTTTAGTTGTCTGTTTCCACAAGCGGTTACTTCCATTCTGAGAAATCGATTAATAAATAAAAAAAATTAGCTACAAGATGAAGGATTTTTCAACGTGAAGATGTAAATGAATGCAAAATGAAGGCGCGGAATTCCAGAGACTTATTAAAACTCGATCACCTAGCCAGCCAGCCCTCTGACGTCATAGGCTATTACGGCATAGGCTCTGACGTACTAGTTGGCCTCCTGCCAGCCGTCTGTCGTCATACGCTCGTGCGTCATAGGCTCTGACGTACTATGTGGCCTCCGGCCAGCCGTCTGACGTCATAGGATCTTACGGCATAGGCTCTGACGTACTAGTTGACCTTCTGCCAGCCGTCTGACGTCATACGCTCGTGCGTCATAGGTGCGTCTGACGTAGTGGCCCGCCTGTCGCTTGTGTTCTGACGTGATCTGAGGGAAATGGTGAATCAAGGAAACAAATTTTTCCCGTTTCAGTTTATGTGCCAAAGCAAAGACATGAAAATGTCAAAAGAATGCCAACTCCATCCTGTTGTTGATACAGTCGAGAATTAAATGCTTGCATACGAGTCTGCAACACATTGGGACATTTTATGTCTTTAAAGAAGTGATTCAAGAACCTTCGAACAATTCTACATCACCTACCCCAGTAGCGTAGTTGTTATACTTAATTGTAGGGTTCATCATAAATTATGAAGCTTGCATTCGTATAGACAATATAAATGATTGAGAATGATCACCTGTGTGTAAACAATTATTTAAACAATCACGCTCATACCGCAGCTTGTCGGCCACGCACTCCGCAGTGGTTAACGTAATATGGTTAGGTAAATCGAGAGCTATCCAACGAGTGCTGAACGAGTTTTGTACGATGATAACTGGCGAAGAAAAAGTTCCGTAGCACCGAATCGGTTGTAAGCGAAAATCATCAGAAATTTTCGTGAGGATTTCGTGTAACGCTTTTGTGTAACGTTTTTCGAGTTATGTGCCAGAGTAAAGACATAAAATGTCAAAAATGTAAAAAAATCCAAAAACTAATTTTGATGATGCATAAGAGGTGGAGCATAATTTTTTTTTTAACTACAATAAAATCTATTTTATACTACAATAAAATCTAAAAGGACATGTCTGAGGAAATTCAACAAATTGTTGAAACCGCAGTTGGTTTTGAAGGCTTTTGATTCTAGAACATTCAAGGGGAAGGTATACATTTACTGTACATCTTGTTTACATCTATTTACTGTACATACTGTACTCAACCTAACTCTTGTTCGTTCTGTATAGCAGTATGGATTCGGCAGCTCACAAGTTCAAACACAGCAAAATCGTGTGCATCGGATGATCACCAATCAAGGTAAGCAAGGTTTGTAAGGAATGATGCGATCCACCGTGACTTGGAAGTGCCTGTAGTGGAAGATATCATCAAATCATCAATGAGACGCATGCATGATACCATCGCATCACACCACTCATCAGCTTTCCATGAATTACGCTCATCATGGGATTTCGAAAGAAAAAGCACCGCAGACCTAACGGAAATCGTCCAGTCATTTATTCGTGCCATACCTACTATAATATTATCAATTATCATTCCATCAACTATATATATCAATACATTAAAACGTTTGTCAATATTTGCTGTGTATTTATTGAAGGATACCAAGCCTCCATCAAGGATACACAGGAACTACCCGAAATCCCGTTGAATTTCTTAATTTTGGAATTGAGAATAAGCGAAATTATCAACAAGTTGGCGTCAGTGTAATAAACGTAGTTAATTCGAAGTTGAGTTCGAAACTGAATACCAAGGATAACGATCTTGTTGGAATCCCACTATTTGAATATACGCATTCATTATAAGAACGAGATAATTAAACCTCATCGAAGTCGAATTTCGTCGTATAACTCTCTTGAGACGATAACAAGAATTCATACAACTCACATGACTGTGATTGGCCGTTCGAAGGACCGTCTTCGTCCTGTAGAAGGATAAAAAATGGATCCAATCCGCTCAACGGCTAAAATTAAGGATGACGATTTTGTGTAAACCGATCTTGAATCCTCGCCAGATGGATTTCTTCAGAACGAATGAACGAGAAGCCGAGAAGAAAAAAAGAACTTGTTTTATAAATGTCCTGTATGGGAACCGGTTCAGGGACAAGTATGAGTGAGGATGCAGGAGAGGGAGTCGCTAAAGTGTTAATGAAAGATAATAAAGGCCAAGGGGACACTTTTAGCCTGGACGCGGAATTCACTTTTGAAAGGTATCTAAAATCCAAATGAGAGAACAGAGAGAGAAAATATAAAAAACACACAAAAACCTTATACAGAGAAAAAGAGCTTGATAGCCCGGAGGTTTTCGGTGACAATACCGTTTCTCGGGATTTTAAGCTTTTTCTGGTTTCGAATGTTACAGAGATAAGGTTTTTGGCGTTAGGCAATTCTCTTCGAGAAGGAGGCCAATGTTTCGGAGTATTTAGTTCTGGTGGGTTTGGTTCTTATTTAAAATTCGTCTTTTTGGCGCACAGCTGTTACCCGTTCTACGCCCTAATCGGTTGTTATTATTGTTAGTTATCGTTTCGAATTTTCAGTTCTTCGCTTTTCCACGATGAGTGTTCAAATATCGTTCCTTAAGATCCCACAAGGTCTAAATCAGTTTTTTGGCAAAATGAGTTGGGAACGGATACTTATGCGAAATCTCTCGGTCCGTTTTTCTACCTCATTAGTTTGCCCTTTATTGTCATGCAGGAAAATCCTTCTTCAACGTAGAAAAGCCCCGATAACCATAGAAATTACTACAGTACGTTGAAAAATCCGTTTTTTGTCTTTTTTGTCCTGAAAAGTTGGGAAAACTGAGACCTTGTGGGATCTTAAGGGACGATATGCTGTTTGGACGTATTCAAAAATGGTATCCTTAGGGGACAAAAAACAATTACCGAGTTACAGATCGACGAAATTCATGAGTGTTTTCGCTAGTTCAACCCAAAAACGACAGTCACGATTCAAGACTTGACATTTTCGAAGAGTCTACTCGCAGGCCTTCAGAATTCAGTGCCATTGGGGATCTGCACATGCAAAATATTTGTAAGGCTTTAATTTGTAACTTTCTTTAATGTTAAGTGCTATAATTGAATGGTTTTATAAAATTAACTTTAGCAAACACCGCCATCTTCATCTTGAAGACCAAGTACGAAATCACTCCAATCAAGATGAACAACCAACCAATACGCTTAGCAGACCATGTACGATACCTCGGAATCCATCTTCAGCAGCGCCTTACGAGTACATACTTACACATTTTCAAACTTGTAAAAAGGTTACGTACCAGGATCAACCTACTCAACTGACTGGGTGATTGTAAAAAGGTTAAGATTCCAAAAATTGAAAAAACGAGGTAAAGACATTGTTTAGATATTGTCAAGCTCGATGCATGAGCGAAAGAAGGGTAGTCATCCAATTGCTGTCAAACGTTGAGGAGCATTTGGATGACTACCCTTCTTTCGCTCATGCATTGAGCTTGACAATATTTAAACAATGGCGTCTTTACCACGTGTTTTCAGTTTTTGGAAACTTAAGCTTTTTACAGTCACCCATTCAATGTATACCCACTGTAAAGGAAAACCAGAATATTTTTAAAAATCGTTCATATCCACTGAAATATGAGTAGGTACACTGTTACACCGGTTTCGGTGATTAAGCCATCGTCAGTAACAAAACAATACAGTTGAAATCTAATAGGTATATCTTTCCGATTGTTTTCCGTTCGCAAATTAGAGTCATAAATATCTGTGTACATGTTGTACTCGAAACGGCCACTGGCCGAAATAGTGTTCGTTTTCAAGAGTGTGCATTCCCATTTGCTCTAAACCCGAGTCAAAAATGGATTGGTACTGTTTAGGGCTTTGAGCGTTTAGAGCGCCCACTGACCTACCAATATGCTCAAAATGACCACCACTCGACTGATTTTGTACTGATCCTATACAACGCACCAATTTTAAATTTCAGTTCAAACACTGAGCAGTTAAGGTTATTAAAGGGTGTCATATTAGGAATAGTTTGTGACGCCAGAGGCTGAAATATGCAGTCTACTCTCTCCGTGTAATGGCAGCTAGTTTCCTTACTCTCTAAATTGTTATCCGAACGGGTTCAATGAATTCTGTTGATTTTGAACCATCACCAATTACATCGTGATGACATTTAGCGTCCACATGATAGAACATCCTGATGAGAATGAATGTGGTAGTAATATATATTTACCGGTTGGGATTTTAAGTATTTTGTTTCGTTTAGTTGGCGTTTTAAATTTTCAAAGAACGACTCCGGGTAACCTCCGTTTACAGAGTATTCTTGATTTAAACAGTTCGGGGATTGAGTATCTTTAGTTTGCTCAATGTTGCCGTTTTTCGGGGAATGAGTCGAATTATGCAGTCCTAGAGATGATCAATGTTTTCGGGAGGTGGCTGTTTTCGCCTGCTGGGTAAAACATCTATACGACTATTTTATCGCGATAAACATGCAATACGATCCAAATAGAGGCGCTAGTGCCGCTAAAACGGGAGGAAATGAAATGAGCGCTCCTCGATATAACGAAGAATGGCGGAAGGGAGAGAAGAAGAAAAGGGAAAGACGTCGGAAAGTGAAAGAAAAAGGAAACCGTGGAAGGGAAAGAGTGGAATAATTGGAGCTCCCCTCTACTTTATTCTGCGTAGGGAATGGGGATGTGATGCATAAAAAAACCGAAGAAATATACAAGCCCTGTCTCACTCCCTCTCCACACACGGCGTTTTCCCCGTCCCGCTCGCACACAACGCACACAACTACCTACTATTTCGAGCTCACTCAGTATTTTCTCCCGTTATTTGGCGCAGTGTGGCCGTATTTGTGTGCACGGACGACGGACACAGGCGCATTTACGCCCTTCTGAAATGACGTCACGGGCGCGCAATCCCCTGAAATCAGATACACGGGCAACTCCTCCTTTTCCCCTCCCAACAAATAAAAACTTATTATTTTCTTCAGATTAAAAGAGGGTCGTGTGACGTTTCACGGTGAACTGCACTTTTTTTCCATTGAATAATTTGGCAAATATCAAATTTACAGCGCACTGTGGGAATCTATTTCACCACACAACGCCTCCAAAATACGACGCGGTACGTACTGAATACGCCTTGTTTTCTATTCATATTTCAGACGAAAAAATGTGAGGCGATGAAGCGGATATTGTGGTTTCTGAGTACCTCCGAAATCGTCCCCTTTTTTCCATTTCGGGAGGGAAATTTCGTCACAGTGTGTTGATACTCTCCACATATTCACTAACGCAGCATGAATACGGCACGGATACGACGTCCAACACGAGGCCGATATAATACAGACAGAGTGTACTGAGAGCAGTTTTTAGCTTTGAAACCTCCCACAATCTCGTGAAGATCGTTCAAATATGGTTCAAAGGTCCAACCTTCCACCTTAATCAAACAATATTGCTCTTAATTCATTTGGCTCGCAATTGATGGTACAAAATACATGTATTGAAACTCATATGTATTAGAAACTCAAAATCACACAAAACTTGAATACCGACCTCAGATTCAGAATCAGCAAAAACATTGAGAAATATGGGTTGATTATGCTTGCAAAACCTTTGTAACCATCTGGAAATGGGACATCATATCAGATCAGCTGGGCAATACCTAGTTCTTGGCGCACCATCACAAAATAATTTTCTTTTTTTACGTGAATTTTGAGGCATTTTACAGTGTTTATTGGAAGCTGCGACAAATTTTTAGCCCGTGGATCCGGTCCGGTTAACCGATTCGGTTGTTGAACAATGAGACAGGACGAGGGTGAAAGCTGCATCAATTCCACCCTCCTGTACGGTCTTTGAGCTCATTATCGGCTCCCTCCTCATTTTCGGGGTTTCCTCGTCCCCCAACCTACCGGGCTGCCCCGCAATATTCCCTTTTTGGGTGCAAATAACAATTAAATCAGAGGCTTTCCATTATTCGCCTTTTCAGATATCCATTATGGCTTTGGGACTAATAACGGCCGTTGCGGTTCCCTCGCAGCCTCGACCTCATCTGCTGCCATTAGTGCGGGATTGGGAAGTCAATCTGTGTATACACCAGAGGACACAGAACAGTATTTGGACCGTTATTTGTCTGAATATTGTATCTTCAGTACCATGGTATCTTCAACAAAGTGCGACTGAAGATTCTTCCCAAAGATTTTAATTCCCTATTCGTTTTTGAGCCGTTTTGGCTAAAGTTCTGTAACATAGGAACATGATAGCCACTCAGCTGATCCGAGGCCTGGGCAGCGTCAAATTGAAGTCCTAAAAAGGCTATAATATAGTATATTATACCAAATTACAGCTTCATAGTGTGAATATTGTCGAAACTGATACTGGGCTTAATCTGCTTGATTTGTCAGTCCTATGGATGCTACATACAAAATTTCAAGTCTCTACCACCACAGGGATTGACGTCAGGTGAGAGGATGGCGCCAACGTAACAGTAGGAACGAATCCATGTTGAGCAATATCAGATCACTAGCCATCGACACGCTGACTGAACGCTACTGGATGAAGAAAGAAACGTCACTCCTTTGCAGGAGTTTTCTTATGTGGGCTAATGAAAAACCTTGGATTTCAAAACAAAACAAACCACTACGTTACTGCATGCCGTACTCACCAAACCTCCACAATTAAGTAGGTTTTTACTGATAGACTCAAGTATCTATCCCTTTACCTTCCTACAAATTTTTTGTAACGATTTTAGATACTAAATAATATTAGTATAATATATAATACTATATGGTAGCATACCTATTAGGTAATCTCAAAAACAACGTCGATAGACTATCGATACTATCGATAGTTGGTGTTCGATAGTGTCGAGACTATCGATAGTCTTAACTATCGACTATCTAACACCCCTACTCTGCGCAAATGCCATTTTTTACTCAAAAAGGACGAAAAATCTCGAAAAACGCTGCAAATTATTTCCCAACTTTTTTGTTCTGTACTTGGACTTTCTGTTTAGCTCACTGTTCTATATACAATATCCTTGTGAGTTCAATAACTGTTCGAAATTAACAGTGTAATGAGTTGAATTACGTGTTTACACCAGTTACATGTAACCGGGCTCATCCTTATGAAACGACCGATCAATTTCTGTATTATAATTTTTTTTTCTCTCGTCTCTTATACCTCCTCGAAAACCCGAATCGGACGAAAAGGTCCTCCGGTGACACCTACATCCATCAATCCCTTGATAAACGATTCCCATTCAAGAAACTCGGTTCCTCTACCGCCCTCAACCTGCACCCGAAAACCAGAAGGTGGACCCCGCAACGGGGACAAGAAATAGAAAGGACGAAGACCTTACAAGAAAACGAAGGAGAAGAGAAAAAAAGAAAGAATTAATAATAATGAAAAGAAGAAGAAGAAAAAACCTCAACGTGATTATCACCATACGAGACTCCTCCGCCGCGTCCGTTCGAAGTTGGGACCTTTTTCTGATCTCCGATAGTAGCACCTCGGAATTTATGTTTCGGGACGTTCGGGAGACAATAAAAACTCACAGAGGGGACCCCAGTTGGGCATAAATTATTTTAATATTCCACTAATTCTTGGGAGCCGTTCCTTGTCCTCCCTCAAGATTTTTTCGTTCTTCATTTTTTACTCTTTTTTGTCGTATAATGAGTACCACCCGATGTTGAATGTGAGGTTTCTGTAGGTTACACTACACGTATCGGCGTGATCGTCCAACAGTGACCCGTTTTGGCGAACTGTTCTAAAAATCGGGTTCAAGACCAGTTTTGCTCTTTTGAGGCGAAGCTTATACGGTTATTTCTTGATGAACGCCAACAACCTCAACGGATCTCACACAATACTGTTTTGACATTGAATGTTGGTCATGTCGCTGAGTCTTTTCTTCCCAACTGAACAGACCTGTGTTGATCGAAATGGAGTCTTTTCGCCTTCTTCTGGTCGAATATTAGTTTTGTTAAAATCAAATTTTGTCTAAGATCCATTTCAGATCTAAGGTTCATCATTTTAAGGTCTTTTTTTTAATAAAGCTGTTTTGATTGAAATATACTTTTTCAATTTTTTTGAGTCAAATATTTGTCTAGTACAAAACATTTGTTTCGTTCGAAATGTACTTCTTTCTACTTCTTTAAATGTTGGTCTTTTTGGAGAGCCAATTAATGTATTTTGAAGAGTCCTCTTTGAACCAAAACTCGATGTAATGACCTTTTGTAGCGAATTTTTGTAGGAAAGGACCCTATTGTTCACGGTCCAAAATTGTTAAAACTCGAATTTTCCAAAGATTTTCATGCAGAAATCCGTTCCAGACCATCCTGAATAAACATGTATAACTACTCTTTATAAACATTTACCTGTATGTGTTATTATGTATGCATATTAATTGAGATAAAAAGCTTAATTTGCACAAACCACCGTCCGGGCAATCGAAAGGCTAAATTCGTAGATTTGGATGATGCCAGAATGATAACCTCTTATCTCCGTACTACCTAAATTCCCTGGAGAGGGAAAAAAACTGCGCTGTTGCTTCATTGCAGTTGCCAGGGTTTTCGTAGGACTATTCATATTTTATGACGGTGACTTCTTGGAGATAATAATGACAATTTTTTGACACTAGGGTTTGATAATCAAGTTGGAGAAGCCAAATATGGAAAAATGCAAAATTCTGAGAAATAGGAGTTGGGAGGTTTTCATTTTGAGGTCCAAGCGGGGATGGGAGGTTCTCATTATAAGGCGACGATAAAACCAGATATTTCTTCGAAAATTCGATCTTATAGCCATGCTGCATGACTCGATTTTTTAGTAGCACTACATTTTCAAAATTTGAAGGTAAGTTTGTAACTTTGACCTAGTAACGCGATGTAAGGCTAATTTGTCTAATGTGCGGCATATTTGGACATCGGCATATTTACTTCAATATTTTTCCCAGTCATGAAAGGCTGGTGGAATTTACCTAACTATAACTTCAAATATCTTGATTTTAAGCCCCAATAGATGGGCCTAAACATAGATTCGGATGAAATTTGTGTTATATCTGGTAGTGGCTAATATGCAACAGAACACGAGCCAGATGGTCAAAATAAAAGTCCCATTTGAATCGAATTGAGTGGCTCATTTAGTATGGAATCAACCAATAACGATTCGAAAACGTCGAAAAATGGTTATAATCGATTCTGATTAAGGAAGAAAATTGAGTTGTATTGACTCATCGGAGTTTCCGGAATTCGACTCGAAAACATGTCACTGTGTACTTAATCTTAAAAATTGAAGTCCTCCAAAACCAAGATAAAGACCTCATGCGCGAAAATTACATTCTCCTGATTTTATAGAAACGCTTGCATACGAGTCTGCAACACATTGGGACATTTTATGTCTTTAGTGCGCTTCAGTTCAACGTCTCTCTAAACACAGTTCACTTCCTATAAACACGCTTTCAAAATTGTTTGTTTTCTGTATTGTTTATTTTCTGTTTTGTTCTTCTTTTCTTACCACCTCCTACAACCCTCCAAACAGACAAAATTGTTTATTACATTTAGGTACAACCGAAGTTGTGGTACGATAGTGTTGGCATCCCCGTTTAGAGGCGGTTATGACCATAGCTCTGCTATTCGTACAATCACAGTGTTATGGTGAATATGAAAGAGCTTTCGAGTGGTGAACGATATTTGTACGATTAAAAATGGCGAAGATAAAATTCCGTAAATAGTTTGGTTGTAAGCGAAAATCTTCATAATATCAACTGTAACGCTTTTCGAGTCCATGTGCCAAAGGAAAGACACAAAATGTCAACAAATTTCGAATCATTGAATAATTCGATTCCGAACAGTGGGGCAAGTGCGGAAAATGTTTGTCTGTTCAGAATCGAGTCCCAGCGAGCCGATTGGATGTCATTGGCTCGTGGCAAACCTCCGAATCTGCCTCTTCGTCGTCTCGTCGTGTTCCCACGAACGGATCGCGCGATTTGTCGTCATATCGCTAACTACGGGATGACACGATGGGAATGAGTTCCTACAGTTGGAACAGGGCGCACCTCGCGGAAGTGATGAGGAAGGGAGCGGTTGACCGTCACAATGGGCAGACAGTCAACAATCGCCTCGGCTACACCCATCAGCTTACAAACACCGTTGGTGAGGCGGTAGTGGGAGCCCGTTGGAGGGTAAAAAATAGAGAGAAAAAAAGGGAAGATCCATTTTGAATTAAGGCGACTAACAAATGAGCGAATTAGAGGTTGATCCTCGAGCTCACACGGTGCCAAGCCCAACCGGAACAATCCCGCGTCGGCCAAACAATCCTTTAATTGTGAGGATGCTCTTCTCAGGTGACTACACATTGAGGTCATACAAGTAAGTGACGTTACGCTATCTCACATACCACACCACTGCCATTCACATGCATGAATAACGTCATCGCATTTGGCGATACACCGTCAACTAAAAGTCAAATTACACGTTCATACGAGGGAAGTCCAGAAATTAAGGTTACAACATGTGTCAAAAAATGAAAAATTAATATATTTAAATGAAATTTACAAGATACGTGTCAAAACATGTCATTATTTATCTACATAATCGCCATTGAGGTCAATACATTTTTGAAACCTAGGGACCAGTTTTTGTATACCCTAGTCGTATACCTTTCCCTCCACCTCCCGAAGACACTCTTCGACACCGTTCTGGACCTCCTCGTCATTTGAAAACCGTCGTCCACTCAAAAACTTATTAATTAATTTATTGAATATATGATAATCCGAGTCACAATATCCCACCCAAATGAAACAAGTAGGTCCTAAGCGAGACCTAGAGGTCCTAAGAGGTCTAGCGTTGTCATGAAGGAGTGACACACCACGAGTCAGCACAACTTTCCTTTTGTTCTTGATTTTTTTTTAATCAACTTCTTGAGTGTCTTACAGTAAGCAGCTGCATTTAAGGAGGTTCCTTTGGACATAAAATCGACCAATAATACACAGCCCTTGTAACCTTAATTTATGGACGTCTCTCGTAGCGTTCAAGTCAGTTGTCGCTCCCTAAACGTCGTTTTCGTTCCTAAACAAGGGCTCTTTTACTCTCATTTAGAAAAAACATTAAGCGAATTCTTACGCTAACATTCAATAAGAACAGACCGGGCGAGCCTAGCCGAACGCCCGATCCCAACAATGCTCACGAGCAGACATTAAGATTCAGTTTTCTTAAGTTAGTGATGGTTTGCTGATCGTTTTGTTCGAGCGCCCTGGGGATAGACGGTTCTGTGGTATCACAGACCATAAATCCCTCTGGGTGGTCATATTGCCTAACCCCTCGAGAACAGGGGACCTCATCAGCCACACATTACATGGTAGCAGAGCGAGGATTTGAGGAGCCATCCCAGAACGGACTTTCCCCATAGCAGGGATCAAACCCATTTTCCGTACAAGCATTTATATTGGCAATTCAAATTCTTGATATCATTCAATTTCATTCACTCCTCCAATCCTCTATATTCTAATTTCCATGTTTCTACATTTCATTGGGTAAACTTCTATATTCAAATTTCTAAATTTCTATAACACCCCTGCCAATATCCATGCTTGTAGAAGCATAGTTCTCCAAAAGTAGTAATTCGCAGTAGTACCATTACGGTGGAGGTTATCATACTTCGGAGTTTCCCAGTTGTTCTTCGTGGATTGGAACTCCATACTACTATCTGTCCCCTTTTTTTCTATCAACAACAGCCTGGCATACCAGTTGTTGTTTGAAGGTGGGAGTGCGATGGTTTGATGATCCCCTGTTCTTGACTCCTCTGGGTGGGCATATTGCCTAACCTCCCTTGAACAGAGGGACTCAGCAGCCATACATTACATGAAACGATTCACGTTTTTGGAAGTTTTGAAGTGTGTTCAACCCCTCTTATCATTCACGGTGATTAATTTTACTCGTGTAGGAATCAATAGATAAGTTATTTTGTTTCGAATTTGGATTCAGCACCCTTGAAAACCCTCCAAATATTTGGTGTAAATTGGAAGCTTTACAAATATCTAAAACATGCTCGTATTTATTTGTTTATTTTTACACTAAACACTGATTAATCGAGTTTAATTTAGATTTTTCTCTCAAATTCTAAAGCGACTACATTAATTAGAAATGTCTTTTAACCCTCTTCGTATCTGCTCTCTCATGAGAACAGAAGCAGAAGAAAAATCCAATGTAGTAGTTACTTACAAGTAATTTTCGAGCCGTTACCTCAATTTTGTTTATTTTTAGGTTCCTTTGAACCATCGAAGCCGCTTTTCGGCTCACCGTTAATAGTTTTTTTTTTTCTTTTTCTGAGTTTTTTTGTCTTTAATTTCATCGGTCGTAAAACGTCATCACAGCTCGGTTGGGTTTATAATACCCGAACCGATGGCATAACGAAACGGTAGGGTCTACTGAGTTGTAAAACATCGAAGGAGCGTTTATTGTTGGGAGGGGGAGGCGTTAACTCGGTTTTTTCGAAGGTTTGGGAGTGATTGAGATGAAAATGAATGCGAATTAGATCGTTGTTTCGTAAGTTAGTAAATCCGCCGTTAAATCTGGAGTCTATTGGGTTTTTTTGCGCATCGTGAGACTCATCTTCGGTGCGAATTGCTTGCGAAGAAGAGCTTGACTGCCTGATCGAATACAAAATAAAGTAAAATTCATTGAGGCTCAAAGACTCGGTAGCCTGCAGAGGGCCAAATAAGGTCCTGGATAATGAGGTCCTGGTCCTGGTCGGTTCTATTGAGTTTCTTCTGTCTAATTATTATTATTATTATCAATCACCAACGCTCATCATGGGGTTTTCTACCCTCTGCAATTACATTTTTTCTGAAATTGTTCGAAGTCAGTACTTTGTATCTTATGGCTTACCTGGTAACATTCTGTTATTGGCCAAGTTCGTCGGTACATGGGAAACAACCACAAATACAAGAGGAAAATAATTTAATTTAATTGTTCACTTCATCAAGTTTCATTACGTTATTATATAGAGGTTATGACATCATTGGAGTTTGTCTGTTTACCCTGAAGTCACAACTGGTAAATTATGGATTTACTCATATAACCAAAATCTTGAAACACATCTAGAAAAGGAGAAGACTTGAGACGCACAGGATAAGACTATAAAATGGTAGACAAAATAGGAATATAGAAACAAATTAAATACTTGGGATCATTTGTTGGCGTAGTCCAAAGTCCATTTCTCTCCCAATAAGTCCTTATTAGATAAATGTAGATTAGTGGCAAGTATTGAACCTTTTCGCATAAATTAGTGGTTTGTAAGGAAACCTAAGTAACTTCAGTCAAGTACTCTTAGAACCTACGACATGATGAACAGGATGTGCTCAATTGACATTTTATTAGAAAATGTAAGGAAACAACTGAGTTCAAATAGACTCCCACGTATGAAATTCATCTCCATTAATTGATAATATTTTGCTAGAGGGAACAAAGGAAATCTCGTTTAGATCAGTCCAATTTGGGGTTTTCTGGACACAATATACGTTAATATATTGATACATTGCAATATTACTCGTCATCCATCTGGAAGTTTGTTATGTTATTATAACAATAGTAGACCATCCCAAACGATATTGCAAACAATGGGCAGTTTGTCCAGAAAAGACCTAATTTTAATGAACTAAGACTACAAACTTGTAAACATGTACCTAATTCATAAGCAGGAAAGTTGGGATCGGCCAATGAAGGAAGACAGTATTACTGAAAATTCTGACTAAGTCAGTGGGATGGCATCTCAACAGCACCTTACTGGCTTGTAGGACTCATCCATGTGATGGTTGAGAGAAGAGCCGTTTCCATGCAGGCAGTGCCTGTGTAATAATAATATGGTCGTATGGATCTCTCTGGAATGCTATGGAACCATTGGAATGCTAACTGTAAAACCTGCTAATTCCTTCAATATTCAAATTAATACAAAAATGGCGTCTTGGTCAATGGCGGAATGGTTAGCAACACGATAGCGAATAGTACCACTCACATCGTTTATATTCGGCTCAGCTTACGATAGCGAGCGACGAAATGTCCTCTTCTGCGTCGTGAGGGTTAAACTAAATAATAATTTTCGATAGGTGATAATTCCAGGGCCCTTCGTCGAAACAGCGTCCAGCTGGTGTTTACAAAACCCTCCTCTCTCTCAACTCTTCAACAGTCTTCACCCCTCGGATGCCTTTTTCCGCCCTTTCCGGAGCCCTTCACAATAACTTCGCTCGTTCTCTCCCCCTTCATCATAGGAATCGGTCTGCCGAAACATCTTGTTTTCCACAAAACACGGAACCGTAAAGGTGGAAAGTGGTGAACCTCACGGTTCAACGTTGGCCGAAACAAGTCGTTCGGAGGTTCATACGCTGTCCAAAACAAAACTTAGAAAATTCGCAACAGATGGTAATGACGTAAATCTAATGAAACCTTAACGCCGAACGGTAATCCACGCTGAGGGGACTTAATCTACCGCAATTGCTGCACAGTCTTCTCATCCCCTTTCAACTCCTAACAGCAGGGGACACCCAAATCCACCAACTTTATACTCTACTTGATAAACTCAGGAACAAGTACTTTATAAAAACCAAAATATAACGCAAATCTATGATCCCCAGCTGTCGCAATTCCTATGAGATCTGCCATCGTAACCAGAAAATTCCTGTTGGAAAACCATTAGGCAAAACACTCAACTTCTCAACTTCGTGGAAAAACAGGAATTTATATGTTTTTGGGCACTGTACTTTCATATCCAAACCGCAACATTTTACATGAAGTGGAGAAATGATATTAATTAATGAATCTCATTTATAATTAACAAACTGCAATAGGTACTTTTTAAAATTTACTGTACAGAATTTGGTTCAGATAGATCAGTAGTAGACAATAATGGACGATGATAACTGAAGTAAGAAATATATTGCTGCGTTTCGAGATTATCAATGTGGCGACGGAATCGATGCATGTTTTATTTCTCTTCGTTGGAAAGGCTTGTTCATGATTTGGTTCAAAATTAGGTCCAACTATACAAATTGGGTTCCTCGGGCGTTTGTAAATCAATGTTGAAATCATCACCAATAACACAGTGGCATCCAGTTTGAGACGTAGGGCTTTACAATTTACAAGTACTCAGGCAACTAAGTTGTAGTTGTAACTAAACTCGTACATCTCCAAGAGATAATTTGTTTATCGGTTGTTGCACCGGAAATTTCAGAATGACCCACCAGCCAAGGAACATATTCATGTTAGGTAAGTATTTAACATTTTAAGTTTTAAAACGTTTTCAGGTTGACATGTTCTGTATGATGTAAAAAGTCAACGAGTTTGAATAATGCGCGTTGTGCTTAATTCAATGAAAGAAAGTGAACATGTATTCACATGTTCAAGCGATTATGCGAAAAAAGCGCACAGCGAATAAAGCGCACAAGGGCCAATGTGACAGTTTAGGGTAGGGGTTACGTTACCAGGAAATGAATACTTGGAGCTGGTTGGAGGTGAGTTGGCACATCATTCCTCAGGTTGGCACAACAAAATCAATAATCTTCTTGGACGACCCAACACCAAAATCAGAGATGTCATACTTTGTTTGAAGAGTGAAGCGGAGGAATCTTCTTGTATGTACATGAGGATAGAACTGAATTTAGCTGGGAAAAAGAGGAAGAAAACTTACATCGAGTTGGATAAGAAACTGGAAAGAACTGTGAAGAAGTATGATGAAAATGGTGACATCAAAGCGTGTTTAAAGACAGTGTCATATCTACAAAAACTTGGCTAGACCTTCTGTCAAGAAGAAAAGCAAGACCAGAAAAAAATGTAAATAGTTAACAGTTAATATTGACGAAGCTAATTCATGCTGATTTAAAACAAGCCTAAGTATACTGTAAATATATTAAAAAGTTAACATTGACGAAGCTATACTCAAGCTGATTTTAAACACGCCTAAATGATTAAAACTATTTAGTAATTAATCATTTAGCCAGTCCACAGCCTGGATAAAGTGTGATGGGAATCTGAAACTGATGAATTCAACTTTTATTTTCTGTGTGCGTAAGAGTCCATATTTCTAAGAAGATAGGGGCGTAGCTCCAAAAGGGTTGACTGTGCGCTTTCTTCGCAGTGCGCTTTTTTTCGCGACGCCGTTCAAGCCATGAGTACAATTCCTTAACCTCCTGAGTACGAATAAATTGGAATTCATGTGGAATATTCATCGTCTTGAAATAAGCACAGCCCTTAATGAAACGCTGGCCTAGACGTGGTGGGATTTGGGGTTCTGTCGTACATTCTGGTTGCGTTGCTATCACGAGGTCGGACTTTGATTTAGCTAAGTAATACGGACGAGCTCAAAACAATGTGAATATTTAAGTAGGTAATATATACTATAATATACTATATAATATACCTATTTTCATATTTTTCATATTATGAAAAATATTATTTTCAATGTATGTGAGTTAAGAATTGAATTGAATTGTTCTGAGATCTTGATGTTTTATTCAACTGGAATAAAGGTGAAATAAGACAGCTTCACAATAAGAAATCGTCAAAACTCCAAACCTCCGAGTGAAATGAGACATTTTCGCATTCATTTCTCGTTAGTTTTCCCGCTGTAATGAAAGTCCTCACGTATCGGTGAAACGGTGAAAAAGGTTCTTGCGGAAAAGACTTTTCCCTGACGACTTACCCCCACACCGCTTTACCGTCTTACTTCCCTCGCCCTCCCACTTTACCGACAGGGCCCGCCTGAAGAGGGCCATTATGCCTGCCGCTAAGAACCGCACACAACTAATGCGAGCATTAATCCCAAAAGTGGGCACATTTGGGGCCCTACAATGGCTTCCACTGCTCACGGCGTTAATGCCCTCCGATGAGCTATTTTTATAAATGGGATCAATTGGGTCGGACGGGGGGGCCGGGGGCGTCATTTTCCTTTTGTTACATTTGTATCGGCACTTCTGTGTTGAGGAGAAAAGGTCAAAAGAGAAAAGAGAAAAGCGAAAACGGAGAATAAAAGAAAAGGGAAAAAATCCTGGGCCGTTTCAATGAGAAGTGATTAATATCGGATTTTCATGTAACTTTCCACTTAGTCCAACTCCCCACTGAACCTTTGAGGGCTTTTCGCATCTACAGACGAAATTGATAAGAAAATTACTCGATTTGGCCAGAGGTACCTCGAATCGGCATTTTATTCGATCATTTACCAGAGTTGGACGAACAAAGGAAGAAAACACCAGTATGCTGATATTGTGTATCTATACTACATACAGATACATCGGTACATAGATATGTCTCATTTCCTCCCTGTAAAATGTTATTGTACACACATAGTGTTTTACAAAGAGAAAATGAGACATAGGTATCCATTTGGGTCTCAAATAAAACGAAAGGACGATAAAAATTAAATACTTCAATCAGTAATTACGTAGGTACATTTCAAATTGCTTAGCATTGTGTAAGAAAAATGAGACCGTTACAACGCAACTAACGAGTCCTGATAATTATAATTTGCTGTTTACTGGCATTGCGTTACAATTCTTTTTTCGTACAACAAAATGTTTATAAATTAGCTTTAGGAGCCACTCAGCTGGTTCAGGGCCTATTCTGCTTAAAGTGTAATTGTTAAGTTGGCTACATACCAAATTACAGCTTCATAGAGGGAATAGCATCGAAATTAGCTTTAGCAGCCACTCAGCTGATCTGGGGCCCATACTGCCTAAATGTGGGTCTCAAGTCCTGTGTACGTACACATAATTCAATGTCTGCCTGATTTGCGCGTCCAAACTGTTGAAACCAAATTATATAATCAATTAAATCCTTTTGCTATCAGCCTGAATCAATAGTTGAGTTCTGCACAGGTTTTTGTATTTTTATGCTAGAACTTATGTCTGCATCGCATCCCCTGACAGTGATAATGGGGTTCTATAGATGGCAAAAGGATTTAATTGATTTTATAATTTGGTTTCAACAGTTTGGACGCGCAAATCAGGCAGACATTGAATTATAATAATATTATAATATGTTGTGAGGAGGTTAATCAGTTTGAGTTATTTTTATCGAATCATTCCGTCTGAAGGGTCTCCTCACCGTCGTCTGTGCCTCCTTTGATCACGTTCCTCCTTTGACATTAAGTGCCATCTTTGATTGTCACCTTTCATTACCACCCACCCGTGAACATCCCGAAATCCTCGGAATGACGAAGCCGAATTGATAAATGAGCTGCGCCGCCCAGGCGTCCAGGGGCCCAGGGGGGAAGGGAAAGGGCCTTCTAATTCACAGAAGAATCAATTAACCAAAAAGAAAATTTTTCCTGAAGGAACCGTCAGACGAGGGAGGAGGCAGAAGAACAGAAGAAGATGGAGAGAATGGGAAGGATGAGTAATCACGGGAAAGGAGGCTTGTGAATGGGCATCGAAAGAGGACCTTAAATCCGATGACGTGGTGGTTTTTGATGATGAGGTTTTTGTGATGACCGGCCTCCGTTGGAGACCCCTCTCCGGCAGCCTCCGATGATTAAGTCCCGGTGAAGAGACCAAGAGAGAGAACGATAGTTCGCGGGGGGAAAAAAGACACAAATGAAGGGAATGACGATAATTTCATGTTTTCTCTTCCTTCGTAACTCTTGACGATTCCGCTTCCCATTGTCAGGGGTTTTCACGATACGGAGATGAAAACATTTCGCAGCTCTCACTCCTCCCCAGAAAGTCGGCCCGCGGGCCTGAGCGAAAACACGGATTTGAACGGCTCAACCCATAAATATCCAGTTTGGGCTCATTGTTGACTGCGCCAAATGGATCAGAGAAGGACTGGTAACCGACCGACGTTTCGGCCACGCTTTTGGTTTTCGAAAATTCGCTAAAACTCACTTGCCTCAGGCAAATGTGGAGAAAATCGTTTTCCTAATACGTACGTAAATAATTACATTTCTTCATGAATACTGGTGGGGTCTTAATTTAAGTTTGAAGAGTCCGGAAACGTCTCCAAAGAAAGATTTCGAAGCTATACTTCTTTCGATATGGTTATATAGAAAGCTAGAAGCTGTGTGAAGTTACACAGATTGACAAGTTTCTTCTAGTTATTCAAGTGCTTCTGGTAAGGCTTCCTTTTATCAGCTTTCAGTAGATTCGCCACTTTTTATTGTTCATTTATGTCTAGTAAAGCAATAGTTCAAAATACATAGAACGTTGTATGCGTCTAATGGTTCTACGTCAACGTCAAATGACTGTATGATCTTGGGCAATGGTGCAAATAAACCCAACCAAGTCGGTAACAGTAACTTATCCATATAAGCACCAATTTACTAACTACCCATTGCATTAACTCCATGAAATCATCCCAAATGCCGCCTCTCACCGCTACCTTGGCCTCATACTGGACCAAAAGTTAACTTTTCATGACCACATCACTCATCCTCTCCGTAAATTAAAAACCAGAACAAACCAGCTAAAACCCCTGCTCAACAACCCCAACCTGCATTTGCTCGACAAATTGAGAATTTATCTGACACTCATTCGTCCCATATGGACATAAGCCATGCTCATATGGAGAACATGTTCAAAATCGGAATTCCGCCGGAAATGAATAAATGTAAAAAACTCGGCGCTTCGCGCCTCGCCAGGGGGGCAAGCCCCCCTGGACCCCCCGGATGCTTGCCGTTTGGAGCCTGCGGCTAAAAATCGAGAAAAATGGAACATGCTTTAGCTATGTCTTATAGTTGTCATGACGGCAATGAATACGATGTATGTTTTCTAATTAGCTTCCCTGGTAATGAAGCTTCGACCCTCGCACATAAGATTGTTTACTAACCATTTATAACATCGCATTGTTGGATTAATATCTCGTAGATAAATATAAAACTGCGACATAAATGCGTGATAAATCGAGAGCTTTCCAACGAATGGAGAACGATTTTTGTCCGATGAAAACTAAAGAAGTTTCATTTTCCTAGAAACGACTCGGTTGTACGTGAAAATCATTAAAAAATTTCGTCACCCATTTTTTGTGACCATTCCGCGTGACATTTTTCGGCTAGTTAGTCCAAGGCTAAAGCATGTTCCATGCTAAAAAGTCAAATGATATGGTGGATATTGCCGCAACGCTAGGTGCCACACTCCAAGATATGGACACGGAGATTGCAGTTCCTCAATCCAACACACTCCTTCTGACAAACAGGGCAGCTTCAAGGGGTGCCTGCTGCAGTATGATCAGGTCTCTGCAAGATCCAGCACAAAGCTTGGTTGGCTGATTTCCAGATGAAAATTAAGGTTAGTGAGCAAATCAGCATACTTCATATTTCATCACCTGGAGTTCCTCACGTCTAGCTACATCACCTTCTACCCCCACTTCTGATTAATTTCAAATATACTATTTCTGGATTTCCATGGGAATTTAAGCAACTTCTATCATACTGGGTGGAATTCCTTGCTTTCTTAAATTACTCAGTTGTATTAGGGTGACACCTCCAGTAGTAGACACTGCACCAGTTACTGAAGTTGGAAGTTCTATTTTCAGTAAGTGGTGCAGTGTCTACTACTTAAGGAGTGTCTACTACAGTAACTGGTGCAGTGTCTATTTCTTAAGAAGTGTCTACTACTGTAGCAGACACTCCTAACTTTAAATTAAAAAAATAGGATTTACCCGCCACCTATTAAATTGAAATTGGCACCATTCGAAAATTTCCCTCAACTAGAGTTTCACAAGTGGTTCCCCTTAAGATCAAGTTACCTATCTATAGAGTTACTATCACGTTGAGAGCATTCAGACACTCAGACGGCCAGAGATATACCTACCTGCACACGAATTCATCATTCCATTAAGTAATAAAGTATTCTTCTTTCTTTCTTTCTTTCTTTCTTGGCACTACGGTCCTTGGAGGACCAGGGCCTTCTCAACTATATCCTTCCAGTCCTTCCTATCCAATGCTCTTCGCCTCCAACCTCGGATCTGGAGCTGGCTTAGATCTCCCTCTACGTCATAAATAAACGTCATAAATAAAGTATTCAATTAGTTCAATTGAAAAGTAGATATTAAACATCAAGATTGATTGGTTATTAATTTGAAAAATCCCTCCCTTTCCCTACCACAAGTTGAGTTACTTCACTTACTCATGGTCCTTATCTATTTCTAGTCTAGGTACCGCACATGCGCAGTACGCACCGTATTCATCATTACGGACCCCCTCTTCCGTTTTTCTACTACGAATGGAAACATGATGGGAGGAATTTCGATCTAATGAACCGCCCAAGCTCGCTCCGCCAAATGCCGTCGTGTTATTTAATCAAGAAACTTTTCTTTTTCTTTTTTCTTTTTTTTTCTTTTTCTCTCGCTCTTCCCGTCACTGACTAAGATTCCTGAGGTGCGGACATAATAAGTGAAGCAACCCCTTGTCCAGGTAAACAGAAGAGACGCAGAATGTGGGACTCTAATGACCCAGTCATACAAGGATTCCCAACGACCCTCAGCCTCTTTTCTGGCACGTCAGCTATTCCACTCACCCGGATTCCATTTACCCACACCACTCTCCCTCGGACATTATATTTCTTTTTTTTTTCAAGTAATTTTCCGACAATTTTCTAATTAATTTTGCCTGAATTTTCTTCTCAAAACTACGCGTCGTTACGTAAAGGTTCCATCAAAGTGCATACCACCTGCTATTCAGTATAATAAGTTATACAAGTGACGTCTTGTGGATGTTACGAGCACGAAGAGAACAAAAATCACTGGCTCGAAATCATTTCATTCGGATAACCAGTTCATAAAGGAATCAACAAATGCAGCAAAGCGTCCCGTGTGAATTACCTACGTTTCACGGTGTACAAAAGTCCTTCAGAGCGGTTGGATGCAGGATTTACACATTTCTCGTACGGTCGTACGGTAGTTACAACCCTGCTACCCCTCAACGCTGTGCTACCGATGACGGTGGCGAAAGGATTTTCTCATCTGTGCAACTCCAACTCTTCACCATCAGCGACCCCTTCAGCACCCTCCAACAACACCAAAGAGGACTCACATCCAGCACAACAATTGTATGCGCAACTTACCTATTGTACACTAGTCAACAACTGATCTCAGGTACTGTACCTACTTACCAATTTTCTATGTGGCCACAAAATTAGGTAGGATTTCCCTCACAGTCTAATCAATGCAATATAATATTCAGTATTCTTTACGATAAACTAGTCACATTTATCCGTATTATTTGTTCGTTTATCATTTAGCCCTTTCTCTATAAAAATACAGTCCACTAGCTCAATTTCTTCAACGTTAAATTCAACTTAGTGCAGGTGCATAACAAGCTCTTAGTGAAGTTGCCCTGAACACATTACAAATTCATTAGTCATACGAACCTCAAAATTTTCAAACTTTCAAAATAACGCCGCCAAAACCGAATCCTCGAATCCGGAAAAAACACCCTTTGAACTCGCAAACACACTTCACGCACTCCGCGTGAAATAGTCTTCGGAAACGACCCTCCGCCGGAGTCCGGCCGCGTTCGACCTGTAATTATCCACAAAGCGCGACATCTGTCGGCGTTTCGACGATGAGTACCTTGGCACAGATCGCTATGAATAGCCCTTTCTTCCTCCGTAACGAGAAGTCGAGAGAATCTTTGAGAAAAAGAGAACGGGAAAACTGTTTTAACGGAACTGCTACACAATTCACGCGCAATTAATGAGCCCGCTAATCACCGTGGTTTCACTCACTACCTCATTGTCTCCCTTTTTTCATTTTTTCTCCCCAGTGTTTTTATTGAAAACGTCACGTAGTCGATGATTATGTTTCCTTTTGCGGTCTTGCTAACTGGCGATTACAGCATTCGTACTCACTGTTTTTTTCTTCTTCTTCTTCTTTTACACTAAACGGTTATCGATCGGAACATGATTGTTTTGAACTGCTGGGGGCAGAAAATAAATGGAAACGCAGCTGCTAAAAACAGATCGCGTGCTTGGAGGTTTCAAGGGTACCCTTCATCATTGCCCCGAGAAATTCGTAAGACTATTTACGAAAAGCAACCCGATACCCCCTTGGATTTGCGTGAAATTTTTGTGTGCAAGTTGTCCACCTTTGTAGAGGATCAGAAACCAAAGGACTGATGTCTAAAACATGTATTGGCGGAGTCATTAATAGCTGAAGAATCTTCAGTGAAGATCGCTGTTAAACTCCACTTAGGGATGATTTTTTTTTCTAAATAACTGGTATTCTATGTATTTTTTTTTTTTTTTTTTTTTTTTTTTGGCCGAGTAACACCTCAGTTTATAGATTTTTCAACGCTGTACACGATGGTGAAGTCATAATTTCGGTTTCTCATTTTGTTATCAGATTAGAGCAGATGAACGTGAAGAACATCTCAAGTAACAACCACGTTTCTTCATCTTCAAAGTGCTCAGAACGGGATATCGCAATTATGACTTCACCATCTTGTATAGCGTTGAAAACCTATAAACTGAGGTGTCACTCGTCAGACTGTTTCAGTTGTAGAGATTATGAGTGATTAACCCCCCCCCCCCCCTTAAAACATCTCTTAACACCCCTTAGAGTGGCCCGATTCTGCCTATCTACGAACTTAGCTTTTCGACTGCCAAGGCACATTTTTTTGTGCGAATTTGAACTTTTAACTTCAATTCTATCGAGAGTTATCGTCTGGAAGGCACATACATATGAAGAGTACAGGGGAAGAACGATACATGTCCATAAAAGCTGATCTCGAGAAAAGCATTATTAAGGTTTAAAAACGTTTTGAGGCAAGGGGAATGATCAAGATAAAAAAGACTTCAATGTTTGCATAAATTTTTATTTTTTGAATCTTGATCATT
Organism: Stenodema calcarata; assembly: GCA_963920205.1. NCBI lineage: Eukaryota > Metazoa > Arthropoda > Insecta > Hemiptera > Miridae > Stenodema > Stenodema calcarata. The sequence continues at coordinate 6,838,053 of OY986060.1, read as the reverse complement.
CCCTTGCCTCAAAACGTTTTTAAACCTCAATAATGGTTTTTCTCAAGATCAGCTTTTATGGATATGTATCATTCTTCCTCTGTTCTCTTCATATATAAATAGTATTTTTGGTATCTTTTGGTTTTGTGGATTCAGGATGGTTTGAAACGGATTTTTGTATAAAAACATTTCGGAATTTCGAGTTTTATAAATTTTGGGCCAGGAATTCGCTGAAAGGTACAAATTATCACCACAATGATATTGATCAGCCTTGAGCAATGTTGCTGTGAACCTTCCCTGGAATGTAGCCACTGGTCCATAGCTAACTCATGGACTGCTAAATTCTTTGTGCTCGATACGACGAGTTAAATAAACTACATACCTCATCATTCTAGGCACTTTTCAGCGGAGCTAAGACATTTTGCGCGGCTGATAGGTACAATGAAGTTCACGGGTATAGCAAAACCTTAACAGGCTATGGCTACTGCAGCTCATATTGACTCTCTTTCCAAAATAACCAGAGGTTTGTTGTAATACGTGGCTATAGATGTATTTCAGTTGTGTAACATATAGGACTCTTACCATATTTAAAGAAGGAAAAAACCCAAACACTGTATTTCAATATTTTACACGTAAGTGGATTTTAGTTTTTTGGTTGTGATAAAACAAACGGACGGACTTTCATGCCAATCACGAAAAATACCGATGGGCGCAATTCGACCAATTGCAATATCTTCCCGGTTTGTCGCTTGTATCAAAGAACTTTGGCGTCTGTTTGAGACTGATTGGAGTTCAGAAGCCTAAAGAGCCGTCAGCCTCATGAAGAGGTCAAAAATAGATCGGAGCTTTTTTCCTTAATTCCTCTCCCATACACGCATCTTCATCATTCTCGCGAATCAATTCGGGAGGCGCCGTTGGGCGTCGAGCGACTTGTAAATGACCGTCTCAACGATAATTACAGCTCACTTTCAAACGATGGAATGCGATAGGAATGAATCGCGGGAGACCGATCGGGCCTGAACCGCGTTGTTTATTTGGCCGAAAGAAAATTGAGAACTGCAGCTGCGTTGTTGGGAGCCAACGACTCCATTCATATTCAGATGATTTAAAACGAGAGTGAAGCGGAGTAATTTACAGCCCCTCGCACTTTCCACTGCGACCATAATCATGTTCAGTGTATAATATTAAATATTATACACTGAACATGATTATGGTCGTTTCCATGAAAATTTTTCAATACTGAATCATTGGAAATAACCGAGAAGAAGACACCCCTCGAATTGAGTGGATTTACGTTTCAAACTACATAAAATCCAAAATCGACTCGAGGTGTTTATTTGAGTTCGAATGAACCTTCAAGAAGAGCAATTGTCGACTCAAATACTTCGCGAAAACGAAAAAATGTTGACTTCATATCGACTCGAGGTGTTTATTTGAGTTCGAATGGACCTTCAAGAAGAGCAATCGTCGACTCAAATACTTCGTGAAAACGAAAAAAAGTTGACTTCATATCGACTCGAGGTGTTTATTTGAGTTCGAGTGGACCTTCAAGAAGAGCAATTGTCGACTCAAATACTTCGTGAAAACGAAAAAAAGTTGACTTCATATCGACTCGAGGTGTTTATTTGAGTTCGAATGGACCTTCAAGAAGAGCAATTGTCGACTCAAATACTTCGTGAAAACGAAAAAAAGTTGACTTCATATCGACTCGACGTGTTTATTTAGGTTCGAATGGACCTTCAAGAAGAGCAATTGTCGACTCAAATACTTCGTGAAAACGAAAAAAAGTTGACTTCATATCGACTCGAGGTGTTTATTTGAGTTCGAATGGACCTTCAAGAAGAGCAATTGTCGTCTCAAATACTTCGTGAAAACGAAAAAAAAGTTGACTTCATATCGACTCGACGTGTTTATTTAGGTTCGAATGGACCTTCAAGAAGAGCAATTGTCGACTCAAATACTTCGTGAAAACGAAAAAAAGTTGACTTCATATCGACTCGACGTGTTTATTTAGGTTCGAATGGACCTTCAAGAAGAGCAATTGTCGACTCAAATACTTCGTGAAAACGAAAAAAGTTGACTTCATATCGACTCGAGGTGTTTATTTGAGTTCGAATGGACCTTCAAGAAGAGCAATTGTCGACTCAAATACTTCGTGAAAACGAAAAAAAAGTTGACTTCATATCGACTCGACGTGTTTATTTGAGTTTGAATGGCCCTTCAAGAAGAGCAATCGTCGACTCAATTACTCCGTGAAAACGAAAAAAAGTTGACTTCATATCGACTCGACGTGTTTATTTAAGTTCGAATGGACCTTCAAGAAGAGCAATTGTCGACTCAAATACTTCGTGAAAACGAAAAAAAGTTGACTTCATATCGACTCGAGGTGTTTATTTGAGTTCGAATGGACCTTCAAGAAGAGCAATTGTCGACTCAAATACTTCGTGAAAACGAAAAAAAAATGACTTCATATCGACTCGAGGTGTTTATTTGAGTTCGAGTGGACCTTCAAGAAGAGCAATTGTCGACTCAAATACTTCGTGAAAACGAAAAAAAGTTGACTTCATATCGACTCGACGTGTTTATTTGAGTTCGAGTGGACCTTCAAGAAGAGCAATAGTCGACTCAAATACTTCGTGAAAACGAAAAAAAGTTGACTTCATATCGACTCGACGTGTTTATTCGAGTTCGTATGGACCTTCAAGAAAGCAATTGTCGACTCAAATACTTCGTGAAAACGAAAAAAAGTTGACTTCATATCGACTCGACGTGTTTATTCGAGTTCGTATGGACCTTCAAGAAAGCAATTGTCGACTCAAATACTTCGTGAAAACGAAAAAAAGTTGACTTCATATCGACTCAACGTGTTTATTTGAGTTCGAATGGACCCTCAAGAAGAGCAATTGTCGACTCAAATACTTCGTGAAAACGAAAAAAAGTTGACTTCATATCGACTCGACGTGTCTATTTGAGTTCGAATGGACCTTCAAGAAGAGCAATCGTCGACTCAATTACTTCGTGAAAACGAAAAAAAGTTGACTTCATATCGACTCGAGGTGTTTATTTGAGTTCGAATGTTCCTTCAAGAAGAGCAATCGTCGACTCAAATACTTCGTGAAAACGAAAAAAAGTTGACTTCATATCGACTCGAGGTGTTTATTTGAGTTCGAATGGACCTTCAAGAAGAGCAATCGTCGACTCAAATACTTCGTGAAAACGAAAAAAAGTTGACTTCATATCGACTCGACGTGTTTATTTGAGTTCGAATGGACCTTCAAGAAGAGCAATTGTCGACTGAAATACTTCGTGAAAACGAAAAAAAGTTGACTTCATATCGACTCGACGTGTTTATTTGAGTTCGAATGGACCTTCAAGAAGAGCTATTGTCGACTCAAATACTTCGTGAAAACGAATAAAAGTTGACTTCATATCGACTCGACGTGTCTATTTGAGTTCGAATGTTCCTTCAAGAAGAGCAATCGTCGACTCAAATACTTCGTGAAAACGAATAAAAGTTGACTTCATATCGACTCGAGGTGTTTATTTGAGTTCGAATGGACCTTCAAGAAGAGCAATCGTCGACTCAAATACTTCGTGACAACGAAAAAAAGTTGACTTCATATCGACTCGAGGTGTTTATTTGAGTTCGAATGGAACTTCAAGAAGAGCAATCGTCGACTCAGATACTTCGTGATAACGAAAAAATGTTGACTTCATATCGACTCGAGGTGTTTATTTGAGTTCAAATGGACCTTCAAGAAGAGCATTTGTCGACTCAAATACTTCGTGAAAACGAAAAAATGTTGACTTCATATCGACTCGAGGTGTTTATTTGAGTTCGAATGGACCTTCAAGAAGAGCAATCGTCGACTCAAATACTTCGTGAAAACGAAAAAAAGTTGACTTCATATCGACTCGAGGTGTTCATTTGAGTTCGAATGGACCTTCAAGAAGAGCAATTGTCGACTCAAATACTTCGTGAAAACGAAAAAAAGTTGACTTCATATCGACTCGAGGTGTTTATTTGAGTTCGAATGGACCTTCAAGAAGAGCAATTGTCGACTCAAATGCTTCGTGAAAACGAAAAAAAGTTGACTTCATACCGACTCGAGGTGTTTATTTGAGTTCGAATGGACCTTCAAGAAGAGCAATTGTCGACTCAAATACTTCGTGAAAACGAAAAAAAGTTGACTTCATATCGACTCGAGGTGTTTATTTGAGTTCGAATGGACCTTCAAGAAGAGCAATAGTCGACTCAAATACTTCGTGAAAACGAAAAAAAGTTGACTTCATATCGACTCGACGTGTTTATTTAAGTTCGAATGGACCTTCAAGAAGAGCAATTGTCGACTCAAATACTTCGTGAAAACGAAAAAAAGTTGACTTCATATCGACTCGAGGTGTTTATTTGAGTTCGAATGGACCTTCAAGAAGAGCAATTGTCGACTCAAATACTTCGTGAAAACGAAAAAAAGTTGACTTCATATCGACTCGAGGTGTTTATTTGAGTTCGAATGGACCTTCAAGAAGAGCAATAGTCGACTCAAATACTTCGTGAAAACGAAAAAAAGTTGACTTCATATCGACTCGACGTGTTTATTTGAGTTCGAATGGACCTTCAAGAAGAGCAATTGTCGACTCAAATACTTCGTGAAAACGAAAAAAAGTTGACTTCATATCGACTCGACGTGTTTATTTGAGTTAGTATGGACCTTCAAGAAGAGCAATTGTCGACTCAAATACTTCGTGAAAACGAAAAAAAGTTGACTTCATATCGACTCGAGGTGTTTATTTGAGTTCGAATGGAACTTCAAGAAGAGCAATCGTCGACTCAAATACTTCGTGAAAACGAAAAAAAGTTGACTTCATATCGACTCGACGTGTTTATTTGAGTTCGAATGGACCTTCAAGAAGAGCAATTGTCGACTCAAATACTTCGTGAAAACGAAAAAAAGTTGACTTCATATCGACTCGACGTGTTTATTTGAGTTCGAATGGACCTTCAAGAAGAGCAATTGTCGACTCAAATACTTCGTGAAAACGAAAAAATGTTGACTTCATATCGGCTCGAGGTGTTTATTTGAGTTCGAATGGACCTTCAAGAAGAGCAATTGTCGACTCAAATACTTCGTGAAAACGAAAAAAAGTTGACTTCATATCGACTCGAGGTGTTTATTTGAGTTCGAATGGACCTTCAAGAAGAGCAATTGTCGACTTAAATACTTCGTGAAGACGAAAAAAAGTTGACTTCATGTCGACTCGACGTGTTTATTTGAGTTCGAATGGACCTTCAAGAAGAGCTATTGTCGACTCAAATACTTCGTGAAAACGAATAAAAGTTGACTTCATGTCGACTCGACGTGTTTATTTGAGTTCGAATGGACCTTCAAGAAGAGCTATTGTCGACTCAAATACTTCGTGAAAACGAATAAAAGTTGACTTCATATCGACTCGACGTGTTTATTTAGGTTCGAATGGACCTGCAAGAAGAGCAATTGTCGACTCAAATACTTCGTGAAAACGAAAAAAAGTTGACTTCATATCGACTCGAGGTGTTTATTTGAGTTCGAATGGACCTTCAAGAAGAGCAATTGTCGACTCAAATACTTCGTGAAAACGAAAAAAAAGTTGACTTCATATCGACTCGAGGTGTTTATTTGAGTTCGAATGGACCTTCAAGAAGAGCTATTGTCGACTCAAATACTTCGTGAAAGCGAAGAAAAGTTGTTCAAAGTTGAAAAGAAAATTTTATCAAGTACCTGTGAAAATTATTATAATTTATTGTTAGGTATTAATCATTCGTATTTATTATTAATAATAATTATTATTAATTATGATTAATTAATACGATATAATTCTGGGGTTTTTAATGCTACGTCGGTAATAATTTTTCTATAAAAGAAGTACCTACCAACAAACATTCGAAATTACCTTCATTTCCGTAGCACGAAACGCACCTCAGAACAACAAACTCGACATCACTTAAGCCATATGATGTTCCAAAGAGCTTGTTAGTATGAAAATGGACCTGTAATACAGGTCCTGTATTTCAACAGTTTGATTCACGATCGTGTTGTGAGGCACAATCTTTGAGCCGTCATTGTGAACGAACGGCTGGTTGTACAAAGCTGCGGATGGTCTTAAAAAATTCTACGGAACAAACTCTATCTAAATATGAAATAAAAAACATACCGTTCTATATGAATTTTTCGAGATATGAGATTTTCAAAATTTCAAAATTCGTTTTGAACCCCTTCCCCTTGACCTAGGGTTATGAAAAGTTTCGAGGACCATTGTGGGGTTGGTCGAAACTCATAAAAAAAATTTCGTAATTTTAACTCAACGCTAACTGGGCAAGGTGGTGCGGACGGCGTACGGCGGACGGACGGATTTTGGTTTATTATCTTCGATAATGAACCATTGGAATCGCCCAAAGAAAAAAATTTTTTAACCCCCCCTCAAAATTTGTTGGTTTACGTTTCAAGACACGTAGATTCAGAAAATCGAATAAAAAAAAATCCGTCCGTCCGCCGTACGCCGTACGCCGTACACCGTACGCCGTACGCCGTCCCCCGTACGCCGTACGCCGTCCGCCGTCCGCCGTCCACGCCGTTTTGCCCAGTTAGCGTTGAGCTAAAATTACGAAATTTGGTTTCTGGGTTTGGACCAGCCCCACAATGATCCTCGAAACTTTTCATAACCCTAGGTCAAGGGGAAGGGGTTCAAAACGAAATTTAAAATTTCGACAATGTCATATCTCCAAATATTTAACTGAACCGTGTAATGTTTAGTTCACTTTTGAATGACCTGAAAAATTACGAATCTTTTAAGACCAATTGGATTGTTGTGCGACCAGCTGTTCGTTCACAGTGAGCGCGCAAAGGTTTAGGAAAAACACTAAACTTTCGCGCCGAAAACGGTAGTTATGTGACCCAACCACCAGACGCCCAGAATAAAACTACCTTTTTTCATCTTCCCGGTAAACTACAGTCTAGAAATTTTAACCGTGAGTCGGGGATAGACCACATTGCAATATTTACTCGGTTTCTCATCTGTAAAATTGTTTAAATAATACCTTTTTGTAATAATACAAATTAAATTTTGATGATGAGCTATTGACTTGAAATTTTAAAAATAGGTTAGAACTGGATAACAATGCAATATTCACTCGGTTTCTTGTCTGTAAAATTGTTTAAATAATACCTATTTGTTTAAACAAATTAAATGTTGATGATGAGCTAGATACTTGAAATTTTAAATATAGGTCTGAAATGGATGACATTTCATTATTCACTCGGTTTGTATGACATGGTATGAGTATGGTATGGTATATTATTGTATGTATGATTTGGTATAATACAGTATGGTATGATAGGAAAGAAATTCGTATGGTATGGTATGAGTACGGTGAGAATATGGTATGGTGCCGATTTGCAATACAGTCTGGTATAGACAGAAGGGTGATCTGCACAAGGAAGATAATAAACCGTTGTGTCAAGAATTTGCAGAGTTTTTTTTATTCGATTTTCTGAATCTACGTATCTTGAAACGTAAACCAACAAATTTTGAGGGGGGGTTAAAAAAATTTTTTCTTTGGGCGATTCCAATGGTTCATTATCGAAGATAATAAACCAAAATCATCATTTCTGTTCAATTACAAGCATTCCAGGAATGGAGCAATGTTTGACTAGTGGAATTCTTCAAAAACATAACAAGTCAAATCGTTTTTCGCCAATCCCATCGAAAATATTGCATTAAGCTCATCCAAACTTATCTGGTATTCATCCTGACTGTAAACATCAAGTACAGAATGAAATTCACATTACTGCAGGTATCTATAAACACGGTAGGTAAACAGTTTTTTTCATTTCCTGCAAAATCAGCTTTTTTTTACTAATCGTGTTTTGGCCAAAACCCTCTCAGTCATAAAAACTCTGCAAATTCTTGACACAACGGTTCATTATCTTCTTTGTACAGATCACCCTTCTGTCTAGATCACTAGGTCTAAATGTCTAGATCCTAAATGTTAGATTAATTATAATTATCAATTATCACTAATTATTAACAATTTTATCAAGTACCTAGTGAAAATTATTATAATTTATTGTTAGGTATTAATAATTCGTATTTATTATTAATAATAATTATGATTAATTATGATTAATTAATACGATATAATTCTGGGGTTTTTAATACTACGTCGGTAATAATTTTTCTATAAAAGAAGTACCTACCAACAAACATTCGAAATTACCTTCATTTCCGTAGCACGAAACGCACCTCAGAACAACAAACTCGACATCACATAAGCCATATGATGTTCCAAAGAGGTTGTTAGTATGAAAATGGACCTGTATTTCAACAGTTTGATACACGATCGTGTTGTGAGGCACAATCTTTGAGCCCTCATTGTGAACGAACGGCTGGTCGTACAAAGCTGCGGATGGTCTTAAAAAATTCTACGGAACAAACTCTATCTATATATGAAATAAAAAACATACCGTTCTATATGAATTTTTCGAGATATGGAATTTTCAAAATTTCAAAATTCGTTTTGAACCCCTTCCCCTTGACCTAGGGTTATGAAAAGTTTCGAGGACCATTGTGGGGCTGGTCCAAACCCAGAAACCAAATTTCGTAATTTTAGCTCAACGCTAACTGGGCAAAGTGGCGCGGACGGCGGACGGCGTACGGCGGACGGCGTACGGCGTACGGCGTACGGCGTACGGCGTACGGCGGACGGACGGATTTTTTTTTATTCGATTTTCTGAATCTACGTATCTTGAAACGTAAACCAACAAATTTTGAGGGGGGGTTAAAATTTTTTTTTCTTTGGGCGATTCCAATGGTTCATTATCGAAGATAATAAACCAAAATGCTTCAATTTTGCCAAAACATTATATATTGTTTAGATCACTGTCCTTTGTACGAATCATTAGGATTTCCACACTTTTTGATATTAATTATTGCTGGTTTAGGTGAGTACAAGTAACAACCAATTCATCAGTCATATATGTACGAGTATAAAAGATATGTATTCGTAATTTATATAAAATTAATTATCTCTACGTGAGCCCAGAATCAAGTTGGAAGATTGGCAAGATCACCACTAACCCCGTTATCGCCTCATTTGCTTCCCAGTCGAAGAGAACCTTTCTACGGCGTTTACAGTATAGTTTAACTCAATTCTCCCACTAATTCGGTGGGTATAGGACTTGTTTACAGAACAGAGATGGACGATCTGATTTGGAATAACACAGAAAATAATAAACCGTTGAGGCCAATTTTTGCAGTGTTTTTCCCCTTAAGAAGCCAACAATTTCCGTGCAATATCACGTTTTAATTTTTATTTGGAAATTTCAGTGTTTTGTCATTCAAGATCAAACAAGTGATTAATTTCAGGTTGGGATAACAGTCATATTGATCTACAAACGAGGAGCGACGCGTAGATTTAATGTTGAGATTAGTTTGATCGTGTTGAATCCTGTCACGCGTAACAGCTCATGGACGAGGGTAGTTTTGAGCACACGCTAAGTTCTACTCGGCTAGTCCGAGACAATGCCAAGACGTAAAGGTCGTCAAGTTACGACAACGAGGCGGCCAACGACTTGCTTGTTCATGAAGAGGAAAATCGTCGAGTAATTAGGCCGGTAATAAGGAACGGCGTTTCTACTAGACTCACAGGACGATTAGTGGCTACTATTTTTTGAGGAGGCTTGAGTTTGAGTTGAAGTTCTTCAACAAGGCAGTTACTAAATTGCATCTAAACATAAACCCCTATAATGATATCGCACGCATCCTAGAAGAGGGGTACAAGTCCGAACAATTTAGTCAAGTCTCCCCCCACTCCTTTCTCCTTAAAAAAAAAGAATATTTTTGTCCTATGAGCTATTGGAGCATTAGTGTGGGGAACGATTTCCGCAAAGATCACTAATATCAGGCATGTTGCTATGGAAACAGCCTTATATATAATATATATACATATATGTAAGAGAGAAATTTGAAACGGGATTCGGGGAAATCACCTTTTTAGACTTGTACCCCTCTTGCGATATAATGAATCAGAATGATTGATGAGATGATAAATTCATGGACAACTTCACTACTTGAATGAGTGATACTCCATAATTGCTCTGCTACCCTGAACGGCTGAACCTCTGCTGCCCTGAACATAAAATCTCGCTATTGCCCATAAGTGATGCATACTACGAGTGGAAGAGGAGATTTACAGGTTACAGATAGCACAGAATGCTGTAATCAGTTTTGTGTTAAGGTTGCTTATAGATGAGAATGGAATGACGCATAAATTAAAGAGACAATTGAAGGTTACAGGGGAAGAACGGAGTAATTCCACTATTTGTCGATTTCGAGGTTTCAATGCCGTCTAGAGGCTTTTTGGGAGTAGTTTCACGTGGTAGGTCGGTACTGGTGAAAAACGATTTCATTCCATGATGGTTAGGAATAGTTTTTTTTCATACCTTGGCAATGTATCATGAGGTGGTTAAGTTAGTTTTTGCTCTCCTGAACATTTTCCAATTTTAGAATCGTACCCTTCTTCCCCTGTAACCTTCAAACGGTTTTCCACCCCAAGTTCGTAGTTAGGCAGAATCGGCCCACTCCAAGGGGGGTTTTGGGGAGTTTCAAGGAGAAAACATTATCCATCAATTCAATATGCTATTCAAGAATGAACAGTAAAATTCCCCTAACCATCTCGCCGAAGACATTGACCAATAGATCTTCATAGCACATATGATTCTGTACCTGCAAATTCAATCTCTGAAACGTTTACAGCTCAAAATTGGGAACCTCAACGTGTGAAACTACTACTTTCTCTGGGGGAGTTGAATGGTCTGAAACATTTTTTTTTTTTTTCGTATTTCTTTTTTTCTTTTTTCTCCTCCGAGTTGTAGCCCTAGGGATCGGTCCTATCAGGGAAAACAAAGAGAAAAACGGGCAACAGTTCGCCTCCTGCAGGAAACCCGCTTCACGCCTCCCATTCCGGACTGGACTGGACAATGGTCGATTGTTTTCGATGTTCCTTCTTGATGTGTTGGTGTGTGTTGCTGCACGTACGTTTCCCTGTGTCTGTGCGTACGTCTGCCCTCACAGTGTAGGTATTATAGGAGGGGTCGCCACAAACGTATCAACAAGTGTCCCGACAACCGCGCGAAAAACCTCTTTTTCCCTTGTGTTGAGACTTCTTTTTTTTCCCTTTTCTTTTCTCTCCTCCCTCCGTTTTCTTGGGCGTTTCATTCTTCCGCTTCTTCCTCGACCACTTCTCGGTAGTCGGGATCACGGTTAAGGGATAGTTACGGTCAAGAGACGGAAAAGGGGAAAAAAAGAAAAGAGGAAACAGTTTTCGATGCTCATCGACGAAAAAAAGCCACCGTAGGGGTCGAAATCCGCTTGGGGGCTGTGGTATCAGAGGGGCTGTTTGGGACGGTATTTCGATTGAGGTGAGGTACGAGTATGACACTTGTGGGACAACACGAAACATATTGTGGCCACTCTCACGTATTTCACACGTTTTTCTGATACCCGCTTTCTTTATTAGGTACTACACATCTATATACATAATACACGTACTGCTGAGTAGGTTATCAGTAGATTGATAAGATTTTATTGGCATAAAGGTACATACATTGGGTTAAATTCAAGTGCCTTAAGGTACATAATCTATTATATGAACAATATCGGCCTGCCGGCCTTAAATGTCAAGTATTCTTAAAAATTATTGTATTTTGTCTTAGCGTAAGGGGTGGGGAGAGTGAATTTTTGCAAGAGAAAAGGGAAACAATTCTAAACTCTTTGGGTGATGGTGGGGTCTTAAAAAACTAAAGCTAATTACATAGGTTGAAAGAGTATTTTGTAACTGTGTGTTGGCAAGCCTGTCAGGTTACGTAATATGAGAATGTTCTGGATCCTTCCAGTCTTTTATCAGTTTATCTGTACCTATCGTTGAATAAACGTGTCGTTCTGTTCGTGAAGTACCGGTGTTTCCTTTAGGTTTCAACGATGATCCAGGACCTGAACACTGGGGGGCAGTGACGCGCGTCTTCAGATACGTCAGAGATACGTCAACGTATGGCCTGGAGTTTGATGGGAACAAGTTGAAGGACATCACAGGATTTTGCGACGCCGACTGGGCAGGGGATTCTGATGATTGGAGGTCTGTCACTGTGCTACGTTTTCCTGAAGTGCAATGCACCAATCTCATGGTGCAAAAAGAAGCAGCCTTCCATCGCCCTTTCTACTACAGAGGCTGAATACATGAGTTTGTCTGCGGATGCCCAAGAGGGTCTTTGGCTAAGAGGTCTTTCGCAGGAAATCGTTGCCCCCAATAAGGTCAAGCCTCTAACAATCTTTGTGGACAACGAAGGGGCTCGCAAACTTGCGCAAAATGGCGCCTACCAAGCCAGGACAAAACATATAGATGTTCGTCATCACTTTGTTCGTGAAAGAATTGTCTTGGCCAGATTGCTCTCAGATACACGCCAACTAGGTACAGATATGGTTGCCGACTCACTCACAAAACCATTGGATCGTGTGAAGTTCGAAAACTGTGTTCGTCGTCAAGGTGTTGTGAGTTGTCCCAAATAGGGGAGGGTGTTGAAAGAGTATTTTGTGACTGTATGTTGGCAAGCCTGTCAGGTTACGTAATATGAGAATGTTCTGGATGCTTCCAGTATTTATCAGTGTATCTATACCTATCGTTAAATAAACGTGTCGTTCTGTTCGTGAAGTACCGGTGTTCGCTCTATTCTCTTTCCTTTAACATATTTACAGAATCCAAAGGCTATTTACATATTTACAGGTTTTACAAAATATATACAGAGTTGGCTTAGGGGTAGACTGGTATGGGATAACTCAAATCCGCACCCGTGTGTTTTGTCCCCATCGGGGTTTGTGATTTATGTGAATGTGGTGGAGGAGGGAGTTTGGGTGTGTTCGTAGTTTGTCTGTGAATTTGTGTTTCTGTTTGGTGATGAAGGTTTCAAGTGTATCTACTCCAAATTTCTTGTGTAATGTGGTGATGTTTGTGCGGCGTGGTGTGTGAGTGGCGAGTCGAATGCATTTATTTTGTGTAATTTGTAACTTGTGTAATGATGTGGTTGCGGCTGTGTGCCTTATTTGGGATGCGTATGTGATGATTGAGCGGATTAGTGATTTGTTTATGAGTAGTTTGGCGTCTTTGGAGAGTGAATTGGATTTGAATAGGTGGAAGTAACGACCAATTTTTCTGCGGGGGGTTTTGATTATTTCTATGATGTGTTGTATCCAGGTGTATTTTACTGAGGGGGACAGTAAATGGGATTTGAACGAATAGTTATCTTGGATGGCAGGTTTTGCTTGCAGCTGAAGATAATACCTTCTGTCTTGACGGCATTTACTTTAATTTTCCACTGTTCTAGGCGGGAAATAATGAGGTGTGCGGCGTTTTGGAGTCGGCTGCAGGCTTTGTGTGGGGATGGGCTTGATGAGTAGATGGCGAGGTCATCTGCAAAACCGGCGATGGAGACATTTTTCGGGAGGTTATCAGTAGGTCACGGGTTCGAATACACTTCGGCTCCATCTCGCATCTCATCATGATATTAGTTTTCACAACGTCTGTAGATGACGTTTCACAATGAAACATCGGATTTCGCCTCATCGGCTCTCATGCTCCCTCGTTATTACATCCGATCCAACAACACGATGATCCACATAATCCCCTTGAGGCCGAAGGTGTCGCAAGGCGGCTTTAACGAGACATAAGTTCAATCGACTCTCACGCGGGGCGGTCGGATCCCGAAGGAACGCAAATGTCACAAACGATTGTTTTATGCTAATCGGATCTTAAGTGGTCCGGAGGTTCAAGGTGGTCCGAAGGAGAAACTCTGGGTCAGTTTCTCCCCCGTCACCCTCTCACTTCCAAACGATAACCGTGTTTTGACAACGTCTTCCCACCTACGGCTTATTCGGAGTCGATGACATTATTTATTCAATCCGTATTTAAACATCACTCCTCGGACAATAAACAGGGTAAAGGTGGCCACTTCAAAGGCGAACAATTCATAGCCTCTTATACGCATATGTCAAATGGAAAAAAATATATATATTTATAAGTACGTCCACCAGACGACCTGAGATAAAATACTATATTTTTCCCAAATCAAAATTAAAATTTACCCGAATTTGGTCCAGGTGGTCAATAAGGGCACAAAGATCTAATACTCAGTCGGATCTTAAACTTTCATTTTCAGACTTGTATACTGCCGTCATTGGTAGGTTGTATACTGCCGTTCGAAGGAGAAAAGCCGTGAAACGTCAGGTTTCATGCAAACATTTTGCTACAAAGAAAAAAATGTAAAGCGATACCAATAAACAGCAACAAGCAAATATACCAGCAATCGTATGCTATTCACTCTATGAAGCTGTTGTTTGGTATGCAGCCTCCTTAGGACTTCCACTTTAAGCAGAATAGGGCTTGGATCAGCTCAGTGGCGGCTACAGCTAATTTCTATGCTATTCACTCTATGGAGCTTTAATTTGGTAGTTAGCCTCTTTAGGACTTACATTTTAAGCAGAATAGGCCCAGTGTCACCTGAGTGTCTTCTAAGGCTAATTTCAATGCCATTCACTCTTTAAAGCGGTAATTCGGTATGAACCCTCTTTACTGGTGGGGGGGGGGGGGACAGGTACCCATAAATCCCCAAAATGAAACAGTCTCACAAGTGAAACCTCATTTTAACGTTTTTTTTTTCACGCTGAAATGGTGAAATCAGAGTTGCATATCATCTTCTGTTCCAAAAACTAGAGCAATTTGAAGATGAAGAAACGTGGTTGATATTAAATGTTGTTATTGATATCAAATTTTGATATTCATGGTTACTCTGTTCTAATCTGATAGCGGAATGAGATATCAAAATTCTGACTTCACCGTCGTGTTCAGCATTGATAAATCTATAAGCTGTAGGGGGTTTAGGGAAATTTAGGGTGGGGGGGGGGGTTACCCATAAATCCCCAAAACAAGGGAGACCTCATTTTAAAGGGTTTTTCACGCTGAACCTAATGGTGAAATCGAAATTGCGGTATCTTGTTCCGTTCTCAATCTTGAGCACTTTGAATATGATGTATCGACCATGTTTCATCATATTTAAACTGCTCCAGATTGAGAACGGAATAAGATACCGCAATCCCGTATGAGATGTTCTCAATCCATATATACTAGACATCGCGACTCATGTATGAGATGTTCTTCGAAAATTCGCTGTTAGGTATAGCCATGCTGCATGACTGTGCATTTATTCATATCAATCTAATGGAGTTTGAGCCGTTTTACTGAGACAAGGTCGAAAACACACACAACAAAATCGTAAAAGTAAAAAAATTGGTTTTGTAGTTGAGTAATGAAAAAATTCTGGGAGGCACTTTGTGTTGCAAATTAGCTGTAGAATTGATTCCTTGAATTTAACCCATTTTTCGTAGACACTCTGTATAAATGATATGTATACAAGTCATGCGTGTATTTCATTGTATTGCCACCTCTGGAGCGCAGTGCATTAATTTTTGCTAACCTTCTGATTGTGCACTCTTCAGCTGAAAAGTGCTGCTCGTTGAGACACCCCAAAGTCATTCATTGCTTCACGGCATTACCCCAGTTATACCGTTGATTTCTAGCATAACAGAGATCTGAACAGAAGGGTGATCTGCACGGAAAATCACGAACGTTGGTCGTTGAATTTGCGGGTTTCTCTTCAAATCTGCGTTTCTCCATATTTCTCTGTACAACAACTCGACACAATCACGATTCATCATCATCACAAAAGCCTCTCGATTCCTCGCGAAGTACGTACCAACTCCGGTCCACCATTCCAAGGGTACACACCCCCTTCACGACTATTGGTCCGTTTGGTTCGTTCCCGTCTCAATGTTTTTGCTCAATTACGCCTCGCGCCGAGGCCGGTACAGCACTGGAGGTGGAGACCCGACTTTCTTAGATTCCCGTGTCATCTGACCTGACGAGATTCCCATTCCATCATACCGACGGCCTCTGCTACATTTCAAAAGGTAATTTATTGAAAGGCACGTCCGCCACTTTGAGCGATAGGAAGTATTTTTATGAAGGCCTTAAATGCCTTCTCCTCGGCGAAACAACGCATCTCTTTAAATTTTTGTACTTTTGTATTTTGTAGGTGACAAAAAAACTAGTTAGTTTTATAAGGAGTTAACTCGTGTTTTGTCTTATCGCGAGAGGTTCAACTTTGCAGTCGATGTAACCTTTCAACGACGAAAAGCCGTAGAAGGTAATTTATCCAGCACGTAAAAATGGTTATACCCTGACCTACTGTATTTTAATAGTGCATTTGGTCGTCATTTCAAAAGACGATGCTTTTCTTCGTTGTCTGAATTCAAAAAGACTTTTCACTATTGCCATTTCCGCCAAACGCATCACTCCCGCGACCGTTGAGATCTTCTACGGATTTTCTCCGTTTTTTCTCACTTCTGTAATTTCAACAATTAGAATTTGTTGTTGTTTCGTTCATGTCCTCCTTGGTTGAATAACCTTGGTTTATTTGGAGGGTTGTAGGAGGTTGTAAAGAAAACGGGGGAGAATTCTTTTCGAGCTTTCGGCTTTAATAAGCCATCTTCTGAAGATGGCTTATACTATAACGACAATCTGCTATGAGACCTGACCGTTGTCGGTATCACCAAGGTACGATTCTAAATAATTTTAATAATACAGTAACTGTTACTGACTTACGTAAGTATTGGTTTATTATCTTCGATAATTTTCCTACGTAAGGCAGTAACTGTATTATCAAAATTCAGATAGTCGTTATATGTTACAGCCCTGAAGATGGCTTATTAAAGCCGAAAGCTCGGAAAGAATTCTCCCCTGTTTTCTTTACAACCTGCTACAGCCTTCCAAATAAACAACTATTAGAATGGAAAACAACCGTAGCAATTTTGCCAACGATGAAAAGTCGTAAGAGCGCCACCGTTTTTATGAAACCAATAATATCCCAACCACCAAAACAGAGAGAAACATTTACTAATGGGATCAAGTTAAGTGTCTTCACAAAAATGTAGGCCTCTACAGCTGATACTGAATCGGGGGTTATGGTGAAAATCGTGAAAAAAGTAGAAAAACGGCAATTTGACTGCTCAAAATTTTAGCTGACGTTACCAAACCCCTGACCACCAGACTAAACGAACTAATCGTCGGAACCCGTTCTAAACCACATTCACAGTTCACACCAATTTAAAATCAGTAAATCAGTACATGCACATGTCTCATTTTCTCCCTGTAGGTAAAGTATTTGTTTTGTGTCTCAAATAAAACAAAATAATGATAAAAGCTGAACCTGGGCCTATTCTGCTTAAAGTGGAAGTCCTAAGGAGGCTACTTACCAAATTACAGCTTGTAGAGTGAATTGCACAGAAATTAGCCTTAGAGGCCAATCAGCTGATCCAGGGCCCATTCTGCAACTCTTGATCTCCGAACAATTTCTTTAAATTTTTGAGATCAGAAATTGCCAAATACCTACATAAATTTGTAATCGTGAATAATTTTACTTCTAGTATTTAATGCTTTTATTTCTGCGTATTACGGTAGTAAATGGCTTTTCATGTTCAACTCTTTCGAAAAGTTGTACATACTGGCGATAAGTTGATCGCCCCTTCATCGATTCGGCATCCAACGTCCGTGACGCACGTGAACCACAACACAAGGTACGTGAATATCCCTCTTATCATCGTGATTCAGGATTTACCCAACAACGCTCATCGATAATGAAAAGCACCGCCAACAAGACATAACACCCTTCATTATTCAACCCCCGCCTAGTCCTCCTAATTGACGGCAATTTTTTCACACCTGGCCCCCTCACGCTGAATTTTTAAATAACCTCCTGCATTAATTGACATTGAATACCTAAACGTGGAAGTAAAAACAAACATGAATATCCCACCAGCGACGACGAGAGGGAGGAATCGATTTTTTCTCCACTACCCCAACCGTAGAGGTTCATTTCATAATTCATTATTAGTAACCGGAATAAATAAGAGCAGGGGTAAGTTGATATTTTTTCGACTGACAGTCGTTTGGGCGTAGTTTCGAAGAAACAGGTGGTGACAACTGTTGAAAAATTCACCCCTGGCGGTGAATATGCAGCGTGTGCTGCATAAAATGCAAAACTTTTGTCACCGAGGGGCCCGTTCCACTAGGTGCTTTCCACCGTCAACCTCTTAATTCCGTCATATCCAGAACTGTAATTATTTCTTACGCCCAATAGGTAGTTCGTACCACACCGGTTGACGTAAATTGAAATTCGTCGTTTCTGTAGAGAGTGAAAAACATCACGATAACATCAAGAAAAATACCGTTTCTCGAGGGATCTGATTGACATCCGGATGCTGGGGATAGTTTAAAATTCACCCCTTAAAGGATGGCGGATGGCGGATTGACTCGTGCTCCATATCATGAATTTTCAACTGTCGGTTTTGTGACGGGGAAGAAGCGTCAAGTCTCATAAATAATTTTCAAGTCAGCCGCGAAAGGGAGCAGATGTTGAATCTGCAGGAAAAACGGGTCCGTTTGGGTCCGTCACTATTGTTAAGTACTTGAGCAATTTACTGGGCTCTAAGGGCCGGTTTCACCAAAAAACCTTGAACTCGGTTTATTGGAAATCTAGTTCAACGTAACCGATGGATTGATCTCAGTTCGAAAAGGTATGGATTTCACCAAGTTAAACGAGTTTCTAGGATCGGCGTTCACATTGGAATAAGATCAATGAAAACCAAGTTCGAGCAGCTGTTAATCCACGGTTTGAACTCTGATTGTGAAGGCAGGGGTCTGATTATTCGATAGTTTGATGATTTGATAGGGTGTCCGCTGTTTTGATGAACGGGGGGAACGAGAAGCCCAGCTTTCCGTTTTTGTTTTTCCGGCTAGTAGCTACGTACCTATTCGTTTTCGGCTCCAGTTCTTTCCGTTTGTTGTGTTGTACTTGTAATGGAATCAAAGCGAAAGATAGAACCGATCTTCACTGCTGATGAGCGCAAACTGCTCGCTTCGAGTCGAAAATCGAAGAAGAAAATTCAATACAAGCACCGCTCTGTTGACAGAAAAGTTGAAAGGTACTGAAGTGAACCTAGATTCCGGTGTTGACGAAAATTAATTATCGATCTTGTTCATATTTCTGATAATAAAGTTGTTTAATAGTTTGAATAACGTTGCTTCATTTCATCACTACCACATAACTTACTAGGGCATTATGAACATGCATGACCCACATACATGACAGGACACAAAGTGTTTCATTACTGATGTAAATTCTTAAAACCGGAATGTAACGTAACAAGTTAGGAATATGTTTTGAGCAAGAGAGAAAGATAGAATAAAGTTACCTATACTTGTAATTTACGAGGTTTTGAAAAAAGGCTGAGGTTTGGTTTTCTAATGAACCTTATTGCTATTTTGTTCATTAAATTATAACATTATAAAAATGAATGAAATACCCCTTATATTTAAATCAACGACATAAAATTATTGATTTGTCATTCGACCAACGTTTTACCAATTAGCTGTGCTCGAGACATTGTTGAATGGATAAGCGGGAGGGAAAACAGAACTTGAACCGAGTTTATCCCTGTTGACCGGCCGAAATCGAGCGTTCAACGCTGAACTCCCATGGTGAAACCCAACCTGACGAACAATCTCCGTTCACGAGTTGAATCGCGATTTGAAACGAGATCAACTCCTTCGTTTACGTTGGTGAAACCGGCCCTAAACAGTTCATTTTGTTGGTTCTTCACATTCGCGTGTTCAATGATCAACAAATTTTTACCACTCATTGTTTCTAACACAGTTTAGAACCATTTTCTCGGTAGTAAATTGTATTATCCAATTGTTGAAGAGTTAGGAACGGATACTTAGGCGAAATCTCTCGGTCCGTCTTTCTAGGTCATTGGTTTGCCCTTCATGCAATGCAGGAAAAGGCTTCTTCAACGTAGAAAACCCGCGATAACCATAGAAATTACTACAGTACGTCGGAAAATCCGTTTGCTGTCTCTCCTGAAAAGTTGGGAAAACTGAGTTACTTAGACCTTGTGGGATCTTAAGGGACGATTTTCTTCCTTCAAAAAGCCGAGTAGTGGCCCAATATGCACCACCCTGTACAATATTCGATCATCGAGAACGGTAACATCTCAAGACCCAACGGATGCACTCATCACCAACCGGCGAAAGCTGCGTTTCACCACTTGAAACCACCCGATCTCATTTTTACTGTTTGACAGTTTAGAAATGAACAGAAGAATGTTAATACCCGAATGCAAATTTCCGTTTCCTTTTTAGGCCCCTTCATCTGAATATTCGATAACTTTTCGAGATCGTGCTGCATTACTTAGAACCTGAAGGGCAGGCCCCCTGTACCTCAGTGTACCCTACGGTTCGCCTCAATGGACCACTTTTTTTTTTCTGGCCTCCCCAAGGGCAGATTCACGTGCTTCCAAAAGAGGAAGGTACCTGTGCACCTCCAACCGTCGTTTGAAGGGGGTTCTCCCTGTACGAAAGGTTACTTACTCATGCACCCTTTTTTTTACTTTCTTCGTCAGACCCAATAAGATACAATTTATGCATAACATCCGTAAGGGGCACCCGACAGTTGATTACAATAATCGGCGATTTCGGGACCCAACGATCGTCCCTGACTGTTACTTTGAGATCCTCCGTTGAACCGTTTCGACGAGGATGACTCTTCGGTATGTCTCATGGTTACGAAAGACGAAAAAGCTCCTGCTTGGTCCAGAACGGGCAATTATTTCCTGTTCAGATCGCACATCAGTATACAATAGGTATCACTACGAGTCCGCAGGAGTTCTTTGGCATCCAAGTCTGCAGCAGCTATGGCCGTTGCTGGTACGTCGAAACCTCATTGAGATCCCACAGTGTGACTGTTGTCCTTCCTGGGTTGACCTTGCTCTCTTGCTGCCCTTCAATATTGACTTGAACCTCTCATTTCCACCTGATATTGTATTGACCATGTTAGGTGGGCCATACATTAGCCAGCCTGCAAACAAATGCAAGAGCCGCTGCAATGCTAGAAAACCGAGAACCACAACCGAGAACCAAATACGAGTCTGCAAGACATTGGGACATTTTATGTCTTTAGTGTGCTTCAGTACCAATTCTCTCTTATAGGTAACACTTCCTATAAACACGCTCTGAAAATTGTTTATAACCGTTGATGTCAACACAAATGCGATTAGTTTCCACGTTAGAAATCACTTCGAGAAATCAACACAAAAGCTTAGCAACGATAGGTTGCAAGCGAAAATTATTAGAATACCAACTGTAATGCTCTTCTATAACGCAACGCTTTTCGAGTAAATGTGCCAAAGAGATTTCCTAAGAGATAAGTTCATTATGGAAAGGCCGTATCTAGTGGTATTTTCTAAGGCGAGCAACTTTTGGATGCTAACCAAGTAAGTCAGCTTTGACGGAGTTGGACAAATCTAAAAGTAACGTCAACTCAACTAGCACAACGCTAAGTGAATAACGACGGTAGATGAGTCCATTTTACACACATCGGAGAATCATTAAAAACGCGGCAAAAGGCGTTGCACTGTTATCCCGAAGTGAGGTAAAAGACGATTCCTAAGTTTGTGCCTGGAGACCTCGAGGCACCTTATGTGTGAGGCCGGATAGGTCGAACTTAACGCAATAAGTTCGAACTCCGCCGACGCACATGCGCAGTTGAGATAAGTTTGAACCTATCTTCTATGACTCATCCCTTAGGAACTCTCTTACAGTTTTGACACTTTTAGGAACTCTATCCTTTAGGAACTCTCTTACAGAGTTCCTAAAGGATAGAGTTCCTAAAAATGTCAAAAATCGTGATTCTTCGATCTTATAGCGACAAGCCAGCAGGCATCGATATTCTTCATCAATAAGCGTCCACTTCGAGTTGATCCACGGATATCATCAAGTCTGACGTGAGTTTTGACTTTCGTCATCGACCTTGAACAGAACTTGAATCCGCCCTCTGGGCGAAGGGGTTGAGGGAAACGAACGATGAAAATCATTGGCACGTATCCGTTCGCCTCGACGAGTAATTTCAGTTATCAGTTTAATCGCTAACGTCGATTGGGAGTGTGAGGAAGAGGGAAACGCCTCTCAATTCCCCGTTACAAGGGGATGAAAAAAGAAAAAAAAAATGCACCCCAATTAGTCAAAATTATTTTCAAGCTTCCACTTCTTCACCACCGATTTTTCATTTTTTTTTCTACATTTTTTGTTTTTTTGAATTCTCCCTTCTCCTTTGCGATATACGAAACAGCTCATATCACTCTCTCTGAACCTCGACTTCAATTACCCGCACGATTTTCCCGTGTAAACGCTCTCGTATCAACATACAAAAATTAACATACAATTTCACCTAAATCGATCCGATAATAACGTTTTGAGTTAGCGAAACGACCCGCGGAGTTAAACAGTCCCCTCTCAGGCTGAACTCGATCGAGGTTGAGAAACCATCGCGATACGGCAGCAAACCGGTGAGATTGGACACGAAACGTTGAACTAAACTATAATATATTACACACTTCTAATCAGCGACCGTATAATTATAATCATTATATAGCTCTACGTATATTGTCTCAAATAATGAATTAAAGACTTATTTTTTCAAAACTTCATGAATCCTCTTTGTGCTAAAATGAGTTTTTTGATCAATTATATGAATTTTTATTAATTCATTGATTCCCATTCCCATTGAAATTAGGCAAAATTCGACGAATCTATTATTAGATTTCGTTAACTAGGAAAAAACGGAGGTTTGCGTTCATGATGGTACAATAATTGTTCTTAGGAACGTCTCAAGTAACAACCACGTTTCTTCATCTTCAAAGTGCTCCAGTTTGAGAACGGAATAAGATATCGCAATTCTGACTTCACCACCGTGTTACCCTGTTGTCAATCTGGAGCACTTTGAAGATGAAGAAACGTGGCCGTTACTTGAGGTGTTCTTCACGGTTCATATGCTCTAATCTGATACCCGAATGAGTTATCGCCATGCTGACTTCGTCATCATGTTCAGCGTTGAAACATCTATAAACTGAGGTGTTACTTGGCAAACAATGAAGACAAAATTTGGTATACCAGCAGAAAAATGAGGAAATTTTTACATAAAACCAGTTATTTCTTCAAACATTGGCTCTGATAACCGTGCTGCATGACTATGGACTTTTTTTTGAGAGTTGATTTACGGGTATTGTTGGATTCTGTAGGGCCTCAGTCTTAATTCTGACACGAGTCTACGCTTGTTAAAAACCTCTTGGAAAATGGCGACTTACTGGTTTTTGATGGTTTTTCGTTTGAAACAAAATCGGTTACCGCGGCCGTAATTCCTGTGGGAATGTCCAGGTGTCTAGATAAATCAGTTTCTGTCGTCTTCTTAAGTAAAGTGAACTAGCGAGAATGTTTCTCTCAAACAGATGTTTTCCCTAGTTGTAGACCATCAGGCAAAGCCCATCTCACCTGTTGCAGGGCTGTGGTCAAGCTTCGTAACATCCCCCCCTTTCGCCACGACCGCCTAAAACTCAACCCCAACTCACACTCAGCCTTAAACTACCCTTCGGCTGACCACTCTCACACACAATGCCCTTTAGCTGTCCACCTCAACTCGTGTACAACTTTATTCCGTCCCCCGCCAACGAACGCCCTCAACGAAACCGCCCTCCGCCATCTGAGATGTTGTAAACAAGGGAAGGACAACGATACTTCTACTTACAGTACCGATCGTTCGCAGAGTTCGGGGGTTTTACCTTCTGGCGGGCGCGATGTAGCACTCAGTGCTTCAGTACCAAAACTACGTTATACCACAGTCATAACGATACTTCTACTTACAAAACCGATCGTTCACAAAGTTCGGGAGATTCACTTTCTGGCGGGCGCGATGTAGCACTCAGTGCTTCAGTATGTACACAAATTAGCGAATTGGTAAATATCAGCGTAAATCGTGATCTAGTACCCTAGTGCTGCCGATACGGCCCTAATATATTAAGGATATTTACTAATTAGTTAATTTGTGTACTGAAGCTCTGAGTGCTACATCGCGCCCGCCAGAAGGTGAAACTCCTGAACTTTGCGAACGATCGGTACTGTAAGTAGAAGTATCGTTGTCCTTCCCTTATGTACAACATCTCAGATGACAGAGGGCGGTTTTTTTACGGCGTTCGTTGGCGGGGGACGGAATAAAGTTGTAAACGAGTACACTATAGTTCACGTGCACACTATAGTGCCTAGAACCGATTGGCAACTGCCGTCCATTTTTTTCAATTTTAATTAATCAACCCGTTTGCCTTCCAACGTCTATGTGGCAATGGTGAGAGATCCAGAGAGAGACACACACAGAAAAAAAGAGTCGAAGAAAGTAATTAACGTGGGGTCGTAAAATTCATTAGGAGAAGATTCCTCGTTAATGCAGGCAATAAAATATATCGTAAAAATTAAAGGTCTGCCGTCAATTATCACCTCCGATTGAGTTGGCCTTGATTAGCGGTGGCGGGAGCCAGTAAAACGGCGGGTTATCGCAATCACGCCCACGTTATCCTCCGTCGTTAACGTTGAGATAATTCCGAGTTTATTGAAGTAATTTTCGTTTATTTTCATTTTCATTTCCAGGTGCGAAGAGACGATTGGTAGAACGAACGAGGCAGCTAATTAAAGCCGAATCACAAATTCTTATGAAATATCCCAAGAACGTTCTGTATCCGTTGGATTTCACGTCGATCTGAAAATATTTTTGAACGTAATCAGCTCCAACCCTCTCCGTCTGGAGGTCTGTATTTAAGAGTATTTATAAAGAAGCAGAAATTAAACCTAGAAATTAAACCTAAATTAAAGGCGATTATTTTTAGAATTTTTTGTGTGCAACTATCAGTGGATTTATTATGGTTTGAGCGGCCCCTCCCCAGGCTAAAATTCCAAAGCTCATGATACTCTGTACCAAAGTTTTATATAGGATAAGCATAAACTTGAAGGGTACCACCTTTCTCAGCCTATAAAAGAAATAATTGAATTTTGCTACTCGCTTAGTTAATAGGGCAATTTGAATATCCCATCGCAAATCCTCGTCAATAAGAACACCCAGGTATTTAGCACTGTGTTAGTTCTATGAAGAAAGCATGAACTGACTCCTAGAAATGAAAACATTGTTATGAAAGGAGAATAAGGCGTTGGACCGGGGATATTGCCGTAGTAAACATACCTACTATTACTGAGAAGGAGCAATAACCTCTCGATCCGTCTGCTTCTATTTTATATATTCACCCCTTTCGGAATATGTTCAAATAATGATTTTCTCCTATGAGGTGACGATTAGAATGAAAAAAGGGACCCCGTGCCACTGTTTGGAGAAACCCTTGGACCAGCTGCTCGAGAAAAACGTCGAATTACCATCGAGAGGAAGTGGATTTTCATATTAGATATTCCGAAGCCTTCCTTCAATACCTTCGCCCATCGGCAGCACGCGAACGCCCCGACGCACACAAAAAAATTACAATATCAATCGGCCCCGTTAATAATGCGGGTTGGAATATTTCGGATTCGTCGTGACCCATTTAGCATTCAAGGGTTTCTCCGGGTCGGTGATTAAAGAGGACTATCCCAACTCGTGAGGCCGGAGAAAATCGTGAAAAATGGTTGTTGCGCTGTCGCTATTGTCGTTTGACAGATTTTGAGCATCTGCTCTTGTTTTCGGAGGCAACTCCATGTCGGATATCACTAATAAATACCCATTCAGGAGGAGGTATACAACTGATTTACGGCCGTTCATTGTACACAAATATTGAGAACAAAAGGTCGCTCCGTAAGTACAAAAGGTACTTGAAATTACGTGTATTTGTCATACAAAACCGTACGTTTCAGGTGTTGCAGATTGATCGTTCAGATGATTCTTGTAGCACTGGTCCAGCACTCATTGTCTGCCTAGGCTCGGGCTGCCATATCTGCTCCACGTGAATTGGAACAGTGTAAGCTAGAAATCAGGACAGCCTCAAAAATAAAAAATAAATTGGTAAATCAAAATTAGAAGTAAGTAGATACTTATTCATCGATGACCACGTTAGATAGCTGGATAATGGAAAATTGGGAGACAATTTTCTTTCGATACTTGAGAAGTATCAAGTATTGAGTACTAGTATCGATACTATGCTGGTACCGCACGTCACTATCACCATGTGACGTTGCAAGGTCTTCTCGCTTCCACGGTATTTTTCAAACTCGGCCAGGTTCTCTAAATTCCCTAAATTGTTGGGGAGGCTTTTCAGGCAGCTGACTATCATTTTCTGCCTGAAAATATGCATATTCCCCATTCGCCAATTAAACCTCCTTGAACATGATTTAAATAATTAAAATTATTATGTATGTTGAAATAATTATTGGTCCTACGACACATTTTAATGGTTCAACGAAAAAAAACACACAAACGGTGGGTACAGCTTTCGTACAAGTACGCAACCACGAGGGACATTTTATGTCTTTGCGCCCCCTCCCATCAGAAACGTATATGAAGCTTGCATTCGTGTTGACAATATAAATTATTGAGAATGATCACCTGTGTGTAAACAATTATTTAAACAATCACGCTCATACCGCAGCTTGTCGGCCACACACTCCGCAGTGGTTAACGTAATATGGTTAGGTAAATCGAGAGCTATCCAACGAGTGATGAACGATTTTTGTACGATGATAACTGGCGAAGATAAAGTTCTGTATCAACGAATCGGTTGTAAGCGAAAATCATCAGAAATATTTTCGTGACGCTTCTCCGTTGCATGCCCGCGTTTCATTTTCGAGTTTATGTAGCAAAGTAAAGACATAAAATGTCAAAAAATAAAGAAGGGAATCGGGACGAGATGTAATTAAACGAACACTTCACCAAAATACAATTATTTTTGAAAATAGGTAATATATTTCATATTATTAAAATAGGTAATTGCTTTCATCCCACATAAAACTATGTCATAGTTTTATGTGGCATGAGAGCAATTTTTTGAAAACTTGCAACATGTAGCTCTGCGAAAGATGCAGAATCGATCAAAAAACGCAAAACGATTTTTATGGAACGACTGATTCAATTATTCTTGAAACTCCAGCAACCTTTCTCGATGTCCACGATCATACAGACTGAAAAAGCAAAAGTGTATAGTGCTGTATTTACATTTCTATGTGAGATCAATTTCAATCCATGAAGAATTCATGAATTATTAATATGTTATACAAATAATCAATATTGTTATCATATTGGCTAGTGATAAGGTAAAATTTACCTTAGCTCTCCTTCTCTCTTTAATTGTATGAATTATTTGTTTCTCGGTCGTCAGATTGTTCTACTCCTCCTGCCAGATTTCGACAGATGCTGCAATTTACAACTTGAGTAGATAATTTTGGTGCGTGTGTTACTTAGTATTCACTAAGTAGTATAGAAAATGCACAATCCACAATATGACATCGCCTTTTGTATTGCACCTCCTCTGTAACGGTAATGTCGTATGATTGCATTTTGGTTGGACAGTCACCAATGAAACCTCAGCGACAACCACTCAACGAGGCACCAATCGAGATAATTCCTCGTTGAACAGCACCGTTTCTTTGTTAATTACGATTTAACGGATCCTCGAGCACATACGACGGTAAAAACTTTCCGATCGACCCTCACGAGATGAGTCCTTCAGGAATTTTTGTGGGAACTTTTGTATTCCGCCGCCAATAACACTTTTATTTTGGTTACCCCAGGGGTGCACCTTAAGCCTCGTAGTGTCATCTGGTAGGAAAAAAATGGGGTCGCCGTTTTTTTTCGGGGACAGAAAACTTACGAGAGGGGTGTGTTGTACATAAAGAAGATTCGGGAGGGAGCGACATCTACCAACGGTTGATTTAACATGGCATTGTCAGGTAATTCAATCAATTACTTTCGGCGGTTCGTGATCGATATGAAACTGATGTACCCTCTTCGTGGGACTAACCGAGTGTTGATTGTCATTTCACAAGAGTGAGAGAATGAAGGATTCATCTAAGGACGATTGTACTACAAACTTGGTGACAATAGTACTTTATTAGCTGGGTTATCTTTTTTTTTTTTCTTTTTTCATTTCGAAGCCCTCATAAGGTCTCAAGAGTACAAGTGTGTTTGTGGTCGGAAGCGACCACTAATTGTGCGGGATAGTTTCGAAAAGTCCGCATTCACTCGGATGGACGTCGGGAAAGTAGAGGCAATGAATGGGTCCCGGTTGAGGGTCGATATGATTATTGAAAGGACACGATGATAAGATACTCATTGTTCAACATTAACAGTCGTTACAGATCTTTGTCAGAAATTAACGTATACACCAAACGTGAAGGGCATCCAGTAAATGATCTACAAATAATAAACAACACATAACACATAAAATACTGCATAACAGGGATTGGGGTGTATTGTAACAAACTCTGCAAATTCTTCCACAACGGTTTATCATCTTCTAAATAGATCACACCCTTCGGTCTAGATAACTTCTCTGCATACAATAACCTTGCGAGGGCTATAACTGTACGAAACAAGTGGAGTAGTGCGCATAAATATTAGTTCAAATGGACGACAAATGAGCGGTGGAGGAGGGTACCTAGCTAAGTGATGGTTAATGAATTATTTATATAAATGATAGATTAAAAATTCACATATGATGAAACATTATTAAGTATCAAATGAGTGGCAGGAACTACAGAAGAACTACAGTCAACCCGCCTAACACTCATTCCAACGAGAATGGAGTTCTATTTATTGACATTTTATGTCTTTACTCTGGCACATAACTCGAAAAACGTTACACAAAAGCGTCACACGAAATCGTCACGAAAATTTCTGATGATTTTCGCTTACAACCGATTCGTTGCTACGGAACTTTATCTTCGCCAGTTATCATCGTACAACAATCGTTCACCACTCGTTGGATAGCTTTCGATTTACCTAACCATATTACGTTAACCACTGCGGAGTGCATGGCCGACAAGCTGCGGTATGAGCGTGATTGTTTAAATAATTGTTTACACACAGGTGATCATTCTCAATAATAAATTATTTATATTGTCTATACGAATGCAAGCTTCATAATTTATGATGAACCCTACAATTAAGTATAACAACTACGCTACTGGGGTAGGTGATGTAGCATTGTTCGAAGGTTCTTGAATCACTTCTTTAAAGACATAAAATGTCCCAATGTGTTGCAGACTCGTATGCAAGCATTTAATTCTCGACTGCATCAACAACAGGATGGAGTTGACATTCTTTTGACATTTTCATGTCTTTGCTTTGGCACATAAACTGAAACGGGAAAAATTTGTTTCCTTGATTCACCCTTTCCCTCAGATCACGTCAGAACACAAGCGACAGGCGGGCCACTACGTCAGACGCACCTATGACGCACGAGCGTATGACGTCAGACGGCTGGCAGAAGGTCAACTAGTACGTCAAAGCCTATGCCGTAAGAGCCTATGACGTCAGACGGCTGGCCGGAGGCCAACTAGTACCTTTGTCAGAGCCTATGACGCACGAGCGTATGACGTCAGACGGCTGGCAGGAGGCCAACTAGCACGTCACAGCCTATGCCGTAAGAGCCTATGACGTCAGAGGGCTGGCTGGCTAGGTGATTGGGTTTTAATAAGCCTCTGGAATTCCGCGCCTTCATTTTATTTTAGTTATGTACCTAAAATATTGTTCAAACAGGTGACCAGATGGTAATTTCGTACAGAGAGATTGATTGGTTGATTTGTTTATTGATGTGACACAATTAGGTCCTCTCTTACATCATATCACAATATGCTACACTATCAAATGTATACTAGTGT
Organism: Stenodema calcarata; assembly: GCA_963920205.1. NCBI lineage: Eukaryota > Metazoa > Arthropoda > Insecta > Hemiptera > Miridae > Stenodema > Stenodema calcarata. The sequence goes on along the minus strand of OY986060.1, from coordinate 6,808,199 downwards.
CAGACTTCAAAATTATAGATAATGCTAATTGTTTTTAGAAGTGTGGAAAGTGCAAAAAAGAAAAAAATGGTTATAGGTACAATATATGCAAATAAAATAATGAAAATAAACGCCATGTGATCTATGCATCAAAATAATATATAATCTTACAAAAATCAATTTATGGTTTTGAGTATATTCCCAAAAGCTTAGCTTTGAACTCTTTCTTAAAGGTACTAACCGACTTATTCATATTGAACATTTCAAAATTAGAGAGAGAGGTAGATATTGCGATGGAGGGGGGAGAGGGGTAACTAGCTCACTATAAACGGTTGCGATCACAAAATTTAATGGAACCGACAAAATTTAATGCAATTACCTTCAACAAGTTAATTTTAATTATTCATCAAGTATACGAGCAAGAGCGACTACAACCAGCAAATGATGAGAAATACGTATTCCTCATTCTCAAATATTAAAAAATTATCAAGATCGTCGGGATGTGAACTCGCGCCCGCAAGATCGCCTGTTACTCCTGAGTCACACCACTAACGGGTTTCCCGTTAAAAGCAATATAGACGGCATTAACTGAAGTATAACATAATATTATGTAGACATACATGGGTTAATATTCATGTTATGTAAGGCATGTATGTGTCACTTGTCTAAGTAAATCCCATGCTGGCCTGATGATAATAATATTATTATTAATAATAATAATATACTATATTCACATAAATTATGTATCAAATGATTATAATGATTATGTAATCAAAATAATTATGAGTATAATGATTCATTATGATTGTAAATCAAATTATTTCTTATCCAAAGTATGTTTTTTCGGCGAAAAATCGGAGTTTTGATTGCCTCCAAGTTCCGCGCCGTTAATTCATGTCAAAATACTAAACCAAAGTTTTTGGAATCATCGAACTCGCTTCCCTTCATTTCTTTACGACCCCCACGAGGACCCGACGAGCCCTCGAGTTGATCAACATAACTCAACTGGTCGTTTGATAAAACCACTTTACCGCCCTTCAACGCCCTCACTCCTCATTACCATCGTCCAGAAGAGAAAACTCTTTAATCAGTCACCACCTTCCGACGGGCCGAGTGAAGCTCTAAAACTTTGAGGTCGTAAACGCGGAATGAGGGGCTCGCTGATGAAGTGGGAGGCAGAATGACATACGTATAATACCCACGTATTAGGTGCATCGCATCGCATCACATCACGTAGTGGGTTAACCAGCTTCAGTGCGATACCTTCTGCAAATCTTATATTGAAACTTTCATACAATTTTAGCTGATTTTACTGTGTCAGAACTGATATTTGACGATCAAACTTGAGATTATGTGAATAAATGAATTTATTCCACCCATTTTCTCTTTCTCGTCCAAATATGAAAAACTCTGCAAATTCTTGACACAACGGTTCATTATCTTCTTTGTACAGATCACCCTTCTGTCTAGATCACTAGGTCTAAATGTCTAGATCCTAAATGTTAGATTAATTATTATTGTCAATTATCACTAATTATTAACAATTTCATCAAGTACCTAGTGAAAATTATTATAATTTATTGTTAGGTATTAATAATTCGTATTCATTATTAGTAATAATAATTATTAATTATGATTAATTAATACGATATAATTCTGGGGTTTTTAAAACTACGTCGGTAATAATTTTTCTATAAAAGAAGTACCTACCAACAAACATTCGAAATTACCTTCATTTCCGTAGCACGAAACGCACCTCAGAACAATAAACTCGACATCACTTAAGCCATATGATGTTCCAAAGAGCTTGTTAGTATGAAAATGGACCTGTATTTCAACAATTTGAGTCACGATCGTGTTGTGAGGCACAATCTTTGAGCCGTCATTGTGAACGAACGGCTGGTCGTACACAGCTGCGGATGGTCTTAAAAAATTCTACGGAACAAACTCTATCTAAATATGAAATAAAAAACATACCGTTCTATATGAATTTTTCGAGATATGAGATTTTCAAATTTTCAAAATTCGTTTTGAACCCCTTCCCCTTGACCTAGGGTTATGAAAAGTTTCGAGGACCATTGTGGGGTTGGTCGAAACCCATAAAAAAAATTTCGTAATTTTAACTCAACTCTAACTGGGCAAAGTGGCGCGGACGGCGTACGGCGTACGGCGTACGGCGGACGGACGGATTTTTTTGGTTTATTATCTTCGATAATGAACCATTGGAATCGCCCAAAGAAAAAAAAATTTTAACCCCCCCTCAAAATTTGTTGGTTTACGTTTCAAGATACGTAGATTCAGAAAATCGAATTAAAAAAACTCTGCAAATTCTTGACACAACGGTTCATTATCTTCTTTGTACAGATCACCCTTCTGTCTAGATCACTAGGTCTAAATGTCTAGATCCTAAATGTTAGATTAATTATTATTATCAATTATCACTAATTATTAACAATTTTATCAAGTACCTAGTGAAAATTATTATAATTTATTGTTAGGTATTAATAATTTGTATTTATTATTTATAATAATTATTATTAATTATTATTAATTAATACTATATAATTCTGGGGTTTTTAATACTACGTCGGTAATACAGTTTCTATAAAAGCATTACCTACCAACAAACATTCGAAATTACCTTCATTTCCGTAGCACGAAACGCACCTCAGAACAACAAACTCGACATCACTTAACCCATATGATGTTCCAAAGAGCTTGTTAGTATGAAAATGGACCTGTATTTCAACAGTTTGATTCACGATCCTGTAGTGAGGCACAATCTTTGAGCCCTCATTGTGAACGAACGGCTGGTCGTACAAAGCTGCGGATGGTCTTAAAAAATTCTACGGAACAAACTCTATCTAAATATGAAATAAAAAACATACCGTTCTATATGAATTTTTCGAGATATGAAATTTTCAAAATTTCAAAATTCGTTTTGAACCCCTTCCCCTTGACCTAGGGTTATGAAAAGTTTCGAGGACCATTGTGGGGTTGGTCGAAACCCATAAAAAAAATTTCGTAATTTTAACTCAACGCTAACTGGGCAAAGTGGCGCGGACGGCGTACGGCGTACGGCGTACGGCGTACGGCGGACGGACGGATTTTTTTTTATTCGATTTTCTGAATCTACGTATCTTGAAACGTAAACCAACAAATTTTGAGGGGGGGTTAAAAATTTTTTTTCTTTGGGCGATTCCAATGGTTCATTATCGAAGATAATAAACCAAAAACTCTGCAAATTCTTGACACAACGGTTCATTATCTTCTTTGTACAGATCACCCTTCTGTCTAGATCACTAGGTCTGAATGTCTATATCCTAAATGTTAGATTAATTATTATTATCAATTATCACTAAATATTAACAATTTTATCAAGTACCTAGTGAAAATTATTATAATTTATTGTTAGGTAAATCGTATTTATTAATAATAATAATTATTATTAATTATGATCAATTAATACGATATAATTCTGGGGTTTTTAATACTACGTCGGTAATAATTTTTCTATAAAAGAAGTACCTACCAACAAACATTCGAAATTACCTTCATTTCAGTAGCACGAAACGCACCTCAGAACAACAAACTCGACATCACTTAAACCATATGATGTTCCAAAGAGCTTGTTAGTATGAAAATGGACCTGTATTTCAACAGTTTGAGTCACGATCGTGGTGTGAGGCACAATCTTTGAGCCGTCATTGTGAACGAACGGCTGGTCGTACAAAGCTGCGGATGGTCTTAAAAAATTCTACGGAACAAACTCTATCTAAATATGAAATAAAAAACATACCGTTCTATATGAATTTTTCGAGATATGAGATTTTCAAATTTTCAAAATTCGTTTTGAACCCCTTCCCCTTGACCTAGGGTTCTGAAAAGTTTCGAGGACCATTGTGGGGTTGGTCGAAACCCATAAAAAAAATTTCGTAATTTTAACTCAACGCTAACTGGGCAAAGTGGCGCGGACGGCGTACGGCGGACGGCGGACGGCGGACGGCGTACGGCGTACGGCGTACGGCGTACGCCGTCCGCGCCACTTTGCCCAGTTAGCGTTGAGTTAAAATTACGAAATTTGGTTTCTGGGTTTGGACCAGCCCCACAATGGTCCTCGAAACTTTTCATAACCCTAGGTCAAGGGGAAGGGGTTCAAAACGAATTTTGAAATTTTGAAAATTCCATATCTCGAAAAATTCCCATCAAACGGTATGTTTTTTATTTCATATTTAGATAGAGTTTGTTCCGTAGAATTTTTTAAGACCATCCGCAGCTGTGTACGACCAGCCGTTCGTTCACAATGACGGCTCAAAGATTGTGCCTCAAAACACGATCGTGTATCAAACTATTGAAATACAGGTCCATTTTCATACTAAGAAGCTCTTTGGAACATCATATGGCTTAAGTGATGTCGAGTTTGTTGTTCTGAGGTGCGTTTCGTGCTACGGAAATGAAGGTAATTTCGAATGTTTGTTGGTAGGTACTTCTTTTATAGAAAAATAATTTTTCTAATAATAATTAATAATTATTATTACCGACGTAGTATTAAAAACCCCAGAATTATATCGTATTAATTAATCATAATTAATAATAATTATTATTAATAATAAATACGAATTATTAATACCTAACAATAAATTATAATAATTTTCACTAGGTAATTGATAAAATTGTTAATAATTAGTGATAATTGATAATAATAATAATTATTATCAATAATTATAATGATGTCTAGATCCTAAATCTTAGATTAATTATTAATCTAACATTTAGGATCTAGACATTTAGACCTAGTGATCTAGACAGAAGGGTGATCTGTACAAAGAAGATAATGAACCGTTGTGTCAAGAATTTGCAGAGTTTTTATTCGATTTTCTGAATCTACGTATCTTGAAACGTAAACCAACAAATTTTGAGGGGGGGTTAAAAAAATTTTTTCTTTGGGCGATTCCAATGGTTCATTATCGAAGATAATAAACCAAAATTATGATTAAATTCTGATTATGGATAAGTGTTTTACAGCTTCACAGTTTGAATAACGTAGACATTAGCTTTAGGAGGCACTCAGCTGATCCCCGCCCTCTTTCTTCCAGTTTTATGAACTGTTAGTTTGTTTTGCATCCTACTATTAATAATTAATTATTAATTATTGAGCGTAAGCTTTCGTTTTCTCTTTTTAAATTTTTAAAGTAAAACATACTACATTGACCTAATTGTCAACGATAGTAATGCTTAGCTTGGCCTACCTAGTCTAACAAAGTTATTACACAACAGAAATTAAGACAATTTTCGACAATTAAATGGCACAAGATATCAGTGACTGCTTATTCGAGAAGTCTTGTGTCATCATTTGACTCAGCGAGACAAATAACGACAAGATTGTTGCCTAACTCATTTTACGGTAAAAATGTCGAAATTTACTGGAAGATCCACGGTTTTTGGCGTAGGAACGGGGATTTTACACCATGAGTCCACTGTAAACAATTTTTTGATCATACCGTTGAAAAGCTGAGCTTTCGGACCAACTTTTTGGGCTACAGTGGGAAGTTAAATGGCAATATGAATCTTCTTCCTTGCTCCATTTAGCACTAGGGAGACAGGGAATTTAACGCTCTTTAACGCTTAATCACATTTGAGTTTTGACTGAAAAATTAGGGACGTACGAAATTTTAGTGACTAAAAGTGAAAAAAGTTATGGGAGTTTTTCATCAGAAGTTAGTTGTAAAATCGATCGCTGGCCCGTGGTACGACCTTAACCCTGACACCCTGTATAATGTAAGCATATTATGCTCTAGGAGTTGGAATGGTGGGTGTTCCAAAGGGATAGGGAGAGTAAATTCTAATTTCTCCCCCATTTAAGATTTTATCGTGAATCACTGAAGACACCCAATTACAAAGAATTACATATAAGTTCATAACTATCACTAGAAAATACAACCGGCTTTCACAAGCAACCTCCCACCTCTCCTTATGTTGGCAAATTTACTCCTGAAATTATTGTGCATGAGATAAGTTGACTGAAGAAAATGACGTTGAATATTCACTACAAAGCCACTGAGCACCGTCTGTGTTCCTTCAAATACCAATGACACAAAGAGCTAAACGTCCAAACCAAAAGGGTTGAAACCAAAGCGATATTTCTTCGTCGAACGACGATCGCTACAGTTTCCAGCCCGTAAATAAGAGCAGCTGGTTCGACACCTCCCGTCGGCCTTGTCTACTATTTTATCTCGTCCTTCGCGCCGTATAAATACGAGTAATATCAGATCAAATGAGTTATCAATAGTTTCCGAAGTAACTTCTTTGTTAACCCTTCACGAATAGGATACCCGACTCCAAGTTGTGAGGATCCCTCCTGTTGTTCGGATGGCTGAGGACGTCTTCTCCCCTCGTTGAGGAAAGGCGTCCTTTATTTGGCTCAACTCGGGGGTTCAAAGGAAGCGTACAATGTACAACGAGGGGCGTTCGAAATATAAAAACACTCATTTTCCGTTATTTCGGTTCATCGTATTCATTAAGGAATAATTGGAATCGACCTAAAGTAGGAGCTCAAGTGGCTCCAACACTCACCATCTCAGTTTTGGCAATTTTCAGGTTCTTGCGGTTTCTAAATGGATTTTCTCGAGAAACTTCATTTTAAGGACTCTCCCGAAGTTTTGCGAAAATTCGCTGATTTTATAACACCAGCGAATTTACACATTGCAGAAGCATAAGCGGATTTCTCAAGTTTTCTCCACAATCCGGACTCAACATTGCGTTCGGAGGTCAAAAAGTGTCGTAAACTACTAGATAACAAATCCAGGGTTGAGTGGAAAGAACCTAAAAAATTAGATAGGTTCAATTTATTTATTTTTAAGCAAAAATTATATTTCCATGGTAGTAAATCTTACAATTATTGTGATTTAACCGAAATAGTTTAATCTGTGCAAAAACTAAACGAATTGGCGATCTCTCAATGTTGTAAAAAATAATTTGGCGAGAAAGTGTAGCCTTTTAAGTGACGATTGAATGTTCACGTTGAAACCCGCAATATTGTCTTCGCTTGTTTATTTGACAAACGTATGCAGTGGAATCGAAAATAGGCTTTTCGTATTGGGGTGGATCATCCACCTGGATGTAGACAATTTCGGCAAAAAAACTGACTTACACATTTTGAAATTTTGTATTCGAACCTAACCCATGGAATTTTGTTTAGACTTTCTATATAAAATTCATTATTTTATATAGATGCTTCTGTTCACACTGTCATTGGGTACCATTTAAATGTAGGTACTTCATAAAATATGGTAAATTTACAAGAAATGGTTTATCATTTACTTGTCATTACCACTTCCCTTCAACTTTCGCCAACATCCCAGTCATTAAATTCATCTGAAGTGGAAGATGCAATTTTGAAAACTTTTGTATTCTCCACTAACAGCCATTGAAATACTATTCTGAAACTGATTTTTTACTATAAATTTAAATTTAATTTATTTTTTTTGTTACACGTTTCAACACATTTTCCAGTACGAAATTCCAAATTATCTTTCTATAGGCCCTCATTTCACCGTTAATTGGCTGTAACGAATTTGAAAATAACAAAATAAGTTATATTCAAATTCGTTACAGCCAATCAACGGTGAAATGAGTGCCTATAGAAAGATTAATTAATAATAATATTATTATGCTATTAGAAAGATTAATTAATAATATTATTATGCTGCTAGTTGATGTTTAAGGTGTTCCCTGATTAGATGGAACGAATCACCGGCATCAATGATCGTGTTTGTTCATATTGAAGTAAGCAGTGAGGGAATTGAAATCATACGAATCATTCGCCGTTGAATTCCTCAATCAGAAGCTCCGGATCATCCGATCGCTTTTCCGCTGTTCCGTTTTTTTTCCTCTCGAGATTCCGATTCAAAAGTTCACTTTCCTTCGTGATGAACTTCCGCATTTTTTGTTTTCTCTCTTTTTTCTCTTTGTCCCCTTCATTGACGTCACGACATCAATTAAACTTGAGTAAAAAATAATAGTTGAGGGCGATGAGGCTGTTTGTGAAGGCGCGACGGGTCGAGCGGGGATCGATAGCGATTACCATAAAGCAGTAATCAACCCGAAGGTTGGAAAAGAGTCGCACGAAGTCCGTTGGAAAAACGGAGCGGGGAAATGAGAGACAACGAAGGACGGAACAATCACTCCTCCGTGCAGTGGGCAACCTTTTTTCGATTACTTCTCGATGATTAATATTTTGGTCAGCGGTCGGACGATAACCGCCGGGTCTGTTGGGCAAACGTTATTAATTATTCTAATGAGCGCTACCTGATCAATGCAACAATTAACCGGTAGAAGTTCCATCCTTCATACGCCCTCGAGCGAACTCTTCAACTCGATCCACCGACGTTGGGCGTCCCGTGATCGATCGTTCGAGTCGCGTTCTTCCGTTCATTGTGGTCACCGGTGCAATTGTTACAGCTAATTGGTACTTGAAGCTAATTGTTCATTTTTAACAAACACATAAAAAGCCCTTGTTCGATATTATCATAATATGATAATATTATTCCCTGCCAACACGCAGTGGGCCGAATACCGACTCTAACGAAAAGCTGTTTTTTTGCTCATATTACCGGACATTTTACCCTGATTCCAAATATATCCCAAACTCATAAACCTAAAATTGGTGAATAATAAAATTTCTCTCACGTCAAACTTGTTGACATTTTAGTACAATGTAATAATAAAGTATCCCCCAAAACACACTCTGTGTAAAAAACTCTGCAAATTCTTGACACAACGGTTTATTATCTTCTTAGTACAGATTACCCTTCTGTCTCAATTACTGAATGGTAGATTAATTATTATTATGAACTATCATTATTTATTAATAAATATTATCAAGTAGTGTAAATTATCAATATTTATTGTTGGTTATTATTAATTTTTATGCTTCATTATTAATAATTATTATTAAATATTATTCATTAACTAGATATTTGAAAACCATGTGCTGTTTGAATCAGCTGGGCCACTTTGAAAATGGACCCGACAGGCTGCCTTACGATTTCTCTCTCATGTCCAAATTTGAGCCGCCATTGTGAACGAATGGCTGGTCGTACAAAGCTGTGGATGGTCTTAAAAAATTCTAAAAAATAAACTCTAACTAAATATGAAATAAAAAACATACACATGTAAGTGGGCTCCCCAGTTAACGGGGAATGTCAGCTCTTGGTTATTTTGAATTTTTTTGCAGGCCATTACAGGTGTTATGGCTGGGAAACAGCTTAAAACTTCGATGAAAAAAAATTACAAGGGAAGCTGTTGCCCTGTTGATTTAGTTCGAAATTTAGAAAAAGTTTAAAACGCTGATTTCTCCAGTATGATTATTGCAGATGCACGACAATGTGATTCTCAACAGGCGATATAACGTACTGGCACTCGACGAGTCAATATTTTACGCACAAGCAGTGACAGAATGAGTTGTCGTCGAGTCATTTCGGGGGTTCACCACAGGCGTCCTCCTACTCATGAGAAGAACAACCGGGGAATCGGGCTCCCGATCGGGCAGTTCTTCCCAAAACCCAGTTGTATCTCTTCGTCAAAAACAACTCATTTTGTTTTTTTCTCCGCCGATAGAACAAACGTTTCCCAACAGTTCTTGGTTATTTTCCAATCGTCACTCGAGCCCGTAAAGGGGTCCTCATCCGTTCGGAAGACTGAATAGTAGTAAAGTCTGTGCTTGGACACCCGTGAAATACCGGAGGGTGTCCAACTAAGCGGACGGCGAGAACGAATTTTAAATAATAAATAAAAAAAGGTCAATAAATAAAACCCCCCCACAGAAAAACGACTGGAAAGAACTTATCAGAGTTGAAATATTATTGGAAACGCGTTTGAGCCGATTTTTTGATCGAGCGAAAGATTTTCCATCGACGTCGTCTTTTGAATGAGTTGTTTTCCTTTTTGGTCTTTTCGTAATTTACTCTTTAATTTTTTGAATTCCGAGCCGAACCGATTAAACGAGGCGTGTTCCAGAGCTTTCAAGCTTTCTGGCCGTGTGAAGACGACATTAAAGGAAATTAGTTGGTTCGCTCGGAACGATTTCGTGGCTCAAGAGCTTTTCGGTTTATACGATCAGGATTTCACATCATCATCCACCGCAAAAACATGAATTTTTTGCTTACAATGATAATAACCTAATAATAATTTGTGACAATTATATACAGTATTGGAAATTGCTAGTCACAAAACCACGTGTTGTTTCGTACTTAGTACGAAAATTACTCTAAAGTTTCATCATTTGATTCACACTCATATTGACGACTTTTTCACGGTCCCTCATCAAGCCGGTCAAGCCCTCATGGTAACGCACGACTAGGCATAAAACGCTACGGGTCGACCTAAAATGTTTCCTACATCAAGATCTTCCCGAATTTGCACAGAAAACCGAGCCGTTCCATTAAAAAATCTCAGATAATATCATATTATGACGTTTCAAAATTTCAGATATGACGTTTCTATTGACTTAGGGTTATGAAACCTTTCAAGGGTTATTTTCGGGCAGATCCGTGCTCGTACCTCGAAATTAAACATTTACGTACAGGTAGGTCTACTAATCTAACTGAGCCAAAAGGAGCGTACGGCTTTGTGCATCATTTGGTGTTTACAGCCACTAAATGATATCAGAAGAAAGCTGGCGTGACCAGTGAAAGGTTAATAATATTACTATACTATTATAGTATAGTAAGAATATGCAGAATAATAATGGTCAAAAAGCAAGATGTAGCATATTATGCTACATCTTGCTTTTTGACCATTATTTGTTATATTAAATACAATAGTACCTACTAAAATTTAGTAGGTAGGTACTATTGTATTTAATATAAAATTTAGTAGGTACTATTGTATTTAATATAACAAATAATGGTCAAAAAGCAAGATGTAGCATATTCCAAAATGACTATGTAGCATATTCTGACTGTTTCTTAAAATGGTTAAATTTCAAAATTTGGATGTTCTTTGAACTTGCCATTGAATCCTCTGCAGCTTTGATAAGACCAGTACTTTTGATGTTGAAGGCATCAGAAAGTCGTCAAATGGTAGATTTCAGCCACATTGGGAAAAATAATCGTCAATTATATTCAATTTATTTTCATCATTGTTTTCCTAGTTGGTTTTTTTTAGGTTACCTGCATTTTTACTTACCTACTAATTTTCCTATGTAATTGGGCTTGCCCGTATTTCAAAATAAATAAATGAGAGAAAAACAAATATCCAAAAATTTAAATAAATTCATAGCGCAGAGGAAAGAAAGGAGTGACCTTTCTTCGAAAAATGAAGTTTTTTCGATTATGAAAAGTGACAAAAAACGTTAAAAACCCTCTATTTACTTCTCCGTTTTTTTAAATCTTTCCCTAGGGGTACCTCCAGACCCCCCCCTTCCCACTGGATTTGGACCGTTTTATAGGCAATTTTTCGTTGACTGCGGAAGTACCCAATATTCCTGTAGGTACCTTCGTCAAATAATTTTTAATCAGCGAAGTATTTACCATAAAACCGTTAAGAACCACGTGGGAATCGTGGTTCAGGAAGGGAGTCTATATAATAGACCATGACTACTAGAGGAATTCCCGACTGCGCCACTGTCTAGAGGAGTACAAACTCAGATTACTCGTTTTCAAAGCGATGTTAAGGTTTTAGGACGTCTTACAGCTTACCTCAGGCCCTTCAAGTGTTATGAGTAGGACTATTATATTAATAGCCCATGTAAAAAAAAAAAAAAAAGCATTTCTACTCCTGTCTTTAAGTCGAAATGTTTAAATTTGTATGAAAAATCATAACGCTCTATTTGAAGTTTCCTATGAATTCCTAATTGTCCGGTCTATTTCTTCGAAAAATCAGAGATAAAACAGGACATAACGAAGCCCTTGTACGAATTCGCACTGTTTTCACTTTCTATTCAGCCGTCATATTTCGATTGTATGAAAATCCGCTTACATTCGAGTGGGAGCAATTTCCATGGAACTGACTAGTTTGTATTCGTCTGTATTCGTACACGACCCGGTTCGGTTTCGCCGAACCGCTAGTCACGTTTTGTTTTGGTTCGAGCCAAAAACCAATCGGAACAGGTGCTCGCCTCTCTCCGATCTTCTGGGTATCTTCCATTGACACCCCCCCCCCCCCCCAATCATCGATATTGTGACCTACAATGTTAATCTGTGGGGAAAAATCCCTTGCGCTCTCGCACGCATCTCGTTACATATTCACCTACGACGGTCCTCTCTATAAGTAAATACGGGGGCACGCACTTTACGCCTCTTCAGAGAGTCGACTCTTTTTTTTTTGTATTATTTGTTCGACAGGACGTTGTTGTAGAAGGGTATGCAAAGCGGCGCACGGGTCAAACCTCGTGTTTGGAGGGTTCGAGGACGTGCGGGGTGGAACTCGAAATTTGAATATCGGGGTACACGCACCTCCGAGGCCCCCCCTTACAGCCGTATTTGAGAACCCTCTCGGAAGATCGCTTTTTATTCAAATTTCGACAAATTGCGTAGAGAGGTTGAGTAGGATTTTTGAAACCTTCAATGGAACCCTGTCCTGATGTGAGCGTTGTACGACCCATCGAAGAGCCGTTGAAAATATGGCAGAAACGGCCGTACTCTGAGATTGCGGTGTTACACATAATACGTAAGTATATCTCGTAGGCCTATAAGTATAGTCGATTTTGTGCGGTTTTCATAGATGGTTTCTTCGTTAATTCCAATTTTTTTTATAATAATTTGAAAAAAGAAGCTGGTTTAAGTTTGTACATTTTGGTATTTTGCCAGAATTATTGCCGAAGTGGTCTTCTTGATGCCCAATGTGCTTTATAGCGAATTTTCGAAGGAGGGGAACTAAAATTGCGTACCAAAAACGGTGTACTCAAATAGGATGAAAATTCGTTTTAGAAATTATGTCAACAAGTCTCGAGGGAGAGACAGCATCAAAAGCCTTAGTGAGATCTTGGAATATAACCGTGGTCTTCTTTCCCACTTCTAAATCAACCACTACTTTGCATCCTGCGTACTTCTGCCTGGTCTAACACCGCACTGCCTTTCTTCAACAATTCATTCATTCCTAAAAATTCTACAACGTAAATTTGAGCTTGACACAGGTAATGTCGTGGAGTTTGACAATCAAGCCGGTAGGTCGACGATCGTGGGAGAACGATTTTTGATCATTCAAAGGCGTTCGATTTTCGTAGGAAATTCGCTCGAACCAAAATTAGTACGAAGTTCAGTACGAAGCAGTCTCCCACGACAGTTTCGTGGACCCGTCGGTTGATGTTTGTGGAGGATGAGTCGCTCATCAACGCCGCTGATGAGGTCGACTGATGACGGCGTGCGGCGCCTGTTGACTCCCCGTGGGAATCCGAGAATCCGTCATTAGCCGCCTTCACGAACGGAATGTTGGAAAAAGACGTTTTGCGTAGATTCATCCCTCCTCGTCGTCTCCGGCAACTTAATGGCGGGTCGGTAAGAGATCGGAGTGAGTTGGTGTAGTTAGGTTTAGTTGGTATAACTAACTACAGGTTACAGACAGAGTCTGATGACTGCTTCTGTAACTACCGACTGGTTCTGTAAGTGCTGTAATTATATTCACGGCGCCTTCACCCTGCAATGAGGCCACATAATTTGCGAAATGTAATTGTTTAAAATGTCTAAATACACTGAAAACCGGATTTTAGTTCTTTCGGCAATTTATTAAAAAAACTGGCCTCAAAACATACCTTTTCGAGTTGAATCCAAGTTTTTCCAAATAAAATTCACGGGTTTCCGAATGAAATCCACGTTTTCCAAGTCAAATTCAAGTTTTAGCGAATTTGACTTCCGCTTCTTCAAAAATTCGCTGAAACTTGAATTTGACTCGAAATAACTTGGATGTCATTAAGAAAACCGTGAATTTGATTAGGAAAAAATTGAATTTGACTCGAAAAGGTATGTTTTGTGGCCAGATTTTTTATAAATTGCCGAATGACCTCAAACTCGGTTTTCAATGTTTTTTTTTTTTTTTTTTTTAAAGATATTTCAAACAATGATTATTCTCGGTCCAAAATTTTTAAAACTTGAATACCCGAAAATTGTTGTCTCAAAATCCGTTTCAGACCATCCCGAATTTCAGACACAAACAATCATATACAGGGTGGCCAAATTTTAGCCTTTCGATAGCCATGACGGATTTTTGTGCAAATTTGAACTTTAATATAATATATTCATATTATGAACATATGACTTACATGAGGGACCGGTTGTAGTGGTGGTGGTTGTAGATATGAGGGGAGGTGTTCGAGTGTAGTGGTTGTAGCCATAGATAAGAGGGTCAGAGATCGGCTGTTGTGGTTTTGGTTATAGATATGAAGGTCAGAGATCGGGTGTAGTGGTGGTGGTCAGAGATATGAGGGTCAGAGATCGGGTGTCAGTGGTAGTGGTAATAGATATGAGGGTCAGAGATCGGGAGTAGATGTTGTAGTCATAGATATGAAGGTCAGAGATCGGGTGTAGTGGTGGTGGTCATATATATGAGGGTCAGAGATCGGGTGTTAGTGGTGGTGGTCATAGATATGAGGGTCAGAGATCGGGTGTAGTGGTGGTGGTCATACATATGAGGGTCAGAGATCGGGTGTAGATGTGGTAGTCATAGATATGAGGGGCAGTGAGGGGATGACACTGTGTCATACACTCATTGTGGTGTGGTGGTGTGAAGCATGTGGGAATATTGCAGGGTACGAGGTGGTGGTGGTTGCGGTGAAGGAGTGATGGTGGTGGTGGTGAAGGGATGGGAGTTGGTGTTAATCCTCCCCCGCCCCCAGCCCCACAACTCACACATACCTCCCTTGTCACACCGTCTAATATACTTAAAGGCTTCGGGTGTGAGTGTGTCGGTTATGGGGGGCGGTGGAGGCGGTGGGGGTGGCGGCGAGGAGCGGAATAAGGACAGGGAAATGGTAGTAGACGGAATGAGAAGGACACGAAGACGGCGAGGGCGAAGGATCGATGTTTTCTTCGTAGGACGCTCATCTTAAGAATCCTCCGCCCCCACCGCCGCCTCCACCGCCACCGACAAAACACAATCGGCGCCACCTTGAGACCCGAAAAGTTCCCGCTAATCCGATTTATATCAAACAGACCGATAACGGGGTTTCTGTGTCCGGACTGAGAAGTGGAATATTTTAATGAAATCTCAAAGCTACTTAAGGGAATACGACGGCTACAAATACGTTGTCACTCGGAATATCGTAATATTGTAATATCGTAATAGAATGAACTTTTATTCACATTTTTGAACATATGAAAGAAATGTTCGGAGATCACGTAGAACGGTTAAAAAAAACTTTTATTGATTTTCACAAACAACTTATTATCTTCACAGAAAAGTTATTAAAAAATAAATTAACGAGAGACTAACTAATGGTGTCGCGTATGACAAGAGACTGCAGCGTTTTATTATTTTTATTCCCTCCATAAGAGCGTGTACAGGGTGTCTACAGAAATTATGGGACAAACTCAAGGAATCAATTCTACAGCTAATTTGCAACAAAAAAAAGGCTCATAGAATTTTTTCATTACTCAACTAAGAAAAACCGACTTTTTTCACTTTTAAGATTTTTTTTCGTGTTTGAGACGCTGTAACGCTAAAACGGCTCTAAGTCCCTTAAATTAATATGTAAAATAAATATTGACAATACCATTGAAGAGACCGGTAAATTTGCTAACTCCCTGATATAAAATCCGATTCTTTAAGACAGTATTTTTTGCTGAAAAAATGGCCAAATTCCACAATTTGAAGATTTCTTAAAAATTACCGTTTTTCTTTCGTATTTGGCGCTATCAGTACGGGGTTCTATCGGCGTGCACTTCTCGTGAAAAACTTGTCCAAAATCTCAGCTTTCGAATGGTATAAACAAAGGTTTTCCACAGTGATATTTGGTGGAGTAAGTGACGATTGAGTCCTGAAAAACGTGAGCTTCTAAGTGAAAGTCAACGTTTTCCACCTAAAGCCAACGTGCTTCATGGAAGTGAGTTCGGTATCGCAATTTAGGCATTTTTAACACTGAAACGAAAGGTTGACCGCTGGGGGCAATCTATTCAATATCACGTTGCAAAAATACAAATAGACAACTACATCTCCCGTTTCTGTGATAATAATACTATTATTCATACTCTCAAATGCCGTGTAATATGCATAACTGCTTTGAGATGTTCGATTGTAGCGGTCCTTTTTTCTACGAGTGCGCGAAACTCCAAGTGTTTTCAACAGTTCACAACCGCGTTGAAATAAGTGAAATAATGCATTTCGACGCCTTTTTGTTTTCTCCCCATTTCGAGTCTCACCGCGGGTTCTTCACGGAGGAAGTTAAAAATATCGCGAACAAATTACGGCAATATGAAGAACCCACCGCTTCAATTACGCCGAGCGTCAGTGAGACGGCCAAAAACTAAAAATAGTTTTCTCAATTATCAAATTCTTTCTCGCGAAAGGGTTTCCGAGCCTTACAATTAAGTACGGTCCCATCAAAAACTGCCCATTCGAGCGGTTATGGGCGTACTTATAGGATTTTGTGGACGAGGAATTTTCGGTTTAACCGATTCGGTGAGCAATAATAATTATTACGAGTTTTAGTGAGCGAAAAACTATTTTCGTGAATTCAGTTACCACTCAGTTTGTACACTTCTTCACGTACAGTTAGTTTCAACCTACTACCGGGCATTCAGTAGATCACTTACTTGCACTTTAAGAAATACAGACCGTGATAACAGCATAATACATGAGGGTAGAGGGACCAGTTACAGACAGGGAACCCAGTGACAGACAGTTTTGTGGACAAGTTGACCGAGGATGCATTTTTTGTTCACCTAATGAAACCTTGCAACAGATTTAGAACGGTCCTTGCTGAACATATTCATGACGTCAGTATAATTAGTGTAAGTGACATTGTAAACAGCGATATACTTCAACCTTTAGTCTATGGTAACACGGATAGCAGGCGTTACCAATTCCCCAAGCCTACTGATGTTCAGTGGTGATCCTTCTATATTTAAATGTGACAAGTCAACAAGACAACGAATAAGACTGTAATAGGTATTCCACAGTCCTCTGCCTTGCCCTGTCGTTTTTAGTGATAACACCTACTTCTAAGTCAACAACAAAAAGACTGTATTACTGACCAACTACTAATTACTAAAAGACAGTCGTACTTAGCTATTAATCAAGTGCTACTTACCTAGTTACTGTGTTAGTTAGTTATCAATCACAACACTGTGTTACTCAGTTATTAATCAAGTGCCTTACATGCTCGGGGGAAAAAATGATGTTCCACGATCTAAAAACAAGTTTTACCAAATGTACACAGAAAAGTGATATTTTTGTGTTCAAATACAATTTTTTGACATTTTCTTAAACGTGTCTGTTACTGGTCTCCAAACGTGTCTGTAATTGGCAATTTCGATTTTCAGGGTGTCTTTCACTGGGTCAAAAAGGGCCATTCGAAAAACTTGAATTACTATAATAAGAGAGCTGATTTTTAGAAATCTAACATTTTAGCGACGAATAGGAGATCCAGGAGCTGCTAAAGGTCCATGGGAAAAGTTTCCAACTATTAATAGTAGGGCACCAACTTGAAATCATTTGATGTTATAATCGATTATTTGATTCTGATGTTGCATCCCTATTTTCTATGCTGAACACGCAAAATTGCGATATCTTATTTGGTTCTCAAACTGGAGCATTTTGAAGATGAAGAAACGTGGTTGTTGAGATGTTCATCACGGTTCAACTGCTCTTTTCCGATAATGGAATGAGGTATCGCAATTCTGACTTCACTTTCGTGTTCAGCGTTAAAAAATCTGTAAACTGAGGTGTTAATAGTTTTGATTACAATAAACTGTCCGGTAGCAGTGAACTCAGAAAAGACGCCGATATTTTTGGGTATAAAACAAAATAAACGGTCGAATTCCAAATTCAAAGCAACACGAAATGTTTCTTCACATCTCACCGAAATTTTTATGATTATTTATTCTTTGCCGGTCTCCAACCTCCTCCTCCGTCGTTTTTATGGCTTTTCATGGCTTTCGGCGATCGAAAAAACCGTTTTTTTTTCTCGTCAATCCGTGACCGTTAAGTCCACACGCAGCACAACGCGTTTCATTTCGACGCAGAGAAGAATATCGGATAGCGCTCACACCCCGACACGGCCTTGTGACGAATTATCAACGTTTCACGACCCTGAAAACGCGTGGCAAAACGTTTTTCTCTCATTCGTTTCAACGGTCGGCGAAAAGACGAAACGGTCGAACAGGATGACATCTTGAGCAAACTTTCTGACCACCGCGCCAAATATTGTCAAAACTGTAGATAACGACACCGGTTAGCGATCAAATGGATACAACGAGCAAAACGCCCATGCATATGTATCTACAGCATTTTATTGAAATAAAATATTTATTTATTCGTTCAATCATGTCAGTTCGAGTTGATCTTGTGGCTCGCGGTTTATTCCAAGTCCGCGATCAGTTCGCGACGCTCGACTTCGAATAAATAATAATTGAACACTCCATACGCAGATGTTATCGGGTCGTTATTATAATACGGGGTGGAAATGAGAGAGGGACATGAAATGACGTCATTAGTCCGGTCGGGACAGGCCTCGCCTCTGCGATGTGTGGTCCGAAAAAAAAATTGCGAAGGCGTCCGCACAAACGAGGTTTATACACTCGTACTTTATAGAATGAGACGAGCGAGTGGGTGGCACAATCTCTGGACTGTCTTCCGAGCAAAGAAGGAGTTGGGAGGTTTTTTTTTGTTTTCTTTTCAATTTCGAGGAATGCCGACTGTTATGAGAGTATCAGACGCTTCAGACTGCGCCGGTACTGCTCGATCGCCCACGCGTTTCCCTCGATGTACGATCCGAAAGGGTTGCAATAGAACGCGAATAACGATCGTCGTAATTGTACGACAGATTTCATCGTAATTGGTGGAGTAGTGTAAATTTGATGTAGATGATCTGTTATGCTACCACACAGCCTGGCGGTAGATATTTAAGTGCACTGAAGATGTTTCCGTTTGTTTCTTCAATGCAACTCGAACAAGAGCATCGGCAGCACAACAGGAAATTCGGCGTGTGAAGCCAAAAGGGCCAACTGAACTAAAGAGTGTCTGAGCACATCTAGTTTCAGAGCCTCCAAGTACCACCAACACAATCCTGTACCACTAACAACATAGTGGAAAATTAAGCAGGATCGCCCTTTTCGACAACTTTGCCCAGCGAATACGCCTGTATCAAGTATGAACGATATTCTTATATTATTGATGGCTCCGAACCGTGTTAAAGTCCTCTAGGAGAGAGCTCGGCCGGTTTTTAGATATTTGATTTGATGAAGAATAGGCGGAATTGCCGTTTTCTCCGACATAGCCCATTCGCAAATGATCACCATGGTTCGGGCTGAACACAAATCATCACTGTTAGATAGGTTACTGATGACGAACTATATTTAGGTCCTCTACGAGAAACTTTTGCTGGATTTTCGGAAAGTCCAACAGGGAAATGGTACCCATGTGGTGTGCCTCAGGGATCCCACTTAGGCCCACTACTTTTCTCTCATACTGTTCAGCAGCGTTCCTGGAGCTCTTGGGAATGATAAACGTCGTTTGTTTACGGATGGTTTAAAGATTCGAAACAAATACGATTTACTGTTGTACCAACTTGATCCAGATGTCACCAGAAAAGATCCACCATACTTGAACAAATAATTGACCCGGATATGTCTCACCGCTGAGGGTCGTTAAACATTTTGCTACACGGGAAACAAATGTAACGCGATACCAACAAACAGCAAGTTCTATGAAGCTGTCATTTGGTATGTAGTCTCCTTAGGACTTAAACTTTAAGTAGAGTAGGCCCTGGACCAGCTGAGTGGCTCCTTAGGCTGATTTCGATGCTATTCACTCTACGAAGCAGTAATTTGCTATGTAGCCTCCTTAGGATATCAACTTGACGCTGCCCAGGCCTCACATCAGCTGAGTGGCTCTTACAGCTAATTTCTATGTTATTCACTCTATGAAACTGTAATTTGGTATGAATCCTAAGGATTTTACAGGGAGAAAATGAGACATATCCATGTACCGATGTATCTGCATGTAGTGTAGATAATCACCAGTTTAGTGATTCGACATAGACATTTTAGCTACAATTTCAGTAAAAAACCATTAGGTCAGCCTGTAATTCAGTATGAAAACCAAATAGACCAGCACTGTACTAGTTACCGACTCTTTCTCTCCCAACCCCTACCCTGATTTTGCCTCTCAACTTCATTTATTCATTGTTTTCCGTTAAGCTAAAGGAGCTCCAATTCTACGTAGAGAAAAAACGAACCATTTTTGGAATCTCAAATCCGATCACCCGCGATCAGGCCGGATCTGAATGGCTGTTGCGCCATTCTAAAAACTATGAATATCCATAATTGCTCTCATTGTCGAGAAACAAAGTGATAACGTTAACTGCCACCGGCAATATGAAATCCGTCTCAATCTATTTCGCCCGCCTCATAAAACCGGGTAATAAGGTTTTCGAATCGCCTCACTGAGTACTTTAATTAGAAATGAAACAAAAACGGAGTCCTGACGAAGACAACGGGCCGTTTGCGCTCAAAAGTCTTTATCTCTTCAGAGAGAAATTATCAACCGATAACCGAAGCGTAATGACGATGCAAGGACGTAACGACAATCCGGTCTGAAGGATGCGAGACACATTTGCCCCGTTTTTAATGCTTCGCCAGACGAAAACAGTCGTAAAATGAAGTAACTGGGCGATCTGTAGTTGGCCGTAGGGAAAAATTTCGCTTGAAAGAAGGCGTAAGTCGGTTGCAGATAGTTTTGTTGCTACCTTCGATAGGTGGAAGAAATCATATAACCTCGTTAACAACGTTGCTCGACACAAACATCAAAACGAGAAAAAAAAAATCGAACGAATAAAAGTTTTATCGTGTATAATATTGTAGTGGAAGGAAGATGACACAATGATGGGTCTAATAGTCTCAACAAGTTGTATTGGAACGTGATGTTTGATGATGGGAATGAGGAAACTGAAAGGGTCTTAACGGCCTCGGTGGCGTCTTAGTTTAACGCGTTGTCAGGTCGAATCGTTAGGGTGAAGGACCCAGTGTTTGACACCTTAAGGACATTTTTGATTTGGCATATCATTAAAGAATTTTTTCCCCCCTCTGGATTTTTTTTGATTCTTTAGGATGTTATTAAAAATTTAAAATTTCGACTATGATTTATAGCTACAAACCCAGTTTTACGAAATCAGCTTTTTACCCCAGTGTTTGACAGCTGATTTTTTTAAGATCCCCAGTAATTGACAGGAGTTTGGACCAATAATTGAGGTTTATAGAATCATACGTATTTATATTAATGAACAAGGTTTCACACTCTCCCTTAATGCACAATCTTATAATGTTTTCAGGCCTTTTATGATGTTTTTAGGCCTAGAAATAAAAACTAAAATAATATCACACCATGTTAACGTTAATCACACCATGTCACTTATGTTAAGTCACTGACAAAAGGCACATATATGTCTTACAATGAATTCGCTAACAGCTCAAACCTCCTCAATTCCTCATTACATTTTCAATAATTCCTACTTTTCAGGAATAGGTCAAAACAATACCAGGACACAATATAAAACATGAATGGTCGTTTCTGTTTTCACTCTCCGTATAAAATTTGTTTGAACCTTAGGAAAACTATCAATCTTGAGGAACTGTTTCACCAGTCAACCTCCAGTGTCCGAACGGCTTTGAGAGCGCGAAGTCTCCAAATCTGTCATCTTGGTTGTTGCAAGAACCAATATAAACCGTTTCAAATGATGAGACATTATTGTAGTCACATTATAAGGCACAAGTTCATTGAAGCAGGTCTACCCTCAAGTATCCAGCAGCGAAAGCATAGTTAACACTGAAGTTAACCCCAGGGCACTGTTTCGGGCCTGTTATGTATGTTCGAAGATTGTGTATTGACAAATCGGCAAAGCCAAAAGTAGAGTAAGCCTTCTTGAAATTCACAGACCATTTTTGTTTTATTTACAGTATTTTGGTTTATAGTAAACCTTTGGAATCGACCGAGAAAGAACATCGTCCATCACAATAATTGTGTTTGTGGTAAAATCCGAGCTGACCTAATAAGGTTTTTGCATAAATTACTGCTAAAATGATACATTATATAAACGATAACTTATTTACACTTCATTCGTATCTATATATCTATAATATCTATATACAGAAGAAGAATACGTATTACTGTGATGGACTGTTTTCTAGCCAATTTCCCCATTTTTTGATAGAATTAAGTTTAAGGAGATTCTCTATTATTCGAGCCTGTATCATTCTAAACAGAACAGACTCATTTTTGGAACCCCTTTAAGCGGGAGATACACGACGATTTAAATTAACCAGGTCACCTTAGTTGTATACGGAATAAACCAATCGCTGCGTATCAAAGTCGTCGAAGAAATTCAAAATTTCTTCGAAAATTCGCTAAAACCTTACGACGTTGTAATGAGCAAACGGAGTTTCTGCGATAGAGTTTTCACTCAGTTTCCGTTCATACGTTCGAGAGAAGAAAAAAAAAGACTTGAAGAAAAGCAAAGTTACTTGCGGGGCTCCGGCTAACACCCTAACACGACCCTCCTCTAATGAACCCCACAGCAATAATTAAGTCCCCAGACGTCCAACGGAGGTTTCGTGCCGGTTATAGCTCCGGTTTCCTTGGGCTATTCCCCGCCTCTTCCACCGCAACCTCAACCACAACTTCTTTTTCCGGTCGATATGGAACCCGAAGGGAAGAATATGGTTGAACTGTTGCGGTTAATTCTTTTCTGAATTCAAATCCCATCGACGAGAGAAACTGAAGACGTCCAATTTGATTTAGAACGAGAGCAACGCACGGTTCGTACGCTCAATCACTGTTCAAAATTGAGAATTCGTGGCCGTCACCATGATCTCTACATCATCTTCTAATCAATGATTAGTCTAGTTCTTAAAAAAAGCTTCTATTTGGCTCACATCTGGTGGAGCCCACAAAGCACTTGTACTAATTACAGAAACTTTGTAAATTTAGATTCTTCAAATAATGAGATCTTGATATGTGGTAAATGGGCAAAGTTTAGATTATGAATACGTCCACAACTTCGGGGCTATGACCGCATCGTGAAAACAATTTTTGCCTGGTTGGTTTCGATAAGCCCAGTAATATGTGAGGACATTATCATGAGAATAAAATTTGTTCTTCAACGAGCTTCAAGTTCTTATTTTTCCTTCAACTGGCACAATCTTACATATTATTTAATATGTAAGAAAAATTAATTTAAAAATGTCTGTGTAATTTAAAATTTCTTTTAGACTACGTACGAGTAATGTTTTTCTGAAGACGACGATTCTTGTTCGGAGCTTCGTACTTTGTAGCTATTGTACTTTTGTTATTTTTAATTGAAATTTATTTAGTTTTTGTCTTCGGTTTTGAGTGGACGATTTCAAAACCTCGCGCATGAAATTGATACGATTGTCATCTACGCGGACCTTTGCGTGGCGTGAAATAAAAAGAAGACGAAAAAAAGGAGAAATAGGTGTGAGAATGTGAGGAGGAAAGTGTTGTTTGGTATCGATCTCGAGGTTTCCCTCGGAGGCTTGAGAACATACGAGTTGACTGGGCGGGCGGGAGAGCGGCGGAATGACTAATATCTGAGACCCTCCCATCTGCGTACGGGCTTTTCTGACGAGAAACTCGGAGAATCTCCAAACGGGCCGAAGGCTGTGAGGTCGGAAAATGTACCTAAAGAATGAATTAACTCAGTAAGGAGAAGAAAGCGCAGGAAGATCAGAAAACCAGGAAGGAAGATTCCCAGTTTGAGGAAGAGAAAGAACAAATTAGCTGTCTATTCGTTAGAGGAGGATAACGGCTGGTCTGCTTCAGGAAGCTCGGAGGCCCAACCAAATCCTTATTCTGATGTTGAGGAGAGTATCAGCCGAGGCATTCCTGTCCGTCAAGCGCTTCCATTCATCCAAATGGCCAGTAAGGGAAAGAAAGCGAAGGATGACCAGAAAACTAGAATCCCAAAAACAGGAGCTGCAAAACGACCTCAAACAAGGAAGATTCCCAATTCAAAAAGGAAAAAGAAAACAATTAGCTGGTCTTTTCGTTAGAGGAGGATAACGGCTGGTCTGCTTCAGGAAGCTCGGAGGCCCAACCAAATCCTTATTCTGATGTTGAGGAGAGTATCAGCCGTGGCATTCCTGTTCGTCAAGCGCTTCCATTCACCCAAAGGGCCAATAAGGGAAAGAAAGCGAAGGATGACCAGAAAATCAGAATCCCAAAAACAGGAGCTGCTAAACGACCTCACACAATGAAGATTCCCAATTCGAAGAAGAAAAATGTTGGTTGAAGACAAAAATTTACGATTATTTTAAAACGAACAGGAAGATGCCTACTTGAGTAGAAGAGATCAGCGCTGGAGTGCCACAAGGCAGTGTGCTGGGACCTTCACTCTATTTGATCTTCACAACTGATCTTCAAGAAGTAGAAACAAACACTACCACTCTCCGTAGCACTTTTCTCGGCGTCAATATTACTTGAAATAATATAGTAATTTTGTGTTTTTTTTTTTTTCATTATTTACTGCATAACATGTGTGGGCGTTCGTCATATCGTTTCAAACTCCCAATATCTCGGTGATGACAATCGCCAATTTGATCATCAACAGGATGTGGTCATTAACAGGCTCTCGAATCCCCTTTCAGATCCGCTAAATAACTTGTTACTTCTCCCTATTAAGCGCATTCCGATTCAACACCGCAAACCGTTTGTTGATGTTTTCCCTCCCGAGATAAACATCCTTAAGACTTCGCGGTTCGATTTCCTCGTAATTAACGGTCTTAACGACTCAAATATCGGACGATGATACTGATCTAATGAATCGAGCCGGTTGAATGACGTCATTTGATTCGGTGTGTTTTTCGAAAAATGATTTGATCGATTAATAATGCGAATATGATACTTTGAAGGAGCTCTCACCTTATTAAACTGTTGGGCGCCTCTCGTTGAACATCTCACTCCTCGTTGCGGAAAGATATCCTGGAACGCAATACAAGAATTATTCACTTTGCCTGTATCTCTTTTCAACATCCATTAAAATTAAAAGCACCTCCAACGGATTTTGGTATAACTTTTTTCGTAAATTCGAGTTTTAATAATTTTGGTCCTTTTCTTCGAAAATTCGCTAAGAGATTGAGATTTTCGAAAGCACCTGTTGACTTGGCGACTTTGAACGTCGAAATGACATTAAAAAAAATACTGATGCCCAAATAATTAAAATGTTATTTTTTGGGCTTTTCATTGCTTGGGCAAGTCAATCAAAACTGATTTCGTTAATTGTTTTCTTTTATTTTAATTTATATTTTTGCTGACTCTCATTAACGAATAGGACTGCTGGTATAAAAGAGGCTCCGAGGGGTCGATTGGAAGGTTGTCTCGGCAAAAAAGGACGCCGTCATTAGTGAGATAATTAATGAATGGCGACTGTGAATGGGAGAATCCGGACGGGCGATCGCAGCTGTGGCTCGCGATGCCAGAAAACCTAAAGTTAGGACGAGCGCCTTCGTTCGGAAATCAGGAGAATTTTCATAGAGCGAAAACGCGCCAAGTACGGCGTGGCGTCCATGTGGAGTCCGTTTGGAAGACGTAACGACCTCGAAATTGGGTTTCGACCCAGATTTGCAATGCAATAATTTGAAACTCAACAAATAGAAGATTAGATCAATGTACAAAAACATAACAACAAAGTAAATAGATTGCTTAAGGCGTTGCTCCCGCCCGGCCCCGTTGGTCCTCTACCAAAAGATAGCGCGGCTAACCGTCCGAGGGCGACTATACAAGGTGTTCAGGTTATGATCCGAAAAACCCACGTGTTCTACAACTAATTTGCGACACAAAGTGCCTCCTAGAGTTTTTCAACTTTTAAGATTGTTTTCGTGTTTTCGACCTTATCTCCTAAAAATGGTCCTAACTCCATCGTTTTCGAAACGTTCGAATACCTGAGGATACCATTGAAAGAGCGTTAAATTGCACATCTACTCAGTCCCTAACGATGATTTTTTAAAGGGAACTGAATTTTGTGAAATCTTGAGAAAACTCTTTTTTGTAAAGGCTGATTCTAGTGGTACGTTATAGCCTGAAATATGCCTCAGCTTTCCAACGGTATAATTAGTTTTGATTTTTTAAAGGGAACGTTTTTGTGAGAATTGAGTTTTTGTGCGAAAAAACGTGTATGGTCAGGCAGATTTTCACGCTGAATCGAATGGTGACATACTCAAACCTCCCTAGCTACGAATTGAATGAGTTGTCAGTCGCAATATCTCCATTTCAGGGTGTAGAAAGTGTCAAGTCAACGGCATTTGTTAGGAAATGTATTTATTTTTGAGGGAGGGCCTTCATAAAATAAAATTACATGAACAGCTCAAAATCCCCCCCCCCCCGTTCTGATTCGCAAAAAACCACATCCCACACCGTGCGTTCGACTCCATGCGCAGACGAGCCACCCAATGCATCCTCGAGAACTGGGGACATTTTGAACAGTTCATGTAATTCATCTTATGAAGGCCCTCCCTCAAAAATAAATAAATTTTCTAAATAATGACCCTTGACCCTTTCTACACCCTGAAATGGAGATATTGCGACTGACAACTCATTCAATTCGTTGCTAGGGAGGTCTGGGTATGTCAACTTGAAAGGTTTAACAGAGGAACTAACACAGTTCAACGTGAATCTTTATTCAAACGACAGGATGATATATCTTGAACAACGTATAGTAACCGCACCACTTGACTACTTGGAATGAACTGTATAAAAGTAGAGGGGGAACACATCAGGCAGGTTAGAAGCCTAGTGGTAGCAACAGGATGCTACCCTAAATTCAGAATTGCCAACAACATGTCACCATTCGATTCGTTCGTCGTAAAGGTGTTTACAATAAACATGTTTTTTTTTTATAAAACATGTTTTGACACTTATGTTGTAAATTTCATTTAGGTAAATACATTCATTTTTCAATTTTTAAGACATGTTGTAACCTTACTCTCTGGTCGTCCCTCTTATAAACTCCTCAAGGACTCGAAATTTGGTTAATCAATATTGGTGTGTTCAAAAACGAAATAACGGAAAAAAATATTCTATATTCGTGTGTTGTTATTTTGTAATTTTGAGTGGTATCGTACTCTTTTTCTCCCTCTCTCATATCGGCATATAATGTACCTATTACTGTGTATATTACACTGTGTGATTCAAGTATCCTGTACATCCAAGTATGCTGTCCATTTGTGATTTAGTACGCAGTTAATCTGCGCTCAGACGACGATTTCGACGTCACTCTGTTACTCCGGTGAAATAAACGACTGTTGACTGGGGTTACCATAATGACATCCAATTTGTCCGGACGCGAATATAAATTTCCCTCCTCGTCTCCGCCCCCGGTCTAATTTCCCTCGACGCGGGTTAAACAGAAAAGTTTTTCCGCCCACAAATCAGATCGCCGCGACTTCGACCGAGTCGAAAAACGGTTTTTTGGATGTTAAAGTCAAAACTCGGTGTGAATGAAAGAAAAAAAAAACCGGGATGGAAAATTGGAAGGGAGTCAAGGCTGATTAAAAAAGATCTGTTTAGCGTGATTTATCGGGTCAGGGGACTCGTATTTCGGAAAGGGTTAAATCCAACTCACACCGTTTGTACGTTTGCACCGCCCATTTCTACAAGTGATCACAAACAATTTTAGATTTGTAGAAAATTGAAAAAAAAAATATTTTAAAATCCCTTATAAACCGACAAAATTTGAATGGAGAATTTGAATTTTGATTGCGAGCTGGGCATCAAACTAGTGCTAGAAAGTCTGGGCTCGAATTACCATGCTCCAACCAAATTTGGACCCTCGATTTGTATGATGTTCGAGTACGACAAAATGTAACCTTGGGCTAATTGATGCACAAACACACATCTTCACAGACCGAGATATTTCAATGTTCGTACATACAACCGACTATAATAGTTGAATTTATTTCGAACGGAATTTCGATCAACTCTCGGGCGTAACGAATTTATAGAGAAACGTTATGAGCGTGGAACCATTTACTACAGTCAAAAACTCCACGCCAAAATATTTGCTTCTGAATTCCGACAAAAATCGAGGATTTGTAATGTTTAGTGACTGAATAGTAGTCTGTAATGTTCCAAATGTAAGAAGTCGTTAGGGTTGGAAAGATCGAAGTCGAAATTTCGATTGTATCGAAAAATGGGGTTCGACTTTTTGGATAATCGATATCGATATGAGCGTTCGAATATTTCGATAATTCGAAATTAATCGTCGATTTTCGATCGTACCAGGAAGGTAGCAGTTTTCTTGAAAAAATGGCCCAAACCCTCAAGATAAAGCAACGAAAGTCGTTAAGAACCAGCTTTCCACCCAAGCAAGCTCTGACGATTTCTGGGGTGATTTTGATAAAGAGACTGAGGAGCATAGGTACCTACTACACAGAGAGCTGGTCAAGACACTGCGGGTGGACTGCCCATTCAGTTCCGCATGTACCTGGACTACAGAAATACAGAACTTTCTCGTTAGATAACCTGTGTATTTTATTTATTGAATCAATTATCAGTAATGGTCAAAAGATTTAAGGCATTTTTCTAGAAAAAAGTTCGATTTTTCGATTATAATCGATGGAAATCGAAAGATTTTGACGATTTTCGACATGGCATCAAAATACGAGCAATCGAAAAGTCGATTATTCGAAAATCGACTTTTGGCTTCGATTGCCCAACCATAGAAGTCGTTATAATATAACAGATTTTTTTTCTTGAAGCCTATGTTGATTTAATATTATTAAATCAACATAGGCTTCAAGAAAAAAATCTGGTAAAATGTTTGGACATGTGTTGACCTGAACAGTATGTACAAGTGTAGGGTACTCGTAATTGTAATTAGCGGCACGGGATTGACGGCTTGTGAGAGGCGATGCAGGATAATATCTCCAATTATCTCCAATTATCCTTGAAATCAAATATTATATCATTCTTGAATTAACATCTCGTGCGGATGGTAGTTATTTCCAGTGTTTTAAATATGTTTAAAAACCTCTCAGTATTTGGCCTAGTTTATTTTGGGGTATCTCATTTCAAAGCTAGCGTTGTCGCTACCAGTGGAATGCTAAAAGCACAGGTCACTGGTGAATCTGGTTTCACGATAATCTGTTTCGTAGTTGAAACATTCAACAATGTTGGGGAAAGTAGCAATTTAAGTTGTTTACAGAGAGGGCACCATTAATGCTACATACCCGATCAAGTATAACTGTGGCGTTGAAAACAAGTTTATTTTCAAATCAATTGTTGGAAATTTGTAGACCATCCTGAATTCGCACCATATCATATCATCATATTGTAAAGATTCCACGGAATAACGGCAAGATTAAGGTTCTTTGATATTCCTCATAATTTTTGTCACCACCCAAAACTCCACAAGTCAACAATAGCAATCGTATTAGTTAACGAAAGCTCGTAACACCGTCAACAAAATGTCGAGGGTCTCACGGCAACTTCCCACATCGTCATTTCGGCCACTTTTCAGCAGAGCCAAAAAACCATTTGCCAATGACTATGTTTACTGAGTAATTCAGTAAAATAAGATTAAGTGTTAGTGTGAGATTTAGTGTGAGATTTAGTGTTACCTAACTTAGGTACCTAACTTATACTTCCGCTGGAAGAAGACGATTCGAATGGTAAGCATAACTCATTTTGGCCAAAAATGACGATGTGGGAAGTTGCGGTGAGACCGTCGATGTGATAGTCTCCATCACACTACCGCTGTCTTCTTAACATCTGCCCAAGCTGCGTCTGTATGATTCAGCTGCATGATCATTATACAGCTCATTGTTCCTTCTTTGAGTGACGGTCCACCACTCTTGAAACTCTTGCCAAATCGTTCTTTTTGGTTTCGTATCTCAATAACTATGTTTTGACATGCAACTTCCTGAATTCCCGATATTCCCCTCCAGATTGAGGGTGGAGTGGTGTGGACCTGGTATGACGTGTTCCAACAATCTTTTACGTCTCATTGATCAGTTTTGATTCAATGTTTCGACCTTGGTCCGTATGAATTTCAGTCGGAATTCCACTTCGGCTGAAAACTTGTTCTAACAGATTGTATCAGCCTCCTCTACTCATCCCCAAAATGTCACCACTTTTTGACCCCATAAAGTCCCAATAGTCGCAAAACTCTCCTATTCGCACTACCGGTTTCCGTTCCCTCGAAATCGTTATTAATGGGATTTCGGTAAGTGGCCTTCACTCTGAAAACAGTACTTAAATGATCAACCAGGCGGTCGGTTGCTACTCAGATAAGTGGGAGGTATCACGGGACAAATGTGCTCCCGACTTATTTTTAGAGGAGCGTTATAGTCTTTTCTAAAAACGGGTGCCAAGTAAAATCCCTCGCCTTGTTTCGCCACTCTGAGGCCCCCGTGGTGGAGAAAGTTCATTAGTGAGGAGAAGACGGAGCCCACATCACTTTCAGAGTAAACGGACGGTTTCTGTCTTCCTTTTTTTTCTCTCCCTCTCTTTGCTTTTTATGGTGCTCCAGAAACCCTCCCTTTGCCCTTTATTGAATAAAGTGATATATCTGACTACACTTTTCACGGCCCTCGCAAACGTAACTTCCGCCGCGATGTTTCAAGGAGCGGAGAGCGGAAATTCGCCGGGGATATGGTCCGAAGATCAGTTCAAAATGGGCTATTCGACCACTTAACAATCATCATTCGAAATTACCTTATCGTCTTCATTTCCCAAACCTTAATTTTGGAAACTATGAGCAGAAATGTGGTCAACCAAAACCCAATGCATGGCAAAAAATCTCATTTAATGAGAGGAGTTCAGTGAGTACTTATTTAGCTATCGAAAGAAACAGTTCTTATTCAATTGACACTAAATCCCGAACAACGGCCTGTTTCATGAAACATAAACTCAGAAGTTTACGAACGCCCAAGCACTTACTATGCACAAGAAAAGAGAGAGTGGTAATTGTACTGTGAAAGTTACATATCGATACCCTCATTCTAATACCACGTATCATCGATTTCGGCCAAATTCTGTTTTTAATGGCCCCTACAGTATTTTCTTTTTTTATTATAATGTATTAGGTTTTTTGTGAGGGCTCCTGAAAGTAGAATAAACGCCCAATCGAATGGTGATTTTTTTTTTTAAGCTTTTATTATAATGCATTATTAGGGACAGGAGAGGGCTCCTGAAAAGTAAAATAAATTCTGATACGTGGCATTCGAATGAGGGTATCGATATGGAGCGTTTGAGTGGATTGATGAGGGTTTGGAGCGTTTGAAATAATTGGTGATCAAACACTTGTACATCGAAGTCGACTGTGAAATATGAATCAGGACTATCTGAGTAGCTGGGAAAGTAGAAATAATCGATATCACGCACGGAAAGTATTGTCGTACTGTTGAATTTCGAGGGTCTCACGGCAACTTCCCAGATCGTCACTATTGTTCTAACTAAGCATAAGTTAGGTACCTAAGTTAGGTAACTCTAAATCTTACGATTTATTTTACTGAATTAGTCAGTAAAAATAGTCATTGGCAGATGGTTTTTTGGCTCTGCTGAAGAGTCGCCAAAATGGCAATGTGGGAAGTTGCCGTGAGACCCTCGATTTGCTGGTTGGAGGTGTACCACGACCAAACTAGTGATGCCCTAATAATAATCATTAGGACAACAGTAGTCTGGACATAGAATCGAAGAAGTCTAATTATTAAAATGCTATTTTCGGGCTTTTAATTGTGTTTGCTTGCCAGGAACCTGTTTGTAAAACCTACTTTTCCGCTTTCTAGTCCTCAAAAATATTCATTTTTCTACTTTATCAATTCTCAGTAAAGGGGGGAAAACCGTACCGTTCTATTTAAAATTTCCTTGATACGACGTTTTGACCATTTTTCATTATTCCGAAGCTCAGGAGTAACTGGGTGTAAAGAGTATACTCGTGGAAGGTTTCAGTAGTGTTACTAGGAGAGTTTTGCGCCTATTCGCCCTTCACGGGGTCAAAAGAAGCTGAGATTTTGGCTACACAGATTCGTCGCGATTAGTTCCTGCATCACGTTTTACTTGATTTTAGGTGTAGCCCATTGGCCCTATACCAGTTAATAAACATAATAACATGATGTGAGAGTTTGACCATGTAGTTAACAATAACACAGTCCCACAAATTTAAAAAAAAAAATCAAATTCCGTAGACCAAAATAGTGTACCTACTCCTATGTATTATTCGACGCTGAATCTGAATCTGAGGTAAAAATCTTACACCCCCAAATATTTTCTCTAGGGGTGAATTACACTCTCTAAGCCTTAGAGTCTAAGGGGTGGTAAACTGAAGAAAAGAATGTTACAGTCATGCAGTATGATCGATCGTACGAGCGAATTTTTAGAGCAGTAGGTATTCGTACGAATAAGTGAAACAGGAGTAGTTTTAGGCAAAATAAAATTTGGGGTGGAATTTTTTGGGGTCGCAAATTTTGCCTCAATTGCTTGCCGAGTAAACATCTGAGTTTAAAGATTTTTCCACGCTGATTACGATTTTGGAATCAGAATAGCGATATATCATTCAGTCGTCCGATTAGAGCAGATGAACCGAGAAAAATATCTCGAGTAACCACGATGTCTCTTCATCACCAAAGTGATCCAGTTTGAGAACGGAATAAGATATGGCAATTTTGCATTCACCATCGTGTTCAGCGGTGAAATGAGGTGTCACTTGACAGACTCTTTAATTTTTGGAATTTATGGGTAATTCCCCCCTTTAAAAGTCCCCTGGGGGTATACGGGTTTTTTTTTTTGGATCTCAGATTCGGATTCAGTGTCGAAATACATCGGAATACTCTATTTTAGTCTCCGGAATTTGTGTTTTTTTTTTGTGCCGTTTGTGGGGCTGTGACAACAACCCATGGGTAACAGTAACAGTAACGCATGGAAGGTAGCAGGTATGAGCGTCGGGTACAAAATGTTATGATCAGTATGTCAAGAAATCTTGTGGCCTATTGCTTTTGAGTTGTCTGCTAAGATGAGTCAGAACCGGTAAAATTATTAGGGTTTATTTATTACAGAAATGATGAACCAAAAGAATTTTGGTTCTATTGTGGTGAGCTGTGAATGATGTGAGGGTATTTTTCTTCTTTTTTTGTTTTTTGTGTGTGAGTGTGATCCTCGTGAACAGATACGAGTGTGTCTTGGGTGCTCAATCACCTGAGGGGAAGCTCCTGAGCTTGTAAACAGAGTTAACGGCTGCCTGCAAGGTCGGCAATAGTTTAAGCCGGCGTCACACGATGCTACCAACACCTTCCAATGTTGGACGCTTGGTGACTGGTAGCATCGTGTAGCCGACCTTCCAACGTCCAGCTTCCAATGGCCAGCGTCCAACGTTGGCGTTGGAAGGCGATCGGTCAGAGAGCGGTCTTTGCGCCCAAGTCAAAGGAAAAAGAAGGGTCCAACGTTGTCGAGAACCTTCGTTTCTTGGAAGCTCGTTTCTTCGAAGGCAGGAGGCTCGGTCACACGACTAGGCGTTCAGTTTGTAGCGCGTTCAGTTTGATTCCTTTTGCCACCAAGTATTCATCGACACAGGTAATTTATGATTGAAATTATTTCAATCATAAATTACCTGTGTCGATGAATACTTGGTGGCAAAAGGAATCAATGAATATAATGAAATTCAATACAATTCAACAATTATTGTTGAATTGTATTGAATTTCATTATATTTATTTGTCTTTAGTAATTTCTTTGTCTTTATTGTCATGCCTACAACTGTGTCATGGGTCTCCACTTCATTCGTTTTTCCATAATTTAAAACAAACAAACCTAAAAATCAGTACCTAGGTACTTAGATAATAAAAAAAAAAATGCAACCTATCAATTTTTGTCATTCTTTTTCAGTTCAACTCAGTTTGAGTTCTAGTTATGCCGAGAATAGCGGGATTATAGATAAATAGCGGTTGAGCTATATAAACCATTAAGGGCATCCCCAGCAATCGCTGCAACATCTTCATCATCCGTTTCCATGTTGAAACAACTCCCGACGGCTCGACCTTCAAACGGCTCGACCTGGATCGTACTGGATCAAACGTTTGCCACACCGTGTAGCTGGGGCTTTAGCTCGAGTCACTCGTCGAGTCGTCACTCGTCGAGTACGGTCAAACGTTTGGCCCAACATTCGACGCGTCGTGTAGCGCCGGCTTTAGACTACGTCCGCACCAAACATCAACTTCCTTCGCTGAGTGGCTTCGGAAATAAATGCCTTTCGCGTCCACCTTTCAGTCTCTTTTTGCCCTCAAACCCCTCGAGTACAGGAGCGTGCTGCTACCAAAACGAAGTTGATTATACGACAATATGATTTTTGTACGCCTCAAATGAATGTGAATGATTGTGCAATTGCATACAAATCCGGTATCTACTCATAACCAACCACCTTGAAAAAGCTACCACCATGACTCTACTCCTACACAGGATGTTTTCCTCTGTAACAATCAGAGGACAGCGGTGATTTATAATTATGTGGAATATCAGTCGAGAATGAGAGGGGGGGGGGATAACGTCGAAGTGACTTGGTGAAAGCTGGAAATCATGCTGAAACCTTAAGATAGTATTGAAAAATAACAGGTTTCATATAAAATGTCTCAATTTATTGGTTTTATGTGTTCTTTTTTACCGAGTAACATCTAAGTTTATGAATTTTTCAAAGCTGAACACGATGGGGAAGTCAGAATTGCGATATCTCATTCCGATATCAGATTAGAACAGATGAACAGTGAAGAACCTCTAAAGTAACAACCACGTTTCATCATCTTCAAAGTGCTCCAGTTTGAGAACGAAATAAGATATCGCAATTTTGACTTCACTGTGTTCAGCGTTAAATGACCTTTACAATGAGGTGTCACTTGTCAGAATGTATCATTTTTGGGATATACAGATAATTTTTCTCCCTTAGAGTGGCCCTGCTTTGCCCATTTACGAATACACAAGATAGCGGTATCGTCAGCGAAGAGATCTCTTCATATAATCTATATACTATTCTATATACTTTTCCTCTCAAGGGTATATACTCAATCCTATTTATAAGAATAAGAAAGAAGAGCGTACCAAGGGCGCTACCCTGAGTTACTTTAAAGTCAGCAGATCTGCTGGAACTATCAAGATAGTCTTATTCATGATAAGAACAAGGTAGTTCTTATTCATGACCGAACCTCAATATACTTGTACCATTTCGAGGGTCTCACGGCAACTTCCCACATCGTCATTTGGGCGACTTTTCAGCAGAGCCAAAAAACCATCTGCCAGTGACTATGTTTACTGAGTAATTCAGTAAAATAATCGTGAGATTTAGTGTTACCTCACTTAGGTACCTAACGTATACTTAGTTAGATCGACCCGCCGGGAGAAGACGCTTCGAATGGTATGCATAACTCATATAGGCCAAAAGTGACGATGTGGGATGTTGCCGTGAGACCCTTGATTATAAGTACCTACCTCATTACAAAGGCTTAATAGGTGATAGTAGCAAACGGGGCATTATGACGGGATGGTGGTAAGGGGAGGGGGCAATAGGTTATTAGATAGGTAATCTATTGCCCTAATCGAACATACATATGTTCGATGGGAAGCGTTTAGTGTACTAAGATTGTTGGAATAACAATCTTATTCATGACTGAACCTCAATATACA
Organism: Stenodema calcarata; assembly: GCA_963920205.1. Taxonomy (NCBI): domain Eukaryota; kingdom Metazoa; phylum Arthropoda; class Insecta; order Hemiptera; family Miridae; genus Stenodema; species Stenodema calcarata. The sequence continues at coordinate 6,772,394 of OY986060.1, read as the reverse complement.
TATACTCGTACCATATATAAGTACCTACCTATTTAGATTGGCGCGTACCAATATTTTGACCCTCAACCACATTTTGCTATGGGAAATGATGACCAAGGGGGCGATATGACGGGGGGGGGGCAATAGGGCGTAAGTGAGGGTGGATTTGAAACGTCTCGATTTCCGGTGAAGTGGTGAGGGGAGGGGGGGGGCAATGGGGCGGTGGTTGAGAGGTGGTGGGGGTTTGTCCCCAAATAGGTCAAGACCGGGAGGGAACGGTTAAATGGCGGATCTCGCGCGTTATCCCACATTCGCCCTGACGGTTTACAACCGATCGAAACGCCGTTTGCATAACCGAAACATCAACCGAAGTCGAAAAAAACGGCACAATTTGATGGGGTCCAGACGTCTCATGCTCTTAACAATTACGAACGTGCAAGTACAGAAACTACGTACTGATTGGAAAGTGTACTTACAGTGCAATTTTTTTGGAGCGGCTACAAAAATATATTTGTCCGGTTGAGACGAATTTCGTTTTTTTTTTTATTATCGGTGGTTATTAACGTTAATTTTATTGATTAATAAGTGTATTTATTTGATAGAAACTATGGGACTTATGTAATATGAATCACAGGTTTTGTCTGTAGGAACTTCAGTCCGTGCACTGGGGGTTCGCACGGAGATGGGGTTGGGAATTTGCATGCTGAGGGGGGTGATAGAGGGGGGGGGGGTGGAGGGTCCCGAGCCTGCGTGATATGAGGGGGGGCGGGATTTGCATTGAGACTGCGTCAATTCCCGTCAGGGGGAGGAGGAAGGAGGGAGGAGTGAAGAGGGGGGAGGGAGGAGGTGGAGGTGTAAGCGCCGCGGATGCTTCTCCCCCCTCCCATCCTCCCACCCCTCGCCGCCGCCGCCGCCTCCACTCGCCTCAGGATATTCCTCATCCTCCCGATCATCCGCCTCCACCCGCTTCCGCGACGGACTCCGCACCCCCCCCCCCCCCCCCCCCCCCGACAGCCTCCACCGTCCGATAGTCGGGTGTCAATCAGTAGGTGACAACATTTTGTACGGGACATTTATCAATAATTTTTTTTTTTTTTTACATTTCAATTTTTTGTTTTCTTTAAACCATTTATTAGGGAAATAACGGTACTAAAAATTCCAGAAACAGAATACAGAAAAATCCACAGTCAAGCAGCATGGCAATAAGAGCGAACTTTTGAAGAAATAACTGGTTTTATGAAAATTGTCTCCATTGAAGAACATGATGTCCATGAAGAACATCTAACAACCACATTTCTTTATCTTCAAGTGCTCCAGTGTGATAACGGAATATGATATCGTATTTCTGATTTCACCCCCTAAAACTCCCTAAATCCCCCTCACCTTATTGATTTTTCCATGCTGAACACGACGGTGAAGTCAGAATTGCGATATCTCATTCCGTTATCAGATTAGAGCAGACTAAACATGAAGAACAGCTCAAGTATCAACCACGTTTCATCATCTTCAAAGTGCTCCAGTTTGTGAACTGAATGAGATCTCGCAATTCTGACTTCACCATCGTGTTCAGCGTAAAAAGCACCTTTGAAATGAGGTGCCACTCGTCAGACTGTTTCATTTAGGGAATTTCTGGGTAATCCCCCCCCCCCCCCCCATAACCCCTGGTGTACTTCTGCTCTTGGAAGTTGCACCTTGAAAGCTCCCAATGAAAACAATACCACGTTAGTTCCTATTTCAGGAGCTATTACATGGTGCAGGACAAGTGGCCGCCCCAAGACACTGCCCTGGTGCACTCCCACTCAGATCAGTTCGCTCTTCATGTTTTGCATCATCTTGTTTGATTCTGATGCACCTCGAAAGCTCCCAATGCGAATAACTCAACCAGAATAAAAATCCTCCGTAGAAAAAAAACCTGAAGGAAACTCCCAACCCCGTTCAAAACACATGTCCACAGCTGAACCCTCAACACGCCACGCTAATTACTAACATATTTCGAACTGTGGTCACGCGAACTGCCAATCTCCAGCGTTTTAATTGCAGTTTTTTTTATTACAAGGTTCGGAACGTTTCAACGTTGCCGATTCCGATTACCCAGTTCGGAAATACATGTAATTCCCGAGGGCGAAAAACATAAAGATCCGAAAGCGATTGTACCCCAACAACGGAGCATTAATTCCAAAGTTACATCCGGTTCGTGATTTCCTTCAATAAGTGATATTACAAGTAGTTAACCCGTTATTGTATAATATACCTCTTGAACACCAGAAATATCTCTGCGGAATAACCGAGAATTTACGACACCTTCGTTACTTGGTGGTAGCTTTAGTCGCCTAATTCCCAATTCCTTAAACCAGTTCCATACCATGTATCAAATAAGGGCGAAATTAAACGAGAGTAACGTGAGAGACCTGCAGTCAACTGTGGGATCCAATTTCGATGGAGTCCACTATTTCCTGCTCTCTTGGATTTTATGGGGGTTTTCCAAAATTATTATTATCCGTATTTATTATTATGTGTCACCATTCAAGACAATTGCTATCAAAACAGGCGTGCTCCCAATATGGATTTTTTTTTCACGCGATTTCTTGGGGTTCTCTATAACACCATGGACCTATTCAGCTAAAATCGAGCTCATTCCCACCTGAAATGACTCATTTTCTGAAAAAGTATTGCCTTCAGCGTCAAAACCAGTTCATTCTCAAGTTGCTGATGATGGACCTCAACATTCCCAGTGTTGCGAAGAAAACATTTTGAAGAAAATTCGATTCCTAAGGAAGAAGCATCACTTTTGCATTTCACTGCCTCGTGTGCTTCAGAACAATGGGAATGTTGAGGTTCATCATCAGCAACTTGAGAATGAGCTGTGCGGCAGCCACAGGACAACTGGGGGAACAGACACTCAAGAACCGAAGGCCGTCTAAATGACTCTGGGGTCTGCAGAAACCTCCACAGTACCCTTCGAAGGCTAAATGTTTACGAAAAACTACAACGTTTCATCTATAATTTTTGAGGTATGTTGTTATCTAAATTGCAATATAAATTTTGATCCCCTTTTTATGAAGAAACAATTTTTTTATGATGGAAATAGGAATTGTTAAAAAATACTTAACTCGACGGTAATTTGATATTTTATATAATGGAACTGTTGAGAGTACAAGTAGATTCAAGATTACGATCCGTATTTACATAATGCTTATTAATATTAGTAAGGAAGAAATGGAGGTTTAAAATATTTGGCTCCCCTTGACCCCTCTGACGTCATCCATTCCTGCCGGTCCACGTACGTCATCCATTCCTGCCTGTCCACGTACGTCATATCCTGTGAGGTGTTCTTGCCGGCCACTTGTCTGACGTCATCCACCCCCTGCCGGTCCAAGTACGTCATCATATCCTGTGAGGTGTTCTTGCCGGACACTTGTCTGACGTCATCCACCCCCTGCCGGTCCCCGTACGTCATCATATCCTGTGAGGTGTTCTTGCCGGCACCTGTTTGACGTCATATCTTTTGACGTATACTTGACTATATTTGGTCGCTTGTGTTGCGACGTCATATTGTCTGAGAGGCCCGTGGATGAGGTGAATTAAGGAGACAAAATAGACTTCATATCGAATCGATGTGTTTATTTGAATTCTTCTTCTTAGATGATTTGGCTTCAGACATGCCAATCATAGCCATTGGATTGGTGATTCAAAGCAACCATAAGTGGGTACAGCTTTCGTACGAGTAAGCAACCACGAGGGACATTTTATGTCTTTGAGCCCCCTCCCACACCCACACCACGTACCACGTACCTCGTACTTCATTGTTGTAGAAATCGTACCTGTGTGTAATTTTCTTGGTCGATTCCAAGGATTCATTATTGAGGATGAACCGAAATGAGACTACTTGTGGGGATGCTGACCGGTCATGGGTGATTCCGTACACATCTACACGGAATCGAAATATATTCGAGAGATTGGTCGTGCAGAGTTTGTGGAGAGGAGGACGAAAAGGCGTCTCATCTCGTTTAGTATCCAGCAGTTGAAGCTCGACGATACAGAATCTCTGATACCAGAAGATCATCAGTATCGACAGAGAGAGTAGACTGGACTTGGAGACCCTCCCCGCTGACTTGGACAATCACAGGGTTTGGCTCAGCCCCTGGTCCAATCTCAATCAACCAAGTTTTTGTAGCTTTCATAGTTCTCAGCCGTTTATACTGCTGGTCTTTGTGACCGTCGCAGGAGATATCGATTTTATTTTTATTGATTTTATGCTAACTCCTTCATATTCGTGTATTGCTCAAAATCAATCAGAATTCCTCAATCAGGAAGTTTCTATACTTCCCGGCTTCTTCCATGAATCCAACCATTCTGTTCCATCCCGCTCCAGCCCCGTTTCCTTCTTCCGCGTGTTGCGCATGCTGCATTTGTTGTCCTCCCTCAACCATCTATAGTTCACACTCACCATTTCGGTTCTGGCTCTGCAAATTGATCTAGTCCAAGCCAGGTCTGTCTTTTTCATGTGCATACGTTCCCCCTCCTCTGCACGGTCCAGCTTTGCGTAGAGCCAATGATGCCCTGAGTTGGCTCTTCGCACAACTCGATGTGCCAATTTTCTCGCACCCTTCTCATCTCCCCCTTCATATCACTCCTCAACTCCCCCACCGCCCACGCACAACCAACCTCTTCCGCCATCCGACGGTATTCCAACCACCAACCCACAAGTAGCTTTCATAGTTTTCACGACATAAGCCTCGAAATTCCAATGGACTCCAAGTATGTGAGGGTTAAATGGAATCGAGTCCGTCAAGCGGCCGATTTGTACCAAATATTGCACTGGACGAAGATTTGCTTGTACAACTAGTAATTCGCGATGATCCTAAACGTTTCGGTTACTGATGTGACAATCTCGTCTCTCCGTGGGTTTTCTCCCGTCTGATTAAGATCTTTTCTCGCGGATCCTTCGGTAAATAATTAACCTTCCCCGTAAGGAGAGGAGCTGGCGGACCTCGAACAATAGCGAAGGACCTTCCCCGGTCACGGGATTCCACCAAAGGGAAGTTAATCCTTTTGTATTTAACGCCGAAGGAATCCAACACGACTCCCATTCTCCCCTTTTGAACACACATTGCGGGGGCCCCTTTCTTTATTTTTCCGATTCCGAAATCATCTCCGTTCGTTTCTTTTTCATACGTTTCACGATCTGAATAAAACACTCGTTTGCAAGAGTTTAACCTTCTCTCGGCTCATTGTTCGGCATCGGTTATGCTAAAAGGTTGGTTAACCACCTCTTCAGGGATTTAATTACACTGGAGTACCTTCGATCGCACGCCTCTATAAGCGGAAAAAACGAGACGTTGGACAAGAGTTAAACAGCGGATTTTCGAAATAATTTACCCACTCAAACGGCTCTTGGGAGAGCGCGATGACCATAGTCTAGAACCAAGAATAATGAGCAGCCACCTCTAGTTTTTGTGGATTGAAATTAAACACCAATTTGTACCTTGCAAAATACACAATTTACTCAAATTTTGGGACTGATCATGAGTTGGATGAATGTCCATGAACACTAGCAGGCGTGGCCTTACTTCATTGGAGTGAAACGTGGATCCTACAAGTCGCTGTTTTCAAAGAATCTTGAGGTTTTTCTGGCTTAACAAGATTCCTGATGGAGAACATTGGAGAGAAACGAACCAGACGCCAGATAACGTGGTGATTACAGAGCGGAAATAAAATTCACTTGAATGGACCTCGCATGGAGCAGAAGAGCAGGGAAGGCCAAAAAAGCTGGAGAATAACCAAAGAAGAGGAGCTCAGTAAAGTAGGGATACGATGGAGTGTAGCTGTAAGTCTTGCAGGGGATAAGAGACGGTGGTGAGAGTTGTTGCAGGAATTGAATGAATGGGGTAGATCACGAGGTGGATGGAATGAGCATACGTTGAAGGTGCAGACGTCTGGAGAAAGCCAAGCCTGTGGGGAGACACACGGGCATCAGGACATACGAATATCACTTTTTGTTATCAGATCCGGAGGATCCTAGAGGACTCCACAAAAGGGCCTAGGCTATACAACCGGCGCCTGGTGGTGACAGTGCATTCGATTTTCTGTTTTTGGCAGAGTTGTGGTTAATGAGCAGAACGTTGCACACTATAGGAAGCGCATGTTAGCTGTGCAGTCTAGAGGAGCACTGTGGATTGTATGCGCCTACAGGACAGTATCAGACCCAGCAACGCTCGCCATGGCTAATGTGATACCCATACAGCTTCTGGCTGTGGGGAGGAAGCAGATGTAAGAGAGGAGAGACGAAGGAGAGAGATCCCGCATTTCCAGAGAAGAAAGAGAGCTCACATGGAGATGGACTGGCCGGTTGGTTCCTGGCATCCAGGTGTGGCTGCAAAGAGGGCATGGAAAAGTGAACTATTTCCTGACTCAGTTCTTCTCAGCACATGGACTTTTCTATGCCTACTAGTCAGGGGCGAAGCGTCAGGGCAAGCGCAGAAAGCGGCGCTTCCCCTCAAGAAATGAAGAATGCGGGTAGAAGTGGAACGATGACAAAATTCATTGCGAATAACAAAATATTTTGTCAACTGTAAAACATTCAATTCCAAATTTGAATCGCCCGCTCATTATGCCACAGCTACCTACAGCTACCTACCTTTGCTGGTTGCATGGAATCATGAGTCCAGTGACTACCATGGCTGGAGCCAAGTCATGTTAGAAGAGAAAGAAGAAGAAGAAGAATTGATAGTAGTGATCGCCTTCCAGCTCAAGGTCACTGGAGAAGCGTTGGCTTGACTGCAGGCTTGGCTGGAATGCAGAGGCCAGAGAATTTATAATATCCATCAATTGATAATATCCATGGATAGGTTTCAGTTGTTCGTTTAGTTTATCTTCCTAAAATGAACGTTTTGCTAAGTTTTAGTAAAAAATTCGACAGGTGCCAGATCTCAAGGCCTCGCACCGTGAGTACACTAGACATTTCAAAGTTAAGAACTACAATATAATATACTCGTATTATACCAACCAGTGGTTATCAGGTTGTACCTTGTTCAAAAAACATTTTGTTTCCCTCTGAAAAAACATCTTGGTGTAGTGGTTTTTATCGAATTTTCAAAGAGAAGGAAGCTATTTTTCTCGGTCCAAAATGTTTTAAACTCGAATCTCCAAAACATTTGTATTCCAAAATCCGTTTCGGAACAAAAGACTGCCAAAAGACACCAACAATTATATGTACCTATCCCCTAAATGTACCTACCTAAATGATCTTATAAGTGATTATGAGTGAAATGATCTTATATTCATTATAGATGACATTAAAATTTAATGTGATCTCTTTTTCATTTTTAGGTTGAGAGAGTTAGGAAGTGTGTGTGTGTTTCCCCAGGGGGGGGGGGGGGTGTATTGGGTGCGGTACCCCCATGTCCAGAGCCACGCTACGCTCCTGCTACTAGTCCAGAATGGGATACGCCGGGATGTGGAAGATGCTGCGTAGGTACCACAAGTTCCTTATATGCGCTAAATGGGTAGAGGAAAGGAAAAGAGGAAAAGAATTAGCGTTTTACAAAAACTTTATCAGCATTAAAAAAAAAATTAATAAGTAAAACCGCTACAAACAGCAAATAGACATTTTTCAACGCTTTCTGACGAGGGTTTTCACTTTTTAGCGCTCGAGTTTAATTTTTTTCTTCTAAGATGGATTAAATTGGGGTCTTAAATTTATTTGTAATGTAAATTCTCTATTATTTTCCCTCCGCCCTATTTATTATACCTAAATGACACCCATTTTAGTTAATTTAGCTTTGTATATACACAATAACGCCATTCATGTGACGCCAGGAGGCTTCTACAATGGTACAATGTAATTCCAATCAAGCCGCTTCACTTCTGACCCAACACAATGACCTCTTCACAACCAACGCACCAAACAACTCGTTTCGAGCGGGTTTTTCAGTTCTCGTAATAAACCAACGTGAGAAAACGGGCGGCAAGCGGGACGAGTCGTCGTGGGTAACCGCCGAAGAAGGTTACGCTATTCGGAAGCTGATAACGATAAGAAGGGAGTGAGGGGGGGGGGAGGTCTGTCATCCATTCAGTAGGTTTATCAATGGGACCGTCTTCTCCGTAGGAAATACGCGAAAGGTTTGTTTACCTCGAGCAAATTCTGACCGTTTATTTAGGATCCTCATCCCTTAACGCTGCGGATGGATTTCTCATTTTTGGACAAACATTTGGGTTTTTTTGCCCGTTTTCATTTTTCCAGATCTCACAACGTGTTTGGATGACCCTCGAAACAAATCGCATGAGAGCGTATAAAACGGCTACCGGTTTAAAAGGACGCTCGGTGAATATTTTCGATATCATCACGATTTAAGCGGGCATTCATCGAGGTCAAGAGTTGATCATCATTTTAGTAGGTAACTATTGTTATTTAACTATAACAATAAATATATATAACTACGTAATTGCCTATGTCCAATTCACTTATTGTCTGTTTAACCCATTAACGCCCAGATTTGCTATATTGCGTCACTGCTAATTTTAATCCTAAGTTATTTATTTAAATCATTTTAGAGGGTAAGTATTGTTATTTAGGTATAAAAACATATACCTATATATATAAATATATTTTCCCAAGTTATTCTGACTACAACGACGTAAAAAACAAATGATTTTATTTGTTGGAAAAATCACAACCAACTCTTGAGTAGGTACCACTAAAATCACCAAATAAGTCTGTAAACGATTGTCTTTTAAAGTTTAAAACAAGACGTTTTCAACGATTTTAATGAAATCCGAGAGTTGATTGTGATTTTGGCAAATGAAACTCATTACTACTACCAGAAACTTCTGATTTTCACTGTTGTTGTCTATCGAGAGCACCGTTTTTGAAGAGGTTCAACGGTTAATTGTCATTTTAATGGGCAATTACAAGTGTTTACAACTAATCAAAACTACTGATTATCTTAAATTTTGGATTTCTTGATTCAATCGAAATTGAGTCAATGTCACATACGTCTTTTCCTTCCGTTATCAGTAGGTAAAACGAATGATATGTATTCGACGATTTTGAATATACGAAAGATTTAGTTGATCATGATTTTAGCACGTAACTCTAGCTGCAACCCACACAAACGACTGATTTTCAATGTTGTTTCGAGATTATCGACATATTCAAAGATTTTGATGAGACTCAACGGTGGGCAACTCTGTTTAAAACTAATCAAAACTACTCAATTGGAAATTAAAACACAAGACTTGATAATTTGGGTTTCATTTGACACAGAAACGACGATTATAATTAATCAATAATCAATCATTATTATTGAATTCCATGGAAATTGAGTCAATAGGTACCACGTATGTATTTGTCTTTCACTATTAGTAGAACAAACTTTATTCTACGTACGTGGTATTACATGATCTGTTAACTATGATTTTACCAGGTAAGTCAACCTCAGGTGGCAACCAACAAAAACTACGGATTTTCGATCGTATTGACATATTCGGCTGTTTTGAATCAACTCAACAGTTGATCATCATTTTGATTTTGATGGTATTACAGATCATGTTAACTATGATTTTACCAGGTAAGTCTTGTGGCAACCAACAAAAACTACGGATTTTCACGTTGTTTTCGATCGTATTGACACATTCGACTATTTCGAATCAACTTGAAGAGTTGATCATCATTTTTAATTGAGATGGTATTACAGATCATGTGAACTATGATTTTACCAGGTAAGTCTTGTGGCAATCAACAAAACCTACTGATTTTCACGTTGATCGTATTGAAATATTCGGCTGTTTTGAATCAACTCAAAATCATTTTTTTGGGGAACTCGTTATCAACTAGGTAATCAAAGTTACTAATTTCCCCATCAAAATCATCAAAGAAAAAAAAAAAAATACTTGAATAAAAAAGCAGATGAAATGAAATGAAATGAAAATTAATTTATTTCTTCTACAAATGCTTGCTTGGTAGATGATCTACTTTGATGAAGATTTGACAAGAGAACTCACAGTTCAATAAAAACGACGACATATTGTAATCATTTCATTTATTTCCACTCATGTTTGTCGAGTTTTTGTCGTTTTTGGCACGACCTGACGTCACGTGTCTTTTCACCATCCGGTTTTCGTTCCTCATCGTTTCAACGACAATATTCCGTCGATTTTCAACGTTTTTTCGACAATATTTTCTTCGTTTTTAATGACAATCCAAAAACAAAGAGACAAAAAAGACCGAAGACGGGCATGACGTGTGGTTGTTATCACGATTTTGAGTTCTGTTATCAGTAAATTAATAGTGTTACTGTGAATAGTCACATTTCGTGTGATTGTGTCGTACCGGCGGTTTGTACAGGCTAGTTGATTGTACTGTTTTTGTATTGTTTATATATTAAATAAATACTTTAATTGTTTGAATGAAGCGGAGTTAAAATTAGAGACAAACAAAAACATTAGCGCATGACAGAAATTACGTGGAAATACGTACAGTTTGGGTGCTGGTGGTATTTTCTGGACGCACAGCACAGAAATTTGGGGAAACAAAAAAGAAAACAAAAAAAATGAAAATTTGTGATGAAAACAGGTGTGAATTTGAAGAAAGAAAAAAAAACCAAGAGAAACCGCTCGCGGATTTTGGCGCGATTTTGGTGGTTGTTTTGGGGGCGGGAGGGGGGCGATAACGAAGAAGAGAGGGGGGCGGAGGGGGGTGAGTTTTCTTTGTTGGGTTTGTGGTGAAAAGCGGAGGTGGACACGAAGCGCTCGGAGTTGAGGCTTACACTAAATTAAGGACGGCGCTCGGAGGAACGAGAGGAGGAGGGAGGAGGGAGGACGTAGGGGGGCGATGAAGAGGCGAACGGGCGGGGGCGGTTGGTGGGGGGCGACTCGAAGCTTACCGGAGTTGGAGGGGCAATGAAGGAAAAAAAAGGGGGGGTGTGAGAGGGGGGGAGGTCTAATTAACGTGACCGCGCGCTTCTCGCATCGCCCCCTCTCCCCCCCATGCCCCGCTCTACATCCATCGACGCTCAACCCATTGAAATTCCCCTCCGTCATTTACCCGTGAAAATGAAGGGGGGGTCATAATGGGGGGGAGAGCGACACGACCCGCGAAGGAGTGACCAAATGGCGATGGGAACCTCCTCCTCTTCGCGAGGACTTTGCCCCCCCCCCCTTCTCCCTCTGTATGAAACTCGCGACCACTTCGCTAAAACCATAACACGACTCCCCCCTCCCCCCTATACACCGTCTCCACCACGTATTTCCATTGCCCCCCTCCTTCCAGCACGGCTGCCACCTCTACATTGCGTTATTGCCCCCTCGTTACCGATGCCCCGTTCTGTATCACCGAAGTCGGTAACGTGGCATCGCGTAGGTGTCGATCTCGGAGTCACAACGTGAATAATCGACTGATTTTTAGCGAATTTTCGAACAATATGTAACAATAATAATTAATAACAATATGTAACAACAATAACAATTATTGTTCTCGGTTCAAAACTTTAAATCTCGAATTTTCATACCAAAATCCGTTTCAGACCATCCTGAATCCACTGCCAAAATACAACAAAAATTATATGTACCTGTATGTATTATATGTACCTGTAAAATATAAAAATTATATCTACCTATATAGCCCGGGCTGATGACGCTGTAACGCGTAAATTACCGTGAGATTTACAATTGTTTAAATTAAGTGTTGCTCTCTTTCAATTTTCTCCTCCTGTGAAAATATTTGTCCAGTATATACTTATATATTTTTATAGCAGTTTGCGGGTGAGGATGACGAACGCTAGTCGTTGTTATCATTTTGTTGGTCATCCTCACCCGCAAACTACTCTACTGTTTCCTAGTCAAAAAACCTCCACTATTTATATTTATATATAATATATAAACATAATATGTCTATGTATGTGTCATTCCAGACGATAACTCTTGATATAATTGAGATAAAATATTTAAATTTGCACAAAAAATCTGTCTTGGGAATCGAAAGGATAAGTTTGTAGATGGGCAGAATCGGGCCACTCTAAGAGGGGGTTTTGGGGAGTTTTAGGGGGGAAAAATTCCTCATAAATTCTCAAAATGAAGCATTCTGACAAGTGACACCTCATTTTCAAGGTTTTTTTAAATGGTAAACACGATAGTGAAATCCGCATTGCGATATCCCATTCCGTTCTCAAACTGGAGCACTTTGAAGATGAGGAAACATGGTTGTTACTTGATATGATCTTCATGTTAAGTCTGCTCTAATCTGATAACGTAATGAGATAGGTATCGCAATTTTGACTTCACCTTCGTGTTTAGAGTTGAAATACCCATAAGCTGGGAGGGTTTTTGAGAGTTGGGGGGGGGGGGGGGGTGTCACCCAAAAAATGAAAGTCCGTCAAGTGACACATCATGAGATGTGATATGTGAGAATAAAGCAAAGAAATAAACCATATATATTTATTAGAAATGAATAATCCAGATGCTCTCCCTGTAATTAATTGGATTGTTGGGGCCTAACAAATTTTGTTTCTTATCCACCAGGAAGAGCATCTCAATTATTCGTTTCTACTAAATATATATGGTTTATTTCCCTGCGTTATTGTCACATACCACATCTCAAATCATGATACAAACGTTAAGGATCATTAAAATGTAAATAAATTGGTTTGAGAAAAAATTTGAGTGTGGTTTGGAAAATCTTGAATTTGGTTTGGAAAACCTTGAAGTTGACTTGGAAATGCTATACATATACGCACGATATTTGGTGTCTTTTGGCAGTGAATTCAGGATGGTCTGAAACGGATTTTGGTATAATATCTTTCGGAAATTCGAGTTTCAAAATTTAGGATAGGGAACAATAGTTTCTTCTTCTTCGAAAATTCGCTAAACCGTATTCTAGGTTTCTCAGGGTTAAGCCTTCTGGCTCAAGAGCGTACATGGAATAATAAGCAAGTAATAAGCATTGGTAGTATAATTTGCTGTAATTTTCATTCAGTGTTCAGATTTTACGTGTTTCGCAATGAAAGAGTTCGTTCTTTGTTGATGGATTCCAATATTTCACCTTTTGAACATAACGAACATTAACTATTCTATCAGCGGAATGATCATCATTAATGAGGAATCTTCCAGATTGATGTTTCGATGAAGTTCAGGGTGTGACAATCGATAGTGAAAGGGGGCGGGAAGCAATTGCTGACCACGCCCACTCAGTCTCATCCTCTCTCATTTGCATGTTTCACTAATTAGTCGCGCAGCCTCAGTTTCAGCCTTCGGCTCCTCCTGTTCAATTTTCAACCCCCGCATCGGCCGCCCCAGAGACCGGTTTCAGTCTCAGTGACTGCTTGATTCCAAGCAACGCACGGTTGTTCGAAACAACAGCAACCCAGGCTAAAAGGGAGAAATGGTATCATTTGAATTTTAATTCAATTCCATTTATTTCACAATATGTACGGGAAGGGCGGGTTGTGGGGATCAGGGGGGGGGGTTATATTACTGAAAATGAAAATGATGAACTAGGTACCAGGTTTCATCTGCAAATTCCAAGTCAAAAAACCCTATTTTCGGTTATTTGTATTTTTTGGTTTCATTGAGCCAAAAGTGGTCACGACAACGATTCATGTTTGCCAGATGGGAGCAGTCGACATGCCACAATCCTTCGGTGTCAAAAGCGTCACTATTTGACCCCATTCTGGCGCCAGAGATTGGGTGGTCTATACAAAGTCCACTAAAAATAAAAAATCAAATAAATAAATAAAAAGTTGTATCTTCCACCCCATGCAAAAGGTGCAGCAATACATACTCGTGTACGAGAGAAACGATGTCCCATCTGAAAACTACAATCGCCGGCCACAAGTCGGATGTCAGGCAACATACAATTTCGTGTGGCCTACCAGAACATTGCATCAAAACGCCAACTCAATAAAATAATTTACATTGTCAGGACCTTCATCTCAAGCAACAAAAAACTGCTAGGTGTGAACACCCTCAGCGAAGCTTGTACAAACAGTATCACAATTTCCATAGCTATTTTATATATTTATTTTATTTATTGCATTTTAAGTTGATATAATGTTGTAGAAATCCCAAAAAGACACTACGAATGCCACCACACTCACTAGCAGGAAATATTCAAGCATCCGTGCATTCAATACTGCGGATTCGTCAAGAAGTATTAGTCCTATTCAGACTACCATAATTACGAATACTCCCCATGAATTTGATTATTCGAGAATGATCGTCGTTATCTTCATATTATAGGGGTAGGTCGGATGTCCCTACAGATGATGACCTCGGGTCAAGGGTTTGTATTGCGTAGGGGAAACAGGCCTCACTGCCATAGACCCCTAAAGGCCCCCGTAATTTGCATCGCCCCCTTCAAAGGGGTTGATATGAACTTCTGACCTCGTATTCGCCCCATAATACAGCCCTGCAACTGGTAATGAGCCAATGATTTGAAGTTTTTTTCGTCTCGAGTTTATACTGCGATTGCAATTGTTGTACGCATTTGCTGCTTCCACAGCAAAACTTGGGCTGATGATTTGCGACAGCGGGCGGCTTTGCGTTCAAACCACAGTATCGACTTTCTAGCGGTTTGTTTCGTTGAACTCATTTGCTGCTTCCTAAGCAAAACTGAGGCTGATGAATGACGACAGCGGATGGCGTTGTGTCTAAACCACTGCATCGATTTTTTCGCGGTTTGTTTCGTTGAATTAATTTGCTGCTTCCTAAGCAAAACTGAGGCAGATGAATGGCGACAGCTGGAGGCTTCGCATCTAAACCACAGCATAAATTTTCTTGCGGTTTGTTCCCTTGAATTCATTTGCTGCTTCCTAAGCAAAACATGGGCTGACGAATAACGACAGCGGGAGGCTTTGTGTCTAAACCGCAGGATCGATTTTCTTGCTGTTGGGATCGTTGAATGCGTTTGCTGCTTCCTAAGCATAACTTGGGCTGATGAATGGTACAACGGACGGCTTTGCGTTACTTACTTATTTTTGGGTGGAATTTATGTGTTGTCCGTATCGAACAGCTCATTTCAATGGGGATTAATTAATACTTCTACAAAACATATAGGTAATTTAAAAAATGGGCATAAATAACTTTGTTCACTACAAATGATAAATTAAAGTTATAATCAACGGTATCATCGCTCTGTGAAGGTACTTCTCCTTCAGCTCTGATAATCCGTGGGCAATTCAGTCATCAACCTTATGAAAGTGACAAATACGTATTACAACCTGAGACGTCCTTGATATTGTTTGTCCGATTAACTCAAACAAATAAATGACCACTTCACACGCATAATGATCCCCAAAGGTTTGTACCAATAGCTTCCACAATCTTCGAAAAACAAAAGTTAATTTCTCCGTTATCTTAATTTCCTCTCTAGATAACTAAAAGATTCCGCCGTTTAATAAATTGCTAAACTTCCGATATTGAACGTTGAGTAAATGAGTTTTTCCTGGAAAATCGTATTCATATGAGTCGCGCCTAATGTGATACATTGATCGTGATACGCTGAATAGGACCCCTAATGAGCTTAGATGAAGCGTAATCGTATCCTTGGTTAGAACTATTCTCATGATATCATTACTCTACCGGTGCTTATAGAAGGTATTTACTTATACCTAGCAATAAACAAATACAGATTTCCATGACGATATTTGTGTACACCGCAATATGCTTTTGGCACACCGTTGTTTTAAATCTTTTCGAACACCATGCAGTCATAACTTAGTCATAATTAGTAAATCCAATCATAGCAATATGAGGGAATTTTATTGAAGTTACTGCAGGTTCGATTAACTCGGCTGAAGCGACAAACCAAACCTGAAGGCAAAATTGGTAATTGAAAGGAGAAAAAAAAAGTTGTACAGAATTTATAAGAAAAAGTTCTAGTCACACAGATCTGTGTGTATCGGTATCTATACCTGCCGACGACCGATACCGAGCACCACTTCAAAACTATGCCGAATTCGTATTTTACAAATGGTGCAGTTGGTGGTGCCGTCACTAAGTACTCTACGTATGAAACACAGTTCGAAAACTGATGGGTAATCCATGGGTTACCTACTTTGGACCAGATGTTGCCTCGTGAGGTTCGAAAATCTGGAGCATCGACAATTATATCTAGCCGGGTATTTCTTGTAAAACCGGCATCCCACGGGGAGATAGTTCCAGTCTAATAATGTAAAGTGCAGTATAACTCCATCTAAGCTGATTTCCAACTTTTATAAGCGAGGGTCGGCTTCTCTACTTAGCGCCGGATGATTGATGGTTTTCAACCCCCTCAGTTCTTCTTCTAACGATGCAGACCAATGTTGTTAAACTCGCACGTTATTCCGTTAATTCGATAGAGAGACCAACACATCCCCTTTGCACCATCATCGTCTTCCTAGTTATCTGCGGTGCTCCCTCTCCAGGGATCTTACTTTGAGTAGGTCTACATGAATGATACGGTCAAATCAATAACGTTGTGTAGCACACTGCGTATCTCTTCAATCAAGCGAATGCATTTTCTACGTCTTACTAATACTCACTAGTCATATTCCTTTGCCGAAATCTCATTTGTTACCCGAGCAATGCACGGATCAAAAGTTGACGACTCCAAGTTCTAACGCCTGTAGCATGACAATTACTGCTCTGATTGAAAAATTGCATGGTAGTAAAGTTGTAGGAAATTCAATTGTAAATGAGATGCTTTTTAGAATTTGATATTCGCTCACTCCTGTGCTGCGATATGAATTTCAAACTAAAAGATAATAAACCAAAAAGGTTGTGGGCTACACAACTCAAACTCAACAACAAAACTCAAAACGCTCAACTTTCAAGCATTTTTTCAAGTGAAAGTAAATGGAATGAACTTCATTCAGGCAACGTTTCATACGAACTTTTTAGCGGAAAATAGATAAAAGCTGTTGGGTTCAGAGGAGTCGATAGAGAGGTTTGGTTCAGAAGAATTGATACGAATGCTCGGTTGAGAAGAATTGGTGAAGAAGCTAGATTAAGGGGAGCTGATGATGATGCTGGGTTCAGGGGTTTGATACAAATGCTGGGTTCAAAAGAACTGGTGAAGGTGTTGAGTTCAGAGGAACTAGGAGAGATCCCGGGTTGAGGAGAATTAAAAACGTGGGATTCAAAGAAATTGATAGAGAGGCAGAACTCTGAGGAACTGATAAAGTTGCTGGGTCCAGGTGACTGCTGGAGATGCTGGGTTCGGAAGAGTTGATGAATATACTGGTTTAAGAAGGTTTGGCAGAATTAGTAGAGTTGCAGAATTCAATTCAATGAAGATGCTGTTTTCAGATGAGATGATGAAGACAATGGTTTCAGAACGTTTAGTAGATGTTGGATTCAAAGGAATTGGTTGAGTGGCTGAATTTAAAGCACTGATGGAGTTGCTGGGTTCAGGGGAGTTGAAAAGGTTGGAGTCAGTCAAATTGATGTAAGAGGTAGACATCCCAGGAGCTGATGAAGCTGCAGGGTTGGGGAAGTGATGAAGCAGCTGGGCATAGGGAATTTGATGAAGGAGCAGAATTCAGCGGAAGTGGTGAAGATACAGAATTCAGAAGAACTGATAAGGTTGCTGGATCCAGGTGATTGCTAGAGATGCTGTTCTCAGAAAACATAATGGAGATACTGGTTTCAGAAGGTTTGATAGATGTTGGATTCAGAAGAATTTGGTGAGTTGCTGAATTTAAAGCACTTGTGGAATTGCTTGGTTCAGGGGATTGATATAGTCTGGTTCAGGGGAGTTGAAGAGGTTGCATTCAGGGAAAATTATGGAAGAGTTAGGTTGCATGCAGGGGGTGGGGAAGTGATGAAGAAGCTGGGTACAGGGGATTTGATGAAGGAGCAGAATTCAGCGGAATAGGTGAAGAAACAGAATTCAGAAGAAGTTGAAGCTAGAGTTGATGAAGATCTGGTTTCAGAAGGTTTGGTAGATGTTGGATTCAGAGAAGATGGATGAGATGCAGAAGGTGCACTGATGAAGATGATGGGTTTAGAGGATTGATGGAGTCCAGGTTCAGGGTAGTTGAAGATGTTGGATTGGGGGAAACTGATGGATGAGGTGAACTTCAAGGGAGCTGGTGAAGATGCAGGGGTTGGGGAAGTGATGAAGAAGGTGGGCACAGGGGAGTTAATGAAGATGCAAAGTTCAGCGGAACTGGTGAAGATGCTGTGTTCAGGGGATTTGATGAAGATGGTGGGTTTTCTGGTAACCGCAACGCACTAAATGAATGCCATTTCGTAACCCGCCTATTGCTCATCCGTCAAACAGACGCATAGTAACTATCAATTTCCATTGTGTCCCTTTTTTCAGGAAAACAATATTGGAAGAAAAAAAATGTGATAGAAAAAATTCTTGTCCGTTCGGGAATCGGTTCCGCCGCTAATGAGACGGCGATAGCGACGCGACAGGTCTTCAGCCCTCAGCTCCGGAAAAGAAGTCGATATTGACAGGTTCCCAACAATAGATCAACTGCATCTTTGTTTTGGAAGACGCATTAAAGATTCTTCACACCCACCCACCCATGTTAACTCTCTTCGTCGTGCAAGACGTGTCCCTCCTCCTCTCGTCCATAACCTCATTTTTATTTCGGTAAAACCGCGTGATAACGTGAAAAATTGGGATTTTTTTTCTCTTCTTTCCTTTTATCCTTCGCTTATCCAGGTTCGCTCGTTATTGGTGACACGGGTAACAATGGACGCCCGAAAGGGTTCCCATGTATGGCCGGTTATTCCGATAGGCACCTCGAACCACCAGCTCCAGCACCACTTTGAAGCTCCAGCTTTACTCTGGAAGTAATTATTACGAGGCTCCTCCCGTCCTTTTTAAATACGTCTCTCCATCTCGTTTTAGATATACAGATAGAAAGATAGGTGGATATTTGATTCAGTCTCTCACGACCAACTTTGACACCGAAAGCTCGCCTTAGTCGAAACAAGAGGCGTCGTACTCGTGTAGTCAACCGTAACAGCGCCAAGTACTAAGTGACGAGTCGTTACCATCACCAGGTGTCGAGTTTTCTAGACAAAACAAATTTCTCGCTTCTGAGGATAAAAAAATCCTCTTGGCGCCTCGATTTGGATCGACGCCATGTTACGTTTGATCGTTCGAATCGAGTAAACATCCCATTATTGTCCAATTACCGCTCAGCCACCTTGTCCAGTTCAGGTGTGAATATTGTCACTTGCGGCAGGTGCGGTTGCGGCCGAGACTCGGTTGTGTCGAAAGGTTTGAAGGATTCTTCGCGACCGATAGTCGGTTGTGACAGATTTTCGAGGTTCCAGAACGTAATTTGATCGTGGATTTCATTCAACGATATTGTTACAACGACCAATTGTTATACAAACACACCTGTAAAAGACTCTAGCACTGGGAAAAATTGCCAGAAATTCGTAAATGTCGTAAATCGTAAATTTGTTTGAGGTCCCTAAATGAACGAATCAATTGAATGAGTTTTGAGACGATATTTCAAGGGACATGCTTTAAAAGCTTGAGTGGTGTCCGATAACTCTCCTAGGTGTTCTAAATTTAATTTCCAACCAAAATTGTTTTGTAGACGTTTTTTTCAAAATCCACTCAAAATCCGACTTTTTCTACTTACGATTTTTTTTCGCGTTTTCGACCTTACTTCACTAAAATTGCCATAACTCCCTTAATTCGCACTGCAATTTAAATAAAAGGATACCGTTGGAAAGAGCGTTGAATTTCGTGCCTCTTTAGTGCCTAACCAAATTTGTTTATTAACACATTTAATGTTTATTAGGTGGAAACAAGGAGTCAAAATGGAGTCTGAAAAGTGAAATTTGTCAAAATCTCAAACCCTCCTGTCTTTTAAACGATTGACGGCTTAACGGTTTATAGCCGAATTGTAAAGGTATGCCAAAAATTCGCCAAAAGGTTGGCTTTTTAACGGGCTCATCAAAAATATTTAGCTGTTGAGTTAAGAGAGACAATGAGGTATTAATGCACAAAACGTGTTTTTCGGGCTAAATCTTGTTATTTTCCTGAAAAATCGGCCCTTTGTCAACTAGTCAGTTTCGAGGCATCTTTGTCGTAAATCTTGACGCTGAGTTTACTGACGAATGGGGCATTCGACAAAACGGAGGACATTTTGAGCAACTTGCCACAGCCCCCCCCCCCCCCCCTCTGGTACTTAGTGTTATTTTGTGCCATGTGCTCCGCCCGGTATTCGGAGGGTTAACAAAAAAGTCCAGGAGACACTTTTGATCGTAAATTAAATCTATAACACGTAAGAGAGGTTTCGGTCACCACTCGCGTTATATGGAAACTAAGATTTATAAGTTACACAGAATCCCGGGTATAAGAGATTTTGAGCGTGGGGAAAATCACCGGAAATAGTACATTTCTTTGATGGTTCCTCAGAAAACGACCCAATCCAAGGGGTTGGAAATTTGAGGAGTATTATTGGGTTCAAACCTCCGGAAGTGCAATAATCTTTATTTTTATTTGACACTTATACTTATTTATAATTTATTTATATCATTTCTGGCTGTAAGGTGTATAACTAATGCCGATAAAGAATATATTTAAAAAAAAAAAATGTGCAATAAGCTGCCAAAGATTTTGTGATAGAAAAATCGGAAAAATGTGGATCACAGTTCCGAATACCTTCGGTTCCAATATAATCCACTATTGAAAATGATGAACCTCAAGATGTTTTGTTACTCACACCTTGACCATCAATTTTTCGAGTTATGTTTCTGTTTTTCAGTCGTCAGAAACATAACGAAAATCACACATCATCGTCTCATCAATCATTCAATCCGTCTGCGAGTGATTTGGGAGCTTCTCGGTATCTCGTTTCCGGGTATCCCTTGCCCTTTCGAGTCCTTACACCGTCACCACACGAAAAAAAAACCTAACTAAAGGTCTTCATGGAAGTTATTAGCCCCAATCTAGCTCTCTACCGTTCACGTAATTGCCATCAATTTCATCCGGTGGTTTTCTCGTTTTTTTTCGGTTGAACTTTCTTCTTGTGTCCGTCAAAAGGAATCCCTTAAAACAAGAACATTTATGCGGCCACTAAATGAAAGAGAACCCGTTTAGTGGACTTCAAATCATGGAAACACTCAGTTAATATTTACACTGATGAAACCCCCACAAGCTGCACCTTTCTAAATAGTGTTCTTTTGAAAAATAATGATGAGGCCAAAGGACAAAAATCGCGTATTGCCTTTAATTGGTTGTATGAATTAATGATACAACGCAAATACACAAGATCGCCTCAAGGGAGTTCTTTTTCCATCAGTTGAATGATCCATTGCGACGCTCAAAACGACGTTTCCTTCGATTTTTTTCCGTCTGATGACTGACGGAAAAAATACGAACAAAAAAACTTTAATGTCCAACACAAACAGCCGGACGTATTAAAATCCGAGCACGCCAGTTTTAAAAGGTCACTTTGGAGTAATTGGACGGTATCTTAACTCGTCGAGTCCACTCGTTGGGGCCGTCTTTTGTATTTTTCCGAATTATTATAAATATTGATCAAAGCTCGACGATGGAAATGACGGAGGGCAGAATTGTATTTACATTGCGGAGGGGATCGATGAGCTTCGTGAATTCTTGAAGAGGTTTCGGCGTTTGATTGGGATTAAAGGCAATCGGAACGGTGGGACGGGGTATATTCGTTTTGTCAATTAACGTATTAATGATAAACGGCAGTTATTTGGATTCGAAGAGTTTAAACGAGGCCTTTAGCCGTGAATAGTGTCATTGGCTGTGTTACGATGAATATCACCATGTCTCACATACTAAGTGGTCGCACGTACCAAGTATAATACTGCTCGGTATTTTGTTCTTAAAGGTTTGGATTTTTGATATGGATACGACTTCCGGCTGGGGGTCATCCCAAAATTTGCTTGATACAAACAAATATGACGTTTTTCGGCGCAGTCCCCGTGGTGGTAGAGACTGGAAATTTAATTAACTGGAAATCATCATTATGACCTCCGCCACTTTTCATTGTGACCGGATTGGCAGTGGCGGCTGCTGATAGGAGCATGTGCACCCCCAGCCAATAAACCAAGAATAATAACCAAATTCTCCCATCCCATTTGAAAAGTAAGTAGGATATTGACAGAAAAAAGGATTTAACTATTTGAATCGACGCGCGAAACAGCTGCCCTGGTAGGAAGCCCAAAGCTGACCAATGGGAAGCACCTTGGAGCAACAGGAAGGCCTTGCTCCAGCTCCCCTCCCTTGCCGCGAATTCCTTATGAATTCCCATTTATAACTTTCCAGTTATGAATAGGTGGCCCTGTGAGATTGGCCAATCAGGGCTTTTCAGAGCGCAACACTAACTCGCTGCTCCACCACCAAGGGAGCTGCTATCCATTCTCCGTTCCAAAGCCACCAAAGCGGACGAGGTAAATCATTGGAGTTAAATGCCCACTCGCTCGCTTGTTTGCATTTGCCAAGTACTTTCGAAAATAAAAATAAAACCCCCAAACGGCAGATCACATATGGGACAGAGAGAAATCACATATGGGATCACAATCGCGGGACAGAGAGAAATGTTGAGGGCGATTACAGCGCTGGAGTTGTTCAGCGGTGAAAATTGAACTATCGGTTATCTGAAATCAGTTGGTTTTCGCCCGTTGATATCTTGTCTACTTTTCTGTTTTCTTATACTTTTTATTTTTTCCGACGATGAATAATTCAGTAGAGTTCATCAAACTCAACTACCTATTCCCGTTTGTCAGTCGAAGATAAGGCTAGGATTCGTGATGTCGGCCGTCCCTTCCTGGACTCAAGCAAACATTGAGTGAAAAATCGTCCTGATTCGTGTCGGAAGTTCAACGCCGAATATCACCAAAAGGTTGACTGGCTTTGCGTATGTGAGGTGAGTAACGAATTATCCTGGGGTAGACACCCGATCAGTAATATCTTCGTTCCTGGGGTTGATACCTATGGGTGTTGGTGATAGGTACATATTTTTGTTCCTAGAGTAGACACCCGATTCGTGATATTTTTGTTCCTGGGCTGTTATCGCCCATTTATATACGATAATTTTATTTTATTTTTGTATTCCCCATTATTTACCTCAATGATCACTAACCCCTCACCTTCCCCATAACCGTTTCCTCTACCCATCCTCTTTCCTTCCTCTCCCTGGCAAGAGTTGCTTTCACCTCCACGTTGGTTCTTGCTGGGCAGATATACATTTCAGCTTTAACAATAGCATACATTTTTTGGGTTTACCCCATTATGATTATTAAATAATTTTAATCATTATTAATAATTTCAGAATTTTGTTTTCCGTTAGAGAACATTTTTCATGTCTATTGTACGAGTATGTATTTAGTAGCGTTTGTAATTTAAAGATGAGAAAGCTTACAGGATTTATCCCATTTGCATATGGCTGAAATTTGTATTTGACTGAGAAAAGCATATCTCCCGTCCCCTTCGCCATATTCCCGCTTTATCTATGTGCACCCTCTGAGTTTCAGGGCAGGAGCCGCCACTGCGGATTGGTAATATCAAGTCATTCCAACAGCCTGTTCAGGGAGCTTCTTCACAATTCGAATATAGAGATTATTGTACAAATTTGAATAGTACACCAGGTTTTCTGGATATTGAATCGATTCAAAAACCATCTAATCGTCATTCATACCGCACCAAAAACCACAGGAAAACCGCGAAGAAATCACAACTTGAAGCTTGAAAAATCGTCGCTGAATCTAAAATCGGTTCCCCCAAAAGAGCCAAAGATACGAACAATTGAATATGAGTGTCCTGAGCGTTTCAGTGATTTATTCCACCCTAAGAAAAAAGTTTAATATTAAATAATAGACCTCGGGTTTATTTTTCGATTTCCGCTACGAGGGGAGCCTCTCGCAGTGCACGTATTGTTTCCATTGCACTTCCACCGAGTCAAAAAGGAGATTGAAAAAACAAAAACGTTTGTTACAGTCATAACTAATTAGGATTCACCAACACGTTTCGGGTGTAACCTGTTTAACCCTTTCTCACCTGAAGGGGAACGGACGGACTCCTTTTGATTCTTCCACTCCAACTCCCCTTCGGATAACCGACCAGCTCATCCCGACAAGTGCAAGGGCAGTCTCACCCTCTGGGCAGCTCGCGAACCGGTTCGACTTTTATCTGTTTTATTTCCCCTTTTCCCCTTTTGTCTCTGAAATTTTTTGTTTAATCATCGGACGCTTCCCCGCATGGGAAATGTCAAAGTATCGGTTCGAGTAACGGACCGGTGCAACGACGATTTGAATTTGAATGGCCCCCGTTGGGTTCTTCAACGGAAGTTACCGAGGTCGGTGTGACGAATGGACTTTTGTCCGTGATTGCATCAGGTGAATATGATTATTTTGAAGAAACAAATCATTTAAGAACGCGATGTTCCATTGCCAGTTGGTATACGACCACGCGGTTGGTTGAAGTTCCACGGCCGACTCTAAATTGAACCTCATTCAATTCACACATCTGGTTAGAACAATTACACATTTTGTTCGAAAAATCCAACCAGATTCGCTTCCCAAGCAATCTTCATAGTGTTCGCAGATCTTGGATTTCTATACCAATTGCGATCTTTACTTGCAGTTCTTCGCATGTTGTCATTGCTCGAACTAGTGTTAAGAGGTACAAAAATGATCAAAACACAAATCAGAACCGAAAATGCTCCCGGGTACAATCTTATCACTGGCCAAGTATTGAAAAATCTACCCTCTAAAGCATTTGATGGCTAATTTAGTCAAAAACTTCCTTCACTCTCCAATATGTTCCACAGCACTGGGAAATAGCTGAAGTAATCATGATACCCAAACGAGGTAAACCAGTCGAGGAGAGAACATCTTACAGAACAATATCACTGCTACCTGCAAAGTCCAGACATGAGGCCTTGAACTGGATTTTATCCCACCAATTTGGATTCAGAAATAAACCATTCAACTATCGAACAAGTGCACAGGCATGTGAACATAATAGAAATGTCTCTAGATGCAATGAGTAACGGCCCGAGACAAAGTATGGCTAGAAGGGCTGAAATACAAACTTTACCGAGCGCTGAAAATGTTAGCAGAAATACTTGATTCATACCTTTCAAACATGTTATTCAGAATCAGACAGTAAGATTTCTACTCAGAGGTAAAAGAGACCAGAGCTGGAGTGCCACAAGGCAGAGTGATGGTACTTCTACTCTATTTGATCTAGAATAAACACCATCGCTACATTTGCGGATGACACCGCAATTCTGGACGTTGGTGAAGACAACTATGAATCCACTACTAAAGCTCAAAAACAAAGATGAAATGCCCATTGGAAGATCAGAATGAATGAGATCAAGCCGGTACTTGTGGACTTCACAAATCGGAAGCTACAGTACATACCGACCTTTCTCAATGGTAAGGCAAAATTAGGCGAAATTAGTAGGAAAATACTAGATGGAAGGCACATGTCAAGGAAAAGAGCGTGATGTTCCTTCTCAAATCCAGGAAATTATACTGGCTTGAGGGACGTAACTCAGTTTTGCCAGTTGAGAGCAAACTTCCGCTCTATAAACAAGTCCTCAAGCCTGTGTGGACTTACGAGTGTCAGCTCTGGAGCTATGCACCCAAAAGAAACGTAGAAATTATACAAAGATGTCAGAACGAAGTGATCAGGAGCATCGTTAATGTGCCCTGGTACAGTCGCAATGACATTCACCGAGATTCAAGACGAAATAAGACGATTTGCAACAGCTCATCACCAGAAGCTTCAAAGGCGGAATGAAGAGGTCGTCAGTTTACTCGACGTCGATGACCTAGAGAGAAGACTAAACAGGATCAAGCCACGTGATTAAGTGGAAAAATTGTGACTAGAATCCAGTGACAAAGAAAGACAAAAAAGCACTGTATGTTTGTCCTCTATAGACGGCCGAACTGCTGAACCGATTTTGGTAGGGATTGCACCATTGTGATCAGCAAGTTGCTGGGATGTTTTCTGTCGATATTAATACTGTAAAAGGAATGTCTCACGCGAGCGAAGCGACCCACTGTCAAGCAAAATTGGCCAAGGTTCCAAACATCACGTCGGTTCTAACTTCCATCCTGTTCATTAGAGCGCTGAAAATTGGTACACAGCCTAATGAGATCACGAGGAGTGATTGGGAGGATGTTAGACCAGCTTCCTGAACGGTACAACTGAATTCTCTCCTGTTCACCGTAGGGCGCTGAAATTCGGTACACAGCCTTCTGAGGCCATGGGGTAGTGATTGGGAGAATGTCGCACCAGCTAGTTTTCTATAAACGCTCCTATTTTAAGTGTTATTTTGGATTTTTCCTCAAGTGTTTTAAATTGCGGTGGGGTGCCAACACCGGACACTCACATCTTTGTTCCCAATGATATCGTTGTTGCGAATATTTGTGATTTTATAACTGAATGCAAGACATACACAAGCTCAAATTTTAGTTCCCCGAGGAGTTTCAGAGCCACCGCAGTACAAAATTATATTTCGCACTCACATGAACATTGTTGCGTGAAATCCTAATGGTCAATCCCATCTTGTCATTTTCCCCCTTGCGGCACTACCAGAAAATCTCCTCATCCCCCCCCCCCCCCCGACCATCATCGCTCCCCTGGACCAATTTTCCGGAATGTGGAGGGGAGAAAAACCTATGAAAATAATTCCGGAGAGACGTCGCAATTAGGCGAAGGCTTCTCGTCCGAGGGTAATGTTGGTAATCAGAGGATCCGGCTGGCACGTAGCGCTCTAACTGCTGCCCAACGATAACCTTTTCTCGCCGCTGATTAAAGAAATTTACCATCCCGTCTCGCCCCGAAACGGCTTTTCTCTCAGACGGCAAATATTTGGCCTCAGCGAAGTAATTAGCAACGTCGATGTGCCAATCTCTAGGCGGATTGGGGCTTGAATTTCAACGTTCCTGGATCGCCTATATGATTTTCACACATATTTCTCCTGCTTTGAGTTCAGTAAATGAATCGTAAAATCGAAAACTATCCTGAAATGATGAAGAATGATCATGATCACATACTTACCAAGCAAATCTCTTAATTAGAAAAAAAGGCAACACATCTTGATTCATACTGAAGGTAATATCGTGGATCCTTATAACATCAAAGTTCAAATGGTAGCTCCCCATGATGTTATTCGTAGATCTGAAAATCTATCATGCATCCAATCCAATCAAAATTTCATTAAAATGTTAAAAACATTGTAAATTCGGCAAAAATTGTGTGTTTCGTTTTTTCAAGCGGGAACCCCCATTTTGATATAGATTCGGATTGTACGTGAAATTACATAAAATGAATCACCCATCTCAAGGATTTTGGGGTTGGCCAAAGCGTGCCGAAAACGCTGAAATGCGCAAACTCTCCACATTCACTGGCAGTAAGCTCTGGTCAAATTAAAATAAAGTTCAATAACGATGACAGCATTGAAATACTGCAACATCAAAAACTGCATGGAACAACGAGACATTTTAAATGCGTACGAAAAACGTGGTTTTGAATTGTTTTTTGCCCATTCGGAGTTATTCATGTTCCTATTTACAAAATTAAAATTTTTTGATTTTTTTAAACAACATTTTTCATCCAATTGTCCTGTTGATTAAATCGAAAATTTAACAACACCACGTTTTTAAGCGTGAAAAATACTCTGAAAATCACGAATTACACGTAGAAATTGAATAGCCTAACAAAACTCGATGTTTTGCGTGTACTGCAGTTTGACGCACGTTTTCGCTTACCCCGAAAATTCGTTTGAAGGGTCATTTGATCTTTAAATTAGAATCCCATACGAAATAGCAAAGTTAGTGTCGAAGTTTCAAATTTTTCGAAGTGTTAATGACATTTTGATTCTGCATTTGATATTTACGTGCCCAAGTTACCGTGTGTAACCTTTTCATGGTATAGAAGGGGGCACCCAGTGTAATAGTGTAATATAATTACTTTTATACAAATTGATTTGAATATATTTTCTGTGATAAATCAATACCAGGTTATGATTGATGCTTTTCCTGCGAGGGATCATGGAATTATAAACATACATTATAAGTCGTAATATGACATAAGCAGAGACCAGTAACCATAGGTCATTTTTGATGAACAATTAAGTCATTCGTTTTGCACATTTAGGTCATTAATTTTGCCAATATTGCACAAATAGGTCATTGCCCCTCATTTTCCAGAACCTGATAATCTTAATCAGTCGTGATACATTAAAAAATATACATAGAACTCCAGGAGAATCAATAACAGTCCATATGTACAAATGACAATTTAACTTTTTATTAAATACAATTTTATAAATACATAATTTTTCTCTAATTAATAGGTGCAATGCTCAGAACTTACCGGGTTTCCACAAGGTCTGCAGAAAAGCTTCTCCCCCTCCACTGCGAAGTCTTTAAAACCCTCTATCCAGTTCCGCATAAGAGCAGCTTTGCTCGTAATTTTCGACATGGTTGGTAGCAGTACTATACCGTTCTTCAAACTGGTAGTGGTGGGAGGGAGGAATTGGTCAAGTCTGACGATGACTGGAGTGTCCATGAATAGTTCAATGAACGAGATCTCGAATAACTTTTCCCATGGGATTATCGCAAGGCTCTATATTCGTCACCTAATTAACGGCCGAAGAACGTGAGCAGGTGAAAAAGTTCGTTGAAAAAGAGACTGGTCATTTCACACCCTGAAAACCTCAAAAATATGTCGTTTTGTATGTCGTTTCCACTCTTTTTCGGTGATTTAGGTCATTTTTGAAAAAAAAAAAAAAAAAACGGCAAATTTAGGTCATTTGCATCAGTCATAGGTCATTTAGGTCATTTACTCGTCTCTGGAAATAGTAATAATATTGTTATAATCATATAACATTATTACAGAGACTATGACCGTCCTGACTATACCAGATCCTTCCGCGACAGTTAAAAAGGTTGAGACACCACTTCATTTTCTTTAACGCCCTTTCATTCGTGAAAAGTTCAATCGATGTGTTCCGGCTCTTCATTTTCCCTTTGCGAAAACACACAAGTCGCTCCTGACCGAGTTTCCCCCCTCTTTTTTATTTCGGTGGCTTTTTCCCTTGAAAAGTTTAAAAAGGTTCCCCCTTCTTCTATTTTTCATCGCTCCGGAAGGTTCTCGTATTGAAAGAAAAGCCTCTATGGAAAAAGGTCAGGTGGAAAGATTTCCTCAACATTCTAACGACCCTCCCGCCAAGTACCCTTTACTCAATATAGTCGCCTCCTGATTTGGTAAAGTTCAAATAGAAAATTAATGCCGGGCCTTCGAAACACGAACGCTCTCTCTAAAGGAAACTTCCGTTTTTTTCGGAAGGGGAAATCTGGGCTGTCGGAAATGACACGAAAAACTACCAGTCGATTTAACGATTTTCTTTTCAATTCTGACGCCATAAAATAAACATCGGGGAGTTGGAAAGTTTAAAACGTCAGTGAGTCTAAAGTCATCGACGTTTCGTATTATTCTCTCGTACTTGTGAAGCTGATTGTGGACTCGTCCAAGGATTTTTGGCCTCCGTTCGTCAATATCATTTTAATAAGTCGACTTTCTCTTTTTGCAAAAATATTTGAGAGACTTATGCTGCCGAAGCTGCTGCCATACCGGGCTTCCAATTCGAGTTCGGCGCCCTCCACTCTTGTCAGCAACCACTTTACAGGGTTGTAGAGGAGATACTGGAGGCATTCGAAAACCAAGAAGTGTGTCAAGGAGTTTGCCAAGACACTGAGAAGGCTTTTGACAGAGTTTGTCACCCGGGCCTGCTGTATAAGGTGAAACTAATACTACCGGACACTTATTACAGAATAATACAGTCGTTCATCTCAAATCGCACGTTACATGTAAAATGCGAAACAGCAAGATCTTCGAGCAAGGGTATGAGCGCGTCAGTGCCGCAAGGAAGTGTGTGGGGCCCAATTTTGTATTTAATATACAACCTCCGCCATGTTTGCCAATGACCATGCTAACCTTTCGCGCGATCGTTCCAGCATTGTTGCATCCAGGTCCAACAACATCTCGACGAAATCCAACATTGGACAAAACAGTGGCGAATATCAATAAATGAATCAAAATCAACTGCCACCACATTTACCTTCAAAACCGACTTTCACACCAACCCACTGATGCTTTATGACACCCGGATTCCCAAAGTTGACACAGTTCGATATCTGGGCATCTACCTACAACAACGGCTCACGTACAACCATCATACAGGTGAGCTAGTCAGGAGACCTCCTCAAACCCCTGCTCGGTCGCGACTCTCCTCTACCACTGTATACAAAACGGTTGTTGTACCTCACTCTGGTGCACCTGATTCGGCAGTATGGTTGTTCCGTCTGGGGTTTGGCCAGCAGAACCCAAATAAAGAAGATCCAGACTCAGCAGAATAGAGCGCTTCGATGCACCCTGGTACGTCAGAAATACTGTCCTCCACAAAGATCTCGACATCCCCGAGGTGGAAGAAGTAATCAAAACGACCATCAGCCGCCTCCACGTCTCTATTTCAAACCATCCGACTCCTATACTCAGAAATCTATTGTCACTATGGGATGGACATCAACCAAGACGGCTGAAAAGAAAAAGAGCAGCTGACCTACTAAACTGAAGTGCAATAAAGTGAACTAGTCCAAACATTCTGTCATGAAAATTGATTAAGTATATAATTACCTAATTTAACGAACCGTTATCCCAATTTATTCATATCTAACTTATTAATTTTCAAATTATTGCGCAACTGTTAGGTACTATTTAAGGGACTGTCGTTGGACAGAAACCCCAACACATGTGCCATGGTACGTTCCGTAATGAGAGAATATCCACAATATCTTGTATAAGCAAAACATATAGTATGTAATACTGAAAGTTTGGATAAAGTTAAAAATATTTTTTAAAAAATCATTTTAATGTCAATACGATACGATTTTCGACTCTACGAAATAAACAAGGGCCGTTCCACGTCTCCCATCAACGACCCTTCGGTTTCAACCCTTTTCTCTCGTACGCACTCGAACGACCTGATTAACATCTTTTTTCCATCTAATTCTGACCTAGTTATAACCGTAATGCGGCTTTTTTCCCATCCTTTTGTTCAATGATTATTTCATAGCAACAACACTATTTCAACAGCTCGCAGGCGGTAGGGGGGCGGTGTTTTAGATGTGAGAATGGGGAATTACCCTAATTTGTCCACGTGAATAAAGTGTATATTTCCTTCCATTGTACAGAAATAAAATAAAATAAATATCCCTCATACACAATTAGGCAATGGGACGTGCCCGTTTTGCCGGTGTACAGTTTCTAAACTTCAATTGCAAAATTACTATTAATTATATAAATACAAAACAAATTACAAAATCCTTCTCAAAATCAATGATTCACAACAATTACGTACTACTTTACACAACACGGTACTTACTACTTACTACAAGGTACTTACAACAGTTATAATTCAAAATTAAATTCTTATATGCAAGTGTTTATTATTTAAATTCTGGTCAGTAATTAAACTCTTCCACAAGCATCTTCCTATACCTATTGGCCTCATTAACGTAGAGATATAATGCCCTCCAATTTCGACCATTAAGAAACGAAGTGAATTCTACCCTGTTCATCTCCCTTGTCTCAAGCCACCTCAGCCTGATCTCGGCAAGAACAGGACAAATAGCAATAAAATGAAAAGTGTCCTCTCTGTCGCCCCTATTACATAGTGAACAGATTTGCCTATTCCCCTCCCTCCATGGAACTGCATTAAGATTCATGAGTTCACATCTTACCTTAAACATTGTGCTTATGAGGTGAGGTTTGTTTTCGTCACTGATATAATGAACGCCGAGCTTGAGTTGAAGGGATTTATAGGCACTTCTAAACCTCGAGTTTTCCCGGTCACTAAGACATTTATCCCTCAAACCTCATTTCTTCGCCTAGACGTTTCACATTCTCATTTGAGAAGAGAAGCCCTATGTGTTCCACTGAAATAATCATATACAAATTTTTCATTTCTAAATATCAGTTGGTGAGTGAGAGTGGACTTTCAAAGTAGGCGGGTCATTCAATCCAATCATGTTTCGGTTTTGTATAAATTAATTTACTAATTGTTTAAATTTATATAGGTACACTTTTTTTGGAGTTTTATGTTTGAATAACGCAAAGCACATGCTGTTTCCTCTTCATTTCAACCGTACAAGTTCTCAATACGTAACAGGACTTCAGAAGGGTTAGTTCCGCCCGTACAAAAGGCCTGTTTTGTGAAGTAAGTCAAACGCAGTAATTAAGGCTCCTTTGGTCCTATCGTGGAACGGACGGGTCAAGTATGGAAACAGCTGTTCCGATGATTCCAATACCTTCGTCAACCCTGCGGTTTCACCTTCGTTACCTCCCGACTTGTTTTCAGCTCCGTCTTAAAAACCCTCGACAACTGTTGGGGCAGCGAAACGCCGGAAGTGACTAATGCGGGTTTGCGGTCGGGAATATCCAACATTATCCAACAACTTCGCTTCCCTCCCCGTTTCCGCGGAAACTATTTTTCTTAATTTGAAATAATAATGTTTGCTCGGAAGATTATCCTCGCATCGTCCGCGTGCCGCTTCTATTTACCTTCGCCGGCACTTAAGTCCGTCTGTTCGTCGTATGCACCAAATGACACGGAATCGGAAGACAATTTGGATTATTATTCAATTAGTGGTTCAGCAAATACTGCAGTTGGTGCTTTCATAAGTAATTTGACTCCTTAAGACGAGATTATTGGGGTATCAGCGTGAATGTCGTTGTAATTGAATTAAAGGATGAATAATCCACTATTATCAATTATATTAAATTAGAAATCATAATAATTACCTACTCCGGTTCGAATAATCACGATAGAGGATGGATTTTACACGTAAGCCGAAACCCTACAGTAATTGTTATATATTTGCACTGATCAGCTGAGTAGTCCTACAGCTAATTTATATTAGAGATGACCATCGGTAGCCAACATATCGATATTTCTATATTCGATAGTATCGGAGGTAAGGTATCGATGACGATATTTATCGTATAGCTCAGTATCGATACGTTTTCAACCGATAGTATACATCAAAAATATCGCTATTTACTGAAATATAGGCTGAAATAGGTATTTAAATAGGTACTTACCTAAGCCCAACTGTAGGTAATGCGTTTTGGACTATAGTTTTCATACCTATTTAAATATATTATATTTAAATACTTATTAATATATATTTAATACTTATTAAGTATGTTTACGCCACAGGCACCTACACTCAAAATCAACACACAAAGGGTTCCCCTTCTTCTTCTTCTTCTTCTTTCCATTTTCCTAGATGGACACATTTAGAGAAGTTTACTCATGGAACTAGTAGAAAGGTTTACTAGTTCACCCACAACAGTAAAACTCAGATTTTTTTCATTCGACTTAAGAATTTTGGAAAATTTTGATGTATTGGGTAAAAAGAAAATATATATATCGTCAGAAACTATCGGACTATGCACTATCGATATAAGAATATCGATATATCGATACTATCGACCCCTGTGACGATCATAGATCAACAGTATTAGGTAACCAATGTATCCGTAATCTAAATTTAAATGTAATTGTAAATAGTAAAATGTAGGTATTGTAAAAATTGAAAATGTAAAACAATAATGTGATATACCATCAACTGAATTGGTGGAAAATTATTTTGAACAATACACGCTTTTTCTTCTTCTTCGATACTACCGACTATCGATGGCCATCCCTACGATTCACTTAATGAAGCTGCAGTTTTGTATGCAGCCTCCTTAGGACTTTAACTTGACGCTGTCCAGGCCCTTGACCCTGAGTGGTTTCTACAGCCAATTTACATGCTAATCACTCAATGAAGCTGTGGTTTGGTCCGATTCATAGGAATGGAAAGATTTGATCGATCGGATGAACCCATTCAGAAGCCGCTCTGATAACTGTATACGATGTTCTTTATCAAAGGACTTGGAGCGTTGAGATGCTTTGAGAATCTTGTTGAGTCTCTACAGTAGAGATGCTTGAGTTTAATGAAAAATTATAAATAACCGTTGATAACAACTCAAGTTCAGATACGATCGCCGGAAGGGTAAAAAAGAAGAGGAACGCAACAATTAGAAAATGTGAACTATCAAGTTGGGACCCTGAGATATCGCCCTGACAAAAGCTGGGTATGTCAACCCTACAAACAGGTTTCGAACCCTCACGGCCCTAATGACCAACAAAGACAAGGGACAGACGCAGGACAGACCCTCATGGGAACCAAGTGTCCATGTCCATCTCTGCGTCCTGATATTCAAAGGAGCCGTCCACCCTTTCGATTACACGAGGTACCCACTTCCCTACGGTAAACAAGTGCATCACCGAAGGGCAGCTAAGGGTCAGAACCGGTTCGGACTTTTGTCTCATCTTCGCTTTGTCTACGAAGAAAAACACATTTTTAATTTGAACTGACCCTTCGTCTTGAGCGGTAGCTGTGGGAAAACGCGAGGATCTTCCCACAGCAACGGACTTTTTGTCATTGTTTTAAGGGCGTTTCATTATGAGGTCCTGCAGTTTGTCCTCCGGGAAGTGTCCGTTGTCCTAAACCGGAATTTTAAATTATTCACTGAGACCAGAGGCGGATATCAATTCAACTGTTGCAGAGGAAGACCGTTAGCAACGACGTAAGGACCTGTCGCAAATAGAACAACCCAAACATTGGGTAGTGTTTCTGTAAAAAACGGAGGTATATGATGAGAGAGTCTATTTCCACGAAAAACAATGAGTACAATAATTGTACAATTAAAAAGTAAAACAATGAGTACAATAAAAACAATGAGTACAATTATTGTTAAATCGATTTCGACGATTAGGTCATCATCAGTAACAAACACGAACATGTCTCTATTCATAGTTCATCAAATCACCCTTTAGTTCATAAACATGCTGCTTTCCATAGTATGATCAATAGAGCTTTGTCGATACCAGTGAATGATCAAAATTTAGCGAAAGAGAAATCAGTTACTAAAAGTATAGCCGCTGGTAATGGATATGAGGGCGCTCTCATAGATTCCATAATAAAGTTCTTAGGAAAAAATGTAGGGAAGGGATATCAAATTTGGATAGGGAAATTGTTTTAGAAGAGAAACAATGGATAAGTATACCTTATTATGGAAAGATTTCGGATAAAATTGGAAAAATGTTATCGTCCAGAGGTTTCAAAGTAGGGTTTAAAAATAAAAATAATCTCAAAGCTTCGTTGGGTTCCCTTACTTATCTTAAGATTAGTGTTCAGGATAAAAGTGGGGTTTATAAGCTGAAATATTTTTGTGGGTTTGAATACTGTGGTCAAACTGGTAGGAAATTTAGGGAATGAATAACAGAACATGAAAAAGATTTCAGGGATAGCAAGGGTGATTCTGCTTTTGCAAGTCACCTAAGCGAATCCAATCATGATTTTAGTTTTGATCCAACAAGTCTCTCATCATATACCTCCGTTTTTTATTGAAATGGGTTTCCACAACCTCGTCGCGAGTGATCTAATTTGTAGTGTTTCTGGCTAAAATCCACCGAACTGAAGTTCTAAATTCGTACAAGAAATCAAAATAAGAGAGCAGCCCGAAATCAAAATTTATTTTTCTTTCTCAGGGAATACTCCGGGACTTCTACTGGATTGATTTCGACCAGATTTTCAGGAATTACCCCGGTTGTGGTCTAGGCGTTCTCATGACGTCTTCAATAACCGCAGATAAGTACGCGTGAACATTCTAAAATCATGAAGAAACTCAGTATATTCAATAATACAAACCGATCCGTTCGAGTTTTAATATTCATGGTATTTGGTGAATAGTCAATTGAAGTACCCCTCGATTATCATTACAATTTTTTTTTCCCCGTAGGCCGGTTAGAAAATCTTTAAAAACCACAGGTGGCATTTCGACGGTCTCACAGCAACACCCCACAACGTCATTTTTGACGAAAATGCGTTATGCATATCAAAGGATGCGCCCTCTTGTTATACACTGACTAACATTCTTTCGTAGGTTCATAAAGGTGGGTATTTAGGTGGGTACTTTTACATACCACAATTAAAAAATATACTGATTATTGGAGGATAAATTCATTAGAAGGCGGTTATCCAGCCCTCCTGACAAGTTAAGAAAATGACGTTATGGGGTGTTGCTGTGAGACCGTCGATTTGGATCTCGTTAAGATGGTTCCTGGAGAAGACGGCACCTCCAGGTTATGTGGGACTCAAACCACACTAAAACCTCACCTACCTTTCCCGTGTTGGAGCTCAGCCTGGGACTGTTTAAGCCACATTAGTTCGGGCTGAGTTCTCGGGAGTCCTCTTCACTCTGCTTCTTCGTTCGTTGCCGCTCCCGTTCAAGGAGCATCTTTGTCCTCAACACCTTCTCCACATATTCTGATGTGAGGGTCCAATGCTGCTCGCTCTGCAACATCTTGGCAACTAATGTTTCTGGGGTCATATTGGAAGACGTCATGCCCAGTGCTTCTTTGAGCCAACTCCTTTCCCCTGACCATTTCGCGCATCCAAAGAACGTGTAGAGCGCATCATCCTCCACATCCCGACAGCAGCGGCACGATGAAGTATTCACCTTTCCCATTCTGTACAAGTAGGCATAGAAAAGTCCATGTCCTGAGAAGAACTGAGTCAGGAAATAGTTCACTTCTCCATGCCCCCTTTGCATCCACACCTTGATGTCAAGGACCAACCGAGCAGTATCATAATGTAATAATGTAATTATCATTACAATTGGAACAACATCAGTAGCTTCCTGTGTGCAACCTTGAAACCCTCCAAACATCAAATGTTTAGATGGTTACATTTTGAGTTACGTCGGGAGTTTGATCTCATTCCTCCAACTGTGCAACGCATGGATCCTACAAAACGCTCACCTTTATAAGGGCGGAATACGGCCCACTGACGATCTATTTATAAATTTGTCCTTTTTGTACAATAATCCAAGTTAATACAGAGGTTCCGCAAAAAAAATTATTAGAGCTGCCGCAGTACTTTTCAGAAGAGTCGTATCGAATTTGTTGGATTGATGGGATCGCGTTATTGGAACCGTCGAAAATAAAAGGACGAAAAATAGGTTCAGCGCCCTCAACGAACTTTTTCTCGAGTTCGAAAGTGGGAACTGACTCAGTGAGAGAGACCGAGAGAGATATTGACGGAAAATGCGAGTACGAGAGAGACAGCGAGAGTGCGTTGCGAGGGACATCTCTAATTTTCCTCGAGACCAACTTTTTCCCTAATGTCCGGTAATGAAGGCGAGGCGTCGATAATGTGAGGGCGAAAATGAGTTTTACTCGGAGTCCTTTTCCGTTCGCTCGGTATCAAATGCGATTTGAAATCCCGAGGGTCTCAAAAGGGAGTCGAACGTTTCGATTGATTACGTCTTCAATAGAGCGGGCCGACGTGCAGAAATTTAATTGTACATCTTTGTTTGTGCTCGTATGTCGACCCAAGTCTTACGTCCGTTTTGTCGAACTTCGAGCTTCCGCAATTCCAGTAACAATTTCGTAAACCACTCAATTAAAATTACATCACCAAAAAATTGAGTATCAGTACTGATAGCGAATTTTCAAAGAGAAGGTAGCTGTTGTTCTCGGTCCAAAATTCTTAAAACTCGAATTTTCGATAAATGTTTATACCAAAATCCGTTTCAGACGATCCTGAATCCACTGCCAAAAGACACCAAACATTATAATATATTATGTATATATATTGACAGCGGAATAAGATATACTAATTCTGACTTCACTATGTTCTTCAACGTGTTAAGACTTTTAAAATGCTTTAAACCTTTAGACGCTCTCAAACTGGACCACTTTGAAGATGAAGAAACGTGGTTGATACTTGTCCATGAAGAACATCTGATGTTCTTTATGGACATCATGATCTTTAATGGAGACATTTTACATAAAACCAATAATTATTATTTCTTCGAAAATTCGCTCTTACAGCCATGCTGCATGACTGTGGATTTTTTCTTTGTGCTCAATTCATGTCTAGTTGTGAACTATCGATCGATAGTCTTTTCTCTACTGTCCAACCCAGAATTGACAGTATTTACGATTTAGCAGGGGCGGAGCGTCAGGGGGAGCGCAGGAATGAAGGTAGAATTTGAATGATGAATAACTTTATTGAGAGTACGGTAAAACATTCAATTGAAAATTTGTATCGTCTGCTCATTATTGCACAGCTACCTACCTTTAATGGTTGCATGGAATCACGAATCCAATGAGTAGCATGGATGACGTCATTTGAGAAGAAGAAGAAGAAGAATTACAAACAGATGATTGCAGTGAGGCCACAGAGGAATCGATAGATTTTAGCGGGGGGCCTTGACGAGTACAATCGATATTTAAATCTGATCTAGCTAAGTCAGAATTTACCTCAAACTTTTCATGTTTCATCTTATTACAT
Source organism: Stenodema calcarata (assembly GCA_963920205.1). Lineage (NCBI taxonomy): Eukaryota > Metazoa > Arthropoda > Insecta > Hemiptera > Miridae > Stenodema > Stenodema calcarata. The sequence goes on along the minus strand of OY986060.1, from coordinate 6,734,003 downwards.
CAGTTAATAATATAGGTAATTATCGAATTATGTCAGTTTATAATATTATCAAGTCAGTTTTGACCGTTCAACAAGAGCTCGTATTCAATATTGGAAATTCTTTTTATCTTGAAACTCATTATAAAACCCCATTTTTTGGTGGGATATCGATATGACTTCAACCAATTGAACGGTGGGGAAAAAAAACTCGCCAATTAATCGATTTATAATCGATTAATAGCAGTTAAGGCGATTTTAAAATTTCCAGATTCCGTTTTGGGATGGTTCGTTTAGGTAAAATTCCTCAACTTGCTCGTGAGGCAGTCACCTCAACGTAAACAACTCAATCAAACGGATGTTTTGTTAGGAAAACGCCCAAAATAATGTAAATTTTTGTAGGTAAAACGCCTCATCTCAATATTTTGGTGAATTTAGGCGTTTTACCTTAACAGCGTGTCGTTGAGGCGTTTTACCATAACGCTGACCAATTTTCGTATGTTTATGGTCAGAATTTCCCCCACTTATGGTTCGAATTTTGAAACTTGGACTTGAGGCGTTTTTGTTCAACAGGGCAGTATTGGCCTGGTCGTCTATTGTATCTCCGAAAATTCGCCCATTAGGCCGTCGAATTCCCCCAAACCTCGATTTGATTGGTCGTCATTATATTGAAAAACCCCCTATAATTTACCGTGGGACTTCCACCAGGCCAGTGACGTAAACATCTGTGTCCGATCATTTCGACAACGGCTCAACGGAATGGAAAGATTTGATCGATCGGATTAACCCATTCAGAAGCCGCTCTGATAACTGTATACGGTTTTCTTTATCAAAGGAGCGTTGAGAAGTCAGAGGAAAGGGGGGGGGGGGGCGGTGTAACTAATTGGACGTTGCTATTCGTGAAAAGGAGCGAGCGAGGGCGGTTGATGAATAATCAAAGGGTTTTAATTTAACCCTTTATCTACCCTTATGATCAGTTACTCCCTTCTGAGGATTTTAATTGTTCTCATAATTCCCCCACTCCGAGGGCCGTCGGCTCTGGCGTTTCCTTCCAGAAATGAGCGGCTTTGAAGTTGATTTACTTCCCTTAATTCGGGTCGACGGCCGCCCTCGCGATTCTTCAACCCTTCTTTTCACCATCACGGGTTCATTTTTTTTTTTTTTCTTTTTTCATTTTTGTGTACATTAATTTCCCTTCATAGTGTGATAATCAATCAATCAGTGAGGGGAGAAAAAATAAAATGGAATATTCATGAGATGACAACGCGTCAGGTTTTGCCGTGTTGATTCCATTATTATGGAAATATCAAGTGGTATCCGATCTTGGAGGGAAATTGTCTGAAAAGAAAACACCAACTCACAAATCGACTGCACGTGCGTTGATCAGTGATTGGGAAAATATTTTCATCCCTCTTCAAAAACAGTGATTCAGTGACAAAAAATCAAATTTCGATCAATTCTGAGCGAAGATATTTCACGCGGGCCACAACATTTGCTGTTACTCGCTACGAAACGGCTGATGTACATCATGCTAATCCGACCGATTTGGGAGTACGGCTGCCAGATATGGGGAGTTGCGTCCGATTCGATCTAGAAAGTACAAAACTTTCCAAAATACACCTTGGTACGTTAGGAATTCGAATCTGCTTAAAGATGTTGGAATCCCCTCAGTACAAGAAGAAGTATTAAATTATACTCAAGATTCCAACAGCGACTCTCAAACCACCCTAATCCCATAGCTGCCAACAACATGGACACAGTTCCTCCAGATCGCACTATTCGCAGACTAAAGCGAAAACGTCAAGCAGACCTCCTTAGAACAGAGTGAAAGTGACTGTCTAATAATTACCTCTGGTGCTCTATTTTCCTTCTATTTTCTCTATTCATTACTTCTATTTATTACTTCTACCAAAATATTTATGATCACTTGAAATCTTAAATGGGACTTCCACTCCCTAACATGTTCCACATTACTGCTCCTCTAAAAATCTGTTGTTCTCTTAACTGTAATGCATTATTTTTGTGCAATAAAGTTCTTATTAAAAAATAAAAAATAAATAAAAAAAACAACATTTTCCTTGTGTGAAATTTTCAATTTTGGTTTATTATCTTCGATAATGAACCATTGGAATCGCCCAAAGAAAAAAAATTTTTAACCCCCCCTCAAAATTTGTTGGTTTACGTTTCAAGATACGTAGATTCAGAAAATCGAATAAAAAAAAATCCGTCCGTCCGCCGTACGCCGTCCGCCGTACGCCGTCCGCCGTCCGAGGCACTTTGCCCAGTTAGCGTTGAGTTAAAATTACGAAATTTGGTTTCTGGGTTTGGACCAGCCCCACAATGATCCACGAAACTTTTCATAACCCTAGGTCAAGGGGAAGGGGTTCAAAACGAATTTTGAAATTTTGAAAATTCCATATCTCGAAAAATTCCCATCAAACGGTATGTTTTTTATTTCATATTTAGATAGAGTTTGTTCCGTAGAATTTTTTAAGACCATCCGCAGCTTTGTACGACCAGCCGTTCGTTCACAATGACGGCTCAAAGATTGTGCCTCCCAACCCGATCGTGAATCAAACTGTTGAAATACAGATCCATTTTCATACTAACAAGCTCTTTGGAACATCATATGGCTTAAGTGATGTCGAGTTTGTTGTTCTGAGGTGCGTTTCGTGCTACGGAAATGAAGGTAATTTCGAATGTTTGTTAGTAGGTACTTCTTTTATAGAAAAATTATTACCGACGTAGTATTAAAAACCCCAGAATTATATCGTATTAATTAATCATAATTAATAATAATTATTATTAATAATAAATACGAATTATCAATACCTAACAATAAATTATAATAATTTTCAGTAGGTACTTACTTGATAAAATTGTTAATAATTAGTGATAATTGACAATAATAATTAATCTAACATTTAGGATCTAGACATTTAGACCTAGTGATCTAGACAGAAGGGTGATCTGTACAAAAAAGATAATGAACCGTTGTGTCAAGAATTTGCAGAGTTTTAAGTTACAAACGAACATTGGGTGGTCTTCGTCTTCATATTGGCATTATACTATTATAGTATAATAGCACAGGGGTCGGCAACCTTTTTTTCCGTGGTGTGCCAATTTTTCCAAAATCGCAAATTCATGGATTTTTAGGGGGCCGCATTCGAAAATCATGAAATTTCATTAAACGTCCTCATGTTGCTTCTTTAAATAAAAAAAGGAAAAAAAAATTCAGTTATGCAGCATGATCATATGAGCGAATTTTCGAAGCAGTACGTATTTATACAAATAAGTAAAACAGGAGTACCAATAAAGTAAAATTTGGGGTGGAAGGGGCGGAATTAAAAAGGTTTTGAGTACCATAAAAGTACTTAACAAATTGTTTCTTCATTTTTTGCCAAGTAACACCTCAGTGTTTAGATTTTTCAACGCTGAACACGATGGTGAAGTCAGAATTGCGATGTCTCATTTAGTTGTAATTATTCTTTAAGTACATGAAGTACATAGTTTTATTTGTATCATTTAGTCTACCAAAAATTCAATTTAATTTATTGCAAAAAAGTAGAACCCGAACCTCCGGCAGACGGTTACACCATGCCGTAATGTTTATACTCAAATTGAGTCTAGTTTTTGTTATTTTATGTTGACATTTATATCAAATAAACTTATTCTTCTTCTTCTTCCTACTAAGTCCCTACTAAATAGCATAAGTTGAATAATATCAACCATAGCGATCGATGTAACCTAAATTTCTGCTCCAACTCCACGTTGTTGCGAAACATGTCATGAACACATTTTGGCGAAGTTTTGGAATTTCGTTCATTTTTTAATTCGCCAGTAATGTGTGTGTATTCAACCAGAAACTGAGTTCGATTTGGTAAATGGATTGTGGAAATTCCGTTTTCTTCGCCAACTGTTTTAATTACGAGGAACTACGAGCGAGGCGAGTTGAGTTGGATCAACAATAATTAGAAGTTGTGGCCGAAGGAAGCGTGTGGTGGTGAAATGTGCGGCGAGGAACGGGAAAGAGGAGAGGGATCTTAATCCATCAGGGAGGGCGACCGTGTGTGCTTTGGTAGTTTAGCAAATGGCAGGAGAGCGAGAGAGACCGAGGCAAATGGTAGTGGCGAGGGAGTGGGAAACAGGGGAAAAAAGGGAAAAGAAAAGAGACAGAAAGCACAATTAAGGTCCGGTGTGTTGGCCAGTGTTAATCAACTTGGCAATATTGATTGGGAGGATGAAGGGCGGCCTGGAGGGAAGGGAAAGCTCGAAAAGAGAAAGACGGTGGAAATGGAAAGAGCCGGAGAAAACAGGGCGAAACCGTGAGGGTGTTCCGAAGGTGTTCTAATTGCTCGGGTTCCCGCTCAAACACGTCTCATCGGCGCAAACAGAACAAAAAGTACACAGGTAATTACAGGGGCGAGCTCCGAGTACGAACGCCCGTAAGTTTACGACGGATTTTTAAGCGGACGTAAAGCGTTCGTCCGACAAAAAAAGGCTTAAAATCGAAATTTTTCGATTTTATTTCTTTTGGTGGCGCCACAGAAAACAGCGATGACAATGTCATCTAACACAATACGACGTAAAGACTGCATTCCTAACGGGATACTAGAAAAAACTGCTAGAGAAAACTGTAGGGTAATGCTTAATAGTAGTAAGGAGATGTTGAGAAATGTTGGCTTAAAACTAACTTCTGCAAGTCTAATTTTATCGCCTTTTCGTTGCGCAATATCTCTATCCCTGTTTTGGACCGCATTCAATGCCATGATTTGCAACGATTTGGATTTGGATTTGCTTTTTGTAAACAAGAACCTTTCGGTTCTTTTCATCCACATAAAGGAGTAAAATAGCCAATCGTTTCTGGTATCTCCACAAAAATAAACTTGGGTGGAAATCGTATGGTTTGAATTCCATATTTTCCATATCTTCCTGAAATATTATTAACCAGCACTTCGGTGAGACCTTTAATCCGTATAAAGCACGCTTCAGTCTACATACGAAGTTACTCCTAAATTTCTGCCACGGAATTCATAGTATAGGGTTAAGTCTTGTACCACCCTTAGAATTCTGAACAAGGAGTTAAGGTCGAATCGATTTAAGCCATCCATTCGACAGCTCAGCCGAACCATTAAAGTTGACAAACGACTTCAACAATACTGATATCACTACGTTATCAGTGCGAGGGTTCTTCGTTCTTGCCCCCTTGTGGTGTCATTTTCCAAATTGTGGATTTTCCGGTATTCCGTTGAAAGTAAGTCAAATTTTTATTCCAGCCATCACTAAATGATCTTATTTAATCGCCAGATGAACGAGATTTGGTTTAACATTTGGCTTTGGCAACATTTTTTTGTCTTTGTGAAAAGGAGCCACCTCCTTGTCCTACCCTGGCATGAATTATTGTCACGGAAATTATGCTCTTAAGCTCTAAAAATAGTGTTTTGTGGATAGTTTTAGATGCCTAGAAGTAAAAGTGGGAACAAGGCCGCCGTCCACGAAGTAAGATCAGGTGATCAACCAGGCTGCAACAAGTACGAATAATGGGATATGCCGAAGAATTCTCCAGAGGCATTTGAAAAAGGTCCTTCCCAAGGGCGAATGGACCTAAAAAAGTATGAGACCGTCTTCGGGTTTTCTCTGACGCCAAAAAGCCGACCTTGTGGTTAATGGACTTGATTAAACCGGGATTAGAGCCTGAAACATGGTCGTTTTTAAGAAGAATCACCTTATCATGGATCTTGATAATTTTACTTTTGATTCGATGAGTTTTCAGGCATGAGGGTAGGTATCTAAATTATCTTGTTAAGGCCATGTGATTTATCTAAGGTAAAAAATTCAAACCGAGGCCTTGGACATGAAACCCTTAATTTCCAAGCACACAGGAATGATTTTGAGTAGCCTGTTACATAATATTTTATATTGTCAATGTGATATTCCCACGGCAAGCACTGATCAATCACAATACCAAAATACTTCGTGCGTGGTACTTGTACGATTCCCGGGCAGTTGCAGATCATTGTGGGTTGGTGAAGTTTTCGTACCAATTTGAAAATGTCTCAATATTATACTCGACTAAAAGCAACACGATTTTGGTACCACAGGGCGAAAATTCGAACTCCTAATTTCACCGTCATAAAGGAAAAATTGGTCGTGGTCGTGGTTGCCCATTTAAATAATAGAGCAGATTTCTCCGAGGGGTAGAATTCATTATTACTATTTTCTATGTCCATAAGACGAAAAAACCAGTCGAAAAAAAGTCGAAGAAAAATTGCTGGATACCTACTTATTATCAGATGCGCAAGAAGATATTCCATCAAGGGGATGAACCCGTTCTCTAAGGGGTGAAAACAGGTTGAGGGGATTCGAAACCTACTGACCGATTGTCTTTGACGGCGCTTGCGCATACGAAATGAGCGAGGGTTACTTAAACTCCATCCCCCAAGGGCCAGTTGGGCAACGACTTCCAGCTGTCCCCTCCTCGATAGACGAAGCCGCACATTACATTTGACTAACCATTATGACGTAGAGAGGTATAACGAATTTTCGTAACCAGTTTCTTAGTTAGTTTTTTTTTTTCAGGCGAGGGGAAATTTGAAAGACGGTCGGGAAGCCGTTTTCAAATCCGTTCAGAACTTGGGGTCATTTTTCGAAATAGCAATAATTGTTTGAATTATTCAAAAGCAACTGGGAAGATACGAAAATTCGGAAACGCACTGAAAATGAGGCCTTGAAAGAGAAACCAATACTCCTTGCTCAAAAAAAGGAAAAAAAACGTATGGAAAACTGTTGTGATTTTCAATGGAATTTGGAATCATTTAGGATGAAATGGACCTTGGAGAAGACCTCGATTCACCACGAAAACGACAGAATAAGTTGATTTTGTATCAATAGAGTTATTAGGCCAGTCAAAATCGACACAAAAAATCGATAAACTCGCGAATCTGATTTGGACCTATTAGGGTAGTGTATAACCATGTTCGCAATTCTCTAAAAGTTGTATATCTCCTATAATAACCATTTTTCTACGGAAGCCACGATATACGCCTTTGAAGAGTATCAAATTTTTGACAGTTTAAGCTGAATCCGAGCTCTATAGGTTAATCAAGTATTACATAACGACACTTTGAACATTGGCCATCTTTCCAAAAAGTGAACATTTTAGTTTGTAAGACCTTCTTCAGACCGAAATTGCCGCCAAACCATTGATCCTACGATTGAGACTTGTGGATCAAAAGTTGTGGACAATTTAATTAGCTTCAAATTAAGCGCAGAGCGGGGTTTGTAGGCCTCGTACTTCTCTCAAAATCTCACAAAAATCTATATACGGTAAATTCGCATTTTTCCAGAAACGTGCAAAATCACATTTTTGTAGCATGAACCACCCACAATGTAGTAGTTATTATGCCTTTTTTTTTCAAACAAAGTTTTTAATTGTTTAATTGAATATTGTCTCTACACATAAAGCAATAGAGTAATCAACATTCGACTTGAATACTTGATGATTTGAAAATTTCAAAAACGAAATGTGCAGTTAATGCGCACTAGAAGCCTAAAAATGTCCTCGTGAAACAAAAAATACTACCCAAAAATATAATGTGGTGTATGAATTGTCCAATACCACCTGTAGCTCTATGGCACTGTAGTAATTTTTGTGACGATCAAATTTGACTAAAGTTAGACGTCTGGAAAATGAATTTCAATTAAATACTCTCAATCATTATAGAGGCCGATCAGACATGAAATTCCAAGAGAAACCCCCAAAATCGATCGTTGATTCACCGAAATCACCATGCGAACGATTTCCTTCTCGAAGATCTCCAACTGTGTAACGATCCCACAAAAACTCACGAGCACGATAAAAATTTCGGAAAACTCCGTTTTCCGTTTTCGTTCTCACGACCGAAATAAGTTTTCCCCCAACGAGTCGGAATTAATCTCCTCGAGTCGCCTCCTTATCAGCCATCTTCCTTCTCGACTTTCTCTTCAGATGGTCATTGAGATGGAAATAGGAATCGTGTCCGGACTGAATCGGACCAACTTACCTCCCCTACGATAGAGTTCGCCTCGAGCAGGGTCATTTCTAGAGGGTGACTTCTGGAATTACTGTTGCGTGCTTCTGAATAAATAACCCTTTACAAATTAATCCTACCCTCATCTAAGGGCTCTCATTCTCTTCTTTTTTTTCCGTTCTCTAATTACAAAGCGCTAGATGGGTTTTTGTAGATGGGCTCTTACTGTGGGCTTCCGTCGCGGGGGCAGAAGTACCACTAGAATTCACGTCGATCTTTGAAAATCACCGGTAGTTACACTCGTAAATCATAAAAACGTCTCTCCAGTCCACGAACATGAACTGCGGTGATTATAAAATCACTGGTAGTCGTTAATCGCATTCAAACCTTATGACAGGAACTAAATCACTCGCGATGAAATCGTGGAAACCCATGTTGAGAAAACGAGATTATTTGGAAAAATCGTCTATTCCCACTGAAATATAAGGAAAAATTTGTTATCAAAAGCGTAGCTGCGAGTAGTGGGTGTGAAGGAGGTCTTATTAATTCAATTTTTCCCCCCTCCAAGGTGAGGAAGGTGAAGTGCCATGCATGTACTTCACGTAGGTTCTGGCATGCTGGTATCTGCCAGGTCGAGTTACTGTCCAAGGGTTTAGTAATTGAAGATAAGAACTGGCACACCAGAAGAAACGGCTGAAGAACTGGCATACCTCCATGCCTAACCTTGCCACCGTGGAATTCCCTTACCCAGAGTGAAAGACTCCCTGGCTGTATATGTATATCAGTCCCATTCTCGTTGCCGCTCATACAGATCTGAAGTGTGTTCAAGCAGTGTTCAATCGTGAGTTTCCTCTTTCTGGTTTGCAAAAATCATTATACCTAAAGCTGATTCTTCAAACGTTACCATTTACAGGAAATGGATTAAAATTGAAACCCATTTTGTCGTGAAGGATCAGAAGATATTCTGCAAGTTGTGCTCAGAAATGGTAAGATTTTATAATTACCACTGTTGCTGCTGACCACCGGAATGTGGAGGGCATCAGCATTGCTGATTCAGCAATTGGAAATTTCCGGGCCCGATTCGGGAAAAAAATACAGGCCAAGGTGAAAATGACTGTCCTCTTTAGAAACTGCGGCTGGAAGGAGATGAAGATGAAATCCATTGCCTTTGAGAGAAGAATGGACTACAGACGACATTCTATCCATGAAGTTCGCTCCTGTAACTCTGGCAGACGTGGAGATCATATCAATATACCTAATGTATATTTCTTATTTATGATTGTATGAATAAAATGTGAACTAAAATAAGGCTTGTGTGAGCAGTACTTGCATTTCCTATCATAAACGGGTTGTGGAGAAAAGCGAGAAAAAGTTTAATCTTTTGCCACGCATGTCCCTTAAAACTCCACATTTTGACTAGAATAAGTGCCTTATAGCCACACCCTTTAGTGCCACATTTGGCCAAAATAAGTGGCACATTTTGCATGCCTCTACCGAAATATCCTGATGGATCCACTTTTGTGTTTTGGAATTTGAGCGTGTTTGGGAAATCCGGTTGTTTGTGTTTTGGAGCATATGTGTGGTTCTAAAGCGCACTGCTGGGAAAAATTATTCGTATTTTTCTTTGATATTGATCAGAAGCGTTGAGGGCATTAGCCGAGTGAAAGGGTTCATTTGAAAAATCAACGTCCGCCCGGGGAAAGATGGCGTAAAACTATCAATTGAGAACGGCAGGTGGTAAGAACGAAGGTGATTTATACAAACTGAGCCGGTTTCATCGGCAAAGTGACATCAGCTGACAAATAAGACACTAAAGGGCTCAGGATACGAACTCCCACGACGGCGGTACAGTCTTCGGCTATCACTTCCGAATGTTTGGGACCCGGGGGGGGGGGGAAGGGGAAGGACTTTCCACGGGAATTAGAAGGGAACTAAGACAGGGACTTCTAAGTAATAGGAGTGAATTTGTCTTTGGAAGGGAAGTGGCCCCTCGAATGGCAGAATTAGTATCATCAGTAACCACCCACTTGGGCGCCGGAGGCTGACAGCACCAATGAGCGGTTCGGCGAGGCCTCCAATCCCTTTTGTTCGTCGAGAGTGTCGATTCGTGAAAATATGGAGTACCGACTATGTTTGGCGTAGTTGGTTTATAATCGATGCCACGGTCGGAAACCGAAAACACTTTTCGGAGCAGCCCATCGATCTAAATGACAGGGAAGAGTCTGAAACCTGCTGTTGCCTTTCCACCACTCAAAAGCCCCGAGATATAGTCGCTGAGCTCAAACCGTTTCAACTCCAATGCCAGACATACTGCACTTCCACAAACTCAAAAAAAAAAAATATTATCATGTCGACTATTGATTATTGAATCATTACACCTCTTAATTTGAATTGAACATCATGTCCACACCATAGGATCAATGACTTAGCCAAAATCGATCAACGACTTCTAACATTTTGGAGAAATTTAAGATTGTTATCGTGCAGCGATGGTCTCATATCGTTGAAATTTGGTACGAATATTGTAAAAATTGGAAATATATTCAAAACGCTGGTATTCAGAATGTCTGGAATCAGATTTGAATTTAAACCTCTTGAAGCTTCAGCGTATTTATACAGCATTTTTTGTTCAGAATTTGGCTGAAAGGGATGTTATACTTTGAAGACACATTCGGAGGGGATGTCCAAACAAGAGAGCGTTTAGGGGTAGTTGGTAGAGGTGGGCACACCGGTAGAAGAAACTCATCTACGTAACAGAAGGACCGAAGAAGTCCTTTAGCCCTCGGATGAAAGGCCCAAGTGGTCACCCTTCTGTCCAGAACCGGTTTCGGCCCCAACCCTTATTTTTCCGCGGCTTTTGTCTAAATATTTTTAATTTGACCGGACACCGTCCATGGGAACCTCAAGGGATGATTCGAAGCAGGGACAAGGATTTCTCTGAATTAGTTATCACCGGCAACGGATACGAAAGACAGGACCCTCCCGAAGGGTTTTTATTAAGTGCTTCCTCCACTTGGCGATGGGAACCGTCCGTTGAAGGACGAGATCGCTCGACATTAAGAAAAGGAATGGTAATTATCGTTGCGTTCATTGAAATCGATGTAAGAAGCCCGACCATTTCGTTTCACCGGTTGTTCCACCTCGAGAGCTTTACAAGGTAAACACGGAGGACGTCTTTCGAGAGATGATCGTGAACGAATAACAATTAATACCGACCAACACTACTCGATAACTTAGTACCTACCTTAGATTTGATACCACTTGTGATACCGATACTTTTCATTCGATACCACGCTACATTTTAGATTTTTCATAATATAATATATTATATTTCATTGTCATTAAGTTTTCATAATATAATATTTTATAATTTTATAATATTTCATAATATAATAATTTTTCATAATATAATATATTATATTTCATTGTCATTAAGTTTTCAAGGTCTATACTATCATTATCAAATAAAAGTATATCCTTAAATTATTATGAACTTGATTGTAGACGATAGTAGGTATAACGACTATTCATTAAGTGGTTGGCGTTTCCACCATCATTCATCCACGCAATCTCGCCCACCCAGAACACACCAAGACACAAAAGTGGAAAATATACAAACGAATAATATTACTTTAATAAAAGTTGAGGAGCTTTCATAAAAATTAATATTAAATGTCAAAAATTAAAGTGATAAAATCAAGTAAGGCACCTGGATTTGACCTCACCAAATGGCTGGTAGTGAAGCACCTTCCAAAGCAGGCTAAGAAGAAGCTATTTTGCCTAAAAAATGCAACTTTCAGGATCCATTGTATTCCAATCTGGTAGGTCTCCGGAGTCATACCTAATGATATTGAAACCAGGGATGGATCCCAGTGACAAGAAGTCCTATGTCCTTATGTCTGTTGCCAGTGTTGGCTAAATTGAGGGAAAAATTACTGTTGAAAAGGGTGAAGAGCGAAATCTCATCCCTAATCATCAGTTTGGGGTTCCTAAACAACATTCAACCATTGATCAGATCCATCGGATTTCTAACACAGTAGAAAATCGTTAGAAAACAAGAAAGTATGCTCCTGGGTGTTCTTGGATGTTTCAAAAGCGTTTGCTAAAGTCTGGCGTGATAGCTTGATGTGCAAACTGCAATGTGATTTGCCTACTAGATCCTTTGAAATACTTAAATCCTACATCAGAAGCAGACATTTGAGAGTGTGTGAAGAAGAGTATTCTGAGCTCAAGAATATCACCTCAAGGGTCCCACAAGGTTGTGTTCTTAGACCACTGCAATACGTACACAAGGGATTTGCCATCTGCTGAATATGGAGTTAACGCCACTTTTCCTGGTGATACAGTAATCACGGCCGAAGAGGACACAGCACAAGAAGCTGCGATAGTAATCATAGTTGTGGAATAAACATATTATCTGGTGGCATTGAGGATTCATTTCATTTGTTTGGAACGTTAGGGGAGAACATTTTTTAATTGAAATAACGGTACAAATTGTGAAAAATTGGGGAAAATTGGAAAATCGAGCTATCTGCAAAATTCAATGGCTTATGAGGCCTCGCGAGAGTTATTTGAAAAAAATTAATCATATGGATTGGATTCGTCCTTGGTCATAGGTATTATGGGTTAGGTTATGGTTAATTAATTAATTAGTTAATAATTAATTATTTTAGTACACCTACCTGGAATTTTAGAAATTTGAAGTACGAATTTCTGAAACGGTTTTTTTTTTCGATTCCCCAACAGTTTTTGAAAATGCAGATAGCTCGTTTTTTGAGCAAGGCCTTCAAATGTTTGATTGGACTTTTTCCGTGAGTCCATACTGTTTCTAATCACTCTGTCTTGTTACAATAATTTACATTCACCATCAACTTTTATTCATTTCGCGCTCTCATACCCTCACTCTGTTCTTGGTTACAGTTCGAACGAACGCACAAACCTTCTTCTTCCCCGTTGTAGATCTTCACAAGGGGGTCCGTTGAGGTTTTTTTCCTCCGCTCCCTCGGTGTCCAGCTTGACCGTTGGTCTTCCCCTAATGCCCTCGCACAATGCGCGATCTGGCACCAACTAATGCTAATCAGGTGTCGAAATGTGCCCGTTGTGTAATTCGGGTTAATTGTGGTCTCTAGCGGAGGGTGAGCGCCATTTTTCGGGCTTGGGGGAGAGGACAAGTTTTTGAAAGTGTTGCGTGTTGATGTTGAAACACCCTAATACTAACTTATCTAGTTCGAGTTGGGTAGTTTAATAAGTAATTGTATGGTTTGCTCATTGGTTGTATTTAAGCAACCGAAATTCAAATTTCAATTAATTTATAAGACTGCGCCAAATATTCTGTTACTATTCCGTATTGTAAAAGCTTCTTAATTGTACCCACAGTTTTAATTTAAACATCGGGAATCACGTTCTCATTGAAATATTTTCGTCCCGTGATGTTACATCGAGGGACTGCGTCATGAGCCTGCCATAACCACTCTTTTTAACACTCTAAAGGTTAATAGGTTCACTGTAAACAGCAATAATTTCAGCAATCATATACCTAATGGATGTGTTTGCCTGTAACTAATGGCTCACTGTGTTGCTGCTTTGTAAACAAGCTGAGGAATTTCGACTAAAATAGTACTGTACTACTATTACATTTTGTTGCATACAGATTGTTGATCTTATATATATTTTTTTTCTAGCGTCTACTGGAGTTTTGATCAATAGTTCACTTCACGGAAGGTCCCGTTTTCAATTCCAGGGCCGACAAGCACCACCAAGACTTGTAGGGCCATAAAGCATTGATTTTAACGTAAGATTGAATTCTAACAAATTCAAGAGACACAAAATTTAAAATTCAAGAAATGTAAAGAGGTGCAATTAAATGTTGATTTCTCAACCGTAAGTTCTTTTGTTCGCAGAGAAAAACACCAATTCTTCGCAGGAAAAAATTGAACTACAGGACTTATTTTCGAGAAGAAAAAAAATGTTCAAGTAGTAGGTAAGTAAATACTTTTAATCCACCTCTAGGTGCGTACAAATTTTACCTTTATATTACATGGAAGAAAAAAAATTGTCTTGTTATTTATTATGACATGTCTGAGAAGATAGTGGTGAAGGGGTGAGAAATATTATAGTGAGAGAGTGTTGACTTCATCTAGGAGAATGGGTCTGGTGAATCTCATGTCACACGCGTGTTAAGCGAGTTTTTTTCGTGTGCATAAAGTCCATATCTATCATACGAGTAAACGGGCAACGGGTGCATGCAAAATTCGTTCAAAAACCAAAACGGAGGGGGGTTCCTCGAACCCCTTTTAGAAACTACGCGGCGTGAAAATGAAACAAAAAACTTTAAATAAAAAATAAAGACGGAGTGTGACGGAGGGAAGAGGTAGAACAGGTTCCGGCAAGTTCACCCCAAGTGATTTCATTTGAATAAGGGGGTTCGGTGTTGCTGCCCTATGGCGATCGTGAAACCAACAATCTGACGGACTGTGCGAAGGGGTGGTTAGTTCGTGATTTTAGCTCTCAGATGGCAGCACTGACTATGAACACCGTTATTAGCCACTTTGGATTGAATCAAAATCTGCATTATCACAAGTGGTTACGAGGCCAATCATTCTCGAAGAAGTTCCAAAAAACGGACAGCGCGTAGTGTCCTTCCAATTGTCCTCGAACTTTGAGGTCATTTGCGTCATTGAGTTGCAAAACTGGTTGAGTCCATTATTTTTTGCTGAAATTTGATACTCAACAGGAATTTCTAAGGTTTCTCATAACGAGGAATCATCTAAACAGCTTCTAATTCAAGTTTGAAAAACTCCGCAAATTCTTGACACAACGGTTCATTATCTTCTTTGTACAAATTTTTTCTTTGGGCGATTCCAATGGTTCATTATCGAAGATTATAAAAATTATAATCTTATATTATAAAACTCTGCAAATTCTTGACACAACGGTTCATTATCTTCTTTGTACAGATCACCCTTCTGTCTAGATCACTAGGTCTAAATGTCTAGATCCTAAATGTTAGATTAATTATTATTATCAATTATCACTAATTATTAACAATTTTATCAAGTAGGTACCTAGTGAAAATTATTATAATTTATTGTTAGGTATTAATAATTTGTATTTATTATTTATAATAATTATTATTAATTATTATTAATTAATACTATATAATTCTGGGGTTTTTAATACTACGTCGGTAATACAGTTTCTATAAAAGAATTACCTACCAACAAACATTCGAAATTACCTTCATTTCCGTAGCACGAAACGCACCTCAGAACAACAAACTCGACATCACTTAACCCATATGATGTTCCAAAGAGCTTGTTAGTATGAAAATGGACCTGTATTTCAACAGTTTGATTCACGATCGTGTTGTGAGGCACAATCTTTGAGCCGTCATTGTGAACGAACGGCTGGTCGTACAAAGCTGCGGATGGTCTTAAAAAATTCTACGGAACAAACTCTATCTAAATATGAAATAAAAAACATACCGTTCTATATGAATTTTTCGAGATATGAAATTTTCAAAATTTCAAAATTCGTTTTGAACCCCTTCCCCTTGACCTAGGGTTATGAAAAGTTTCGAGGACCATTGTGGGGTTGTTCGAAACCCATAAAAAAAATTTCGTAATTTTAACTCAACGCTAACTGGGCAAAGTGGCGCGGACGGCGGACGGCGTACGGCGTACGGCGGACGGACGGATTTTTTTTAATTCGATTTTCTGAATCTACGTATCTTGAAACGTAAACCAACAAATTTTGAGGGGGGGTTAAAAATTTTTTTTCTTTGGGCGATTCCAATGGTTCATTATCGAAGATAATAAACCAAAAACTCTGCAAATTCTTGACACAACGGTTTATTATCTTCCTTGTGCAGATCACCCTTCTGTCTATACCAGACTGTGTTGCAAATCGGCACCATACCATATTCTCACCGTACTCCTACCATTTCTTTCCTATCATACCGTACTGTACTATACTAAATCATACATACAATAATATACCATACCATAGTCATACCATGTCGTACCAAAATTCGTTTTGAACCCCTTCCCCTTGACGCTCGTGCGTCATAGCTTCTGACACACTAGTTGGTCTCCTGCCAGCCGTCTTACGTCATACGCTCGTGCGTCATAGGCTCTGACGTACTTGTTGGCCACCTGCCAGCCGTCTTACGTCATACGCTCGTGCGTCATAGGCTCTGACGCACTAGTTAGCCTCCTGCTAGCCGTCTTACGTCATACGCTCGTGCGTCATAGGCTCTGACGCACTAGTGGCCTCTTGCCAGCCGTCTTACGTCATACGCTCGTGCGTCATAGGCTCTGACGTACTTGTTGGCCTCCTGCCAGCCGTCTTACGTCATACGCTCGTGCGTCATAGGCTATGACGTACTTGTTGGCCTCTTGCCAGCCGTCTTACGTCATACGCTCGTGCGTCATAGGCTCTGACGTACTTGTTGGCCTCCTGCCAGCCGTCTTACGTCATACGCTCGTGCGTCATAGGCTCTGACGTACTTGTTGGCCTCCTGCCAGCCGTCTTACGTCATACGCTCGTGCGTCATAGGCTCTGACGTACTTTTTGGCCTCCTGCCAGCCGTCTTACGTCATACGCTCGTGCGTCATAGGCTCTGACGTAATGGCCCGCCGGTCGCTTGTGTTCTGACGTGATCTGAGGGAAAGGGTGAATCAAGGGAACAAATTTTTCCCGTTTCATTCATGTGCCAAAGCAAAGACATGAAAATGTCAAAAAAATATGTAAATAGGTACCTAAGCCCAACTGTAATGTCAATTTTCTGACAATGAGTTTTCGACTATTGTTTTCATACCTTTTTACTTAAGTACTTATTGCAATTTGAGACTGATAATGAGCTGTTTGCAAATAAAAAGTCTGATAACTACTTTATTACATCTTATTAATCTATTTTCAAGTTCCGATTCACAGTTGAATGTATTTTATTTAGATGTCGTAAAATTCGAAAACGATGGAATGACGAAACCTGTCGACTACTGACTCAAGTGATACTGTCGACTTCTAACACATGTAGGTCGACTACTAGTGCAAAACCATGTCGACTACTGAAGAAAATGTTGGTCACTGGTATCGACTACTACCTAGAGCATTGGGATTTTTTACAAAACTTGTTTTTCCCTTTTCAAACCATGTTGAATAATATTTCCCGCTGCCAGGTCTTTTAGGGAAGGATTTTGGTCACACAATGAACAGGTTTGCAATGAGAAATAGTTGATAATAATAATTAATCTAACATTTAGGATCTAGACATTTAGACCTAGTGATCTAGACAGAAGGGTGATCTGTGCAAAGAAGATAATGAACCGTTGTGTCAAGAATTTACAGATCACCCTTCTGTCTAGATCACTAGTTCTAAATGTCTAGATCCTAAAATTTAGATTAATTTAGATTAACATTTAATGTTAGATTAATTATTATTATGAATTATCACTAATTATTAATAAGTTTATCAAGTAGATACCTAGCAAAAATTATTATAATTTATTGTTAAATGTTAATAATTTGTATTTAATTAATACGATATAATTCTAGGGTTTTTAATACTTTTTAATTTTTCTATAAAAGAAGTATGTACCTACCTACCAACAAACATTCGAAATTACCTTCATTTCCGTAGCACGAAACGTACCTCAGAACAACAAACTCGACATCACTAAAACCATATGATGTTCTAAACAGCTAGTTAGTATGAAAATCGAGTCGACCTGTATTTAATCGACCTGTATTTCAACCGTTTGATTCAAGATCGCGTCGACAGGCTCAACCTTTGAGCCGTCATTGTGAACGAACGGCTGGTCGTACAAAGCTGCGGATGGTCTTAAAAAATTCTACGGAACAAACTCTATCTAAATATGAAATAAACCTACTGAAAATTATTATAATTTATTGTTAGGTATTGATAATTCGTATTTATTATTAATAATAATTATTATTAATTATGATTAATTAATACGATATAATTCTGGGGTTTTTAATACTACGTCGGTAATAATTTTTCTATAAAAGAAGTACCTACCAACAAACATTCGAAATTACCTTCATTTCCGTAGCACGAAACGCACCTCAGAACAACAAACTCGACATCACTTAAGCCATATGATGTTCCAAAGAGCTTGTTAGTATGAAAATGGACTAGAGGTGTGCTTAACGAATACTTGTGAGTATCCGTTACTTCTGATACAGAGACTTTCAAATATCGGTTACAAATATCGGTTACAAAGTATTAGTTAAGGTATCTGTTAAGAGTCTCTCTGTGATACTGCTAACAGATACCTTAACTAATACTTTGTAACCGATATTTTCTGAGAGAGACATGGATCTTGGAGGATCCAAGTCTCTCTCAGAAAATATCGGTTACAAAGTATTAGTTAAGGTATCTGTTAAGAGTCTCTCTGTGATACTGCTAACAGATACCTTAACTAATACTTTGTAACCGATATTTTTGGTTTTCAGTATCGGTTACATATCTGGATGGCTAGTAACGGTTACAAAATATCGGTTACTGAAATATCGTCTCACCTCTAAAATGGACCTGTATTTCAACAGTTTGATTCACGATCGGGTTGTGAGGCACAATCTTTGAGCCGTCATTGTGAACGAACGGCTGGTCGTACAAAGCTGCAGATGGTCTTAAAAAATTCTACGGAACAAACTCTATCTAAATATGAAATAAAAAACATACCGTTTGATGGGAATTTTTCGAGATATGGAATTTTCAACATTTCAAAATTCGTTTTGAACCCCTTCCCCTTGACCTAGGGTTATGAAAAGTTTCGTGGATCATTGTGGGGCTGGTCCAAACCCAGAAACCAAATTTCGTAATTTTAACTCAACGCTAACTGGGCAAAGTGCCTCGGACGGCGGACGGCGGACGGACGGATTTTTTTTTATTCGATTTTCTGAATCTACGTATCTTGAAACGTAAACCAACAAATTTTGAGGGGGGGTTAAAATTTTTTTTTCTTTGGGCGATTCCAATGGTTCATTATCGAAGATAATAAACCAAAATGAATCCCAAAATGTGTTGGTAAGCGCATAACTCAACAACGCCTGGACCGATTTGGCCAATTCTTTTTTCAAAATGTTCGTTGAACTTCGAGGATGGTTTGTACGACGAGAAAAATTCGAATAATTGCCGGAAAAACCATAAAAACACCCCTTTTCTTTTTCCCATACAAATGTTTTCTAAAACGTAGTCAAGCACTCACTGTTGTCTAAGCAACGAGGATAGCCACATGCACACATTATGATTTGGTGGGTTGAAAAGATAAGGCCAAATGAAGTTGATGCAGTGATATCAGCTGAAATCCCTAATGTACAAGTAGATCCTGGATTGCATGAGGTAGTTATCAAAAACATGATACATGGGCCCTGTGGAACTCTTAATCAAAATTCACCGTGTATGATGGATGGTAAATGTTCAAAACGATATCCACGGACATTAATATTGGAAACAATTACTGGTAATGACGGTTATGCATTGTATCGTCGCCGATCTACAGCAGACAATGGAAAATCAACAATTGTCAAATTAAACAATTGTCAAATTAAATTGATCGGCTGTAGATCGGCGACGATACAATGCATAACCGTCATTACCAGTAATTGTTTCCAATATTAATGTCCGTGGATATCGTTTTGAACATTTACCATCCATCATACACGGTGAATTTTGATTAAGAGTTCCACAGGGCCCATGTATCATGTTTTTGATAACTACCTCATGCAATCCAGGATCTACTTGTACATTAGGGATTTCAGCTGATATCACTGCATCAACTTCACTGCATCAACTTCTTGTTGATCAACAAGATATTGAAATAGATAATCGCTGGATTGTTCCATATTCACCCATTTTATCAAAGACATTCAAAGCACACATCAACGTTGAATCTTGCCATTCAGTGAAATCTATTAAATAAATTTGCAAATATGCAACCAAAGGGATAGATAATATGTTGGAAATGGATATTCAAAATAAGAATGTCATGGATCATACATATTTGTTGTGTTGGTAACACTGTTTCTCGACTCCTGGTGGGGGACCAAAATACGTTTTGTGGTCTTGTCCATAGCGCGATTTGAATCAAACATGGTTACCACAGAATTTTAGGTCGGAAGTGGTTATGTCCACTGCTTTAGTTTCAACACTGGCCACGTCCATAGCTACCCTCTCACTATGTAAGTATGCGATGAGTAAGGATTTCATTTTTTGCTAGTTTGAATCTTCGTGTTTCGTCCCACTTGTTGGAATGCTGGTTTTATAAACTAGCCAGTTTCAATCTGAAAATTCCAAAACACTCAAGATAGACTACACAGAATATCGTGACGTTATTGTTTTGATTTTTCTCATTAATGAGAAGCGGTTTTTGAAATAGCGTGTTTATACCGTGATTATAGCGTATTTTTTCGAAATCATAACTGATCTTTAGCTAATGGAGACATTTTACATGAAACCAATTATTTCTTCGAAAATTCGCTCGTATAGCCATGCTGCATGACTGTGGATTTTTGATTTATTCTTCTCTGAGCAGTTTATAGGCAATGTAATATCATTATGAATTGAAATATTTCTGGTGACAAGGCTAAGAGTCTCGGCTTTGAAAAAACCGATACCTATATCGTAGGAAAAATTGCAATATCCGATAGATCGGGCTCGTTCAATATCGATAAAAAATTATCGATATTTTGAGGGAGAATATCGATAATATCGATATTCGATATATCGAGTGCTAAGATGGCAAAATGTGACATGTCAACTTTAAAAACTTTTCAGGGCAACATTTTTATTTTAAAGTTTACCTAGCCCTCAAAAATCGGGAAATAACCATCTGATCTCCTTCTTGATTGCATAAACTAGCTCATTATTCCAATTTCGTATACAATTTTATGGGACTCTCAAAATATAGCAGTTTATTACGTGACTTGTAAAAAATGTTGGTTGACCGAAAACCAGGTAAGTATAAGGAGAGGGCTTTCACAACAATAACGTCAGGACAAACTCGTAGACCTACCTGTAGGTTCGACGAATTTACAGTTCTTGCTGTTGCGAAGACGATAAGGTAACTGGAATCAAAGGTGGAAGACCATTGTGGTTTCGTTTTTTTGGTATTGTTCAAATCGCCTCTGGGTGACCCATCGATGTATATACATCGATGGGGTGACCCAACCAGAGAGTGGTTCCTCGAAAACAGGTTTTCGGAATTGAATCGATGAGGGACCTAATTCTTTTCTATAACTACTAGGAATGTTCAAACGCCTGGTCGATGTAGAAAATGCACTATAACATACGAGAGGAAGCAAAAATGCCGATAAAAATATTTCATGTCACCTTTCGCCATCTTCGCACAGAAACATGCTGTTGACTAGCTGATAGGGTAGAATTGGATATATTTGTCCAAATTAACGTTAATTAAGTTATCACATGGTGCAAAAAACACCGTGTAGTCTAGAATTCTATTAACCCTAGACTACACGGTGTTTTTTGCACCATGTGATACACGGGTGGGGTGTCCAACACCCCAGTACCCGGTTCTCCTCATGTCATTCTTTTAGCTCAACCATAAGCCGGAAAACGGATTTTCCTCTTATTTGAGAGGGCTTAACGAGTCTAACAAAACAAGAATGTAAGATTTCTAACGACTTCTCGATTTATTGCAACATTTTGCAACACCTAACTTAGGCTGAAAGAAAGCATTATTAAATAATGATTTCCTGTTTATCAAAATTAGTCATAATTCTCGTTAGAATAAGTGTATGGGAGAAAAATCTTCTCAAACGCCAACTAAACATTAGGAACTAACGTTGGAAAAAGAGAGAACATCGAATAGGGCATTAGTGTCCTCACAGGAGCTCTCTGAAATTGGCCTGATCTTATAAACCTCTAAAGGTCAAAATATTACGAAATTAACTAATTTTTCTCGAACAAATATTATTTTTGTTTAATTTACAATTTACAAATGTTTAAAAGGCTTCAAACAGTTTTGGTTTTGCGGTAGTTTCCTCTTGGACAAAAGCTGCATATTCTTTAAGAATTCAGGGGGGGGGGGGGGGGTTTCAGGAGCATCGGGGTTGAGTTCTCTCTAGTCTCTGTTTCAACCACATCTCTGTATCCACCTAAATTCTTATTGGTGTCTTCACTTTTCAACTCCAGCAACAATTGTACGATTTCCTCTGGGGTAGAAAACCTTTTCTCAGCCACTATAACGACAAAAACCAAAGGGAAAAATCACAAAAAAGTCACTGGGCACTCACAAAAGTGGCAAAGACAACGTATACACAGAAACACGCTTGGGGTGTTCGGCACCCCAGAGTGACATAGCAAACTTCCTGCTTGAGAACTGATGAAAGACAGAACATGAAAATTCACTTGTAGGGTAGGGCATGAACCAAAGTGTATTTACACTGCCTCTAGGGACGCCAAAAGGTGAGCTTTTCCTAATGACAGCGTTTTGAACAAGCGTTGGGGTGTCCGACACCCCACCTGTGTAGTATAGGGTTAATAGAAACGAGGAACCGTATGCGCAGTTCTATGACAATATATTGACTCGAGAGTATTGATTGGCAACCCCCCGAATAAATTCACCTATTATTCCCTTACCACCTCCTGCATATCGTTCTGTTCATCCGATTATTAAAGAATATGATGTCCATGAAGAACATCTCAAGTATCAAGTATAAACCACTATAATTTAGCACTGCCTACTGTGACAATATTGTTGAAGGCGGAAGGCAAATGTGAGAAAAGCACACACACACACCTGCTCACAATTGAAAATTGGAAAAACGAAAAAGAAAGTTTGTCGGCCGGCTTTGTTCTCAGAGACCATAGAAACCGGTTAACATCGGAGATGGCCAATAAGCTGCTTTTCTTCAAGGATACTGCTAATAGCCTTTGGTGAATTGAATTGAAATAAAAACAAAATCGTGATTTTATTCCAATTCTTTCAATCCAATTTCAATTTCTTTAGATGTCTATATTTTCTATCAATATTCAACTATTGACGATGTAGGTATCTCAAAATGTTTAATTCTATTGTAATGTATAATCCGTTGCATATTTGTCAATAAATTACAACGTTCTTCGTTTATATATTTTTTTAATATAATATAAAATGTAAGTATCATAATAATATTCATGATACGTTTTTAGTTGTTGGAATATTATGCCATATTATGGTATACTACCTTTTTTTTCTCCATGCCGAGCTATTTATATAGATTTTAATGATTTTTGGGTCAATGTCCGATAAACTACGGTTTTTAAAAAACTTTTGCCATTTATCGATATATCGATATTTTGGCAGCCGATATATCGGCATATCGGTATGAACGCAAAAATTATATCGATATCCAGAATATCGATAAATTTTGCTTCGATACCCATCCCTACTCAGCACAAGTTTATTCTAGGTAAGCGTTATTTTTATACAACTGGTAAAAACCACCAACAACCGCAAAGTGTGACGATTCAAATAACTTGAATCCCTTTCGTACAGCTCAGACGAGAACCCGCTCCTGTTCAACCTCCAGTAAAAATGTAAAGGTGGCGATCCAAATCAGTGCAACCCGACTGTCCCTTCAGGTTGTTAATGAGAAGTGAAGGACTCATTAGGTGCGATTCGGATTTTAAAGGGTCTTGAGGACCTTTTTGACCTCATTAAACTCGTTTTAATTGGGAGATGAAGGAGCGGCGATAGGTAGCCCCTGGAGGTGAATTGGCAATGTGTGTGGTAACCAGGGTTGACACCTTTGTCCAACACTCATCCACACCTTGGCCAATCGGCCACTGTAGGTACCTTTAATGATTAATTATTCCTTGATCCAATTTTTTCAATTTATTTTTTATATTATTTGCAAATACATTTATGCGTTGATAATAAAAATGACTTCGACAGCAACAATTCTTGATAGACGGGATTCAGGCATTTTCGTAACTTTTGCCAAGTATTTAAAATGCAGTTGCAGGGTGATGGCAGACGGAGTCTCGAGTTCGGTCTCCAAATAAAGTAGCAGGGGGTCGTCATAGGCAGGTGGAAGACTTTCTTGGCGAATATGAAGTATGTTCTTGGCAATGTATGAAGTTTCACGATTATGAGTGTGAAAGACTTCCAGAGTGCTCATGTGGCGTAGTGACTTTTTCTAAACAATGCAAATATTTGGGGGTAATTATTGATCAACATTTGAAATTTAAAGAACATAGGAAATTTAAAGAACCTATACATTTACTTATACAAAAATTGAGAAAACGTTTTTATGTTTTTAAAATGTTGAGAGGATTTGCAAATTTGAGGTTGTTGAAAATGGTTTACTTTGGGCTTTGCTATTCCCTCGTCAGGTATGGAATTTTGGTTTGAAGTGGAGCTTGTAAAAGCTCCCTTCGCCCTCTTCAAAGTGCACACAATACCATACTGCGTATAATTTTAAATAAGCCATATACCTATGTACTCAACAAATTTACTATATGAAGAACTTGAGCTCTTGAAGATCAAAGATATATTTCGGCTGGAATCATGTCTGCAAGTTTTTAAAGTTGGGATGGATGATGGCAATGTATCTCAGTTAGATTCTACAAGAACTACAAATTGGTCAAACATCAGGTTGACCAAAATTAATCTTGACCTATATAGGAGGAATTCATATGTTGTTGCTTTAAATTTCTTGTACTCTCATAGAATTGACGTTCGGAATTTTTGTAATCTGAAAGTTTTTAAGAAGTATCTGTGTGATAGGCTCAAGGAGGTGGGACCATGATGTACGAGTAGGTGTGTTGATATAACTTATTTTCTTTCTGGTAATCCGACGTGGAGAAGGAAGAGTAGAGCGGGGAAGGATGATTGGTGGAGGGGGTTGGCGGGAAGCAGTAGGAAGTGATGGTTGGGATAGGGGCGGGGGTTGTCAGCGACGCGCGGGGGTTGTCCACTGACGATTGTGGTACACCACTGACGATCGTGGAACTCCAATGAAACTCCATTGACGATCGTGGTACACCACTGACGATCGTGGAACTCCAATGAAACTCCGCAGACGATCGTGGAACTCCAATGGAACTCCACTGACGGTCGTTCCAAATGGAGTGGCGTGGCACGCAGTCAGGGGAGAGTGGAAAAACATTGTTGTCCGTGACCACTGACGATCGTTCTCAATGGAGCATCATGAAACGCTTGCAACGTTATCAATTCTTACGACAGAATTGTGTAGGTATGATTAAAAATGCGCCAAAAGGTCAGCTTTCTGACGGGCTTATAAAAAACAATCATCTCTTTTTGACATTTTATGTCTTTACTATGGCACATAACTCAAATTAAAAGAAGGGGTGAATGTGATGATGTAGGTACAGACACTCTAATACTTATAACAAAACAACTATAACATGTGTTAGTAAAAAAAAAAACGAAAGAAATGCTTGCATACGAGTCTGCAACGTAGTATAGTAGGGTTTTCTGTGTGCAACACATTGGGACATTTTATGTCTTTAAAGAAGGGATTCAGGGGCCTTTGAACTATAGTTTAAATTATGAAGCTCGCATTCGTATAGACAATAATATAATAATTATAAATATTATTATATTATAAATTATTGAGAATGATCACCTGTGTGTAAACAATTATTTAAACAATCACGCTCATACCGCAGCTTGTCGGCCACGATCTCCGCAGTGGTTAACGTAATATGGTTAGGTAAATCGAGAGCTATCCAACGAGTGGTGAACGATTTTTGTACGATGATAACTGGCGAAGACAAAGTTCCGTAGCAACGAATCGGTTGTAAGCGAAAATCATCAGAAATTTTCGTGACGATTTTGTGTGACGCTTTTGTGTAACGTTTTTCGAGTTATGTGCCAGAGTAAAGACATAAAATGTCAATAATATTAATCAACTCCACACTTTTCATATCAATAATTGTAACAATTAGTAGCTAGTCGGTAGTTATTATTGTCATTGACAAGTCGTGAGCGGGATGTTAATTCATTGTTTAAAATCAACGCCGAGCGTTCCTAACGGCTCATAAACAATATTAGAAACGATTCAAAATCTCGGTGTCGAATACGATTACAGAGTTGAACGAGGTGGTCCACCAGCGACCCACATGGCGTGACAATTACTCGTTTGTCACGAACAATTCCCCGTTATTGATGTCAATTAATGAACTGATCAACTGCCTTTAATTGGCTCCGTTGGTGACGTAGATGACGAAGACGATAAATAAAAAAACAAAAAAAAAACTCATCCTTCGGAATGAGACTCCGAGATTGACAACTTTTAACAGTTTCCAGACGATCATTGTTTATGCCGCTGCTTTAAATTATCTGGGCGAAAACAATTAATACTAATAATTCATGAATAGGGCTTCGGCGGTGGCGTTGAATTAATGTTGAGGTCGTTGGGGACAATTAATCGGTTTCCCCTCCCGCATCGTTCTGTAAATTGATCGACTTGACCAATCAAAGCGTCCACAGAATATCAAAGGACAATCAAGAGCATTGTCGCCCTCTCCGAGGTTTTTCTGCCCGCTGGTTTCTTTTTGAAGGAGACGTTCGTTAAATCACTTTAATTGTCGTCCCTACGATGGAAATTAACGATGTATATTCTAATATTGGTCAGCCCTGTTACAGCTGTTGGTCTTAATCAGGAGGGGGACTCTAAATCCACCTTATAGAATAAGCGTTGAAATGTTTATTTATAAACTGAATGTACACGCATTACATGATGGTGAAAACATGAATAAACTCAACAATTACGAAGAATAGTTATGGAAATCCTTTAATACTTGGTTGCAGTTGCGTAAGTAAGAGGGTGGGGAATGTGTGAGTAGACCCCCCCCCCCCCAGATACTGGTCACATTTTGGAGTTTTTGCAACTTTCACGAGAGCAATTTTGCCAGGTTTACTGAAGACTGTGGAGATTCAAATCCTGGACATTTCAGAGCGATTTTACATTATCGTAGCCAGGCAGATGAAAAATTGGTACAAAATTTGCAGGCCGATGGCAGAATCAAGCATTTGTCCCCAGAAATCCGAAAAGAAAGCAGAGACTCCTGTAATATGTAGGCGCTGAGAAGTTGATTTTTTGTTGTAGTTTTTCAACCTCGTTTTTATAATTCAGCGCCACATGTTTTCGTCCCAACTTAGTTACTTTTTATAAATAATAAATTCATTCGAGTTCCAAAATTGTATTCAACCAGTTCGTCTTTTAAAATATTTGTACAATCGTACAAATACAATACAATGGGTCGTTTCAAAATTAGGGTCATTTCCTGTCACACAGCTCTTGTGCCTACAGTTTTTTTCATAGAAATTCCACTTTTGTTTGGGAGGACATGATAGTACGGCCTCTGAATGAACCAACTAATTTGAGGTCAAAAAGTTTATTAGTTCCATAATTAAAATGAGTTAATTATCCTATTTTCTCTCTCACTACTTATGTCACAAGGGATAGGTGAGGAATTTTTCAGATTTTCATGATCCCACCAACCCATGTTTTATCACTGACCAAAACCTCTTTGGCTGCGGAATACTCTGTTCTACAATAATGTCTTAGGGGAAAAAAAAGGAAATTTCATCATTTACATATGTATTTACCAGGTTTCATGTCTGTCACACTGTTTTTCTTCTCTCCCTACAATCTTTTGAAATCACCCTCCCAAAATCCTTGGAATAGGATATTTCGTGTTGTAAAAAATCCAAGGCAATACTGCTTCAATATAGCTGCCAGAGCACCACGTGTCGTTTTCATCCAAAGCCAGTAGTAGCTTTCAAGAAGTCAACAATACATTCTCTCTCCCTACAACCACCACATCAATTAATGTAACTATTCAATTAGTTAAATGATAATCAGTTATTGTGAATTCTACTGTCATGATGTTGTGTTTATTATTTTTATAACAAAAATCTTCAACCTCTGTGCCGGTAACAATAAGTAGGACGTCAAAGGGCCGACTCAAAAGCATGCTCAGTGCCGAGAGCGTCGACCACTGGGAGCAGGCTTGGCAGGCGACCGATGACGGAAACCACACAAGAAGTATGTATATTCCCGACAATCGCTGATCGGATGCGGACTTCGTTCCCCTTTTCCTGGCGGATGACGATGCTGCTCTCTGAGCATGGAGGACTGAGGGCGTATCTGCATCGATTTCACTTGGCCGAGACGGATTTATGTTCTTGTGGTTCGGGTGACGTCCAGGACTGGAGCCATATCCTGTACGATTGGCTAGAGCGGACATGTATTCTGCAGGGGAATGAGTGGCCGTGTGATGTTATTGTGCTGCTCCAAAGGTACAAGAGAGACTTGTGTTTATTTTTAGAAGCGATAAACTTTGATTTATTATAATTTTATACTAATTAATTATTTATAAGACACCGATTTTATTTTATTTTTCTGAAGTATTATGTTTAGATAGTTCACTCAAGCTTGTCATTTGCCTGTAATCATTAATGGAAGCAGGCAGCTGTAATTTTTGTCAATAAAAAAAAAACAAAAAAAAAAAAAAACCTCTGTGCTGCATAACATGATAACCTCCAAAACCTCTCTCCCTACAACTAATCGAAACATTAAATGTTGGATTCGTAGGGAGAGAGAATGGATTGTAGGATTGTAGAGAGATAGGACGATGGCTTATATATTGCGTTAGTAATAGGTAATTGGATATATCCGACTGATAGATCAGACTGTCTTTTGACTCGGATGAATTTTCTGAGTATCTTTCTGAATGCGAACCACAGAACCAAACACCCCCCCCCCCCCCCCCGGAAGATGAATTGAGGGCTCAACTTCAGCTCAACCACCTACACTGTAATTCTTCTGTGATGGAGATCGTTTTCTAGTTCTGAAATATAATTTCCGATTTCCATTGTTTTTTCTCTCCCTACAAAAATTTGAACTTTTCAAAATTCAATATTTCCTAAACTATCCAATAAAGACACAATATAAAGGAAAAAAAGGACTTCTCCCATCCATAATCCTCTCCTCAATACTCCCCCACCCCTCCCCATAACACTCCCCCCCCCTCGGTACTCAATATTACCTACTTCCCCCCCCCCGCCCTATAACGCTCCTGCCGTTGCTTTTCTCCACCTGAGATGCATGACGATGATGGGGGGGGGGGAGGTTGGACGATCTCCCAATCATAACGCTCCCCTCAATACTGCCTTCCCCCCCCTCACCATAACACTCCTCTCAGTACTCAATACTGCCACCCTCAATACTTCCCCCTTCCCCCTCACCAACACTCCTCTCAGTGCTCAATACTGCCCCCCTCCCACACCATCACACTCCTCTCAGTACTCAATACCTGCCCCCTCCTCACCAACACTCCTCTCAGTGCTCAATACTGCCCCCCTCCCACACCATCACACTCCTCTCAGTACTCAATACCTGCCCCCTCCTCACCAACACTCCTCTCAGTACTCAACACTGCCCCCCCCTCCCCATAACACTCCCCTCGGTACTCAATATTACCTCCCCACTC
Source organism: Stenodema calcarata (assembly GCA_963920205.1). NCBI lineage: Eukaryota > Metazoa > Arthropoda > Insecta > Hemiptera > Miridae > Stenodema > Stenodema calcarata. The sequence goes on along the minus strand of OY986060.1, from coordinate 6,704,528 downwards.
CCCCATAACATTACCGCCGTTACTATTCTCCAAGTAAGATTGATGAGATGGCGGCGGGGGGAAGACTTCTCTCACCATTAACCCTCCCCTCACTAACGCTCCCCTCAATACCTGCCCCCTCCTCACCAACACTCCTCTCAGTACTCAATACTGTCCCCCCCCCCCTCGCCATAACACTCCTCTCAGTACTCAATACTGCCTCGCTGCCCATAACACTCCCCTCGGTACTCAATATTACCTCCCCACTCCCCCCAATAACGCTCCCGCCGTTACTTTTCTCCAAGTAAGGTGGATGATGAGATGGTGGCGGGGGGAGGACTTCTCCCATCCATAACCCTCCCCTCACTAACGCTCCCCTCAATACCTGCCTCCCTCACCATAACAATCCTCTCAGTACTCAATACTGCCTCCCTCATCGTAACACTCATCTCAGTACTCAAAATTGCCCCCCCCCTTACCATAACACTCCTCTCAGTACTCATACTGCCCCCCCCTCACCGTAACACTCCTCTCAGTACTCAAAACTGCCCCCCCCCCTCACCATAACACTCATCACAGTTCTCAATACTGCCTCCCTGGCAGAAGTGGGTATATCAGTATCTGCAGGTATTCTCATTAGAAGTGGGTATATCAGTATCTGCAGGTATTCTCATTAGAAGTGGGTATATCAGTATCTGCAGGTATTCTCATTAGAAGTGGGTATATCAGTATCTGCAGGTAATCTCTATACTGGGTGGAGCGCAAAAGACAGATGGACAGATGGTAATCACCAAAGGGGAAAAAACACAAATAATGATTCTAAAATTGATTAATTATTATCTCTCATACTTTCTCTCGTAGGAGCCAGAAACCCCAAATTATGGTACAGTGTTGTACAAACCCGCAGCCTGGAGGTTCTCAAAACATTATTTCTTATGAGATCGCATAAAAAGTATACATATAAATATTTGTACAACCATCATATGTACAACATGTTGCCATTTGATTATTGTTCGTCTTTCATGCGTTACGGAATTGTGATCTAATAAGAAGAAAAAAAAAGAAGCTCATTCCACTCGACCGAAGAGTGAAAACTCCCCAACTCACTTTCATGACAAAGAGAAACAGCCAACTGCAGCGGAAGCGCTTAAAATCTCTATAATTACTCTTCGAAGCTGATACAATTATAACCGCTTGAAACCTGCCCACGGACAATGGCCATCCAGAAGTAATTGTTTTCTTCTTCCCCACTTCTCATCGTAGAAGATGATACACAAGGGATAATAATGATAACAGTAGTTTTCTCCTTGGTGCCTCTTGACGTTATAATAATAAAGGTTTTCGAGTCTTGTAACAGCGTTGTCAGCGGAAAAAGACGCCTTGCAATTATTTTTTATTTCACTTTTAGAAGTTAAAAAAAAAAGGCCGCGATGGATGGGGGCGGTGGAGGGGGTAATGCTTGTTTTTTCCTGTCAAGTCCGGCATATAATAAAGGTTTTTAATAACGAAGGTTGTTTGTCGATGGGGACGCCCGCGGCAAAAGTGTGTTTCCCATGATATAATGAAACGAGGATCGATTCCGACAGGCAGGTGGTCTTCCTGCGTCTCATTAACAAATACTATCAGATGAGAATGAATGGGAAAATGAAATATATGACAAAGTGAGGACGAGGACGATCTGGGAAAGGGTCGTATGTAGAAACCTCGAGTCCAATATGTTCCCGTAGGGTGCCAATATGTTGTTTGTCAATGACGCAGATGTGGGGATAATATACGGATTTGACATCTCTAGCAACAATTCATACGTAGGCTCGTAGAGAATGTAATTGATACTTACAGCGGAATAAACAGATCATCTTCTTCAAGGTGCACTGAAATGCAACCAGCTAAATTAGAGGGAATGAGCGTGTTGTCCCCAAGTCCGACATATTTCGACAATTCCACCAGTCTCTAACTATAATTGCTTACTCGCCAATTTTCGGCTCACCTGAAACCCTTAAAATGGACAAAACAGCTGAAGTCACGGTAAGACCATAGATACCACGTATGAACTAACTATATTTTTAGTACAAGAAACGTAACACGAACTTCAAATACCTAATTCACCAAATTCTCAACATTTGGTTTGAACATTAGAAATAAATACCTACCTCAGGAGTCCGCCCAAATTCGGAAGATTTTATTGATTGAATAATCGACTAATTGATGGCTTCATTTTGACGATTTTCATCAGGATTTTGATCAATTCAAAGGGAGAGTAGAACTGCAAAAACGGTTGCTAAATCGGTAGGTACATTAATTCGCAGTTATCGAAAATGCCAAAATTTACCAGAATTTTGACTCTTCAGATTTTGAAATATCGTTTGGGATTCCCAAAAATTATTGTTGAAGATTTTCGTAGTAATATTACGTAGTAATACGATAATAATTGTTGGGAATCCCCAACGATATTTCCAAATCTGAAGAGTCAAAACTCTGGGACATTTTGGCATTTTCGATAACTGCGAATTAATGTACCGAATTAAGTTATTATTTCATAATATGAAAAAAATGTTTAGTACAAAAAACGTTTTGGTACAATTTTGCAAATAATTTGCATTATTTTCGTAGTAATATTACGAAAATAATGCAAATTATTGGCAAAATTGTACCAAAACCTTGTTTTTACTAAACATTTTTTTCAGATTAATAATAACTTAATTCGGTACATTAATTCGCAGTTATCGAAAATGCCAAAATTTACCAGAGTTTTGACTCTTCAGATTTTGAAATATCGTTGGGGATTCCCAAAAATTATTGTTGAAGATTTTCGTAGTAATATTACGAAAATAATGCAAATTATTTGCAAAATCGTACCAAAACCTTTTTTGTACTAAACATTTTTTCATATTAATAATAACTTATTTTGGGCATATTCGCCAACAACGCAAGTGGATTACACCCATTATTGAGCGAAAACGTGAATAATTATATCAGATGAATTACGAGGATTATTCATTTATTATTGAATGAACAAAACATTATTATGCCACCAATAAATGCATTTATTCGCTTACAAGGAACAGATTGTACGGCTATGAACTTGAGCAATTTTAGTTTCACTCACTAGATTCGAAATAAGGCGTCGGATTGACTGGACCAGTGGTTTATCGGTATCTCAATTCGAATGTAATCGATGTAATCGAAATCTATTAAAATCGATGCGACCAAGCAATGGAGTAACAAGGGGTTAAGGGGTTTGGTCTGGAGGGTATAGGTAGCTACAAGGGGGGGGGGTTGTAAGAACAAAATTTAGCAAAACTAAAACTCTCTAAGTTACCAAGAATTGAAGAGTTGTGAATTGTAGCACATCGGTAGATGGATTTAGAACTACTGCATTGGTGAGATACTTCTGTCTGCCACAAATCCTGGGCGTTTTTAGGTCAATACCATCGTCTTCAGCTGTGGAGCTTATTTTTCGAAAATTGGAAGTCAGCACTCTTAGATTTTCTCAGTCTACTCTTGGATTTTTTAGTTTTGTAGTGTATATATTGGATAAATTCACCATTTGCTTCAGATATCGTGTTTTTGATGCGTTTTGCAGAGAGGTAAGCAATAAGCGAAAATATTGGCAATCTTAGTGGGGTAGAAGGGGGGATTATCCATAAATTTCGAAAGAGGAACAGTGGGGCAAATGACAGTTTATTTTAAAGGTTTTTTCACGCTGAACACGATGGTGAAGTCAGAATTGCGATATCTTATTGAGTTCTCAAACTGGAGCACTTGGAAGATGAAAATACTTGACTGTTACTTGAGAGGTTACTTCACTCTTCATCAGCTCTAATAATGGGGACAAAATTGGTTTTAGAACCAGTAAAATTGAGATATTTAACATAAAACCTGTTATTTCTTCGAAAATTCGCTCCTATAGCCATGCTGCATGACTGTGGATTTTTAGTTTCTTAATAACATTTGCAGAACTTCCAAATATTGATGCATTATATTCAGACACATTATATTCTTACTTTTAATAATTATTGTGACGTTCTACTGTACAATGATTGTATGGGGTGTTTAAAAAAGTTGCTAAGGAAATTGAACAACATTGAGGACCGAGAACGATAGCTTCCTTTCCTCTGTAAATTCTCTAAATCCAATCTAATCTAATATAGTTCGCAAGTGGGTTAATCAATATGTGTAGCAATTCTCAACACAAGTGGATGTATCAATATCTGTCGGTATTTTGTACACAGGTAGTTGTATCTATATCTGTAAGGTCTCCAGCTCCCTCCTCCAGATTTCCCCACGTCGGTGCTTTGTAATGAATGGCTGCTGAGTGCCCCTATTCAAGGGGGATTAGGCAATATGCCCACCCAGGGGTATCCCCAGAGGTCGAACAAAAAGATCGAGAACAGGGGCACAGCAACGATTGTTGATAGAAAGAAGAGGGACTGAAAGTAGTATGGAGTTCCAATCCAGGAAGAACAACTGGAAAACTCCAAGGTATGGTTAACCTCCATCGTAATAGTACTAAGTACTGCAAATTTCTACTTTTGGAACACTATGCTTTGAACTTTTGGAGAACTATGCTCCTACAAGCATTGGTATTAGCAGGGGTATATAGAAATTTGAATACAGAAATTTACCCACGAAATGTAGAAATATAGAAAATAGAAGATTTGAGGAGTTAAAGAAATTGAACAGTGTCAAGAATTTGAATTGCCAATACAAATGCTTATACGCAAAATTGGTTTGATCCCCACTACAGGAGTCCCTTCTGGGAAAGCTCCTCAAATTTCAAAAAATAGTGGAGGAGGTACCCGAGCAAAGCTAGCACGTACCTACCAACCACGCTCTGCTACCATGTAATGAATGGCTGCTGAGTGCCCCTGTTCAATGGGGGTTAGGCAATGTGCCCACCCAGGGATACCCCCAGAGCTCAAACAAAAGATCGAGAACAGGGGCACAGCAATCATCACAACTTCCTCCTTCATTCCGTATGCTGCTCCTACGGCTTGTCCACCGTCAAAGGCCCCTTCAACCAGCTGGACATTTAGAAAAACTTGGTAGTGCCGTGTGAAAGGCACATTGCAGCCATCTTCATTAGAAAAGGGACCCTCGCGTGCGGCCAAGTAGTTGCGCCCCTAATGAACGGGAGAAACTAATGCCTCCCGAGCCCTCTCATCCTCCATCGCCCCCACGTCACCTTCATAACGTTCGTCCCGATATTAGGGGAAAATAATATCATGTCGAGGAAGAACGGCAGGAGACGGTGAGGTCGGGGGCGGTTCGCCTCTAACTATAGACGTCTAATGAAGTAAATTAAGATCAATAGCTTCACAAAAAGGGGGCAAAAGAAAAACTCCTTAATGAAAAACCGATATTGTCTTCATTACAGTTCATTAGCCCCTTTTGTTTTCAAAGGGTTTCGAAGTGTGTTATCGAAAAGTATCCCAATGTAGAGCACAAGGTGGAGCACCAATTATTGCTGTAATAATTTCAGGTCTTGTGCCACATGCCTCGTTACATGGTGTATGTAGATTGTGTATGGCGCTGAAAACACCCTGTCACTCCAAGTCAATTTCAAAATTTTGAAAGTTCCAAAATCCATAAAGTCAGAGTTACTATCAAGCGTGTTCGTGATGTACTAATACGTATGGCATATACCTGTAGTATACCAGGGAGTTCATAGTCGTAGTATAATAATGCTATATTAACTCGAAAAAGTAGAATTATTAATTGTTAATTATTTACCATCAACTGCTTCGTTGAACTTACCTTGCCTCATTGCACGTATTTAAAACGTTAATTTGTAAATTAAACGAATTGGCGAATTTTAGAAGAAAAGGTAGGTACCTACTGCTACAGTAGGTAGCTACAGTAGGTACCTACCTTTTCTTCTAAAATTCGCCAATTCGTTTAATTTACTGTTAAAGTAACTGCTCTCGGTCCAAAATTTTTAAAACTCGAATTTCCGAAAACATTTTATACCAAAATCCGTTTCGGGCCATCCTGAATTCACTGCCGAAACACACAAAATATATTATATGGTCCGAAACGGATTTTGGTATAAAAAGTTTTCGGAAATTCGAGTTTTAAAAATTTTGGACCGAGAACAGTAGCTTTTGAATGATTTTCAGTAGTAGACAGATTTTTAATAGTAGACAGAGTTTTTGTGCAAATTTGAAATTTTTATCTCAATTCTATCGAGATTTAACGCCAGGAATGACACATAAATAAATATATATAGGTATAAGTATTTATTTATGCGTCATACCTGGCGTTAAATCTCGAGGGAATTGAGATTAAAAATTCAAATTTGCACAAAAACTCTGTCGTGGTAGATTTCGGAATCAGGCAACTCTAAGGGGGTATTTAAGGGAGTTTTATGGGGGAAAACTACCCATAAATTCCCAAAATGGAACAGTCTGACAAGTGATACCTACCTCGTTTTAAAGTTTTTTCTTCTTTTTTTTTGAACACGATGTTGAGGTCAGAATTGATATATCTGATTCCGTTCTCTTCACGGTTCATCCGCTCAAATCTGATTTCTGAATGAGATATTTATTCAAAATCTATTAAATGAGGTGTTTCACGGCAAAAAAAGACAAAATTTGAGATGAAACCAGAAAAATGGAGACATTTAACTAAAAACCAGTTGTTTCTTCAAAAATTTGCTCTTATAGCCATGCTGCACGACTGTGGATTCATGTTATCTTTCGATAGCACTTGTGGTTGACCACTTTATTACCCCAAAAAACTTACTGCCTCTTCATAGAGGCGTTTGATGGTTTGTTTTGACCGTTAGTGACCTCTCTACCTACCAGTGGTGGCAACTTAGAAAAACAAAATTCCCTTCGTCCTACACAGCCTTCTAACCTCAATTTCTGGACGACCCTCAATTGCCATCTTGGAGTCCTCGGGCCTTCCTGCAGTGCGGTTTCTAAATGTCTCCTGCAGCCTGTGCCTTGACTCAAGGCCCTTGAGGATGGTGTTGTGAACGTACTGCGAACCCTGCAAGGCAAACTCAACAGAAACTGTATTTTTCAAGGTGGAAAACTTAAGACAGTTTGTTCGCTTTGAATTTCCACCTTCCAATACGACCGTCTTATACCAAATCAAACCTGAATTCGACTCCTCAGCGTTATAAAACCACACGAAACAAGCTTCGAGTTAAGAGTAGGTGGATACTTTAAACGACATCGCCACACGTGGCGTCTTTTTTTGGGATCCGTCGCACCCCGTTCCGTCGATAACATGCGGGGAAGAGACAAATTAAAACATCCCTGGAAACGGCGTGGGACGGTCTTTGTTTATTGCCGAAGGTGGCCGTTGGTAAAAGACGCGGATGGAAGGCGAGTAGTCTCGTGCCGACTCTACACGAAGATTTAATTTGTAAAATGCATAATTCATATACAAGTCTCCCCTCCACTTTTACTAAAAGCCTGGCGTTATTTTTTTCCATTTATTGTTACACAATGTTTGTTATAAAGGATGAAAAAAACTAATGACTTAATAATAGTATATAATTGTACAGGCCACTGATGGCCCGTTGCACCAGACAAAGTGGAAGCTGTGGCACCAAACGTATTTGAATCCGACTCATTTAGGAGTTTTTACCCTTCGATGGTTAACTAATCTTGGAAAATGGATGAGAAAAATCCATTTCCAATTCCCAAATTTTCAATTCCAAAAAAGAATGGAATTTGTTCTAGACTAGCTCATAAGGTGCGTCTGATCGAGACCTACAAGATGTCCTTAACCCATAAAGGGGCAACATTGGACTTTGGGCGTTCGTTAGGAGGACGCCAGAATAGTGACAGTGTGTATTCATTGGAAAAAAAAAAAAAAAAAAAATCCAAAATCACGCAGCATGGCCGTAAGAGCGAATTTTAAGAAATACCTGGTTATGTCTAAAACATCTCATTCAACCATTTTTTACCGAGTAACACCTGCAATGGATGGTTTGCTAATTTTCCCCTGTAACCCGGGGAGGTTAAGCAATTACGCCCGACTCAAAGGGATTGGCAGGTCTGCCTATCCACAGACCTACCTATCCCCAGAGCGGTCGAATCAAAAACACAAGAAACAAGGAAAACTTAGCAAACCTCATTTTATAGATTTTTCGACGCTGAACACGACCTGAAGTCAGAATTGCGAAATTTCCAGGAGATGGGTATTCATACGGTGTTCTTCGTTCGAATCAAATCAAACACCAAGTGGGTGTAATCAAGGACGCTCAATCAAGTGATCAAATTTCTTCATCCTCAAGTCCGCTCACTGAATTTCCTCACAACGCCCAAGTAGTTACAACTTAGAACAGTTACTGCTAAAGAAGAAAAAAAATCGTTGCAGGTCAACGACCCAGTTCAGACGTGATTTACCCGCGGCTCATGACATTAAGGTTGAACTTAATTTGATAGAGAATTACCGGAGGTACCGGGGCGGTATTTTTCCCACGTTCGTTTGGCTATGTCTCCGCTCCTTACAGCTCAAAACGCTAACGGTTGAGGTGAACTCCCTCCCGTTGCCGTCATTCTCCTCGGAACGGTGGAATTACTAAGCGTTATGAGGATGGCTATACCTTTGTATTTGCTGCTCCCGTGACGTTAGCGTTATCTTCCGACTAATGTATCGTCAGCTTTCTACCACCCCGACGGATTATTTGAACAGCGTCACAAATAACCATTTTTGATACGTGAAGATAATTACAAGAGACGCTCAATTGGATAAGTGCCAACTTTGTAACTCTATGAGCGCCTTCTGGGGTCACCACGAACACCACTGCTCATGTATTGTTACAGAACATTGAAGAAAAAACTAATTTCTGACTAAATTGGTAGACCTGACTAAATCAATAGAACGGGGAATCAGTAGAACGGATGTTGGAGTTTTCCAAAGAGCAGTGTCGTTTTAACAAATTTTCGAAGAAAAGGAAGCTACTGTTCTCAGTACAAAATTTTTAAAACTAGAATTTCCGAAACGTTTTTATACCAAAATCCGTTTTTGATCTTCCTGATTCAAAACTGCCATACGATACTGCCCTTTTGAAATAACGTTCAAATTTCCACAAAAAAATCCGTCTTGGCATTCGAAAAGCTAAGTTCGTGGATGGGAAGAATCGGGTCACTCTAGGGGGAGGGGGTTAAATGGGGAACATTTAAACATAAATTCCAAAAAATGAAACAGTTTGATACACCGTTTTGAATGTGTTTTTTTTTTTTAAGGTTATTTCGTTCTCAAACTGGAGTACTTTGAAGATGAAGATACGTAGTTGTTACTTAAGGTGTACTTTACGATTCATCTGCTTTAATCTTTTAATCTTAATTTAACAGAATGACATATCGCAATTCTGACTTCACCATCGTGTTCAGTGTTGAAAAATCTATGAACTGAGCGAAAACGAGCGAAAAACAACAAATGACACAAAATTGAACATGCATGTTCCCATCCTCTGCCGTACCGTGGAATGGAAAGCAGTACCTTCAGGATGAACTTCTCAACTTTAGTGCTTTCAGTTGGTTGAAATTTGTCCAGAGGTACCACCACCACGCTAAACCCTTCTTGCATGCTTCACCTGATCAACATCCTAGATATTCAAAATCGATCCTACTTCCCCATTTCCTCGCATGAATCTACCACCTCCGATTGATTTCGATTAGGAGAATTTCGCAAGACCACCCTCAGCGGGTGCGCTGTACAGGTATTTTTATGAAATATAAAAAATTACATTATATAAACTGATGTTTTATTATTAGGCCAACTCACAATTCAAATGAACAATTTCTGAGACCTTCACAGGGCTAGTAACCGACTTCCCAATTCCACTCAGAGATGACCATCTGATCACCATCTCGAACAAACACACAATATTTGTCCTCATTACTTCAAAAAAATCGTAATCAGTGATCTGGACATCGTAACATAAGGGCGATCTGAACAGAAAATAGTCAACAGTTGATGGAAGAATTGGGAGCGTTTTATCGACGTAATTATTTATTTATTTGTGCCTTATGTAGATGAATATTCACTTATTTATCTGATCATCAAACTGAATTCAACCTCAAACCTGCAACAGAAAGGTTCAAAGTAACCAATTTTCAGAAGATATCAACTCCTAAATATTCAATTTTATTGTTAATTCGACTGCGGGTAACGAAGTTTCTGGGTACATATGGGCCATATGGAGTTGTCACGCGACATTTCAAAATGCCACGTAAATTTTATCGAGTACCACCACGTCTTAAACATCTTGAAATATCGTTTAGTTTTGGTCATTTCGGTAGTTCATCATAGAAAAATTATAAATCAAAATTGTAGAAAATGTCAGCGTAATTTTCCGATGTGTCCGGGATTTTGAAAAACACAAGCTTCTTGGCACAATGTGGCATCTGGATAGAAAAAAAATGATTGAAAAAATCATCCAATTATAAAAATAGGAGTTAAGCGGATTGATGGACATCTTCGGTCATTGATGAAAATTACGGCTCATGAACTTCAACTTGAAATGACAAATGTTGGGACTGGTGGATAATAAATATTGTAAGAAAGTTTTCAGAATCGAAAAATACAACGTGTAAACCCGCCGACTTTTTTCTTTCCGAACAAGATCTTGCAGTAGAACGAAAGAAAGAAGAGGAGAAAAAAGGGGGAATAATGGGAAGGTACAAAAAACTATAAATTTATGACCCTTTTCGATTGAATTCTTACTGTAGGACGAAGAAGGATCCAGATATGGGGCTCAGAGCGTGGGAGAATCCCATATTAAATAACACTGGGGTTATTTGCAATGCACTCCACGTATGAGTGGTTAGGTGGTGTGGTCCAGGGAGGATGGGAAGTAAGCGAGGTTGAGGTGAACGGCGGAGTGGAACAGAGAATATTATTCTGGAATGGTATGATTTTTGGAAAGTTCTTATTCACGGAATGGATATGACGAGGGCTGTAAGTACGTTCGAATTTCAAGGCCTGAACGAAAGTTGAAAATCGTCAAAATAATTTAGAATTGAACCTCCATTATTAAGTAGGGTCGGTTGTGGTAATTACGAACAAGGAGTGATTCAGAACAAACAAATTTATTTATTTATTTATTATTTTTTTTTTTTGCATGAAAGTCCACATGGTATGGCCGTTGGATGTACCAAGAATGTACCAGAACTTTCGATGCCCTGCAATTCTTCCCTCAAATGTTTACTATTTTCTGTACAGATCGCCCTCATGTCTAGATAATTGATCTCTAAACAATGACCTTATCCTCTCCGTTCTAATTACCTTACAAGATATTTGGAGTAATGAGGTAAAATATTGTGTGTTCAAATGGTGATCAAGTGGTCATCTCTGCGTGGAATGAGGGAGTGTTGGTCTCATAAATTACCCATCTAAATCCAGGGCTGAAATAATGATGATTTTTTATATTCTATAAAACTGTAGTGCAATTGAGGAGGATTCAAGCAAAACTCAACATATCCACTTTTCAAAAATTTCCGGGAGAAGCAAAAAACTTGCTCTGCAGCAACCTGATGTTCTGGTTAATCTGATATGGGGGATTAACAATCAGTAGGCCAGTGCGAATCATGTCCCTGGATGCAGAACTCCCAACATAATGTATAACCAATTTATTGGCATAAATGTTTTGGACATGATAAGTTTTGTGAAACACACATGGACATGTTGAGTTTTGTGAAACCACCTGTTTGCCGCAGGGGAACGAGCGCGACATCTAACGAATCGTAACTAAAGTAAGGTTTCAACTGCATATATTGCAGGTGCTGCCATCTTCTGAAAAGGCGATAAACTATTGAAGAATGACAAACTATCACGAGGTGTGTGGACAAGTCAAGTTTTCAAAAATCTGTTCCATCACGGCTGTGAGTCAGGGAGTGGACATAACGAGTTTTGGTTGGAACATCACGGAAAAACTCCCAATAACTGCGCAGGATGGACAAAACGAGTTTTGACTGAAACCGCTAGGTTAAGCCACCTCTTTAACGTGGATAGAATAACTTTTGAACGGCGAAAATTTAGGGACGTGTAGAGATGTGCCATTGACAATAGAAAATTGAGAAAAAACGATTTTGGCCAAAAGTGGACATGTCGAGTTTTGCTTGAATCCTCCTCAATTCTCTGAATAAAATCAATCGAAATTTATTTGAAAAACGACACCGTTCTGTCTGAAGATTCCGGAGCTATGGATTTTTGAACCAACCTCGATTCCATGTTGGCTCTGTGACAAGGCCTAGTCGCATGCCCAATTTCAAATTCCTCGTCAAAACGTCAATTAAAACTCTGTAAATTCTTCCACAACGTCTTATCATCTTCTGAACACACCCTTCTGTCTATATCACTGCTCTGTATACAATTTAAGACCTATACATATACGGAAGAAGTTTAATAATGCGGTAAAATATTTGTTCAAATAGGTGACCAGATGGTCATTTCTGATTGGAGAGGACAGAAGGGGCAGTAACTATCTCATGAACTAATGATCTATAAATTATTTGTACAATAATTGTACAATTATATCTAAATTAAAAATTTAGGTATGATGAAAAATGATTTGGAATTATTTTGTATTGGTATAACACTGGGGTTTCTACTTATACCTGCTACCTCCAATATTCGAAATATCCTTCATTCCATAGACACGAAAAGTATCTCAGAACCAGCAACTCGATGGGACAAATTTTGTTTGACTCAGCTGCTCCACAGAAGGTCCGTTGACCCGACTTGCCGCCATTTTTCTGAATCCAACTAAATAAATAATTCATAATTATTTAATAAATAATTACATAAATAATTAATATTAAGTAAATTAATAATAAATAATTAATTTACCTATCAATTTATTAAATTGCTCAGCTTATTCTTGCATATTGCCGCTACAGGTCTTTTCAACTTCAACAACAAAAAGATGTGATATCCCCCCAAAACACCTTCCGTGTAAAAATTATACATGTACGTACATAATACAAAGGTGTGTAGTATTGAAGACGTCTCGCCATGGTGCCTAGGGGAGATTTCGAAACGGGTACGTTGCTTGTGAAGTGGTTAGGACATCTCTTTAGGTCGAAGGAAAAGGACGAGTGAGGAAAGTGGATATCATAACTTTTTCTGGCTGCTGTAGAATGATATTTGCGAGGCCTGTTTTTGGGTATAACTTAGTGTTTATTATTCACTGTACCTACCGACAAATATCGAAGTATTAATACTTACTTTTCAATATAAATCAAAATTTGTGAACGATTCATAGGTGGGTTAGATCAGTTTTAATGACCCTCCAACCACTCAATTACAGAACACTAGGGATGGGTATCGATGAACAAAACATCGATGTTTCGACATCGATATTTTTTCTTCTAAAAACATCGGAGAAAAAACATCGATGTTTTGATATATCGATTGTTTTATAGGAGGGGGATAATAATATTTTATATTTTCATTGTAGAATGTACATGTAGAATAGAGCGCAAATAGAAAGTACACGAAAGAGGAACCGCGAGAAAAGAATATTAGAAAAGACGACGAATTGGAGGATCGAGGTTGAAGATGATAAGAACACAGATAACTAATTTCCCTCCCTATCCGTGTGATTCGATTCAAACAAATCGATGTTTCGAGCGATGTTTCTTGAATCTGTATAGTACCAATTATTTTTATGCAAGGATACCAAAAAACTGGATAATATAATAACCGGATAAAAAGATACTATAAAATAAGAATAACTATTGTGTATATATAGAGGTAGGTTGTATTAAAATGACCAAGCTAGTCTTTTTTTCGTGTTTATTTTCTCACGACGTTTAGGCAATGGAACAAAGCCCTATTCATGTGAGGTTACCTACAATTAGATGAGAACAGAATTAATAGAATTAATGAATACATGCTATGTCAGGAATAATATTTATAAGATACGTTGTGATTGCTACTTACATGTAGAAGTGAAAAGTTTTTACATTAACTTGAAGAACTGATGTGACACACAACAGTTCTTCAAGTTAATGTAAAAACCTTTCACTTCTACATGTAACCTCACATGAATAGGGCTTTGTTCCATTGCCGAAACGTCGTGAGAAAATAAACACGAAAAAAAGACTAGCTTGGTCACTAGTCACTAGTCAATTTGTATTTATACGACCAAAGAAAAAGAAGACATTTTGAGAAAAAACATCGATGTCTGGTAAAGGAAACATCGATGTTAAAAAAACATCGAAGAGTAAAACATCGATGTTTGGGAAAAACATCGATGTTTTTGAAACATCGATACCCATCCCTACAGAACACACATATTTATATAAAACTCCCGTCGTAGTCACTTCTCCGTTCTCTACCCTTCACTCAAAACTTTCATCCATTTCACCGTGATATTCGAATATTCGTACACAAGATTCGCAGCTGGCCTCGTAAACATCACCCGACATCTCAATAATAGATCCCACTACAGATCCCTCTCTCCGTCCGATGCATTAAATGCCTAATTTCGAACATCCAGCCTTTAGTTTTTACGAGTTCAGCCTCCGCGGCCGATAATACGACCTCAGCACCCGCCCCTCAAACACCTTTAAAATCGGATCTATTTCAGATGAGGTTAAGTCATAAAAACCGGCCTACCGACTTGGAAAGGTTGTAGAATGGCGTCTATATTTACACTTTTCAGTTGAAGCACCTCTCGGTTTTTCGAACACCGTCAAATGTTAACCCGGCGCTGAGAGAAGGACCCCGTTTTGATTTGTGAGGCGGCTGATTTCAGATACGTTTCGTGTCTTAAGGACTTTTCGAAGATGAGCGATGATTTTGAATGGTCCCAACGTGGAGGAAGTAGACGTCAAATCATAAGCAGGTTAACCTCTCAAGATACGTAGAATCTAAACATGAAATTTAAAAATCCTTCCGAACCGAATTTCGTCTTATTACCTTCAACAATGAACCGTAACTGGTTCACTTGCTGTGCATTCCTCCTTGGCTTATCTGGCCGGCGGGTATTGGAGTGAGGTTTAGGAGGTTTAGTGATATAGAAAATTTGAAAAACCTCCGGTCTGAGGTTTCGGCTTTATTAAGCCATCTTCAGGGATTATGAGTATTCTCCTCGTCCCAGTCAATGCTGACGGTCCACTTTGTAGGTTTAGACTGGGACGAGGAGAATACTCATAATCGCTGAAGATGGCTCAAGTAATAATGCCAAGAGATCAGAACGAAGGTTTTTTTCAAATTTTTTATTTAAACCTCCTACAAACACCCGCCGACAAGTAATGGTCATAGATTTTGAGCAAACTTTAAGGAGTCAATGAGGAGAATATGAATCTTTGAATGAATTAACTAACAATGATCCAACTTGTAAACAAATGTCTTAAAATCAAGAAAAATATAGAAAATGTGAAAAATGAACTACTAGATCTTTTTAAATTTGTAAAGAAAAACGCACTATAAAAATGTTTGCACTATTGCACACAGTTTGCATCTTGGTTTCTTGCAAGGGTGAAGACCAATTGGCTGGGGATTGTGTTGTGGGATCGGAAGCATCGGTAGTGTTGACTATGAATTTGAAGCTTCGATAAGGGATTGTTTTTATGACTTTGGCTGCTAGTTGCAGTAATTAATATGATTCTGTATGAACAAGTGGCTGTCGGATTGACAAAACCTTCGTTACGAGCTTTCGGCTTTATTAAGCCATCATCAGGGATTATGAGTATTCTCCTCGTCCCAGTCAATGCTGACGGTCCACTCGTTAGGTTTAGACTGATTCAGTCTGAAATCAGTCTAGACTTAACAAGTTGACCGTTAGCAGAGACTGATTCAGTCAGAGATCAGTCTAAACCTAACGAGTGGACCGTCAGCATTGACTGGGACGAGGAGAATACTCATAATCCCTGAAGATGGCTTAATAAAGTCAAAAGCTCAGACCGGAGGTTTTTTCAAATTGTTCATAGATGTTCATAATGAGCCAGTGGAATCGACCGAGGAAAAAAAAGCAAACCCTCTCAACATTTGAGGATTTAGATTGGATAAATTCCAAAAGTGAAACAGTCTGACGAGTGACACATCATTTTAAAGGTATTTTTTACGCTGAAAACGATGGTGCAGTCAGAATTGCGGTATCTTAGTCCGCTCCATATCTGAAGCACTATGAAGATGAAGAGACGTGGTTGTTACTTGATATATTCTTCACGTTCCATCTGCTCTAATCTGAAAACGGAATGAGATATCGCTATTCTGACTTCACCATCGTGTTCAACGTTGAACAATCTATAAACTGAGGTGTTACTCGGCTAGAAATGAAGACGAAATTTGTTATAAAACCAGTAAAATTGAGATGTTTTACAGTAAACCTGTTATTTCGTCGAAAATTCGCTTCTAGTGCCATCTGCATGACTGTGGATTTTTAATTTCAACTTAAGAACATGATCGTGTCGGGTCGCTCGTGGCAATGGTGACAGTGAAAATGATATATTGTAATGTACTTGTTTGGAGTCGTCTTTTCGTCGGAAAAGTGAAAATTCTCTTTATTAGGTCATTCTGCAAGACGTGGTCCATTTCCTAATTCTTGTACGTTTTCATGTTTATAATAATATTATACCTCTGCGCAAAAAGGGCGAATCTGCAATCGAGCACTGTGTTTCTAAAACCCCAAACAGCGTCGCTAGTTATTATAACCTCCTGTTCAGTTTTCTCTACTTTCAGTGGGTACCTACACTATCTTACTACGAATTCCTCTAAAGTTAATTCCTTTGGGATAGCCCAGTAAAATTATTAATAAGCTTTAGTTCAGTGTGATGCAGATTCGCCCTAACGACCCAAAATTTGTTCGAAAAGTTTGAGCGTATAAAGGGCGAAACTGCCAAATCGCCCCAACGATCTATACTTTGTTGGAAAAGTTTGAGCGTAAAAAGGGCGAAACTGTCGGATTCGCCCTTTCAGCGAATTTTTGTTAGTGAAAAGACAGTATGCAATGGCCTCATTTTGTATGTAGTTTTCTAATTCCATAGAGTGCTTGAGGGCCAGTGTGCATAAATAATTTAGGCATTCTTTACTTTCCTATAAGTATAATAAATTTTGTTCAAATATCACTGAAAAATATATTATATTTTTCAGTGATATTTGAACAAAATTTAGCTTCGAGCCTATTAATAGTCTTATTTTTTAGTATTGTTTCTTAGCATCTGTTTTAAACCCGTTTTTAGCATTACTTCCTTTTGTTTTTACTCTTTATTGCTAAGCACCTTTGTAACTCTTTCTTGAGGCCAGAGTCAATTTAAAAAAAGAAATATTGATCTTCCCTCTTAAAACGGTACTTTTTAGAACTGGAAGATACAACTTTATTGTAGATAAAATTGCACAAATAAAATTCAAATGTATTCTTTCGATCGCAGCAGATTCGCCCCAAAGCACGAGCAGTTTCGCCCTTTGTCTTTTTGTAAAATTGACTGGGTTTTCCATTCATAACGACTTGCAGATTCGCCCTTTTTGCACTTGCGAGGTTGTCAATCGCCAAAACAGATTCGCCCTTGAGTGAAAATTCAGATTCGCCCTTTTTGCGCAGAGGTATCGATATGAATGAGTTGAATGAGCCCTCAGCTTGACAGCGCGATGCATTATTGACGGGGTTTGGTCGTGAGATTTGAATAATTAATGATAAATTATCGAAAGGTTGTTGGTATTTATGATAACGAATTCCCAAGTTGGGCATCAACTCCGTTCCCCTCCATCAGTAGCCCATTATTCATTTGGGCTCCTGTACCAGACCGTGGTTGGCATCCCAGAGACAACACCGCCTTCTTTACTCCTACAAGACGACTATACAGCCCCCTGCCCCTACAGCTACAGCCCTTCGAGGACAATTATCGGCAAAGAAAAAACCCTCCCTTTTGCCATCACGATATCAGAATTAATCAGATGTAGCGTGTAGAAGTCCGTCTGAAAACCCCCAGGACGGAATTAGAAGGCGGTTATAGTCAGCCTTGTGTTCCACACCACCCTCGTCTTCCTCCGTGGAAAGCATTTCGTTTTCTATGACTTATGGGAAGCCGGTACATCACCACGCGATCACGGAAACAATATTTGTCAGTTACGAAGCTTAAATACTCGGGAATGACCCCCCCCCCCCCGCCCCGACAAGACCGAGCCAAAAATTGGTCTTCCCAGTACCGGATCCGCTCCGGAGGCCCATCTGCCAAATCTACCTTTCATGTTATGTTCCCTTGTCGAGTTTTCGGGTGAAATACGAAAATGATTTAATGGGGGGGAGTATTTTAATCGAAAAAGCACGGAACCTGGATTCTCCTCGATCCACCTGACTTCCCCACGCCAACGATCTCCGCCACGATAAACTTTCGAAGTTGAACGACGTGGGAATATTTATGGAGGCGCTGTCGCATATAGTTTTCCTTCGAATTGACAGTTGACCCTCTTCTCGGATTCAGTTCACTAAATTCGAATTGGTTAGCAGAGCAGTGACAGTTCCACTAAAATCTTGATGATACGTGGGTACTACCTTCCATAATTCATTACCGTACCCCACTTAGGTGACAACTATATTTCACTTCAGGGAACTAGAAACAAAAATTCTTCTTTTAATAACTTTTATTTCACAGAAATGATTATAACAGAGTATTTATAAAAACTGTAAAATGAAACTAATCCCCTGTAAAGTCCCAGATTTTGTTTTATTACAGTACGTTTTAGGTTATTACTAGGGCCTGGATTTATATGTAATAAAAATTAATAAATACATGTCAGGTTATTTTGTTTCTCAGTAGGTACGTACTGAGAAACAAAATAACCTGACATGTAGTTTATTCTGAACGAAAGAGACCGGGTTGAGGAAACTACGTAAGTAAAAAACTGTACCGACTATTAAATTAATTAGAATTGTAAGTTGATGATACCGACAACGGTCAAACCTATAGCAGATGTCATTATATGTTGCAGCCCTGAAGATGGCTAATTAAAGCCGAAAGCTCGGAAAAACTTCTCCTTTTCTTACCACCTCCTACAACCCTCCAAACAGACAAAAGTTTTTCAACCAAAGGAGGCAATGAACAATACAGCTAATTTATTTAACGAAGGAAGTGTTGAGTTAAGCAACTTTTGTATGAAGAAACAATTTTTTTATGATGGAAATAGGAATTGTTAAAAAATACTTAACTCGACGGTAATTTGATATTTTATATAATGGAACTGTTGAGAGTACAAGTAGATTCAAGATTACGATCCGTATTTACATAATGCTTATTAATATTAGTAAGGAAGAAATTGAGGTTTAAAATATTTGGCTCCCCTTGACCCCTCTGACGTCATCCATTCCTGCCGGTACACGTACGACATCCATTCCTGCCGGTCCACGTACGTTATATCCTGTGAGGTGTTCTTGCCGGCCACTTGTCTGACGTCATCCACCCCCTGCCGGTCCACGTACGTCATATCCTGTGAGGTGGTCTTGCCGGCCACTTGTCTGACGTCATCCACCCCCTGCCGGTCCACGTACGTCATATCCTGTGAGGTGTTCTTGCCGGCCACTTGTCTGACGTCATCCACCCCCTGCCGGTCCACGTACGTCATATCCTGAGAGGTGTTCATGCCGGCACCTGTTTGACGTCATATCTTTTGACGTAGTTGGTCGCTTGTGTTGCGACGTCATATTATCTGAGAGGCCCGTGGATGAGGTGACAAAATAGACTTCATATCTAATCGAAGTGTTTATTTGAATTCTTCTTCTTAGATGATTTGGCTTCAGACATGCCAGTCATAGCCATTGGATTGGTGATTCAAAGCAACCATAATGTGGGTCCAGCTTTCGTAGGAGTACGCAACCACGAGGGACATTTTATGTATTTGCGCCCACACCCCGTACCTCGTACTTCATTGTTGTAGAAACCGTACCTGTGTGTAAACAATTATTTAAACAATCATGCTCATACCGCAGCTTGTCGGCCACGCACTCCGCAGTGGTTAACGTAATATGGTTAGGTAAATCGAGAGCTATCCAACGAGTGGTGAACGATTTTTGTACGATGATAACTGGCGAAGTTGAAGTTCCGTAGCAACGAATCGGTTGTACGTGAAAATCATTATAAATTTTTCATAACGCTTTCTTCGTCACACCGTCACAATATCACTCTTTTCGAGTTATGTGTCATAGTAAAGACATAAAATGTCAAAAATGAAAAAGTAGGAACGTATTTTTCTCGTACAATTTTCTCATGAAGCGTGCGGTTGAATAAAAGTAAAATAAATTTTTTTTTTCGAAGTTCTTGCAATAATATTCGGCTGCTTATAACAAAGTCTATCTTTTAATTACTGGCTGAAGAGGCAGTGATAAGTCAGAAAAAAGCTCTTTGAAAATGTTGACTCGATTTTGGGCTTTTAAAAAGATTTTTTGAACATTTTCTATTGGAAGATCAACATCAAAAAAGTTGAGTCAGACAATTTCGGCAACTCGGTGAAATGCAAGTGCGAGGCAAGAGCGACTGATTGAGATCGTAGGTACCTATTCTACTGTGATTCAACTAAATCAGGTCGTTCTGTTTTTAGGGGTCAACAGCACGTCGCAGAATACGAGGAAACATCGACTGTCTGGTCATTCAGCGCATTTTGGAACGCGCATCTTATTGCAAAATATGTAAGAAAAATGTACAATAAGTGAAATATATATTTGTAGTGAAATACGTAGATATAATAAATTATTTGATATATAATTGCGCTCAGATGAATCAGATTGACTTGAAACGTACTTTAAACTGTCGTTCATTATGATATCTAACTTAACTACAAATATTTAAACACATACGAATCCGGGCTGTCTCCCTTGCTGTCAAATTTCAAACTTAAACCTTTTTTTTGCCTCACTAAAATTGTGAGAAAACAGTGGTTCCGGTCTTCAAAATAAGATCAGAACGTTCGATCAAAAGGTGATTGAAAACTGGTTCCACTTAACACGTCTTAAAAAACGACGTTTCCAGCCGTATCTTTATAAAATTGTGGTTCCAATCGCCATTTGAGGGTGATATCAAGGTAAGTTGATTCTTTGATTGATAGAAGAGAAACACGTTTTTTGGCGACTTCCCAAAATTGCTCTTCACACAGTTGGTGCTTTTTGGACGCCTCTTTGTAGATTTTGTCTGCTTGGAAGCGTAATCAAAACCCGTAAAAAAGACTGAAGATTCTCTCTACAAGAAATAAAATTGCCCGTGAACTTGGAAAAAAAACCAAATTTGGCCACCTTGTGAA
The DNA here is from genome assembly GCA_963920205.1 of Stenodema calcarata. Lineage (NCBI taxonomy): Eukaryota > Metazoa > Arthropoda > Insecta > Hemiptera > Miridae > Stenodema > Stenodema calcarata. The sequence goes on along the minus strand of OY986060.1, from coordinate 6,683,351 downwards.
GAGAAGAAAACGGTTACAGGAGCGGAAAGAATAAAACATGAACTCCCTCTCATTGCCGTCACGTAGGTCATTGTGATGAATCTTGGACGAGACTAATATGAGAAAAGATTGAATCTGAAGTGTCAGTTGTCAACTACAACTCGCATTATCTAACGAGGAAGAGGGCAGTTCCATTGGAAAACTACTCTCGATTAGAGGGTTTGTCCACTAAGGATGTTTAATATCATTTAAAAAGAAGGCTCCTCTCCGTCTCTTTAAGGTTAATGGAGGTCTCAATTACCATTGGTGCTCCTTTGCTCCTTACTAATCATTATAAAAAGGATGTCCCCAATGGACGACCACAAAAGGGAGATGTGGTCGGTTCGAGGTTGAGACGCATTGTCAGTCAGTTGACACTTGGATTTACCATTCAAGGATCTTTAATTGCTTGGCAACAGACCCCTCGAAGTCTCAAGGAACGAAAAGATATCGCACATACATTTATAATATTTCATTCTTCACATACAACATTTATAATGCAAGTTTAAAATCCATAAAATGCGATTAAAGTGATTTAAATTATTTACACACTAAATATTTTCGCTAAGGTTTATAAATTTTTGTCGGTGTCGACAGTGTCTAATAACCACAAGAAATAATTGAAGTGATTACGAAGATTTCGCAGTAAGGCAGAAATTAAGAAATTTCCATAGAGTGATAACTGCACTGACGAAATATTATGTGTATATATAGCTGTATATGGCAGCTTCATGTTAAAGTCCTAAAGAGGGCTACATACCAGATCACAGCTTCATAGTGTGAATAGCATAGAAATTAGCTTCAGGAGCCACTATTCTGTTTCTGGCCTTATGCTACTTAAAGTGAAACTCCATAGGCCTTATATTTAAAGCAGGGTTGGGCTGGGCTGGGATCTGCTGAGTGGCTCCTACAGTTAATTTCTATGCTATTTACTCTATGAAGCTGTAATTTGACATGTAGCCTCTTCAGGACTTTAACTTGACGCTGCCCAGGCCCCAGATCAGCTGAGTGGCTAAAACATGTACCATGATTATAGAAATTTTGCCGTAATGTGTGCTTCTAATGGTTGAAATAGCAGCACCCCGCTTGTTGAACATCTCCTATAATATATTATTACAGTGCCATTTTCTTCTGTTTGCGCACTACCGAAACAATCGATATCCCTCGTTAGTCTCAAGAAATACCTACTCAGGTAATATTAGTCTAATGAACGAGTGGAAACGGCCTGGAAAAGCATCATATAACGCATGGAGATGAGGAGCCTCGCGAGATAACGAAACTAAACGAATGCCGTCCGCGTTCTGCCCACTCCAAATGTATATAGTTACATAAAGACAAATCGTCTTCATTTCCCTTGTAAAAACAAGGTATAAAACTCAGGCTGGGAATTATGTTAATATATTCTTTCTGGGTTGGACCGACAATGAGCACGGACTTCTTCTGTCCAATTGTTATTCCTCCCTTGTTACCCTGGAAAACAAAGCTTTGAGAGGCTGCTCCGTTGTTTATTGTATATCACACGTTGTCGCCAAACTGGCGGAATATAAATGGTCACTTTTGATATTCAACTAGGCTCAAAACCCCTTTGTTAGCATATTAAATTTTATCGTTCCTTTGGGATCCCCTTTTTCTCCCTTTTAAAAATAGAAAAGGTGGACGGGAGCTTTGAGGAGGCTGATTAGAGGAAGAGTGAATGCTTCGGCTGAGGTGTCCTGAAGAGGATTGATGAGAATTGTCCGTTTATTCAAGGTCTTTCCTTCCCGTTCTTCATCTTCTCGACGGTCTTTTGAAGTGAGTGAATCGAGTCGCGTCCGCACCGGAATCGTCAACAACCTAACAGACTTCGCCCTTCTTTGCCTCATTTTGAAACAGAATAGTTTATTTACACGATAAGTTCAAGTAAAGACGCAAATTTTGTATATAAGGGCAGCGTAGGGCAACCTAAAGTTTTACTTCGTGTTGGTAACACTGGCCCAAAAAAGGTATTGTTTGGTGCAGAGGAAATGAGGATTGATGTTGAGGTTTGTCAATGTGCCGAATCGAAATCTGAAACCCGGTTTTTGCTATCAGGTCTAGTTTTTGAGATATACCTAGCTCATGTACCTATTTTCTAGCCTCATTTGAGTGTTGAAAACCCCTCAAATTCTTGACAAAACGGTTCATTATCTACTTTGTGCAGATCACCCTTCTTTCTAGATAACGAAATGAGAGGTGAAACGTTGATAGAGATGATGAATTAAATAAGCCCCCCCCCTCCTGCGTTTATTTGTCACCCTTCTGAACAAATATTTTAGCGCATTGCCCAACTTTTTCGGTATAGTTATTGCATACGGAACAGTGATGTACTGGGTGTACATAATATGTATATTATACTATATGGGGGTGTACAGACCTGCAGGGTTGATTTCTGCACGTTTCCAATACAAAAAGGATTAATAATTTAACAAATATAACTTACTTATCGAAGGACTACCTCAACTCTGAGGAACAATGATGTGATAGATATAGGAACTGTGGGTGCTCAAATTAACGGCAATATTTAAATTGATGAAACATCAACATAATATGTTGGTGCAAATAATACATATATGTTATATTGTGTTTGGAGTAGGAGGGTTTTTTTTTAAATAATATTATTAGGTATTGTAATTTGGCCACTTAGAAATAATAACGAACACAGAAGGACTAGAGAGATTTATTGGAGAGATATCTATGGTAATGACTGGAAAATCTCTTGTCTGACTTGGATATCCTGGGTGACAGTCTCTAGTGGTACCCCACAACCAGTCCTAGACCTCCAGAAGTTCCAATATGGCTCGAATTCTCTTCAAAGTGCTGTTCATGCGGTGCCAATCAGAAGAAGTTCCAAAAGTGCGATGCTAATATGAATCCAGAGCAAGAGTTTTGGTGGTAACTGTTCTAGGGTACTTGATGGATCGAAACTATGCACTTGGAACACTGGATGCACAAATTTCAGTCTGGTAACTTTCGGAGTAAGTTTTTGGAAAAAGGGGGCTTGCTGCTGGTAAACGATTAGAAATGCTAATGGCTCTTCTCCATTGCTCCCTTCATTCTAAGGAGTGAACGATGTAGGAGGCAGCAATGATAATATGATTTGTGCTGAAGATGATGATCCAGAAATGATGTGAGAATCTAGTCGATGGTATGGTAGAATTTGATAAAAATGTAGAGAAAATGGGTAAATGAGTAAATGGTGGATAAACAGGTACTAATTTAAACATGGATTACCAGTGTCCATGTTACATGGAGGCAGCACAAGATACCGTACAGGTAACGATAGGGACAATGGAATAAGGAAAGGTAACGATATTGTTTTGCTCATGAGGCTATAAACACTGACAGCATGGTAAGTAGGTAAATTGATAGCATGGTATGATGTCTAGATGATACCTATTTGGTAAAGGGTGTGATCTGTTCAGAAGATAATGAACCTCAATGCTGTGAGGTGTGGTATTGCTCGTAATCAGGCGAGGAATCGAACTCGAGACCTCCCAGCCGAGGAGAGCCCCTCGATGAATGGATAACATTAACATCATATAAAAATCTGAGCCGTATCGAATGAGAAATTTGCTACATAGAACCGCCTCTAACAATTTGACCAAAAAATTAGTTATTTCATGTTAACCATCGATATGCTGGGTGGTGGGTTGGGTTCTTCGTGGTACCTGACTTGTAATTTAGAAATTCAAAGCAATGTATAGGTACATATCCCATTTTGAATGTATATAGCGTCAGAAAGAGAGGTCATCAGCAAAGAAAGAGAAGTCATCAGCAAATGACACTACGTTTTGCTAAATTTTTATATTACCAATGACGTTTTTACATTCCTAAAAATTCAAAATTGTTGATGACGAATAAGGACAACTACTTACACTTGATACAATTGTTAAACGATCATTCTACTAAATGCCTCCTCGCGATAAATTTCAGGTTTTTATTCACTCTGGAGATTAGGTAATAAGATCGTTACATCGGTTAGCGCATTTCACGTCAATTGGCTCCTTCTCCCGTAACGCCTAATTGAAGAGCACCACTAAAAACCATCGAGAGCGATCGATAACTACGCAGGCGAAAAAGAAATAACGCGAAATGTGAATAGGCGACGAGGAGAAGGGGCTATACCGGCTCGATTTTATCGCCGTGTTTCCTATTGTTGCAGCTCGGACTGCCCTACTTTTCCCCCGTATCTCCCTCCATCCGTCACTCTTTCTTTTTTCTTTTTTTTCAAAATACAATTTGATTGCGCGGATTTTACGAGACCATTTTAGCGGTTAATGTCTTAATTAGTGGCGACGGTTCGACATCGTAAAAACTGCTGGGAACGGACTATTAAAGCAATTGTGGATCATTTGAATCCTCTCGTTACTTTCCACGACCGTGACGACGAGAATGGAAATAGTATAACTTGGTGTTATAACTAACTCCCCTCGTAAAGTATAACTTGCAGCATTGAGTATAATACAACATCTAATCAAAAAATTGAGGTACAGGTTAGCACCGCCATGAAGTTTGATTACTTAATAAAGAGTATGTTATACTAAAACTTAACTAATATATTTTTTTTTAAATCAGAATAAGTTAACATTTTCTTCGGAAGTTCACTCAAAATAAAATTTAAAAAAATCTTGAAGGTTCAAGTTAATGTTCGTCCTGTACATTTTGCACCTCGAGATCAATAGTGGGGTGTCTTTAAAAAGTCGATTTTTGAGGTCGCTTTGAAAAATTGGAGTTCTGAAATTTGCGAGTATCGGGAGTTTTCCAAGTTTACCTAGACCTAGTAACTCTGGGAGGAGAGATTCAAGGAGGTAAGATAAACGTTAAACTCCATTTTCTCGAAATGATATTGACCTTAAAGTGTGATTTATGCTACTCCCTGATAGTGTAGATTTTGCAGACAATCAGATGATGATAGTCTTGTGATTTGATGAGAAAAATTTTGTTACCGAATCGTGGTAGTCACCAACTGTAGACAAACGACACAGGAAGTTATGGCGAAAATACGGAGGAAACCTCTCGCTCCTGGTCCACCTCATCAACACGTCTTTGTCCTTGTACTACCAACATCACACTTGACTCTTTGTGGGTACCTATTATCGATCATCGTGTACCTTGCGTGTGTGTCTTGCCCATCTCAGGAACAATAGTAGGTACTTGGGGCACAACAAGACACCCAACACCTACGGGGGGCGATGCCATTGTTGGTTCACTAATTACACTTTTCTCACAAGGCGTGTGGCATGTTTGGGGTCGTCCTTCCACAGTCTCTTCATGTCCTCGAAATCCGTTCAACGTCTTCGTTCATGAAGAAATTAAGTCAAAAAGTCTCGTTTCTTTGAGTTTAAGTCATCACGACGGAGTTGACGCCATTAGCTAGCCATACACGGACGGATTTCTCCAACGGATCTCATCCGTTAACGGATCTAAATCCGTGCGTTAGTGGGGAAGCAAGAGGGCACGGTCTTAAAGGCGCGGACTTTTAAGGATTTTTCCAGGGATTTTCGGCTCTCCAACGGATATAAGGGATCTCATCCAACGGATCTAAATCCGCGCGTTAGTGGAGAACAGGGAGGGCGCGATCTGAGACGGATCGGATCCGGCGGGCCTGGATCCGAGTGTTCCTCCACTAACGGGCAGATGTCCTTCGGATCTAATAACTTACCTAAAGGAAATTCAAAATCGCTTTCATTCATCCGCAGGTAGTTTTTGAAGTCTTGCGGTTCATTCATCTTCAATTGTTTAATCAAAGGCATATGACTCAGTTGTTGTCTCATAGCTATCCATGATTTTACCCACTTCTGGCGATTTCTCCTTTTCCTTAAGATATGATACACTACACACATACCACCGGCAAGGGCAGCAATTTGACGTGAGGAGGTACCCGAAGACATCGCTTACCCAGAGGAACTAGCACACTAGATCCGTGGCGGATTTTAGAAATCCGACGTACATGCTCGTAAATCTGGATCCGTGAGATTTGGTCAGTGAACGGTCCTAGATCCGACGGATTTGCCCCACACACGGGCAGAGTATCGACGGATGTGGCTCGACGGTTTCAAACCTGACAAACTAGAACGGTTTGTTAAGGAGCAGAAGAGATTAGATCCGTCGGATCACATCCGCCACGGAGATCCATCGCAGATTTTCGACGGATCGGGTTTGACGGATCGGAGGTAATGTTAAGGGACACGAGAGATCAGATCCCTCAAACCAGATCAGATCCCTCAACGAAATCCGTCCGTGTATGGCTAGCTAATGATTGCAATTGATTGGCAGCAGGCACGTATTTGAACTCCACAATCCTGTTCTCAATGTAGTTCCGGATGGTTTCGGTCTGAAAATAACGGAGAAGTTTCTAGATACCTACTCTGACCATCGTTTAAAATAACACGCCATTCTTTCAACCCAACGTGATTTCCGGCGAACCCAAAAATTGCTACGAAAATGGCTTCCTGTAGCCTTTCCCATTGCCAAACGTTCAGCTTATACACTGGACAAGGCTAATCTGTTTTGGTGCTGGCTGCATCTCCAAGGATGAGCACATATCGTACCATAGCCCAGCGTTCCTATTGAGAAACGTAAAACTCTTCTGGCTGCTAGCCAGTTGTAATAAATGGTTTGATAAGGATTGGCTAACCATTGGCTATTGGCTAACCCCCTGTTCTCAGGGGGTTAGCCAATATGCCCACCCAGAGAGATGTGCGGTCTGTGTTTCCACAGCCGTCTATCTCAAGAGTGGTCGAACAAAAAACTCAGTGGACACTCAGCAAACCAAAGCACAGTGCTACTGAGTGCAGCGGTTTTAAACTGGCTCAAGCAATACCCGGACGATTGCTCACTGCTCGGTCATGAGTGAACGTATGACGCTCTATACGAATACGAAGTTCTTATTAGATGATTAAAACCACCAATATGGGCGCCACCTACACGTTTCTCAAAATACCTGATCTTTCCACTCACTAAACCTTCACCCTAATATCCAGCTTTACAGCAAATTTGACGCTTTTGGGGTGTTGTAAGAGTTGAAAAATGCTGCAATTTCTAGATTATCAGTCTGATTTGGATGCAAAATCAACTCAACCCGCAGAAAACCTCTTGTGCTTCAATAAAATACCTCAGATATTATTAAATCTCTGGGATCTCTGGTGTGAGAATATTTGTCTTGAAAAACAACAACAACTGAAATACCATTAATTGCTCGAGACTTGATCGGGATTTCTCAAAGGGGACTTGGCGGGTTATGCCTCGAACCAATTAAACGAGGTCCGGTACCGGTATCCGAGTTAATGGGAACAGGGAAAGAAAAATGGGACGAAGCTATCGCCTGGGGTTGTTGATAGATGAATGCGATTACCGGCAATTAAACGTGAAGGTTTCAGCGGGGGGACGGCGAAGTGCCAGTTATGGGAGCCGTTTTTCTGTGTTTCTCTCAGCTATCGTTTGATACGGATCACTATGCGATTCCTGCGAATCTCCGGCGCAGTCAAGGCGGCGTTGACGAAGTTTTTTGAACTCCCTTGCCGGTTTCCAGGACAACTGATCAACGATTTGATATGATGGTTGAACATCAGACGATTTGGACAGCCTTCACTCGAAAACTTACTTGCTTCTGCAAACATCACTACAGAGCCCATGTAGTTGTGTTGAAGAAAACATCATAAATACCTTCCAATATGATGCGCTCTCTTTGGATCTTAATTAACGTTTTCTTCATTTATGGTGTTTCAATTGAAAATCGCACTTCCATCGGGACGAAAGTATATTCAAACTATAATAATATTATATATTATATTATATCAGAGAAGGTAAACATTTCTACACCGAACGAAAAATTACTAAGAGAGACAACCGATAGAAAAAAGTCAATTTTTCTGAAAATCTCAAAATTTGCAATTTGGTCTCGTTTTGTCGTTAATCCCACTCAACAAAGTTTGATTGTGCATCATGGAGATGGGAAATTTACCGCCCTTTCCAATGGTATAATTATATTTGAAATCATCTGACGAATTAAGGGAGTTAAGGTCATTTAATTGACATGAGATCCAAACCACGAAAAAAAATCGTAAAAGTGGAAAAATTGATTCCAAAAGCCCTTTGGATTCAGGTTGAGACACGTTGTATAGAGTACATTTGGATCAAGTAATCAACTATCAGCTATACTGTAATTACGCCGAAATTACGAAAAATACGCATAACCCCTAAATGTAGTACTTGTCTACCTCATGACTTCGATACCCCCCTTTTAGCGTTCGTGAACAGACTTGCTTCTGCTCAAAACATACCTTTCATTTCGACGGGTCGCAAAGGTCAACTTCTAACGCTTCACATTTCTTGAGCCTACTAGTCCATGTGATCACCCGCTTAGGATTTCCATATTAATGGAAGCACAAATGAAGGACTTTACGAACAATTGGCGGAAGTTTTTGTAAAAACTTTGAATCAATTGATTAAATTTAAAAAAAAATGCTTCTAGGAAAAGGTTGAATTTGACTTTGAAATGCTATAAATTATATTTTTTGTTGATTTATTTTTTAATGAAACATGATTTTGTTTTATGTACAGGTACCTACCTCCTGCGTTTAGAGTATTGTTTTCAGCCCAGTCCCCAATCACAGACAAGCATTTGGTACAACATTTAGGGCTTGTGCGTATTTTTCGTCATTTCCCTTATTATAATGGTGAAAAGGTTGAATTTGACTTGGAAAAGGTTGAATTTGTTTTGGAAAAGGTTGAATTTGTTTTGGAAAAGGTTGAATTTGAGTTGGAAAAGGTTGAATTTGAGTTGGAGAAGGTTGAATTTGTTTTGGAAAAGGTTGAATTTGAGTTGGAAAAGGTTGAATTTGTTTTGGAAAAGGTTGAATTTGTTTTGGAAAAGGTTGAATTTGAGTTGGAAAAGGTTGAATTTGAGTTGGAAAAGGTTGAATTTGTTTTGGGAAAAGGTTGCATTTGAGTTGGAAAAGGTTGAATTTGTTTTGGAAAAGGTTGAATTTGAGTTGGAAAAGGTTGAATTTGAGTTGGAAAAGGTTGAATTTGTTTGGAAAAGGTTGAATTTGAGTTGGAAAAGGTTGAATTTGAGTTGGAAAAGGTTGAATTTGAGTTGGAAAAGGTTGAATTTGTTTTGGAAAAGGTTGAATTTGTTTTGGAAAAGGTTGAATTTGTTTTGGAAAAGGTTGAATTTGAGTTGGAAAAGGTTGAATTTGAGTTGGAAAAGGTTGAATTTGTTTTGGAAAAGGTTGAATTTGAGTTGGAAAAGGTTGAATTTGTTTTGGAAAAGGTTGAATTTGAGTTGGAAAAGGTTGAATTTGAGTTGGAAAAGGTTGAATTTGTTTTGGAAAAGGTTGAATTTGAGTTGGAAAAGGTTGAATTTGACTTGGAAAAGGTTGGATTTGACTTGGAAAAGGTTGAATTTGAGTTGGAAAAGGTTGAATTTGACTTGGAAAAGGTTGGATTTGAGTTGGAAAAGGTTGAATTTGAGTTGGAAAAGGTTGAATTTGTTTTGGAAAAGGTTGAATTTGAGTTGGAAAAGGTTGAATTTGACTTGGAAAAGGTTGGATTTGACTTGGAAATGCTATATAATATATATTATTTATTATATTATTATTTATAATAATATATATAATATATATATATTATATTATTTTCGCAATCCAACCTGATAATTATATTATTCGTTTATGTCTTTGGTAATTGGTTTTGTTACACTTTATCAAACAAATATAATATATTTGTTTTATAAAGTGTACCTACCTACGACGTTTCAGTGCGGATTATTTTCTTCCGCCACCTGCACCCGTCGAAAAATGTTATTAGGAAATGTTAATGGATGGTAATGGGTGTGTGGCATTGTCTCATGATCGGTACTAACAACAATGGCGGCAGGACGAGGTATTTATTTGATTCAGGGACCCATTACGAGAAAAGAAGGATGGGTCTTCCGAAACGCCGTTGTCAAATGAGAAACACAATTAACAAGAGGAGGATGGAAGGTAATGAGCTCCCTCTCCCCTTCGCCGTATCGTCATAATTGCATGGTAAAATAGTCGACATCAAGTATTAGGAGAGGCTCTAAACCTACAACACTAGATGTAATGAGCCGTGTAACCAGTTCCAGTAGGAGTTCCAATTGTACAATGGAACAAGAAGGTACCACCCTCACGGCCGTTCATATGAAACTGACTTATAATTGAAGATTGCGCAGGAGGCTTGTCCCTTTTGTTTTGGGCTCGCGAGAGAGGGATATGCCGCGGATCATCGGCATAATCAGTTATGATTGCTTGATGGGGCATCCGGTGGTGCGGAACGCGCGTATATAGCGAGGACGAGCGTATTCACAATAAAACGCCCGTTTTTAACAACGATTTGATATATTTCTGAATAGATCACTGGTTTGTGATATCCTTGTGAGTCCCAAAACTACACGGAATAATTGAGTCAATTAAATTGACGTAGTGAGCTGAAACGCTGTTCGACCACAAGGCCATGTCCGAGAGGCGGGAAATTGGCTCCGTGATTCAACTAAATTCCTGGACTACCAAACAATTATTGTATATCTATACAAATATACGATTTAAAAAATTATTTGAAGATAAATTATTTATAATTTATTTGTATTTATATAAACCGTGGGGTTTTACGTAAGTATCTACTTATCACAGGCTGTACGTGTGATCAAGTGCGATGATCGAACAACCAACTTTTACTAGGCCTTAGCGGCCTTTGATCATTTCGTGTGTTCCAATCCTTATTTCAAACCCCTTCTATTCACTTAGGGGTTATGAAAATCACCGAATTTGGGAATTTTTAGTTTATTTTGAACGGGCAAGGGACTGCAGACGGCGGACCGTTGGATTTTGGTTTATTATCTTCGATAATGAACCATTGGAATCGAACAAAGAAAGAAATTTTAGCCCCTCTCAAAAGTTCCAAGGTATTTTACGATTCCGATTCAGAAAATCCGTCTGTACGCCGTCCGCGGCACTTCGAATATCGAATTAATCAATAATAAATCATTAACATGATTAATAATCAACTGTTATTTACATCACTATAATAATTTAATCAACTATAATTTACATCACTAGGTAATAATTATTAATAATTAATGAAGAGTAATAATAATTAATCTATCGAAATTACTATATCGAAATTAATGTTTTTTGAACCCGGGCTACACCCCCCTCCCCCTTCACGCTGGGGGTTCTAGATTTTACGACTATAATCTTCGGACTCAAATGGAATTCGTTGACGAGGAGATAATATACATTCAAAATCTGTACCATTTAGTGATTTAGACACAAGGGAAATCTTCACAAAGAAGATAATTAACCGTTGTGTCAAGAATTTACAGAATTTTGCGATAAAACCGGTTTGTAGCGCTCCGTGGAAAATCTTCAAGATTACGTTGGATTCGTAATATTCGTGTAACGGCGGTGGGAGCGGCGTAAAAGGGGGGGGGGGGAGTCGTGAAGGCCTCGTTTTACCTCTCCCTCTACAACCACCCACACCTGCCCGCTTTCCTATTTCTCACCCACCCCCCCCCCCATTCACATTCACCCACAATTTAAATTTAAGCGGATGTTGCAAGGGTGGGGAGGAGAGAGGGGGGAGCGTAATGATTAGGAGACAACCCCTGCCTCCCCCTCACAACCACCCACACCTGCCCGCCTTCCTCTTTTTCAACCCCCCCCCCCATTCACATTCACCCACAATTTAAATTTAAGCGGATGGTGCAAGGGTGGGGAGGAGAGAGGGGGAGCGTAATGATTAGGAGACCACCCCCGGCTCCCCCTCACAACCACCCACAACGGCCCGCCTTCCTCTTTCTCACCCACTCACAATTCCAATTGAAGGTTCCAGGGAAAAAACTCTGCAAATTCTTGACACAACGGTTCATTATCTTCTTTGTACAGATCACCCTTCTGTCTAGATCACTAGGTCTAAATGTCTAGATCCTAAATGTTAGATTAATTATTATTATCAATTATCACTAATTATTAACAATTTTATCAAGTACCTAGTGAAAATTATTATAATTTATTGTTAGGTATTGATAATTCGTATTTATTATTAATAATAATTATTATTAATTATGATTAATTAATACGATATAATTCTGGGGTTTTTAATACTACGTCGGTAATAATTTTTCTATAAAAGAAGTACCTACCAACAAACATTCGAAATTACCTTCATTTCCGTAGCACGAAACGCACCTCAGAACAACAAACTCGACATCACTTAAGCCATATGATGTTCCAAAGAGCTTGTTAGTATGAAAATGGACCTGTATTTCAACAGTTTGATTCACGATCGGGTTGTGAGGCACAATCTTTGAGCCGTCATTGTGAACGAACGGCTGGTCGTACAAAGCTGCGGATGGTCTTAAAAAATTCTTAGGAACAAACTCTATCTAAATATGAAATAAAAAACATACCGTTTGATGGGAATTTTTCGAGATATGGAATTTTCAAAATTTCAAAATTCGTTTTGAACCCCTTCCCCTTGACCTAGGGTTATGAAAAGTTTCGTGGATCATTGTGGGGCTGGTCCAAACCCAGAAACCGAATTTCGTAATTTTAACTCAACGCTAACTGGGCAAAGTGCCTCGGACGGCGGACGGCGTACGGCGGACGGCGTACGGCGGACGGACGGATTTTTTTTTATTCGATTTTCTGAATCTACGTGTCTTGAAACGTAAACCAACAAATTTTGAGGGGGGGTTAAAATTTTTTTTTCTTTGGGCGATTCCAATGGTTCATTATCGAAGATAATAAACCAAAACCGACTGTCACTTTTTCTTGAAAACGATCCTGTTTGTACGTAGTTCAATTCTACGTAATAGTGACATAAACAATAAACAGAAGGTATAATAGATGTTGACAAACGTAGGTAGGGGTGGATCCTTTTTCCAAATAGCCTTTTGAACAGTCTTCACGTCTGAAGCAAAACGAAAATCATTCCCTCTAATTAGATATCGGTTTCAAGAACATTTTTTTAAAATTATTATTAATTAAGGCGACGTCTGAAACCATGTGCTGTCCGAATCAGCTGTGCCAGTATAAACCGACTGGTGGCCTCGGAGTTTTTTTATAATTCGATTTTCTGAATCTACGTTGGTTCCCACCAACCCCACAATGATCTTGAAACTTTTCATAACCCTAGGTCAAGGGTAAGCGGCTCAAATTTTGAACTTCAAAACGAATTTGGAACTTGAAAATTTCATAACTCGTAAAATTCACATGAAACGGTAATGAAATTTACCCGTACTTTATATAATATTTGTGTTTGTACCTACTTCTCCACTCATTTTAAACCAAGAAGAATCAACTAGGTGCTTTCTTTTTGAAAATACGACAAGAATCTCGAAACATCAGACTTAATATCATAAAACCTAAGCGAATCGAACGAAGGATACTATGATTGGTTAGAAGAGTTGCTACAATAATTATTATTAGTTGAAATGTTTTTTTTTTCCTTCATTTGGCATTAGCCAGCAGCCATAGCCATGAAGTAATTATATTTTGCTACTAAATGTGATTACAATTAATGTCATTACAAAAAAGGCAAAAAAAAAATAATAAAATTAAATTTTGATTCCTACTTCTTGGATAAATAAACAAATTCCTTTAAACACTGTAAAAATCCGAGAATGCACTATTTCGGGAAAGTTCAGCGGGTTGACCAAATAGCGGACGCATGTATCCAGCAACCGACGTCTTGCATGATCGAATCTCGGGCAAATCATGAATTTGTGCTCAACAATTTGTGTTGTAGTTGAAATGTTCCCACTACGAACTAACGTCATTATTTGGATATTGGAGTAGATTTGGAAACCCAGTTTGGAGTATGTAGTTGATCATACACCTTATGGACTGCTCGGACAGATTTAATTAATAATAATAATTTCGTTGATATACCTAACCATCTGATTTACGAAGGGTATTACCTAAGTGGAAGAAGCCTTTTTAGACATTATTAAAACCGTACCGGCTGAACCAATGTTCCAATGGACCACGCAGCCGTTTCCCTCCAATCTTATGGGCTAGTCCACCAACAACGCAAATGCCAAAAAACGACCAACGGTCCTGAATCTTTCCACCGCCATCTCAAGGGCCAGTTCCATTCCCCGCACCAATCCGTTCATGCCGTGGTGTAAACCCTCAGGCAATTCCAAACTGAAACATATACATATAAAAATGCATCCATCAGCAGAAGGAACCACCAGATCCCGCCAACGACAACAACGTGCAGTGCTTCTCGATATAATAATATTATATCAATATTAATATTATATAATAATATTATAACAATATATTATATTGTTGTTGTTGTATATGTTGTATATGTGTATGTTGTTGTCGTTGGCGGCATATTATGGGTTTCGTACTCCACTGGCAAAATTTCAAGATCGGACTACTTAAAAAAGTTGAAGTTTTGAAGCAGGCGTCCAAACTGAAATAATTAGATATTCCGGCGGATTTTTTTTATTGAAATTCACCAATACTGACCGGCATGATATTTATATGTACTTAAATATAGACTTTTTCGTACTAACTCTACATTTATTGGTTATTCCATTAGTCCTACAACCCTCTCACTAGAGAATTGAGACGAAATTCGCCCTTTTGGGTGAAATATTCGCTCTTTTATCTCTATATTCGCTCTTTGGGTAGCAAATTTCGCTCATTTCTTCCTCCGATGGTGGCTCTTTCGTCCTGTATTTGAAATGTGCTCGCTCTTTCGTCCAACCTAACAACCAACGAAATCACTGTGTCGTTCATCAACCTGAGTACCTGTATAATATTAATAATATCACCTATGTATACATAACAAAAACGACCGAACCTTGTATTTAACCTGTTCAACCTACCTACCCTTATACAACCAGAAATAACGGAAATCCCTACCTACCTATTTATTGATAAAAGGGGGTAGCAAATATCCAAAGACACAAAATGTACCGTTCTAGGCTCATAAATTTATCCGGAACGGGTTTTCGGTCGGACACGAATGTTCATCAACCATCCCTAGTTCATGCAAATTTTGTTGAACTCATGCATTGCGGGAGGACCGTCGACATTGATCCTAGAAAGTAGATGAACTAGCTTATTACTCACGTTTTACTCCTATCGACGAAACAGCTCGAAGTAATCCAAATGGCACATCACCAACACTCGCGTTTTGTATCGAAATGCCCATACACTGCCCCGTTGCGATCGCGTTTCATTCCGACATCGCGAACACCCCGAAACTCACGATTCTTTTGAATTATTCAAAACTAGTGGAAGACCAAAAGGAGTTGAATCCGTCGATATCTCGATGCAAAATGAAAATCAAAACAAGTACTTAGTGTAAATTATTAATATTTATTGTTGGTTATTAATAATTTTTATGCTTCATTATTAATAATAATTATTAAATATTATTCATTGACTCGATATTTGAAAACCATGTGCTGTTTGAATCAGCTGGGCCAGTTTGAAAATGGACCCGACAGGCTGCCTCACGATTTTTGAACTGCTCCAACTTTGAGCCGTCATTGTGAACGAACGGCTGGTCGTACAAAGCTGTGGATGGTCTTAAAAAATTCTAAAAAATAAACTCTTCTCAAAATATGAAATAAAAATATACCATTTCTTCTGAATTTTTCGAGTTTTGGAATTTTCAAAATTTCAAAATTCGTTTTGAACCCCTTCCCCTTGACCTAGGGTTATGAAAAATTTCGAGGATCATCGTGGGGTTGGTCCGAACCCGTAACAAAAATTTCGTAAAACTGGGCGAAGTGCCGCGGACGGCGGACTGACGGATTTTTTTTATTCGATTTTCTGAATCTACGTATCTTGAAACGTAAACCAACAAATTTTGAGGGGGGTTTAAACAATTGTTTTTCTTTGGGCGATTCCAATGGTTCATTATCGAAGATAATAAACCAACAAGAAAACCACAGAAGAGTCGGCACAGAAGCGGCTGCGGTCGGGAAACTGCGCCATTAGGCACTGCCGCCTTCATCGGCCACTAATTATGTTTCCCCAAACTACGTAGGAAATATGTAGGAAATTTCAAAACTGTTCTACATGAATGTGTACGAGAATATTATACTTTGGGGGAAAATATTATTTCGTAGGTAATAATTACTTAATATTAAGTAATATTATTTCGTAGGTATTAATTAGTTAAAAAAACTGTTTCGTCCCTTTAACAATTATTGTTAAAGGGACGAAACAGTTTTTTATAAACGAATTTGAATTTTCAATTCGGAGAAGATTTCATGACCGTTGGTTTTGTACGACCAGCGCATCGATCATAATTGTGCCCTCGTACATCAACATTTAATGTTAGAGTAATTGTATGTACCTACACCTTTGGAAGAATAATTAGAAAATTGTATATTCCTGAAAATCTAGAACGGAAGGCAAGTCCTGGAGATATGTACCTACGCCATGTTTCTATGATGAACACTGAACACAGCACAACACAATCAACTTTCAGGTTCGACGTTGGGACGGAAACTGTTGGAAGAGACACGAGAAAGAAAAATGTTGGGGGATGTGGTGGTCTTTCGATACTACATAGCCAATCACATTACAAGATTTCGAGTCACGCCACTCAACTGCGCAGGCTCACAACGGTGTACAAGCCTGTCGTTACTGGTTTCTGAGAAGGTCGAATGTTCTAGAAATCTTATTATTCAGACAACGTCATCGGTCCCTTTCTCTCCAAACACCTGAAAGACCTCTGTCAATCAACTCCTACTTTTCCAGGAAATGGAACAACTGCCACAGCAGAGCTGCTACCTGCAAACCGGAAGATTTTCATATCAGGTGCAAGTTGGTGAGCATAATAATTATTGACCAGCCGTATAATTTTGAGCATAATTTTATAAGACCATCCACAAAAGAAAACCAAGTTTTCCAAAAACAAGAGGTTTCGGAAGCTTGGTTAAAATATGAATATACGGTACACTGAGCTTCTTCTTTTCATCCCACTCAAGAATTTTCTTCAGTCGAAACCAACGGCAATACTGTTGCTTCCACATCGTCACTATTCTCAAAGATTTGGCATGCAGTTTTCATGGCTTTCTTCTTTCTCGGAGTCGTAACGATGCCGAAATCATTTTCAGATACGTTCTTGGAAATTGTATCAATAGCCTTCCTGTAAGTAGACTGCAACGGGTCTTTGTGAATGTGACTCTTCAGCAGCCTTTTCTCCCCAGTTTCTTGCATTTCTGGGAGTGATTCGTAGCCTTGAACAGTACCTACATCCAACCTATGGATTTCGGCGAAGTGAACCATGTTATTTCTACTCTTTGTTTCTTCTGGTTCAGATTGTAGGACTGTCGATGAAACATCCATGATGCTGGATGCATGATGCTCGATGAAACATCCATGATGCTATTGAATTGATGATGTCATCAGCAGTTTTCCCATTAATGGAGTTTTGCTCTTTACCTTACTATCCAGAGTCTGGCGAGTGACACCATGTTTCCTTGCTTCCGTGGCCACTGGCATTCCTGCTTTAACATCATCAAAGCCTGCTACGCTTCCTCTGAGTGTGACCACATAATTAGTGGTCATATTAGGCGAATATCATTCCCCTTCACAGGTGGTTGCCTTCCTGTAAAATTAATGAAATAGTTTGGTCAGTTTTCAAGTGTAATCCTAATTTCAGCATCCTAGGACTTCAACAAGTTCTGAAATAAAATCTTGTTCCACTAGTAAGTTCGTGTTCCAGAAGAAGGCAACCCTGCCATCTATTGGAACAATTCAAAATCCAGGAAAAACTCAATTACCACTGTGTGGTAATAATGTGGTTTTCCCAGTAGTAGGCAGTAGTGCCTACTACTGGAGCAATGAACATCTTGATCCCAGTTGTAGGCATCCTGTTTAAGACCTAAATTACTACTTCTACGGGAAGGGGAAAGGTTGAAATCTCCTCAAGTCTATCTGAGAGACAATTGGAAACAAAAGGAGTGAACAAATTATGATGAGTGAAGAAATATTGTGATTAAACACTAAAAACCAAACTCAACTCCTTAGCTGTCTAGGCTACTCAGATAATATCTAATAAATCTAATCTAATCTAATAAATGCATGTTTTCTCTCTGTCTCTCTCACTAATAGATGACACTGCACCAGTAGAAGGCACTTGTGACTTCAACTCTTAAATATATTTATATATAAGAGATTGGAACCACTAAATTGTTTGAATTTGGAACGTTTTCTACGATTGGAACTGCCAGACACGAGTATGGCTTAATCTGATTACTTATTTTAATGCTAATTTAACATGCTATTGACTTATTCATAATAAATTTACAATAATTTGTATTCTTATTTAATAATCACAATCTAAAGCTCCAAAATCAAGCTCCCATTGGTTGCAGTTGAGTAAACCAAACATGGTACAATAAGAAGGTCTCTTTGAACCACCTTAATAACAATTAAATCTACATTACCAAACGATTCAAATTTCATATTTAGTTTAATTTTTACCGACAATTCGATTTGAACAAACAGCCCCCAGAAGCTCTACCAAACTTTGAACTTCAACATGCACCCACCCAACACAAATCAAAATCCTCAACTTACTTGTTAAATTTTTCGAATTCACTCTTTTCAAAGTAGTTTCAAATATATTTTTTTAAACCACATAGATTTGATAAATTTAAAGAAATCTGGCAATAAGAATTTATTTTTCAATCCCCCAATGTTATATGCTAATATATTCGTTGACAGCAGAGCGTTGACATTTTCTTCCTCATTCTGGCAGGCGGCCGGATCTCAGGAATCGGGATTACTCCCTCCAGGGATTCCCAATAGGGATGACGAGGCCAAGTCAGAGCGTGGGTGCTGGGTAGAACCGTTTTTCAATAGTTCCAGAACGAAAACACTAATATCCGTTTCCACAAGTGAGTTTATCAATTGCAGGCCACTTCCATTCTTGTATACAATACCGTCCTTATCAGACGAGGAAAAGTACGTATCGTCCACTACCAAGTATTGTGATCTCACCATTACATTGATAGAGCTCTTCAAGCGTTGTAACTCCCTCTTGATCGCATATAAGTTTCGGCGCACCGCTCTGACAGACTCGGGGTAGTCTCTGTTAATTCCAAATTTGTTCCCCTCAGGCGGCTGGAGGTCTGCAGAATCTCAGTGACATCACTGGAGTCACCAAACTTGACCAGCAGAGGAGCACTCGGTTTTCTTCCTCCTAGGGGTACTACATCTTTAACTGCCAGTTGCCTTGATATTCCCAACGTTTCCCGAACGAAAATGCTTAAGCAAATAATTAAGCTTAATAATTATTACGGATCGTAGATCTTTCCTTCTATCGTTGAATTAGCCCATTAAAAATAGATTATTGCGTCTGATCTGATTGTCGATGAAATCAATACGTTTGTCACGCGCCAGAAGTTCCGACTTCAGAGTGGTAATCTCCCCCCGAAGGACATTATTTTCAATTTGAAGCACGTCGAGTTTTTGAGTTTGCGCACTGACGTCTGATTTGGTAGCCAAGTCCTTAGTAATTTCTTTCAATTTTGTATCTAGTAGGGATAGGTTCTCGAGGGTTGGTCCAATGAAAAGATGTTATTTTAGGCCGACGTTTCGATGTATTTGTACATCCTCTTCAGGCCTTAAAATTTTTACTGCCTATTTATTGACGCATGGCCTGAGCCCTCCATTGGTTGGATGGTGGAGTCATGGTAAGAATAATGTTGAACAACGTGGAAAGAACTGAGGATAAATGCGTGAACTGCTTTGTTGGTGAGAAAAAAGGTTTGTAGGTGAGAAACATACTGCTTTGTAGGTGAGAAAAAAGGTTTCTTTCCACGTTGTTCAACATTATTCTTACCATGACTCCACCATCCAACCCATGGAGGTCTCAGGCCATGCGTCAATAAATAGACAGTTAACATTTTAAACCCTGAAGAGGATGTACAAATACATTCAAACGTCGGCCTAAAATAACGTCTCTTCATTGGACCAACCCTCGAGAACCTATCCCTATAGGGATATTAATTAATTAATATATTAATATATTAATATTAATATAATAATATTAATATTAATTAATTAATATATTAATCAAATGGTCAAGAATCTCAGAACCTGTTTGTATCTAATGTTTTATCCATTATACTTGTAAATTTGGCCATGAGATCAGCTATAGTTTCATGGCTAAGTGTAGTCATTTGTATAGATTGCTTCTTTGGTGCGATAATCTGAAATTCAGGCGATGGATTAACTCTCTTACGACCCTTTGGCGTAAAAAATGCGTCGATCTTTCTATTTTGAGACACCAAGCTAACTGATAACGTGGATTCACGACTGTCAACCGTGGGAGTGTAGGGAAGTGAGAGGAACGCAGGGATATAATAAGCGAAGACAATCAGGCGATTTGGAAGGTGCAACTACTCTATTTTACAATATTACACCAAGTGACTTGTAATGACACTACAGTAGCATCCATGTCGTGTGTTTCCTAGGACCGAATTGGTAGAGATGAAACCTGGAGACGGAAATTAAGATTTGAATAGAATGAGTTGAGACTTGGTGTATTCTCGTGTTTTTATCTTCTATTAATATTTATTAACAATAGTAGCAGTGAAACTACAATTATGGCGCAGTCGGTAGGACACGAACCTACGCTCCCAAAGGGAATCTGATTTCCAAGGAATTGAGAAAACAGCTGCTCTGAAGAATGTACTACTATATCATTTCAGGGGAAATGATCCTTCTACGTCCGGGGGAATGTAATGACACTACAGTAGCATCCATGTCGTGTGTTGCCTAGGACCGAATTGGTAGAGATGAAACCTGGAACGGAAATTAAGATTTGAATAGAATGAGTTGAGACTTGGTGTATTCTCGTGTTTTTATATTTTATTAATATTTATTAACAATAGTAGCAGTGAAACTACATGACTCGAGTAGGTAACGAACTGCTGTGAGGAAGTATGGAGGAAAGTTTCCCATCAAATGCAGGGTGACGGCCTGAACTCAGCTGAACCGTGACTCTCCGCCCCGTCAAATTAACTCATGCGGTCGGTTATTTTTTAATTTGAGCTCACGCTCACCCAAGCAAACTTGCGCAATTAGGAAAATGACAAGTGTCCGAGCGCGCCCGAGTAGGATGTCCGCGTCTTCCTTTTTTTCCAAGACTTTTGTGAACGTCCCCGTGAAGTAATTGCCGTGTATTGTTCACTGAGTAATGAACGGGTACATTATCTTCGTCCTGTTCTTAATTCTGTGTGTCAGTGAATGGTTTTGCCAACATCCCCTTAACGGATTTACGACGACAATTTTTTCCTTTTTGGAGCAAGAGGACAATGAGTTCGTCCAGCGAGTGACCAGTGAGACGTGCTAACTCTGCAAGTGCACGAATAGGTGGTGTTCTCGAGACATAAAAATCGATTATTTGACGGAATATCAATAATTAGATACGGTGGTAACAGTGATAAAACGGCTGTCCGCCATTTTGTCTCGGTCCTTTCAGTAATTTAGAATAATTTTGTTTACCTAATAGGTACAGATATTTTTTCTTAAAACAGGCTACTTAAGTAGTTGTGAGATCGTGTTTTTCAGGACCACCCAAGAGTATACTGGGACTCGGGAGGCCGCAGAATTCAATTCTGAAGCCGTAAAGCTCGTTATTCTTAAGATGGAGTCCCATCGTGGTCCTCCTCAGGTGGCGGCCATAGGTGAAAGCGCGATAAGGAGTCTCGCCCTAAACGTATTTGTTCGCGCTCCCAGGACCCTCCCATCTCTTTAATTAACAAATTAATAATGCCGGACAAAGCCCGAGAGATAATCAACTATATTGAAGGAGTCCTCATAAGAAGTGATGAAGAAATGGCGGAGGGGAGGGGAAAATGGATTAATACTTCCCTGTAACAGGATTATGAGGGATGCTTTCTGAGGATTAAGGGTGCGGGCAGACGAGGCCGCCGGAGTCTCCCTATCCCTTAAATTTTCAACGCTACGAACAATTTCTCTTTATTGTACGGAACACCACCTGACGTGACGTTATTAATTTACGAAGCTACGTCGCTACATAATTCAAGGAACGGAAGGAAGACGGAATCCCATCAGAACACCCTGATATATTCGTGGTAATACTACAAATTTTGATTGGGAGTCCGAAAGTGGTTACCATTTCTCCTGCATACAACAAATATTTATCCTTTGTTGATAACGAAAAATAACATTCAAGGCGACCTGTTTCTTATCTATTTCACAATTTATCAAATTATAATAAATTATTATTACAGGGTATAAACTTCCAACTATCAATCCTTAAAAGACCCAAAATCAGCTGTTATATGCACATGGCCGTGTCTAAGAAGCACTGGACTTTCTCCGGACATCGGAATTTCATTCTCCATTTTAAGTAGGAATTTTGTAGTATAAATGGAATGATGTGGTATAATAACGTGTTCAAATACCTACCAGAGATTGTGGGTTGGCTACAGCTTGCTCTTATACAAGCATGCTCGTACCTAAAATAGTGAATCTGAGGAGTATTTTGATGAAAAACAGGTTTTCAACTACCTAAATTAAATTACATTTACGTGTGAAGTCAATTAAAGTAAATCGCAAACATGGCATTTGTGTTTTCAGCCTGGTAAATTCGATTTCATGATTTTCAATGCGATTTGTTTACAGTGAGATGAAGAATAAGTTGTTGAAATACTGTGTGTGTTTCCTGTTACAGGGAGAGATGTGGTTATTATATGTGGTTACAGTAGAGATGTGTTTATTATTCAGAGCATTTTCTCCTTTTAAATAACGAAATTTGTAGGTTACCTATTCAAAATTTTATCTTTAGGCCATATAATATTCACGTAGCAGACAAACGTTTTGCCTGTATACACATATAATATAAATGCCACATATTATGTGTCATTCGAGGCGGTAACTATCGATAGAATTGAGATAAAAAGTTCAAATTTGCACAAAAAATCTGTCCTGGCAATCGAAAGGCTATGTTCGAAGATGGGCGGAATCGGGCCGTTCGAAGGGGGGTTTTGAGAGTTTTAGGAAGGGAAATAACTCATAAATTCCCAAGATGGAACAGTCTGACAAGTGACACCTCACTTCAAAGGTTTTTACACACTGAATAAGATGGAATTGCGCTCTCAAACCGAAGCACTACGAAGATGAAGAAACGTGGTTGATACTTGAGATGTTCTTCATGGAAATCGTGTTCTTTAATGGAGACCTTTTACATAAAACCAATTATTTTTCGAAAATTCGCTCTTATAGCCATGCTGCATGACTGGATTTTTTAATTTTTCATTTAATTAAAGAAAGATCAATCAAGTTCGTAAGTTTTGATTTGTGAACCTTGAAGAAGTTATATGACATATATGACATACATTGTACATGTTGCCTGTCTTTCTCAATTGCCCTATTCCCCCTCAGTTTAATTTAGTGTCTGTATGTCCGATTATGTACACGATATCCACAAAGCAGCAGTCGCAGCAGCAGCTTGCTTTCAGCTTGTTAGCAAGTTGTGTCCTAAAATTCACACGTATTATTACGTACAATTGAGGGATTCCCCACAAGAACCGAATAAGTCCAAAATTGGCAAACGGCAGGAACAATCATTTTGTAAAACGCTCTTCTCAGAGGGAAATGCTCCCAGGGCTCCAAAATGTGACTTGTTTTGTTCTTGTTGGAATTTTTTTGAAGTTTAAGTACCTGCATGAATTTTCCATTGAAGCTCAATATTACATGTTCGTATATTTATTGCATTATTATTAGGTATAGTTTGTTAGGTATAGGTTTATTAGGTACCTATATTGTTAGGTAGGTATTAGTTTATTAGGCATAACGTTGGACTTTTATTTTTAACTTCCGTTTTTATTTTATTGGGTAAGGTAATATAACCACTTTATTGCTAAATACCTTAGCCTTTGTAGGTAAGTAGGGTTGTAGTTGTAGGTAAACTTAAGAAAATGAAAAGAAACTGGAAAGGACTGAAGTTCAATAAATGAGCAAACTATAAAGTAGTTACCTTCAAAAAAAAAGTTTGACCATCAGTATTGCCAAGCAATGGACTTGTTTTGTTCTTGCAGGAATCGAATTGACATGTTTCTTTCTTGCTAAACCCAACAACTATTGGAAGCCTTTCGTGGACGGGACGTTTTCGGTTTTTGCCAAGACAAACTTTCCACCGTTTCAACAATAATATTATCATCATGTGCAAAATGGTGGCTTTACCCGGGTTTTTCAAACTCTGGAGTTATTCGGTTTTTGTGGGAAACCCCTCAATTGTATTGATTGTATTAGGTTGTGGAACTCCTTACCCCTGTCTTGTCGATCAGT
The DNA here is from genome assembly GCA_963920205.1 of Stenodema calcarata. NCBI lineage: Eukaryota > Metazoa > Arthropoda > Insecta > Hemiptera > Miridae > Stenodema > Stenodema calcarata. The sequence goes on along the minus strand of OY986060.1, from coordinate 6,658,983 downwards.
CTCCGAGCTTTCCGTCTTCCGTGGCCTTATCGAACAACATTTCAGTATTACTCCAAACTCGCTTCCCGTTGCTTGACTGTTTAACTAGTTGGCCCAGGCCTAGAGCGTTCGGCCATTCCGGGGGCTCTGGGTGGCTTCGCCTTAACATGGTGCCCCCTTGGATATGTTTTTGAGATCCAGACCCTTTCCACCAAATTTGTTGCCGTATTTTTTTCTTTTAATTTTCATCTTTGCCATTTACTCTGTAATTTATGTAATTCTTAAAGGCCATGATTTTATTTATTTTGTAATTATTTTTGTATTTACAACCTTAAGGGCCCCTAGAGGCCTATTGTAAATGTGTATGCCAATAAAGGTCTATTATTATTGTCCTGACTGAAATATTCTTCTAAGTTTCCGCTCCTTCGGCCGGCTCGGAAGCAAAGTGATCTTAGTCAGCAATTAAAACAGCTGTAAACATGGAAACACCTTGCTTGGCCAACAACATGTGCCAGGAGGTCCCTCCCTCCTGTTATATTTAGTTATGCCGCATTATAAACAGCCCTTTCACGGCCCGCTTCACCCTCAACTCATTACCGACAATCGCCAACGCAGCGCCTTCCATCCATAGTTTTTCCGTTAATGGGTCCGAACTCATTCCGCGTCCCTCCCAATTGACTGTAAGAAGCTTCCGTTTTTTGGGAAAAACAAATTAAAAGGCCGCGGATCCTTCGTTTTTTCTCCCCCTTCGTATCGTTTTGGGATTTTTTTCTTAGTTAAACCGTGAACCGGGAGGGACCTCCTGCCGTCTTCTATCAGAGCGAAACGGACGTGATGGCAGGTGACGGACCGAAGTAATTACCTATCCGATACTCACGAAAGATGGTTTGGTTCCCATTGCAGGAGGATTTCGAATACACAAAGGGTGAGGACACGGAGAGTCAGTGCTAACCAATACCTCGTTTCCACGGAAGACATTTATTACTTCAGAACGTACTAAATGATGAGTAATGCAATTGCCGTATTTTTTTTAAGCATTTTATTGGTAAGAAAACAAAATAGGTTACAATAGATTGAATTACAAAATGCCACGAATCTTTTTGGGTAAATAACTCGTGCTAAGAGTCGGAGCCAAATAATTATAAAATTTATTAACCGGTAATACTTGAAGTAATACTTAACTGGTAACTGGTAGTAGTTCAGTTCAGTTCAAAATAACCTTTATTTGTCATTTTCTGACATAAGGGTGGGTTACAAACAGTAAATTACATACTTTTTGCTCCTACAAAATAAGGTGAAAAATGAAAGTATCGTAACAAAATAAAGTGCTAGTATAGAAAGTATAGTAAATGAAATCATTTCTGTGGACTAAAAATTAATTTTAAACAGTTTTAATCAACATCGATATATGTGGAGTGTGTTATAATACATAATACTACGTTATTTATGCTTATACATATTTCACTCAAGTTTTGCTGCACCGTTGATATATATATATATATATCTTTCACATATTTACATTGTTGTTCATTTAATGTTAGTATTGATTGTTCGTTCTGTTTTATTGTGTTTATTGTTGACGCATTTACTTGGTGGATCAGTCGAGCAGACATAGATTGCGTGTTTTAATGATTGAGCCTATAAATTGATGGAGTCGTTCGAGATCTTTCAAACTGGGGGATCGGATGATGGGGATGGCAATTTCGGGGTAGAGAAGGTAAGGGCATATGGCGCTTCTTGAATATGCGTACAGCGGACACTCAAAGAGCACGTGGTAGAGCGTCCCGTTGGTCACAAGCATGCAGTCCTCACAGGTCTCTTTTGGGTTGATCTTGTGGCTCTTCTTTCCAAATTTAAGGACCGCATTGTATGATCCCATCAGTCTTATTTGGGCTAGTAGCCGTTTGTAGGCAATTGGTGTGTCGAGGAGGAGATAATCCTGACATCCAGGGAACTGGCAGTACTTAATGAGCGACGCTCTAAGAATAAATAATAAGAGAAGAGAAAACATATATACCTATATACATATATAATTGAAAACATATATGCAGAGTAAATAATAAGAGAAGAGAAAAAAAATATATGAAGGGTACAGGGGAAGAAGGGTATAATTCCACTATTTTTCGATTTCGAGGTTTCAATGCCGTCTAGAGGCTTTCTGGGAGTAGTTTCACGTGGTAGGTCGGTACTGGTGAAAAACGATTTCATTCCATGATGGTTCGGAATAGTTGATAATTTTTTTTCATACCTTGGCAACGTATCATGAGATAGTTAAGTTAGTTTTTGCTTTCCTGAACATTTTCCAATTTTGGAATCGTACCCTTCTTTCCCTGTACCCTTCACATACCTACTTATGTATAATTGAAAACATATACCTATCCAAAAACATCCAAACATCTAAACATTAAAACATCCGTCAGCGTATAGGTAGAATACAATGGCTGATCATTTGTAGAGACCATTCCTGAAATGGTAAAACCTATTTGCCAGAAAAATATTCTTTTATTTTAATTTTGAATTTGTCTAGGGACAGTTGATTTGCCACCAATCTCTTCGGTACGTTATTAAATATATTGACTCCCCATGTTCTCATACCTAGTGCAGTATTCATTATGGGTTTCAGTAGGGTAATCCTGTCTCCTGATCTTGTAGAGTTTTGTGCCTTTGATATTTGTCCATCCAAAAACATCTTATAAACATAACTCAGGGTACATATTTTGGTTCAATCAGCGAAGCTAAGTACTGGAAAGTCCACAAATACCCTTTCGGTCGGATACCTTGTACTAATTAATGAAGTTACGTGCAGTATGAATGGGTGTTTTGCGATATTCACCGAATCTCAAGTAACGCTCTAATGCTCCACTAGGATTCGTCTCGTTTTTAGTACCGAATCTGTTAGAAAATGGTGCTAAATGGGGTTATTGCTCTCAATGAAATAAGAAGGAAAGCCCTAAGTCCTAACAGTTACGAATTCTACTGTTTGAAGGTATCCTCCGTTTTCTAGGCATCAATCCCATCGAACCAGTCCATTAGGTCGTGGGTTAGTTGGGAACCGACTCAAGGATGGTCCTATTGAGAATCCTTCAGAGTTCTGAGTAAAGGCGTGTGATTCCAACAAAAAAGACCGTGGGTAGTAATATTATGCTCGAAGGAATCTACTCGTGAAATGTAACACTGTAGACCAAAATCCAAAATCATTATTGTTTATGGGACAGGACTCCGAACGGATACGATTCCTCTCGTGTACTTTCTACGCCGTGAAACTCTAAAATTCCCCCGTAACAAACGACCACTTAGTTACACAAAATGTTTTTCAGGCCTCAGCTCAGTAGCGAGACCGTTCGCGATACTCCTAATTTACTTGGCGTTCTATGAGATCGTAAGGTCGTCCGAAGTTGTGGCAAAGCGACTGCTCTGAGTGCATTCCCAACAGATTTACGGGACCAGCTCGACATCCGCTGATTCTATAAGTGCGTTGAGCCCTGAATGTCGGATTGCGGACTGACGGAGGTGACGGCTATTAGCGAATTTTCTCTAAAAAATAATGTATTGGTACTCCTCAAATCTTTGTACAACACGAGTTTTGGAATAGTTCCAATTTTTGGTTGACAACTGAATAATTCAAAACTTTCATATAAATAATTCAATTGCTGATGAACGCGCGATGAAGGATTGACTTGTAGCTGCAACACCCTTCTTTAGCCAAGAATTGAAAAATCACAAAACAAATTCGTTCTGTTTTCCCATTATTTGCAGTTCAAATGAAAGGAAACTTCATGTTCCAATTTTATATTGTAGCATTGTTGACTATAGTTGGCCGCAAAATGATTATGCGGGGAAAGTTCCCAACTTACAGTTAACAGAACCTTATTATGTACCAGAACTTGTCGTGGCCAATGCTGACAATAGTTAACATTCCCAGAAAAAAAGATTTGTGGTGTAATTGGACGGTGTTATGCAACAAGGCTCCTAGCGACATTTTTTCCAAAAATGAGTTTTTGGTACCTTAGGATTCGCCTCATCAAGAGCTTTCCTTTTTTACGATTTTAGCGCCCTCTATTCTTCTAAACTGTAACAGAAAGCTAAGAGTCTAAGCGCCATCCTCATAATGAGCCATTCCGAATTCCGCAAAAAGAGTAGGTATATATCCCCAGGTTACACGTTAATTTTACAAAAAGAGTCTAAACGCCATTACAATAATCATTATTGTAGTTGTGAAGTTCGGAATGGCTCATTATGTGGTGCTTGGACCCCGTTTCCTTGTCTCATCCGTTAACAAGAGTCTAAACGTCAAAAAATGTCACTTTGGCCCATGTTGCGAAATTTGGAATGACGGTTAGCACGAGAGTTTATGTGACATAGATCGGAAAACCAATGGATTCTATTCCAATTTGACGCAACGGGCCCTTCAAAATGAGTTTATTAGTGACACCCTCCACTTCATGAATCAAGCACAACGCCCTGGAAAACGTGCCACTTGATCAAAAACTCTACTTTGAATTCCTCGAAAATTGGAAAAAAATGTCGCTTGAACCCTTGTTGCATAACACCGCCCAATTCATAATAATAATAATAATATTATTATCGTCTGAATAATATCATCGTAATAATATTATATTATATTGATAATATTAATATCCTTCTATTATGATTTTCTGCTCTTTAGTTGGGGTGGATTGTGAGGTAGAAGACGGTGGTATATTCTCAAGTATCATAAAATGTAAAGATACTTCATATGAACTCTGAATGAGTAATTTTGCCATTTGAAACTGTCTGTGAAACGGTTTGATTTTGTCGTCGTATAAATTCCTAAAGTCAGTCTAATATTACCCGTTTTGAGGAGAAAATATCGGAAAATATAAGAAATAAGTGAAATTGTGTACTCGCTTTGATATTGGAATGTTTTTCTGACAAAAAAAGACAAAAACTTTAATGTTTACAGCGTATAACTCATACTTTAAACGAACACAGACGCCTGGAAAATCGTGCTCTGAGTGGCCTACTGTACTTGGTCGAACGAAAGGCAGGCCAAACCATACAAATGGAGATGTTAGACGATAGGTACAAAATGACATTACAATAACTAAATCATTGTAGACGGGTTTTACGATCATCTTCTTCCTCTTACTCTTATTCAGAGATTCTCAGTGGTACGACGTACAATAGCTCCCAACACATTCAAAAATACGTTCAAAGAATTCTTGCAGGTGGCCAAACAAATGAAATACCCGTCATTTCCTTAACCCGAAAAAAACAGAAGTCGATCAATTCTTGGAAGGTCCTCGTAGCGTGGCCGGGCGCAAGCTTCCTCGGAAATGTTCGTTGGAACTGCATTGTCGAGACTGGGTAGATATATTGACCTGAATCGTCGTTTTTCTATAAGCTGAGGGGTGTTTAGGGAGTTTTAAGAAGGGGGATCACCCATAAGTTCCCAAAATGAAACAGTTCACAAGTTATAGGTACCTCATTTTAAAGGTTTTTTTTTACACTGAACACGATGGTGACATCAAGGTTGCGATATCTTATTCCGTTCTCAAACTGGAGCACTTTGAAGATGAAGAAACATGGTTAGTACTTGAGATGTTCTTCATGTACACCATGTTCTTAAATGGTGACTTTTTTCATAAAACGAGCTATATCTCCAAAAATTCGCTCTTATAGCCATGCTGCATGACCGTGGATTTTTCATTTCCTCCTGTATATAAATTATGTTACATTGTTAATTATAGTAGGGGACGACCGACAATGGCCCTGATACAAGAGATCACCTCACGGTGACATCCATGCCTGAAGAGGGTGAGCCATCAAACGGCACCGAAATATTGCAATTATAGCAGAGATTTGAAAAACGACTGGTGAGGTCCTTCATCCCAAAAAAATCCCAAAAAAATTGTTAATTATGTTCCATCAATAAGTTTTATTTAAAAAGTCAAAACCGCTTAGTATCTTTTTATGCAGATCACCCTTCTGTTGAGATCAATTGACCACTTTGACTTCACCATCGTGTTCAGCGTTGAAAATTCTATAATCTGAGGTGTTACTCAGCAAAATAAAGGAGACAAAATTGGTTATGGGTTAGAAAAACAGGAGATATTTTACATAAAACCAGTTATTGACCTCGAAAATTCGTTCTTATAGACATACTGCATGACTGTGGATTTTTTTAGATAGGCCATTATTGTTCTTATAAGAAATTCCTGCCTCTGGTAATTAATGGGAAGGAGAACCCTTTCCAAAAAACAGGTGACCGCCTCTTGATCAAAAACATGTGGCAGGCGTGAACTATAACACGCACGCGCCCTTAGATTTTAGATTAAGGATTCTTGATGTTCTTTTAATAATCCGAGATACCGATTAGGGCGGGAAGGGGTTGTAATGGCGCACAGCCTTAACGTAACTTGGTATTGAAGATTCGAGCCCAGATAAAAGGCAAACCACGCTGAACACTCGGAGTTTTAATTGGGCTTATTAGTGAGAGCTTGGGATTTATTTATTTTTTATTTATTTATTAGAAGCACGTGCAAGCCCAATAAACAATTACATCATAAGTCACTCAAATATACATGGAGGATTACAGCAAGCGAAACATAATGAAGAGAAAGTAATTAAATTATTGAAAAGAAAGAGGTGAAGATAACAATATAGATTTGAGATTTGAAAGGGAGGAGTTGAAGAAGTCAAACTGTGGGTGAGAGGCCAGGAGGAGATTCGCACTTCGGAGGATTCGGTGAAGAGGACGGTTTCTATCGTAGTTTGTGGAGGAAAAGTGGATATTAAATAAAACTGAGAACGAGTGGGGGTTTGGGAAGCGACGGAATTAATTATAGAAATCAAGGGATGTAGAAGAGTCGCTTTTCTCTATAATAGAGAGTTCCTAAGGGGTCATTCCTACGGACACAAGTTTGAACTTATCTCAACTGCGCCTGCGCGTCGGCTAAGTCCGGACTTATCGCCTCGAATCGATCACAACCGGACAGATACACGAGTCGATTCCTACGGACACAAGTTTGAACTTATCTCAACTGCACATGCGCGTAACCTTACTCCGGGATAACACTGTTATCATAACAGTGCAGCCCCTAAGGGATGGATTTCGCGTTGTGCTAAGGTGACTTGACGTTACTTAACATGTGAGCAGTTCCGCCATATTGGTTAGCATCCAGAAGTTGCTCGCCTTAGATGTGTCCACTAGATAAGTCGACATCTGAATGGATTTATCTCTTAGGAACTCTCTAAAATATTAGCGGTTTTTTTCGTTCTTCATATTATGATGAACGAAAAAACCGCGAAGTCCAATCTGAACCAAATCACAACGACGTTTCTTTGACATCTTTCGAGCGAGTTCAAGTGGAAATTAAATCAACTAGATCACTTTGAAATCTTCATGAGAGGACTTTGAAAAGGCGTTTGAACAGATTTGAAGTCATTGCGGGCTCGTTGTTATAACAATCGTTTGTCGGGAGGCAGTTCGTGACCCAGCCGCGTCAGGTGTGGATTATACTCGTATCTTTAATTTATGAGGCTTTAATTAAAAGTTATGCCTACAACCCCCGGCGTTATTTACGGCGGCGGCTTAATGGCTCTTAATTGTTATAATTTCTTCTTTTTCCTTCAAGAGGGTTCGTGTCGCGACGGAGGACAACGGATAAAATGATCTACAAGCCGGGAATCGGAAGGTTGCGATGATCTCACCGGTTTGGATTCTTGAGACAACATCGTGGGAGTCCTGCAATGATTTAAAAAATGAAATGATTTAAAATTAACAAATAAAACTCGAATTAAGTACACAAATTGAAATAGGCAGCCATGAATGAGGTAGATTTTAAATAAATATTTAGTAAGGCTCGGGCTTCAAATTGACTAGGCGAAGAATTTAAATTAATTCGATCAAATGGTACCTAATTCATAATAAAATACATTAGAATATCGTTCTAACGCCACTAGAAGGTCATCTTTCATTATTTCATTCAATTCTTTTGGAGAGTTTACGTTTGAAGAACCATTGAATCAGAAAATCTCACGAAAACTTCTGCAAATTTTATCATTTGCTATATTTCACTCTCTCATCATACACTATGATATTAGGAATTTTAAAGTATTTCTCAATTTTATAGATTATAAATGGAAGTACCAAAAGAGGTAGTGGGATCTTTTTTTTGTGCAAATAAGTGAAAAAACAAATCCCACTCTCCATTAAATGATCGTTAGAAACGCTGGTGGCGACTAGTCAAAATTAATGTGGTAACGAAAGGTTAAAAGAATATTTTGCCTACCTCAATTGAATCACCCGAAACCCATCTAATGGTGGATTGTAAGTAAAAATCCACAGTCGTGCAGCATGGCTATAAGAGTGAATTTTCGGAGAAATAACTGGTTATATGTAAAATGTCTCTATTTTACTGGTTTTATAACAAAATTCATTCTTTTCATTCTGATGACCATTTTACCAGTACATTTGTCTGTTACGTCCAATCTTCGTGCTTAAATTATACTATGTATACTTATTCAACCCTCAGATTCAACTTAAACACTGCTACCATTTTGCATTTCTTCCTGTATATAAATTATGTTACATTGTTACATCAATAATTTTGATTTAAAAGAAGCTGCGAATTTTTTATACAACTGCTTAGTGTGTTTTTATGCAGATCACCCCTCTGTTTAGATCAATGATAGATAAATTATTAATATTGGACGGATTTTTTTTTTAATTCGATTTTCTGAATCTACGTACCTACCTTGAAACGTAAATCTTCGACTTTTGAGGGGGGGGGGGGGGGGTATTTTTTCTTGGGCGATTCCTATGATTTATTATAGAAGATAATAAACATTCGAACTGATTACAAGGTGCTGAACATAAAGGATTGTATTATAAGGTGCTCGTGTACTCACTGAATTCTATGAATCAAGGCGCTCTCTGTAGCCGAATGGATAGTGCACAATGGTTCCCGGGCTTTCCACCTAATAACATGGTACCCAATGTAATTAACTCATAAAACAATTATTGTACTGGTAGTATTAGTTCGGTCGTCCAGCTTTTTATTTTCACGGGTGGCCTCTCCGAGTAACCGAACCAGCACTGATGCACCTCTCAAGCGACGACTTGACTTGTTTGGTGTGTTTGTTGAAATGCCAGTAGCTTAAGACCGATTTCTTTCGGTGTACCCGTAGGTTTTTACGAGTTAAACATCAATCAATTATTCGGGACAACAAGTTCAGAAATGACAGCTCCGAAAGAGTAATCAGAGTCGTAGAAACACAAGTGCCAGGTGGCCAGCAGACCAAGAAGAACGAGGTGCCTCCGTCTCGGCAACAAAACACCGAAGAGCTTGACACGAACAAATTGGGACCAATTAAAAAATTACCATGGAATTACACGTAATTCTTCGCTGACTTCCTGTCGAGTTTTGAATGACGTCTTCGGGGGGCTACTCTCGGCAATTAGTAACGAAGAGGGGCGGCGTGGATTAATCGAGCCAGATGGGTATTACCTAAAGAGTCGCATCCTTTTGAAGCAATTATCAAGATGGTGAGGTGTTTCGGAAGTTATTTGTACATGGGAAAAACGCGTGACGGTTAGTTAAACAGGAGTCGAATGTACAATTAAAACATTAGTCTCGTTCAGTGATAGCGATCGCGGCTACTGTGCGTTTCACTGAGGTGTGAATATTCACCGGTTTCTTGTTTGCGTTGTGATTCACGAGCGTGTTTTGTACGACAATATCTCCAGACATGAAATAGACTGTGTAGAGAAGTGTCTTGGCACTCCCTATTGCAGGTTTCCTACATTTTTTCTTGTGGACTACTAATTATTATAACTCGTGGAAAATAAAAATCACAGGATGAATTGATAAATTTTAATAAATAAATGCAAAGTACTGATCACAAAAGTGAAAAGAGAAGATTAAATGTGGTGAGTGGGAGATCACACTCGACAAGTCGGGCAGTTTGTTAGTTATTTATTGGATAACACGGTATATGTCCAGTTACAAATTTTTGACAAGAGGCTCATAGACACGCAGAAAACCATATAACAGGAAAACTTTCCATTCGAACAGACTAATTTAGTTTGGATGAAAAGGTCCAATCTTCGACTTGATAACGACGAAAAAATTCAAAACAAAATTCACAGTCATGCAGCATGGCTATAAGAGCGAATGTTTGAAGAAACAACTAGTTTTATGTAAAATCTCTCCAAATTACTGGTGTAACAAGAAATGTCTCGATTTTTTGAGGTGTAACATGTAATGTATGGTTGCCGAACGCTCTTGTTCAAGGGAGGTTAGGCAATATGCCCACCCAGAGGGTTATCCAGTCTGTGTTCCACAGAGCCGTATATCCCCAGAGCGGTAGATCAAAAAGTTCGAGAACAGGGGCACAGCAACCATCACACTCCCGCCTTCAAACAACACCTGGTATGCCAGACTTTTGTTGATAAAAAAAAGAGGGACTGAAAGTAGTGTGGAGTTCCAATCTAGGAAGAACAATGGTGTGGTTAACCTCCACCGTAATGGTACTACTGCGAATGAAGAGGATGTACAAATACATCGAAACGTCGGCCTAAAATAACGTCTTTTCATTGGACCAACCCTCAAGAACCTATCCCTATTAATCAAGTGGTCAAGAATCTCAGAACCTGTTTATTAGTAATTTCATTGGAATCGAAAAACTCCAAAACTTCAAGGAAAAAGGACAACTAGTGAACCAAGAAGGGGTGGGAAAAACATCGGTTAATGAAGGACAGCTGGTAAACAAATGAGGGGTGGGAACCTGAAGGAATGGAGTGTTGAGTGTTCAATGGGTGGAGCAAATATATTCCACAGTACCGATGGCCATCGGTAACCAACATATCGATATTTGATAGTATCGGTGGTAAGGTGTCTATGACGATAGGTATAGCTCAGTATCGATACTTTTTGCAGCAGATAGTATCGATAAAAATATCGATAGGTATTTACTAAAATATCGGTTGAAAATAAACAATCAATAGAAAAACTATTATCAATTTTCGGGCAATGAGTTTTCGACTATAGTTTTCATACCTATCAAAACATAAGTATGTTTATGACACAGACAAATTAAACATAAATTACGACAGAGACACCTACAATCACCCTTATCAAAATCAACACACAAAGCGTTCCCAATCTTCTTCTTCTTTCCATTTTCCTGTCTAGGCCGACTCCATGATGGACAAATTTAGTGAAATTTACTCGTGGAGGTTAGAACGTCCATGAAACTAGTAGAAAGCTCTAGTTCACTAGTTCACCCAGAGCGGAAAGTAGGGAATGCGGATTGCGTATTCCTCTGTGATTGGTCAAGGCCATGGAAGTACACTCCCAACCATCGACGCTGACCAATCACAGAGCAGTACGCAATCCGCATTCCGTACTTTCCGCTCCATGTGAATCCGCCTTCAAACTCAGATTTTAACATTCGTCTCAATATCAATATATCGATAAACTCAGATTTTAACTCAGATCAAACTCAGATTTTAACATTCGTCTCAAAAATAATTTTTATAACAATAATTTTTAAAATAATAAAATTATTTTGGAAATGTTCGATAATATCATTTTTACCTATCGGATGAAAAAAAAAAAATATCTTCGGAAACTATCGGTTACTCAAGTATCGATACCCGATACTATCGGACTATGCACTATCGATATATCGATATATCGATGGTCAATATCGATACATCGATTGTCAATATCGATGGCCAATATCGATATATCGATGGCCAATATCGATATATTGATGGTCAATATCGATATATTGATGGTCAATATCGATATATTGATTGTCAAAATCGATATATCGATGGTCAGTATCGATATTTTGATACTATCGGCTATCGATGACCATCCCTAGAATGGAGTGTTGAGTGTTCCATGGGTGGAGCAAATTCCATGGGTGGAGCTGTATTACATCGACTTGTACTCGTTGACTCGAGTTCATCATCTCCATCTTAAATAGCCATGTCAGCCGTCTCTCATGAACAGGAGCTACATTTTCCGCTCCTGTCTTGTTCCGCACTCGATTTACTTGATTTCGCAGTAGGTGCGTTCAAAACCGATACCGCCACCGAATGCAAACCGACAACTGCGCAAATTTCCCGCTCTCGAATCGCGGTGAAATGACCACAGCGGTGGGTACGTCCGTGATAAGATCTGATTTTCCAGGTAGCTCCTTTAATAACGTTCCCGCTAGAAACGGCGGACATCACGCACGCGGGACGTGTTCTTTAGAGTCCCTCTCGAGCCGGACTTACATAATTGGTCAAACTAGTAACTGAGAACGAAAAAAAAGGAGAAAAATCCGGGGGAGAGGCTACACGGTTTAATAACGTCTCCATTGTGTTTCTGCGCTGCTGCAAATAGGTAACGTTTAATTGGATGGAAAATTCAGTTTCCGTGTATGCGGTTTTTTCGGCACGAAACGAGGTTTCAATTTCGTCCTACGACTCCTCGTGAGTGTGGGAGAACGGAGGAGAAATAGCCGAGGGGGACGAATTGTCGGAACGTTTTGACGACGAGGGAATTACGGGTAATTGATCATTAACATAATTGTTCGGGTTATACGCCAACGAGAAAACTCAGTACGTACGGTGTTTGAATGGGACCACATCCTGAAGCGTTTTTCTCCTCTTCCCCCAGAGCGTGAGTAAGGTAGTCCGACTAATTGTCAAAACGAGGTCGTCCGCGGATTACCATCGAGTATTTACCAATTTTGACAGACACGTGGGTCATCGGAAAACCGATTTTATGGGAGCGAAATTTTCTGAATACGGATTCTTATAGGAAATTGTACGATGAACCAAAAAGTTCTATAAACATGGGGTCTAAAATGGACTCCATAATATTCATCCATAATGTATCAATCAGAATTTCATTACAAGGTGCTCCTTGTTGTTATTGCTGTTGCAAATAATGTAATGTACTTGGTAATGCGACATTAAATATATTTGAGAAAATAACATATTCTTAATGATAATATAAACGATATTAAAACGAACTCAGCAGTGTAATTACGCAACAGGTGAAACACCGTTTTGCAGCACTGAAACAGTTAAAAAAACAAAAATTTGCAGGTAGTACCAGCTTATCATGGTTTTAATCCTCTACAGGAACATTACTGAAGAGATCCATAAGAGGATCTTGTTTAAAATAAGTCAAGTTCAGTTTTGGCAGACTTTGGAAGTTTCGTAGGGTATGCAAAACAAAATTTTCCCCATTGTACCATTTTTCATGAAGAGGATGTACAAAGGCATCGAAACGTCCGCCTAAAATAACGTCTTTTCATTGGACAAACCCTCGAAAACCTATCCCTATTACTAATAAAGTACTGAGATTTTGACTTAGAAAGGGCATCTCATTTAGAATATTTTCATGTTGAATTTTATATTAGACGTTTTCTTTAACTGCACAGCATCTTAGGATTTTGCCTCCTAGTTATAACTAGTTCAATTCAGTGTACGTATAATAGGCAGCGACGAACCAGAAACCCGTGATTTCAGGTTATGTGCAGTCTGACACTACGTATCATTCAATATTATCATTCAACTGTGGGTTAAGAAGCTTCAATTAAATAAAAAACGAGTAGGTAGTTCAACGAATAACCAATTAACAGAACCACCGTGTGTGTTCACACCGCTTCGTTACAGCTGACAACAACCAGTGGCGCTGATGAGTATCTCAAGCAGGGGATAATTGTCTTGTACCTTTTGATTGCTCGCCGAGCCGTCATGCCTCTTTTGAAATTGAATCGACGCCCCGCCCTTCTCTAATAACTCGGCGTACACGGCCCATTCTCTAATGGGCCTTAATAAAATGTTTCCTCGCTCCTAGTTTGCGTCTATTGTCTCACGTAAAAACAATGGAACGACATCTACACGAGCTTTCACCTGAGCTGTTTGAATCCATTTACTGCTGCAGCAGGTTAAGGACCCCGTCTGAAATCTCACAATTTCTTATTTTCGCACAGAACTGAGACTAAATATTCCAGTGAAATTGAATACAAAAGTTCATAAAAACACGCGGGAAGCCAAGTTATCCAAGAACCCAAAAGAAGAATGAGGATAACACCGTTTCACTTCTCAGACATCATTAAGAAAATTGTCCGCATCATAATATGGTTTCATTTATGAATATTGTATAATGCGCATGTCAGGAAAACGTAGTTAAAAGATACGTAAATATTAATGTGCCGCTCATGTTTCCTTGAGGGACTCCACTATGAAATACTAGAATTTAGCATCTTTTCACCAACTACGAACCAACGAAACGCAATAATATAAGTCATCATGAGAGGAAACGATCATTTTTTAACAACACGCACTTACACGGATTGTACTATTTGATGTCAATTTACTGTTGTAATTTATTAAATATTCACTCCCAAAAATAACGAGGTAGGCCTTTGTTTGAATCGTTCCAATGCGTTACTGACGAATAATTACGTGAGGTCATTATGATAATTATAAGGCTTTCGTCAACTCGGGGAGGACATCAAATATGGAACGAGGCTTTGCGACAGCCGCCGGTTCGAATAGGCGGGTTGTCCGGTTTTTTGTTGTAACGTTTGGAAACAATAATTTTCTACTTCCGGACTTTGGTGGTAAGACGTTATCATATCGTTGAGTGGCCGCTCGCTACCGGTAAAGGCCCTGAATTCATTAGGCATAGGCTGTGACGTACTAGTTAGCCTCCTGCCAGCCGTCTGACGTCATACGCTCGTGCGTCATAGGCTCTGACGTACTAGTTTGCCACCTGCCAGCCGTCTGACGTCATACGCTCGTGCGTCATAGGCTCTGACGTACTAGTTGGCTTTCGGGCAGCCGTCTGACGTCATACGCTCGTGCGTCATATGCTATGACGTCATACGCTTGTGCGTCATAGGTGCGTCTGACGTAGTGGCCCGGCTGTCGCTTGTGTTCTGACGTGATCTGAGGGAAAGGGTGAATCAAGGAAACAAATTTTTCCCGTTTCAGTTTATGTGCCAAAGCAAAGACATGAAAATGTCAAAAGAATGTCAACTCCATCCTGTTGTTGATACAGTCGAGAATTAAATGCTTGCATACGAGTCTGCAACACATTGGGACATTTTATGTCTTTAAAGAAGTGATTCAAGAACCTTCGAACAATGCTACATCACCTACCCCAGTAGCGTAGTTGTTATACTTAATTGTAGGGTTCATCATAAATTATGAAGCTTGCATTCGTATAGACAATATAAATTATTGAGAATGATCACCTGTGTGTAAACAATTATTTAAACAATCACGCTCATACCGCAGCTTGTCGGCCACGCACTCCGCAGTGGCGTAATATGGTTAGGTAAATCAAGAGCTATCCAACGATTTTTGTACGATGATAACTGGCGAAAATAAAGTTCCATAGCAACGAATCGGTTGTAAGCGAAAATCATCAGAAATTTTCGTGACGATTTCGTGTAACGCTTTTGTGTAACGTTTTTCGAGTTATGTGCCAGAGTAAAGACATAAAATGTCAATAAAAAATTTCGAAAAATCAATTTTTTTCCGCACTTTCCCCATAGTGCGACTCCGAATCCTAATCCAAAACACAGGTAACATTTATTAAGATTAAGTGATCAAAATTGTAACCCTCGACTTAGCTACCTTTAATTGGAGTCTTATGCCTTACACATTCTAAATGAAACAATTTACTCGCCTAGCAGATACAATTTCTATATATTTCTAGTATGATTTCTATAATTTATAATATTATTATACGAGTGAATATGATGTGAACGGTTGTATTGAAAGTAGTGGTTCGAATACTTTGAAATATTGTAGTAATACAACATATTATTTTAACAATACAGCATTTACCTATACCTAATATGATTCGTTGACCTTGTTTTTGTTCCTTATTGTGTCTCCTAACAGACACTCTAACGTATCTACTCACGACATGAGTGAGGCCCTAAAAGTCGCTAATGAACCGACGATTTTGTTGGTACAATAATAAATCTATTCCAAATTTTAGACTATCAGACACAGCCTGTTGTTGTTATTATGCCATATTATGGCATTTCAATGAGGGAATTATAAACGGAAGGAATAAAATAGTCGTTACAAAAGCCACTTTTAGGGGTGCCCTCGCTCAATTCGTAGGAGGATACGAGTGTCTGTTATGGAGACACATTAGGAACAAAAACAAGGTCAATAGACGACTGATAAAATGAAAGAAAAATAAATAAAATAAAATACAAATAAACCACGAGAAGCGAGTCACGAGCCGATTGTTGATTTAGTTTAGAGAGCTGGTCACAAATCGAGGATCCGGTCGTAGGAAGAGAGACGCCCACTCGGCCGATGTTACTCAGGCGACGGACTTGTACGAATAATTCTAAGAGCACCAGTGGAGGAAATGGGAATTTCAAATCATTGACTTCAACATCCAACATCAGTATAATAGCGGGGTTTTGTCCGGTCAGCCCCGTAAGAGTAAATTTTTGGTGAATAATCGTATTTGATTTAAATTTTCAATAGGGCCGATGAAATTGGTCAAGAAACAACAATTTTCAATCCCCCTCAAAAGTTGTGAGTTTTCGTTTCAACGTATGAAAAATGTGAAAATGCAGCATACCGGCGGTGTTAGGAGTTTTTCATAATCCTGAGTCATTTGGAAGGGGTGCAAAATATGGTTTGAATTGTTCAATCCAGAGCCTTGTGCGATCAGTCTTCCGCTCACCATGATGGTCCAAAGGCAGAGACGAGAAAAAATCGTCAATCCCCTCAAAAAACACTCCGTTTAAAAATATGGTAGGTAAACGATCTTCTCGCCGTTGCGCCAAGGGGAGATTTCGAAACGGGCACGGGCGGCCGGGGAAAGTGGATATCATAACTTTTCCGGCCGCTGCAGAATGATTTATACACGGAGTGTTTTTTGGGGGCATCTCACATATTTTCGTTGTTGAAGTTGAAAAGACCTGTTGAAGCAATATGCAAGAATAGAAACAATTTATTACATTAATGAATTAGGCATATTAATAAAATTATAAATTAATTATAGATTGATGAATTTATAAATTATTTATTTATTTATTATTAAATTGAGCATGAATATAGGAGAGGCTGCAGCCTTGCCTAACTGAATAAGAAGAAGAACATGGTAGGATGAAGAACCGGGTTTTTGAAAGTATATAACTCGGCTTCCTTTAGACCTAGCAACTTGAAACTTTCAGGGCTTTCTATTGTCTACACCAAAATTCAAGTTGATTGGTGAAATTGGAGTCCCATTTAGTCCAATTACCCTATTCATTTCGTACAGTTTTGGGCCTTACAAGGATATTGTACACAGAACAGTGTTGTAGACAAGAAATTGTGAACCGTTGTGGAAATTGGTCTAGTGTTTGAAATAAGGTGCAATTGTATTTTAATTGTATTTTAATCATCGCTGAATGCATTTTTCTCCTCCTTCACCACATTCACCATGAAATAATTGAGAAAACAGATGCAGAAGGGAAACTGCATAAAGTCCAACGTCGCATTCAGCCAAACGCATATTCACTACACCGGATTTCAGTCAATCGATTCCCTCTCCTAACAAATTCTAAATAAGACACTGACACCCACTCGGTTTCGGGGTTCAAGACAGAAACATTCTCACATAGAACTAAATTTAGAACACAACCGCGAAGGGAGGGAAGGGATTTTAGCCGCACTGTAAACAACCCAGGACGCTCTCGGCCTTTGATTTATAGTTTAAAACTCAAATGTAATTATTTCGGGACGCTCCTTTTCGGTTCCTCCTTCACTACAAATGCGATCGCCGATCTTCAACGCGGCCACTTAGCCTTCCCTCAATTCACAGCTTCATCAAAGTTATTACGAATATTTCAGATCGCTCGGTCTGCACTCATGCGTCATCGTTCGACTCACTGAACTGCCCTCCATCAAAACAACGCAAATATCCACCTATTTTTCGGCTTACTGATGTTTTAAAATAGCAATTTTGCATCTTTAACAACGTTGTTAAAGATGCAAAGATGTTAAAGATGTTTTATTAAAATAGGTACTGTTCCGAATCCGCCCCCAAAGCGAAACCACCGCGTGGTTCATTCTGATACGCTCCGCCAATCGCGAAGAACAAGGAAGAAGGGGAGTGATGTTATAGAGCTACTTGTAATCATTATTATTGTTGGTTTCAAATCCCACCTCTTCAACCAAATGAACTGAGCTTTATAAGTTACCAAATAAAACGACTGAAATGTTCGAAATCGAAACTCAAACTCGAGGTATTTTATTTCACTTAAGGCATGTGTTTGTTTTGTATATGACTGATTTATTCTGTATATGACTGTATTATGTAATGGAAATAATAAAAGAAAAGTAAAAGTAAAGAAGGTTTTTAAATAAGGCAAAGGGTATATTTTGGAGCAGTGGCAATTGAGTTACGGTGGTTTGGCCAGGATTTGTTTTAGAGATCAGCTGGTGGTACGCGGATCATCCTAGTCAGTCTACGAGAACCAAAAGTGACAGAAAGCTGAGGAAGGTCTCGAGATTTTAGTTTGAATCTACCACTGTGGAAATTTCAGGTCACTAGGTAGCGTAATTTATAATCTGTTTAGTTGTAACCGTGGCGAGGGTCAGATTGTGAATTGCAGTCTTTGATCAAATATTAGAGAGTTCCAGGTTACCACGGTGGCTTTTAGCACGGTACCGTATGAGAAGCGAGACCGCGAATGTCTGCGGATATTCAGATCCCAAAACTTAATACTGAGCGTGCAAAGAATAATTCTTATCGTAGGGTATTGCGCTTCCTCTATGCCTGTAAAATTTGTTTATTTTCTTTCTTCTTTTTATTACGCAGGTACGCTGATGATTTTGGTGATTTAGGGAGCTTTAAGAAGGAGATCTTGATTAAAATTAAAGAATTTATGGAACAAATTTATTTAAACATTTTAACGTTTGTTCATTTGAGCGTTGCTCTCTAGGTGTTTGATGATATTTAGTTGTTTTTGTTTTGTTTTTCTCTGAGATTAGCTCCACCAGCCGCCACAAGTTCGTAAAAACTTAGTAGATTGGTGGAAAGAAGAAAGAATTCTTATGAG
This sequence comes from Stenodema calcarata, assembly GCA_963920205.1. NCBI lineage: Eukaryota > Metazoa > Arthropoda > Insecta > Hemiptera > Miridae > Stenodema > Stenodema calcarata. Next base: position 6,639,924 of record OY986060.1, on the reverse strand, counting down.
ACTATTGTCTATTCTGTGATTTGTTTTTCTTTCTGTCAATAAATTGATATTCTATTCAATTCTATTAAGCGACGCTCTTGCGGTTTTCGATCCGCGGTTGTTCGACATACCCATGATCATCGGATCAGGTGACACTACGGGAACGACCACTTCGGATCAGTTAACACTACTGGAACGCCCACCACGGTAGATACCGTGCTAACAGCCACCGTGGTAACCTGAAACTCCCTAGTGACATGGATATGCCTTACTGCTGGAGGACATGCAACAATTTTGCTACACAGAAAAACGCGGTACTAATAAACAGCAATGGGCTATGAGATTGACTCTATGAAGCTGTGGACTTTAACTTGACGCTGCCCAGGCTCTGGATCAGCTGAGTGGCTCCTACAGCTAATTTCTATGCTATTCACTCCATGAACCTCTAATTTGATGTGTAGCCTCCTTAGGACTTTAACGTGACGCTGCCCAGGCTTCTGATCAGCTGAGTGGCTCCTACAGCTAATTTCTACGCTATTCACTCTATGAAGCTGTACAGCTACATAGTTGGTATGTCACCTTTGTAGGACTTCAACGAGACACTGCCCAGGCTTCTGATCAGCTGAGTGGCTCCTACAGCTAATTTCTATGCTATTCAATCTATGAGACTGTGATTTGGGATTTAGCCTCCTTAGGACTTTACCTTAACGCTGCTCAGTCCGTGGGTCAGCTGAGTGGCTCCTAAAGCTAATTTCTACGCTATTCCCTCTATGAGACTGTGATTTGGGATTTGGCCTCCTTGGGACTTCAACTTGACGCTGCCCAGGCTCTGGATCAGCTGAGTGGCTCCTACAGCTAATTCCTATGCTATTCACTCTATGAGCCTCCTGAGGACTATTATAGTCCTATAATAGCTTGGCACTGCCCAGCCTCTAGATCAGCGGAGGGGCTCGTAAAGCTAATGTCGACTTACACTTTGGGCAGAACAGGCCCAGGTTCAGCTGTTATCGTTATTTGATTTTACTTACCCACATTTTACAGGGAGAAAATGAGACACACCCATGTACAAATGTATCTGCATGTACGAGTGTAGATACTCAACATCAGTTTCCCGATTTTAAATTCGTTTAAACTTGACAATGTGGTTTAGAATGGTTTGACTACGTTGGGAACTGTTCAAATTTTTATATGCACCTAGTATCTATTGTATCGTTGGCATACCCACCAGAAAGTAGCGGTTTTTTCTTTCATTCCACGACCTTCCCGACGAATTTAGTGTTTGTCCGAAAACCGCTACAAAATATTTTGTCGGTTGTATCCGTAGGGTGAGTCTGACGAAAGGATTAGAGTCAGCGCATCTGCCTTTCAACGTTGAAACCCCTCGTCGACGTCACACCCCCGTCGAAAAACTTTTTCACAATTAAAAAACCTCGGGCACCATAATTAAACGCGTGGGAGAGGTCTAGCTTCATTTGCATATTAATAGCCGATTCGAATAAGGGCTTAAGTCCCTTTCATGGCTTTTTCGCACCAGATGCCTCATTAGAGGGTGCGCTTATCTGTTCGAGACCGGTAGGAACAAAAGGCCGACGCGCACAGGGGATCTAGGCGGACTATGAGGTCTTTTGTCTATGAGATGAGGGCCCCCGAGAAACGGGTACATCTGGTGACTTTGTTCCTGTCTATCGCATCCGAAATAGTTAACCGAGGAAGCCTTCGGGCGATTTTTTCTTCGAGATCCGCCTGGATTCGATTAGGGAGGTTCGCTGTGTCCGTGTTGTATCCGTGGAACCCCGTCGCTATTTTCATAATCGAATGTCCGCCCTCCTGATCTTCGTCATATTCAGTCGAACTAATGAGTTTATGACCCTCAATGAGGTTCCCGACCCGGCAGCTGACGTTGGGAGTATCAAAGAGTTAAATGTCTTCAGTGTCCTTCAGGACTAGAGTTCTGACACTCTTCTAAATGTACCAATATTTTTCTCTCAGAAAAACATCGAGTTTACATCGTTTATATCTGCTTTTGATAAAATAAAGAAATGATCTAATAATTGATTGGAAATACTTAGGTATAATAAATAGGTACCTTTTTGTATAAACCGTTTACCTACCAACCAGAACACAACGCTTTCGTCCTGGACGTCGGAAGGGCCTTCGTTTATGCTCCCCCTGTGCTGTAATTTTCCTAATTGTGGATTTTCATGTATCCCGTCGAACGTAAGTCTAATTTTTATTCCAGCCATCACTAAATTTTCAGTCAAAAATCTTATTTAACCGCCAGATGAACGAGTTTTGGTTTAACTCGCGGTCCATGGCTTTGGCAACACTTTTTTGGTTTATTATCTTCGATAATGAACCATTGGAATCGCCCAAAGAAAAAAATTTTTTAACCCCCCCTCAAAATTTGTTGGTTTACGTTTCAAGATACGTAGATTCAGAAAATCGAATAAAAAAAAATCCGTCCGTCCGCCGTACGCCGTCCCCCGTACGCCGTACGCCGTACGCCGTCCGCCGTCCGTGCCACTTTGCCCAGTTAGCGTTGAGTTAAAATTACGAAATTCGGTTTCTGGGTTCGGACCAGCCCCACAATGGTCCTCGAAACTTTTCATAACCCTAGGTCAAGGGGAAGGGGTTCAAAACGAAATTTAAAATTTCGACAATGTCATATCTCAAAATATTTAACTGAAACGTTTGATTTTCAGTTCACTTTTGAATGACCTGAAAAATTACGAATCTTTTAAGACCAATTGGATTTTTGTGCGACCAGCCGTTCGTTCAAAGTGAGCGCGCAAAGGTTTAGGAAAAACACTAATCTTTCGCGTCGAAAACGGCCGTTATGTGACCCAACCCTCAGACGCCCAGAATAAAACTACCTTTTCTCATCTTCCCGGTAAACTACAGTCTATAAATTTTAACCGTGAGTCGGGGATAGACCACATTGCAATATTTACTCGGTTTCTCATCTGTAAAATTGTTTAAATAATACCTTTTTGTAATAATACAAATTAAATTTTGATGCTGAGCTATTGACTTGAAATTTTAAAAATAGGTCAGAACTGGATCACAGAACTGGATTCACTCGGTTTCTTGTCTGTAAAATTGTTTAAATAATACCTATTTGTTTAAACAAATTAAATTTTGATGATGAGCTAGATACTTGAAATTTTAAATATAGGTCAGAAATGGATGACATTTCAATATTCACTCGGTTTGTATGACATGGTATGAGTACGGTATGGTATATTATTGTATGTATGATTTGGTATAATACAGTATGGTATGATAGGAAAGAAATTCGTATGGTATGGTATGAGTACGGTGAGAATATGGTATGGTGCCGATTTGCAATACAGTCTGGTATAGACAGAAGGGTGATCTGCACAAGGAAGATAATAAACCGTTGTGTCAAGAATTTGCAGAGTTTTTTGTCTTTGGGAAAAGGACGTGTACGTTGTCTCATTTTCTGGCCTGACCTGAAATTATGAATCAGTATCACGGAAATGATGCTCTTACGCTCTAAAAATAATGTTTTGTGTACAGTTTTAGATGCCTCGAAGTAAAAGTGGGAACAAAAGTGGGTGTTTGAAGGTGCAACTTTATCATAACGTGTTTTTCAAAAGTGACTAAAAAGATACCACAAAATCTTTTTCCATAATAAAAAGGTGTTTTATTCATTTATGTACAAGCTATGTTTGTACCTTGAGCCAGTTGGATTGGTCGTGAATAATTAGTGTAGCATCCAGGAAGATGCTGATTAAAATATTTTAAAAATTGGCAATTATGTGAAGACGATTGCTCGATGGATACAGATCAAAATCAAAGAAAGCTACACGACTTTACCCGTCAAACTAAACGTGTTAGTTAAAACAAACTTATTAGTCCATTTTTGCACACCCTTGTACAATCGCATAAGAAAGCGCAAAATTCACTGTGAGAATAACTCAAGACAATTCCATCAAATGATCTCGATATATTTTAAGCTGTTTCCCCTACGGTATATTTATATTTGTATAATTTAAATACATAAATAATAATTTGGATTTTTGTTTTACCCCCTAGAAAAAAGTATTTTTGTAAGAACATGTGACCGATTATGAACTGTTTTCTTCAACAATGGTCATTGCGACTCCCCCCCCCCCCCACCAACACAACCTTACCTTGGAGGGGGGAGTAGCAAAGCATATTGGAATTGTATTGTTTCCACAATATATTGCAATTTAAAAAAGTCCAAATTTTGGTTTATTATCTTCGATAATGAACCATTGGAATCGCCTAAAGAAAAATTTTTTTTAACCCCCCCTCAAAATTTGTTGATTTACGTTTCAAGATACGTAGATTCAGAAAATCGAATAAAAAAAAATCCGTCCGTCCGCCGTACGCCGTCCGCCGTCCCCCGTCCGCCGTCCGCCGTACGCCGTCCGCGCCACTTTGCCCAGTTAGCGTTGAGTTAAAACTACGAAATTTTTTTTTATGGGTTTCGACCAACCCCACAATGGTCCTCGAAACTTTTCATAACCCTAGGTCAAGGGGAAGGGGTTCAAAACGAATTTTGAAAATTTGAAAATCTCATATCTCGAAAAATTCATATAGAACGGTATGTTTTTTATTTCATATTTAGATAGAGTTTGTTCCGTAGAATTTTTTAAGACCATCTGCAGCTTTGTACGACCAGCCGTTCGTTCACAATGACGGCTCAAAGATTCTGCCTCACAACACGATCATGAATCAAACTGTTGAAATACAGGTCCATTTTCATACTAACAAGCTCTTTGGAACATCATATGGCTTAAGAGGTGTCGAGTTTGTTGTTCTGAGGTGCGTTTCGTGCTACGGAAATGAAGGTAATTTGTTTGTTGGTCGGTACTTCTTTTATAGAAAAATTATTACCGACGTAGTATTAAAAACCTCAGAATTATAAGGTATTAATTAATCATAATTAATAATAATAATAATTATTAATAATAAATATAAATGATTAATACCTAACAATAAATTATAATAATTTCACTAGGTACTTGATAAAATTATTAATAATTAGTGATAATTCATAATAATAATTAATCTAACATTTAGGATCTAGACATTTAGACCTAATGATCTAAAGTTTAGATTCTAAACAGAAGGGTGATCTGTACAAAGAAGATAATGAACCGTTGTGTCAAGAATTTGCAGAGTTTTTCATTTGTATTCGTTTCATAGCATGTTACGGTCCAGTTGATACAGTCTCATCACTACTGGTGGTTTTACTGGTGGCTTTTAGTTCGTAATGTAGAGGTCTATAAGACCCCCTAAAGTGGCTAATTTCCATGAAGTCTGGATTATGGAAAAACTTAAGTTGAATGGTGTTGCTTCTGCAATGCGTGAAAATCGTCAATTTGCGCCAAATTGTTTGAAAATGCGTGAAATTTGGTTTCGGCCGTAAAATTCTATTTAGATGCCGTAGAAATCCGAAAATGACCGAAAACTGAGATCTGGTTTTGCCTCTTAAGGAACGGTAATTACAAAGGTTTGTTCAGTTACCCTCGTACAAACTTCTCTCACGCAATCTCTACCGAGAAACGAACAGTTGTTTCCATTCAAACTTTGTTTTTCATACAGTTTGTTTACTGGTGCATGTCATCCTGCTGTCACCTGGTTCCCGAGCGTCTCAAATCCCGAGCGAGTCCCCGCTCCCAGCGGAGCAGTCGCTCATTGGACGTTCCCGTCGTTAGGTTAATTATTTAACGGAACTAATTCCTCCCTTCGTGTCAAACCAAACCATTTCTTTTGTTCTCCGCGATGAGGATAACGTCAATTTCAACGATTCCACTGCCTTCTAATTCAATTGAGGCCCACATGTATCGCGTTGGATGGTTACGTCAATTAACAGGATTTTCCGGCGTGCAACTCACAACTCGGAAATCCTTCGATAAGCTCGTCCAAATTTGAGTAGATGTTGATTCGGAGATTTTTGAAGACCACCCGGAGCTCGTAGGTTATACCTTATATTCCATATGTTGAGGACTCGCTGCCTACGAGTCTTAGGTTATACTTACCGAGAAAAAATCGCCAACATGGGAGTGAATCAATGGTGGAACTTCAAGCCAATTTTCATACTCAAAGTAGCTACGTGCAGTTATGGGACTCACATGGATTGTGTATACTTACATTGATCTTAACAGAAGAGAGATATGAAAAGTTTTAAGGATCATCTTCTGCCTGGGCTGATTTGAACCTGTATGATGAATTTCGGGTGAATTTTATTTTTTGAATGATTTTTATAAACCAAAGGTCGACGAGGCTGATTGAGACGCACACAAGAAGTTAGCTGTGGATACATTATGACGAGTTAGTGAGAAAGGGAACCTACGTGAACAATGGAAGCTTGATGATCCTAAAGGTGACTGCGGTAGGGTTAATCCACTATGAAACCTTCCTTTGAAATTATCACCAATTATTCGAGACTGAGCGGCCGGGGTGCCACAGGGCATCTTTCTCAGCCTCATAATCAACCCGCTGCCAGGGCAGGGTTAATGTATGTAAGTTGGACTTTGTAACCATTTCACGAGGAGGGTGAGAATTTAGCTTTGAGGCTTTTAACGAGCTTCCAGCCGGTTCAAGCCTAACTAAGCATCAGCTCGAAATTTGAATATTTATGATCATAAACTGCCTGGCGGGCGGGTTTTGCCGCGGTGCTCCGGCACCCAATGACACGACCAGTTCGTTGGATCGTGACATGAAAGAGATTTTCAAATGCGGTCATGACTCAAATAATTCCCTCTCGTACTCCCTTATTACTCGAGCAATTCCTCTCGCGTTATTGATCCTGATTTCCCTAATTCACTGGGTCCCCTCCACTTCAAATCCCAACGCGGCTGGAATTTGGTTAATTCTCAAACTGCGCGCAAATTCGTGTAAAGCGTTGACTGCAATTTGAAACATCCCAGAAATTGCAAGAATATCATCTAGATAGATTCTGTAACGGACTGTAATCTTGTAGAACGTATTGCACCTAAAGTTATAACCAATTATTAGATAATGTGATGTAAATTAGAAATAAATCTAAATAACACAAAGTAGAAAGGATTTCGTAGTAGGTATATTAGTAGTAACCAGAGATCATGTATCATGAGGCCTCATGATAACTATCCGGATACTGATCATCTTGATGACCCAGACTTTGCTGAACAGGTGCGAATTTTGATGGCGAATTTACCTGAAAGTGATGATGAGCAACTAGATTCTGATGATGATGAACGGTGTGAAGTGATTTTGGACAACGACGTGATGATCCTGATTATTACTTGCAATGACAACATTTCAATTTAGCGAATTTTCGAAGAAAATGAAGATATTGTTTTCGATCCAAAATTTTCAAAACTCGTATTTCCGAAAAAGTTGTCTACCAAACTCCGTTTCAGAATTCACTGCCAAAGACACAAAAAATTATATGTGTACATACCTCGAAAGTGCTCCTAAACATCACGTTACATGCTGCAGCTAGCGGTGCCCTATCCCTAAAAAAAGAAAAAAAACAGGCAACGCCCTATTCCCATTTATATTCTTTAATGAACACCCCGGAGGTGGCCGTTTAATGACTGAACATAAATAATTGTTTGTTAGCGCAAACCATCTCCCCTTTCCCTCTCACGCCGATTAATTATTGCTCCTATGTGATCGTCATCCGCAATGTGCTGCGTTCTTCATCTGATTCATTGCTTTTAATTGTACAGTAGTTTGTATTTTTAATGGTTCCGCAGCCTTTTTTTCTTCTTCATTTTCTTTCTAATTCGACCCCCATAATTTATCCGCCTTTTTCAGGTCTGTGACAATATTGTTACAATCTGTTTTGATGGGAGGAGGGGTCAGTTTTTGGATCAAGGTAAACCATCAAATTTTGAAAGAGATTAGTTTTCTTTCGTAAATCTTTGGTTAAGGGTTATTAATGTTCAGCGACGGGCTTAAGTCATACAATCGAAAATTCGATAAATAGACAAACCCAGATAACAAACACAGATACTGGCTGTGCGAAACCCTGAAATCATAACGCCAGGCTTACATAATATTATATCCTTCCCTGTGTTTTCTGAGCTTCATATAATTTCCTACTTTGAATAAGTATTCCATTATTTCAATCCCAGGGGTGAACCCATACATTTTTGTTACGTGGACTGCACCGTGGGGTCGAAAGTGATCCCACAACGGAAATAAACCATATCCCCTTCAAAAGGTAAATTTTTGTCTATTTGGAGGGTTGTAGGAGGTTGTAAAGAAAAGGAGAAGTTTTTCCGAGCTTCCGGCTTTAATAAGCCATCTTCAGGGGTAGGTATTGTTTCCTCAACCCAGTCTCTTTCGTTCTTCAAAATGTGGTATTAAAGTTCTTGAAATAAACAATCTTAACCCCTGGTGTGTATCAAGTGCCCGAGAGACACGAGGGAAAATTCAGTGAAGTATATTGGTAGCAGTGAGCATCTAGAAAATCTATTATACATTGTAGCTATTTGGCTTATCTGCACTCCACCAGAAGTGCAACTCATGCAAAGGTTTCTTTTTGCAGGACGGAATTTTATACTACGAAGATGTGGCAATAAGGTACATAAAACAAACAATCTTAACCCCTGGTGTATCAAGACGTAGTTACGAAGATGTGATATTAAGGTACTTGAAACAAACAATCTTAAAGTTTGTTTGTTTTATGTACCTTATTGCCACATCTTCGTAGTATAAAATTCCGTCCTGGGAAAAGAAACCTTTGCATGGGTTGCACTTCTGGTGGAGTGCAGATAAGCCGAATGGCTACGATGTATAATAGATTTGCTAGATGCTCACTTCTGCCAGTATACTTCACTGAATTTTCCCTCGTGTCTCTCAGGCACTTGATACACACCAGGGGTTAAGATTGTTTGTTTATGTACCTTATTGCCACATCTTCGTAGTATAAAATTCCGTCCTGGGAAAAGAAACCTTTGCATGAGTTGCACTTCTGGTGGAGTGCAGATAAGCCGAATGGCTACAATGTATAATAGATTTGCTAGATGCTCACTTCTGCCAGTATACTTCACTGAATTTTCCCTCGTGTCTCTCAGGCACTTGATACACACCAAGGGTTAAGATTGTTTGTTTTATGTACCTTATTGCCACATCTTCGTAGTATAAAATTCCGTCCTGGGAAAAGAAACCTTTCCATGAGTTGCACTTCTGGTGGAGTGCAGATAAGCCGAATGGCTACAATGTATACTAGATTTGCTAGATGCTCACTCCTGCCAGTAGACTTCATTGAGATTTCCCTCGTGTCTGCCAGACACCTAATACACACCAGGGGTTAAGATTGTTTGTTTTATGTACCTTATTGCCACATCTTCGTAGTATAAAATTCCGTCCTGGGAAAAGAAACCTTTGCATGAGTTGCACTTCTGGTGGAGTGCAGATAAGCCGAATGGCTACAATGTATACTAGACCAGTTCTGTACGACATAACTGTCCAGTGAGACGCACGGGCTATTCAACTAAAGCAGGTGGCACATGGTTTTGGGGTGAGTAAGTTTCAAACGTTTTCTGGGTCACTAACGCGAAATATACCAGACGTTGGGACTCAAACCCAAACTGCGATTTCGTAATAAATCGTTCGGCGGACGATTCGATGATGAATCCGCTTCCCCTCGGCCGTTTTGATGGATTAAGTACGACTCGGGCCTTTCGGTTCGTCATATTTGGGACGTGTTTTCAGTTGAATCGTTAACGTGATTCAACCATTAGCTCATCTGCTCATCGCAGGCGGAGACGAGCCGATGTCAATGACGTACCCACCAAACGAAATAATAGACGAGGTTCCACCCCTAATATTTCCCAGGCGGGGGCCAGCGGGCGTCCTTTTGTCTCAGGCGAGCTGTTAGGATTACAACCCTCTGTGTGCACGGTGTAGTCACATTGTCTACACCCACAATGACACATCTGCCGTTGCAGGGAGGAGATCTAATTATACATCCGGATTATCCATCGATTTTCGATTTCGGGGGTCCAAACGGACACTTTACGATGGTCGCCGAGCGGTGAAAGACCTTGTATCCGTTAGAATTTTATGAAACCAGCCAACTTTGCCAGTCCCACGTCTCATTTCGGACACCATTGGGGCACAAGATGCAAGAAGTCGCTGGTCGGGCGGTAACATAGTCAGTATTATAACAATAAATGCGTAGTAATTGAACAACTCGAAGAACAAATGGAAAGTAACGTGGAACAAAGCTGCAGCAGCAAGACAACCAAAGACAAAAGTAACAAGTGGGTTGGCAGACCAACAACAAATGTCTATTGGTTTGAATTTTCGACCCAATCACGACAAAATAATAAAAAAAAAATCCACAGGCATGCAGCATGGCTATAAGAGCGAATTTTCGAAGAAACCACTGATTTTATGTAAAATTTTTCACAATAAATGTTGTCTCATAAGACAAACCTTAGACTTAACTTTATGGATTTTATAACGCTGAACACGATGATGAAGTCAGAATCACGATAACTCATTCCGTTGTCAGATTAGAGCAGAAGAACCGTGAAGTGCATCTCAAGAAACAATCACGTTTGTTCATCTCCAAAGTGCTCCAATTTGAGAACGGAATAAGATATCGCAATTCTAATTTCACCATCGTGTTCAGTGTAAAATAAACTTTTAAGGCCCGTTTTCACCGTGTTAGAGTTAAAGTGAAGACTTACTAACTACCTAGGAGTTACCTAGCTACTAGGGCTTAACCATCGCTTTGCTTTCACCACAACTTTTATGGTACGGCAGTCTGCTCCCGGTGTATAGTTCTAGACAGCTTGTCCCCCTTGAAGACGCTGATACTGGTGATAACAACAGCCAAGCTCATTAACCATAAATTCCCAAAATGATAGAGTCTTATAAGTGACACCTCATTAAAGGTCTTTGTACGCAAAACACGACGGTGAAATCAGCACTGCGATATCTTATTCCGTTCCCAAACTGGAGCACTTTGAAGAAGAATAAACGTGGTTGATACTTGAGATGTTCTTCATTGGATCATGTTCTTCAATGGAGACATTTTACATAAGACAAATTATTGTTTCGAAAACTCGCTCTTATAGCCACGATGCATGAATGGTGGATACTTGGTGTATGTAGCGACAGGCTGAGCATTCGCTGATGCCAGTAAAGTCAGCAACATTCATCAACAAAGAACCTGTAGCTTCAGCGTCATAAATAACTTTAATGCTGGTGGTATTGCTGAGTTCCTATAAAATAATAATAAAATATATTACTTACCTACCTTGTCGAAGGAGGAGATATTTCTTTCTCTATCCGTCCCAATACCAATCTGAACAAAGCCCTTCGAGAGACGAAATCTTTCGCAAAAGTGTACATCATCGTAAATTTCCAAAAATTCGATCGATCAGAAAATGATTGAAATGTTCGAAAATGAGCTGAATTGTTGCACTAATCGCATCATCGTCAACATTGAACAATAGACTATTCAGTGGCATTATTCAAAAAATGAATTATTAGGAAAGGAAAGTTGTACCTACAACGAAAAGCGATTCATATTGGAACAGATATTGGCCCGTGCACACGACCAACTTTCGACTTGAAAACACCGATAAGATTCCAAAGAAGTGAATTTTAAATTGGAAAAGTTCGATTCATATTGGAACGAATGGCACGTGCGCTCAACCGATATTTGACTAAAAAACAATTGAAAAGTTCGGGTTTGGTTGAGAAATGTTGTTTTCTCAGTTGATTTGAATGGATCATCGTTGAAAATAATGAAGCACGAATCACCAGCCGGACGAACCCCGAGATTATCCTAAAGGGGTGTGCGATAGGACCTCCCCCGAAAGTTTCCAAATGGGGGTCAGTGGGGTTACAGAGGCGAGCAGATGTGGAGATCGATTGTTTCACGGAGACGTAAACCCCTAATTTCATCAATAAGACTTAACAAAAAAGCTCTGCGCGAGGGATTTCTAGAGGGCGATTTCCGTGCCGGAGGGCGCCACGACGCGCCATTGAATTTTCCGCTATAATAATACGGAATTACTGTGATTACGAGCTTTTGTCTCAGCCTTTGCGACTGCCAGAGCGATTCAAAGGGGATTGAATGAGTCAGTTTAATGTTTGATAGACGGGAAGCCCTTAGGTGAAATTAATAGTAGTCAAGTCTGTCAAGTAGGTGTATAGTGGTGGAATTCAACTTCATTCCTCGCAAATCATCTCCTCCATCACGAGCTTAATAATGATAGTGTAACATACTAACGCTGTTGAAGGTAGTGGTTTCGTAAATGGGTAGCGTAATATATAAACAAGTTATTTTTGGTTGAGATAATATTTATGGTGATTTTTACATTTCCGTTCAATGAATCAAATAAAACCGACCAGTTCTCTGATCAAATCAAATTAATTTGCCTTCAATTCATATTGATACACACATTCTGGCGTGGTTCATATAACGAACGGGATTTCTGTGTTCTCCTTGGTTTTAGAGGTTTTTTTCCGCCGGTTTTTATTTCCATTCAGCCATATTTTGCATTGTCAGTTGTTACCATCTAGGTTTCAAAAATCTCACTATTTACATTCCAAATTTAGTTCATAAAATAATTATTTTGCTTCAGGCGCGAAAATTAATTGAACAAAAAAATAAATAAAATTCTCCATGGACCTTTTCACGTCCTGTTTATATAGGCATGTACCAGCCACCGAAAAGTTCTTTAACCAGTTAATTTAAAATAACTCAAGTTGTGGGGGATGAGTGAAATAACTTTTCAGTTTGGTCACTGGTTGACTGGAACAGGCAGAACTACTCCAGCAGAGAGCGCTGGAGCAGTTGCAGTCACGTGAATTCGGAACGTTCAATTCGAATTTTTCGAGATATGAAGTTTTTAAAAATTTCAAAATTTGTTTTGAACCCTTGACCTTATGAACTTTTTGACGTTATGAAATTTTTTTTCTTTGGTAGATTCCAATGGTTATTACCGAAGATAATTAACCAAAAGAAATACCTCTGGAAAATTACACAACAATGCACTTTATTCAGTAGGTAAACTACATTAAATCAACACAGAGGAACTAGAAATGTTTTCATTATAATGAGATTTCAGTCTTGGTGCTTAGTAGCTTGGGATGATTCTGAACCTACTTCCCCTCGAAAACCATACAAACACACAACAATACAAATCTTGCGTGTATGGATTTTAATCATACGATAATTTTGAGTGTCTGCTACGTAGCTTGGTCTCAGAGTCCTGATTGAGCTTTAAAACGCCTAAACGGCCTCTTGCCTTCATAAAACGCCGTTTTGGAGCCTGATCACGCTCCCATAACGCCGGCCCTCATTGGAAAACTACCGCATAACTTCTGAGTGTAGCGTGTTGAAAACAATCACGCGTGTATAATGTTAACCAGGTGAGATAAACCTGCGGAGGAGATAAGGTTGGTCCATTCATTCAAATATCATTGAGAACGGATGGGAGGTAGACGTTGATTCATTGCCCCATTCATTGGGTTTGGTTCAATGCCAGGACCCCACAGGCTGCGGTCGACTCCCTGGTGCCTCATCAACCCCAGTTAACATAAGATGAATACAATATTTTCTGTACGCTAACTAATAAATTGTCGAGAATCCGCCTTTTTTGCGCTTTGGATGTGACTGCTTAAGGATTTAAATGATTCGAATAAACCATAAACTGTGGTAATATTGTTAATAAATATACCGAGTCGCAACGACCACCAACGACTCGCAATGTTGTAGGAAGAGCGAAAGTAGCTGTTACAGACACGCCCATGCAAAGTCTCTGACTTTATTCACAACTACCTCACGACAAAGATTTCATGAAGGTCAAAATCAACAAAAACAAATCAGTAGCAATAACTTAAAGAAGTGAGTAGCTAGAAAACACCTCAACACAGCTAGAACAGTTAAATTTCGCTTGAAGCGGCCAAGTTCTTGAAATTACGTCGTTTGACTACCGTGCGAAATTTAACCCTCCACGGCCAAGTGGTCTGATCGTCACACTAAGGCCAGATTAGCGTACACAGTACGCCACCCTTCTTTTGCGTCCCCGACTGTTCAATTTTGAAAAAAATCTCTCAGAACTGTATGAAAAATGTCATAAGAATGAGTGTTTAAAATTCGTTTTAGCATCATGAAAGTGCAAAAACGGATTCGTCATCGTCGTCCGCCGTCGGGGGATTATAATTGTCAATTTCCTCTGTCCATCATCATCAATTTCGACCAGTGATCACTGAAGATCACGTTATCCTGTTCACAAACGGACTTTACCGGCTAACTGTCAAATATTAACTGATCGGCGGGCATTGAACTTGACATGATCACGTGCGTATTAGTTTGGTAGAAGGTTAGAGGGTTGTGGAGGGTACTTAACGGTGCGCCATCAGGAGGAATGGAAATTTTACTGCGGTTGGTGTACTGTATACGCCAGATCTGGCCGTAGAGGGTTCAAAACCGGTTATTCATAAAATAAATTCTATTTAGAAACAAAACTAGGTACTCAAGACAAACCAAGCGATATGAAAATACTTGAAAACTCAGCCCTACCGGCCTCGCCAAGGGGGCTTTTTGAGCTTTATGGCTAAATTTCTATAAGCGTGGAACATGTTTTAGCCACATAGCTGATTCAGGGCCTGGGCTGCGTCAAGTTAAAGTCCTAAGGAGACTACATACCAAATTACAGCTTCAGAGTGTGAATAGAATCGAATTTCAGCTTTAGGACTCAGCTCATCCAGGGTCTGGGCAGGGCGAAGTCAAATTCCTAAGAAGGCGGCATACCATATTTGGTATGCAAACCAAATATGAAAGCTGTTATGCCCATAGCTCTGCTCTTCGTACAGTCACAGAGTTATGGTGAACTGGACATTGTTCGTATAATAATAATTTGTTCGTATAATATAATCGAGAGCATTCCAACGAGTGGTGTACGATCAAAAATGGTGAAGATAAAATCGGATGCTCGTAACAGGATGCTCGTTTTGGGCCAAAAATGTGAAGGATAAAACATGTTCCATGTTAAAATGTTTGACATTTTGGCGCTTGTTCGATTTTGGCGTAACATCATAGAATTATGTGTACAGTACGAGAGCGAAAAGTTGGAAAAATTGAATTATCAATGTGGAAACGACACATTTAAATCGGCTTTTGTAGTTTCCACAACAACGATTTCAGAAGGTCAAATAGATCCACCTTGAAAATACTCGTAGATACCGGGTACAGTCATAGTGTTATTTGGTTCAATCCAAAACAGCTTGTAACCGCTTTCTAATCGTGGGATATTAGTGAGGAGGTGGCCCGTGAGCCTTTCATAATCAAAACGTCTAACCCAAGTTTGCGCAAGAGGCCCAAAACAACGGGCTGAGACCCTTCAACTTGCCCACCCCCGTAAATGATATCACGTGAGCGCATATTGGATCGGACGAAAAACACCGTTGTTACCGATCCACCTCGCGGCGAAGCTTAATATTAAAGCTACAAGAACTTGACCCATCTCTGTGTACGAGAGAGACGGAAAAGATGAGTTTCGTCATCGCCAACCCCTTCAGGGCGTTCTGCTCTCGATAAAGGTCAAATTAGAGCTAAATGTTGAATAACCGTTCGACGAAAACCCCGACCATTGTCCTACGAGCATGAACCTCCTTTTCCGAGCTCGAGGATCAAGATACGCCCACGCCTAGCGCGCGGTAGGTATGGCACAATTAATATAATATTATAATTTATGCTACCTCAACAGTGACTAATGGAGTATACGTTTTTTTCGGATATGGTTAAGAGGCCATCTATCATGCGGCCGAGAAGCTTCTAGGTGTGGCAAGACGACACTTTCAGCCGGGGATGCAAATGAACTCGAAAGGCATCCGGGTGTTGGTGGCATTTAGCGATGGAGTGTCATAAACAACAGGTTGAAGAGATTTTTTTCTTCTCTCTCTTTTCAAATACACAAAATAAAATATTCCTCCCCGCAGTGACTAAAACGCCTATAACTACGAGCAATACAAAGGTCTTTACCGTATTCAAAATCTGATTTGATGCAAAGTTATGGCTCGGAACTGAGGTTTTTTGAATTTGATTCCGCTAATGAGGTAGCTAAATATTACAGTAGAGGCGAGCGGGAAGGACTTCTTTTATGTTTGGTACTTTACTACCTTCACGTAATTTTCTGGGGATACAAGAGTTATGAATATCAGAGATATCCTGGCGGTATCTTAGAAATTAGTGTCCGGAAGAATGGTCGACTCGATTCCACTAAACGGTGGTACATTACAATCACTTCGTGGATATTGAGTAATCAGACTCTTAAGAACGAAACGGACCACGTATAGAGATATTTAAGACCATTAAGTGTGTTTTTGAAGGTCAGCCCAGAAGAGCTTACCTCTTAATTCACCAGAAAGTTATAAGGTCTATTGTCCTTGTACAGGATCCTGGACACAACGACCGCCTGCTGAATTGCGAGGGAAAAGTACTGTAGAGAAGGGAGGAATTGGAGGGCTATAGTTTCAGATGAAGAAGCAAAAGACCGTTTACGAATTCGTGGTTTTATGGCCAAGCCATCACGATGACAAAAGCGCTGCAAATTCTTGGTCAATGGTTTATTATCTTCTGCACTAGATTATTGTTATTATATAGATAATTTAACTAAACGATAAATTAATGTAAACTGTTATATATTGACGATAAACTGTTATATATATTGACGATAAACTGTTTAGAATCAATTCGTATTTTTCTGGATTTTCTTGTACCAAGTCCGCAATCATTTATAACACGAACCAAATATTTGAAATCACCTTCTTTCCGTAGACGAGAACTCGATATCTCCAAACCATTGATATGTTGTTTCTGTAATGGGATCAAGGTATGTTCAATCCGACTCTGGCACTCAAGTTAGAATGAAATTGGTTCTACGGACGATAAACTGTTTAGAATCAATTCGTATTTTTCTGGATTTTCTTGTACCAAGTCCGCAATCATTTATAACACGAACTAAATATTTGAAATCACCTTCTTTCCGTAGACGAGAACTCGATATCTCCAAACCATTGATACTTATGTTGTTTCTGTAATGGGATCAAGGTATGTTCAATCCGACTCTGGCACTCAAGTTAGAATGAAATTGGTTCACACCCCACTATTTCCAATAATTTCCACTACCGCCTACGCCTTTTGCAATTTTTCGAGTGAAAATACCAATAATATTAAGTTCCCCGGCAGGGCCAGGAGTAAGGGTGATCTAACCAGCGTACACTCCTTTCCTACCACAAAAGATATGAAAACGCCAGTTCAAATTCACCTGTCCACATACCATAAATTACTAATATTTATTTTCAAAGTACCTATTTTAAATAAATTATGAAATGTAAAACCCAAAATCAGCTGTTTTGTTTATAATCTTACGAATACATTGAAATTCCATTGATTTTTGTTTAACATGAAAACAACCGTACGATTTTATAAATGTGTAATTCCTGCACCGTACAGTTCACTGAACCAGAGTTGGTCGGACGGCGACCGCACTGCGGTTTCATCTGGATCACGTGAGAGGTTTCCCATAGGACTAATCATCCGAAACGGTCGTTAAAAACGATTAAACCTCCTCTATGATTTCTTCCTTCTGATTATTCCTTCTGCGCTGATGGACATTCCCTTCTTTACCCCGTGCGGTCACAGGAACAAGAATACCGGTGGGCACCATCGACTACAAGCACTATAACGGCGAACCTAAGTGTCTACGGTTTGTCACTATTACAACTTATTTTAATATTTACCAAGAACCCAAACAGTCGGAGTTGATGTCTGAATCTTATTTTCGATTCAGTTGTTAATATCCAAACATATTGCGCCAAAACAGGGTTGAGGGTAATCAATTTTGACAAAGATGCACACGTCTTAACCCATTCGAAAACCACGAAAATCGAAAAATTCACTCCATATTACCGGTTTAATAACATATTTGGTCTCCTTTTTTGCCAAGTAACACCTCAGTTTATAGATCTTTCAACGCCTAACACGATGGTCAAGTCAGAATTGCGATATCTCATGCCGTTAGCAGATTAGAACCAACTAACCATGAAGAACATCTCAGGTATCAACCACGTTTCTTCATCTTCAAAGTGGTCCAGTTTGAGAACGTAATAGGACATCGCAATTCTGATTTCACCTTTGGTTCAGCGTAAAAAAAAACCTTTAAAATGAGGTGTCACTTTTCAGACTGTTTCATTTATTTATGGAATTTATGGATAATTTCCCCCCCTAAAACTCCCCAAGACCCCCCCCCCCCTTAGAGTGACCCGTGTCTGCCCATCAATGAACATAGCCAGTCGATTGCCAGGACGGATTTTTTGTGCAAATTTGAACTTTTAATCTCAATTCTATCGAGAGTTATAAACGATAAATCGTCCGGAGTGACACATACATAAACAGATACGTAATTATAAACATATATCAATTTTTGGTGTCTTTTGGCGGTGAGTTCAGGATGATTTGAAATGGATTTTTACCCATAAATTGCCTAAACGAAATATTGATATCTTACTCCGTTCTCAAACTCAGCGTTTAAAAATCTATAAACTGAGATGTAATCTGCCAACCTAATTACCCTTATTTCTAATTATATCGACTGCCCTCAGCGTCTTCATCCAATTTGTTCCCATGCGCCACTGCACTGCACTCGCAATAGCCTTCCATTCTATGTAGCCTTCCTACCTACAACAACCACCAATTACCTGTTAAACTTTCTGCTCAGAAAACTGAGGATTTTGAATTGCTTGAGCAGTGGTGATGGTGTTGAACTTCACTCAGTTTCATTGCGTACTATTAAGAAGCACTTGTTGAAGTAATATCAAGTGTCATAATTTTTTTTTTGACATAATTCTCATTCCCACAGATTGTCGTTTATTTTTCTATTTTTTGCAATAAGTATCTGTATTATGTTTGTTTACATCAAAAATTGTCTGTTATTGGGCATCATGCCCGTTTATGGTAATAAAATAAAATAAATAAAATAAAAATGGAGTCGAACTTTGTTATAAAACCAGTAAAATTTTAAATGCAAGTTGCATGATGCAACCAGTTATTTCTTCGAAAATTGGCTCTTATCGCCATGCTGCATGACTGTGGATTTTTTGTTGTTGTTGATTTGATGTGTTACTCGGTAGCCGTTTGTTCTGTCGCCTGATGGATCATGAGGTCGATGTTCTCGTATTCTCGTTATCGGAGTTTTGAAGCCCCTCGATAGGGCGAGACATCGTTTGATGATTGTGACCGACGGGGGTGGGGGGGGGGGGGGGGGGTGCGAGAACAATAGAAGTTCGCTGTCGGATCTATCAGGAGGCCACGGCTCGTCAGGAGCTCGTTCGTCTCTTCACTCCCACGCAGTACGACGTCCCCGATCAATCGCTGCCCTTCAACATATTAACCTTGATATAGTAATACAATAACATTTATTGTAATAATTATTATTAATACGCATCTTGCCTCACTCGCGTTGATCTTCAAGATGGCCTCGGGGCGAACTAAGTCGCTCGCTACGAGAGGAACGCCAATGGGACCAGTGGTATCGTAATATATTTTTTTGATGCTCCAGCTTATAAATTGGCAACAAATTTGAACTTAAACTGATTAGAAGTAAAATAATTTTCGGCTATTCAAAAATTCTTACGATTTTGTTGGTAAATTTAAGGGTATTTGTCTTTTTTTCTCTTTTAGCGAATTTTCGAAGAAGTCCAAAAATTTTAAAAAATTAAATTTTTATCGAAAAACTTTTTCATACCAAAATCCGTTTCGGACCATCCTGAATCCACTGCGAAAAGACACCTCGATTCGATATGAAGATGACTTCTTTCGTTTTTCTCGATGTATTAGAGTCGACAATTGCTCTTCTTGAAG
This sequence comes from Stenodema calcarata, assembly GCA_963920205.1. Lineage (NCBI taxonomy): Eukaryota > Metazoa > Arthropoda > Insecta > Hemiptera > Miridae > Stenodema > Stenodema calcarata. The sequence continues at coordinate 6,620,066 of OY986060.1, read as the reverse complement.
GTCCATTCGATCTCAATCAAACACCTCGATTCGATATGAAGTCGACTTCTTTCGCTTTTCTCGATGTATTTGAGTCGACAATTGCTCTTCTTGAAGGTCCATTCGATCTCAATCAAACACCTCGATTCGATATGAAGTCGACTTCTTTCGCTTTTCTCGATGTATTTATTATAACCTCCCTCAAGGTCGTCTTGCATCGAGAAAATTCCGTTTGTAACAGCATCTTCGTTCAACCATCTCCGGTTGATGATCAACGAGTCGCCGCTCGTAACTCACAACGTCCGGAACGAGTCGAATCGAGTCGAGCCCTAACTTGATCACCTCGCCGTCTTTTACTTATAAAGTTCACGTCCAAAGGGGGTTGTGCCCGAGAAAAAAAGGGGATGGTCGTCTCAACAGTTTCTCCCTGTTTTACTATCCATAAAACCACGACCTGGTTCGAATTTGATGGCCGTTAGAGCCCCTTAGTCTATTTACTTTGTCGTCGCGGATACTTAAATGACATCCAGCGTTTGCGATCGAACAGTGACGGCATCCGGGGACGGGATCCGGGAGTTTTTGTCTCCCGAGAGATCAGGTCAGTCAAGGTTTGACGAAGAGACTCGAGTTTGATCGTTAAATCTACGGAGTATTGACTGTCTTTATGTCGTTATACTCGTACACAGAAAGTTATCGCTCGACAATGTACGTACATGGCCCACTTCTCTCATAACGTACTCTCCAGTTCGCTTCTAAGCTCATAAACTCAACATCAAGATACAATATGTGTGTCTCTACGCCAATTTTCTCTATCCATGTTCCAGATCCAACCTGTTTACTGAATTCAATGCTCTTGGCGTCAAAACAGCTCGCCCAACTTCCAAAAATCATACGAGTCAGTAATAGTACAGTAATATACCATTGGAATCGACGAAGAAAAAACCGTGATGAACATCTCTACAACACATAGCAACAACCACGTTTCTTCACCTTCAAAGTGCTCTAGCTTGAGACCCGGAATAAGATATCGCGATTCTGACTTCACCACCGTTTTCAGTGTGGAAAAACATTTAAAATGAGGTGTTACTTGTCAGACTGTTGTATTTTTTGGAATTTATGGGTAATTTTTTCCCCCTAAAACTCCCCAAAACCCCCTTAGAGTGGCCCGATTCGGCCCATCTACGAACTTAAAGACATAAAGTGCTTACTATTGAAGAAAAAGTGTCTGATAGGAGCAATAGAAAAAGATGGGAAGCATACTGATGTTGTTCGATGTACAGGGCTTTCCCAATCAACTGCCGCTACGATTTGGAAGGATAGGAAGAAGTGGCTTGACGCGGAGATTCAAAAGGAAAACAAGTAATAAATGCGTAAACCACAGTACCTAATACGATCGAGATCGTAGTGTGTATACAGTTTTAGGTGTCGAAGCGGCATAATAATCCCGATCACTTCAGTCGAATAACTGCTAGTCTCCTGTGGTAGCTTATACTTCTTGATTACCCTAGAGCTCACATCGAAAACTGCTGATTCCACCGAACCATCACTTGCCTCTGATCTCCGTAAATACCAACGTACAGTTCTGCCACCTTTGTTCCACAAATACGAAATATGCGAAGTTGGAATTTATTGCCAACCTGCTCTCGCGTGGCCGGAAATACTGTACCTACATGAATTTCGGAAAAACGGGAGCTACGGAGTAACGGGAGCTAGAACTCATGGAGAAAATGCGATTGCAAATGGGGGACATGTTGATGAGGCTTGCAACAAGAGGCGGTAACAGTTTATTTATCCAGTCATTATTAAATTCAATAAGTATTACCTAGTATGTACTAAATGTAAGTACCTACTAAATAATGTAGTAGCTCACATGACATGAGTACGATTCAGGTCTTCTTTACCCCTGAATGGCCAGCCCAGTCTCTAAGAAATCATTCCTTGTTATTTGAATGAGCTCAGAAACCGCTTCATCGCTACATACTCGTACATTCCAGTTTCCGCAGACATCATGAAGTAAAGAGATCAGTATAGTGTGCGCAGTTGACGCAGAGTCAGGACCAAAAATCTTCTGTTCTCAGGACCCCTCCGGCTACTCACAGCTTCATGACTCCTTTACGTTCCCATTGTACCTTCGCACTAAACAAGAGATTTATTTCTCTCCTTAGCCGTTTCGAACAACGGAATTAATTGATGTATATTTTAATACTCCTAGGGCGCTCTAAGTGGATAAGGAAGGGACCACGCAGGAAGTGGGCGGCTCCTCGACCAGTCAGAAGCCGAGTTCCTAAAGCCTTTGTGGCTTCCGTTTTTTCGAAACAATACTTAGTCCCTTTTATGCTTCATCTTTATTTTTCTCCTTCTTAAAAGATCCCATTGTTTGGTTATGCCCTGGAAGGAAACGACACGGATGATTAAAACATTAGAAGCGTGGACGGAAGGGAGAGAGGAAAAAACGGGCAAGTTTCACCGTTGCGTAAAATTGCAGGTGGGTGGCCACGTTAAGCATGTTCCTAAACCGTCTCCAATAAGAAAATAATTATATTAACTATTAACCAACGAGTATTTAATGATCGGGTATTTCGAACTGAAATTTGATATCAACTTATTTTCTTCAATGTATAAGACCTTTGTTGGAAGTGTATGCAAACTCTTTGATGTTTTCATGCCCTTATACGTTGATTTTCCTATGTTCTAGTACGTTGATGTTTCTATATCCTCGGCTCAATGGCATTTAAAATTACGGTTAGACGATCCGAATAGCTATTTACGTTCCTTAATCATGATCCGAAGTGCTATTGGATTTCACCACATTCGGTTAAGTATTAATCGAGATTAAGAACTAACCAGCCAAATTCGGCCGATTAGCGTCCTTATTCATGATCATAATCATCAGCGTTTGAGGAAGAGGAGTTCTTTATCCGCCGTTCTACTCGTAGGTGGATAAAGGAACTGAAGGAAGATTTTCTTCGTTTGGATGAGGACGACTTCGCAATGCGATACCGGTTGACAATGCGAACCGGAGACGGTTCTCAGGGTGCTAGTGCAAATAGAAGGTCAGCTAGAATACCCGAAAGAATAAGAAAGAAAAACATACTGAAGGAATAGGAAAATATATGAAACGAATAGGGAAATATAAGAAAGAAATGAGAAAATATACGAAAGGAAGAAAGACAAATGCCGAAATAATGAATAAATAACGAAACAATGCCAAAATAATCAGGAAATAATCACCGAAGAACGAATATAAATAAATGCCTTGGCCCCCTTTAGACCTAGCGACTTGTACTGACATCAGCATTGTTGGTACATTTTCAATAATAAACTATTGGAAGTCTCTTCTATGAGAAATCATAATAATTATTACGGATCATGTTTTGAATGAGGGGAAAAAATTGTGGAAATAATTTGTGAAGTTGTTTCTCCTTTTGTTGACGAATAGACTTTTCGTACAATTCGTTTGGCGAATTGCAATATCCATGTATTGACTCATCGATTTTGTGATATTGGATCGTCCCTAGCGAGTCCTGTTTGGTTTGAATTCGCTAATATTGTCAAGTAATGATTAGGAAGATGGTTTAAATTACGTGGCTAAATTTGACGAATAGATCACGCTCGTGATCAGAAATAATGAAACGCCAGTTTGGAACGGCTCAGCCAGCTTGGAGACGACCCTCCTCCTTTTCTCTCCCACTAGTCGCTCACAACGTCGCACGCTGTCCAATCTCTGCTGCATATCAGCGTTGGGAAGATTATACAATCGACTGAAAGGATTGTGAGGGAAGGAGGGTCTCAAGATTTATATGTCCTTTTATATGCTCAATTAAGACATCCTTTGTAGGGTCCTCCCAATTGAGGAGCTTGGGATCTAGGCGTGTAATGAGGAAGGACGTTTAACCACTTAACTCCGTCCTAAGGATTTGGTGCTGAACGATCTCTCTTGATACCTTCGGCGAGTCCATTAGGTCCGGGATGAGGATGACCTCTATTAGGCGCTATCATGTCCAGTGCGAACAACTATCGAACCACGTGAATGACAATCGCACCTATTCTGAATCTGCCAAAATTACTGTGACGCGTGTATTTCTCCTCCAAATGAATTCGGGAGTAACTACGACTCCTATGCGAACGGGGAAACTCAAACGAAAAATATCAACCAAAATCACCTCAAACCACAAAATTTGTGGTTTGAGGTGATTTTGTAAAATAATGTTGAACATTTAATGTTCAACATTATTTTACATACTTAGGTGTGTTATCCAATCGAGTTTCCCTATTCAAATTCACCACTTGGTTGAAATATCTGAGATATGGCCTTTTACTATTTCAACTCCTATTTCGCACCTCTTCCTATTCAAAGATCGTCTAAGGATCAGGCGGTTTATCTGAAGGACAAACGTACGTACTGAACTCAAAATCGAATATGCAAGTTCCTATTCTGTCCTGTTGAGGAAAAACTCTAGATAATTGATTTTTCAGAAATCAAGTTCAAAGTTGACCAGTAAAAACTCCCCTTTTGTTCACTGCAAAACCTTCCCGCAACCCTATTTTTGGTACGACATCGATTGATGTTCAATTAGTTCGATGGGTGTGAAGGACCCATCAAATAACAATTTTTACGGCATTTGAGGCGATTATCGATCATTTCTGGCTGGTTTTTCGAATTTTTGTTGAATTGAAATTCAAATCGAGGTGTTTTACAAGGTGATTTACCTTCACCAAGAGAGGTGGATTTTTCCGAGCGAAATTTGGGTATATATTCGAGCAAAGTGGCTCAATCTGCACTATCACCACATTGGAAGACAGCAGTGGGAGCCCTAGTCAAGAGCTACAGATACATCTTGCAACTCAGCAGGTTACTTCTAGAGTGCTATTGCACACATTCTTGCACTCGATTTTTCCTCCCAATAGCACTTGCAAATAGGGTTAAGTACTAGGCATCACCTTACCTGTAAATGCCTGCCCTCAGTTAAACCACCACCTCCACAAACTACCACTAAATCAACTCCCTCCAATATATTCATCGATTGTATCAACACTTCCGTATCTCCAATGGATGACATCGCCCTATCCGATATTTTTATCTACGTCCTCCCCTCTATTCAAGACCTCTCGAGCCTTTTTTTTCGAACTATTATCCTTCAAAAGCAGGACATGCTGCAGTGATGACCGCTGGATTTTGTACATCAAAGGGGCTGTTCAGATGACTTGATGAGCGCCGGAACCCGATTGGCCACTCGAAATCAACTCAGCTGTTTTCAGTTCTTTGTTTCCGGTTGCAAGGACAAGACGAATAGGGCTGCGGGTTGAGGGCACTTCAGCACTTCAACTCTTCGGGACAAACAAATTTGCGCAAACCTTCACTCCAGACAAACCAGATATTCAAACCAGATTATCACTGGTTTCGAGAGCTTCTGCGAGGAGGGTTTTAGTTCTTGTGCGAAGTTTTTTTTCCTTCAACAAAATAACTTTATCGCTTAGAACAGCATTACAATTGGGTGCATTATATAAACAAGAATAGTAACATGACACATGATTGGGAGTACAAGTTCAATGACTTTCTCCCACTGTTATTACTTATTTACAACGGAAGAGAATGATAATGTAAGTGGTCTATTTAAGTGGTCTAAGACGGAGACGACATCTGCTAAGTATGTAAGTAATGTGACTGTTGAAGATCAATCTTCTGTCTAACTTTACTTCCAGGTATTTGACGGTGGATTCGGAAGGGACATCATCATCACCAATACTGATTTCCGGTTCGTCATAAATGCGAAGAGTACAGCAGGATTTTTGATTTTCCAGCGTATTGCCCATTCGTAGAGGTCATAGGCAAGCTCCTCAAGCTTTAGTCCCGAAGTGCGTTATTTTTCTTGGTTTTTATAACGTACACGGTGTTATCAGTAGTACCTTCCTCGCTAAGAAACTTTATTTATGAATTCCTTCCAAGATTAAAAACCCACCTCAATATATTTAAGAGGAATAAATCGCTGTGATCTATTGATTGGTGCTTATTCATCCTTGACGAGTGGAAAAATAGAGATAAAGCGTGCCTAAGAGCGACGAAGGCCTCGTGAATGGACCGTCCATAAATGGCCACCTCCCATTAAGTGAGTACCACTTCAGTTCTTTTGAGAGAAGGCTTTTTGAGGACGTTCATTGCGTCTTATCCTCAAGGGGGGGTTTTAGTGGGAAAAGGATTTAGCTAAATTAAGTTTGCACGGAGGGAAAAAGATACGGCAGGAATCTCTTGCAAGATAAAGGAAAAGAGGTTTGAAATATGAGGAAGAGGGGAGTGAGGGGCTATTTGAATAGTAACTGGTTGGAAGTATTTGGAGGGACCGTCGAGAGCAAAGAGGTTTTCAAAAGAAAAGGTTTCTTCACGGCTATTGTCGATAGTTTCATTATAAGAAGGCACGTTGCGTCAGGATTCGCTTGGAACTTGGGGTGCATCTAATAAGGGGAAGATGGAACATTAGGCGAGCGGTCAATCTTGGAGTGAGGCAATCGCTACTCAGGAATAAGTGAGAGGAAACAGCGAGAAAAATACGAATTTGTCAGAAAAAAAACCACACTCATGCAGCATGGCTATACGAGCGAATTTTCTATGAAAAAACTGGTTAAATGTGTTGTTTGGAACATCGCATTCAACCATGTTTTGTCGAGTAACACCTCAATTTATAGATGTTTGAACGCTGAACACGATGGTGAAGTCAGAATTGCGATATCTCATCCCGTTATCACATAAAAGCAGATGAACAGTGAAGAACATCTCTACAACACGTAGCAACAACCACGTTTCTTTATCTTCAAAGAGCTCCACTTTGAGAACGGAATAAGATATCGCAATTTTGACTTCACCATCGTGTTCAGCGTAAAACAAATCTTTGAAATGAGGTGTCACTTGTCAGACTGTTTCATTTTTGGAATTTATGGGTGATTTTTCCCCCTTTAAAATTCCTCAAAACCCCCATCAAAGTGGCCCAATTCTGCCCATCTAGGAACTTATCCTTTTGACTGCCAAGACAGATATTTTGTGCAAATTTGAACATTTCGTCTCAATTCTATCGTGAGTTATCGTCTGGAATGACTCATACGTAAATATATATGTGTTCATTGCTGTTTCGACCTTTCTATAGCTGAGGAAGTATTTTCCTTCTTTTGAAATGCCTGATTGCGGCATTGTGGGGTGCAACAATACGTACGTGCAACAGTACGTGGGGACGTTGTGGAGACGGTGAAATGGTGAGAATGTGTGAATAAAGAGAAGAACTTTTCATCCAAGAGAAGAACTTTTTTGGTTCGCCCAAATTAACAGAAAATTTGGGCCTGGATAGAAGTTGGGTGGACGTAACGTCCGAGTTTGCCAGCGACATTTCATCAATGGTAAGTGGATTTTGGTTTTTGGTCGTACCTCTTGAGTCATCACCCGATAACAAGGTATTATTATTAGGTAAAAAAGGCTAACTAAACATTTTAAAGTGTAAAAAAAAACTATTTGCAATATGAGATATTTGCGATGTTTTTTTTTCGGTCCTTAAATTTTAAATTTTAAATGACTGAAAGGACCGAGCCAAATGGCGAACGGCCGTGTTATCACTATTATCACCGGATCCAATGATCGATATTCCCTCAAATAATCAAAGGACTAATTTTATGTCTTGAGAACACCACCTATAATGTCCTTTCAGTGATATCGGAAAACTACATCTGTGTCTTACACCTTCCTGTTCGCAGAGTAGAAGGTACATTTCGAGGGAAACCTCAGGCTAAGGTATTAGTCCCTTATCCCTTTGTGTAGCGGGGGTTATAAAACAAGGCCATATAATTAGGTATGATCATTAAAGGTGTTTTCGTGAGGCTTTAATTGAGCAGCTCGAACACGCGAGGGCGTTATGCAGTTTCTAATTCCTTCTGGGAGCTCATTCCCTTTGACGCTTTATGCGGCAGTTATATCGCACAATTAGCTTATCTTTTCCATTTTGTTGCTATTATGGCTTTTCTGAGGGGTCTAGGAACCGGCGTTTTCTCGCTACTACTTTCACCTCTTTTATTGCTTTCAAGAAAGCAAAAAAAAACGAAACTTCTCATTTCAACGCTAGGGGCTCGTCATTGCTTTCGGTATTTTGCCGTTAGGTGCTTATTAAGTCATAAAAACGAAGATAGCCTTGGATCAATCTCGGGAGATGCGAATGGAGCAGTAAGAATAGCGATGAGCCCTGTTTCGTAAACTTATTCACCAACACTTTCTGTGGAATGTTCGTGTGATCACTGATCGATAGCACGCAATGGGTTTTAACAACACGCAGGCAAGATCGTCGGCCAAACTCATGAAGGAGACGAATTTTCCAAATAGGGACTTGATTTGTCCTATTGTTTACCCATATGGAGTTGCACCTCCAATACGAATTCGGTTCCTATCCAAACCACCCAGAAAGCTAATAAATAAGATTAATTAGCTTAATTAAACCAAATTAATAAGATTTCGTACCCTGCTGTCCGCACTACCTTGGCTCAGAACTTATACAAATACAAGGGATTTTAATAATTTGCCGAACCCACACAGAAAACAACTAAAACTATTTTTAAAATACTAGCTATTGTGGTGTGGTATTTAGGGAGTAGCAAAATATTTGTGTTAGATGATCGAGTAGGTATATTGACCGGAATATAATATATTAGCGATTTACGGAAAACTCTTCTACTCGCAAGCAAAAGATTGAACCATCTCCGGAATATCTGGCGCAATCATCCTGAGGTAAAACACGATCGACCGCAAAGCCCTCGGATGGGAAGTCATCCCGAGATATTAATCCGACTGACGAGCGGACGCTCATGTCAATGATCTGTACAAGTGGCGATCGTGAGGGAGTGGTTGGTGACTCCGGTTTGTATTCTCATCGTCCGTCGTCCATCTCATTTTTGCGGTCTGACTGTCCGTTTTCCTGCTGCGTCCCCGAACCGAAACAGTGAAATTAGAAACTCTTCTCGTCTGTGACGGAGGCACCGCAGAAACCAAGTTCATTAAAGCGCATCCAGAAGACATCGCCGCCATCACGTTCACGTATTAAAACGTACTGAGAATGATACAACACAGACAAGAAGTATCTCTTTACAGCACAAACATGACAGTGTAACATAGTGTTTTATAGGACCTATACAGAAACACTAAAGTCACTTAGTGAGTTTCTGTGAAGTACAAAAATTGCTTCTTCCCAACGAGTTTAGTCCATTATTCGCCCATTGGAGAACTTGTACGTGTTATTCCACGATTTACATTCAATCAATTCGGCTTCTTGTTCAACAATATTTCAATTCTATTTACTCAATATCACCACGAAGACGAGTGAATGCGACCTTCTCAGCCTTGCTGCCAGCGTTTCCAAAGTGATGACTCGAAACCCGGCGGCTCCCCTTCTCGGGCTTTTCGTTAGGTTTAATGGCCGATTCGTGACTGCATTAGCGGCTACCGGATTCCGCCAGAGCCTCCAATTTCGGCGGCTACTGTCCGAGTCTGCCTTTTCATAATTAATGGTCGAGCTATTAGTCTTTCGAACTTCACAACTTCGCCGGTCCTCGATGGAGTGAGGTCTTGCGTCCGCCGCCCCGCTCGTTCGTTGGAAGCCTTCGAAACCCGATCGAAATATGATTCGATTACTACCAAGTTTCTCATTCGTAGGTTCACGTGAACTTCCAACATCACTCACTCAACTCGATCAAATTGATATGAGCTCGTGACATTGAGGGTTATTTGAAGCAATTAACTTGACAAGCAGCACCTGGACAAGAACTGAAATCCAGAATTTTTATTTTCAGCAAATTTTCGAAGAAAGGGAAGCCATTCAGCCGTCAGGACGCAGAAAAGGCCTATCTGAAAAAGTTGAAATTATGGGTAGAAGCATTTTTAGTTATTTAGTTAAAATGTGGAGGCATCTAACGGTAAGTATACTTGCTCCCAATCGCCCGTATGTTTTCGAATGAACATTCGGAAAATTAAGAGAAAAAATTGAGATACGCCCTTTTCGCTTAAGAAACAACAAGCTCTTGAAACGCGAATCTCAAAGAAATTCACAGGTTTCCGAACTGCAAATAATCAAATTGTCGGGAGACAATCGACTGGAACATTAGGGGTAGGTATCTTTTAACCTACTTGTACCTACCAACTTCATTATTTAAAAAAAAAAAAATACATTTCTGCATGTAAATAGTTATTAATCTTCATTACCCCATTGATCCCAAAACTCATGACTCAAACCTTGCGACTTTTCGTAGTAGTTATAATAATATAATTATATTAATATCACTTTAGTCGATATAATGTCGACTTTATGTTAATTTGTGTAACATGAGTGAGTGATGTTAGAAGTTTGAGTGAACCCTGGAATTTTTTTCCTAATAATCGATATATATTCGGCAAGTCAAATAACATAACAACTGAGCTTCAACCAATCAAGTTAATTCCCTATAGTACCTATTAATAAACTGTTTGGTGAGTTACAGCCTGAGTTACAATCCAAATTATCGCATCAAATTTCGATTGGATTCTTCCGAAATTGCTACTTCCCTCTTCACGTATCCTTTGCTACAAAGGAATAATGAAAGATGAAATTCAAAGTGGTGGTTTTGTATCTGACGAAAGTTGTGAATAATAATATTAACCTACTGCAGTAACTGGTTAAATCTGCCACTACATCAACCGTACAAGACACTGCAGTATTTTATATTTTTTATTCAATTTACACTCTTTCGGGTGGCGAATAATCTTGGTGTTGCTACTGCCGCTTTCGCAAAGTGGAAATGAAGCTATTAATCTTCACTGGAGAACCGTTAAAGTGTATAAACAAAAACCCGTGCGCGAGCCTCATCTTTACACCCTTTTATCACGCAAAAAGGCAGAAAAAGAACAGGAGCCAACCATCACAACACAATGTATACATATCAAATCCCTCCCGGTGAAAAATTATACTTTTCCTCAACATAATTCCATTGCTGCGAGGGGCCCGGAAACAGTTTCGCCCTGTCGGCGTCTTTACGATCACTTTCCACCCGTTAGCCGCCTCAATAAAGAGGCTGAAGAGACTGATATTGCTGCGGTTCTTTTTTTGTTGTTTAAGGAGCCAAAGTTGTAAAGGTAGAGTTTAGATACCCAGCTAAAATACCTAGTCATAAAAAATATAAACTAGTCGCGCAAGTAAACGTTGATATATTTAGGTCTACATTGTGCCCATAGCATGGATGCTATAGTACACGTATACATATATTCGCTCCATCCTGGTAATAAAGATCCTTGCAGGAATGCACCATACATTTGTTAGCTGGATTGCAAGCTATTTGACTAACCGTCCTCAACAAGTTAGAATAAATGAAAATTTAGGTGATCCTGTGACCTTTTCCAATTGCTTTCCACAGGGAACTGTCCTTGGACCCGTTCTGTTTATATTCTACGAGTACATGAACACTCTCATAATCTCTGAACCATCAATTCCTTCCCAGGGGCAAGTAAGACCAAAAATGGGACTAACCGAAAAACTGTTTTTTGTGTGTAAAATATGGACCAATGTCAAATTTTGACGAATAAATTCAGCTTAAAATACCTACTTGAAAGTTTTAGAGGAATCCAAAATTTTGGCTTGAGGCTAACGTTCCCTGTATTTTAACTTGGCAGTCAACGTGTTGAGAAAAAAATGAATTAATTGAATTCAGTAGCACCGATTTTGAATTTGAAGCCATAAATACACAATTGGAATATAAGACATAACGGTGCTTCACTTCTCGCGAACATAATACATTATCAACTTAGCGACCCTGAGCAACGCACGAGTCATCCGACGAGCTAATTCATAAGACGTTCGTGTGATACAACATCCGAGTGATCGATACTTTGAAAGGAAGATTAAGTAGGAGGAAGACAAGGACTTAACTACTATTTCGTTCTCGTATAACGATAAAAATCTCCTATGTAGCAACTAAAGCTACTTAAGTAGATATGTACGGTTCTCCCTGCCCAGTCTATTGTGGCCCACCTGGGAATGATGGTGGTCTGAGTCGTATCACGCGTTATTATCTATTCATCCCGATTCTAACGCCTACGCTTCAAGCAGCCGGAAACGTTCTGTTGTCGGTTGTTATGACGAGGGATTGTTTGAACAATAAGTAATCAATTACAAAGTAGTTAAATTAAACAGTTAATTACAGTACCAGTTGTGATGCTTCAAAGGTTATTGGAATTTAATGGTACTTTACATCATTATAACGTAAGGTGAGTGCGATGAAATGATGGAAATCCATCTTTAGGTGTGAAAGACTGTTGATGTTGCATGTTGATTCTGGACCAAATCAAATCGAGGCAGAAACGATAGTGAGCCCAGAAATCGATGGCTTGACGGAGTTCTGAGGATTGCAGCCAACCCACTATTTCGTAGGTAACTGCGAAAATTAGCTCATAATGTCAAGATAGCCCAAATATTTTTTCCCCCTGTAGAAATACAATACCCCATGGAGCGGAAGATTCCGCAAGTGTTCCAAAGAATGAGGAATTGAAAGCAACAAAAGATGGTCTGTCTACGGGTTCCCTCCCCCGGAATTACTCCCTCGATCCCCTGTGTGAGTTTTTCCCTCGAAGTCGATCAGATAAGAGAAAAAACCCGTAAGAGTTTAAGGTCGGTCCTTATCTCGGACTATTACCCACTTGCCGGCTAATTGCTGGTTCCCTTCTTCCCATTTCTTTAGCTTTCGTACGGCGTTTGCGAGGGCGGACAGGAAGACAGAAGGAACCACTAATCCACCCTACGTGAGCTGACTCCGCCTGGCGACGCTCTCGATGTGTTCCGAACTCGATTTTTATCGGTAGCATTTTCGTGTAGAGATCGCAGGACATTGGACGGTCCACCAGTCAGACTTGCGGACGAAGCCCAACCGGTGTTCAACAGGCAAAGGTTTTGGGTTACAGAAAGATACAATGAATTTGACACGTTCGATCCTTCCAATCGATACTGTACAATAGCCTCAGGTGGATTTCTGCGTATTTCGGTATATAACGATTTCTTTTTTTATAATCTTATTGTTACAACTGTGTATACTTCTAGTAACTTCACTCTGTTAGTTAATTTTAACGTGAAGACGATTTTCATGATCCGTTGCTCAACTTTTAACAACTTCGTTCAACATCTCTATTTTAAGGTCCCGATGGAGATCATCCGTTCGAACATACCAGGGCGCATTAACTATGCTCCTGAGAATTTTGTTTAGCGTTGTTTGGAATATATTCAAATTGGTTTGATCACTTGCTCGTAGCATTTTGATATTTACAGGCAGTTGAGATTTTCTCCCAATGATTCAGTACATCTTCTTGAATTTCAGGTTGATTTCTTCCTTCTTCTTCTTTACGTGCTCGTTCTAACGGAGCTTAGCGTCCAGAGTCATTCCAAGGTACATTGCAGTATCAGCGCATGGGAAGATTCGGGAGTTTATTTTTATAGGTACTGGGCTCACTTTCCTGTATGTAAAGTTAATGTGTGTTGACTTTGCTTCTGCGAACGTCGCTGTCACAGCTTCTGTTGGTTTTGGGAGATCCCTCGTGTATAGTAGATAGAGCACTGGCCCAAGGACGCTACCCTGAGATACTCCTGCTTTTATGTCTCACAATTGGGTGTATTCTTCTTCGTGTTCTGTCCTCAAGTGCCTTTCCGTTGAATAAGACACTAAAATCCTATAATACTGTGCAGGGAGATGTCTTTGTAGTCCCTTATGCCAGACTTTGTCAAACGCCTGAGAGACATCAAGGAACACTGCTGAGCAGATTGCGTTCTCTTCGAAGCATTTCTGTATCACGCTGGTGATCCGGTGTACCTGGTGATCTATCGTTGAATGCTGCTCTCTGAATCCGAATTGGTGATCAAAGATTAGATTTCTAGGTTTTATTTTAGGTCTCGATTATAGGTTTTAATCTCTTTAAGAGGAGTTGAGAGCTTGGATATTATTGTATGTAAAGATGGTCTCATTCATGGGGTTTTGACCTCTTCCTGACAACTTGAATAATCGAGTTCATTTTACAGGACAACCTTTGGGGTCTGTCGAAAACTAAATGTCCTGCCGGTAACCATTGCGTACGATTTTACTGGTTTTTGTCTTGATAAAATAACTAAGATAGCATGGTATACCACCGTGAAATCGATGCAGGCCAGGAACGGGAAATGATGCGTAGAAATCAGACAAAAGTATTCAAGATTTTGGTGAGAGGGCATTGCTCCGTTGATTGTATCGGTTATTGACTCATAGGCCTTCAATTTCGATTTCGTACAAACCCATTTCCAGAGCTTCCCACTTGTCTCCTGTACCTGACGGGAGAAAAAAAGAAAAGTGGATACCTCTCCCTCGAGCTTATCCAACAGAAATTTTCTGGCCGCTTCTCGCCCTCCTTTGCCGTCGTCAGGCGGTAAAAGATAAGTAGATGCAAATTCAGATTATCCACGGAAACGCGTTTCACCAGCCTCCCACGAGGAGGACACAAAAGGTCTTGTCAATCGGTCCGAGGACAAAAAAACGACCCACGTTGGCTACTCGAGGCTGGCCATCATACGCGGTGAGGCCTATCGCTCTGGTTAACAAAAGATGGTGCTTAATGCCTTTGACGGTATTCACAGGCATTTCTGGTCGTCGGAGGTGGAATCCGTTGTCTTGCGGCGGTTATTCGGATGAAATGAAGCGGAGCGCACTTGCGAGGTATAACGCCGGGAACCCGTACGGTTTGTAGACCTGAATACACCCAAAGATTCGAGCTGCCGGGATAACGTCAGGTGACATATTCTGACACTAACTTCAATTTGAGCCCAGTATTCGGCCCTCACTGAATTTTAAGGCCTCCAAAATTTCCGTACGTTCTATTTGCATGTTTTTGACAAATTAGAACTCAACTTTGCTACATTCAACATTATTATGTTACGAACATGAAAACGCTTCAAATTCTTGGGCAGTGGTTTATTATCTATCTACAGTGCCCCTCTGTCTAGATCACTGTTACGTTTACAACATTCTAGTGAGTTCCATAACTACACGAAATAATTGGAGGATTGAGGTAATGAGGAATGAGGTACCCACGTAATTTCCCGTCCTCGAGCCATCAGTGAAAATCATGAAATGATCTTCATACTGAAAGTGTTACTTCCTGCGTTCGCCCACTAATATTATCAACTTCTATTCAATCGTCGAACAAAATATTTCACGGCAGCTCAAGGAACGGTAAAGCAATCGTAAAGACCTGACCACCTACTGACAAGGAGCGGGACCCTCGCCCTACAGCATCCTTTCACCTCCAAATATCTCTGATGACCTATCTCTCTCTCGGGCGTTATCTCTTCAAACCTCCCTTCACCTTCTTTGCCGTCCTTCCTTTTTCAGTTTAATTAACTCCCAACCCTCGGCGATGGGACGGGTTTGTTAATTCGAGGTCGTGAGGACCAGCGGGGGTCCTCTCGGCAGGGCGCTAACTACTGTCTGTGCTTTCTGGAAGTCCGTCCGTCCTCCGTCCCCGTCCCCGTCCCACGTTTTCTGATCGCGTCTGAATTACTCGAAACTTAACCACAGCCCCGCTTAAGACCGACTTCTTCAAATCATGCAGATGACTTACCGATTTCGTGCTCCCATAACCAAAATTGGCTCAGACGATTATTAATTTGCGCACCTTCTGCGTGAAATATCCTTATATGCCCCATAACTGTAATAAAAACAAAAACGGAGAGACCCTCGTGAGAGTCTCGAACCTTGCCTTTGAAAATGCCTTTGCTTGACACGCTAGTTTTTGTGTAAGTTTTCAGATTCTTCTCGTTCCCGTACATGCAGCGTACGCTACGTCTTGACTGTGATGGTGGTTGACATGATCACTAAACATTGCAAGTCCGAGATTTATTCTCTGGGATCCTCACCAAGATTGATAATGGAGAGAGTTTGACGCCTGAATAGGCAGTTAGTACAGAGTCCAGGTTTGTTGCAAGATGCAGTCCAACAGACTGTATTAATCTTAAAGACTAATGCATGGGTATCTTACGGTTCCATAGGAATGTCAGACAAAACAAAGACAAATCTGAAATTCGTAGTTGTGTTGCTAACTACATTGTCATGTCAAACCAACAACTTGATGGGTAACTTCATGTCAAAAAATAATGGGAATAATGAGCTCAAATATCGGTTTTCATTCTAGAACGTGGCCAGGCCCTCTCCGGGTGAAGAGGGAATACACTGCCGTCAACAGGAGAAACCTCTCAAGTCAAAATTTGGCGAATTTGTGATTTTCACATATCCTTCCTATTTTGCCGTGTGGTGGAAGAACGTCTCATCTCCAATGTTTACAAAAATGGGGTTGTCAAATGACCCCCATTTTTCTGACCGGCCTCATCTTCTGGTCTAAACGCCTTACATCATTGTTTATTTTGATGAACTTTGAAAGTGAAACGCCTCATCCCACCTAATATTGAATTGTAGCGATTCTCCTGAAGTGTTTAGCTTCAGATTTTGGTTGAGGTGTTTAATTGGGACTCGGAAGTAGGGATGGCCATCGATAGTATCGAAATATCGATTTTCCATCGATATATCGATGTTTTTATATCGATAGTGCACAGTCCGATAGTATTGTGTATCGATACTTGAGTAACCGATCGTTTCTGACGATATTTTTTTTTTTTTTATTCAGATATATCAAACATTACCAAAATTCTTGAGTCTAAGTGTTGTGGGTGAACTAGTAGAGCTTTCCACTAGTTCCATAGACTCTAACCTCCATGACTAAATTTCACTAAAGAGGTATGTGGCGTCCATCAGGAAAATGGAAAAAAGGAGGCGGGGAACCCTTTGTGTGTCGATTTTGATAAGTTCGAGTGTAGGGATCCGTGTCGTAATTTATGTTTAATTTGTCTGTGTCGTAAATATACTTATGTTTAAATAGGTATGAAAACTATAGTCCAAAACTCATTGCCCGAAACTTGACATTACAGTTGTGCTTAGGTAGGTACCGATTTACATAGTTTTTTAACTGAATGTTTTTTTCAACGGATATTTTGTTATATATCGATATTTGTGATCGATACTATCGGTTGCAAAAAGTATCGATACTTACCTATGTGATAAATATCGTCATCGATACCTTACCTCCGATACTATCGAATATCGAAATATCGATATTTTGGCTACCGATGGCCACCTCTACTCGAAAGGCGTTTCTCGATCAAATATTTACTCAGCAGAGGTCTTGAGGTCTTTTATAACAAAACAACTAGGAATTAATTATTTTGTGAAGGCGTGGATAATCTCTTCGGGGTTTCCCGGGGTTGAGGTGTTTCTCCTTCAAAAAACTATATCAACAAATAGTTGTTTTTGTGAAAGTAAAGAACCTTCTGGCGACATGATGGATTTCTCCTTGCCAAATGATAGGTACGACTATTTGTTTGAATATTGGTACTTTATCAATAAACTTTAAGAAAAAGGACCTGTAAATCGTTTTAAAACTGAAACAGAAATCAAAATTCGAAAATAATTGCAAGCTGGTGTCGAATTACGGTGATATAGAAATTTTCTTGATGTTACGAGTTTCATACGCGTCATAAATGACACTCGAGTTATTGTAAACCGTCACATATCATCTTATAGTAACAAGTTGTTTTTACCTCCGATGACAGAGTTTTGGAGGATCGACGGGCATGACCCTAATTTTTACCTCATTATTTTCTCATTATTATGACCGTGTAAAAAAAAGGAGAGAAAGGGAAAAGGTGATGAATCATTTAATCGCGTTTTTCAGACGGTGTAATGACGTGATCGCTCCTCCCCGCCTTTTCGCCGTCACTCACAAGCCGCCATCTTGTTTTAAACGGCGCCAAAGGGCGCCACAATGGGATGGTAACGATTGGTGACAAAATGTCTTTTTTACAACTTCTTCTTCGTACGCCGTTAAAGAGCGGGCACCTGGGGTTTGTGCCACTTGATAGGGGAGTTTCATCTTTCTGAAATGTCTTAATTTTCAGTTTCACGCAGTTGCTGTGATTCTAAATAGTTTTTTTCCGTGTTGGAAATTGCATTGAAATCAATTGAGCAGGTTCGAAAAACATAAAATACGGACATTTCAGAAAAAAAAAAAAAATAAAATCACTAATCTACAGTTGTAAGTAGTACATGTGCTAATACTTGCGGTGAGGTAACCCAATCCGAGGGACCATTTCGTCAAGTTATAAAAGTTCTAGACCAAAATGGATACCAACAAACAACGCTGATGACGAGAGAAAACCGAAAGCAAATTACGAAAGTCCGCTAGAATACGAAAGAAATCCGACCCTCCCAATATGATCTCCACCTAGAGAAACATCGCACATGTAGAATGAAAGAGGCACAACTCAAAAATTGAATTTTTCATGTCTTTATTAAACGCGTCATTTCAAGCCCTACTTGCAGAGCTGACGAGGTGAGTCCTAGTGCAAAAAATTACCACTAGAGAGCAGAATATGTCTTTAATTACACCGCCTGTTGGAGTGGGGGATGAAGCGAGAGAGGGGCGTTTTTGAGTTGTGCCTATTTCATTCTTCTTGTGCTATATGTTGGCTCTGGGTACTGAGAGCGTTTGAATTAGGGCTTTATAATGACGTTCATTATGAAAGTATGCTAACTACGAGTACAACATCGGCCGCTTCAATTCAAGAGCGTCAACGTGAAAGCCACCTTCTCTTGATGGAAACGGAGCTGTGAAGAGCTCCTACTTTTTACAAGAGACTGAAGTCTGCAAATAAACATTATATAGTTAGATGCCCCATGTCAATTCTCCTAAAGTGGAAGTGGGAACCGGCAATTGGAGCCATTAGGTGACTGACCCATGTCAATTTTTCTGGAATTACTTGGGTTGTTTTTAAGATGTTGACGTCGGACACGACTCTTGTCGTGTTTTTGAGGCTAGACATTTCCATGAGCAGATGTTTTTCCCAGAAAGGGAAAAATTTAGTCAAATTTAATGAGCCATTTTATAAAATACGGTGGAATTACTTTTGCACACCTCCTGCACCACAGCCAAGTACGTAAAACATCGTAAATCTTCATATGTCCAGCGAATAAGTTGAGTCGAATGTGATTTGAACGTTCCGTGACACCGCTGAGCCAATTTCTGCCCAATTAGAGCTGCCGCCCTCCACCAACTGCGCAGTTTTCAAACTGACTTTCGACCCTCGATTCTCAAGACTGCTCTCAGATAACGAATGAATTAAATATTCAAACTCGGCCGTCTCCCGCTCCCCCGGCTAATTACCTATTGCCCGTTGATCGACTGATAACAACGGAAAAAGGAGTACGAATTAAAAAATCTACCGGCCTCCGGTTGTAAGGAAAGAAAAAGTGCTGCGAGTGGGGCAATTAAACACACGAAACAACAATTAATTATTAAAACTATTAGTATTATCGATTGAGTGCGAGCAACCTTCTCGCGGTGGGTTTCAGACTTTTTCGTGAGGGTGGCCCACTAGCCTTCCACAAATCCATTGAATTCCGTCGGATATTCACTGCAGCTTCACTGTGATTTACAGAGTATCGAATGAGTGTCTGAGAATGTTCTTGTGGCTGTCAACATTTGGTATTGGCAATGGAAATTAACGGCCGTTTCATTAAATACTTAACATCTCGTTGGCCGCAGCATTTGAAGATCTTCATAGATTTTTTTTCGTGATATTTATTTATTAATAAATTGCGACTGAAAATATATACATTTCATCTAGCAATATTTGTTTTCATATAATTCAAGCTCACTGTTAGGCAGAATTCCAATAAAGTCTAGCCTATTTTTGGAGCAAAGACAGGGACACTGGGTTACACTTGCACTCACTAATGGCACAGCACAATTAAGTCCAGTGGTTTGTTTGGATTGAGTCGCCGAAGTTCTCCCTCGTTTTCAAACGAGTCGATTTGAAGTCGACTTCGTTCGAGTCTCACGGCGTATTTGGATCGACAATTGCTCATCTTGGAGGTCCATTCGATTTCAAATAAACACCACGAGTCGATTTGAAATCGACTTCGTTCGAGTCTCACGACGTATTTGAATTGACAATTGCTCTTCTTGGAGGTCCGTTCGATTTCAAATAGACACCTCGAGTCGCTTCTCGACTAATTTCGACTTTGGTTGTGAAAACCAAAGTCGATTAAACTCGCTTCTCGACTAATTTCGACTTTGCTTGTGACAACCAAAGTTGATTAAACTCGCTTCTCGACTAATTTCGACTTTATCTAGTTTAATCGACTTTGGTTGTCACAACCAAAGTCGAAATTGTCGATTCAAATACGTCGTGAAACTCAAAAGAAGTCGACCTCAAATCGACTCAAGGTGTTTATTCGAAACCGAATGGACCTTCAAGAACAGCAATTGTATACTCAAATATGTCGTAATACTCGGAAGAAGTCGACATGCAGGACATGATGGACCATCAGTGCAGTCAGAATTGCGATATTGCTTTCCGTTATCATATTAGAGCAGTTGAACCGTGAAGAACATCCCAAGTAACAATACGTTCATCCTAACAGTACTCTGGTTTGAGGATGGAATGAGTTTCCGCAATACTGACTTTACTATCGTGTTTACCGTAAAAGAAACCAAGCCATGCAGCATGTCAATAAGAGCGAATTGTCGAAGAAATAACTGGGATCTATGTCAAATGTGATGTTTGGAACATCTCTCTCTAATCCCCCTCCCCCTAAAACTCCCCAGAACTGCAATGTTCAATTTAATATTTAGCTTTCTTGATTTTGTGAACGAACCTATTTTACTTCATTTTTTTAAAAATATTTCCTCGTGTACCACTCAAAAAAGTGCTTTTTACGATTCTGGTGAAATGATTCTATAATTATATGGTGGTTTTATCACTAGAGGTCGTTCAAGTGTTGGTTGTAACTTCCAGCAACTAAACAACGAGCCGCAGTGCACTCTCTCACATCGCAGGGCTAAACTTTTGAAACTTAACTCGGAAGTCTGCTTACGCCGGAACTTGGCGAAAGAAATTTCCATGTTAATCACGGAAGGAGTTTGAAAATACGTACGTACTCAAGAAATTGAGAAACTTGCCGCCGCTCCGTGGTTACGGAGGGTTGAGAGTAATTTCAATCACTGGAAAACTTCCCTTTTCGAGACGATAGGATTAATCGAATTCCCGAGATCGACCTCCTTCGGACCGCGGAAGGTTGAAGTGATTCGACGTCGTGCGGCTGAGCTGTTTGATTGTTTGTTTGAGTCGGGACGTAAGTAGTCGTATTTCAAGTTCGAGAGACTGATTGATTGATTGACGGATTTTTTATTTTATCAATCATATCAACCCTGCAGGGTTTGACCAGGACCAGTCGTCTTTAACTACTCCCCTGGACATACGTCTGACATATCTTGAATTACATAAATATTAGGGGCAATTTTAACTTTGACAAGCAGTAACAAAGTAATCTTCCACTTCCAAAAGACTTGAAAAGGCAACATAACAGTGAAAAAACTTTGATTGTGACAATGTTTCCTGAAAGAATCACCTTAAACATGAAGGATCCACACGAAACAAGGATACGTTGGGGCTTATATGAAATTTCGCGCTGATCACGATCATAACGTAAATTAGACCTAAGTAAATAGAGACAACATTTAACAAAAAACCAGTAAAATGGACACATTTTACATAAAACCAGTAATATATCTGAAAACTCGCTCTTATCAGCCATGCTTCACGACTGTGGATTTTTCCCTTTTTCCTCGTTTTTAATCATTTTTCTAAATTTAGATATTGATTTTGAAATTTTGAACAGTGTGGATCATAGGTATTATTACTTTGTACCGCTGTACCTATACCAAGTTCTTACCGTATTTGATTATATCTGTGAAAACCCTGAGTAATCTTGTATTTGCTTTTACTTCTTTTTGTCGACATAATCAATTTTTATTTCGTTGTTTCATGCTTTTCATTAGCGTGGTAATTTTTCTATTTTGAAACCAAAATCCAATTTCATTGCATTTTCCGTCACTGATTTGACGGGAATAGGATTATTATGGTTCGATTACGTAACTTTTTTTTTTTTTTTTTTTCAAATCGGATTTGACGACTTTGTAGCTCACTACATTTGTACCAAACCAAAAATAAATAAAACCACATAAACCACATAATTGGTTCAATGTGATCGTGAGCGTTAAATCTCCGAGATCGAATCGTTGCTGTGCATTTCACCGAGTGATCTAACGGAAGATGACGCCCTCGTCTGTCTACGATTTATTCATCAAGTGCTTCGGACGAAAGATCATTAATCATGATCGTAATTATTCGACCGCCATCTCTCAGTGTCCACCGAAACTCAGGGGGTCCCTTCGACTGAGGGCCGTTACAGTTAATGATCCGAAATAGGGAACCCGAATCATCGGTGGATATTCGCCCGTATTCGCCCACGACGGAAATTCGTTCATACGATGTTGACAAAATTTGATATAATATATTATTTAATATATTGGATCCCATCAACAAGTTCACTCCGCATCAACCCGCGACGCTGCTTGAAACCCTCCAAATAAGTCTAAAAGTCTACTAAATACACAGTTTTACTAAATAGGTACGCGCTTGGTCTGAGTAAACCGGTGTCCATCTACCTCTGTTACCTGTCCCGGACGGGCAGAACTCGGGATGGATCCATCTGCCACTCTTACCTGTCGCTTTACGGATTATACTTCTTACATGTCCCTTTACAATCCCTTATAATCTTAAATTCCAGAACTAATATTCATCCGTATCCCTATGCATCGGATCCGGAAGTGAACCCCCCCTATGTCCTTCCCCGATCACTGACACTTAAATCACTGACACTTGAATAGAAGGGTTCGATCCATTGAGCCGTTTTTGCGTGATTGAAGGACATACAAACAGACAGACACCAAATTCAAAATCGACATCCATGGTTCGGAATTTGGTGAACCATGGTTCGACTCCATTTCACGCGAAACGAATAACTGTAGAGACATTTTTCGAAAATACCCAAGGAACACGAAAATCTTCTCTAAATTTAGTTATATAGGTACATATGCGTTCTTTTCGCTGCTGCTGAAGCAGTGATAGGAGGTGGTGGTGAGCTAACGGTAAACAATTAAAAACTGTTATTGGTTGTGAAATAGCGAAAAAGATCCGGAAAGTAGACTGTTTTATGCTTGTTAGCATTTTGAAATTTTAGTCATAATTACAGCATTTAAAATACCTATGTAAAAATTGGTAAAATCTAATTTCTTGCATTATGTATCAATAAATTTTTTAATTTTTTACGTAAAGTGTGTTTCTGATTCACGTAACCCTAAATTTTTTGTTGGCCCAAAATTGCTCTACTGACTTTTTTTTTTTTTTTTTACTAAAACGAGTATTTGTTATTTTCTTTAGTAAAGTACCTACTAATTTAAACATATTATTGTTAACTACATTACATATTATGTAAATTTGTTTAATGGAGCAATCTTATGCCAAATAAAACTTTCTTAACGTAATTTCCATATTAAAACACATTTTTCTCAAATATAGAGATGAAATTTGGTTTGGAAAACATCGTCTTCCGGTTGGTGGACAGAAGGAAAAGTCAAATATGGCAGAGTCTCGGGGTGTTTGGGAGGGTGTGACAGTGTGGTGTGTCTATGATGAGGGAGGGGGGGGGCGATGAGGGGTGAGCTTGGGAGGGGGGATGAAGGGGTGTGCGAAGGGAGACTTCTTATTAACAATTAATAACTCGGGAAGGCTTAAGACCGGTGAGATCCTAATTACCGGTGCGTGGGACGATGCTGAAAGGGGGGGGGGGTGCAGTGAGCGGTAGTCGTGGGGGTGGAGGAGGGAGGGGGATGTCGGACGTGCCTCTCCCCCCTCCCCCCCTACGACCAACTCCTACGCCCTTCACCGCCGAAGGGAAAAGCCTGCAACTTTTATTATGTCCTCCTCCTCCCTACACCACCCCCCTTCGCCCCCCCACCACACATGAACGCTATTCTACGTCCGCTGAAGCTAACTGGATTAAGATCTGACCCCCCACCCGGTCTCCTCCCTCCCCCCACCCTACACAGACCCCCTTTTCCTTACACTTCTTCCCGTCACCTCACATACCCTCCCCCCTCCCCATCCCACAACCACCACCATCTCAACATAACACACACACACACACACATACACCAGTCTACGCAAGATCTACCAATGTTTCTTTCACACTTACCCTCCCACCTTATTCCCCCCACCCTACTCCCTCCTCTCCCTCCATCACCACCCCTCATGTCGGCTTAATTTCCCTTTAATTCCTCCGATCGTCCTCCCCAGCGCCGTCCACAGCATCAATTCCGTTCTCATCTCAAGTCCAGTCCGCCATCGAGACCTCCAGCAGAAACTTAACAAACACCCACCGAACCCATTTTTTTCAAATTTTGAAATCACAGTTCACCGAAAGATGGCTACTTTCCAAAATGAATTAAACACAATTCAAAATTATTTAAACAATATCTTGAACGAGGTGAATAAAGGAAAGAAGACCTCTAGTGGAAGGGCCTAAAGCATCTAGATTGGAAAAAGTTTGACGGATCTCTCAGGCTGTGATTGACTCAGAGTTTGGAAATAAATTTCTTAACTCACTATAATAATGACAATTTATTCATTAATATTAATCAATTAATTAATATTTATACAGCTTTTTTAGATTTACTTGAATACTTTCCAAAATGAATTAAACACTTGCCCGCCACTATAGAAGTGCCAAGACATCCAATAAGGAGAAGATTACGAGAAATATATCGAAAAATCGAAATTTTTTGTGGCCTGTTCGCTCATTTTACATGTTTCAACTGCTATTAATCTTTTCTTTTGACAGTGAATTCAGAATGGTTCGAAACGGACTTACCTATCTAAGTAGGTATATATCGAGGGTGAAGTGGCAACAAGACCTACCTCAAATGGGGCTGAACAACACGGCCTACCTCAAATAGTACAGAATAACATGGCCTAAGTGGCATTTTTGGGCATATTGACTTTTTTTAATCAGCGGGATTCAGATTAAAATTAATTAAAATTATTCATCATCCCGTAGGTTTTCTGTATAGTATATTGGCTCCCAGAAGTGTCTATAGTTGCAAACAGTCACGTATATGATCCCAAATTGTAGAAATAAACAGTTTTTTGTGTCTCCTGTAAATTTTTATAAAAACACTTAGGCCAGGTTGTACAGCACCATGTGAGGTAGGCTATGTTGACCAGCCCTATTTGAGGTAGGCCATGTTGCACAGCACCATTTGAGGTAGACCTTGTTGCCACTTTACCCTCGTTATACGCCTTTTTCTAGAAAAAAAAAAAATACTTTCTAGTTGTCCCGGAGTGAATTATCGAGGTGGAGTAAAAACATATTTCGGAAATTCGAGTTTTGAAATTTTTTGACCGCGAACAATAGCTTCCTACCCTTCGACAATTCGCTAAAAGATCCCAAGACTTCCTGTCATTCACTTTTGTTCGTTATTTGTTGTCAGAATGATTGTCAGTTGTTAATCAATATATTACATCCAACAGACAATCATTCTGACAACAAATAATAAACAAAAGTGAATGACAGGAAGTCTTGGGATCTTTTAGCGAATTTTCGAAGAGAAGAAAGCTATAATAATTGTTCTCGGTCAAGAATTTTTAAAACTCCAATTTCCGAGTATTATTACAACAAGTAGGACAACAATCATGTTCCATACTAATAAGGTTATCCACTTACCTACTATATTCCAATTTTTTCGCACTACAGTTATTGTAGTGTTTAAAACCAACAATCATGTTTTCGATAGTGAAAATGTACAAAAACATCGCCGCTACGCCCCTGCGTTTAGTGAATCAGACAGACGGGAAGGTCCTTCGATCATTTCCTTCTTTTGCGGTCGCCGCGGTAATTACTTACTGTCGTCATTATTATTGGGGTTTTCTTTTTTAAATAATCGTCCACGTGCTACAGGAATCTTCCCGAATATCATACGCCAGACCGCAACCTCAAACACGAGGGGAAACCTCGCACGAGACAGACAACTGTCAACCGAAATCGGCTCGAACTCGGAAATTAATAAATGAGCTTAACAAGACGAGGAGTTTTTTCGTCTTCTTCGTTTTTTCCGACCCGAAGGACCGTTTTTGTGGGAAGATCCGTTTTTCGAAAGAGTAATTGCGTTGATTTTGAGGAGCATCTGCTCGAGGCGTCGTTTCCCATCTGTTTTTTGGGCCGAAGCGATCGAGACATGCAAATCGTTTTATGACGTCTTCGGGGTCCTCCCGTGTGGCAGTCATGAATATAATGAATTGATTCAAAGGACACTTTCAGCGTCTGATTCACAATAGAATTGGTATTTAACTGATTGTCGGTTTAATATTAAGAATTTTAGGATCGAGTGTATAATTAGGCAAAATAATAGGCAGAACTATTTATTGAACGATTAGACAATTGTGTCAATTATGTCGACCACAACAACTTGTCATGGTTGGTTACACTCAAGAACTGAAGTGTTCATGAAACACTAGTTAGGTAGCACTCTCTCGAAGTATACGAGTGACGTTATAATACCATAATTCTAATAATACAATTAAATAATTAATATAAATTCATTCCAACACTCCCTCTCGCTCGCTATACTGTTGAGAGTCCTAGAACGTTCTTGAACGTGTCAAATTTGGGTCCAGTAAAGGGCTTTGTGAATACATCAGCTTCCAATGTATCTGAGGGCTTGTAGATTACCTCAATATCACCATTTTGCACTTTTTCTCTGATGAAGTGTTCTTTAATGCTTATATGCTTTAAAGGTGAGCTGATGATTGGATTTTCGGTGAGCTGTTTGCGAGCTTCCCAGCTGATGAGCGTGCCACCATAGATAAAACAGTAGCCTGTATATGATCTATCTTCAGCAGATCCCCAAATTGCATCAGCACAACCAAATAGTGCTTTTCCAGTTTTCGAAAATGTTAGAGCTAAGTTTTTAGTACCTTTTAGGTATCTCAGTACTCTTTTAGCAGCGAGCCAATGTGCTTTGCCATAACAATTGTTGTATTGGCTCCGAAAACTGACAGCAAAACTTATATCGGGTCTAGTTGCAACGGCTAAATACATTAGAGCACCGATGAGTTGTTGATAAGAATAAGTAGTCTGTTCATTTTCTTCGATATGAAGTCAACTTTATTTGGTTTTCACGAAGTATTTGAGTCGACAATTGCTCTTCTTGAAGGTCCATTCGAACTCAAATAAACACGTCGAGTCGATATGAAGTCAACGTTTTTTCGTTTTCACGAAGTATTTGAGTCGACAATTGCTCTTCTTGAAGGTCCATTCGAACTCAAAGAAACACCTCGATTCGATATGAAGTCAACTTTTTTTCGTTTTCACGAAGTATTTGAGTCGACAATTGCTCTTCTCGAAAGTCCATTCGAACTCAAATAAACACGTCGAGTCGATATGAAGTCAACTTTTTTTCGTTTTCACGAAGTATTTGAGTCGACAATTGCTCTTCTTGAAGGTCCATTCGAACTCAAATAAACACCTCGAGTCGATATGAAGTCAACTTTTTTTCGTTTTCACGAAGTATTTGAGTCGACAATTGCTCTTCTTGAAGGTCCATTCGAACTCAAATAAACACGTCGAGTCGATATGAAGTCAACTTTTTTTCGTTTTCACGAAGTATTTGATTCGACAATTGCTCTTCTTGAAGGTCCATTCGAACTCAAATAAACACGTCGAGTCGATATGAAGTAAACTTTTTTTCGTTTTCACGAAGTATTTGAGTCGACAATTGCTCTTCTTGAAGGTCCATTCGAACTCAAATAAACACGTCGAGTCGATATGAAGTCAACGTTTTTTCGTTTTCACGAAGTATTTGAGTCGACAATTGCTCTTCTTGAAGGTCCATTCGAACTCAGAGAAACACGTCGAGTCGATATGAAGTCAACGTTTTTTCGTTTTCACGAAGTATTTGAGTCGACAATTGCTCTTCTTGAAGGTCCATTCGAACTCAAATAAACACGTCGAGTCGATATGAAGTCAACTTTTTTTCGTTTTCACGAAGTATTTGATTCGACAATTGCTCTTCTTGAAGGTCCATTCGAACTCAAATAAACACGTCGAGTCGATATGAAGTCAACTTTTTTTCGTTTTCACGAAGTATTTGAGTCGACAATTGCTCTTCTTGAAGGTCCATTCGAACTCAAATAAACACGTCGAGTCGATATGAAGTCAACGTTTTTTCGTTTTCACGAAGTATTTGAGTCGACAATTGCTCTTCTTGAAGGTCCATTCAAACTCAAATAAACGTCGAGTCGATATGAAGTCAACTTTTTTTCGTTTTCACGAAGTATTTGAGTCGACAATTGCTCTTCTTGAAGGTCCATTCGAACTCAAATAAACACGTCGAGTCTATATGAAGTCAACTTTTTTTCGTTTTCACGAAGTATTTGAGTCGACAATTGCTCTTCTTGAAGGTCCATTCGAACTCAAATAAACACGTCGAGTCGATATGAAGTCAACGTTTTTTCGTTTTCACGAAGTATTTGAGTCGACAATTGCTCTTCTTGAAGGTCCATTCGAACTCAGAGAAACACGTCGAGTCGATATGAAGTCAACGTTTTTTCGTTTTCACGAAGTATTTGAGTCGACAATTGCTCTTCTTGAAGGTCCATTCGAACTCAAATAAACACGTCGAGTCGATATGAAGTCAACTTTTTTTCGTTTTCACGAAGTATTTGATTCGACAATTGCTCTTCTTGGAGGTCCATTCGAACTCAAATAAACACGTCGAGTCGATATGAAGTCAACTTTTTTTCGTTTTCACGAAGTATTTGAGTCGACAATTGCTCTTCTTGAAGGTCCATTCGAACTCAAATAAACACGTCGAGTCGATATGAAGTCAACGTTTTTTCGTTTTCACGAAGTATTTGAGTCGACAATTGCTCTTCTTGAAGGTCCATTCGAACTCAAAGAAACACCTCGATTCGATATGAAGTCAACTTTTTTTCGTTTTCACGAAGTATTTGAGTCGACAATTGCTCTTCTCGAAAGTCCATTCGAACTCAAATAAACACGTCGAGTCGATATGAAGTCAACTTTTTTTCGTTTTCACGAAGTATTTGAGTCGACAATTGCTCATCTTGAAGGTCCATTCGAACTCAAATAAACACGTCGAGTCGATATGAAGTCAACGTTTTTTCGTTTTCACGAAGTATTTGAGTCGACAATTGCTCTTCTTGAAGGTCCATTCAAACTCAAATAAACACGTCGAGTCGATATGAAGTCAACTTTTTTTCGTTTTCACGAAGTATTTGAGTCGACAATTGCTCTTCTTGAAGGTCCATTCGAACTCAAATAAACACGTCGAGTCTATATGAAGTCAATTTTTTTTCGTTTTCAAGAAGTATTTGAGTCGACAATTGCTCTTCTTGAAGGTCCATTCGAACTCAAATAAACACGTCGAGTCGATATGAAGTCAACTTTTTTTCGTTTTCACGAAGTATTTGATTCGACAATTGCTCTTCTTGAAGGTCCATTCGAACTCAAATAAACACGTCGAGTCGATATGAAGTCAACTTTTTTTCGTTTTCACGAAGTATTTGAGTCGACAATTGCTCTTCTTGAAGGTCCATTCAAACTCAAATAAACACGTCGAGTCGATATGAAGTCAACTTTTTTTCGTTTTCACGAAGTATTTGAGTCGACAATTGCTCTTCTTGAAGGTCCATTCGAACTCAAATAAACACGTCGAGTCTATATGAAGTCAACTTTTTTTCGTTTTCACGAAGTATTTGAGTCGACAATTGCTCTTCTAGAAGGTCCATTCGAACTCAAATAAACACGTCGAGTCGATATGAAGTCAACTTTTTTTCGTTTTCACGAAGTATTTGAGTCGACAATTGCTCTTCTTGAAGGTCCATTCGAACTCAAATAAACACGTCGAGTCGATATGAAGTCAACGTTTTTTCGTTTTCACGAAGTATTTGAGTCGACAATTGCTCTTCTTGAAGGTCCATTCAAACTCAAATAAACACGTCGAGTCGATATGAAGTCAACTTTTTTTCGTTTTCACGAAGTATTTGAGTCGACAATTGCTCTTCTTGAAGGTCCATTCGAACTCAAATAAACACGTCGAGTCTATATGAAGTCAACTTTTTTTCGTTTTCACGAAGTATTTGAGTCGACAATTGCTCTTCTAGAAGGTCCATTCGAACTCAAATAAACACGTCGAGTCGATATGAAGTCAACTTTTTTTCGTTTTCACGAAGTAATTGAGTCAACAATTGCTCTTCTTGAAGGTCCATTCGAACTCAAATAAACACCTCGAGTCGATATGAAGTCAACTTTTTTTCGTTTTCACGAAGTATTTGAGTCGACAATTGCTCTTCTTGAATGTCCATTCGAACTCAAATAACCACGTCGAGTCGATATGAAGTCAACTTTTTTTCATTTTCACGAAGTATCTGAGTCGACAATTGCTCTTCTCGAAGGTCCATTCGAACTCAAATAAACACCTCGAGTCGATATGAAGTCAACTTTTTTTCGTTTTCACGAAGTATTTGAGTCGACAATTGCTCTTCTTGGAGGTCCATTCGAACTCAAATAACCACGTCGAGTCGATATGAAGTCAACTTTTTTTCGTTTTCACGAAGTATTTGAGTCGACAATTGCTCTTCTTGAAGGTCCATTCGAACTCACATAAACACGTCAAGTCGATATGAAGTCAAATTTTTTTCGTTTTCACGAAGTATTTGATTCGACAATTGCTCTTCTTGAAGGTCCATTCGAACTCAAATAAACACGTCGAGTCGATATGAAGTCAACTTTTTTTCGTTTTCACGAAGTATTTGAGTCGACAATTGCTCTTCTTGAAGGTCCATTCGAACTCAAATAAACACCTCGAGTCGATATGAAGTCAACTTTTTTTCGTTTTCACGAAGTATTTGAGTCGACAATTGCTCTTCTTGAAGGTCCATTCGAACTCAAATAACCACGTCGAGTCGATATGAAGTCAACTTTATTTCGTTTTCACGAAGTATCTGAGTCGACAATTGCTCTTCTCGAAAGTCCATTCGAACTCAAATAAACACCTCGAGTCGATATGAAGTCGACTTTTTTTCGTTTTCACGAAGTATTTGAGTCGACAATTGCTCTTCTTGAAGGTCCATTCGAACTCAAATAACCACGTCGAGTCGATATGAAGTCAACTTTTTTTCGTTTTCACGAAGTATTTGAGTCGACAATTGCTCTTCTTGAAGGTCCATTCGAACTCAAATAAACACGTCGATATGAAGTCAATTTTTTTTCGTTTTCACGAAGTATCTGAGTCGACAATTGCTCTTCTTGAAGGTCCAATCGAACTCAAATAAACACCTCGAGTCGATATGAAGTCAACTTTTTTTCGTTTTCACGAAGTATTTGAGTCGACAATTGCTCTTCTTGAAGGTCCATTCGAACTCAAATAAACACGTCGAGTCGATATGAAGTCAACTTTTTTTCGTTTTCACGAAGTATTTGATTCGACAATTGCTCTTCTTGAAGGTCCATTCGAACTCAAATAAACACGTCGAGTCGATATGAAGTCAACTTTTTTTCGTTTTCACGAAGTATTTGAGTCGACAATTGCTCTTCTTGAAGGTCCATTCGAACTCAAATAACACGTCGAGTCTATATGAAGTCAACTTTTTTTCGTTTTCACGAAGTATTTGAGTCGACAATTGCTCTTCTAGAAGGTCCATTCGAACTCAAATAAACACGTCGAGTCGATATGAAGTCAACTTTTTTTCGTTTTCACGAAGTATTTGAGTCGACAATTGCTCTTCTTGAAGGTCCATTCGAACTCAAATAAACACGTCGAGTCGATATGAAGTCAACGTTTTTTCGTTTTCACGAAGTATTTGAGTCGACAATTGCTCTTCTTGAAGGTCCATTCAAACTCAAATAAACACGTCGAGTCGATATGAAGTCAAATTTTTTTCGTTTTCACGAAGTATTTGAGTCGACAATTGCTCTTCTTGAAGGTCCATTCGAACTCAAATAAACACGTCGAGTCTATATGAAGTCAACTTTATTTCGTTTTCACGAAGTATTTGAGTCGACAATTGCTCTTCTAGAAGGTCCATTCGAACTCAAATAAACACGTCGAGTCGATATGAAGTCAACTTTTTTTCGTTTTCACGAAGTATCTGAGTCGACAATTGCTCTTCTTGACGGTCCATTCGAACTCAAATAAACACCTCGAGTCGATAAGAAGTCAACTTTTTTTCGTTTTCACGAAGTATTTGAGTCGACAATTGCTCTTCTAGAAGGTCCATTCGAACTCAAATAAACACGTCGAGTCGATATGAAGTCAACTTTTTTTCGTTTTCACGAAGTAATTGAGTCAACAATTGCTCTTCTTGAAGGTCCATTCGAACTCAAATAAACACCTCGAGTCGATATGAAGTCAACTTTTTTTCGTTTTCACGAAGTATTTGAGTCGACAATTGCTCTTCTTGAATGTCCATTCGAACTCAAATAACCACGTCGAGTCGATATGAAGTCAACTTTTTTTCATTTTCACGAAGTATCTGAGTCGACAATTGCTCTTCTCGAAGGTCCATTCGAACTCAAATAAACACCTCGAGTCGATATGAAGTCAACTTTTTTTCGTTTTCACGAAGTATTTGAGTCGACAATTGCTCTTCTTGGAGGTCCATTCGAACTCAAATAACCACGTCGAGTCGATATGAAGTCAACTTTTTTTCGTTTTCACGAAGTATTTGAGTCGACAATTGCTCTTCTTGAAGGTCCATTCGAACTCACATAAACACGTCAAGTCGATATGAAGTCAAATTTTTTTCGTTTTCACGAAGTATTTGATTCGACAATTGCTCTTCTTGAAGGTCCATTCGAACTCAAATAAACACGTCGAGTCGATATGAAGTCAACTTTTTTTCGTTTTCACGAAGTATTTGAGTCGACAATTGCTCTTCTTGAAGGTCCATTCGAACTCAAATAAACACCTCGAGTCGATATGAAGTCAACTTTTTTTCGTTTTCACGAAGTATTTGAGTCGACAATTGCTCTTCTTGAAGGTCCATTCGAACTCAAATAACCACGTCGAGTCGATATGAAGTCAACTTTATTTCGTTTTCACGAAGTATCTGAGTCGACAATTGCTCTTCTCGAAAGTCCATTCGAACTCAAATAAACACCTCGAGTCGATATGCAGTCGACTTTTTTTCGTTTTCACGAAGTATTTGAGTCGACAATTGCTCTTCTTGAAGGTCCATTCGAACTCAAATTACCACGTCGAGTCGATATGAAGTCAACTTTTTTTCGTTTTCACGAAGTATTTGAGTCGACAATTGCTCTTCTTGAAGGTCCATTCGAACTCAAATAAACACGTCGATATGAAGTCAATTTTTTTTCGTTTTCACGAAGTATCTGAGTCGACAATTGCTCTTCTTGAAGGTCCAATCGAACTCAAATAAACACCTCGAGTCGATATGAAGTCAACTTTTTTTCGTTTTCACGAAGTATTTGAGTCGACAATTGCTCTTCTTGAAGGTCCATTCGAACTCAAATAAACACGTCGAGTCGATATGAAGTCAACTTTTTTTCGTTTTCACGAAGTATTTGATTCGACAATTGCTCTTCTTGAAGGTCCATTCGAACTCAAATAAACACGTCGAGTCGATATGAAGTCAACTTTTTTTCGTTTTCACGAAGTATTTGAGTCGACAATTGCTCTTCTTGAAGGTCCATTCGAACTCAAATAACACGTCGAGTCTATATGAAGTCAACTTTTTTTCGTTTTCACGAAGTATTTGAGTCGACAATTGCTCTTCTAGAAGGTCCATTCGAACTCAAATAAACACGTCGAGTCGATATGAAGTCAACTTTTTTTCGTTTTCACGAAGTATTTGAGTCGACAATTGCTCTTCTTGAAGGTCCATTCGAACTCAAATAAACACGTCGAGTCGATATGAAGTCAACGTTTTTTCGTTTTCACGAAGTATTTGAGTCGACAATTGCTCTTCTTGAAGGTCCATTCAAACTCAAATAAACACGTCGAGTCGATATGAAGTCAACTTTTTTTCGTTTTCACGAAGTATTTGAGTCGACAATTGCTCTTCTTGAAGGTCCATTCGAACTCAAATAAACACGTCGAGTCTATATGAAGTCAACTTTATTTCGTTTTCACGAAGTATTTGAGTCGACAATTGCTCTTCTAGAAGGTCCATTCAAACTCAAATAAACACGTCGAGTCGATATGAAGTCAACTTTTTTTCGTTTTCACGAAGTATCTGAGTCGACAATTGCTCTTCTTGACGGTCCATTCGAACTCAAATAAACACCTCGAGTCGATAAGAAGTCAACTTTTTTTCGTTTTCACGAAGAATTTGAGTCGACAATTGCTCTTCTTGAAGGTCCATTCGAACTCAAATAAACACCTCGTGTCGATATGAAGTCAACTTTTTTTCGTTTTCACGAAGTATTTGAGTCGACAATTGCTCTTCTTGAAGGTCCATTCGAACTCAAATAAACACGTCGAGTCGATATGAAGTCAACTTTTTTTCGTTTTCACGAAGTATTTGAGTCGACAATTGCTCTTCTTGAAGGTCCATTCGAACTCAAATAAACACGTCGAGTCGATATGAAATCAACTTTTTTTCGTTTTCACGAAGTATTTGAGTCGACAATTGCTCTTCTTGAAGGTCCATTCGAACTCAAATAAACACGTCGAGTCGATATGAAGTCAACTTTATTTCGTTTTCACGAAGTATTTGAGTCGACAATTGCTCTTCTTGAAGGTCCATTCGAACTCAAATAAACACCTCGAGTCGATATGAAGTCAACTTTTTTTCGTTTTCACGAAGTATTTGAGTCGACAATTGCTCTTCTTGAAGGTCCATTCGAACTCAAATAAACACCTCGAGTCGATATGAAGTCAACTTTTTTTCGTTTTCACGAAGTATTTGAGTCGACAATTGCTCTTCTTGAAGGTCCATTCGAACTCAAATAAACACCTCGATCCGATATGAAGTCAACTTTTTTTCGTTTTCACGAAGTATTTGAGTCGACAATTGCTCTTCTTGAAGGTCCATTCGAACTCAAATAAGCACCTCGAGTCGATATGAAGTCAACTTTTTTTCGTTTTCGCGAAGTATTTGAGTCGACAATTGCTCTTCTTGAAGGTACATTCGAACTCAAATAAACACCTCGAGTCGATATGAAGTCAATTTTTTTTCGTTTTCACGAAGTATTTGAGTCGACAATTGCTCTTCTTGAAGGTCCATTCGAACTCAAATAAACACCTCGAGTCGATATGAAGTCAAATTTTTTTCGTTTTCACGAAGTATTTGAGTCGACAATTGCTCTTCTTGAAGGTCCATTCGAACTCAAATAAACACGTCGAGTCGATATGAAGTCAACTTTATTTCGTTTTCACGAAGTATTTGAGTCGACAATTGCTCTTCTTGAAGGTCCATTCGAACTCAAATAAGCACCTCGAGTCGATATGAAGTCAACTTTTTTTCGTTTTCGCGAAGTATTTGAGTCGACAATTGCTCTTCTTGAAGGTCCATTCGAACTCAAATAAACACCTCGAGTCGATATGAAGTCAACTTTTTTTCGTTTTCACGAAGTATTTGAGTCGACAATTGCTCTTCTTGAAGGTCCATTCGAACTCAAATAAACACCTCGAGTCGATATGAAGTCAACTTTTTTTCGTTTTCGCGAAGTATTTGAGTCGACAATTGCTCTTCTTGAAGGTCCATTCGAACTCAAATAAACACCTCGAGTCGATATGAAGTCAACTTTTTTTCGTTTTCACGAAGTATTTGAGTCGACAATTGCTCTTCTTGAAGGTCCATTCGAACTCACATAAACACGTCAAGTCGATATGAAGTCAAATTTTTTTCGTTTTCACGAAGTATTTGATTCGACAATTGCTCTTCTTGAAGGTCCATTCGAACTCAAATAAACACGTCGAGTCGATATGAAGTCAACTTTTTTTCGTTTTCACGAAGTATTTGAGTCGACAATTGCTCTTCTTGAAGGTCCATTCGAACTCAAATAAACACCTCGAGTCGATATGAAGTCAACTTTTTTTCGTTTTCACGAAGTATTTGAGTCGACAATTGCTCTTCTTGAAGGTCCATTCGAACTCAAATAACCACGTCGAGTCGATATGAAGTCAACTTTATTTCGTTTTCACGAAGTATCTGAGTCGACAATTGCTCTTCTCGAAAGTCCATTCGAACTCAAATAAACACCTCGAGTCGATATGAAGTCGACTTTTTTTCGTTTTCACGAAGTATTTGAGTCGACAATTGCTCTTCTTGAAGGTCCATTCGAACTCAAATAACCACGTCGAGTCGATATGAAGTCAACTTTTTTTCGTTTTCACGAAGTATTTGAGTCGACAATTGCTCTTCTTGAAGGTCCATTCGAACTCAAATAAACACGTCGATATGAAGTCAATTTTTTTTCGTTTTCACGAAGTATCTGAGTCGACAATTGCTCTTCTTGAAGGTCCAATCGAACTCAAATAAACACCTCGAGTCGATATGAAGTCAACTTTTTTTCGTTTTCACGAAGTATTTGAGTCGACAATTGCTCTTCTTGAAGGTCCAGTCGAACTCAAATAAACACCTCGAGTCGATATGATGTCACTTTTTTTTCGTTTTCACGAAGTATTTGAGTCGACAATTGCTCTTCTTGAAGGTCCATTCGAACTCAAATAAACACCTCGAGTCGATATGAAGTCAACTTTTTTTCGTTTTCACGAAGTATTTGAGTCGACAATTGCTCTTCTTGAAGGTCCATTCGAACTCAAATAAACACCTCGAGTCGATATGAAGTCAACTTTTTTTCGTTTTCACGAAGTATTTGAGTCGACAATTGCTCTTCTTGAAGGTCCATTCGAACTCAAATAAACACCTCGAGTCGATATGAAGTCAACTTTTTTTCGTTTTCACGAAGTATTTGAGTCGACAATTGCTCTTCTTGAAGGTCCATTCGAACTCAAATAAACACCTCGAGTCGATATGAAGTCAACTTTTTTTCGTTTTCACGAAGTATTTGAGTCGACAATTGCTCTTCTTGAAGGTCCATTCGAACTCAAATAAGCACCTCGAGTCGATATGAAGTCAACTTTTTTTCGTTTTCGCGAAGTATTTGAGTCGACAATTGCTCTTCTTGAAGGTCCACTCGAACTCAAATAAACACCTCGAGTCGATATGAAGTCAACTTTTTTTCGTTTTCACGAAGTATTTGAGTCGACAATTGCTCTTCTTGAAGGTCCATTCGAACTCAAATAAACACCTCGAGTCGATATGAAGTCAACTTTTTTTCGTTTTCACGAAGTATTTGAGTCGACAATTGCTCTTCTTGAAGGTCCATTCGAACTCAAATAAACACGTCGAGTCGATATGAAGTCAACTTTATTTCGTTTTCACGAAGTATTTGAGTCGACAATTGCTCTTCTTGAAGGTCCATTCGAACTCAAATAAACACCTCGAGTCGATATGAAGTCAACTTTTTTTCGTTTTCGCGAAGTATTTGAGTCGACAATTGCTCTTCTTGAAGGTCCATTCGAACTCAAATAAACACCTCGAGTCGATATGAAGTCAACTTTTTTTCGTTTTCACGAAGTATTTGAGTCGACAATTGCTCTTCTTGAAGGTCCATTCGAACTCAAATAAACACCTCGAGTCGATATGAAGTCAACTTTATTTCGTTTTCACGAAGTATTTGAGTCGACAATTGCTCTTCTCGAAAGTCCATTCGAACTCAAATAAACACCTCGAGTCGATATGAAGTCAACTTTTTTTCGTTTTCGCGAAGTATTTGAGTCGACAATTGCTCTTCTTGAAGGTCCATTCGAACTCAAATAAACACCTCGAGTCGATATGAAGTCAACTTTTTTTCGTTTTCACGAAGTATCTGAGTCGACAATTGCTCTTCTTGACGGTCCATTCGAACTCAAATAAACACCTCGAGTCGATAAGAAGTCAACTTTTTTTCGTTTTCACGAAGAATTTGAGTCGACAATTGCTCTTCTTGAAGGTCCATTCGAACTCAAATAAACACCTCGAGTCGATAAGAAGTCAACTTTTTTTCGTTTTCACGAAGAATTTGAGTCGACAATTGCTCTTCTTGAAGGTCCATTCGAACTCAAATAAACACCTCGTGTCGATATGAAGTCAACTTTTTTTCGTTTTCACGAAGTATTTGAGTCGACAATTGCTCTTCTTGAAGGTCCATTCGAACTCAAATAAACACGTCGAGTCGATATGAAGTCAACTTTTTTTCGTTTTCACGAAGTATTTGAGTCGACAATTGCTCTTCTTGAAGGTCCATTCGAACTCAAATAAACACGTCGAGTCGATATGAAATCAACTTTTTTTCGTTTTCACGAAGTATTTGAGTCGACAATTGCTCTTCTTGAAGGTCCATTCGAACTCAAATAAACACGTCGAGTCGATATGAAGTCAACTTTATTTCGTTTTCACGAAGTATTTGAGTCGACAATTGCTCTTCTTGAAGGTCCATTCGAACTCAAATAAACACCTCGAGTCGATATGAAGTCAACTTTTTTTCGTTTTCACGAAGTATTTGAGTCGACAATTGCTCTTCTTGAAGGTCCATTCGAACTCAAATAAACACCTCGAGTCGATATGAAGTCAACTTTT
This sequence comes from Stenodema calcarata, assembly GCA_963920205.1. Lineage (NCBI taxonomy): Eukaryota > Metazoa > Arthropoda > Insecta > Hemiptera > Miridae > Stenodema > Stenodema calcarata. The sequence continues at coordinate 6,581,406 of OY986060.1, read as the reverse complement.
TTTCGTTTTCACGAAGTATTTGAGTCGACAATTGCTCTTCTTGAAGGTCCATTCGAACTCAAATAAACACCTCGATCCGATATGAAGTCAACTTTTTTTCGTTTTCACGAAGTATTTGAGTCGACAATTGCTCTTCTTGAAGGTCCATTCGAACTCAAATAAGCACCTCGAGTCGATATGAAGTCAACTTTTTTTCGTTTTCGCGAAGTATTTGAGTCGACAATTGCTCTTCTTGAAGGTACATTCGAACTCAAATAAACACCTCGAGTCGATATGAAGTCAATTTTTTTTCGTTTTCACGAAGTATTTGAGTCGACAATTGCTCTTCTTGAAGGTCCATTCGAACTCAAATAAACACCTCGAGTCGATATGAAGTCAAATTTTTTTCGTTTTCACGAAGTATTTGAGTCGACAATTGCTCTTCTTGAAGGTCCATTCGAACTCAAATAAACACGTCGAGTCGATATGAAGTCAACTTTATTTCGTTTTCACGAAGTATTTGAGTCGACAATTGCTCTTCTTGAAGGTCCATTCGAACTCAAATAAGCACCTCGAGTCGATATGAAGTCAACTTTTTTTCGTTTTCGCGAAGTATTTGAGTCGACAATTGCTCTTCTTGAAGGTCCATTCGAACTCAAATAAACACCTCGAGTCGATATGAAGTCAACTTTTTTTCGTTTTCACGAAGTATTTGAGTCGACAATTGCTCTTCTTGAAGGTCCATTCGAACTCAAATAAACACGTCGAGTCGATATGAAGTCAAATTTTTTTCGTTTTCGCGAAGTATTTGAGTCGACAATTGCTCTTCTTGAAGGTCCATTCGAACTCAAATAAACACCTCGAGTCGATATGAAGTCAAATTTTTTTCGTTTTCACGAAGTATTTGAGTCGACAATTGCTCTTCTTGAAGGTCCATTCGAACTCAAATAAACACCTCGAGTCGATATGAAGTCAACTTTTTTTCGTTTTCACGAAGTATTTGAGTCGACAATTGCTCTTCTTGAAGGTCCATTCGAACTCAAATAAACACCTCGAGTCGATATGAAGTCAACTTTTTTTCGTTTTCACGAAGTATTTGAGTCGACAATTGCTCTTCTTGAAGGTCCATTCGAACTCAAATAAGCACCTCGAGTCGATATGAAGTCAACTTTTTTTCGTTTTCGCGAAGTATTTGAGTCGACAATTGCTCTTCTTGAAGGTCCATTCGAACTCAAATAAACACCTCGAGTCGATATGAAGTCAACTTTTTTTCGTTTTCACGAAGTATTTGAGTCGACAATTGCTCTTCTTGAAGGTCCAGTCGAACTCAAATAAACACCTCGAGTCGATATGATGTCACTTTTTTTTCGTTTTCACGAAGTATTTGAGTCGACAATTGCTCTTCTTGAAGGTCCATTCGAACTCAAATAAACACCTCGAGTCGATATGAAGTCAACTTTTTTTCGTTTTCGCGAAGTATTTGAGTCGACAATTGCTCTTCTTGAAGGTCCATTCGAACTCAAATAAACACCTCGAGTCGATATGAAGTCAACTTTTTTTCGTTTTCACGAAGTATTTGAGTCGACAATTGCTCTTCTTGAAGGTCCATTCGAACTCACATAAACACGTCAAGTCGATATGAAGTCAAATTTTTTTCGTTTTCACGAAGTATTTGATTCGACAATTGCTCTTCTTGAAGGTCCATTCGAACTCAAATAAACACGTCGAGTCGATATGAAGTCAACTTTTTTTCGTTTTCACGAAGTATTTGAGTCGACAATTGCTCTTCTTGAAGGTCCATTCGAACTCAAATAAACACCTCGAGTCGATATGAAGTCAACTTTTTTTCGTTTTCACGAAGTATTTGAGTCGACAATTGCTCTTCTTGAAGGTCCATTCGAACTCAAATAACCACGTCGAGTCGATATGAAGTCAACTTTATTTCGTTTTCACGAAGTATCTGAGTCGACAATTGCTCTTCTCGAAAGTCCATTCGAACTCAAATAAACACCTCGAGTCGATATGAAGTCGACTTTTTTTCGTTTTCACGAAGTATTTGAGTCGACAATTGCTCTTCTTGAAGGTCCATTCGAACTCAAATAACCACGTCGAGTCGATATGAAGTCAACTTTTTTTCGTTTTCACGAAGTATTTGAGTCGACAATTGCTCTTCTTGAAGGTCCATTCGAACTCAAATAAACACGTCGATATGAAGTCAATTTTTTTTCGTTTTCACGAAGTATCTGAGTCGACAATTGCTCTTCTTGAAGGTCCAATCGAACTCAAATAAACACCTCGAGTCGATATGAAGTCAACTTTTTTTCGTTTTCACGAAGTATTTGAGTCGACAATTGCTCTTCTTGAAGGTCCAGTCGAACTCAAATAAACACCTCGAGTCGATATGATGTCACTTTTTTTTCGTTTTCACGAAGTATTTGAGTCGACAATTGCTCTTCTTGAAGGTCCATTCGAACTCAAATAAACACCTCGAGTCGATATGAAGTCAACTTTTTTTCGTTTTCACGAAGTATTTGAGTCGACAATTGCTCTTCTTGAAGGTCCATTCGAACTCAAATAAACACCTCGAGTCGATATGAAGTCAACTTTTTTTCGTTTTCACGAAGTATTTGAGTCGACAATTGCTCTTCTTGAAGGTCCATTCGAACTCAAATAAACACCTCGAGTCGATATGAAGTCAACTTTTTTTCGTTTTCACGAAGTATTTGAGTCGACAATTGCTCTTCTTGAAGGTCCATTCGAACTCAAATAAACACCTCGAGTCGATATGAAGTCAACTTTTTTTCGTTTTCACGAAGTATTTGAGTCGACAATTGCTCTTCTTGAAGGTCCATTCGAACTCAAATAAGCACCTCGAGTCGATATGAAGTCAACTTTTTTTCGTTTTCGCGAAGTATTTGAGTCGACAATTGCTCTTCTTGAAGGTCCACTCGAACTCAAATAAACACCTCGAGTCGATATGAAGTCAACTTTTTTTCGTTTTCACGAAGTATTTGAGTCGACAATTGCTCTTCTTGAAGGTCCATTCGAACTCAAATAAACACCTCGAGTCGATATGAAGTCAACTTTTTTTCGTTTTCACGAAGTATTTGAGTCGACAATTGCTCTTCTTGAAGGTCCATTCGAACTCAAATAAACACGTCGAGTCGATATGAAGTCAACTTTATTTCGTTTTCACGAAGTATTTGAGTCGACAATTGCTCTTCTTGAAGGTCCATTCGAACTCAAATAAACACCTCGAGTCGATATGAAGTCAACTTTTTTTCGTTTTCGCGAAGTATTTGAGTCGACAATTGCTCTTCTTGAAGGTCCATTCGAACTCAAATAAACACCTCGAGTCGATATGAAGTCAACTTTTTTTCGTTTTCACGAAGTATTTGAGTCGACAATTGCTCTTCTTGAAGGTCCATTCGAACTCAAATAAACACCTCGAGTCGATATGAAGTCAACTTTATTTCGTTTTCACGAAGTATTTGAGTCGACAATTGCTCTTCTCGAAAGTCCATTCGAACTCAAATAAACACCTCGAGTCGATATGAAGTCAACTTTTTTTCGTTTTCGCGAAGTATTTGAGTCGACAATTGCTCTTCTTGAAGGTCCATTCGAACTCAAATAAACACCTCGAGTCGATATGAAGTCAACTTTTTTTCGTTTTCACGAAGTATCTGAGTCGACAATTGCTCTTCTTGACGGTCCATTCGAACTCAAATAAACACCTCGAGTCGATAAGAAGTCAACTTTTTTTCGTTTTCACGAAGAATTTGAGTCGACAATTGCTCTTCTTGAAGGTCCATTCGAACTCAAATAAACACCTCGTGTCGATATGAAGTCAACTTTTTTTCGTTTTCACGAAGTATTTGAGTCGACAATTGCTCTTCTTGAAGGTCCATTCGAACTCAAATAAACACGTCGAGTCGATATGAAGTCAACTTTTTTTCGTTTTCACGAAGTATTTGAGTCGACAATTGCTCTTCTTGAAGGTCCATTCGAACTCAAATAAACACGTCGAGTCGATATGAAATCAACTTTTTTTCGTTTTCACGAAGTATTTGAGTCGACAATTGCTCTTCTTGAAGGTCCATTCGAACTCAAATAAACACGTCGAGTCGATATGAAGTCAACTTTATTTCGTTTTCACGAAGTATTTGAGTCGACAATTGCTCTTCTTGAAGGTCCATTCGAACTCAAATAAACACCTCGAGTCGATATGAAGTCAACTTTTTTTCGTTTTCACGAAGTATTTGAGTCGACAATTGCTCTTCTTGAAGGTCCATTCGAACTCAAATAAACACCTCGAGTCGATATGAAGTCAACTTTTTTTCGTTTTCACGAAGTATTTGAGTCGACAATTGCTCTTCTTGAAGGTCCATTCGAACTCAAATAAACACCTCGATCCGATATGAAGTCAACTTTTTTTCGTTTTCACGAAGTATTTGAGTCGACAATTGCTCTTCTTGAAGGTCCATTCGAACTCAAATAAGCACCTCGAGTCGATATGAAGTCAACTTTTTTTCGTTTTCGCGAAGTATTTGAGTCGACAATTGCTCTTCTTGAAGGTACATTCGAACTCAAATAAACACCTCGAGTCGATATGAAGTCAATTTTTTTTCGTTTTCACGAAGTATTTGAGTCGACAATTGCTCTTCTTGAAGGTCCATTCGAACTCAAATAAACACCTCGAGTCGATATGAAGTCAACTTTTTTTCGTTTTCACGAAGTATTTGAGTCGACAATTGCTCTTCTTGAAGGTCCATTCGAACTCAAATAAACACGTCGAGTCGATATGAAGTCAACTTTATTTCGTTTTCACGAAGTATTTGAGTCGACAATTGCTCTTCTTGAAGGTCCATTCGAACTCAAATAAGCACCTCGAGTCGATATGAAGTCAACTTTTTTTCGTTTTCGCGAAGTATTTGAGTCGACAATTGCTCTTCTTGAAGGTCCATTCGAACTCAAATAAACACCTCGAGTCGATATGAAGTCAACTTTTTTTCGTTTTCACGAAGTATTTGAGTCGACAATTGCTCTTCTTGAAGGTCCATTCGAACTCAAATAAACACCTCGAGTCGATATGAAGTCAACTTTTTTTCGTTTTCGCGAAGTATTTGAGTCGACAATTGCTCTTCTTGAAGGTCCATTCGAACTCAAATAAACACCTCGAGTCGATATGAAGTCAACTTTTTTTCGTTTTCACGAAGTATTTGAGTCGACAATTGCTCTTCTTGAAGGTCCATTCGAACTCAAATAAACACCTCGAGTCGATATGAAGTCAACTTTATTTCGTTTTCACGAAGTATTTGAGTCGACAATTGCTCTTCTCGAAAGTCCATTCGAACTCAAATAAACACCTCGAGTCGATATGAAGTCGACTTTTTTTCGTTTTCGCGAAGTATTTGAGTCGACAATTGCTCTTCTTGAAGGTCCAGTCGAACTCAAATAAACACCTCGAGTCGATATGATGTCACTTTTTTTTCGTTTTCACGAAGTATTTGAGTCGACAATTGCTCTTCTTGAAGGTCCATTCGAACTCAAATAAACACCTCGAGTCGATATGAAGTCAACTTTTTTTCGTTTTCACGAAGTATTTGAGTCGACAATTGCTCTTCTTGAAGGTCCATTCGAACTCAAATAAACACCTCGAGTCGATATGAAGTCAACTTTTTTTCGTTTTCACGAAGTATTTGAGTCGACAATTGCTCTTCTTGAAGGTCCATTCGAACTCAAATAAACACCTCGAGTCGATATGAAGTCAACTTTTTTTCGTTTTCACGAAGTATTTGAGTCGACAATTGCTCTTCTTGAAGGTCCATTCGAACTCAAATAAACACCTCGAGTCGATATGAAGTCAACTTTTTTTCGTTTTCACGAAGTATTTGAGTCGACAATTGCTCTTCTTGAAGGTCCATTCGAACTCAAATAAGCACCTCGAGTCGATATGAAGTCAACTTTTTTTCGTTTTCGCGAAGTATTTGAGTCGACAATTGCTCTTCTTGAAGGTCCATTCGAACTCAAATAAACACCTCGAGTCGATATGAAGTCAACTTTTTTTCGTTTTCACGAAGTATTTGAGTCGACAATTGCTCTTCTTGAAGGTCCATTCGAACTCAAATAAACACCTCGAGTCGATATGAAGTCAACTTTTTTTCGTTTTCACGAAGTATTTGAGTCGACAATTGCTCTTCTTGAAGGTCCATTCGAACTCAAATAAACACGTCGAGTCGATATGAAGTCAACTTTATTTCGTTTTCACGAAGTATTTGAGTCGACAATTGCTCTTCTTGAAGGTCCATTCGAACTCAAATAAACACCTCGAGTCGATATGAAGTCAACTTTTTTTCGTTTTCGCGAAGTATTTGAGTCGACAATTGCTCTTCTTGAAGGTCCATTCGAACTCAAATAAACACCTCGAGTCGATATGAAGTCAACTTTTTTTCGTTTTCACGAAGTATTTGAGTCGACAATTGCTCTTCTTGAAGGTCCATTCGAACTCAAATAAACACCTCGAGTCGATATGAAGTCAACTTTATTTCGTTTTCACGAAGTATTTGAGTCGACAATTGCTCTTCTCGAAAGTCCATTCGAACTCAAATAAACACCTCGAGTCGATATGAAGTCAACTTTTTTTCGTTTTCGCGAAGTATTTGAGTCGACAATTGCTCTTCTTGAAGGTCCATTCGAACTCAAATAAACACCTCGAGTCGATATGAAGTCAACTTTTTTTCGTTTTCACGAAGTATTTGAGTCGACAATTGCTCTTCTTGAAGGTCCATTCGAACTCAAATAAACACCTCGAGTCGATATGAAGTCAACTTTTTTTCGTTTTCGCGAAGTATTTGAGTCGACAATTGCTCTTCCTTAAGGTCCATTCGAACTCAAATAAACACCTCGAGTCGATATGAAGTCAACTTTTTTTCGTTTTCACGAAGTATTTGAGTCGACAATTGCTCTTCTTGAAGGTCCATTCGAACTCAAATAAACACGTCGAGTCGATATGAAGTCAACTTTATTTCGTTTTCAAGAAGTTTTTTAATAACAAGACCTTCTGAAATACAACGACGGTTCAAACCGCGCTATGATGATCCGTTAGTATCAATTTAACGACACTCGATGAACAAGAGGCCAAATGCCTCCCTTCGGGCCGGTACCTCACAACCACTTTGCAGCACGCACCGAGTTAATCAAACCCGCAATCGCTCCACCAATTACGACTGGACCAGGAAAGTTAGTTATGTTTTTATTAGCGGGCGAGCCGTTTTAAAAACACGGTAGCAAATTACGATACGATTACAAGCGAGCGTAATTGTGAAGTTTTGCGAGGGGTTCACGCGAGATCTTTACTTGAAGAAGTTGATAAAGTACAATTTTTTATTTCTTCTTCAACGTTTTCTCCCACTTGTCGAAGAAACAGAGAAAAAACAATGCAAATTCTTACAGAACGGTTCATTATTTGGTTTGTGGATTACAGTTTTATGTGAGGAGTTAAAACGCAAAACTCATTCATGAGAGTGTACTTATTGAGGCTTAATTGAAGAACTGAGCTATGGGTGAGTCCATTTTGCCCCGTTTTCAGAAAACCACCAAAAACTAGAGGGGTAGCTTTGTTTTTTAATTAAAAATCAGAATTTTGGTACCTACTTGGTTACAGGTTACAGGTTCCGATGTAGGTGAATGTGCGGCGGAAAAATTAGAATAAGAAGAGTTATAATAACTAAGAGGCAACCCCTCCTATTTATACCAGTTTGGCGTTTTTTAAACCATTTTGGGCAAAATAGGATTATAATTATTATAATCCTATTTTGCCCAAAATGGTTTATAAAACGCCAAACTGGTATAAATAGGAGGGGTTGCCTCTTAGGCGACGAAATTAAAATTTTGAGTATCTACACTACATGCAGATACATGGTTACATGGTTATGTCTCATTTTCTCCCTCTAAATATGTGTTTTAAGTGTCGAGAAAAAAAAACCACAATTACTAATTGCTTAGCAGTAGGGCCGGTATAATTGCCTGCTGCTGTTTATAAGTCTCGTCTTCGATTTATTTTGTCCCATGTAGCAAATTTTATCGTAACCCCCAGCGGTATGACATATCCATGTCAAAATTTACACATAAAGAAACATTATTTAGAATTAAGATGTACTGGTCTAATACTCGGATTTCTACTTGTTGTACCGTCGGTAATAAATTTATTGTTATTATTTATAATAACAGAAAGTATCTTCCCCCGAATTTTCATAGACACGAAATCTATGTATCTCACAACAAACAACTCGATAGAACAAAATAATGTTGTTGGAATCGGCTGTTCCACAGGATGACCATTGACCCGCTCTGCAGCCGTTTGGTATACACTAGTGGTGTTAGATAGTCGATACTAGAGACTATCGATTGGCTCGATACTATCAGACACCTACTATCGATAGTACCGAAATCCTATATATAGCTCGAGTTTCTAAAAGATAGAGTTTAGAGGCAAAAATGTCTCTATGATTTTAATAAATATGGACCTGGACTACTTGTAGACTGCAGTGCAATGGAAGACAAAATACTTGTCAGGAGCAGAAAAGTACCTATCGGTTTCCGACTCTCAAAAATCAGAATAGTAACAGCCGATTCTTAAAATAAAAATAATAGTTGAAAAATATTGATTGAAAAGAATCGATTCTTGAAAGGTTGACCACAGCAAGGCTTCCTGAGCAAGCCCTATAATAGAACTGATGTACTACGGATTTTATCTGTATATGCAAGGCTTGCTCAGGAAGCCTTACTGTGGTCAAACATGATGAAATGCACTGGGTTCAATTATCTCTACTTAACCATAATAATAATGCCAAAGTAGGTGAAATAGACGTAGTGGGGACTATCCCACTGGGGAGCAGATTTCAACGAAATTCAATCCCCGGAATCACGAAATCCCAGCAGAAGTTATTAAATAGAGGGGGATTCGTGGAAGTCATATGACATATTGTGTTAGTTGAGGGGACAGGTTCGAGATACACAGAAGAAGTTCAAAGAATTTGAAAACACCTGACTCAGTTTGACAAATATTAAAATTAGAAGGAAAATACTCAATTCAACAAATTTCAATCACAAGGATTTCACAATTCCACTACCCAGCTTTCTGGTGTTCTAGTTCTTACTAAGAAGATCTTAGCGTCAGGAGTATGTAGGTACCTGTTTGGTTTTCAATAAGTTTCGAGAAAATCCCAAGTTCAAAATACAAGAGCGATCACTAGGGCTGTCGGTACCTACTATGGACTATGGTATACCCATGGTATACTTTTTTGTTGACGGTATTTGATTGGCCTAATCACTTGTCTTAAAAAATTATCTGAATTAAACTGTCCTAAGAGTATACTAAAAAAAAAAATGTCTTTCCTCAATTTGTGTCGTTCAAGTAACCTTAAAAAATTTGTGACGGTAATTTGGGGGTTCGATTTTCGGTAGCGTTGATTGTGCGGTTACAAACTAATCAGAACCTCAAAAGGGTCTAAATTTGTGTCTACGGTTGTGTGCGACAGAACTTGGGTGAATCGGGCATCGAGTGGTTGTTCCGTTTTTGTTCAACGTTTGTTGCACAGCCCCTCGAACTCTCACCCTATTCCTTCGTCTCGTCGCCACCGCAACGTAATCAACTCAGTATCGTCAATTCCCTTCATCTAATCACTGGTAATTAAGAGAAAAGGAAATAGAAAGACAGAGAGGGTGAGAGTGAGCCAATGCGAGGGACGAAGTGCGAATTTGCGCGTGTCCGTGCATTCAGTGTCGTAGAACGACGTCGTAAGTCGGCGTGTGTGTGGGAGCCTTCGAACTAATTAAGAACTTGTCTTTCCGGGTCTGATCACCACTCGAGGGGCCTTAGAAGAGCGTTGGCACGGGAGTTTTCCACGAGGGTTTCAGACGAGGGTGCGGGGAAATTTGCGGGATCACCTTCATCATCATCGTCGTTGCCTTCATCAGTGGATTAACTTGGGTAATAGGCTTCCGTCTCGTGGGCAGCACGAGGGAATGGACTTGGGATAAATGTGAAATCCCTGATATTGGAACATTGTACGGACCAAAAACTCAATCAAATAATAAGTAATAAAAGTGGAACTCAAAGTTATAATTGATACTACGTGCCATGTCCTTGTGAAAGAAAAATGTTGTTCGTTGGTGAATTTCAGTATTTTGACTAGCTTTGAAGGAAAAACGGCTCATAGATCGAGTTTTCACCTTCAAAACGTTGGCCCATAATCGACTTCAGATTTTTGTTTCAGGCGTTGATTCGAAATGTTTATGAAAATGAGATTTTCACCTACCAACCTATTTTTGACACACTCTGATTTTTGGTGTCTTAAATAATAAAATGTTTTCGGAAATTCGAGTTTTAAACATTTTCGACCGAGAACAATTATTGTTATAGCTATTATAGCTTCCTTTTCTTTGAAATACTTTCAAAAATCACGAATCACAAATCTCTGATTACAGTTTAAAGTTTGTTTATTGTGTTTTTTCCGACTTTAAATATACAAACTCCCCCCTAGAAAAAAAACCTGGGAACAAAAATTTTTTTGATTTAAACAGGTACCTAACTGAATGAAAATTAGTGACCAAACGCATTAAAACTCTGCCAATTCTTGACAAAAAAGTTCATTATCTTCTTTGTGTAGATCATGAAATGATAGATTGATTATTATTACGAATCATCATTAATTATTAATAGTTATTATCAAGTACTTAGTGTATATTATTATTGTCAATGAGTATTGTTAGTTGTTAATAATTTTGATTAATTATTGTTAGTAATTATTATTCAATAATTCGATATCTGAAAACCATGCGCTGTTCGAATCAGTTGGGCCAGTATGAACATTGACCCGACAGGCTGTCGCATCATGTAGACAGCTCAATGTAATTTTTCCCGCGGACGGCGTACGGCGGACGGACGGATTTTTTTTTTTTAATTCGATTTTCTGAATCTACGTATCTTGAAACGTAAACCAATAAATTTAGAGGGGGGGGGGTAATTTTTTTCTTGGGTGATTCCAATGGTTCATTATCGAAGATAATAAACCAAAACGGCCGTATCCACGTAACGTAGAGATATTATCTTCCCCAGGTACGAGTAGTGTCTGTAGTGTCCCAAGCCCCTGACCATATGCCGTTCAAGGTAACTAATTCTTGGCAGCGAGAACTCCGCTTTCCACGAGTAAAATTAACCGCTCGACAACTGCCACTCCCGTGGTCCCCCTAATTCATTTTGTGTTTTTTTTCCCCCGTTGTCCCTCCCTCGATTTTCGTTTATTTTCTCCTTAATTTTGGTGTAGAAAAGATGAAAAAAATATACATTTTCTGAATCAACAACCTGGCAAACACCTGTGATCGGAAACGCCTGATTCCGTGAACGCCTAAACGGAGGCGGCTCGTGCCTCCAAATCAACGCGTAATTGAAGTCAATCATGTTCTTTCAAAGCATCGCAAATTTCTCTCGAATAGAACCAAAAACATTTTTTTTTAAATCATACAATGGCCGCATAAGGTTGAACTATATTTTTATTGGAATAACACATGCATAAAAATGTCCAAATGAAGTTCGCTCATGAAGCTTTGAAGTGGTGATTTTGAAATACCCTCGTAATGAAGTGAACCATAGAAATCCGAATTTGAACACTTTTGGGGTCCCTCAAACTTTTGTGATTAGGGTGAGGGGACCAGTCTCATACACGTACCCAGTATTATACACTTTCAAATTCAAAGTCAAGTAATAACAATTCTAGGGGGCTCACTGACGTTTCATGAGTTGTAGAGCTTAAAATAAATGGTTATTGGAACTGCATGTGACGAAAAGCGCCTGAACCCGACGCAGATTGAAGAAATTATTATCTTCAATAATGAACCTTTAGAATCGCCCAAGAAAAAGTAATTACTCCCCTCAAAATTTGCTGGTTTATGGTTTGCGTTTCGAGATACGGTTTTTTTTTCCCCCGGAGCTTTGTACGACGAGCCGTACGTTGACAGTGAGGGCTCAAAGTTGGAGCAGATCGAAACATGCTGCAGCCTGTCGAAACATGGTGCAGCCTGTCGGGTCTATGTTCATAGTGAACATAGACATTACACTGATTTTGTAATTATGCTGCTGACCTGGGGGATGTCTAGGTCCCTGTGAAGAACTGAATGTCTCACATACCACGGAGCGCTTGTGATGAGTCTGAGCACTCTGTTCTGCTGTAGGTACCTGGATTCTATTTATTTGGGTAATGCTTGCTGACCCCCAAAGTCCTGATGCATACTGCCATATGGGTCTTATAAGAGATAAATACAGGAGGCGTTTGTTGCTAAGGGATAGAGGAGAATGGGAACACAGGAGTACACAAAGGCCATGGCCTTAGTTGCCGTATGCGTTTCACCAGCTCGCCTATGTGTGTTGTGTCAGGAATTTGCAGAGTTTTATGTTCTGATTTTGATTAATTATTTCAATTGATAATTAAATAAACTCATAAGCCCTCTCAGAGTCGAAAAAACTAGTTTTAAAAATATTGAGGAAAGAATTCAAAATATGGGAAATTTTGAAACTTTAAGCCCCTACTGGTGAACTTTCTCGATCACTTGCGGACATAAAACTTTGGGGCCTTCCATTTGGGGAGCACGACTTTTCGAGAAAAAAATATGTTTTCTCCACCCTAACGAGGGTTTTGTTCAAAAATAATAAACCGTTGTGGACATATTTGCTGAATTTTGTTAGAATCCCATTAAGTGGAAATAGTTTGTATACAAGAAGGTTTCATGTTTTTATTATGTGGACGTGGAGGGGTCGTAGAACCGTAAGAAAACTCTGTCTCTGAAGCTCACAACCAGTACAATGCAAAACATTATTTCGAAAAAGGTCGTAAATAATGTGGCCGAAGCAAATATGCATCGCGCTGGAGAGAGAAAGAGTTAAGCCCGCATGGAGAAGCTATAAATCACCGTTCGGGATATACAATAAATGTGGAAGACACGGCCACGATACTTCTTACCTGATGGAATGATGGAATAATGGAACTCGCGTTATAACCAAAGGATTTCTCTCCCCCCTTTCCACCGCTCTGTACGAAACTTGGAACGGAGGAATTAGCTCTCGTCCCTTTTCTCTTCTGTCTTCGTCGTGAACTGGTATCAGAGTTGTCGGAGGGAACGGGGCACAAAACAAAAGTTCTCGTCTCATGCAGGGAGCTATTATCATAAATTGTAATAACTTATGGTCGTAAACTGTGGATAATAGGCAAACTTATATTGGGAGGTTAATCGAGTGTTGATTCTCGAGGAGCAGTAACAAATCGGCTTCGAGAACGTCTTTCTCCCTCCCCCTTCAAAAGGGCTTCCGGAGGTACAGACTATTCTTTTAGACGGTATCGTTAAGTTACATCGCATAACAATCGTCATGTTCGATATCGTCCGACGAGCAGTGTCGTCAACGTAGATTTGCTGATAAACGTACATGAGCTGATTTCCACGTCCCCCTGACGTGTTGTTCAAATTAATTAACACTTACAATTAAGCGAAATGGTGACTTTTTTACCGAAATAACATCTTATCAAACTTCGGAAAATAACGTACTACGCGATGTGTATTATTACATTTTGGCGCAAAGGTGATAAGCCCTTTCAAGATTATAATTGTACCACCACTCTATAGGGCTGTTAGTAAGGTCATCAGTTGAGGCGCGGTATTGCCAAAATCAAAGAAAAATAGCATCGTGGATTGAGTTTTTATCACTTTTGGTTCATTATCTTGAATAACGAAACATTGGAACCGACTGGGGAAAACAAATTTTCAACGGTTTTGTAAAGTTTAAAAGTTATGAGGTTTAAGTTTCAAGATCCGTAGATTCAGAAAATCAAATTGAAAGAAATCCGTCTACTTTGCCCAGTTAACGTTGTCCTTAAATGATGGAATTTGAGTTACGGGTTCAAGCCAGATTTCATAACCCTAGGTAAAGAGGAAAGGAGGCCCTCCCCCAACACAGGGGCCCTTTGGCCCTTCACAAATCCAGGGGCCCTCTGGCCCTCCCCAAACCCAGGGGCCCTCCGGCCCTAGCCCTTCAGGCAAAACACAGGGGCCCTCAAGCCCCACTCGAATAAAAGGCCCCTCAGGCCGTGCAGTGGACCCTTCAGGCACTGCACCAATACAAGGGCCCTCAGGCCCCTCTTCAAGGCCCTCTTTCCGCCCTCAGAGCGGCTCCTCCACCCCTGCTCAGGACAGGATGGAGCGGCAGCGAGGGGGAGCTCCCACAAGGCAGCTCCGCCCTCAGCTGAATGACTCTGAGGAGCGGAAAAAGAAACCAAATCGCCCCCTTGCCCAATACCAGAGGACAAAAGGGGGCAAGAGGAGGAAATGACTTCCTCCTCATCAGGGCTGAGCCTCCTCCAGGTAAATCTACATAGGGCAGAGGCGGCCTCGGCCGTGCTCTGTAATACTTTCTCAAGGAGGAGGCTCAACATTGCCCTGATTCAAGAACCCTGGGCTGGACGAAACACCATTAGAGGCATACCCTCAAGCTCAGGTAAGCTTATCTTCTCTAGAACAGAAGAACGTTGCAGAACAGCCATACTTATTGGCAAAGATACCCCTTTTATGGCAATGCCAAACTTTATTTCCAGGGACCTAGTGGCAGTGACAGTAGAAGGACAAACATCAGCGGGACGCGGGAAGATAGTGGTAGCGTCTGCCTACTTCCCCGGTGATGAAGAAGACTGCCCCCCCGCTGAAATCAAAAGGTTAATAGATCACTGCCATGAAAGGAACCTACACTTCATCATTGGCTGCGACGCTAATGCTCACCATACAGTGTGGGGCAGCACTAATATAAATCCAAGAGGTGAGTCATTACTTGATTATCTATATTCATGTCAGGTGACGGTTCTAAATAGGGGGAATGTACCCACTTTTGTCACTAGGACTAGAGAAGAGGTCCTTGACCTCACCCTATCTAGCCCTTTTCTTGGTGACAAGGTCACAAACTGGCATGTGTCAGATGAAATTACCTTGTCTGACCATAGGTATGTCATCTTCAATCTTGAATTTCACCAGCAACATGAAGAGACATACCGTACTCCAAAAAGTACAGTTTGGAATCTCTACAAACAACTCCTTGGCCATGAACTAGAGGGAGTGAACGGAGATATCAGCACGCCCCAAGAGCTAGACATAATAGCAGGGCAGATGCAAGCTGCAATAACCCAAGCATACGAGGGAAGTTGCCAGCTTAAAACCAAAAGGAGCAACCGAGATGCTCCATGGTGGAATGAGGAGCTTAGACAACTCCGAATCCAAACGAGGAGACTCTTCAACAGGGCCAAAAGAAATGGTCAGTGGGAGGCATATAGGCTTCACCATACTGCCTACACCACAGCTGTGAGAAGAGCCAAACGGTCATCCTGGAAGGACTTCTGTGGCACCTTGGAGGAGGTCTCTACAATTTCCAAGCTACAGAAAGTCCTCTCCAAGGACAGGCCAAGCCCATTAGGGCTTCTTCAAAAGGCGGATGGAAGTTACACAAGTGACACCAAGGAGACCCTGGAACTCCTAATGGAGACACACTTCCCGGGCTCCAAAGTCACAACAAGGGACCAAGTTGCCCTGGCTCAGGATGCAGAAAACACAATCCGCCTACCATATCCTAGCGTCCTCAGACAAGCCAAAAAGATATTTACTTCCAATAAGGTGAAATGGGCAATAAAGTCCTTCAAACCTTATAAGTCACCAGGAGTGGACGGCATTTTCCCGGCACTGCTACAACAGGGCCTGGAGATGCTAACTCCCATCATCACCAAGACTTATATTGCAAGTTATGCGCTGGGGTATATCCCAAAAATATGGAGAGAGGTGAGAGTGGTGTTTATACCAAAAGCAGGTTCCTCGTCCTTGCCAAAATCACAGAGACCCATCAGTCTCACCTCCTTTCTACTAAAGGTCATGGAGAAAATCATTGGCCAGATGATCAAAGATGATCACCTCAAAGACTACCCCATATCAAAGGCACAACATGCCTATCAAAAGGGTAAGTCGACGGAGACAGCTCTATCAGAGGTCGTCTCCCTCATAGAAAGGGCGCTAGAAACTAAAGAGATAGCCCTATGCTGCTTTCTGGACATAGGAGGTGCTTTTGATAACACCAACCATGACTCCATCGAGCGGGCAGCAAGAATGAGGGGCATCCCAAACCCCACCATTAACTGGTTGAAGGCTATGCTGGTAAGCCGTGTTATCACAACTGCACAAGGAAATGAGAGCACCACTGTAATGGCCAACAGAGGTTGCCCTCAAGGAGGGGTCATGTCCCCCCTTCTGTGGTTATTGGTAGCAGATGAACTCCTAGCAATGCTGCAACAGTGTGGCTATGAGATTACTGCCTATGCGGATGATCTGTGCATCATCATTAGGGGCAGGTTCGATAGTACGCTATCAGAGCGACTTCAGAACGCTCTAAATATTATTGAAAGGTGGTGTCGTAAGGAGAATCTGAATGTAAACCCTGACAAAACCACCATTGTTGCCTTCACCAACAGAAGGAAATACAATATTACGGCTCCCAAACTCCGAGGTAAGAGCATTCCACTCTCAGGGGAGGTAAAATACCTGGGAGTCATGCTTGATCAGAGATTAGACTGGAACAAGCATCTAGACTATACCCTAAAAAGAGGCACAAAAGCAATGTGGAGCTGCCACAAAATGCTTGGGAAGACGTGGGGACTGGCACCAATGAGGGCCAACTGGGCTTATAAAGCCATTGTCAGACCCATGATCACCTATGCCTCAACGGTATGGTGGCAGAAAACCTGTCAGGCAAAGACTATGGAGAAACTTACAAAACTCCAAAGACAGGCCTGCCTTGGAATAACAGGGGCAATGAGAACCGCCCCTACTGCAGCACTAGAGGTTTTACTTGACCTCGAACCCCTCCATCTACACATACAGAGGGTGGCCTACCTGGGGGCCATGAGGATGCTGCAAGCAGGAGCAATAAAACATCCTGCCAGGAAAAATAGCCATGCGTCCATCCTTGACTTTGTTAAGGTAGACCCAGTGGTTTCATCAATCTCTGACAAAATGCCAGAGAGGATGAATTTTGATCTTCCATTCAGAGTAATAATAAAAGATCGTGATTTCTGGAAAGGAGGCATGCCTCAATTAGAGCCAGGATCACTGCTGTGGTTCACAGATGGGTCAGTGATGGATGAAAAAGCAGGCCTGGGGATAAAAGGCCCCAGATTTAGCCTGTCTAAGCCCCTTGGGGCCTTGGCCACCATCTTTCAAGCAGAAACCCATGCAATAGATATTTGTGCCCAGGAGATCGCCAGGAAAAGACTAAAGGGCGCAAAGATCTATATTCTATCAGACAGCCAGGCAGCATTAAAGGCCATCTCGGCCTTTTCCATAAAATCAAAGCTCACCTGGAGCTGCCTAAACTCCCTCAAGATGGCTGCCCATGGCAACAAATTGACGCTGCTGTGGGTGCCGGGTCATGAGGGTATAGAAGGCAACGAAGAGGCGGATCGCCTCGCCAAACAGGCATCCATGTCAAACCCCACTGGACCAGAACCTTTCCTCGGCATTACAGAGAGCTTCATAGCCCGAGAAGTGGGGAAGTGGGTTGACAAGCAGAGAACAAAGCATTGGCAAGGCGCTCCAAAAATGAGACAAGCCAAGCAGTTCGTATGCTTTTCCAGAAGGAAAGCCAGGGCTCTCCTTTCCCTCAGCCGGAAGGACATAAAGGCCGTTACAGGCCTCCTAACTGGCCACTGTCCAGTCAAATACCATCTCAAAAAGATGGGAATATGCAGGACAGATGACTGTCGACTCTGCGACTGCGAGCCAGAGACAGCGGAACACATACTCTGTAACTGTCCAGCGCTTGCATACAAAAGATTTAAGCACCTTGGTAAGGGCATCCTCAGTCCCTCCGAGGTTGCAAAAATCGATGACAACAGCCTGCTCCACTTCATCCGGGAGGAGGCTGTAAACCGTCTCCTCACTACCAATGTTGTAGTGTAGGAACAGGGGCACAATGTCACAATAGACCCACTTCGAGGTCTACGTGACCAAAGGCATAAGCCTATCAAAGCCCCCCCAAAAAAAAAAAAAAAAAAAAAAAAAAAAAAAAAAAAAGAGGAAAGGATAAAAAATTGATTTTGAATAAAAATTAAAAATTAAAAAATAAATTTTTTAAAATAAGTACCCTTAATTCCGTAGACACAAAACGTATCTCAGAACGCCAAACTCAATGGGACAAAACAATGTGTTCGTTCGCAATGAGGTCTCAAAGTTGGAGCAGATCGAAAATCGTCAACATGATTTTCAGATATCGAGTTAATTAGTAATCATTATTAATATTCACTAATAGTTATTGATAATTACTACCTAATAATGATTAATAATAATTTACACTACTTCATAATAATTAATAATAATACTTCAAAATCTACCGTATAGTGATCTAGACAGAAGGGTGATCTGCACGAAGAAGGTAATAAACCGTTGTATCAAGAATTTGCAGAGTTTTTTCTCAAGTTTTTGAAACCGTGCTTGTTGAGAAATTCAAATTTGAAAATCAAATTTTGAAAATAAAACTTTCTTTCAACTCCTATTAAATGCATGTCATATACAAGCCCTTATAAATAGCTTTGAAATGACACAAATTTCAACTCTCTGTCTTGTCTAGGAGAGCTGCTATGTCCATTTGAAAATGACGGGGAAGGTCAAATTTTTACGTTTCGTGGAGACTTCACACGCTCACGGTCATATTTTGGAAAACGTTGGAGATACTGAGCTGAAATTTTGTATTTTTCCTATTTTCCATAAGATAACCTGTTTTTTCTCCACAAAGGGCGTCTCAAGTGTTGAGACACCACATAAAAGGTAATAAAAAACCAATTTCATACCGCTAATTTATTTTGAAATCCAGAAAACACGAATGAGAGTGACAACTTTCAAGAGAAAAATCAACAGTCATGCAGCATGGCTATATGAGCAAATTTTCGAAGAAATAACTGGTTTTGTGTAAAATCTCCCCATTTCTCTGGTTTTATGACGAATTTTGTCTCCTTTCAAGATGAGTGGTCTTAGATAGCGCAGTGGAACTTCATTGATAAAGTTTCTGAGTTCTCAGAAACCACTACATCTGTGGTGAATTTGATCATAGGCCATGATGAGTAATCTGGTCGTACTTTGGCTACAATTGTGGAAGCCATTATCAGATTCTGTTGTTAGAGATTAAACCGATATTAATCTGATGTAACATACAGCTGTATTTATTACGTTTACATCACATGGTGTCTTATGAATGTAAATTGTAGAATGAATACTGGAAGTCATCATCTCAGTTTAGCGCCATTGCCAACGTGCAAACTGTGGGTACACTACGACTTGACATTTTATAAGAATTGATGATAATATCATTATAAGAATTTTCAATGGACCATTCTTTGCTGAGGATGGATATAGATTAATCGCAATAATCGATGCATAATTATTACGATTAGGTATACGATTATTCAATTTTTTTTCTTCTTTCCTTTTTCTAACGTGAGAGTTGGGTTGAGTTAATTAGTGAAAATATTTATCGATTGCCAGTGAGCGATGTTTTGTAGTTCGATACCCACCCATATTTTACTGCCGATTAAGGCCTTGAGCTGCCGATAGTACCGGCGAGGGGCGGTGCCTCCGTTCGGTCATCGCAGAGCGATCTAGCGGAGATCACTTCAACTTTTTCGAGTTGAACGGAATTACCGCCACTCGCTCCGTTCCCGCCCTCGATATGAATCCTGTCTGACGGCGAAACGACCGTTCGATGGTTGTTTCATTTGAATGAAATTGGTTCAAATTCATTCACTCGTTCAAATTGGGTACATCAGGTTCACTCCAGTGCGTTTCGGAACCGTCAAGTGTGTTAGAACACAAGAAGAAAGAGGTTAATATCATTGAATTTAGTGTGAAATTCGGAGGAGGTAGTTTTTTGTCGTATAAATGTTTCGGGGATTCGAGTTTTAAATTTTGGACCGAGCACAATACCTAGCATCTATTTCTTCGATAATTCGATAAAAACCAGTTAATATCTAGATAACTGCATTTTTTTTTTTTTTTTTTTTTTTTTTTTTTTTTTGGGGGCTTTGATAGGCTTATGCCTTTGGTCACGTAGACCTCGAAGTGGGTCTATTGTGACATTGTGCCCCTGTTCCTACACTGCAGATAACTGCATTAGACACAGATATACCTAACGGACTTGTACGACAATTTTTGAATTTTAGACATGTTCAAAAGAATTTTTTTTTTAATATGCTTTTATTTTCTTTCAAATTACACTTGTTTATATTTACAAAATTTCCAATATGGATATTCTATGTATATATATTTATGAATCTAAATGCTCAAAATAATACTCCCCCGCTATGAGCAAGCTCGTGTTGAGGGGTGAGGAGTCTCTCGAGCCTACTCTACTTTTATAGGTAAAATAAAAATACTGTAGT
This sequence comes from Stenodema calcarata, assembly GCA_963920205.1. Lineage (NCBI taxonomy): Eukaryota > Metazoa > Arthropoda > Insecta > Hemiptera > Miridae > Stenodema > Stenodema calcarata. The sequence continues at coordinate 6,560,923 of OY986060.1, read as the reverse complement.
TACGATTTGCTTAAAACTAAATACAATTTGTTACAGGTGGAAAGTTGGGTTAATAACCGAAAACTTTTAAAAATAAAATTGACTTTGGAAAATAAACATATCTGATAGGTAAGTAAAGTAAGAAAATGAGAGAAATCAGAAAAGTAAAAAAAAAAATCAGGGTAAGAACTCTTCTAGGTTCTTACAGAATTCATCATCTTTTAGCATTTTGGTCACCCAATTTTTGAAATGCATACCACTTGTTTTTGCCTCTTTAAAGGGTGAGATTGTATTGAGGATCTTTGGAGAACGGAACTGCCAAGTTTTTTGTCCCATGGCAGTGCGCATTTTGGGTACTATAAAGTCTCCTTTGAGCTCAGCTCTTGTGAATTTGCCGTGATCAATCCTACTGAGTACATTTTCTTTGGCTTTCGAGGACAGAGCACAGGAATCGTTTGCTGATTGGAAGTTTTGCAAATAGTATTTTAGTACTGGCATCGTAACTACTCCTAGTCATTAACCTTATGATGCTTTTTTGCGCCGAATTATATGTTCCGTGATGGCATATGACAAACCGAACAACATACAATAACTCTATTTCGGAAGAGTTGTTGGTTCACCCTTTATTTGCCCGTTATCAGTCCATCCATTTGACGTCGGACCATCCAAGTTATTCCAATTGTGATTATACATAGTTTCTGGACATATCGTAAATTTGATCCTAACATGGTTCTCACCATTCACACTTGTTTAATTCTTTGAATAACGTAGATTCAACCACGACATCCGGTGCAATGCAGTGGCCATTAAGTGAGTGAATAATGAAGACACGTGGGCTGAAATCTGCCAGAAGAGGTTGATACAGAACGTACATGTATAATACATTATTATACCGTTGTGAAAGAGACGTCCGTGAAGTAGTTACGCTGACTTCATCATGAGAGCTTTGATGGGTGTAACGATTCATTGTCCTCCGCCTGATTTCGGAACTACGACGACATTTATTCATTTGAATTCCGTCGTTGTTATAATATTCCGGCGTTTGAAACCCTCCTTAAAAATTGAGTGGACACTTCTGAGGGTCGATAAGTCAAGATTAAAACGGACGGATGAAATCCTCCCTTGACAATGGACGTGGGCGGTTGTATCGTATGCATCGAAAAAGATCGCCGGCTCAGAAATAGTACGTAATCCTCGACTTGATTGTTCGTAATGTTCACTTCTTCACCGTCCTGTTTCCACACGCTTCTCTTCAGCCTAAATTATTTGGTGTGTTCTCGCCCGTAGTTGGACCTGATTTGAGGAACCAAACTTTGAGGAAGTCAAACTGGTGGTCAAGCGTCGTTTACAATGACCGGAACACAACATCGAAACTCTGCAAATTCTTGACACAACGGTTCATTATCTTCTTTGTACAGATCACCCTTCTGTCTAGATCACTAGGTCTAAATGTTAGAGTAATTATTATTACAAATTATCACTAATTATTAACAATTTTATCAAGTACCTAGTGAAAATTATTATAATTTATTGTTAGGTATTAATAATTCGTATTTATTATTAATAATTATTATTATTAATAATTAATAATAATTATGATTAATTAATACGATATAATTCTGGGGGTTTTAATACTACGTCGGTAATAATGTTTCTATAAAAGAAGTAAGTACCTACCAACAAACATTCGAAATTACCTTCATTTCCGTAGCACGAAACGCACCTCAGAACAACAAACTCGACATCACTTAAGCCATAATATCATATTATGATGTTCCAAAGAGCTTGTTAGTATGAAAATGGACCTGTATTTCAACAGTTTGAGTCAAGATCGTGTTGTGAGGCACAATCTTTGAGCCGTCATTGTGAACGAACGGCTGGTCGTACAAAGCTGCGGATGGTCTTAAAAAATTCTGCGGAACAAACTCTATCTAAATATGAAATAAAAAACATACCGTTCTATATGAATTTTTCGAGATATGAGATTTTCAAAATTTCAAAATTCGTTTTGAACCTCTTCCCCTTGACCTAGGGTTATGAAAAGTTTCGAGGATCATTGTGGGGCTGGTCCAAACCCAGAAACCAAATTTCGTAATTTTAGCTCAACGTTAACTGGGCAAAGTGGCGCGGACGGCGTACGGCGGACGGCGTACGGCGTACGGCGGACGGACGGATTTTTTTTTATTCGATTTTCTGAATCTACGTATCTTGAAACGTAAACCAAAAAATTTTGAGGGGGGGTTAAAAAAATTTTTTCTTTGGGCGATTCCAATGGTTCATTATCGAAGATAATAAACCAAAATACGAGTACACAACTAAAGTATGGGCGAAAATGCAGCTTTCCTGAACTGAAAACTTCATTAATAATAATCTTCACGCTTCACTGTTTTCTTATTGAAACTCCTGTCGTGAGTACTTGAGATATCGCGATTCTGACTTCACCATCGTGTTCAACGTTAAAAAATCTATAAACTGAGTCGTTAAACGGCAACAAAATCCAGACAACATTTATTATAACACTAGTAAAATGGAGACATTTTACATAAAACCAGTTGTTTCTTCGAAAATTCGCCCTTACAGCCACGCAGCATGACTGTGGATTTTTTTTTTTTTTTTTTTTTTTTTTTTTGTCTTAAGGGGTTCATTACCTTTTCAGGCTTAAGGTAGATGAAATGGTTGTAAGGAAAGTAGATGCCCCAATAATTAGTAGTATTACTCAGGTGAGGTTTCAAACTTTCAAAATTCGTTTTTCTCGAAGCTGGAAAAATGGCAGTTAACTCAAAAATGCATTGATTTTCACATAGAAAACAAAATTTTGTCTGTAAATATTTTTTATTGCATCAAGTATTCAATACAACTTATAAGCAAATTTGTTTGAGATAATATATCAAATAAATTAGCTTATATGTTGTATTGAATACTTACTTGATGCAATAAAAAATATTTACAAACAAAATTTTGTTTTCTATTATTATGATTATTATTATTTTTGGTTTCATATTATGATGAGTATTTCAATTACAAACTAAGTCACTTGTTTATTCGGTTCATTTGAATATTTAACGCTTATTCGTCCTCTTAACATACTAACCAATTCATCAAGGAGACCTATCATCTGATCCTGCACCCGATGATGGAAGACTTTCTGGTGACTTCATCTGCTTCAATGGTGGTATTATCGCGGTTACTTTGGGCAGAGCAGCCCCAATTTGGGCCAGAGCATGGGGGTCAAGTAGTTGTCAGGTCGTAGCCCAGCCTTAATGCCCAATGGCCTCAATTTTCAAGATAGTGACACCTTCCAAATTTCGAGCGGTTATTCAATAGGTCCATACTATGGCTGAGTTCAAACATGGACATCTTTCGCGAGTACACCCAAAAAATGCCAAAAACCCCCTAAACGCAGTAGCCTATATGCAGTAGAAAGTATTAACTTTATTTGTGCAATTCAATCCATATGTCTATGCAACAAAATGAAACGCACTGGAACTCAGTCAGTACAGATCACAACAGCTTGAACAATGCTGGAATTTCCAGGTAGGATGTATTTGAATTATTTCAAACAGTCATATACATAACAGCAGGTAATAACATGAGAACTATTCTCTGTACGTAGCAAACAATTTGAGAAACTACGGATACTATAACGCAGAGCCCAGACAATGTGAACGCCACAACTCCCCGAAATCATAGACTGGATCCGCCCCTGCTGATGTGCGCCTTTCAACACAGCATTGCATTCAGGATCATTCCAATGTATTTGGCCTAATGAATTACTTTAGTGTGGAGGTGTACTGGTTCTCCACTGTCCAGTTTGCTGGCAGTAGATTGATGGCGAAGTTGGAAGTTGGGAAACTGGCCTGTCGTCATTACCAACAGTGACCTTTTTCCCCCTGGCGCAGATCGCTTGATGTTGCAGCATTGCTCTGAGTACGCCGCCTTGTGGAACGCCTGGTTGTTAAACTTGCAAACCACAAAACTAACAAACATACACAGAAAATTATTCAATTAATTTTTCTTTCTAAAACTCTTCAGAAGCACGCGCTTCCAATTCCGCCCATCACACAACTGTTATTAGCTGCTAAAAACACGAGGAAAAAACGAGGCAATCAGGTTCCTTTTCTCGCCTCCCCTCGCCCGCAAGTATTTCAACAAAAGAAGCCCCTGTAGAAAATCTATTTAATTATAAGAAGGCGTTAGTTGGCCCTCCCCGAAAAAAGCTCCGGAGGAATTATATCGGACAAAAGAAGATTAATTCACCCCCCTCCTCCTTCCTTTTCCGTTTTACTCCCAACTTTCTTGGCGATTCCCTTTCATTCCTTTCCCTCCCCTCAGCGTCCATCTTACATCCTTGATTCACGGAACACCATCGAGCTTAATCACAGTTTTTTTGGCTTTTTTCGCTTCTTTTTATGAATTCTCTTACCTCCTCTTCATCCTCGCCGAACACAAGGAAAAACCTCTTCTGCAGCCATTCCCCGCCTCGCCATCTCACCACTTCTCCAACAATCGTTTGAAAAGAAAAGGAAGTAATCCCATCCATTTATTACGTTGTTTAATTATGGAAATCGCTTACACCCGAAACTTTTTTCTTGTTTCTTTCCTCCCCCCACTTCGTTTTTACGCTTGCCCCAGTATTTCTTGCCATCGACTCCGGTTTTTTTCTGTAGAAAGATCTCATTTCCTGCAATCAGCATTTTCTCGGAACGCCCAGATAATTTTAATGACTCTTCAACAAGAGTTTTTTTGCTCTCCTCTTTTCTACAGACGCAAGAAAAAGATTTTAATTTTCAAGCGCTGTAATGAAGAAAAAATAAAATAAAAATGAAGGGAGAATCGGAGGAAGAATAGACTTATATAGATTGGGGTCCTCGTGAAACGATTAGATCCCTAATTCCATCATGACACACCTGAATGCCCAATCGTTTTCGTGTTTGACCATAATCTACGTCAGGGATGGCCAACTGGCGGCCCGCGGTTATGTTTTAAGCGGCCCCCGAACAACTTTTTAAAAGTATTACGGTAGATATTTTCTAAGTATTTAGGTAGATTCATTCAATAAACGACTTTTGGATTTTAATGAACTGCGACCACGTCTCTTCTTATTCAACAATCCCATGACATGTGACATTTCCCAGCAAGATGACGACCTACAGTTGGAGCTCTGTGATTTGCAAAGTGACCCAGTTTTCCAGAAAAGACCAGAAACTGGTGTCGAATTCTGGAGTAGGCTGCCTGAGGACAAATATCCCAAACTACGTGATTTTGGTACTAAAATTGTTTCAATGTTTGGAAGCACCTACATTTGTGAGAGCACTTTTTCCTCGATGAAATTTATAAAATCAACTCACCGTAACAGACTTACAGACAACCATCTTCAAGATTTGCTTAAAGTGGCCACCACCTCGACAAGAATTGATTTTGACAAACTTGTGAACGATTGTGCCCGCCCTCAGTGTTCTCGCTAGTGGTTTTTTTTTCAGTAAAATTGTTGATTTTGTTCTGCTGAACTCTTGTATGATTAGTATATATTATTTCAACATTAAAGTATGTTCAATATCCATAGCATTTGTTTATACATTAATTTATATAGCCTAAATTTCCCTTTAAGTTCTTGTGCTGCTTTTAGCGAAAGTATGGAAGTGGCCCTTTGGGCAAAAGAAGTTGGCCATCCCTGATCTACGTGGTGTCACCTGCAGCTGAAGATTCCAAATTCTTCCAGTTTTGTGCCCTCAGTCTCTTGAGTAGGTAAACTAAGTTCTACACTAATTACTCCTAACTCATAGTTTCAGTGCCACCACTAGCAACATCCAGAACTATTTAGCCCAAAAATAGATGATCAGCTTCGGTGCAGCTATCCATACAATATGCGTACGAGATGCAGCTATCCATACTCGTAAAAACCGCGCTTAATTATTAACAACGAAATGTCGTCACTGATGACTCATCAGTTTCACACCAGGTGTGTCCTCTGCTGGCTGTGGTCAATCTTGAGCTACGGGATGAAGATTCCGCGTTGAAAAGTTTGGGAAAAGCTCGAAAAATTGCTCTAGTTTGTGAACAAAACCTAAAGAATAAAAAATAAAAATATTCCTGCGGCAGTCAACTCCAGATCGGCTGCCAGACGGATTCTAATGAGGAGACCGCCCACCGGCTGAGACGCGAGGCGCCCGGAAAACGGTCGGTTCACCTCAGCTCGAAGGGAAAAAGAGCGGTGCTCGAACTTTGCCCCGAAACGATAAACAATTATTATTGAATAATTTCATACAAATTATGGTAATGCGATGCGCATAATGCGCCCACCCCCGATCCGCCCTGAGGAGGTTTCACGCAAGGATTTCACTTGTTTTATTCATCAGATCACTAATTGGGGGAAGCGAACCGAAAGGCCAGAAAAGACAGTTTACGCTTTACGTAGGAATGTGGGCATCGTATCGAGCCTCCCAAATCACTATTCACCCCCGCCAGGGAGTTGGCCGTATTTTTCTTTAAAACAATATTTTGTTTTGGTTCATTATTTTCCATTATTTTTATATAATTTTTTTGTCTTCCATAATTTATTGAAAAATATTGTCGGTATTACCTATTTAGAACCACGAGTATTTATAATCAAAAACAAAAACTCTGCAAATTCTTGACACAACGGTTCATTATCTTCTTTGTACAGATCACCCTTCTGTCTAGATCACTAGGTCTAAAATTTAATGTCTATTATTATTATCAATTATCACTAATTATTAACAATTTTATCAAGTAGGTACCTAGTGAAAATTATTATAATTTATTGTTAGGTATTAATAATTCGTATTTATTATTAATACCAATTATTATTAATTATGATTAATTAATACGATATAATCTGGGGTTTTTAATACTACGTCGGTAATAATTTTTCTATAAAAGAAGTAAGTACCTACCAACAAACATTCGAAATTACCTTCATTTCCGTAGCACGAAACGCACCTCAGAACAACAAACTCGACATCACTTAAGCCATATGATGTTCCAAAGAGCTTGTTAGTATGAAAATGGACCTGTATTTCAACAGTTTCATACACGATCGTGTTGTGAGGCACAATCTTTGAGCCCTCATTGTGAACGAACGGCTGGTCCCACGAAGCTGCGGATGGTCTTAAAAAATTCTACGGAACAAACTCTATCTAAATATGAAATAAAAAACATACCGTTCTATATGAAGTTTTCGAGATATGAGATTTTCAAATTTTCAAAATTCGTTTTGAACCCCTTCCCCTTGACCTAGGGTTATGAAAAGTTTCGAGGACCATTGTGGGGTTGGTCGAAACCCATAAAAAAAATTTCGTAATTTTAACTCAACGCTAACTGGGCAAAGTGGCGCGGACGGCGGACGGCGTACGGCGGACGGCGGACGGCGGACGGCGGACGGCGTACGGCGTACGGCGGACGGACGGATTTTTTTTTATTCGATTTTCTGAATCTACGTATCTTGAAACGTAAACCAACAAATTTTGAGGGGGGGTTAAAATTTTTTTTTCTTTGGGCGATTCCAATGGTTCATTATCGAAGATAATAAACCAAAAGTAAATCTCAATCGCCATTAAGTTCTCTGATGGGTTCTATAGGAATGCTAGATATTACTTGATGGGTGCTGAGTGTATATAATATATAATATTATATCGTCCATTTGGAAGTAGAGTCACACAATCCGAAAAAGCTGCTTTGCGGGCAATCGTCTTCAAGTTTTTTTTTTTCGTTACTTTCTCAGCTGTCCAGGCTCTTCTAAAAGTCAGACAAATTGAACTAAGGTGATTTCAGCTCAGCATCAAAACCTCTGTAGATTTGGGTATTCTACTGACTGGGATTCTGGCAAAAAATGCCGTTTTTCCATGAAATACCTACCGATGATGTTTCTGCAAATGTTTTGAAGAAAAACGACACTTTCATGAATGTGGCGTTTTAGTATAATATACTATATTATATTATAATATATTATATTAAAACGGGTTTCTTTTGGAGAATAATGACACTCCACATAGAAATATCGTGGAGATTTCACATAGTAGCAGTCTTCCATTAACAAATTGGACGGACAAAGCTCAACTGCAAGGAAAAGAAAAGCAAGAAGTGGCTACTGCACGGAAAATGTACGTAAAATGAAGCTAGTGGAAGAGTGACTCTAGGAAATACTATCCAAACTATTGACATGGCAATCTTCTCCAGTGAAAGAACTCCTCTTTTTATGGTTGTCACTGTGTTCATCTCAAAAATTCAAGTTTTCGGATTGTGTCACTCTTCTTCCAAATGGATGATATCGATAGTGCATAGTCCGATGGTATCGGGTATCGATACTTGAGTAACCGATAGTTTCTGACGATATTTTGGTCTATCCAATAGATCAAAAATTTACGAAATTCTTGAGTCAAATGAACAAATCTGAGTTTTAGTGTTGTGGGTTATAAACAACTAAGTAGGTACTTATACCTGAACATAATATTATGCGCATATATTATGAGCATATTATGCTTAAATGTGAAAAATATAGTCGAATACTCATTGCTAGAGAATTGACATTCCAGTTGGGCTTCCGTACCTAATTACATAGTAATTTAATTGAAAGTTTTTTCAACCGATATTTTAGTAAATATCGATACTAAGCTAAACGATAAATATCGACATCGATACCTCACCTCCGATACTATCGAATGTCGAATTATCGATATGTCGGCTATCGATGGCCATCCCTACTTTCGAGCCTCGTTGTGACCGAACAGCTGTTCGTACAACGCGTCAAATGGGCTTGATAAATCCAGCAGCAGAGCCATGCAGCATGGCTATAAGAGCAAAGAAGGAATAACAGGTTTTATGTGAAATGTCTCTAAGTGGTTTTATAACGAATATTTTGTCTGAATTTTTTGCCGAGTTTTCGTAAGAATTTTCATAAAGAAGAAACATAATCACCTAAACATAATTTGTTAGACATTAAAGAGACAGGCGATTTAACGCTTTTTCCATCGATATCCTCCAATTTAATTTTCAGTGCAAATTAAGTGAGTCATGGCACTTTTAACGAAGTAAGGTCGAAAACACGAAAAAACTCTTGAAAGTGGAAAAAGTCGGATTTTGAGTGGATTTAAAAAAGTCTATGAGACATATTTGGTCGGAAATTAGATGTAAAACACGTGGGAGAGCTGTTGGACAGCATTCGCGTTACACCCTGCATATTATTAAATGACGGAAACGTGGTTCCAGAGAATTCATATATAGGTATATATGTAATCTTGTTATTCTAGGTAGGTGACCATAAACCGATGTTTCTCCTTTGAAAAACAAGATTACAAATCGATTTTTATAGTCTCTTCTTCGTAGAAATCCGAAAACGCAGAAAATTCAAATAGGTAACGGAAAACTGACGAACGAAGCAACGAATTCAAACATTAACAGATGCTAGATGGTGTAGCCTTGGATACCATACAACACAAGCACGAGTGTCCACTATTTACATCTCCCCCCCTTTGGAGGGCAAAAGTTTGCTAATGTGCACAAAATTTGCCTGAGAACGACGACTGCCAAGGCCAATTTCGTAAATGGTCGATGACAGCTTGCTCAAAACTGCAAACGGCCCTCTTCTTATCGGATCCAGTTTATTCCTGTTGAGGCGATTTCCCATTTCCACATAAACCAAACCTCCTATTTGAAATTCATAATTTTTTTTCATTTTGTCCACTCTTCTTTTGTTGGTTTCATGGTTGTTTTGAGAATTTTGAAATGCTGTCAATCTATCTTGCGCCAAATCTTGGGGTTGATTTGATGTTGGAGGTATTATTGAGGAATTTTGTCCCGTAAGCAGGTATAAAGGGGGGAATTTTGTCACACTATGGGTTGTTCGGTTGTATTCCGCAGTACATTCGACGGCGAGACCGGACCATGGCCGACGTGGTTGTTCACTGATCTTGCAACGAATTCGGTTAACGAGCGTCTGGTTGAGTCTTGGATACCATACAACACAAGCACGAGTGTCCACTATTTACATATATAATATACTATGACTTTTTGTCTCTTTTGGCAGTGAATTCAGGATGGACTGAAACGAATTTTGGAGTAAAAACTCTGCGGGAATTCGAGTTTTAAACATTTTGGACCGAGAAAAATTCGCTAAGAACACATGACATATGACCCCCAGCCCATAGACATGCCCTTGTCAATAGATCGAATAACAACCGGGGAACGCCTCGCATCTCTCGTAAAGGCGGTAAACTCGTTGACGGCACGACAGAAACACGTCGGTGGAGGATCGAATTGACCATTTCACCGTCGGCGGATGCTCGATGTCGCGAGGGAGGGTTTGGCGCACAGCATCGGTAATGAAGGCAATCGGAACAGAGCTCCATTAGAGGGCGGTAAATTAGATGTGCTCCGCTAACATATTCATAACACGATTTGCATATCGGAGGGTAAAGTAGAGTTGAAATGCAATTTGATAGCTACGCACGGCCCCCTTCTCCCGGTTTGGAGTCCGATTTCGTTTCTATATCCGACATATCTCGTTCTGATTTCGCGCTTCGCCTCATCGGATTGGAGTATTGAACGAAGCCGTGGGGGTGACGACGTGTGTCCGTATTTCACGTACTTGTTGCCGGAGATGACCGGATCGTTTGGATTCGGCCGTAGATTGTTACGCTCATCTCGAACCCTGCCGATTGTCATTGTTAGCGGGATTCAGTTCAAGTTGAAATGTTTCCCACTCGAATGCCATTGAACACGGACGTTCTTCGGCAAACAAATTAAAATAAATATAATAAATTGAAAGTTTTTAAATGTCGAATGGAGGAGTGCCTTCGTATAAATCGGATCGGACGCGGAATACATCGAAAATAACAGCGTAGAGTTTTATACAAATTTTAATAGATTCTGATTTAGAGTATTTTAGCGAATTTTCGAAGGACATCGCTTGTTTTCGGTCCAAAATTTTTAAAACTCGCATTTTCGAGAAAATTTTATAAAAATTGTAAATCTGTTCAAGACCATCCTGAATTGAACTAAATCACTCGCGACGACATCGTGGAAACCCATGTTAAGGAAAACAAGAGTATTTGAAAAAATTCGTCTATTTCCACTGAAATATGAGTACACTGTTGGACCGGTTTCGGTCATTAAACCATCTTCAGTAACAAAACAATACTACAGTACTAACAATACAGTATTGTTTTGTTGCTGACCATGGTTTAATCACCGAAACCGGTCTAAAAGTGTACTCATATTTCAGTGGAAGTAGACAATTTTTCTAAATACTCTTGTTTTTCTTCCCCATCCAGAATTCACTGCCAAAAGACAACAAAAATTCCAGACGATAACTTTCCAATAGCCCTCGATAGAATTGAGATAAAAAGTTCAAATTTGGACACAAACATCTTCCTTGGAAATCAAAAGGCCAAGTTCGTAGATGGGAGGATTGGCCCACTCTAAACGGGGTTTTAGGGAGGTTTGGGGGGGGGGGGATTATCAATAAATTTCCAAAATAAAACAGTATGGCAATTGAAACATCATTTTAAACAGTTTTGTACGCTGAGCACGATGGTGAAGTCAGAATTGCCATATCTGTAGCACTTTGAGGATGAAGAAACGTGGTTGTTACTTGACATGTTCTTCACCCTTCATCTGCTCTGATGTACGACCATGTGTGAATGCAATTGGGCTTGCCCGTATATTAAATCAATAAATGAATAAATAAACCTGTGGAAACACTCGAGCACATCACCGTGGAATACTGCAAGTACGAAACCGCAAGAACTAAAAAAGCTAGATGAAGCTAAACTGCGCCTACAGAACCCAGTGCAATACCAACAGATAATTTATTCAAAATCGCTAACAGTGTATAAAGCGATATGCTCTCACCTATTAACACAGAAGTGAAGATTCAACTTTATTAATTTTTAAATTCTATTTGATAATAAACGCTTCAACAATATAGCTACTGGCCGATGCCAATTGAAGGAAAAAAAATCAATCTATAATTTATTGATCGAGACAGAAGGGTGATCTGCACAAAGAAGATAATAAACCACTGTTTCAAGAATTTGCAGAGTTTTAAAGTTTTTTTTCACTAATTTTCATTCAGTTACCTGATTTTTTCCCTTGTTTGTTTTGGGAGTTTGTATATTTAAAGTTGTATTTTTAAGAAACCCAATAAACAAACTTCTTGTTGGGGTTTAATGATTTACTCACATTCACTCATACTCTAAGATCACATTTACATGTTTTGAAAAAACCTCTTAAAAACATCTTGCAAACATCTTAAACAAAATCTTAAAAAGTCTAAGATCGTTTCAAATACAAATTTAAATTGTATTTTCCTCTAATCCAAACTACTAGCTTAAGTTATCTATAAGCACCCTCTGTTGGGGGTAGTCTGCACTCAATGCATTACTTGACATAATGTTTAGTTACCACTTCGGAGACAAAAGTTTCGAAGTCGGCCGATGTGTTGAAAGTTTCGATGAGAATCCCGTTCGCGGTGTTGAACTTGAAACCGTTTTGCTCGTTTGAGGCAACTCTCAACTTATCCACGAATATTCTCATTGTTGGGCTCGAGAGTTGCGGCCAAGCAGTTGGTCGGCGGTTAAACGTGAAGGTTTCGAACCGAGGAGCGGTTTCACTGATTCGGAACCTCCGAGGAATTCGGGATTAACGCAGAAACGCCATAATGAGCCGCCATCGGTTGTCAAAGGGGCGGTTGGCGGGTTAAGAAGAACGGGATAGTTAGCCAATTGACCCGCCCCAGGGCGCTACCTCGGAGCACTTGGAAACTTCAACCCCTCGACGAAGGAGACGAGAAGTCACTACCCAACTTGTCTCGTTATGAAGAGAATAATCATAACCCCTCGTTCGCGGGAGGTTTCCCCTATCAGTCGGTTACCCTTTCTGTTCAAATTAACATATGAATGAGCGGAGTTGATAATCAAAGCTCGACCCGCAACGCCCTTTGACGCCTCCAACGCCTACGCCGAGCAGTAGTTAGCTCCCAATTGTCCTTCTTTAATTGTTCACCGTTGAAATCATTGTTGCCTCACGACCGCAAATTGAGTGAAAGCGTTCGACTTCTCTCACACGTCGCGCATTTCCGTGAGGACGTCGGCGTTCGTGGGACGAGTTTCAGAACTGCTCCTGAAGTCGCCGTCACACTGAGCGAACTGTTGTTCCAACTCTCCATATGTCAGAAGAGTTCGTTCCTTTAACAACAGCTCCAGTTATCGTTTCATCATTATTCACATTTTTGGTTTATTTTTATTCAATAATTATTCAAATGAATCACTTGGAATCTTGAAAACATTTAGTGATTCAATCACTGCGGTGATACTACTAGTACTGCGGTTATTTGGCGGACCACAGACGAATCTCTCGCAATAATCACTTGGAATCATAATAAAATGTAGTGATTGGATCATTAGTGCACCACTTGCGTTTATCACTGCCTCCTGAGTGCGTTGCTTTTTTTCCCTTGAGATGATATGACGCAAGTGACACGTAAGCTTTATGTTTTCCCTCTGTCAATTCATTAATGTTGAATTGCGTTTAATGTTGATTTGCCAGTAAGGTAATGCGTCAGAAGTCGACACGTTAAAGGAAGTTTGAACTTTGAGCTTACCTTTCACGTAGGGAAATAGTTTTTTCTCATTGCAAACCTGTTCATTGTGTACCCAAGATCCTTCCCTAAAAGACCTGGCAGCGGGAAATATTATTCAACATGGTTTGAAAAGGGAAAAACAAGTTTTGTAAAAAATCCCAATGCTCTAGTAGTCGACACCAGTGACCAACATTTTCTTCAGTAGTCGACATGGTTTTGCACTAGTAGTCGACCTACATGTGTTAGAAGTCGACAGTATCTCTTGAGTCAGTAGTCGACAGGTTTCGTCATTCCATCGTTTTCACTTTTTTCGACTTCCATCTAAATAAAATACAATCAACTGTGAATCGGAACTTGAAAATTGATTAATAAGATGTAATAAAGTAGTTATCAGACTTTTTATTTGCAAACAGCCCATTATCGGTCTCAAATTGCAATAAGTAAAAAGGTATGAAAACTATAGTCGAAAACTCATTGTCAGAAAATTGACATTACAGTTGGGCTTAGGTACCTATTAACATAGTTTTTGACATTTTCATGTCTTCGCTTTGGCACATAAACTGAAACGGGAAAAATTTGTTCCCTTGATTCGCCCTTTCCCTCAGATCACGTCAGAACACAAGCGACCGGCGGGCCACTACGTCAGAGCCTATGACGCACGAGCGTATGACGTCAGACGGCTGGCAGGAGGCCAACTACTCGTAGTACGTCAAAGCCTATGACGTCAAACGGCTGGCAGGTGGCCAACTAGTACGTCAAAGCCTATGACGTCAAACGGCTGGCAGGTGGCCAACTAGTACGTCAAAGCCTATGACGCACAAGCGTATGACGTCAGAGGGCTGGCAGGAGGCTAACTAGTACGTCATAGGCTTTGTTCCTGTTTCGGGGTTATCAAACTGAGATAAAAAGTCCCCAGTCTGCATGACTATAAGCACGACTATAAAAGCGAAAATTCGAAGAAACTGTACATAAAATGTACAGCTTTCGTACAAGTACGCAACCACGAGGGACACTTTATGTCTCTGCGCCCCCTCCCACACCCACACCACGTACCTCGTACTTCTTTTATTTTATTTTTTTTGTTTGTTATATAAATTATTGAGAATGATCACCTGTGTGTTAACAATTATTTAAACAATCACGCTCATACCGCAGCTTGTCGGCCACGCACTCCGCAGTGGTTAACGTAATATGTTTAGGTAAATCGAGAGCTATCCAACGAGTGGTGAACAATTTTTGTACGATGATAACTGGCGAAGTTAAAGTTCCGTAGCAACGAATCGGGTGTACGTGAAAATCATTAGAAATTTTTCATAACGCTTTCTTCGTCACACCGTAATGTCACACTTTTTGAGTTATGTGCCATAGTAAAGACATAAAATGTCAAAATGTAGAGCACAGTTTTAATTTCAAGAAAAATATTGTCAAGTACTAGAGAAATACTTTGCATGATTCATTACACACTAGCTGTGGACTATTAATAAATCACATTACGAAAATAATAAAATCACAAGATAAATGTTTAATTAAAATCACAAGTTGGTAACTTGTTATTGCAAAATGAACAAAATCACTTGGAAGAACTTGGCAAAATGTATCTCCTGTCCTCATCGTTGTCTTCCCCAATCAATACAGGGTTTAATTTATCTGTAACATCTTTCACAAAACACAGCTGAGAATCTTCTAATTTGGCCTTGAAAGTAGTGGCCAAGTAGAGTGGTTCTAGGAACATCGTTGTTTTTTGCTGCCTCCTTGATGCTTACTCCACTTCTTACGTCTTGAATAGCCTTAGCCACTCGGTCCTCTGTGTACTCGGTCCTCAGTCTTCCCTTCCTATTGGGATTGCATGTTTTCTTCGGTTTTTTGGGAGCCTCCTTCGTCTTCTTCATCGTTGACGAGCCAGCCATTTTTTATATTTCTGCCATGAAAAGAAAATACAAAGTTAATAAAATTCCATCCTCTAAACCTTGAGACCATTCTGTGAACTTAGTTGGTGAACCATAAATCGTTTTAACAGCTTTTATGAGGTAAAAAACGAGAAAATTGGTCGAAATTGTGTTTTTCCGAGGTTCTTGGAGGGTAAACTTAATGATGAATTATTTTTATATAGAAATATGTGGTATATTAGGAATACACATATGATTTCCTATAAAAACACCTCTTCAAATAAAGTCCAACTTCCAGCCGCACCCCTCCACCAACTACTGAATTACCCTATTTTGTTGCTGAATATATTCATAATATATATTAAATAAAATGTCCACTTCCAACCTCGCATCACGGAATTCTTTCTCTCATCCAGTCTCCAACTATCATGTGAACAAACTAACATTTTTCTCCCCCTTCCCGTACTTTTGGTTACTATTTTTCTCGATTCAGTAACTGACCCTCAAAATCAATATGAAAAGAATCATCTCCTCCTTTTTACGACTCGACACGAGCTGCTTCCCTCGCCCCCTCATTTCTCCGCACCGATCAAACTCTTTGTTCATCACAAGATTTCATTGTCCATTCCAGTAATTACCTCAGACTCGTCCCCTCCCCAACTCGAACCCTTCCATTATAGGATTTTTTTCGTTTTCTCTTCATCTCATAAAATCGCAGCCTTTTTCTTCTCTCGTATAATCGGTTGTTTTTTTCCCCCGAGAAGGAGACAGTTTGGAGAAAATTTAATTCCGAAGAATTCGTATCTAATTTTATTGGGTTTTCTTTTTTATATACCTTCTATTTTAATCAACTTTACTCTTCTTTATCGTTAGTGACTCAGACGATTTGAAAACACTCCACGACGTCCTCGTGATCATTTCTTGCTCACTTAACATTTGTATATTGAATGTACGAAAATGTCCCAATTTTGGACCGGCGAAGGATCTTCTAGGACAGTATTCACTTATGAAATCCTACCTAGAGTAAGAATATTTAAGAAAAGCAACCCGATACAATGACCCCATGGATTTCCATGAAACTTTTTCTGCGAATTGTCCACCTTGGTAGGGGGCTATAAACCAAAGGACAGATCTCTAAAAAAAATTATTGGAGGAGTTATAAAAATATGAAGATCGCTGAAGTTTAAGTATATTTATAAGTTTATTTAAGTTTATAAGTAATTTATATTTATAAGTTTAAGTGGGATTTTGGGTATTTCTTATAACGAAGCCAACTGTCTTAGGATTCGGTCGCGGTTTGGTTTTTTCGAAACAAAAGTGACCTAAAAATTCGATTCTGCCCCGACCCGGAACGAAAGCCCTAGTTATAACCATGAATTTGGATGATTTCAGTAGAATTTACCTAAAAAGTCCCAAATCTTGGGGAAACGGCCAAAAAAAATTTCCACTGAATCCGAAAAATCCTCAGTCATGCAGCATGGCTATAAGAGTGAATTTTCGAAGAAAAATGTATTTTTTAAAGAACATGATGTCCATGAAGAACATCTCAAGTATCAACCACGTTTGTTCATCTTCAAAGTGCTCCAGTTTGAGAACAAAATAAGATATAGCAATTATGACTTCATCATCTTCTGAGTCACTCACTACTACAATTATCGATCAAAACAAACTGGTAGCGGTTGGAGGGTAGGAGCGAAACCAGTCGAGACTAGAAATAACAAACACTTCAGGGAAGAGCAAGACAAGCAGGGGTGCCACAAGGGCTAGTACACTTCCTCCTTCTAGAACTCCTGGTAGAATACGCAATGATGGCTGCATTTGCGGTTGGTAAGGATCCCTTCTATTGGAGATGAAGTAGAAAGCTGCAAATCACACGCTACAGATGTCAACAAACAAGGTCAATGAGAGGCCCAAGTTGTGGGGATGGAAGATGATTGAATCAAAATAAGTGCACTTAAACCTCACTAATTGACCAATCTCAAAAGTTGACATGAATTCGAATAAAAAGCTGTAGGTATGCCTTGATTATGACGGGAATGCAAAGCCTGCTCAACGGAGACGGTATGTCTGGCAAGGAGCCTGTACTTCCTGATTGTCTCCATTGCACCACATCCTGCATGCAATGAAACGCCCCAAGAGAGGATGTTTAACCACAATTGACGATCCACTAATGACTGCTCACAACCCAACATGGCTAATGTCATAATCAAATGTCCCCATGAAAAAGGACTAAGAGCCACTGGTGGAGAAAGTGCTACTTGCAGATGTTAATTCGCAGTATGCTGTAGTAAAACTGGAGGACGGTTGTGGACTTTCGCTTAGACGAGAAACGATCGTTGATGACCTATCAGAAATGCAACTGTCAAAATTCATCCGGAAGGGAGTCCCCCAATTATCACCAGGGCGAAGGGACGTGACGGAATTAGGAGGAATCTTCGTGGCGAAGTCATTATACTGACCTCGTGAGTGACGTGACACTGGTCATATCCATTAGCATTAGTTCAACCCTCATCAGGCGCTAAAGGGTGAGCCAACCCTTTAGACGGGCATTCTGCGCCGCCCTTCTCTTCATCAACAAAGTAAATGACGATCCTAACGAGTCCCTTCGTGAGGGTTGTGGGTGTCAGGCCATGATGACTCGAACCCGTCGGCTCGCCGCGCCAAACCGCCCTGAAATAATTGAAGCTCCAACATTAAACTTTGCGAACTTGAATAATATTCCGACTCAAGAGGTTATCGGCAGGTTGCCCGAAAGCCACACCTTGAAGTAGAAATGTTGATTTAGCCACTGAACGGGTCTTTCCAGTGAACGTAACCCAAATTAACGGATGTCAAAAACACTGGAGGTGGTCAGTGAAGTATAATTCTAAAAAATGAACCAATTTAAAACTGGGGGAAAATGTTGCCGTTGGGGGTGTCTAGCCGCCAGTGGTTTGTGTTCATGATGACACATTTATTTCAGAATGATATCTGGAAGAGAAGGACCAAAACAAGGAAGCATGGAACATGTTTTCGAATACGTACACAATAATGGAAACATAGTAGCAGAAGAACAATGAGCATTAATGCGCGTAAGTAAACTCACATTTGACACCCACAATGACTAGAAACTCACAAGTGAACATCCCCACAATCGAACACGAGAGTAACACAAGGAGGAACTTTGAAGGACTGGTGAGGTCCCGTATCAAGAGGTAGGACGAGGCAAAGAGGAATTTTTTTATTGAGCTCATTTAGAAATTAAACATACCTAATTGACAACGGGTTCACGCTGGATTTATAAACGCTAGTACTTTTTGGCATTGAAAAAGTGCTTAATAAACACTTCACATTTCAATCATGTCCAAAATATGGCGAGGCCGTTGCAGCCTTAGATTGAGAGGTTGGATGAAGCCTTCATTTGCTAGATGAGGTTGTAATGCTCAGCACTGTGAGTGACGAATCTTCGCCTTGAAGTTTCACGGGATTCCTGCGGAGTTTCGAGCTTGAAGTCCATACATATAGTTGAACTCCTGACGAAGGGTGGATCATGTATAATTTTCTTCTGTATTAATCGATTTTGTTGCTGTTCCAATCGTCGAAACTGCGAGGAGGAACATGTACCCCATATTGGTAAAGCATAAGTCCAGAGAGCGATTGGTAACGCCTACATGAACTGATTTCGCTTCATTCATCTTGAAGCTCCATTTTGATGTCCAGTCTTGGAGTTTTTTTTTTTTTTTTTTTTATACATCTCAGCTTGGGTATCGTTATGATTTGTTTCACCAACTGCAGTTACTTATAAATAAAGACTGCCTCAGATCCTTGAAGATAAAATATCAATCCCATTACAGTCCGTAACACGATACCAGTTGCTGATCTAATTGTTGGTTGGCTTGTGCGAGGTTTTCGCGAAAAGAGGTGAGATAATCACTTGGTCAGTTTGTGTACTTCAAGGTTCTTGGGCCCATTTGGTTTTCGATGTATATAAATCAACTTTGTGGTTTAAATATAGCAGGCGAGGCGTTATGCTATGCTGACGATACTGTTCTTATTATCTTCGGGGATGGATGGGAAGAAGTTTACAGAAAAGCAGAATGTGGGTTAAGGATGGTTAAGTCTTGGTTGGACAGCAATGGATTGACATTGAACATATCAAAACCTACTTTTCCACATACTCACACAATATTACCACTCAGCCGCCGTAGACGTAATGTATCTTCACAGTTACGATTGGTACGGTTCTGACTTTAGTGCCCGTCGATGCCAATGAGTAAGAAGAAAGAGGGTTGTAAAATACTTGAGGGTGCTTATTGATCAGAGCTTGAAACGGTGCGATTATGTTAGTTTACTAATAGCTAGAATAAGGAAGCTTATATAATATTATTATGTTTTATGCTTTTATTATGCTTTATTATTTATGCTTTATTATGTTTTTGCCTAACTTCGTAAGTATCTATCGACATTGGCTCTTAGGGAAACGTATTTTGCATTGGTTCAGTCTAAAGAAATCGTGAAGCTTCTTCGGGTAGTTGCACCTTCCGGGCAACAGTTTGTTTTAGCTTTTACGGTTATTCCCTTAAACTTACGCTCTTTTCTATAAAGAAACGACTGATTGCCACCTTCAGAGAGAAAAGAATTTTTTTCTCCTTGATTAGAAAATTCCTTCTTTCATGACGTAACTCCAGATCGGACCCCTCCCGCGCCCGGGTCTTGGAGACCCCTGTTCAGATAAATCGAGAATGAGGGATGAAAGAGTTAAATGTACCGTACGGCTTTCGGTTTCAAAGCTAGAATTCCTTCCCCTAGGTCTGTGAGACCGCTCGACCCGTATGGGGTCTTTGAGATCCCTTCGGTGATTGCCTAAGGACGGAAAGGGGAAATCGGAGGTTTTTCCTATTGTAATATTTCCACAAGGAGTAGCCCCAGCACCGCTAGGAATCCCATGTTCAGCTGGTACGGAGAAGAAAAATCCATTTCACAGACACAGACATTCCCACAAATCAACAAAATCCCACTCAATTTTATTTATCCTCCCTGTGCATATAAACTCAACGACGACACAACACGCAAATACAACCAAATACTTGGATAGACACTGCATACTAAACTGCACCGGAACTATTATTATTATTACTATTATTATTCAAGCCCTTAGGGCCAACAGGGCTACAGGGTTTCGATTCGTCATACTCTCCCTTTTCCCGTGCTGGTTTTAATCGTCCGTGAATTTGGCTGGGCCTCGAAAACTTTCTGGCAAACTTTGAAACTGAAATGGGAACACAAAGGTCCCAAATGAGACCCTTGAGGAACGCCCGATGATACAGAAAGGGCCAGATGGGTTACAAGCTACATTAAAGTTACTGCAAGCTCTCCAGAAGTTACCTACCACGATTTAAAATGAATTAATGCTCCGATCGAAAAATCTTGAGGGTTTAGATGGCTAAAGAAATGGTACAATCGGTGGAGCTGCTTCAGGAGGTTTTTCTTCATCTACAATTTTTTTAGTATATTCGAAATATTAATCTAGGAAATACTTAATTCAATGATCAAACACCATCCCCTGGATGAACGGGTGAAGGAAATGTCATTAAGAACAATCAGTCTCAAAGTTTTACTCGACACTACAGTTTAGGAATTTAAAGGTTTCGCTGAGCCACAATTCGAGGTAAAAGTTTGACTTAACTTGGTAAACGACAATCGCAGTCAATTTTATCAGTCTTTGAAGTATAATCCTGCTAATTTGAAGTTTTGCTTCACAAAAAAATCACCAATTTTTGTGATTTTTGCGCTTTTAGCGGCTGATTTTCGAAATTTTGACGACGCTAATTTCCGCAGCGCAACATTTGGAGTAAGAAAGTGTCTCAATTTCATTTTGTCTAAATCTTGGGTTAGGCTGTGTTGGTTATTAAGCGACGATATTATGCATCGTATTTTGTGTTACAATTCAACAGTCTGTTGACAAACGTGGTGTCAATCGTTTCGGTACCTTCTGATAAGATTTGACAGTGAGCCCTGAAGACTGTTGGAGATCGCGGTGGCGTTAAGTCCCGTGAAACTCAGAGGGAAAATCTCGTTGATGAGCCTGACGGATTAGAAAGGAGAGCAGAAATGACTTCCCCGATCCTCCAAAGCGTTAAGAACTTGGCCCAACAAGGAAGGAGCGAAAATTGACGGGTGAAAACGTCGCGGTTTTCAAGTGACTTCCGCCTCCTTCAAGTCGGGGGATTAAGACGCTAGACTTTAATTTAGGAGGGGGAAAACGAATATTCGAAGCAATGAAGCTCGAAAGCAAACAAGAGTTCTAATTCCGCAGCTCCCCTTACTATTTCTTGAAGGGGCTTTCGAGGCGAAAGTTTTCATTATGGCTGAACAGTCAAATATTGGATGGGATGTTCACAGTGAGATAAAAAACATTTATTTAAAACTGACGCTAAAAAGTTATTTTTAGAACCTCGTTCCTTCTACAGGCGTGTGGGTTTTTCGACGTATAAAACACCATATTTCTCCATCATCCTTGGAATAAGGTACAGAAAATCAAACGACCAAAGGAAAAAATATATGTAATTGATATAATAATTATATTATAATTGATGTACTCTTTCAATAACGTTCACCCACCAAATTTATTATCACAAATACTGGCTAGCAGGTACATGCAGGTTTTTAACATTTCCTTCTGTCATGTCACCATTAGACAATCTATAATCTTAGACTACTTTCTGTTTTTTTCTTTTTCTTGTTGTTGTATAATTTAATCAACTTTATTATATTTTTTTCACATTACAGTTTGGATAAATATATCACGAATAATATTCCATGTATGGCATTATATCATATTATGATATGCGGCATACACCACCCTTAAAATGTTGTCTCTGATTTTCAAGAGCCACTAATTTCAGTATCGAAACCAATTGATTGGATTCAGAATGTCCTCAGCTTCAATTCTGGCACAGTCGACACAAGAGTCTTGACTAATTACTAGTGCCGACTAACAATACTAATCCTCATTACAGGTCGATACGGTCCCAAAAAACCTCCAACATACTGAGCTCTTCCAGGTGCAAAACATTGGAATATTCTTGTCCCAAAAGGCGTTAATCAGTGAGTTGGACTCTGTAGTAGCCTCTATCTGGTTTCGAAATCCGACATTGTGTCCGGCGACCATTACTAATGTGGTTCTCGTCTTTTATTGGCATCATTGTAAAAAATCAATTAATCATTTCTTTGGCATTAAGGCTTTTGGACCAACAATAGGGCTCTGAAGAACTATGGTATCTACTAATTATACCTTACTTTTTTACTGATAAAAGCTGAAGAACAAATCTTACTCAAGTCCCCTGATAGGTAACGTATTTTTTCCTCAGGTTGAAGTACGAGAAAAGTTGAAGACTTTTCCCCTCTCGATGACAAAACTCCACAAAAACAACCACTTGACACGCTGAAAAATACGCCTCCAGCTCATCTTGTTGAGTTTAATTAGTTTAGTGAGACAAATCCAAAGACCAGGAACTCGCAGAGCTTCCGCAAGGGCGGCTTCCCCTCCCTTTGAAAGGGTTAATTGTTTAACACCCGAAGTCTGCCGCAGAAGGAGGAGCATCAGGTGGTGTTTAAGATACAATTACCGCCCTTCTCCTCCTGTTGCCACTCTCCAAGGTTTTAAGGGGCTTAATTACCTCTGATGAAGACAAGACCCCTCCAGGGCTTTTCTCCTGGTCCCTGAAACGGTTCATTTAAATGCAAACGCTTACTAAGAGGTCCCTTCTCCCATTTCTGGCCCTGTCTTAACCCAGGAACACCTGTTGCCAGTCACTTAGCCATTGCTAATTGGCGCCACTCAGGGGTTTCAAGTTGCTCGCTGTTGGTAGATGGATCGTAATTAAATGAGGTGAGCTTCTCCTCCGCAAAGAGAACTGAAGGAATAACTGGACGTTTTTAACCGCAATAAAACGAGCCATTCAATTGAAGAGAAAGTCATCTAGCTAATTCCTTACTCACCCGATTCTAAACTTGAACGAAACCACAAATTTCATTACACCAATTTTCTGTTTCCTAAATAATATTTTTAATAAGAGAACTCGCAAGTTCTTTAGCTCATGATTCGATCCATCCACACGATTTCGCCTGTTAATAATATTATTATTGTCGAAACCAATTGACTGTTGGCCGTTACGTCGAACCAATTCGATTTTTCCGATCACTGAGGACCACCTGTAGGTCTGAATTTGGATGATTTATCTCGAACATTTTATTTCCATGATAAATGACTTAATGAATTTGACATTAAAGGTACTTGGAAGAACGCAGAGGGCAACAGCGACGTCACTCTGTTAATTACTTTTTCCACAGTCTCAGCTTAAGAAGAACCTAAAGTTGGCGTCCATCGATAAATTGATTGATCCAGAAAGGTTGATGTTGTTTTTGAACAAAACTCCCTGCCAAAGCCCTCGTTTTTTGTCTTTTTTCTAAAGAAACTTGCTGCTGAAGCTCCTCGTCTCTGTTTGATTTGTAATGCACTTGCTGCCAAAGCTCCTCTTTTTTCTTTGCTACTTAAGGAGCTTGCTGCCAAAGCTCCTGTTTGTTGCTTGTTTTTTAATGAAGTTTGCTACCAAAGCTCCTCTTTTTTCTGCAGGGTTTTCAATGGAACTCGCTGCCAAAGCTCCCTCTTTTCATATTTTCAAATTTAACTCGCTGCCAAAGCTCCCTCTTTTCATATTTTCAAATTTAACTCGCTGCCAAAGCTCCCTCTTTTCATATTTTCAAATTTAACTCGCTGCCAAAGCTCCCTCTTTTCTTCCTGTTTTTCAATGTAACTCGCTGCCAAAGCTCCCTATTTTCTGTATATTTTCAAATGTAACTCGCTGCCAAAGCCCCCCCCCCCCCCCCTCATTTTGCCGTCCTTCATATATTTACGTCTAAGATGTAAGCCAGGCTTCTACGTTAAAGGGTCCAAAGGTGACGCAAACCGGACTCGCCAACGGCCAGTGGTGGCACGTACGGAGCAACGCCCAAACTAACGTTGATAGCCCTCCACGTTATCCTTACTCGGAGGTAGTTCTTAGGCGGAGGTGACGGTCCTGAAGGGAGCGGTGGGAGTTTCGAGTCGAAAGAAGATGATAAGATATTCAAAACACGGACTCCACGGCCTTTTCCCCTACTCGACTTCTCACTTCCCCAGAAACTCCCCTCTCGCAGTGACACAAACAAATGCGGCCTTTCGTTTTCCGTGTGTGTGTGCGCGCTCGCGCAATTGCCTACGACCGACTTGATATATTTCTTTCCGAACTCGTTCATTTTTCGCTTCGGAGGGCCCTGAAGTCACCCCAACCCCTCACTAACTCTCCATCGGTCCTCCCCAACGTCCTACTTCACCTCGTTCTTCTTTCTCATTTCCATTTCACCAACAGAGCAATCGCATTATTAGTTTTTTTTTTAGCGAAAGAACAATCCTCTTTATCAAAAGGACTAATCAAAGAGTCCCGATTCACAACCGAAGTCGATTTCGTAACCATCGTCAAAATTAAAGAAAATTAGTGGTTTATCATTGAACTTAATGAACTAACTTTACTATAAACCAACTGTATTCAGATTTCAATTGGTATTCTCACTTGAAAATTTTTTTAATTTTTTTGCGTCGCATAAATTGAATTTAGCCGCTAAATAGATCATGCTTTTGTACTTCAATGCTTCATTACAATTGAACATCGATTCTAAGAAGGAATTTATACAGTGTTTAATAAATTTCAATGCTATTTTCAGCGAGAAGGGTGTCCAGGTTGAAGGGATTCGTTGTGTGTTTGGAAATTATTTTCCAGTATGGTGCTCCGATGAATCTGTTGTTCTCACAGGCCAGTGTCACATGCATCATCTTCGTTTTGGCATCTTCGACACATTGGAGTGTTGGATGGGTTGATTTGGTGAAGATGCAGTCTGCTGATGGTAGTGTAAAATAACTTAGTCTTGTTCGCCTGGATTTTGTGAAGCTAAGGCCTGCTCTTTGGCACTTGGAACAAGGACTTATATCTATTTCCTGCGAGATACGTCAGGAACTCCTCTTTCCAAGCAGCAAGAAGATTGGAGTGGGATGAGCGTCTAGGGTCGGTGTGAGGGAAAAAGGCACAGGTGATGACTCCTCGTGACAAGCGACTTCTTTGGCTTTTTGGTCGGTAGTCTCGTTTCCCTCGATTCCTGCGTGTCCCTCTATCCAGCATAGGATCACCTTTTGGTCTATGCTAGAGATGTTCTCAAGGATTTTGGCGTGTATATCGTTCGGACCAGAGAATTTCATCATAGCACTCAGTGAGTCGGCGAGGATTACTATTTGCCTCAAATCGCTGGTTGTGGAGACGTGTTCAAGGGCTAGAATAATTGCATACACTTCTGCAGTGTAGTTGGACGCGTGACCCCAAATACTTTCTTGGTGAGTTCCAAGTTCAAATTGTACTGCGTCTGTCTTCTGGTGTAAGCTGCGGAGAGCTCGGATGATCCAACTACTGTCCCATTGAACTGAAAAAATACAAAACCGTGACAAAGAAAACCCATAAAGTACCTACCACGCTCATACCATTCAAAATTGACAGGTGTGCTTACGTTTGAAATGGCTGCTGCAGCTGACTGAAGATCTTCAAATTTCACAAAGCCCTTCCTGCAAAAGATGGGTGACAAAAGTGTTAAAAGTAAGCATGGCCCAAAACAATAACAATTAGCCAACTGTTAAAACGCTCTGAAATGAGGATTTCAGCGTATTTTGGGCCATTCTTCACTTTGAATTGTCTATCGTCCCCAACACGTAGGTTCGGTTTTACCGCTTGGGAGTGTTTTTTTTTCTTCACGGTAATTTTTCAGGACTCAGTGCATAAGTCGAGAGAGGCAGTCCCTGTGCCTCCACTGTGGCAGAGCCATCAGTATATATAAATCTGCTGTTAGGCCACTTTGATTAAGCGTATGCATTGCTGAGCATTTTCATAGATGCAACAGGTTGTCTGAAAACTATCTCGATTCGAAGTATACTTTTTTGGAGAAGGACTTATCAAAAGTTCATTAGATTTCCTCTAGGACAATTTTGAGAATTACGTATTTGCCTCATTGCGTTCGGCATTACTTGGGTTTTCTAGTGAAATCGGCCATTGGCTGCGGTATTATGTACCTACACCAGAAACACCTGTCTGATTGCATTAATTGATTTGATTTGGTACTCATAGCTTGTTACAGTTTTGTACAGTGTAGTCATTGATGAATGTTTCTCACCGTGAACCGTAACAGCATAATCATCATGAACCCTTTATTTCAGGAAATTCTAATTTGTCTGCTCGACAGATGAGCAGGGACAACATGTGACTGCCCGATGTCCTAATACGTCCGAAAAAAATGACGAGGGTCGTAATCACCCATAATTATGCACGATCAGCGGCGTGTACGTTTTGTGCCGTACGCATGCCAAGTTGGTCCTTTTCCTGTAATTGCTCGACTCGTCATCGAGGTTTTTAAAGGGCGCAATTACCCTCTTGGTCTCTTGTCCTTTCCCTCTGGACGAAAAACCTTTTAGTGGATATGAAAAAAAGGGAGCCCCTAAGGGTTAATGATTTTCAGGGAGGGCCGTTGTGAGACAGTGACAGATTGACCAGAGGCCGGAAGAGGTGACGAAAGTGAATCATAGAAATCAACATGGTCGTTGATTGGTAGTGCATGTATTACAGGGGAGACGTAACACAGGACAGATGATGATAGTAATATTATGATGCGGAGCCAACTATCTCATTGTTTGCAGTGATGGTCTCGTCAATTTTTGCAGCATTAATGCAGACAGCTGGATATACGAGATGATGCTAAAATTATTTTCATTAACATTTTCATTAACATTTAATGGTACGAATAAATAGTAGGTACTAACACTTGGATATAAAATTTTATTCTGTTTTGATAAGGCTTTTCAAATGTTGAGACAATGATCCTTCGTGCAGTACATTCGACTATGATACTGTTCCTTGTCCTCCAGGACATCACATTTAGTCATCTCGTAGAGGTGCATCGTTCGCCGGTTATTCCAGTGGTTTGTCCGAATCCTTGAAAGTAGGGTTTGGGATCGAGTGTATGATTAAACAAATTAATAGGCAAAAACGATTTATTGAACGAATAGACAATTATGTCAACCATAACAACGTGTCATGGTTGGTTGTATTCAAAAACTGAAGTGTTCAAAAAACGCTAGTTGGGTAGCAGTCTCTCGAAGTATACGAGTGACGTTATAAAACGTTGCATGGAGCAACATACATGGAATTATAAATGTATTCCAACATAGGGCGAACTGGTGTCAACAGTCCTAAGAAAAATACAGGACCGTCAGAACCAGTCTTGGACTTTCTCCAAAAACAGCCGGAAAATCCTGAACCAGTTCTGGCGCTCTCCAAACGGCCACTAAGGGGCGTGGTCGGTTTGGGACCGTTCAGAACTGGCTCACCAAACAAACCTTGAATGTGGTATATACATAATCATGATGTTTTTAAGTGTTCTGGGTTCGTTTGGACCCCTCTTTCAACCAATTCTCGGCTTTCAACGACAATTAGAATAATATCAAACGCCTGTAAACCATATTGTTTTCTGTAACCTTCCTGATTATGACTAGTTCATTTCCATCTTCCGACTCTGGAGCATTTACGGTGGAAGCGGAAGTTGACAAACGTGATCTCATCGGCGACGCGAACCCAATGGAAGATGCACTTCGTTGTACTACCGCTTTGTATCAGACTCGAAGGAAACGGTACATTTCCATACCATAAATTATTAAATGAGTTTGGAAATTAGTCTACGGTATTACCCTCTCTTTGAAAACCTCGCCCGGCGTTCTTGCTCAAATGCCTGCCTCCGTATTATATATTCAAAGACTCATCCGGGAGGGAAAGCTCCGAAGAGCGGTTTTAGCATTCGAGGGACGAAACGGACTCCCAACTCCTCCGTTCCACCTCCGCCGTCCCACCAGTATTTAACTACCTTCTTGTCAACTTCGGTCGTTCCCTGGTTAATTCAAGTTTGTCTTGCGGAGGGAGGGGACGCCCAGAAGCTTTTCGAGTGCCGAATTGAAGGGAACGGTTTCCTCCCGCGATGGAAATTTCAGCGGCAGCATTGCCTCCGTTAATAATCTTGTAGGAAATTAAAGGCGAAATCCCCGAGACGGCAACTTTGATTGTTTAACTTCCCACGAGCACTCAACTCCTGTTGGCCTCATTTTTCATAGCAAAGAGGAAATTCGACGAGGTTGATCACTTTGTTTTTGTTCCCCCTTCGTTATCAGCGTCAATCCGTAATTCCACCACCTTCATCTTAACTCTCTTAATCTCTTAACTTTCCATAGCGGCAAAAACCAATTTGCCTCCGCATTCATGCGAGAAAGGAAAATGTGGAAATTTGAAACGCAACTTCATCAGTCACGAGCATTTCATGAAATGCACACCGTTAATTATCATCAGCGACCTCTCTCTCAGCCATCAAATGAAGTAACAAGGACCAAAATGGGCTGATGTCAGGTCGATACTCTTCGGGAAAAAAAAAACAGAAAAATAATCTTCAAATATGGTGAATTTTTGGCCACCAGGGACACTTACTGCCGTAAGATTCAACACAATTGTGTTGAATAGGGTCAATTTTCAGGAAAACCGTAATAATAAAAACATACCGCAAATGAACAGAGATAATCAGCTGATTCAAACGGGAATCGATTGGATAGGTATCGATGTCTGAAGTTAGCAACTTACAGTGGTTTTGTTGCAGCCATGTTTTTTATAGCAGCACGATTAGCACAGAGCGAAAATCAGCTATTGACTGGGACCGGCAAATTAGGTCACTTTGGAATATGGTCATTTTGGGACAATGCCGCGAAATTATCAGCCCGACTCCTGGGGAAAACGGTACATCAAACGATCATATGAAGAGTTGGAATCAGAAGCATAAAATCAGGTAGGAATTCAATTCGTGGGGCTGCCAAACATTACCTACAAAAAACCATTTTCTGTTCTCCAAGTCGTTTGAAAAACCCCGATATAAGGCCTCATGGGGCCAAACTATTGCCACCGAAGAACATCGTCAACTACGACGAGACCAACCTTCAAGATGATCCTGGTCGGTCAAAAGTCATTACAGAGAGAAGCTGCTCCCAAGGCTGCACACTCCATAATATAATATATTATGCTGCAGCCGGTGACGGCACTATGTTGCCAGCATACGTAGTTTATAAATCAAAATATTTACAACACGTGGATTGAAGGAGGGCAAAAAGGGACGAGGTTCAACCGGAGTTTATCTGGTTTGTTCGACAGTGACTGTTCAGACGATTTCGCAACCTTGATGGTCCAAAAATTCTAATTGGTGACAATTTGTCACCTCATCTCTGTTGTTTCTGTAAACATGTGGCAAAAAAATGGCATAAGAATGATATTTTGAATTGTGGAAATCGTAGTATTCGAAGAAAGCGCTTTGAATCCCCTAGCTATTGCCATGACCGAAACACACGGGAAGAGCCTTAAACTTGGTTGATTATCGATTTTCGAAAAACAATGAAACTTTTTTCTTCGAAGAATTCTTTCTCCAACCGTTGCTCCCAGCCCTGCTCGTCTGATGCCGTTGACTTTGAGTGATTAATCACGATGCTAATTGATATTGATGAGACCCTCCTCTCTCACTACCTCACCAGGCTCTTTCCATTCGAGAAAGTGGGGAAAAGAGCTTTGAAAAGAAGCAAAAGAGTCATTAGTTTAAATTAGATCCTGATCTCATTCACTTGTTAGTCAGGATGGGAATCCCTTTTAATGCGAAGGTCGATCGGTGTGATTTGAAAAAAACAAGTCTGGAGAGATAGAAAGTACAAGAAGTAAATAACATCTGCTGCGGCGTGGCCCACAGCTTGCTCGTATCCACGAAATGATCAAAATAACATTACGGGAGGACCTTGAAATTCAATCGAAATCGGTTGGAACGTTCGTTTGCTCTGACTTAAGTTATACCCCCCAAAAATCAATCCGCCTCGCCAATATCATTCTACAGCGGCGGGAAAAAGTTATGATATTTCCCCGCCCGCCGTAAAGAGATGTCGTAACCACTTCACAAACACTGTACCCGTTTCGAAATCTTCCATTGGCGCCATGACGAGATGTTTTTATTACTACACATCTATGTACAGTCTTGTCAAACTGAATAAGAGGAAGAACACAGTAAGGGTGAAGAATCGGGTTTTTGACCTTTACAGCCTGGTCCACCATGGGACTATTTACGAGTAGTTGGTCAATTCTTTGTACTTCTATTATTAACCCTCGGAAGCCATCGTGTGTAATTTTTACACATCATCCGTGAGCTTCTGCTGGTTTGTGCGCAGATCCGGCGACCAACGTGAACCTCCTCCCATCTATTCCTTCTATGGTTAATTGGCAGCCAGACGCCCGAGTGGCACTTCAGTGGGAGTACGGTTTTCTCATCCAAAAGGTAAATAAAAAAATACATAATAATATTATTACATTACACATTATGTAATGAAACCAAGTACATAATTATATCATAACCGGACGGAAATCCACTACAACTATATCATAATATATGTATTTGGTATTAAATACATATATTATACCGTTGACTGACATGGTCTTTACATAATATTATGTAAACTTTACTCAACGATTGCCTTTCCAGCACTTATTGTGGAAGTAAAATTTACTCAGAGGAGCATTTACCACGTTTTTCGCAACAATATTCATCATATTGTCATGTTCTCAATGAAAGCAAAATGTAGGTATTATGTAACTTTGTTCAACATAATACCTACCTACCCTCTTATCATGGAAGATTGTACAGTAAACGTTATCTTGAAAAACACTTATAGAGCCTATATTGACGTATAATTGTGGGCGCATCCTAGGGATTATTTCTCAACCATTATGTTCGATGTTTTCATGACATGAAAACCTCTTTATTGAATAAAGACATTCTCGATGCAACCTCGTGTCAGTGTGGCACCAATTGGTGCCGCCACGTGGATTTACGTGGTGGGTATAGTTGATCATAAATTTTGGATTGCTGCTCTGTTGCGGGACAATTTTTCATCTAAAGGGGCGTCTCCTAAAATGAACTACAAGTATAATATATTATCTTCCTTCATATAA
Organism: Stenodema calcarata; assembly: GCA_963920205.1. Lineage (NCBI taxonomy): Eukaryota > Metazoa > Arthropoda > Insecta > Hemiptera > Miridae > Stenodema > Stenodema calcarata. Next base: position 6,529,337 of record OY986060.1, on the reverse strand, counting down.
TGCTTTTAGTAGCTATTTTTAGTCTGACAAGCACAACTTTTTCATTTTAGACCATTTATGGCATCAGGAACGTTCTTGATGACGGGGAGGTGGGCCGTTTGGCTGCTATATCCCTGAGTCCGGCATTAGATGACTCAGATACAGAAATTCACAAAGAGGAAGAGGACAGGACTCCAGAGAAATCCGATGACGATGAAGATCAAGATGACGACTCATCTATTGACCCCGATTTTGACCCAACCCAAGAAGATAAGGATATCGATGAATCAATTGCCTCATTGGTTTTCATTATCCATGGAAAAATCAGCTTTAGACTGATGGAATATCAGCTTTTATACTGATGTGCGAATGGCCTTTAGCGCATCCCGACTCACCTAGGCTTTTCAGGGTTAAAACGGTTATTTAGACAAAATCATACTATGAGAAACGAGTGAATATTATGAACACAGTCAATTAACACTAGTAGAATATTACCAATCCTCTTACGCCACCGTTGTGAATAGTTGAAGTACAACGTCGAATTCGACCCTACGCGGTAACTATTCGGTAGCGGATAACGCCGAGTTATCGACTATTCGACGAAACTGAAAAGCCGCGAAGGAGCGCAGGGTCAAAAACAACAAAGGAGCAAGTGACCTCAGGATCCTGGGCAGAAGATATCCAGGACTTCATATCCAGAAGATCCCGACCCTCCTCCTTCTTCTCACCCTTCTCTGTAGAGAGACTAACAGCCACAAATAAAGCATGCATATTCAAAAGATACCGCAGGGATATATTGTCACGATTTTAAACAATGCAACACATTTCATAATGGCATTTCGATCTCTGATATACAGCGGAGTCCCTTCCGCCCCCTATCTCTTCATCTATATTTGCATAAGTTACCTTAAGCCTCCGGTCCCGTTCATGAGATTTTTTTTTGTTTCTCGTCGGGGAGCCGGTAGGGAAGACCCTAAAAAACAAACCGAAACGAAAAACGAAGGTTTAGAAGGCTGAGGCTGTGTAGGTGGCTGAAGGGGTCGTGATTAAATAGCTTGATTTCATCGTAGGGACAAATTCCAATGGTAATATATAGGGCTTGATGTCGTTTCAACTCGCTGCAAAGGTCCTACATTAGTCAAACACCATTGAATGATTTCATAGGACATTCATTCGTTTTAATTCTGGAAAGAATTTGGAGATCGAACGTTGAAAGATCTCGATACGGATAACGACTTCTTTATTAAAATATTTTAAAAAATCGTTTTTTGATCCGATTTGATGAGTAAAATCGAATTAGTTCGACGAAATACCAAATATTTGTTTCGTTTCCAAAAATACAGCATGGAATTTTAACTCGTACATTAGGGTTCAACGAATCCATGTTACCTCCGTGGAATCATGGAACAATGCAAAATAAAGTACTGTGGAGCCCCATGGTTTGTCCGGAATCAGGTCCTCCATCAGGACCTGAAGATGGAGACGGTGAGGGAAAAGATCGAAGTGGCCTACAGAGCACTAAACGAAAGAGCTGTGGGACATTCCAACCCTCAAGTCGCAGACTCAAGAGGAAACAGCTGAGGGACAACAACTCAGAGGTAACATTCCCATAAACACACACATCAAGACACAATGTCATTCCAAGCAACATGTAACTGACACAAACACCACTCCCTCCCCACATTAGCCTAATATTGTGAATAAACTGATTGATTGATTAATTTTTTGCAGTAAGTAAAAAAAACGTTATTTATCTGTTGTGATCATTACAGTTGAGATAATTGGGGAATCTTGGTCATGTGTAGTATAAGGAATCTTGGGGTCACCGTCTCTTGAGTCGTCTTCTGAAACTTGGTTCAGGTGGATTGTTGACCAGGCTGGTTCTTAGCTGATTTGTGTAATAGTGTGTTACAATTGTGTTGGATGACACCGGCTACGTTTTTAAAACTTGTGGTTGTGAGGAGGCAGTGTCTGTTTTTCCCTTGATTTGCTCCTGGACTTTGAGATTTTGAGGAATTTGACTTTTGGGGTATCTTGGTATATTTTGGGGTGAGGAGCGTAAAACTGAAGTTAATTTCGACCAAAGATTACGGAATTGTGTTATAAGCGAAGTTTTATTATTAGATATGACTACAATAATAAACCCGTGTGTAAGGACTGTAGTAGAGACTTCAAGATGAATCGTTGTGAAAATCATGAAATTTATAGTAGCTGGGGTGACTTTGAATTTATTCTCCGAATATCTGCTCAAGGGAGTCGAACCGGCCTCGCCACAACGATCTACACCTCGTCAAAACTGTATTTCAACGTCGCCTTGCACTTCGGACCGGTGGAAATGTCATCTCCGGTCGGCCGAAGAGAAACAGAAGGTTTCCCGATTAGAATTCCTATCATTATCGATATAATCCCACCGATAAACCAACCTGACCCCGAGGCCCTCGCCGAAACACCGGACATTTATCTCGGTTCATCCGGTCATGATCGCAACCGCTCGGGCGTATGTACGCGTCGATTTCCTGATCGTTACCGCCCATTCGGACCAGGATGTCACTGCGTCGGCGAAGAGGATGCGAGAGCCCCTGGCGGTGAAACACGAAGCGCTAACTAGATGGTAACAGCAGAATGTTGGAACGGGGAGGCGGTAAAGTCCATAAATTTCAAACGACCCCCTTTCCCACCCTTTCCATTCTATTAACGGGGAAATGCAAAAGGGGCCTCTCATTTAAATCAGGAAATTAATTTAGTTCCAGAACATTTCCACGGGGCATCGGAGGTCGTGATATGTTCCGACCCAACGATCCAAAAATACCTCCCAGGGAAACACCCCTGGAATTAACTTGGCCAAAATATTGTTATTCTTGGAAGGGTCTTTTCATTTCATTAAAATACAGATGCCCCTCATTTGGCGATGGAAAGACGTGAAGAGCGGGGGAAGAGAAAAGTGGCAACATTACTACGATTTCCATGAGAAAACACCGAACTTAACCCGGTGGCTTGGAAATGATGATGAAACTTATTATCCGTTTTCAGGGGATTTTATTGCCGAATCTTTTCCAAGAGGGAAACTCGATTTAACCCTCTGAAAGAGGACCTTCGTGTAATTTCATAGGTACCCTGATTCGCCGACACCATAAACGGATAATGGCTGCTTGAGGGGAGGTTTTGTTGTTGTACATATTAAAAAGATTTCAGTCTCTCGATGGCATGGCAATTTCCATGATGATGAATGAACCGATTATAACCCCCATCAATCGATTTTATCAATCAACGATTTGTACAGCTACGAGCTACACATAATATGTACATTATGTACATAATATGTATATTATGTACAATGTAAATGCTTCTTAAAATATGGTGATGGATGCTTCAAAGTGAATTTGTTTCAAAACAATTTTCAAATTTCGCCTTTCAACCAATTTGAAGTCATTGCTTTTTTAGTGTTCTGGCCTACTATCTTCGATATGAACCATTGGAATCGACCATTTCCATTCACAAATTCGTGAATTCTGGATTTCGATCGATCCCCAATCAGAATTTTGGAATAACCCAGGCAGCAAGGAGAATGAGAGCAGTCAGCTGTACCTCCCAATTTCAATGACCAAGGGTGAATCTCAATTATGTCCCTAAAGGTCCCTCTCACCTTATAAAGGCCCTAAATTTGTCATTTTCTTCCATTAAGTCCCTCAAAAACTCTAATGAAATTTTAGATATCTCGAAAATACATTCAAGTTATAAACTGGTCTCTTGTTATTCTCCTTGGCAAGAATGCAGTGTTTATGGAGATGCACAAATTTGAATAGGTTCAAATGTTTAGGTACTTTTTGGTATTTAATACTCTGAATTCTATAGAACAAATTGATAAATTAAATTTAGCGTTCATAAATATTTATATCGACGAAATGTGATATTTCACGATAAACGCAAATTAATTACTTGATATGAACCAAAATTTCAATTTTCTGAGTTACTCGTTTCTTGTTTAAGGAGCTTGGGAAGCCCATGTTTGAACCTGGAACTTGCTGAGTTTCCACTTCAATTGGTCCAGCTGTTTAGTACCTATATTATGGAGGGCATGAAACCTGGTGAGGGGAGGCGGGGGCAGCAAGATTGATTGAATCCAACTGGTTTTACCTACGAGAAACCCCCGAGCATGAGCCCCATCTTTTCCCTTATATCAATTTAACCTCTCGAGCCATCCACTTGGTGATATGGTTACCTTCCCTCCAGTACGTCTAGTTTCTTATATCTTTGCACGCTACTCCAAGACTCCTAATCTTCCTAATCCAATCTTTTCATTATTTCCTAGTGGGGGATCCGCCGGGATTGGGCAGTGCTAGGTACTGTCAGGCAGGAGGGAGATTGACGTCTCGATCATGCACGAGCCTCCCTCCCATGTGAGCTTTTCTTAATGGTATCACACTCCACATGCACGAATACCTTCTCTACCGTCTCTATACGTCCCGTTTCACCCTCGCAAGTAATTGTTTTTAACGTGACCCAAATCCTCTTTTTTAGCTTAAATCGCTCGGGTTATCTTCCCTTTTACACACTCCACGTTCCTATTCTCCCGCTAACGTTTATTCTCGAGACTTCAAAGTGTTTATCACTATCATTCTGTAACATGCCAGGAACTCCCCGTTACTGACGTGCGATCCCGCCATTCGAAATATTCGAAATTACTTTCGATATCCATTTGGATTAAATAGTTCCACTATTTAAATCTGGTGATCCTATCTCAATAACCTCAGTGGAGAACTATAGGCCCATATTTCTGATGTCATGCGTTGCTAAAATCCTAGAAAAAACTGCTAAAATCTACGTAACATCGTTTCTGAAAAAGACTGGTATACTGAGCAATCACCAGTACGGCTGTGAAGAGTACACAAGAGGCCAATCTGCAGGTAGTTGAAGACATTTCCAGTACTTTGGTTAGCGGAGGTGAATGTATGGGTGTTTTCATTGATCTCCACAAAGCTTTTGATAGCATTCTGCATAGTGACTTGGTGAGAGCACTTTTGTGTCAAGAATTTGCAGAGTTTTTGTTCTTTTCAATAAACGAATGAAAAAAAAAATAAATAAATAAAATAAAAAATAAGCGTTTTAACCTTCTACTGAAACGAAGTCACATTGTGACAATATTTATACTGAAAGTTTGATCTATCCATTGATCGTGCTAGCGAGTCCTTCACCATAAAAGAAGTCCTTCTTAATATCGAAAAGAAGAAGATGATGATGTTCTAACATGTCCGACTGCTTGTGAAAAGGAGATTTGTAAGTACGTCACCCCTCGCTCCGTCGTTCCGATTTAAAATGCCAGAGCGACGCAAACCGCTTCCTCTTCCTTTAAAAACGAAAGAAAAGGAAAAAAGGTTTCGTTTTATCGGGGAGGAAGAGCCTTCTGTGGGATAGTCTCAAAAGCGCCCTCATAATTCCGTATTCCGTCCCTCGCCAGGGCGGGCAAACGAGATCTGTATATCAAAATCTTCTCCCCGCCAGGTCCCCGTTATTAAAACGACAAAGTAGAAAGGAACCGCGATAGTTATACCAGTTCTCTAAATAAAAACCCAGATGAAGAAAAAATATATATTTATATTTTTTTTTCTTTTTGATGTTGTGTAAAGCGAAGGATTTTTAAATGAGGACCCGAGAAGGCACAGAGTTGGCGTCTTCTTGGGCTTTCAGCGTGGGAATGAATTAGATCGTCACGTAGTGAGGAGATGATGAGGGCAGGAGGGACACCAACTAGCAGAAGAAAAACGTGAGTATACAAGGAAACCTGGAGGAAGAAGTCAGTTCTCGAGTGGGAATTGGGAAGAGCTCCTTTTTTCACTTCGTTGTCGGGTCGTTTGTAAGAGTACTCTCTTTAACACAACCGAGTTGAGTAGATACCTCCTCATATGTAACACGGTGTTTCGTAACGGAACCCATTTAAGAAAAATTATTTACCTATGAAATGAGCCGTAAAGATGTGTAAACGTAACTCAACAACACAACAGGAATCTGTGGTTTCGATGGATTGGATTGGACGGCTCCTGCTGCTTCGACAGTCAGATACTCCGTTTTGGCTCAATACGAGTATCTTCGGTAATGAATAAGCCATTGTAATCAAAATTAGTCGGCTTACGTTTCAAAATTATTGGGTTCGAATCCAATTCTGCAGTTATTGGGTACGTGAACCAACGAAGGCAATCATTAAATGACAAATATTGTATAAATAACAAATTTTGTTGTTCGACTATTTGTTATAAATTTTATAACAAATAGTCGAACAACAAAATTTGTTATTTAATAGTCTCAGAACAAGAAACGCGATATCACAAAACGACGTGTTGTTAGAATCAGCTGATTTCTTGTATAACCATTGGCCTGAAGTTCCACCGTTTGATTCACGATCATGTTGACGATCTTTTCTCTGTTTTACCTTCGTGGACTGATTGTGAACGAACAGCTGGTCCTACAAAAGCTCCGGGTGGTCTTGAACAATAATAATTATTGTTGAACAATAACAATTATTGTCGAGTATAATATTAATTCAGAGATTTTGATTCTCCCAATATCTCTGCCAGAGTCCAGGTAGTTATGGCCAACTTCTGGAAATTTATGATCAATGATCAACACCTATTAAAATAGTACAAAAACCATACTTAAATCTTTTTGGCGTTTTGAACATTTTAAAGCCCCTTTTTAGTCGTCAGAGCGCTCAATCGTTTCGTCGGGCTTAAGGGGGTAGAAAGCAACCTTTTTGTGCATAGCACTTTATAGTAAGATAACAAATGAATTATGATAACAACATGAGGAACGAGTATATACTAGATGTAGTTCATTAACCTTCTGGCATTGAATAGTTATTTGGTACAAAAGGCACTGAGGAAAATGATGTTTCCTAAATATGATGAGTACATACAAACACATACAATATAAAATACATATGTTACATGATCCATATAAAATGTGTAGGGAATCATTTTAATAGTTTGGGACATAGCAGGGTTCAGTAACTGATAAAGCCATCAGCAAAATCCGAATGATGGCTGGGTGGGCCTGGGTGGGGGACGGTCCTGAAGGATGACGTTGACTAGTTGATTAGGATGTGACGGAGCCCTCTGATACGAAAAGCTATCCTTAACCGTTGGAACCTCGCGGTCTTTGTGGAGTTCCTCGTTACGGATATACCACTCTGTTCCTGTGATAAGCCGCAGAGCTATGTATTTGCAGGACCTGTATTTTATTTATTTGGGAGTCGGATCTTGATGACCACAGGCCAGCACCATAGAGCCACATAGGTCTGACCACGGTATTGTAAATAAGGAGCTTATTTTTAATGCTGAGACTGTTGTTCGTGAAGAGGGGCTTTCGCAATTCTAAGGCGAGTTATCGATGATATGTCGGTGATGTGTCACGAAGGATATCACCCCATTTTTAGACGTAACAATAGTCAGATTCGACCCGTTTATTTTTTCTGAGGATGATCGCGTTTCGGGAAACGATAGTCCGTCGAAGGAAGTAGGTTATGAGGGTCGGTAAGTCCATAGTTTGTAATATACTTGGGAAAACGATCAGAGGCGTTACCGGGTCGGCGAAGAGAGAGTAGAAAAGAAACACTGAAAAATCTGTGGACCGACCGAGGATAGACGAAATGAGAGGCTGAGTATAAGAGCCGTTGAAAAGGAGAGAGACGGCGATAGAGTTGACGAAGGGAGAAGGTTTGTTGGGGGGTTGAATGAAAAAACTGTTTACCCTGAGGGGAAGTTTTGAAAAGAAGGTTTTTCGAAGATAGCGAAAAAACTCCCTCACCGCTGCCGCCTCCCGCCGCCTTCACGAGGCATTAATACCGGCATCCGTGCCTTATCTGGTCTGGTCCTTCCAGCAGGGCCCTCCAGGGTTTTTGATACATTAGATGGACATGCAAAAGGTAGAAGGAAGAAAAAAAAAAGAAGGAAAAGAGAGAGAGATTGCCCGAAGGTGTGAGTTGGGGGTTGGATCAGTTACGGATGGACGTAAAGCTTCCTGAAGACCCCGAGTAACGCGGTTTGGCAAGAATAATGTTGGACGTTCTCAACCACAATGGGCGACCCGCAAGATTTACTGTGTTGTCCTTCACAAAAATTGGTTGGTCCTGGATTTTAGGTTTTATCTTCTTTCTTTTCTGTTCGTCCGAAAAGGCGGCAAAGTTGCAGTAATGCAGGATTAACTAACGAGCTGATTTTCGAGGTATTTCTCGTTTTACTACTATCAATGTTAATCCTGAATGGACTGAGTTTGGCGTATACAGTTGGCGTATACATTAATTACCAACTCGATCGGATCGCCAGCGACTCAATCAAGTCTCTCGGGTTACAGATCACTCAACAGTCAATACCTTGTACAGGATCGCAGCACAAATCAAATATGATAAGGTGTTGAGATTCTTTGCCAAGAGGCTATTCGGAGCACCAATAAACACACCTGTAATATACGTAATGTTACACCTTAAGAAAGGCTTCCTGGAGCGAAATGCAAGAGAACACAATTGCAGGAAACTGTAATTTGGTAACTAAAGACGCCGAACACCTGGTGGGGTTGGAATGGCATGCCAGGAATCAACAAAGTCTCCCGGATAAGCAGGACCACGACGATTCCGAAACTTCTCCTGGGGTCGGTATGTCTGGGAGTAGGTATACAGCTTCCCAGTGAGAAATTGGTAGACTCCTCCTACGTAGACCAAGTTGTATCATTTGCCAGATTATCCCATTATATCTTTCAACCTGGCCGTTCCCTCAGGGTTGTAGGCGGTGTTCCTGCTGGTAGCCTCTGTTAGGATGCACACAGACTGGGGCTACAAAGGCACCCAAAAGTTGGAGTACGCAAGGTTTAACTGTAGATGCACTAGTACCTCTACAGCGAAACCCGAATGGCAATCGAGAGTATTCGTGGATCACCGTCAGAATGAATTTATTGCTTCAAATCTATTCCAGGCGCTCAAAAGGCATGGTCGACTTGATCAGAGATCTTTATTGACGAAAGATTTTGCATGTTGATGTGATGAGCTCATTATCCTCTACTGAGAAGGGTACGTTTATGTTCCGAACCCAGTGATTAATTATAGTTAACACTAGGTAGCATAACGTTTGATGGAGGGTTTTGATTGCCTCTGGACTGCCACTAGAAATTAGACAAGCTCTTGAGAGTCAGCAGCATGGTCAAGATGTCCTGATGTACATGTGATCTTGTATGAGGATGATTCCAAAATTTGGATTTAATGCCATCAAGTGATTTTCTCATTATTTCCCCCGGGGTGTTTACTAGTAGTATTGAAACACAGCAATAGAGAGGTGGCTGTCGTCTGCAGGAGTACCTGGTAGAAGATTAGATCTTAGAATCTACATTCGCATACTGTTGGAATTAAGACTGAGCTTGTACCATGGTGCACACACGGAGCGTTAATACGAGAATGGGCTCACGACATCTATTGCATTCCGCAGGTAAAAATCATCTTCAGGACCAAGTACTGGATGTGATTAACAATCCATGGGTAAGGACACGTTAACCTGAAAATTTTGTGCAGGATTTTGTACATCTGTCATCATTGTTGACATTCCATCACGTACGGACTAGAGGACTACTTTTTCCTACCAACCACTCTTTGGGTTAGTAATTGATTACTAATTGATGTAATCCAGAACACCTAAAGCTCCTGGCCCATGGTAAATATGTACCAGCGTCGGTCAACATGTTGGAATTGAGAATAGTACATGAATTTCTGTAATTACAACATGTTTGTCTATCTATCCTTGGAGACGGACTTAGGGTTTCAGTGAGATTTTTGCATTCAAACAAGTAGTTTCTCCATCGAGCTTCCAACAATCTCGATCGCACACTTGAAGCCTCGAATTCCCCTCAACGAATTAAAATGGTTTTAGAAGAATGAGTGAAGAAACACTTTCAAGGTTTTTAAAACACTTTGATTTGAGTGTAATCACTTTTGTGTTAAAACTCAAAGTGGATGAAAAGCGCTCTTTTCCCCATCAGAACTGCCTCTAACGGAAAAAAACCAGGATTGTTTTATGTGAGCAGCACTTGGCAGTTCATACGAATTAGAAGGATTCCGATGTAGAAAGGCACATCGCTCGTTAAGAGTTTTCAAAGCGATTTCCTTCTCCCTTCATCTGAATCTCACTCGGAGCGTGAGGCCCTCAAGGGGTCAGGAATTCGAAAGATCGGAAGGCGCAGGGGGTGAGCGAGGGAGTGGAGTTGAATCAGAGGGAGAGTGTTCCTGTCTTAAATGTTAACTATATTCCCCTTCCATCCATCGTAATTGGCTTTCTGATATCTCGACCCTGAGGTACTGCGGAAGAGACTGTGGATATCATTACCCCGGTTTGCATCCCCTGGAAAACCTCCTTCAGTTGGGGATCGATGTCGATCTCCCTCCGCTATTTTGAATCAGATGCCCGATTTTTTTCCCCCTTCATCCTAAAATCCCGTCGTGTTGGTTTTCGAGTTCGACAAAAATCCTCATAAAACCACATCCTGGACATCCTGACATTTAGTCCTCTTTTAGACCAAACGGCAACGCCGAAAACGAAGTGGAAATTCATTATTTAATCATAACGATTTTTTAAACCCATTTCAGAAATATAGGGTACAATTCATACACTTGGAGATTTGTCTTATGCTACACCCACTGTAAGACCAAGTCTTGTGCTGTGGGGGAGGAGTGACGTCCCACTCCGGGTTTTCAAGATATAGCTTGAAATGGGTAAATTTATGGGTAAATTAGAAAACTGACAACATACTTCCAATAGAAATTGAGAATAATCAAGAAATAATGTAAGGGATATATTTATTTTATTTTAATTTATTGCATATTGTGAAATATATTTTTTGTAATCCTGTTTGAGGAACTACCTCTAACTTCGAGGAACTACTATACACTTACGAAGTTAGAGGTAGTTCCTCAAACAGGATTACAAAAAATATATTTCACAATATGCAATAAATTAAGTAAGTTTTCTAATTTACCCATCGTTTGAAGGGTGTCCATGGCTACCGATTTGGCTACATTTTCTCCGATTTTTGAGGAGTAGTAATTAAATGCATTTGTCATCTCTAACGGGTGCTCTCCAAAGGTAATTAGCATTCAATCAACATTGATCGACGAAAATTGCCGATGACAATAATTATTGTAAATATCTAAGGGTTGGATATCCGCTTTTGATCCTGAACGCCTCAAATATACCTACTCGTATAAACTCAACAAAGCTAATTTTTATCGAACATTATGTGATTTTTGATTATGTGATCTAATTTTTATCGAACATTATGAACATTATCCCCAAACATTATGATCATATCCTAAACGAATATAGTCTTTTCAATCAATCAAACAACCATGTAATTAAATCCTTTACTTCGGACATTATTACCTATTATAGTTTTCGTGATTCTCTGTTATCTGTAGAAAACACTTCAATCATTCTCGTTTTGGCTCTTAGTTGAGAATGGATTCTGAAGAATGAAATGTTAGTTATGGAAGTTATTGTACAGAAAGAAAATGATTGTATTGAAGAAATGTTGAAAATAGTGAGAGAGAAGTGTGTGTAGAGCGTGAATGGTCGTGAAAAGACACGATCTGGTAGCAATGCAAGGAAAGAATAAAATAACATTGAACAAGCTTAAAGTCATTAGGTATATGGAATATTATCCTGTGGATGAGATGTATTGTATGATTTGTGAAAATATATTTTCGTATATCTGAAGCATTCTGAAATTAGTATGAAAGATATCGTTCACCTATAAAATCCTATTTGAATTGATTACTTAGTTGACGGAGAATGAAATTTGAACTGTTGATGAATGCAATAGGAATTGTATTGTTGGCGGCGATGTGGGATTGCTAGGCCGAATACCAGGCAGGTGATGCGTTACGGGATGATTTGTCGGCTGTAGGTGAGTTATGGATTAACTACCTAGTTATATCTAATGTAAGGGCTCTCAGATGGGCGGCAGCTAATCGATATATTCATACCAGCTAAATTGTGTTTCAAGATTAAATCGGATGCCGCTCTCCGATAACGCTAACCACTTCGCGTTCGACACTTTTCGTTCGGGAACGGGACGCATAGCTCTCCGAAATTGAGGGGAATCAAATATCCGTGGAAAGCGCCACATTAATTATAAATTTCGGGTTAAGGGCTGTTCGTGGATGTAAGGTTTATGATAATACTATTCATATTGCTACCAATAATATTATGATTGGTAGCAATATGAATAGTAATTTATATGGCTCATGTGGAGATTGCACCTGGAGATTTTTGAACATTTTTGTTGGTGCTATAAACTTGACTAGTCAAACTTATTTCCAATCAAATCCGATTTCAAGAATTTTGACAGTTTCCCTCGAACTCTATATTAATCTTGTTGTCGACAGCAGAGGGGAATCGCGAGACTCTGTTTGGAGGTATATCACATACATGGAGGGACCTCACAGGATCACCAGAACTCACATGGGGCCCTTGCATCACACGATGACCCGCCTCACATAGGGCCCTGGCCTCACATGATGACCCCACCTCTCATGGGACACTTTCATCACATGATGACGTACCTCACGATGACCCCAACTCTCATGGGGCCCTTGCATCACATCTTGACTCCAACTTAAATGGTACCCTAGCATCACCTTTTGATCCCAAATCACTCGGGGCCCTTGCATCACATGATAACCCCGACTCACATGGTACACTTACATCACATGATGGCCCCAACTCACATGGGGCCTTTGCATCACACGATAACCCCAAACTCAGATGGGGCCCTTGCATCACATGATGACCCCAAACTCAGATGGGGCCATTGCATCACATGATGACCCCACCTCTCATAGGGTCCTTGCCTCACATGATGACCCCACCTCACATAGGGCCCTTACATCACATGATGGCCCCAACTCACATCGGGCACTTACATCACATGATGATCCCCACCTCCCATGGGGCATTTACATGACATGATGACCCCAACTCACATGGACCCTAGCTACATCGGACATCTTCTTTCACTGTTCCCCGCCCTTCCTCGTAGCAATCCTTTAGAAATAGTGATAAACAAAATACAAGGAATAGTGTCTGGACGCGGGAGAGGAGTGGGGGAAGGATGTGAGACACAAAGGATTTCGTAGGGTAAGAAGGTTGACTTGCGAGCTGTGAGCACTAGGTGAGGGTTCGGAGGGTAGCACTCAGACCAAGATTAACACCATAGGGGCAAAGGGGGGGGGGATTGATGCAGGGAAAAGTGGTGGAGGGGGGGGGGGTGCCCGTGGAAAACCCCGTTCGGTCCCCGGGAAACACAGAGAAAGCCGAGTGTAGTTTGACAAACGTCTCCAACCTTCCAAAAGAGAGGAATAATGAAATGGGGAAAGAAGATTGCTTTCTTTCGCCTTCTTCATCCCTTTTCATCCCTCTCTTCGACCACCCTCACCATTTTCTTCCCCTTTATCTTAAGGAGTTCCTCCGCCATTCCTTTCCACACACTCCCACATGCAAAGGGGGTCCGGATATATCGGGAAGGATCAATGAAGGATTGTTTTAAGTGGATGGAACCCTCTTCTTCTCTTCCTCCCTGGTTTTTTTTCTCCCGCTATTCCTCTTTTTTCTCCCTTTTATCCTTCCTCCTCGGTAGAGATAAAGCATTAATCGGATCCCCTCTCCCGTCAGACAGGAGTGTCGCTGGGTTTTCTCCTTTTACACTCCTCCCGCACTTCCTCCTTAACCTTTTTCCTTCCCGCGGTTCAATACCATCTTTCTGAAAGCGAGAAATATATTTCTCCTTCAAGGAGAAAAGGCGCCATCCTCGAAGGGTTGAGCCCCCCAGACAAACTGGGATTCGGCCGTTTAGCGAGAGGAATTCGGGTTCGATGATAACGCAGGAGGCTGATCAACCGAGCTGAAGGTCTCTCAACTTGTACCTTCCATTTAGAACACCACCAATTGTTCTATCATTATTTACTGTTGTGAGTGTTTATTGGAGTTTCTGTTACAGCCCTGAAGATAGCTTAATGCAGCCGAAAGCTCGAAACGAAGGTTTGCACAAAACGTTAACCTCTTATTTTAATGAAGGATAATATTATATTATTATATAAGGTTTTTTCTCAAGAGGGTTTAATTTTGAACCCTCTTAGAAATCGCCTCTCCAAAGATATGCAAAACACCATTCTTGCATGAGGCCAATCCAAATCCAGCTTCCTCCCTATTCTTACCAGTGTGCCCCAAGGTGCTATTCTTGTTCGTATTCTTTTCTCAATGTTCATAAACGACCTTCCTGTTGATCTCAAACATTGCTCATACCACCTTTTTGCCGACGACATCCAATTATATCTTTCAGGTAGACTTGATGACATTGTCAACCCCATCCACCTCTTGAATGTTGATCTCTCAGCCAGTTCCATGTTGACACAGACGAATGGAATCAACATGAATCCAATTAAATCTAAAGCTATAATTATTGCTAAAAATGCTGTACCCCCTGATTCTGTTCCACCCATCCTTGTGATTCCATATGCAATGTCAGTCGTCAGCCTTCGGTGAGTATTGACGATACCCTCTCTTGCAACCAGCACACTGGGCAAGTCTGTAGAAGAATTTATAGCTCTCTCCACCCACTTCGCAAACTTAGTAAATTCATCCCCCCCTAACCTTAAAAGACAGCTGGTTGTTGCGTTAGTTGCACCCCATTTTCTCTATTGTGATACTATTTTCTCCCATTCCCTCTCTTCTTCGTGTGCCAAAAAAATTGCTTGTAGCCCATAATGCCTGTATTCGTTTCATTTACAACATCATGTAGGAAATCAGAATCTTTTCCCCCTCCCCTCAAATAAATACTTCGACGTCCGACACCTCATTTGTATTTTCGAAAAAGTGACCTATCTGCCTAGGCGATGCCTAGCAGGGATTCACGTAAATGCCTGATTTACCCATGTCCCTGCGACGTATAAATTTGCCTGTGTCAATAGCACCAGGAAATGACTTGAGCCTTGAATCGAAAAGCCCTCACTAGAGCGTTTTCGGCGCGATCAAACGCGAAGAAAAATGATAATTTGGCGTTTTGAGGGCCTTTGGACGGGCAGGTCCTCCGCCAAATACTCTGTGTGTAAATCAGGGCAAAGCGGTCTCGAGTGTTTGTTCAACGAGGATAGAAGGCCAGAGTGGGGGGCGGCGGTTGAGGGTTTTCTTTCTTTTTTTCTTTGAAGGATTAGAGATCTACATAAGGAGCCTTGGAAAAAGGTAAAGTGAGAAAATGGGCGAAGAAAAGGTGGTGATATTGACTCCCGGGGACCGCCCCCCGCTCCAGTCAACACCGGAGGCGGCGGATGATGGGATCCAGAATTGCTTTTAATTCTCCAGGGGACCTGCTGGAAATGTATATCGGATCCACCGCCCCCAATCCCGCCTCCGCCGCCCTTTTCGTCAGTTCCTCTCGTGTGGAGATGGTTTTTTTGGGGGGTTTTTTTCGTCTTTCCTCTCTCTCACTTTCATGGATGTCGGTCGCCGTGCGAGAAGGACGAAGAAACGCAAAAGACCGCGATGTGGAAGTTTGCCCTCTGATAGTCCCGTGGAGTTGGGAGTGTGGAGGCGGCGGGGGAACCAATCAGCCGCCTCCTTCAGAACCGGAGGTGTCATCTCTTTCGGTAAATATTTGTGGATTTATCCCATCCGCCTCCCGAACCCTCTTCTCGCCCTCATATACGCTTTGCAGGATTTCCCTCCGTCTGTCCGCCGCCTCCCACGACCGAATGGTTTTATGCGATGGGGGCGGGAGGTATGAGGCGGGGAAAGAAAACCCAACGCCGATGGGGTGAGCTGAATGGCTTCCTCATACGCCATAACATGGACATATAGAATCAGGCGATGTATCCGTGATCGGATGTTTATTATGTGAAGGATATGATCATCCGTTGATAGAATTCATAGGGGTAAAATGCACTGTAAACCATTAAAATGTCATCACCATCAAATGTACACGATTGGTTGACAAGATCTTACGCATGCGCAAAAGCTACTCTTGTTATGACTGAAATTGGAATTACGAGCGAAATCTCTCATATCCTACTCCAAATACCACGAAAACCTGATCGAAATCCAATCAATTTAACAGAAGTGGTGGGGGTGTACAAGATTTTACAAATTGATATTTTTTAAAAAGACAAATGGCATTATTTATAACGGCATTATAAAAGTTCCAGTCATGGAGCATGGCTACAAGAGCGAAATTTCTTATAAATAACTAGTTGCATTCAAATATGGACAAATCTTAAACTTATTGGGTGTCGATTGTGTTAATTATAAAATCTTATTACCACTATAAAACTTAAAACTCTAAGTTTGTCTGTTTGTGCTCGACCGTTGAACCGATTTTGATGGGATTGCTCCATTGGTACATGAGAAAGATTGTTTAAATTCTTTTTAAATGGGATTTTTTTGTTATGGGCGTGTCTAGTTTGAAACGGCTATTCTAGTTTTGAAACGACATCATTGCTAGTGGTTCAGTCCGTGCCAGTACAAATATGGACCGTCCGAGATGCCATGAGAGCGAAAACTCCGGCCTTTTCCCGCCTCAACTCGTTACAAACATATTTATTCATCAAATCCATCGTGACACTCGTTTTAGTCAACTCCGCCCATCGCCGTTATTCACCGGTCTCAATCAATTTCAGGGGCGTCCAAAACGTCCAATAAATTCGAACCCCCTCGCCCTCTCTCGTCGCCATCGAAACCCTATTAATTCTCCCGGTAACGACTGTGACGGCGAAAGGGAACGGTGTTTCGGACGCGGATCCAGGATATTAATTTACTTCCAGGACATTTCCACTTCGGTTAAACAAAGGAAACGGTCCGGAATATTAGTCGAGGGAGAGCACCCCTTTTCCCCAGGTCGAATCTTGATAAAGTTGGATGGACTTCGAATTTCCCCGGTTTTCTGCCTCGCTCCGAAGCGAGGCCTTCCGTGGAACAGGTCGACCCGTAACGACGAATATCGGCTATTTGTTCACTGTCACAGGCACACGTGTTTCTGCAAAGACTATACAGATACAAATCAGATACTATCTAATTAGCTATAAAATACTTATATCCTGTGGAGATTCAGATAGTTTTCTTCTAGGAAGAAATCATTACGTGAGATGAACTTTAGGGTGTCCCTTATTTTTCGACTGTTACTATTTGTGGTTCTTCAAAGTCAAAGCTCACTGGTCCGACTGTGAAATCAAAACATTGAAAGACGTCTATCGAAATGAACTCCAGAAAAATGGGAGCCTGAGGGGTGACTATCGCGAGTAGGTTGAACTTTCCATATTATTTTTAGGTGGAGATGAAGAGCGAAAACTTGAAATAAGACCTTCAAGGGCAATGCATCAAGCTCGATGATAGCGATAGCAATACTCTCTTAAAATTGCGCTTTTGAGTTCACAGTATGTTTTGCCCTCAAAAGATAAACCAGCAGTACTAGATGTGAGTGTTTATTGTCATGTGCGATATGAACCCGTGGCTAAAATGTACTGCTACGGTTAAGGCTCCCCAACAAGATATCAACTTCTTAAAAACAGTGAAGGCTCACGAGAGGGTGGATGAAATGATTTCCAAGGCAGCCACAACGAAGTTTTGCCAGCATTTGTGGTATCTCACCGATGAAGTGGCAGTCTTGGGTCTTTTTGCCGATTCAATGGACGAAGGCACAAAAGTGAAAATGGTGAAAAATTTGAACAGAGAGAATAAGAAGTTGCCTCTGAGAAACGATATGTGCCATCGATTGAAGATCTTTCTGGTTCACGGTATGGTGAGTTCGATATTTTTCATTATTTAAAATGATTATAATATCAAACAAAGTTTCACTGATTCTTTGATTTACTACCAACTTCAATAATATTACTCGTAGTTCAACTGGAATTCTTGAAAGTTTGTTTGATAATTCAATGAAAGTTTGATAATTCATGAAAGTTGATAATCGGACGTTTTTAATTTCACCCAAATTAAGTACTAATTTTTCAATTCAGTCTATTTTGCATTTCCTTTTCAGATGGAACCACTCTGGATGATTTCATAACTTTTTCAACGCCTCAAGATCGATGACACTTTCTTCAAGGATCATCCGTATTCTTGGGAGACAAATCTCACTTTCCTTCAAATTAAGGAAACGCTTTCCTGTCTGAGAGCTGTCAACGATGCACCTGAAAGAGCTGCAAAATTAACTCAGGATTTTCACAATCTTCTGACTGCTGACGAAGATCAGCTTCAGTTGACCATTTCGAACTACTGATACAAGTTTGAACTCGATCAGACGAGAGCGAGATGCTGGCGAAACGTTGGAGTTTTCGTGAAGAGGTGACACTTCAGCAGTTCTGGTATCATGAACGTTCCTAGGTACATGTAAATAGGTACATCAGTGGTTTGATTTAGAACAAATGTTATTCTAAATTTTATTTTTTTTTTTCTCTTTTGCAGAACACAAGTATGTGGACCAACTTTGTCTACTAGACAACAGCAGTAGTTCAGTCGTCAGTTTTTAACGGCGCAAATCTAATTTCGTGCATTTTACTCTTCGGTTCCTTGAAGGAAAACATGAAGTGACTTGATGGCGATAAGTCAGTGTGGAAGGAGGCTATAAATAAAGAGGGAGCGAAGGGAGTTGACAAGGGAAGATAAGACCCAACTTGTGCAGGTAAAAGCGAGTCGATTCGTTTCAACCAACGGGAAGTCACCGATTAGCCGGAGGAAGCCCGAACGGCCTTAAATTGATAATTAAATGCTTCCGGTTTGTCACTGTTTCGCTCAGAAGGTGCCTCGCCTGACCCTCGAGCTCCACTAAATCAGATGTTTATCTTCAGCGTCGAGTTTTCGGCATAAGGTTGATTCGTGTTGACGTTTTTTGGAACTTGGTGACACTTGAAAACGACTCCCGTTTTACGACGGCGACAACTGTTTCGATATGGAAATTCGAGCGGCGTCAACAGGTGGAGAAAACGGCGCCGGAGCTCGGCGGCGCGGAGTTTCCTACGGTCGTCCTCTCTGAAATCCTCATCACAATCCGGTAATTACTCGTTTTAACCTTTAATTCTCTCTTCCTCTTCACATCCTTTTTTCCCAACCTCGTTTTATTTCTCCATATTCTCCAACTAACACTGAACACATCTGCAGAACGGTTGCGGAAGACCGCCACCTACCGCTAACCGATCGTTACGTCTTTAGTTCACTAACGACCGGTTGCGTCATTTGCCTCTTTAGTGACCCTTTTCTATTATTAAAACTTCATTTGTTGATGCAACTTAATTAAACAGGAACGAGGTTTTCCCCTCGACTTGAGAAGTTGCTTTTGTTTGATTAATGTTATTTTTTCTCTTTTTATACAATTGGACCTTTTCACTTGAAAACGCCATATGTGAGATGGTAGGTCTAGCGCACAACCTTCACATCGAGAGAGAAAACTTATACACAAGGACACCATTTATAAACTTTGTTTGTTCTCTCATTCCACTACAACAACATACCTAAGCCCATCACAGCTGTTCAAAACCCAAAATCACTACTCCAGGTAGGGATGTCCCAAAAGTATCAATGTTTCTTGGGAAAAGTATCGATACATATCGATACTTTTTTCCCAGTATCGGGGCCGTTACTTTTATTTATCTTTCACATTTCATCAGTTTCAACACCTATGACGTGTAGGAGTAGGTAATCGTAATGAAGGACCATCAAAATGTTGACCCAACCAACCAACCTAACTCTTAACAGTTGAAGTTGTTAGTTGTTTGTTGTTATTGATATAGTTTTTTGATTGGCTTTTCTTTGAGTTATGTTGGTTATTTCTTGGTTTCTGATGTGATTGTGCCTAAGCCGAATTAACGAAATAATGTCATCCTCGACCTCATCCTTCTGTACACATTTACTTATTCGAATTTCCCCTTGGTCCCTATTGAAGGTGTTTCGTGAATTTTAATATTGTAAAATACAATTTTTGTTTTAATCTATAAGTACATTAAGTTGCCTTGTCTTGTCAATCATTTTGAAAAACAAGCGCCTACACCAAACAAAAGTTCCATTTGAAAAAAATAAGTGATTTATTATTTATTGCGTAGTTCATTTTATATTATCTTGAAATAATTCTTCAGTAGGCTGACGATGCTATTCGCCTTATGCAAATGTAGATTAAGTAAAAACGTGACATTTCCACCCATTGTTGGAAAAGTATCGATACTTTTTGAAAATATCGTGTCGATACTTTTTGATACTGTTTAGAGGTATCGATATGATATATATCGATACTTTTGAAGTATCGGACATCTTTAACTCCAGTCCAAAACATCAGCTATGAGCAATAGTAAGTTATAATCCTTCATTCTACCGCATTTCCGATCATTCATTCAATAGTTACAAACTCCAATAAATTCGCTTCATCCAACACTAGTTGCTCCACTATCAAATTACAACTAGGGATGTTCCGATATTATCGGTATCAATGAATATCGATATTTCCGATATTATAGTGATATCTAAAGATTATGGCGAATATCGGCTTTCGATATTGTATTTTTATAAGTTAAGTATTTTTACAAAAATACGGTATTTGATCCCGATAACCACGATATGGTTATGACATTCTTATTATCTCCTATCGTATTAGGCTCTATATTCATCATATTTCCTATTAAAAATATTTTACATTTTTTTTAAATATTTTTGTAAATATTTTTATTAAAAAAATTACAGTAATAACAAAAAATATTTTTAATAGGAATATTTTTAATTTTTTTATTATTATTCGTTATTCACCAAGTTCGTATTCTTTTTCTGGTTGTTACTTGTTTCTTTCATCAGCCCATAAATTATGCAGCGTGGGCCCAAAAGAAAACCAAAATATTATGAAGAATTATAAGAAATTGTATGCTGAATAAAAATTTTACAGTGGACATGGTCCACGAGAAAAATGTAAAAAACACCTAGAACCCCTGTTTTTTAGCCTCTTTTCATGAATTACTCCCAAATGGCTTCTCAAAATGTCTCAAAATACATATCGAAAAGAACCTTTTAGAGCATTAAATTTTAAGTGGAATTGGACTAAATGAGAGTTATTATCTTAATTTAATACTGAACTACGATTTAAAAATAATAATTAGGTACCACTTTTTTCAAAAATATAACTGATTAAGACTTTTTTTTTTTTGAGTGTTAACATTATGTTACAAAGTTACGTTTTCATTGGAAGTCATTGAAATGAAAGCAATGTACCTACTACTTCTAAATGTACTCTAATAACATCATTTCGTTTCGGACTAACCGGACTCTGTCCAGGTGTTGAGGAAGAATCAACACTCATACTGACCTCCTAACTTTCCCCTTTTAAACGATTTACTAAAATTTTTGAAAAATCAATCCTCGGTATAAAATTTAGATAATGACGCTCGTTTAGTCCCACTCCACTCAAAATTTAATGCTCTTCGATATGTATTTTGAGACATGATTTTGGGAGTAGGTACCTTATTAATTGGGCTAAGATACACGATTTCTAGATGTTTTTAAATTTTCTCATTGAAGGCCTCATTTGCGGACCCATGTTTACTGGGACGTTTTTATTCAGCATAAATATCCTATAGGTAGGTAAATCTTCAAAATATCTTGGTTTTGTTAGGGTCCAATCTTGCACTGTTATTGTTTTTTGCCACAAAAGTACTGATTGATTGATTGATCTTAACGATTTCCAGCTTTCCCCAGGCCACTTCGAGGTACCCCCCCCCCCCCTCCACAATTCTGGTCTAATTTTACTGGACCTCTAGTGGTTCGGCTCTCCAAAAGTTTAACTTGCCAATTGAGAAACCGCCCGGTGGACTTCAAGAAATATCGATCAGATAAGGTAGTTGGTGAGAGAGGGTGGTCGAAGAAAATGAAGCAATGAGGTTAAAGGGGGGTCCGTACAGCATACACGGAAATCCCTTGATGGCATGTGGACGGCTGTGAGAGGTGGAGGGGGGTAGCTAAAAGGGGCTTAAGGAGTCCTTTCCCCTCCATCCCCACCCCTACTCCACATCCCCCCCGTAACAATTTTTCTCCTCATATATATATATATTAACGTGAAAACTTTGGGCGGACGGCGGAAACTGGCTTCAAACTGAGGATTCAAGGCGGAGGGGAAACTGATGAGTAGGTGTGGAGGGGAGGGCTCAAGTGGGGAAAACCCCCCACCCCTCCCGTCAATCTCTATTCACCCGCCCCTTCACTTTGTTCCCCTTTCACTCCGTTCCCCTTCACCGCATTCACCTTTCAACCCCACTAACGGCGGCGACGTCTAATTTTCCTTCCCTCATATTGAAAAACTTGGCAGATTCCACGGGATGTGCCCTTCGCCGCCAACTTCCTTTTTTCTTTCACTTTATATTTTTAACCTTCAGATGGCGGAGATTTTTTGTTTTTGGTTTATTACCTTCAATAATGAACCATTGGAATCGACCAACAACAAAAATGTTAACCACCACCCATTTCCATTTTTTATACTTTTTCAAGGGGTTTTTAAAAATCTTTCAGCGTTTATTTTTGTTTTATTTATTTTATTTTATTTTTATTTATTTATTTATTGGCAGGTAAGATACATATAAGGCATACGCAAATAGACTCTAAGTAAGGCATTCTGAGTCACCTGAAGTGCTCGAAGGTGAGATCCACAAGTACTTCCCCATATCAGAATCCCATAGTTTATAATAGATCCCCCCAAAGCAAAATAAATTGATCGAAAAACTTTTCCAGGTAAAAAGTCCGAAAGAACTCTAAAAACATACATTATTTTTCTCAGTCTAGAAATCAGAATAGCAATGTCTATATGCGTAGAACATTGTTTTCTGATTCAGAAATTCTGAATGAAATCAGGCTTTACACTGGTACACCAGATAGCTGTTCGATGTATAGCTGCATCATCTGCAAATAGATAAGTTTGCCCTTAATTGGTACACTTGCTACTCCATTAATGTATATAAGGAATAATACAGGGTTAAGTGTACCTCCTTGGATTACACCAAACTCGCACAAGCGTTCAAAAACATTCGAACGTTTTTGACATCGATGTTTTTCTTCAAATGTTTAACACACATTCGATGTTTTTCCTTTCACCCAAAATACCTGTACGTAATTACAAACCTATTTTATGTTTTAGTAGGTATGTAATTGCATTATTTCTGTGCCTTGTTATGAACTTTACTTACCAACTAGATTATTTTTTATTTTAAGTGGCTGCTTTTAAGTGGAATGTTTAGTTTGCATATTTTTCATGCCAGTCATGGTTCACACGAGATAAGATGGTACCCAGACCACTAGTACCCGGACGGACAGGGCTCCAAACCGAATCACACAGGTAAATCATCAATTTAACAAAATGTTTGGTTGGTTCTAAATCTATCTCAAGATTTAACCATGTACGCTTGAACTTGTATCACGAAAAATGGATCAATTCTGAATTGTTGTTTGTAAAAACTCACCACACATCGTAAATTTTCACTCGAATTCTGATTTGAAATAAAATATGAAAATTTTCTTTTTCGAGTTAAACTCTTAATTATTGCAATAACCGCCGTTTCTTATGTATTCTACAGTCAGTACGCGATATGCCCCAGTGTTTTTGATGAAGAGGAATTCGATGGATCCGTACGCGAAAGCTCCTTCGTTTCGACGTGTAGTCGCGACCCGCAAGACGCACGAGTCGAGCTGATCACCGACGTCAGGTCTATCGAGGTAGCGAGCGACCTGAGGGACCTGACGAGGTAAACCGGCAAAACCTCACGAAAGGGAAACTGTCAGACGGATTTTCGAAAAGATTCCCGCGAACAGGAAAAATTTGAGGGAGAAATCGTTCCTGCAGAATCTCTTCGATAAAAAGTGAAGATTGTCGATGACAATCCCAAAATTAACGGGCGATTTACGACAGCTATGGACTTAACTATGGTCCATTCGCTCATATCCCACGAATAAATGATTTGATAATATTTCAATATCAGTCACAGGATTCTGGGTTAATCACTAGACCTTTGTGTATAATACAAGGAAATTTATTATTATTCACAGGAAATTTGTAATTAATCACAGAATTGTGTGTTAATCACTAAACATTTGTGTATAATACAAGTAAATGTTTTATTATTCACAGCAAATTCGTAATAAGTCACAGGATTCTGTGTTAATCACAAAACATTTGAATGTGTGTGTGATTTGTTGACCGTCAGTAAGAATGATGTTGAGGGATCATTTGACCGACCCTCGACCTCCCTCAACATCTCTAAACATTTGTGTATAATACAAGGAAATTTGTTATAATTCACAGGAAAATTGTAATTAATCACAGGACCCCGTGTTAATCACTAAACATTTGTGAATAATACAAAGAAATTTGTTATTATTCACAGGAAATTTGTAATTAATCACTGAATTCTGTGTTAATCACTAAACATTTGTGTATAATACAAGGAAATGTTTTGTTATTCACAGTCAGTTTGTAATAAATCACAGGATTCTGTGTTAATCACTAGACAATTTTTGTATAATAGAAGGAAATTGGTTATTATTTACAGTAAATTTGTAATTAATCACAGGATTCTGTGTTAATCACTAAACATTTTATTTATAATACAAGGAAATTTGTTATAATTCACAGGAAAATTGTAATTAATCACAGGACTCTGTGTTAATCACTAAACATTTTTGTATAATACAAGGAAATTTGTTACTATTCACAGGAAATTTGTAATTAATCACTGAATTGTGTGTTAATCACTAAACATTTGTGTATAATACAAGGAAATGTTTTATTATTCACAGGAAATTTGTAAGAAATCACAGGATTACTTTTTTTTCGTTTTAGAGTACTCTTTGGAATTCCATATTAATCGTAGGGATGTCGGTGATTAATTACAGGATAGGATTAAAAATCTTAATCTTGTTTATGTATAAGATTTCGTAGACCAGGGTTTATTACTTTAGTGTTAAATAACTATAAACACTAACTTACAACCTCGTTGAAACCTCCCGAAGGTCAGAAGAAAAACCCTCCGTATCTAATTGGCGGCGCTAACGATCCTTTAAGCTCCGCCTCCTCGACTAATTAGGCCACACCCACCTGACTAATTAAACCCCGCGCACGGTCGCCGCCTCCCCGACGAGGTCATGCGAGGGCGGACTTTTCCGTCTTTCCCCCTCAGCAAACGGGAAGTGGCCGATGAGGGAAATGGGAAATTCGACCAATGAGAAAACGTCTGGACTCCTCCTTGTTTTCTCTGTAGAGACGGCAGAGAAATAGAGAGAAAAATAAACGAGTTTTCTCCATCTCTCGCTCTTTCGGGATAATTATTAGTCATCAATAAATGGGTGTAGAATTATTCAAAACAAATCAAATTTACATCTGATGATACATAGGTACTATATTATAATAGCCATCTTAGTGACACACTGTTACTACGAGTAGTATTCTATTATAGAAGAATTAAAAGAAAATCCCATTTTATTAACAATTTTGCATTAAAACGTATACCAGTATTATTATTTTAATATTTTATAAAATTGTAGTAACTTAATCACAACGGTATAAACGGAACACAACAATGTATTTCGAGGTTCTCACGGCAACACCCCACATCGTCACAATTGGCCGAAATGAGTTATGCATAGCATTTGAAGCGTCTTCTCCCGGCGGATCGATCTAACTAAGTATAAGTTAGGTAGGTACCTAAATTAGGTAACACTAGGTAAATTTCACGAATTATTTTACTTGATTAGTCCATAAAAGTAGTCATTGGCAGATGGTTTTTTGGCTCTGCTGAAAAATTGGCAAAATTACATTCAGGGGAGTTGCCGTGAGACCCTCGATTTATTATTTACATATGGTACTTTTTTATATGCAATTTATTTATATATTAATTTACTTTCACATTTTTACAGAATTATTCATTATACCCACATGTTATAATATTACTATAAAATCTGGTCACCATTAGATCCAGTATAGGTCGAGGGTTCGGTACTAATCATCTAGCTATTTGTAGTAAATTCACATATTCACCAAACTGTACGAATAAAAATAAAAAGCCCCTGGATATGATCTGATTACAGTTGGGAAGGTGAAGCGACTACCACGAAAGGGGAAGGCTTGTATACTAAGCCTGTACAACTCCCAACACTTGGATATCTTACATAACTAAATTTAGAGACGATTTTCGTGTTAATTCGGTATTTTCGAAAGATTTCACTGCAGTTTTTCGTTTCGCGTGAAATGGTGTCGAACCATGGTTCACCAAATTCCGAACCATGGATGCCGATTTTGAATTTGGTGTCTGTCTGTTTGTATGTCCTTCAATCACGCAACAACAGCTCAATAGATCGAACCCTTCTCCCGTATTTAAATGTTTACGTGATCGGGGAAAGACATAGGGGGGTTCACTTCCGGATCCGATGCATAGATTTATAGGGAAGCCGAAATATAAAAATCTTAAATTCTTCCTTCCCGTGAGACAGATGAATATTATTTTAGGTATTTAAGATTATAAGGGTTTGTAAGAGGTATAACCCGTAAAGCGACAGGTAAGAGTGGCAGATGGATCCATCCCGAGCTCTGCCCGTCCAGGACAGGAAACGAGGTAGATGGACCCACCCCGAGTTCTGCCCGTCAGCGACCTGAAGTTTGAAAGCATGCCGTCATAATTGCGGTGTTTCTAGATGTCCAAGCTGCGTTTGACAAAGTGAGGCAAGATGGGCTGCTGCTGAAGCTCAAAGAATTCTTGACCAATTCTCTTTTCCTCCACATCCAGATTTTCTAACTCCAGATACCTTCCTTGTTATCAAGGGGGTGAGTGAAAAGTTGGGAATTTCCTTGCCACGAGTTGGGACAGTCGAGAAATCAGTGAGACAAGAAAAATTTATTTTTAAATGAAATAAAATTAAACTACATATTTGCGAAAATCCATCAAAGATTGACATTTTTATGACTTGGACAAATAAACTTCATGTTTCTTATTTCTTAAACTTACATTTACTTTGATTAAACGTCTTAGGCTAAACACACCTTATTTTAAGAAATCAAACTGTTCAAATTAATCAAATCAAAAGAAATTTCGTTCCTTATTGGACGTATGTTGGCTACCCTGATCCTGTCCTGTGTTGATGAATCGTCTGCGAGAGCGAGACTGCGAATTTGAAAGTGTAAGCGATGTAGCTCTTCAGTTGAATTATATTGACCATTTCACTATGAATTGGTAGAACTAGACGTTTTCTGAATTGAATAATTTCATATCGAGGGTCTCACGGCAACACCCCACATCGCCACTTTTATGCATACCATTCGAAGCGTCTTCCCCCGGCGGATCGATCTGACTAAGTATAAGTTAGGTACCTAAGTTAGGTAACACTGAATCTCACGATTTATAATTACTCAGTAAAGATAATCTTTGGCAGATGGTTTTTTGGCTTTGCTGAAAAGTCGCCCAAATGACGATGTGGGAAGTTGCCGTGAGACCCTCGATATGTAAGTCCACATATTATGTAAAACTACGTATGTAATTGCTCTATTGATCGTTCAAAGGCCGATTTTGAATTCCTCAAATTCGAAATTTAGCGTGGAAGTAGTGCTTTGTGTAGAAGACCCACTGACTTGGAGAGGATTTTGTGTTTTTTTTTAGGCACATGCGCAATTCAGCGCGACAACGTCGTCGAGGACGAGGCCCTCGGGTGTCGGTAGCGGGTGTTCGAGGACGAGGACGAGGAGGTGGACGATGAGGAGGTGGAGGACCTCGAAGTTCTCCTGGTCTCATGCAGAGAAGGGGAAGCAATTCCCTCCTTCCAGAATCAATATTCAATTACCCCCTTCAAACCTTCACCGCCCTCCCCGCATCATCCCCCCCCCCTCAACCCCATCACATCACCCTTAGCACTCTCCCCCCCCCCCTCGTTACCCCCATCAGACACTCAATTCCTCTCAGCAGCAGCGAAAGACTCCCCCCTCCCCCTCCACCACCACCACATCAGTTCCACACATTTCTCCGCGACCATGTTGTTAACCCTCATTATCCTCATTTCAACAAATGACTCCATCAGTCGGAAAATTGAGAATAACAAGATATTGCATACGATATATTAACAATTAACGGTATATTACAATTTTCGCGTAGAATACGCGTTAAGGGGACGAAAACGCCGAAAAACGTGACAGCGCCCGAAGACAGCGCCTGCAGAAACCGTAGATAAAATCCAAAGTCATGCAACATGCCTTTAAGAGCAAATTTTCGGAGAAATGACTGTTTTTTGTAAAATATCTCTATTTTTTGCTGAGTTACAATCAGTCAATCATTCAATCAATGACATGTTTATTTGAACAGCATACACCTTTAACAATAAATGGAAGGACCAATACATGATACCGCTATGGTACAAGACCGTCAGCGGGAGTTCCGTTACCAATTCATCAAATTAAACAGATTTTACTATACTTACTATATTTTTACCTATACTACCTTTTACTATATTTTACTATACTGTACTTACATGCTTATATACCTATATACAATTTTGGAAATACTGTGTAGAACATTTTATACATAGAATTGAGCATTTTACATTTGGCTGAACATCTTAAAATTATACCTTATATTTTGCCGAGTAACACCTCAGTTTATAAATTTTTCTCATTCAGATTAGGACAGATGAACCGTGAAGAACATCTCAAGTAACAACCACGTTTCTTCATCTTCAAAGTGCTCCAGTTTGAAAACGGAATAAGATATCGCAATATCGTGTTCAGCAAAGAGAAACTTCTAAAAATGAGGTGTCACTTGTCAGACAGTTTCAATTTGACCATTTTCCGACGGGGGAAACGACATGTTCTCCCTTATTTTCCAATGTAAAATCAAATTTGTGAATACACTTTCACATTCAAATCTACGTAGAAGATTGCGCAGAACTTGTCTTCTAGCGAAAAAATATTCCCGTCGTGAGGTAAGTAGTCATTTTTCACTCCACAACCCTCAATTTCCCCGGAAATCTTCCCCTGGAATCCCTGGAATCTTCTGTATGACAGGAAGAGCGGGCTACCTAGCCCGATGTTGTACAGATATATAAATAAAGTTATTCTATTCTATTCTATTCTATTCAATTTCGCGTGAAAAAAAGCCGCGTTTTCTGACGGGGAAACGACATTTTCTCCCTTATCAAATTTAAAAGGTGAGGATACCGTTGGAAATCTGAGCTTTTTGGCCAACTTTTGCAGCAACAGCTGAAATTAGTGACATGGTCGACTTGAAAAAACTTAGTGCCATGTTAATTGACTAATAGACTGAAAGAAACGGAAGGTCCAAAAGGCTCGTGGCTGAAGATCATACGGTTAAATTCACAAAGGGAACCAGCATCATCAACTTCAGCTACAACTACTTCGGCGGGTAGGTATCGTACGCTGGAACCTTCAGGGGGGTAAAATTAGCGTGTCTTTTCTGAGTTTAGACGGGCTTTCTGCATTTTAGTGTTTTTATTGAAAAAACAGTTTGAGATAGCTCAATGGAATAGGGGAGGGGGGGGGAGGTTCTCTAAACCAATAATTATTATTCTGTTCATAAAATATGAAGAAAAATTAAACTAACAATCAGACAATCAGTGCAATTCCAGCGTACATAGTAACTTCTGCCAGCCAAATGGAAAAACAGTTGAAAAAAATGTTTAAAGCGCACAGGTGAAAAATTTTTGTTTACAAATTTGATGTCTCTTGGTCATTTCTGCCAGGCAACCCTCGATATATCCGTCAGCAAATAACTTTTCAATTATCCTTTTGGGTAATAGGGCATTTGATTTGCCGTTTACAATCATTGTACCCCACGGCCCATGGAAGGGGCTACAACTCGGATTAGTCGTTGTCAAGACTATCTTAAGGTTTTAGAACGATTTCAGCTTCTTTGAGGTCCTTTCCTTATTTTTGTGGATTATCAGGCGTCCGGTTCCGTTTACCGTTCAATATTTGGGTTTTGGGCAGTTTAAACGGGTGAAAAAGGTACGAAATTTGGAACACGTCGCAATTGGTTATGTGGGATATGAATGTTTTAAGGTTGAGAATGTCGAGGGCTGGAAGGAAAAGCGTCAAGAAGAGCGAGGAAAGAGCATGTTGACCCAAAGGCGGAATGAAGAGGAGGAGTGTGGTTGATGAGGGGGGAGGGAGGAGGGTGGAGGGAGGAGAGAGGACTCGTACGTAGGGGGGAGGGGGGGGAGAAGGATATTAAAACTAAGGAGTAAGAACGAAGGTGGCTGAGGAGCGGGTGGAAAAAAAGAAAAGGAGGGATAAAAAAGGGAGGAGGGAGGGCGGTGGTTGCGAGGTGCCGCGGATGAGGGGGAGGGGGGAGGGCGAGGGAATGGTATATTGATCAGAAGAACTTGTCTGCGGGGAGCACCCAAGTAAGGAGGTGGCTGTTGGGAGAAACCCCTCACCCATTTCCCCCCTCCTCTTCACCCCCTTCACCGTCGAGTCAAGGGCGGTATGATGGGGGAGGCTTCCACAACCCTCCTCCCTCCTCCCTCCACCCCAAGAAAGGGGGCAGAAGTGACGGAGGGGAAGGAAGGGGGACAAAAAAAGGAATTTCCTTCCTTTGCCTTTATCCTTCATATATGTGAACCCCCTCCCCCCCTCACCGTTCTTTCCTTTCTCACTTCACTTTCTCCTCCACCCACTCCCCCAGTCCCCCCCCCTTCCTCAATAACACGGGCGATGGTGAGGGTGGCGGTGGGTGGGAGAAGCGGATATCACCACTGATCGCTAGTCCTATCAAAATAACTAGTTACTTACAATTTCTGTTTGAAAATCGTTTCAATCATCAATCGAGAGACCTCAAGATTCCCTACACTAACTTGCAGATCAATGAGTGAATAGTGAGTGATTGGGTGATTAACCCCTAACGGACAATGTGCCCTCCAGGTAGTCCGTTAACACTGTCCGTTAAAGGGTTAATCACTCAATTTGTCTCAAAATGTAGTGTAACACTACACTACACTACAAAATATTATTTTGAGACGAATATACCACATAAAAATAGCTAGTCCTACCAAAATAACTAGTTACTTATAATTTCTGTTTGAAAATCGTTTCAATCATCAATCGAGAGACCTCAAGATTCCCTACACTGAAACGGAAGAGACCTCAAGATTCCCTACACTAACATGCAGATCAATGAGTGAATATTCACATACATACCTTTCTTAAATGTTAAATTATATGTCTAAATAATTGTTATTTATAATTTTATGTTGTAAGAACTTTTAGTTAACCTATTAGCGACAACTACTTTGTTGTACCCAAACTCATGTACCATATTAATTAATTAAGTTACTGTATAATAATTATACATAATTGTTATGTTTTGCTCAACTGTAGAATCATTGAGTTGATAATAAAGTTTATTTTAAAAAAATAAATAAATAAATAAAAGCATGGCTATAAGAGCGAATTTTTCGAAGGAAAATGTGGTTTTTATGTAAAATGTAGTGTTTGGAACATCTCATGTAAATACTATGAGGAATCTTAAACTGATTGGGTGATTAACCCTTTAACGGACAATGTGCCCTCCAAGTAGTCCGTTAACATTGTCCGTTAAAGGCTTAATCACTCAATTTGTCTCAAAATGTAGTATAATAATATATTTTGAGACAAATTTACTATATAAAAATCGCTAGTCCTAAGAAAATAACTAGTTATCATTTCTGTTTGAAAATCAAAAAGTTCCAGCCTTTTGGATGCAGCATGGCTATAAGAGCGAATTTTTGAAGAAATAACTGGTTTTTATGTAAAATGTGATGTTTGGATGACTGAAACGTTTTGAGTTTTAAACAGAAATTAGAAGTAACTAGTTACTTCGGTAGGACTAGCGATTTTTAATGACTCAATCTATCTCAACATAATATGTTTTAGCCACGCTGCATTACTGAAACGTTTTGATTTTTAAACAGAAATTAGAAGTAACTAGTAGGTATTAAATATAGTATTATACTATAATATAGTATAATAGTATAATACTATATTTAATACTAGTTACTATATTATACTATAATATAGTAATTCGAGAATTCGCTCTTTTAGCCATGCTGCATTACTGAAACGTTTTGATTTTTAAACAGAAATGATAAGTAACTAGTGTTAAATATAGTATTATATAGTAATACTATTATATTATAATAGTATTACTATATAATACTATATTTAACACTAGTTACTTATCATTTCTGTTTAAAAATCAAAACGTTTCAGTAATGCAGCATGGCTAAAAGAGCGAATTCTCGAAGAAATAACTGGTTTTTATGTAAAATGTGATGTTTGGAACATCTCATGCAAATATGAGGAACCTTAAACTGATTGGGTGATTAACCCTGTAACTGACCCAGGTAAGGTTGCCAGGCATACCTACTTTACATAGCATTTCCGAGCAAAATTCCAGGTCTCCCGAGTCAAATTGAAGGTGTTCCTAATCAAATTCTGGGTTTTCCATTCCAAATTCAAGATTTTCCATATCAAATTCATGGTTTTCCCATTCAAATTCAAGGTTTTCCAGAAACGTATTTTGTATGTTAAAAACGATTATAATAGTTCCTAAGTGCATTGTTAGGTAGGTACCGAACGATTTGCTATCAAAAATCCGAACAGGTGGAAGGCAGAGGATTGATTTGCCACACACTTGAGTAAACAGTCCACTCGCTCCTGTACAAAGTTCAGATGCCAACTTTAATCGCTACGATTCGCGAGGTTCAGCAAGCAGAAGTTACAGGTGGGCAAGTATTCCTTCATTATGCCTTTCCTTCGGTATACCGATACATGCACCCTCTGTCTGCGTGTTTGACTCTGAATCTACAAGTTCACGCGTAGTTTTCGTTACCTCTGTACCAACGTGCACAATACTGACGATTATTGTCGAACCATGGATAGTGACTCGGATGAAACATTTCAGGTCATCCGCCAGCCTAACGGCCGACGAATTTGTACAATAGAAAGTTCGATAGAAAACGCCCTGATTGGATCGCACAGACGAACAGTTTTACGTCGCGGGTTGACCGAATTGGAGGTCTGAAAAACGGAGTATTTCTGTAATCTTTTCGTTTTGAGCGGTTTAAACGGGCGGGAAAACTTCTCAAACCCTATCAACGTGTCGCAAACTGATACTGGTCCTCAGCGAAGCCTCTCGTCGCCAAAACCGCAGTGAAAAGCCGCTCGAAATAAGGACTTCTTTTCCTTTAACGATAAAAAATATAAATCATAGGAAGCGAAAAAAGAAATTACTGGCGTGAAATTTCCCTAAAGACGCAGATGTAGTTATTCTCTATTGATCCCCTTACCCCGAGAAGGGCCGGCGCTTGCGCAGAAGCCGTTCGCTCCTGCCCCCAACCGAATCTTACCTCCTTAAGCATCCCCTAACGAATCAACCCTCTCGCTCTCCTCATCCCAACGGCGTTAATTATGAATAAAATATATAATTGATACACTTTATCTATCCCTCGAGGGTTTTCCTTCGGAAGGCGGTGGTAATTTAATTGATCCCGCCGCTTCCTCGTCCCAAACCCCCAAAGGACCTCGTACTTTTCCCAACTTCCAGATTCCCTCTTCGGAGAGGGCCAAAAAAATCGTAATTTTCCACACAAAAATTTTTCGAGGCAAGATTTTTATGGGTGAACATAAAAAAAAAACGTTAATTGATGTCGGGCTCATTTTTACGATTCACGGCCGCGTTTAAATCTTATCCCCTTCCAAGTCGGGGATCCGTGGGGTATCTTTTGCTTTTTACGGTCGAGGGATGGTGTCATAATTTTCTTTTGAGAAAGATGATTCTCGGTTTTACGGTTTAACTGGATAACCTTCAGAAACCTCATACTATTCTTGTATTGTTATAATGGTTTCTACTAGTTCCTATGCATTAGGGGTTTTAGACTCGTTTACCTTTATGCCATGATCAAAATATCTATACACCAGATGATGAACCGTTATGGAACGAGATCACGATAGAATTCAATATTCCATAGTCACCGATTCGACATATTCTTTGGTAGATCCAGAGAAATTTGAGCTTTGCGAGTTGTCAATTTTGATTAATATCAATTAACGAGCTTGCGATGTGAACTGAGCACTTGTCAGTACTTCGGAAGGAAACGAAACCGAATGAGCTCATCCGGCGACGAGACGATCCGCTCGCATTTCCATCATTTTCAGGTGAACTCTCGCTTTATCCCCCTTGAATCAAAAAACGCCCTCATTTTTCCTCGAGGTTTTTTCCCGTTATTTTTGTTGTTGTTATATTTATTTCACTTTTCGCTCTCTCTCGTCCCCATCTCGGGCGCGACTTATCCTGTCAGTTGTCGGCGGGTACTTCATCTGTAAGAATCAACATCTCACCCTCGAACCCACTCGAGCCTGTCCCGCAGCTACATATCTCATCCATATGAGATGGTTGATTATTACGATCTATTTTCACGTACTCATCCCATATCCATAACATACCTTCTAGGTCTCACGTAACCACAACGGAAAACACTGGAAATTCCTGCGGAACAGCTCACCTATTTCTACATAGTTAATTTTATAAATTCGTGGCGACTCCACACCATTTTTATTTTTTCCAAATTCCATTTCAATCAGATGTTTTTCAAAATTAATAAAATAGTATGTTTATAAAAGTTGAACATCGTCGGCGTACAAGGAAAACCCAAGTCCATTTTTGCACAGAATAAGATTCAGCTTTATTTAGGCCTCTATGGATGCTCTCCAAGGTTTAAAATGGTCCCCAACCCCATAAACATTATCATTTGTAACAAATGAGATATTATGTACGTTCATAAAAATGTTGCGTCATAAAACCTTCCTTCACATATACGATACTTTAGTGTTCTATTCTGAAAACAAAATGGAAAACCCTGATCTAGACAGAAGAGTGTGATCTGTTCTGAAAATAATAAACCATTGAGGAAGATTTCTCATAGTTTTTCTTTTTCATTTAATTCGGCAGAGATCATGGCAGGACCTCAAAGCGTCAATAGAAAAACGCGCACCTTCGACGGACAAATTGTCGCAATTAAAAAGACTCAGCAGGCCCCATTTTTCCTGCGATGCGATTGTCGCAGGGGAAAATGTGAATCACAGAAGATCACCTTGGATGCACCCCCGATCGCTCTACTTCTTCCCTCCTGCCATTTTTCTTTATTTCACGATGTCAGTAGACCACCACCACTTTTGGCTCGACGTACAAAAAAACAATCTTTGAGCCCTCATTGTGAACGAACGGCTGGTCGTACAAAGCTGCGGATGGTCTTAAAAAATTCTACGGAACAAACTCTATCTTAATATGAAATAAAAAACATACCGTTCTATATGAATTTTTCGAGATATGAGATTTTCAAATTTTCAAAATTCGTTTTGAACCCCTTCCCCTTGACCTAGGGTTATGAAAAGTTTCGAGGACCATTGTTGGGTTGGTCGAAACCCATAAAAAAAATTTCGTAATTTTAACTCAACGCTAACTGGGCAAAGTGGCGCGGACGGCGTACGGCGGACGGCGTACGGCGGGATTTTTTTTTATTCGATTTTCTGAATCTACGTATCTTGAAACGTAAACCAACAAATTTTGAGGGGGGGTTACAAAATTTTTTTCTTTGGGCGATTCCAATGGTTCATTATCGAAGATAATAAACCAAAAGTGACCGAAGATGGAAAACCTTACGCGAAAATTGAAATGTTGAATGTATTGAACCGCGTAAGATCTCAGGCTTCACCCTTGGGGATTGAGCAGGAAGTTTTTCCGCCAGGGCTTCATGTCCCTCCAAATTATAACTAGCAAGGAACGTGCTACATGCAGCAAAGCCAAATCGACAGCGATGCAAAAGCCTGTGTGTACAAATATAAAAAATGTTTAGCCGGTAATAATTAACCCTTATTTTCCCAGAGGTTCACAAGTGACGCCAATCTTAAGGCATTTTTATATTTTTGTGGGGTAAGGATATGAGCTTGGGTGCTCTTGGGTTCTCTTTGTGACATCGTGGGCTACACGTTGAGCCCAAAAACGAAGGTGGAGAAAAAGAAACCTGCGATACCGTAGGTATATTGTAGGTATTTTGTAAATAAAAATGGGAAGGAGTGGGGGATAAATGCTGTTAAAATATTTTTTTAGACCAAAATAAGATGATTAGGGAGAAAAAAAACACACACAGGATCATTGCTTGGGAATGTTAAGGGTAAAAAACTTGGCAGGGTATTTGGATCAAATCTCCTTAAATTGTATGAAACTGTCCTTTCGCTTCTCTTTGGGAAATACCTAACCATGCTATAAAGAAGGTATGTAAAAAAATTCAAGTCGATTGGTCCTTTTACCCAGGCTGTAGACTCGTCAAAGTGGACAAAATTTTCCTAAGGTTTCTGTTCTTTTGTTTCTAAAACTTTTTTGGGTTGAGATAATGGGTTAAATCTTATATAAGGCTCTGTCTCAAGGTTAAATGAAGCTCTGTGCAAAATTTCAAGTCAATCGGTCAACGTGGAGAGGCTCCAGCCTTGCCTGTCTGAACAAGGAGAAGAAGAAGGAGAAGAACAATCTAAGGCCGAAAAACCGGGTTTTTGACGTTATGTAGCTCGGCTCCCTTTAGACCTATCGATTTGAAACTTTCAGGGCTTTCTAATATACACTCAAAGAAGACCCACACCAAATTTCAAGTTGATCGGTCAAATAGGAGCCGAGATATGGATACCTCGAAAACGCGTTTCGTGACGTCCGGTAAACATACACTCGGCATCGTTCGTTTTCTCAACTTCTTTGCTTGGCGGGGCGGAACGCTACCGCGTTCCTAGATAGGGTTGCACCCAAAACCATTTTTTTTCATCATCTTCCACTTTACTTCTTCATCTTCTCGTATGGTGTTTTGGTATGGTGTCGGAGATGGAGGGTAAGAATGAACGCTCAAAATTCGGTACTGGTGACATTTACCAACCAGACGAGGAACAACCTGACCTCAATTCACTTTGACGCTAGACAAGTCTTACAGGATGACTCTGTGAGTTATCTCGGATTGCTCCTTGACAAGAAATTAACATGGAGATTTCACGTTGATAATTTAGTCACTAAGGTGCGGCAGCGTATCAGGCAGCTTCACCACCTCCTGGACCACAGGCGCTCGCCTTTGTCTTTGAAAACCAAAAGACTTCTGTATCTGACGCTTATCAGACCGATATGGTATTACTCCTCGGGATTATGGGGATTCAAATTACCTGCACAGAATTGGGTCCTAAGACTTAATACTTGGTATGTCAGAAATACTACGCTCCACAAAGATACTGACGTACTTGTCCACGAGGTATTCCGCGCAAACTACACCAGGATGCACGTAGTATTGGAATCCCACCCCAACCACCTGATGACTGAGATGTTTGGCAGCTTGCCTCCTCCACGAAACCAGTGACGGCTTAAAAGGAAGTGTCCTTCTGATTTTCTTAAGTAATGAAACTTCGTATGAATGTCATTGTAGTGTTGTTGCCAGGAGCGTAGCGTGGCTCTGGACATGGGGGTACCGCACCCAATTCAAACCCCCCCCCCCCCCCGACCACACACACACACACACTTCCTAACTCTCTCAACCTAAAAATGAAAAAGAGATTTAGCTAGATCATATTCAATGTCATCTAGAATGACTCTGTAGCAATAATAAGTTCATTTTGGGAATAAATATAACTTTTGGTGTCTTTTGGCAGTCTTTCGTTCTGAATCGGATTTCGTTATACAAATTTTTCGGAAATTCGAGTTTAAAACCTTTTGGACCAAGAACAGTGGCTTCATTTTCTTTGAAAATGCGATAAAAATCCACTATACCTAGATGTTTTTTTTTTTTTTTTTTTTTTTCAGAGGAAAACTAAAGGTTTTTGAACAAGGTACACCCTAATAACCATTGGTCGGTATCTATTGTAGTTTTCAACATTAAAATTTAATGTCTAGTGTTCTGACGGTGACGA
This sequence comes from Stenodema calcarata, assembly GCA_963920205.1. Lineage (NCBI taxonomy): Eukaryota > Metazoa > Arthropoda > Insecta > Hemiptera > Miridae > Stenodema > Stenodema calcarata. The sequence continues at coordinate 6,491,366 of OY986060.1, read as the reverse complement.
GCCCTTGAGATCTGGCACCTGTCGAATTTTTTGCTAAAACTTCGCAAAACGTTCATTTTTGGAAGATGAACTAAACGAACAACTGAAACCTACCAGCACACATCAAAACAATGGAATTTCATGGATATTATCAATTGATGGATATTATACATTCTCTGGCCACTGTTCTCCAGCAAAAGTGACGCCTGCGCATAACAAGTGCGGTGACCAGCTCCATGGTAAACAAACAGAGACACACTCACACGCACGCGTTATAATACACAGACAGACGCACACAATGTACGTGTGACGTCACAGGACGCTGCCCCTGGTTGTTGCCATAATATTAGTTCGAGTTATTTTTATGTTGAGCCAAAGATCTAACTATATTCGTACCACTATAATATATTATATTCTTACTTGGGAATGTTGTAATACATTCCTAATATCTAATAGCTTATTAGGCAGGTCAGCTAATCAGCTGTTTCTGCAATAAGTTACATTTTAATTAGGAGGTGACTCCTACTATATTCTTGTGATACTTGTACGATTGTACAAATAATTTAAATGACGAAACTGGCTGAATCAACTTTTGGAACTCGAATGATTTTATTATTTATAAATTGTAGGTGCCTCAATTGTCTTAGGGAAGCTTTGTCGTTATTTTGCTTAAATGCATATGTCAGTGGCTTATGATCTGTGTATATAACAAAACTTCTTCCTTCTAACATATGTCTAAAATACTTTATGCCGAAGTACACTGCCAAAAGTTCTCTATCATACTGTACTGTAGTTCTGTAGTACTGTAGTTCTCTATCATACTCTATCATCGTACTGTACTTCCGTTGAGCTTCGTTCAACTTCTTTGAGAAAAATGATATGGGCTTCCAACCACTGGGCTCTTTTTGTTGAAGCACTGCGCCCACTGCAAAATCAGAAGCATCAACAAACAAGGCTAGTGGGTATCTTGAGTCAGGGTATGTCAACAATGGTGCATTTGCGAGTTCTTCTTTGCATTTTTCAAATTGCTGTTTTGTTTCGTCCGTCCATTCTATTTGTCTGTTGTCCTTTTTCTTCGAGTTTCAAAAGTTGTTTGTAAACAATAAAATTAGAAAAAAAAAAAAAACTTCTCGAATCGGTTTGTGGAACTGCTCCTTCATTGGCGGAGCAGCTCTGAGCCGAAGTTCCGTGTCACCGCTACGGCGGCGTTTGCCTCGGCGGCCGCTCCGCAGCAGCACCGAACGGCGCGCATCGGCCTGCGGAAGGTGGTGCGGAAGCGAGGCGAGGCGAATGAGTGGGGGAAACGAAGGCGTGGTCTAGTCCACCCACCGAACCCTCCGCTTGCAGCGCTGTCCGGATTTTCGTCATCCCCTCCGCTGCGCCTTTTGGGTAGTTTTTTTTCTTTTTCTTTTCTTTTTTTTTCTTTTTTTGCCGCCCCTCAAACCTTTTCTCCTTATTTCTAATTTCTCTCCTTTAGCTTCATACTTCCGGGGAGAGAGAAAAAATGAGTGAGAGACGGTTGAAGGGAATGTCGATTAGAGGTGGAAGAATAACAAGGAAAAAATCACCAGAAACCGAAACGATTGCACAGCATTTGAAAATGTTCTCATTACGTACCACTTAAGCACCAAAATCGAAAAAATCGAGTGTACTATCGATTTATATGTGAAATGTTACGAGAAATCGAATGTTCACATTAAGCCCCATTTACACTGCCCAAGCATTTGTCGAAATCAGGAGTTATTAGGAATGAGCATTCGTTCGGGGCTCGGTCCTGGATGGGCAGACGGGGGTTTCTCCCTGGCAAATTGCAAATAAATGACGGTCAAACTGCTTAAATTATATTTAACCCTCTACGGCCAGATCTGGCGAATAGAGTACGACAAGCGTAGTAAAAGTTCCATTAATCCCCACCCGTCTAACCTTCTACCAAACTAACTCGCACGTAATCAAGTTCAACGCCCGCCAGTCAAGTTCAACGGTAGCGACCTGGCGTATTTCAAAATTGAATAGTCAGGGACACAACAAGAGAGTGGCGTAGGTACTGTGTGACGCCCAGACCACCTGGCCGTAAAGGGTTAAGGCTGCTTAAGTACAAATTCGGATTGTCAAGGGAAAAGTTCTCAGTAGGACTTCCCGCCGCCCTGAGTCAAATCGAGTTGGCGGGGTTTGAGTAGGTTCCCTGAATGCTCGCTAGGAGCACCAGCTACCTCTACGAGAACTACATCACGAAAACCCTGCAGAAGTGTTTCCTCCTTATTAACTCTATTTTACTGAACTGCATAAATTATATATGGACTCTAAGTGATGCATAAAGCGCATAGGTACATACACATAATTCATCATCAGTCCTCTCTGTGTCCTATTCTACTGTACCGCTAACCAACCAAAGTCCAAAGTACACGCGAGCTTTATTTTTCATTTTTCATACAAGATTATTAATTTTCCAAGTGAAATGAGTGATATCCGGACGAGTGACGATGACCGGAGTAAGTAAAGCTAGTTTCTCAAAGAATTAGGTAGGTATATCTCTGAATTCTCACGGATTAATTTCTATAATTCCTTTTTTGACGTTTTATTTGATTGATTTGCACTTATCCTTGACATGAAACAACTCAATGAGAGGGGGGGGGGGTACCAAAGGGTTTTAGAAAATATGGAAAACTTACTTCAGAGGGGTGTCAAGAATAATGTGCTTTTCGTAGGATATGAGGATGGTTGTGCGATAACCAGGTGACGGTGTTGAATTCAAAAAGATCAGACCTTTCAAAAACACTTTCAGTAACACTTTTCCTCCTTCAGGCATTCACAGACGGACAAGTCCATACTTGACAATGCTCTGCTCTGTTTGGAAAAACTCCAAAATTGTCGAAAATGGGGATCTGACGGAAGCCTAACCATTCCCTTACCAACCTCAACATTCTAATGGTCGAGGCAAAATGACAAAATTTGACCAGGAAGGGCTTGAAATTATTAGGGGCGAAATCTCACTGAAAACTGAGTTGAGTCGTTTTACCTTAACATCGTTTGCTCCAGATGGTGGGTTGAGGGGTTTCAAATGGCGTGTTGGAGGCGTTTTACATACAGTAATAATGAAAGTATACACTTATAATAAGTGATTTCAGCATGTTGGTGACCAGTTGGGGGGTTATTCATCAAAATCCTTCCAAAAACGCCTTAACTCGATTTGAGCTGTTTCAATTTAACAAACATTCGAAAAACCAGCCAGAAAATTTATTAATAAAAGAAAATGATTTAATATAAAGAAAATTAAAATTATTTATAAAATATTTATAATTATTTATTAAAATTAAGATTATTTATAAAGAACATTTTATTATTATATAAAGAAAATTATTTGGTAATCGTTAATTGCCTCAAATGCCATAAACCGTGATAACATATTCAATAACATTATTTAAGAACAGTTTGTCCAATCGATTTATGGCATTTGAGGTGATTATCGATTATTTCTGGCTGGTTATTCGAATGTTTGTTAAATTAAAACAGCTCAAATCCGAAAAACAGCTTAAAACCTTCACACCCATCGATCGAATTGAACATCACTCGATGTCCTACCGAAAAAATTGCGTTGGGGGATCAAAAGGGAAGTTTGAAAATGATTTCTGAAAAATCAATTATTTAGAGTTAAGGCGTTTTTCCTTAACAGGGCAGTGCTGTTCATGGAACTTACTGGAATTTCGCTGTTTTTTGGAATTGTAGTGATTATTTGAACGGAAGCCCAAACTTAGTGGTTGTACTGACTGTTGAAGACTTTTCCCTAGGTATAAAGAAAAATGAAATACGAGTACCTACCCGTGTATGAACAAAACGACACCAATCTGGGGCTATATTGTTATAACAATACAATACACAATATCGTCGCTTACACAGCGACACAGCAACACAGCCTAACCCACAATTTGGACAAACTAAAGTTGAGACACTTTCTTATTCCAAATTTTGTGCTGAACAGTGTGGCGTCTTCAGAATTTTGAAAATCGGCCGCTGAAAGCTCAAAAGTTATAAAAATGTGCTGACTTATACTTCAAAGACTGATGCAATTGACTGTGGTACTCGTTTAACAAGTTTATTCAAACTTATACCTAGGATTTTGGCTCAACAAAACCCTTAAATTCCTAATCAAAGTTTTACGTTCCAAACTATCCTGTCAAGTAAAACTTGAGACTGATCGTTCTTAAGCTAGGTACCTATAACATTTTCTTTTCATGAGGGTGTTTGATCATTGTGACCATTCGCAGTATTTGCTAGATTAGTGTAAAGTATTAACCTGTACATGTAGAAATGCTAAAAATCATAATCGTTTTACAATAATTTCAACAAGAAAATTTTACATGAAGAAAAAACTCCTGAAGCAACTCCTACCGTTTGTTTAGCCATCCAAACTTTCATGATTTTTCGATCTGAGCAATAATCCATCTTAGATCGTGGTAGGTTACTTCTGGGGAGCTTACAATAAGCTGAAAGTAGTAATTTTCGTGTGAATTTACTGGTAGTTTTGGAATGATATTTTACCTAATTACTCCAATTAGGTATTTGGAATATTTATGGGACTTGCAGGGGCCGAACAAGGTTCGTTCGATGGCCCATTCGTGGTCGGGGCTGATCCATCCGAAGTCGGTTATCCGGCAAATCATGAAAGGGATGCTCATTCGCAGCTCGCTCTGTAAATGTAAATAAATGAAGAACATGTTTATTGACATAATAATTGTTTGCCATACTTACAAATACACATGAAACGCTTCGATCTTCATGACCATCAGCGGGAGTTCTGTCTAAGTTGGTCTACAGTCGTAGAAAGTCTATTATTATATTATAATAGTCATCAAGTTATAGTTATAGTCATATAAGTCACAATAGAGCTCTCTTGGTCTCAGTGACAAGGGGTTCCCGTCCCTCTTCGGAAAAAAAATATTCATATATGGTTATAGTCGAGTTATATAGTTATAGTTATACTACAATATTATATTATAATATAATATTATAGTATAATTATAACTATATAACTTGACTTACCTAATATTATTAGGTACTTACCTAATACCCTCTTTCTATCACTGATATTTATTTACGACTGTAGACCAACTGGTCACAATGTTCATATTTGAAAATGAAAATGAGCGAAAAAATACAGACATAAATTTATACAAATATTCACATAATTTTGACTAGAAACCTAAATATGAATAAATATTAATATCGATATGAGGAGGAATCAAGGGTTTGAATCAACTACCCAAGTAGGTATACAGCTGAATTACAGTTGAAAATATAACAAAGAGAAATACAAATAACAAGAAGGAATCAATCAGACGAGGTCAATCAGACTCAACTATTAACTGCCTATAATATGAATATGAAGATATTATCTGTATTTGTATCCATATTCATATTTTCCAAATTATGAATTTTAGTCGTATTCATATTTATGAATTGTGGAAAAATCACACAAAAAGCGAATTTTTGTAGTATTTATGTGGGAACAATTTGAAGTTTAGTAAAATAGGATAATTTCAGTGACATTCACAACAAATTCAGTAAATTTTAGTAAAATTCAACCCAAAAAAGTGGATTTCTGGGGAAATTCACAAAAAGACGTGATTGTGGCTTTGTTCGTATTCATATTCATATTTTCCAAATTATGAGGAGGTACGCCTATCTCTGCCCATATCTCGGTCATCCAGTCTGTCTTTTCATATCTCGAAAGCTTGGCAAATCGATCTTCAGGCAACATGACGCAGTTAGCTTCAGAACGGACAAGAAAACTGAGCTCTGCTTCATTTCATTGTACACAATGTAATTATTAGAGTTTCTTGGCAGTTTCAGTAGTTTTTTAAGGAAAAATATTTTAACTTTTTTACTTCCTCATAAGCCATAAATCCCCAAAATTATGCACCATAGCACAGCTGCACACTAGGCATGGCTGATTCGGTTATTTCTTGTTAATAGAAAACCCAGTGCGCGTTGGGTTTCAATCACCGGTAACCTATTACCAAAATAACCTAATACCAGACGGTCGCTGTTACTCGAAACTAACTCAATCCTCACTCAAATAACTTGTTGACAATTATGATTGCACACCTTTCACGTATTCGTTTTCCGTAACCTATTACCTGGTTTTACCTGTAATAGTCCCAGCCAACCTATTATCACGGAATCGCAAATGGCCGGCGACCAAGAGGCCCTCAAAGGCCTTTTTCCTGAGTTCTCCAAACAGTTATTCCAGTATTAGGGTTTTACTGGTAACAGGTTATCTGGTATTAGGTTACTGGACAGTATAAGGTTATTTGAAGCTGTTACGTTAAACATTCCCCACCCCTACCGAACACTGCATCAAAGACCCTGATGGGCAGCCGCTCGGGCAGCCCTGCATTTAAGCAAGAAGTACTTTTGTTTCCTTCATTTGGCATTAGCCCGCAGCCATAGCCATGAAGTAATTTTATTTTGCTACTTCACATTACAAATAAAGGCGAACAAATAATTATATTAAATTTTGATTCCTACTTCTTGGATAAAGAAAAAAATTCCTTTGAACAGTGTAAAAATCCGTGAATGCACTATTTCGGGAAAGTTCAGTGGATTGACCAAATGGAGAACGCACGTATCCAGCAGCCGACGGATTGCATGATCGAATCTCGGGCAAATCATGAATCTGTGCTCCTGGTCGTCTTCCGCTGGAACGTCGAAGAAGTGCTTTTCCTACCCGAAGATTGTACGATAATTAGATCAATGTATTTATAGGAGTCCACTACATCGATCTTCTCGTCACCCAATTTCTAGATCTCATCTCAGACATTTACTTATCAACATTTGTTATTGATTTGGAGGTAGAGATTGGGTCGAGGAGGAAATACCTACCATGGTAACAACAACATGGTTGCAACAACTTACCCTGAAGATGGCTTATTAAAGCCGAAAGCTTGGAAATCATTCTATCTATTTTTACACCAAACCTCCTACAACTTTCCAGATAAATAACGGTCGAAAAGCCAAGGAGGGTATGGACAAAACAATAACAAATTGACATTAAATGTCAATTTTTGACATTATTGACAATTGACATTAAATAACAAATTTTGTTATAAAACCAGTAAAATGGAGACATTTTACATAAACCCAGTTGTTTCTTCAAAAATTCGCTCTTATAGCCATGCTGCTTGATTTGATTTAAGTTTCAATGTAGTACATTTACATGTAAAATAAATTGTATTTGTTGCTACCAGTTAATTAATTCAGAACTCTCTTGAATATTGTAGTTTTCAAGTCCAACTTGGTAAACGATTGCTGTGTCAGTTAAAAGCTCATCCACAAATCAGTTTCTTCGCGTGTTCAGCTGATCAACCAACTTCTCCCAACTCGAATAATCGATACCAATTACAACTCGGATCATACAGTCCAACGTCAGCCCTAACCCTCTTCGGCCGCTCGTGAGCAGAAACAAAATGGCGGTTCTTATCTCTCAGTGTTTTTCTTCTTTCCAGGCCATTAACTATTTAAGGGGACACCCATCCCGAAACTGTGGAACACAAGTGCGTTCGGAACGAAGGGAAAGGACGGACTGGGACAGGGGAAAGGGCTCAGGACAAATTGCTACGGCCCCTTCGAAAAAAAACCTCTCTCCTTCTATTAGAAGTCTTCGGCGTTCATTCTTTCAGGCTTTCGCCTCGTCCAATACCTAATACAAGAGCTAAGCGATGATGAGGCTTGAGGAACAGGGGGGTGGTGGGCCGACCCGGAAAACGGAATGTGCCCGGAGAGTCCTTCGCTGGAACAGTTTCCATAAGTTTCCTTTCGCTCTCGAATCTGCCGAAGATTTCGTCCTGGGTCTTCTACTACTGGGTCATACTACTGTAACAACCCCCCTCGTAGACCTACAAATCGTTTCAATCAAGGTTCTCCAAGGACTTCATAATTCGGTTAATAATTAAATATCAGAATTCGGAAATGTGTTAACGAATATACCAATGGTGTTACCAATTCCATTCAATCTGTTAATTGGTTGGAATTTAGTTGTAGTAGGTATAGATTTCTGGTTATTATACCCCCTACTATAGCATCACTTGATTTGATGTTATTGTACTGGAGGACACAATACATTTTGGAAAGCAGTACATCGTTTTAATCACTTCATTGGGCACCTACGAGAAGTATCCTAGTTTTATCATCAGACATCAAAAAACCTCGACATTTATTGATTTTTTGACATTTTATGTCTTTAATTAACTACATAATATGTATATTATACTCGAGTATATTATACTCGAGAATGTAACGGAGAAGCGTCACGAAAATATTTCTGATGATTTTCGCTTACAGCCGATTCGTTGCTACGGAACTTTATCTTCGCCAGTTATCATCGTACAAAAATCGTTCACCACTCGTTGGATAGCTCTCGATTTACCTAGGTAACCATATTACGTTAACCACTGCGGAGTGCGTGGCCGACAAGCTGCGGTATGAGCGTGATTGCTTAAACTATTGTTTACACACAGGTGATCATTCTCAATAATTTATACTGACAACACGAATTCAAGCTTCATATAAGTTTCTGATGGGAGGGGGCGCAAAGACATAAAATGTCCCTCGTGGTTGCTTACTTGTACGAAAGCTGTACCCACCGTTTGTGTTTTGTAATTAATTCATCATTTTACATCGTTTTTGACATTTTCATGTCTTTGCTTTGGCACATAAACTGAAACGGGGAGAAATTTGTTCCCTTGATTCATCCTTTCCCTCAGATCACGTCAGAACACAAGCGACCGGCGGGCCACTACGTCAGGGCCTATGACGCACGAGCGTATGACGTCAGACGGCTGGCAGAAGGCCAACTAGTACGTCAAAGCCTATGCCGTAAGAGCCTATGACGTCAGAGGGTTGGCCGGCCAGGTGATCGGGTGGTAGCGCAGGGAGGTGGTGATGACGTCAGAGGGGCCAGAGGGAGTCAAATATCTGAAACCCCCATTTTTTGTTATTCTTCGTCGATGACGTCATTTGACTGGACTATTAAATAGCATTAACCTCTCAGTATAATATTGTGAGTATAACTTTATGCGACTGAATTCGAACTATGTTGGATTTAGTCCAGTTGTTTATATATTTCCTTCTTTATTTATATATTTCTAGCCATATTTCTATATTTTTATCTACATCTCTATATTTCTACACATGTATAATGTATGTGTATATCGGAAATTAAAAAAAGAAATATAGGAATTATAGGGATTATACAGGAATCATAACAAATGTAGGAATAATAGAAATATAGGAATTACGTAGGAAAATTAGAAACATAGAAGTTTCCATGTTTCTTATATAATTTTCATATATTTCAATTACTAGTATCGTACTTCGAAAGTGGGGACCAAATTCGATAGAATTGAAAATTGGCTGGCATAGTGATTATTTTGTTGATTTTAAATTGGAGGATAATAATTATTGGTTGGCCTCGACATTTTGATAACATTTAACTTTTAATTTGATTTAGGAAACGTTGCTGTGAGTTAAGGATTTCGTGTGTCTATTGTCGTTTCCGTATCCCTGATTGAATAAGTTCCCGTTGTAGACCTCAAATTCCCACACTCGCTACAAAGGCACGTTAAAACTTTCCACATGATTCCCGCCCTTTTCCTTCGGCCGACCCACGTCAAAATGAGGGAGGGAGAAATTCAAAATTAACTTTGAAGAGAAATCTCATGAGGTCCGGGGGAGCCTTGACCGCCTTGAGCCCTTAGCTTAATTAAATACCGAGACCCCTTCGAATCCCTTTAAACCGATATCCTCCGCGGAAACTATTTCCTGATTAGGAGTTTCAGTCCTTATTAGATGTCGGGGATGTGAGGAGAACGAGGAGGAGCAGGGGGGGTTCATCAAATGGTATTAAACGGCCCGTCAAACGGAGATATTCACACCAGGTTCCCTTTTGTCCGGGGGACGTTTTAATTGAGATTTTGGAAGAAAAGGAAAACTCGGACGTGAAGAGGCCAAAATGTCCGGAAAAGCCCGAATTTTCCGGCGGGAGCTGCATCGATTTGTTGCTAAGCGACGGACCCTTTTTCTTCAGGTCGGCTGCTTTCAGAGAGTTTTATTCATATTTAATTGCGAGGAGGAATGAAAGGGACAGAATGCGAAGACGAGGTGGCCGGTTCACGATTTTTTAATGAAAGTTCGCTTCGCTGACGACAGAATTACATCAAAGAGCGCTCGACGAGATCACACGACCGTAAGTAAGTCGACAGACAACACTCAACGCGAAGTACCATCGGTGTAAATACGCACATTACCTAATCAACATAAAGTTTTATCGCACATTTAAAGAAAATACTCTATCACAGAGTACAAAACTTGAAGATTGTGATTAAAGATCACCTTTCGGTTTATTATTTGTTTCAATTGAATCGTTAATTTCAGAAACCCCCTGTGGCTACGGTTTACCTACAAACGTCAAGTGCAATAGGAAAATATCAGCCATCAGAAGCAAGATTTGCACATATTAATGTGGATAGTGTTGGATCCTTAACACCATCAAGAGGTTCTCGTTACGTTCTAACTATAATTGATTGCTTCTCACGTTGGCCAGAAGCATCTCCACTAGCAGACACAGTGGCCTTCACTCTTGTCTCAACATGGATATCACGGTTTAAAGTTCCCAGACGCATCACAACTGATCGAGGTAAGCAGTTTGACTGCCAACTCTTTAAAAGTCTAACCACAATCATTGTGGTATGCTGTATTTTTCAGGTGGTCTGCTCCTACCATTATGGTAGGAGCAGACCACCTGAAAAATACAGCATACCACCCTGCTGCAAATGGAGCAATTGAACACTGGCACCGTAGTCTAAAGTCGGCACTAAAAGCTCAGTTGACAGAGAACTGGATCTCAAAACTACCAACGATTCTCTTGGGTTTGCACTCATACCTCATCCCCAGTTTTGGAGTGACTCCAGCTGAAATCCTCTATGGCGAACCCATCAGACTTCCGCTTGATTTCCAGCCACTACGTCAGACATTCCGACGCTTGTCGCCTAATTGAGAGACCACGTTCGATCCATTCGACCAGTACTAGTCCATCACAATACCACCAAAACTGTCCATGTCCACCCTGAGCTGACTAGCCCATCACACGTATTTGTGAGACATGATGCAGTACGCCGCCCACTACATCCAACATACGATGGACCTTTTCTTATCGTATCAAGGACTGACAAGGTAGTGAGGATCAGTACACCCAGAGGAGAACAGACTATCTCGATTGAAGCCCGTCTTCTTATTGGCTGACCCAGTGGATCACTCGTCAACCGGTTCGCCTTTACCTACTGAGCCCAATCTATCCCAATCTGCTCCTATTCATCCTAACGCCACCAGGCCACACCAGTTCAGCCTGTAATCAATAAGGCCGAACATGTTTATCCTAGTTTGTCCTAAAATCGGGTTTGTCCCACTGATTTCGTAAAAATCACTGAATTCTTCACAAATGGTGAAAATAAGAAATTAATGTCCGTACAGGTTTTGCACACTACTATAATTTTGTACAGGTCAGAGATATGGGAAATCGAAAATGATAAACCTAAACGGTCGTATTAAGTAGGTACCTACGAAGATTTCGTTAATTTACACATTTATTATTGTAAGTTGTTGGAGAATCGTTGGGTGGTTAGCACTTGTTATAACGATTCATTATATTCGAAATCAGCAACCACTCAGGACATTAATAAAGAAGAGGACATGAGGGAAAAAAGGCCTTTTCGTCGGAATGAGGGGTGGAAAAAAAAAATACGATTACCCTTCAAAAGGAGACCAAAGAAGCCCCCCGAACCAACGGAGGGCCGAACCCCTTCAGGAGAAAAAGAAAACTCGTAAAATTGTAATAAGATAATTATTTCAAAGTACACAATATTGGAAAGTCCTTGGAAAAAAGGGATTTTTGAGATGTATGAATAGGGAAGTGGAAGAGGGGGGAAAAAAGTGGTTGGCCGTGATGGGGCTGATGGTGGAAAGGGGTCTGGAGAGGTCTTTTTAACTGGTAAAATGAGAATGCTTTGAGGGGTTTATTGGAGTTGAAGGAAGATGAGTGGGAGAGGGACGAGTGAAGGAGATGATGGTGGGTGAGGGAGAGCTCGATAGTGACGAACTGAGGATGGAAAGAAATCGTGGTGTAGTTGATTACCCAAGATGAAACCATCGAAACGACCACACGTTGCCTTATGGGCCTACAGAACCCGTAGCTTGGTTAAACAATTGAACTAAGACTTATAGGTACTTAGTATAAAAATCCCACCTCAAACATTTAAAAAAAATCCATGGTGCAGCATGGCTGTAAGAGCAAATTTTCAATGAAATAATTAGTTTTATGTAAAATGTCTTCATTTTACTGGTTTTAAAACGAATTTTGTCTTCCTAAAACAGAAATTGTTGGCTAACATTGTCCACTATGACGAGTCTACAGCCTTGTTAACAGGACTAATCGACTTTAAATTGTGTACAAACCTTCTTTATAACATGACCCAGTGCCATTTGAAACATTTTACCCACCATCTCCACCCAAGAAAATGTTAGGAACAAAAATCTGAAATTTAGGCTAATTTTGGCCACTTTGACGGATCTACAGCTATAGCGGATGTACAGATAATATCTGTACATCCGCTATAGCTGTAGATTTTCAGATTTTTGTTCCTAATATAGTCGATCAAAACGGTGGGTTTTTACGTGAAATTCAACGTCATCGATTAAGCGTCAAAAAGTGCCTGAATTGCGATATCGAACTCATTTCCAAGAAGCAAGCCGGCTTTTGGTGGAGAACGTTGATTTTCACCTAAAACCCACGTTTTTCAGGACTCAAACGTCAATTTCTCCACCGAATTTTACTGTGCAAATCATTTTGTTTATACCATTAGAAAGCTGAGATTCTGAAAGTTTCCCGAGGAGTGCACGTGGAAAGAACTCCGTACTGATATCGCAAAATACGAAAGAAAAAACGGTGGTTGTCAAGGAATCTTCAAATTCAAGGGAGTTGGAGCCGTTTTACTGAGACAAGGTCGAAACCACAAAAGAACAATCTTAAAAGCGAACAAAGTCGGTTTTTAAAAAAATAAAGTAATAGAAAATTCTGAGAGGTACTTTTTGTTGCAAATTAGCTGTAGAATTGGTTCCTTGAGTGTGTCCCATAATTTCTGTAGACACCCTGTATAGTTACATCACATCAGTACTGATGTACACGTGTACAGTTTGGGTACGTAAGTCATTGAAAGGTACGATATCTTGTGGTGCTAGGTCTGATTTGATAAGTGTGTTTCAATATTTTCATTCTGAACAGTTAGTGCAGTGAACATTGTTTGCGTCTTTTGAAACGTTTTTCGAAATGGACGTAGTACTGGCTACAGTATTGAGAACGGGTAAAACCAGTGGGTTCGCTTCTGATGTTTCCTTCTTCCACAAATCCTTTCAAGGCCTCCCCTTAATAAGGAAAGACAGAAATTAATGGTTTAACTTGTGCCTAAGCCTACCTCGCTTTATCAATATTAGAAGCCGAAGAGTATAAGACCCCGACTTGGGGTTGGTTAGCTGCGGGCGGCGGTGCGGGGGCAACGAAGACAAAACTACCCATTACGTCCTTTTCCCCACTCTGCGATTTCCTCTTGGGTTTTTTTTCCGCTCTCCTCCTTCATACTGCCCTCGGTTGGGTAAAAAGCTAATGGAGAGTTATTAAGGTGGTAAAAATAACAAAACGTCGGATTTATGGAAGGGATATTTCCGCCGTAAGATTAACAACCTGTAGCACGAAGGAAAACCTACAGAGAAAGAGTACTTACGGTAAATAAATGTACAGGGGTTCAGAAAACGTACGTATTAGTAGCTTCCGCCGTTGACTTCGGTATTCAGACAAACATTATGGTCAATACTTCAATAATTCGATAGTTGGATCTATTGGATTGAAATTTTGGGATGAATTCACGAGAAAAACTTGGTACCTCAAATCAAATCTGTTCGATACCCAAATATTTACAGTTTGACAATCACACAGTTTAAAAAGACCGTCTTTTAATTGAACCAAGTTTGTGAATAACACACCTTTACATTTGGCAAGGGAGCAAGATCCACCAGTAAGTTGAAAATAATCCACAGGTAGGAGCGACTGGCAAGTGTTGATAGCTGATGGCATCGTGTTGATAGCTAGACTTACGGTACAAGGGTTGTTCACTTGGTATTTTTTTGAAAATTTTTTATTGCAAGAAGTGAACAACTTATTAACAATACTATTTTGAAATTATTGGATTGATAGGTCAAAAATGAGATACATAACTGATTTTCGTTCACTATGATAACTGGTTTCACTTGACACTGCTTTACAAGTAAGCAAGCTCGTGTGGTTTGGTCCGTTTAGTTTTTTGATAATTTCACTTGTTTCGAGGAGACTGACAACTTCCTCTGTGAAGGCTGTTGACCCCCAGTTCTCGATCTTTTTGTTCGACCGCTATGGGGATATACGGTTCTGTGGAAGCAGAGTCCGGACATACCTCTGGGTGGGCATATTGCCTAACCCCCCTGGAAAAGGGGGACTCAGCAGCCATGCATTATATAGTAGTGTCTCCATCTGAAGCTCATGATGAAGTCGCCCGTTCCGAAAATACCTTGGTGGCATTGAAATCTTTGGATGATTTCTCGGTTTGATTGAGCAGTACAGCCCACAGCTGCTCTCCATAAGTCCAGACTGGCTTAAGGACTTGGTTATACAAAATAAGCTTATTCTGGACAGACAATTTTGAGTGTTTACCCATCTGCCAGTACATTTTCTGAAGGTCAGGTCTTTGGTTGTCATGCGTTCTTCTACTACTGTGTTTCTCTGTTATTACATATGTACTTATTCGAAAACATGTGTTCTTGCTTTGATCCTTGATCAAACTGTAAACAGTTTTCTGACGGGATATAACTTCCGATAGGCTTCTATGGCATCACTTTCTTGAATTGTTCCGTATGTAACGGCGTCGTTTTCAAATTTTATGGGGTACAGCAGAGTTTCGAACCAAAATTTTGGAACAGAAGAAGATGTCACGGATGCTAGAGACGGACTACGAGTAGAAGTGCGATGAAGTGCGACAACTGATGAACAGCGCACCCCAAAGATAGTCCCTGATAGTCCCTGCCGAAGTCATTCGCCTCCGTTTACCCCTACAAATGTAGATTTTCAACAATTCTCGAAAGTCGATATTTCCAACCTCCTACCGGTGCTAGTTTTTTTATACAGGCGGTTTTTTCAATAACGCTGGATTAGACAATGAGTACCAAGATCCGGGCTGTACCTGTTTTTGTATAATACTTAATTATTGACATTTAAATGTCAAAATAAAAGTTGTTTGAGAGATATTCAAAATAATATTTGTTAGCCTCATTTCTATTCATTCTCTGAGAATAAACCGTTTTGCAGATTTAAAAAATGGTGAACGGTTGCCGAGAAAAACGCTATATACTTTTCCATCTTCTCTCTTCTGCACACCTGTCGTTCTCAATAGCCTCACGTCAACGAGGAAATTGTCAGTCTCCTCAAAACAATAAAAATTACCAGAAAACTAATCGGACCAAACCACACGAGCTTGCTTTATCAAACGTGCGGGTATACAGTTGTGAATTATTGAGGACAATTATTTTATTTTGTATAATACTGTATAATATGTAGTATAATTTTGTATAATACTTGTATAATAATGTAGATATATTAATTTTTGTGTGTGCAGGCAATATGTGTATACAACACGAGGCCAATAAACCTGAAAAACTGTAATAATCCCTCAGATTTTATTCTACAATAAATGTCCCATCATGAACACAACCACTGGCGACTAGACGGCAACGGCAACTCATTGGTTTTTTTCCGTCCTTCAAAAGGATCACAATAGGACGTGAATAATCACTGAAGCTATTCGGCATCGTCTCGGGAAGGAGCTTCGTTTAATCTAACAAACAAACTCCCTACTCCCAAACTCCTGGTTATAACTAATTTGAGGCTCTTAAAAGCCACACCCCTCCATTCATTCTTAATATTTTTCAAGTTTTTATACACGTAAAAAAGTTATCTCCGGTAGCTCACCACGGCCACAAAAGTGGATACAAAAAAAGAGGAACCCATAAATTAGTTGAACCAGTCGTTAACTCTAATAAGGGCATTCTCTGGAAGTGAAAAGATGAAGGAGTAAAATGAAGAAGAGATTCTTCCTTCTTTTTCCGGAAGAGTAAAAAGTAAGATAGCACTTTGAGAAGAGAGAGAAAAAAAAATTAAAAAGGTTCATCTACGTATTTAACCAAAACTCAAAACTACAGATTTTGAGGCGGTTTTTAACCACCTAGGCAATCGTTTTATACTAGGAGGAGATTTCAATGCAAAGAACATAAATTGGGGATCACGACTAACTCTACAAAGAGGACGGGAACTGCATCAAGCTATACTTACTAGCAGCTGTCAAACCTTTTCTTCGGGAAAACCAACCTATTGGCCATCAGATCCAAATAAAACGCCGGATTTAATAGACTTTTTTATCGCCAAAAACGTATCGTCAAAATACATCCTTGTGGAAGGTAATTGCGACCTGAGCTCGGATCACTCTCCAATAATAATGACTTTTAGTGAGCAGGTGATTTACAGACCTTACAACCCTGCCCTGGCTAATGACAAAACGGACTGGGAAGGATTCAAAATTGATTTATGCAAAGAATTACACCTGAAGGAGCCTCCACAGACACTAGATGACATAGATCGGGAGCTCGAACAACTTGTATGTTCTATCCAAGAAGTGGCATGGAAGAATACTCCATCAGTTAGAAGAAGACTCAAGGGACTTAACTACCCGAGAGAAATAGTTGAAGCTATAAAATTAAAACGGAAAGCAAGAAAAAAATGGCAAAGTACCCGAATGCCAGAACATAAAACCGAATGGCATAAGGCTGCTAAGGAATTGAAAGAGATGATTCAGATGATTAAGGATGAATCAACTGAAAAGTACCTCAGAGAGTTAACCAGTGACCACCACACTGACTACTCCCTGTGGAAAGCTGCCAAATATCTCAAGAGACCTATAGTTCAAGCACCACCTGTTAGGGATGATAGGGGTAAATGGGCTAGTGACAGTAAAAGCAAGGCTGATTTGTTTGCGGAACACCTTACTAGTGTATTCGCACCCAACTCCAGGTCTCCGGGTGAGCCTACCTTGGAGGAGACACCGCCGCTCGAGCCAGAAGTAAAAATACCGTATGTCACAATAAAAGAAGTACAAAAAACTATTAAAAAGGAGATAAATCCTAAGAAAGCTCCTGGCTTTGATCTTATCACAGGAAAGATTCTGCACCAGTTACCTCGAAAAGCTATTGTCAAAATCACCCAAATCATTAACGCTGCCATCAAACATCGGTATGTACCCCAGCTATGGAAGATGGCGGAGATCATCATGATACAAAAACCTGGTAAGCCAGCTGATCAAATAACATCTTACAGGCCCATCTCACT
The DNA here is from genome assembly GCA_963920205.1 of Stenodema calcarata. NCBI lineage: Eukaryota > Metazoa > Arthropoda > Insecta > Hemiptera > Miridae > Stenodema > Stenodema calcarata. Next base: position 6,473,878 of record OY986060.1, on the reverse strand, counting down.
GTTGCCTGTGCTATCCAAAGTTTTCGAAAAATTAATCAGTAAGAGACTCCTCGGCATAATTGAAGAACGGAAGCTAATTCCCAAGCATCAATTCGGATTTCGACGTCAGCACTCGACCATAGATCAAGTCCATCGAATCGTCAATATCATTGAAGAAGCGCTGGAGCAAAAGAAAGTCTGTTCGGCTATCTTTCTTGACGTAGCTCAGGCTTTTGATAAAGTGTGGCACGAAGGCCTAAAACATAAACTCAAAAAGATGCTTCCCATCCATTACGTGGATCTACTGGATTCCTACTTGTCAAAGAGGTATTACCGCATCAAACAAGATGAAGCGTATTCAGATCCAAAAATAGTTAACGCTGGTGTCCCACAAGGCAGTGTGTTAGGCCCCCTCCTATACATACTGTACACGAGCGACCTACCGGACCTAGAATGCAACACAACAGCAACTTTTGCAGACGACACTGCGGTTCTCTCGGTTGGGGAGAACAACAATGAATCTATCAGCAAACTGAACAGATCAATCTCCAAAATCACTCGCTGGACCGCTAAGTGGAGAATCAAACTGAACGAGACAAAGTCGGTGCACATTGATTTCACCAACCGTAAGATCAACTACATCCCGGCTTTTCTCAACAATGTGGTGATTCCCTACTCGAATCACGCCAAATACCTGGGCATGACGCTAGACGCCAAGCTCCGGTGGAAAGAACACGTCAAAAAGAAAAAGACAGAACTTGTCTTAAAATTCAGGAAAATGTACTGGCTCATCGGCCGGCGATCAAAAATGTCACTTCAAAATAAACTGCTTCTGTACACTCAAGTACTTAGGCCTTCGTGGGTCTACGGAGCACAACTGTGGGGCTGTACGGCTCTATCAAACAGGCAGATGATACAACGCTTTCAGAATACCGTACTACGATGCATAACCAATGCGCCGTGGTATATCCGCAACGACGCTCTACATCGCGACCTTGAGATGGAAAGCATTGACCAAGTGATAAAGCAGCGCGCTAACGCTCATCTTGAGAGACTTAAAAACCATGTCAATGAAGAAGTTGTCCAGCTTCTCGAAGTACATGAGTTGACGCGGCGCCTCAAGCGCACTAAACCACATGAGCTTGTGTAGGGAGTGAGTGTGTGCAATAAATCATAAAGACAAAGGACTAAGTTATGTATCGTTAGCCCTAAATGCCAAGTATTGTAATATAATTAGGTCAGACGAATATTGTTAATGAGATCTATATCTTGGAGCAATAATAAAATATATATTAGAAAAAAAAAAAAAAAAAAAAAAAAAAAAAAAAATCTACGTATTTTTTGTACGGTAACTTGCGAATTAATCTACGGGTTAACTCCTCTTTCCACTACCTACTTTTCTTACAAGTCATGGAAATTTTTTAAAAAGGGCGTTTGTGTTTAATTGGCGTATACCCCACAATTACGCTTTTTCGAAGGATTTTTTTTCTTCTTCCACGGTTTCTTCGCCCCTATTTTGTTTTTAATGAATATTAATTCGAGCTCCTCATTCATATTTGGCCCTCGGGTTATTGGGCGGAGGGAGAGGAGAATAAAGAAATCTTGGAAGGTTTTTACTTGGGAGAGAGCGAGCCCTTGAAAGGAAGCACTTAGCGGATAACAAGAGGAGTCTAAATGAACGGGAGAGGGAGTCGGGTTGATTAATTAATTCATTACGGGTTTCGTTGGGGAAAAAACAGGTTTTTCCAAGAGGCTTTTGAGGTGGCGATGGGGTATTTAAGCCCCGAACCTTCGTCTTATACGAAGTCAAGGAAGGATTTTCGCAATGAAAAGGACTTCTTAGCTTTGGTAGTAGGAATATTTATTTAGGATTTCGGTTTCCGGAGAATAGACAAAACTTTCTTAATTTATTACATAAATGGTGGAAAAAAGGCCCTGATGGGGCTTTCGCAAAACCTCTGATCCGACGGCAATTCAACAATAGTTTCAACAATAATTCAAGCTCCTCACTAGGCGTCCTCGAGTGTTGTTCCCAACTTAGAAGAGTAATGGAGAAGCAGGTATCTCTCCGTGGAGTGTACTTCACAGATGGCTCCAAATTACAGGCTAAAGTCGGGTGTGGCTTTTACGAGCAATTCACACATACGTCCCGATGCTATTCTACGCCTGAGTTTGCACCCATATACACGGCTGAGTGTGCCACAGTCATCGAAGCTTTGGACATGGCGATCTCCCGAGGAGAAACTACTACTGCCAGTTCGATACTTGTTGTGATGGACTCCCTGAGCGTCACCAAGGCTTTCTAGTCTTTGAGACCATCATTTACGTTGTCCCATCTCTTCGCTCGCATCTTATCTCAGACCCCTACTTTACCTGTTATATACCAGCGACTTGCCAGATATTGAAGAAAACACAACTACCACTTTTGCGGATGATACTGCAGTCGGCAATCGGGGAAACCAATAACGAACCAGTAAATAAACTAGTTTAGCTAAACCGATCCGTCTCTCGCATTCACACCTGGACAACCAAATGAAGAATTAGACTAAATGAGGCAAAATCAGTGCACGTTGACTTCACTAATAAGAAATGCAACTATGTGCCTGCTTACCTCAATGGCCAGGCAATACCACATGCTAACCAAGCAAAATATCTTGGAATGACACTTGATGCCAAACTGAGATGGAAATAGCATGTAAAGAAGAAAAAACCGAGCTCACAGTAAAATTCAGAAAAATGTACTGGCTTATGGGTAGGCGGTCCAAAATCTCTATTCATAACAAGCTCATCCTGTACATGGACTTATGGTGCACAATTGTGGGGATGCACTGCACCTAACAATCGCAACATTGTTCAGCACTTCCAGAATAATTTTCTGCGTTCATGCACAGATGCATACAGATACTTTCGTAACGACCGATTACATTACGAGCTTATTATAAATGTGAACTGAAAACTATACCGTTCCACATGAATTTTTCGGGATATGAAATTTTCCAAATTTTCAAAACATCTGCCTCAGCAATCTAAAGGCTAAATTCGTAGATGGGCAGAATCGGGCTACACTAAGGGGGGTTAGGGGACTTTTAGGGGCAAATATTACCCATAAATTCCCAAAATGAAACAGACTGACTAGTGACGCCTCATTTTAAAGGTTTATTTACGCTGAACTCAAATGGTGAAGTCAGAATTGCGATGTCTTATTCCGTTCTCAAACTGGAGCACTTTGAAGATGAAGATATGTGGTTGTTACTTGAGATGTTCTTCACGGTTCATATATATAGAGATATCGCAATTCTGACTTCACGATCGTATTCAGCGAGTAAACACCTTCGAAATGAGGTGTCACTTGTCAGACTTTCATTTTTTGAGTTAACCCCCCCCCCCCTCCAAAATACCCAAAACCCTCCTCAGCTTTTGGATAATTTAACTGTTAACACGACGGTGAAGTCAAAATTGCGATATCTCATTCCGTTATCAGATTAGAGCAGACTCAAAATGGAGATCATATCGAGTAACAACCACGTTTCTTCATCTTCAAAGTGAGAACGGGATGAGATAGGTATCGCAATTCTGATTTCACCATCGTGGCCAGCGTTAAAAAAACCTCTAAAATGAGGTGTCACTTGTCAGAATGTTTCATTTTGGGAATTTATGAGGCATTTCCCCCCCCCCCTAAAACTCCCCCAAAACCCCCCTTAGAGTGGCCCGATTCGGCCAATCTACGAACTTAGCCAAGACTAATTTTTGTGCAAATTTGAAGTTTTTATCTCAATTCTATCGAGAGTTATCGTCTGCAGTGACACAAACATACATCTATAGATACATAATATGTAGCTATTGTTCTCGGTCCAAAATTTTTAAAACTTGAATTTTCGAAAAATTTTCATACCAAAATCCGTATCAGGCCATCCTGAATCCACTGCCAAAAGACACCAAAAATCATAATATCCTAATATGATAATATTATTATCATATTAGGATTATTATGAATCATATTATCTTATTATGATTTTTGGTGTCTTTTGGCAATGGATTCAGGATGGCCTGAAACGGATTTTGGTATGAAAATTTTTCGAAAATTCGAGTTTTAACAATTTTGGACCAAGAACAATAGCTACATTTTCCTCGAAAATTCGCTGAAAAGCAATTGTGTAATTAAGGGTTAAATGGTTATGGCGCCAGTAAAAATCCGCCTTCGAAAATTCGCTTCGACTTGCCATGCTGCGGCGGCTTGAGAAGCGGACGAAAGCGGATGCCGAAGAAAGAGGTGGAGACGGACGCGATGGAGGGGGACGAGAGGAATTGACCAATTACAAAGACCTGGCAGATAATGGGCGAGGGCGGGTATGACAACATGGCGACCCTCCCCCTCATCAGAGCAGCATCCCCCATCCCCCATACCCCATCCACCATCCTCCTCCGCTCGATAACCGCATATCCCTAACCCCCTGTAATTACCGAGCCCTTCAGACGGTTTCCACCCTTATTTTCATCCTCACCTCCAGCGAAAAACCCCACTGAGATCCGTTTTTACCGGAGAGAACAGAATCACATAAACACAAAAAATAATGTACCTAAATATTTTTTTATTTCATTTGAATTATTGAAATTTGAATTTAATGTTGAATGTTGTCCCAACTGCGTTCTAAACGTTGTGATTACACTGGTCTACAAAAAAAAATTGACGTGAAAGTTGCCGCCTTCATTTTATCATGGATGGGGGTTTTCGAGGGTGCTGAATCCAAATTCGTTGTCCGTTTTCTTATATTGGGCGATTTTTTGACGTTTTTATGATTCTTTACTACAACTTTACGGTGTATCCTGGTCATCATGAACTTCGTCCAAAAAAATTGTAATAGAACATGGTTTTCTGATATCGAGTAAATTCATAGTAAATAATAATTATTATCAATTATTATTAAAAATAATTCATAAACATTATTAATACCTAATATCTAAATAATAATAATTTTCACTACTTGTTTTTCAAGTTCCCGATGAGCTAGGAATTTTAAATATAGGTACTTACGTCAGAACTGGATTGAAATGCAGTATTCACTCGATTTCTTGTTATTAAAACTGTTTAAACGATACCTATTTGTTTAAACAAATTAAATTTTGAGGATGAGCTGGAGTCTTGAAATTTTAAAAATGGGTCGATAATGGATGACAATGCAATATTCACTCGATTTCTTGTCATTAAAATTGTTTAAAAATACCTATTTGTTTAAACAAATTAAATTTCGATGTTGAGCTACAGACATGAAATTTTAAATTCCATTACGAAACACTTCTCATGAGTAAATCTTACGAGGGAAATCAATATTTTACTCGTATGAGAGAGTCTTAAGCATGAGAGCCAACTCAGCGTATAATTGGCCAATAATTGAGGAAACCTTAGTTATCGAAAGTCGACCAGTTGTGGGAAATCTTTTTTGGTGTTTTCTTATCATTTTAGCGAATTTTCGAGGAAAATGTAGCTATCGTTCTCGGTCCAAAATTTTAAAACTCGGAATTTTCGAAAAATTTTCATACCAAAAATCCGTTTCAGACCATCCTGAATCCACTGCCGAAGTTATCATTCCAGACGATGACTCTCGATAGAATTGAGATAAAAAGTTCAAATTTGGACAAAAAATCCGTCTTGGCATAATCGGGCCATTCTAAGGGGGGATTTTGGGGAGTTTGGGGGGGGGGGGGGGTAATTTATTCATAAATTCCCAAAATGGAACATTCTGACGAGTGACACCGCATTTTAAAGATTTTTACACGCTGAATACGCTCGTGTAGTCAAAATTGCGATATCTTATTCCGTTCTCAAACTTGAGTAGGTACTTTGAAGATGAAGAAACGTGTTTGATCCTTGACATATTCTCCATGTTTAGTCTGCTTTAAAGATTAATTAATCTGCTGACGGAATGCGATATCGTAATTCTGACTTCACCGTCGTGTTCAGCGTTGAAATGTCCAAAAGCTGAGGGGGGTTTTGGAGTGTTGAGGGGAGGGGGGGGTCACCCATAAATTCCAAAAATGAAACGGTCTGTCAAGTGACACCTCATTTTAAAGGTTTTTACAGGCTGAATAAGATGGTTAAGTAAGAATTTTGCTATATCTTATTCCGCTCTCAAACTGGAGCACCTCGAAGATGAAGAAACGTGGTTGATACTTAAGATATTCTTCATGGACATCATGTTCTATAATGGAGACATTTTACATAAAACCAATTATTTCTTCGAAAATTCGCTCTTGTAGCCATGCTGCATGACTGTGTATTTTCCTTTTTAGAATGTTATTTTATTGGGGAACATCCTAGTTATGTTGTTATAGGGTTATTTGCAAATGCATGCCCTGTTAGTTTATCTATGCCCTGTTAAGTTGTTCTACTCCACAAAATTCGCTCACCCTTCGCCGAAAAGGGCTCGACAAAAAGAAAAAAAAGTAGCGAGCCGTCAGTCTGAAAACAAGCTCTCAGTCAAGATCTTGAAGCTTCTTCGAGCTTAATAAGCCTCGACGTAAATTAATGGTTCCACTTTGCCCCTCTACCTACCATAATACCCCTCTCTACCTCTGTCCGACAACATAGCAAAACCTCCTCTTACCCATCTCACTTCATACCCTAATTTCCACCTCAGCCCTCGCCCCAGCTCCATACTTTCTCATCCACTTTTCCCCTTTCCATCTTTTCGTAGTGAACAAAAACCACTTTTTTTTTTCTTAACCTCTCTTTCTGAGCCCTCATCGTCTTAAGAGGGTGGAAGCAGGCGATTTTAAAAGCTTGAAAAAATAGGGGTTCGGATATGGCTGGTGGGGAGGTACAGCATTAAAAGTTGAAAAGTACATTTTAAAAACGTCCAGAAGCTCGAAGTAGTAACTTGGAAAGCGATTTTTTTTTTCTTCGTCTTCTTCCAGGTTTAAGGGGTTATTTGCAAAAGTAGGAAAAAAGTTGACGAAGGCGAATAGAAGCAGCAGACGAAGGAAGCGTCACTTTTTAAGGGAAAATGAGTGACGAAAAAGAGAAGTCCTTGTACACTTTTTCTCGCTAATTTTCGTTCCTAATATTTTCATTATGCATTATTACTAACGGCAAATAGGAATTCTGTTGGGGATCGAAGAGGTTTTGCTTAATACCGGCTGGTTCGCCAACAAGGTTAGATTTAGATTAGATTGTATCAGGGACTGTATGTTTTTACGTTGAACACGACGGTGAAAACAAAATTGCAATATCTATAGCATTTAAATGAAACCAGTTATTTCTTCGAAAATTTGCTCTTATAGCCATGCTTCATGACTGTGGATTTTTCGATCACTTTTTCTCTATTTCAGACTTCCGTTCTAAACAGACGAATAACGGTCCAAAAAAATTGAAAACAAAAAACCTCCAAAAAACGAACCTTTCCATCAGCGTGAAATAATTATGATTAGCCGAAACATGTGTCCAATAATGGTTTTTTTCACCCGACTCCAGTGCAAGCAAGAGCGGTCTTAATGGGAAAACAGTCCCTTCACACGTGCCATGTGGCCCCTGACCTTCTTCTTTCCTTAATTCAGGTGAACAAAAAGTCACCACCTTCCCCACGATCTTGCGAGGGGTATGTTATTTTTGTCATGTATATATTCAGAATAGTTGTATATATACATGTAAACTTTGGTAGATTTATAAATTTGTTGTTGTCCTTTTAATTTCAACAGCTACTGCACCCTCCCTTGACAGAAAGCTAACGGTCGAGTAGATCCTTCCGATGATTATCGTTAAAAGTTACGGACCGGAACTCCCTCGACTGAGGGCGAAATTGCCGCTCGTAAAACCAGTGTAACTTGAAATCCTCCTGTTTCGCTTCCTTCAATACTAAAGATATTGATGCTTTATATTCATTCCAAATCTGAATAATATAAACAAAATCCAGTCATGCAGCATGGAGAGCGAATATTTGAAAAAACTCTGCAAATTCTTGACACAACGGTTCATTATCTTCTTTGTACAGATCACCCTTCTGTCTAGATCACTAGGTCTAAATGTCTATTATTATTATCAATTATCACTAATTATTAACAATTTTATCAAGTAGGTACCTAGTGAAAATTATTATAATTTATTGTTAGGTATTAATAATTCGTATTTATTATTAATAATAATTATTATTAATTATGATTAATTAATACGATATAATCTGGGGTTTTTAATACTACGTCGGTAATAATTTTTCTATAAAAGAAGTACCTACCAACAAATATTCGAAATTACCTTCATTTCCGTAGCACGAAACGCACCTCAGAACAACAAACTCGACATCACTTAAGCCATATGATGTTCCAAAGAGCTTGTTAGTATGAAAATGGACCTGTATTTCAACAGTTTCATACACGATCGTGTTGTGAGGCACAATCTTTGAGCCCTCATTGTGAACGAACGGCTGGTCCCACGAAGCTGCGGATGGTCTTAAAAAATTCTACGGAACAAACTCTATCTAAATATGAAATAAAAAACATACCGTTCTATATGAATTTTTCGAGATATGAGATTTTCAAATTTTCAAAATTCGTTTTGAACCCCTTCCCCTTGACCTAGGGTTATGAAAAGTTTCGAGGACCATTGTGGGGTTGGTCGGAACCCATAAAAAAAATTTCGTAATTTTAACTCAACGCTAACTGGGCAAAGTGGCGCGGACGGCGGACGGCGTACGGCGGACGGCGGACGGCGGACGGCGGACGGCGTACGGCGTACGGCGGACGGACGGATTTTTTTTTATTCGATTTTCTGAATCTACGTATCTTGAAACGTAAACCAACAAATTTTGAGGGGGGGTTAAAATTTTTTTTTCTTTGGGCGATTCCAATGGTTCATTATCGAAGATAATAAACCAAAATAACTGGTTTTATGTAAAATGGAAGAAAAAAATTTATTGGTTTTATAACAAATTTTATCTTCATTTCAGGCCGAGTAACACCTCAGTTTACAGATTTTTCTACGTTGAGCACGATGGAGAAGTCAGAATTGTGATACCTTATCCGGAATGAGATAACGGCCGTTATCAGATTAGAGCAGATGAAACGAAATGAACATCTCAAGTAACAACCACGTTTCTTCATCTTCAAAGTGCTCCAGTTTGAGAACGAGATGAGATATCGCAATTCTGACTTCACCATCATGTTCAGCGTGAAAAAACTTTCAAAATGAGGTGTCACTCGACAGATTGATTCATATTTAGAATTTATAGTTAAGGATATCTCAGGCAGTGATTGACTTGAAGTTTTGAAGTCAGCGGCAAGGGGGGGGGGTGTTTTCCGCCACTATAGAAGTGCCAAGACATCCAATAAGAAGAAGATTTTCTCAATTTTTCGATAAATTTCTCGTAATCTTCTTCTTATTGGATGTCCCAACTTGTTTTTTCTTTGTTCTTCCTGTGAATGTCCATTGATTTTTTGTTTGTATGAGTGTAATTGGGCTTGCCCGTAAATAAATAAATAAATGTCTTGGCATCCATATGAAGAGTACAGGGAAGAATGATACATGTCCATAAAAGCTGATCTCGAGAAAAACCATATCCTACAAAAACTTTCCAAACTAGGTCCTGCGGGCCTTAACAGAGGTCTTCCCTCCCTTATTATCCTCAAATTCATTTTGAATAGTGTTTATTTCATTTTGAAAAGTGTTTAATTCAATCAGAAAAAATCCCCAGTCATGCAGAATGACTATAAGAGCGAATTTTCGAAGAAATAATTGGTTTTATGTAAAACGTCTCCATTAAAGAACATGATGTCCATGAAGAATATCTCAAGTAACAACCACGTTCCTTCATCTTCGAAGTGCTCCAGTTTGAGAGCGGAATAAGATAATAGCGATTCTGACTTCCCCATCTTATTCAGCGTGTAAAAACCTTTGAAATGTGGTGTCATTTGACAGACCGTTTCATTTTGGAATTTATGGGTGAAACTACCCCCCACCCCCCAACACCCCCAAAACCCCCCTTGGACCTTAGATTTATTTACTGTTCAGGGTCACTCTCCCTCTGATGACAAAACAACTTTAAATCGCAGCACTTTTTTTGAATTTAAACTTGAATTTTTGATTGAAGGAAAAAGATACCAATCTCAAAGTTGACCTAGATCAAGACCTTATAATAATATAAGTAACTTGTGTAGTATATGTGTGTGTATAATCAACATCAACATCAATAATAATCAATAATCAACATCATTGTGTAGTATAATTAAATACGGTTATTCCATATGCAATATTATTCAATACAAAATTAGGTACGAGGAATGATTCGTATTATCACAATTCAAATTTGTTTATAGTTTTCATTTCGTTATTTTCAAGTTTAAAACATTTCAAAGCCAGTTATTTCCGACATTACGAGTAATACCGTTTTAGTTCTCAGATCGATACCTGATATCCATCGAATATTCAGTTTCGCCGGGATATCGGTGACGCACCTTCCTAACGAGCGAAACCGAAGGAAAAGCGCAACGGAAAAATTACACCCGAGTGTTCATGCGGGGGGGATATGGGAAAAGATTTAGGCGTCGATATGAAGTCATCTTCGGTTCGCATCCTCCTTCATCAAATGTTCATACCCCTTCAGTTCAACCCCATTGCCTAAATATCGAATCCAATAAGCGATAACTCACGAAGGGAAAGTCGTCACAACTCTGAAGGATGCGGGGAGCGCAAGAAAAACGTATTTGGTGGCGTCGAGCGAGTCGCATTGACTTCAAAGAGCGTTTCGTTTCCCTTTCAGAGCAAAAACGATGTTGCGATTCGGATTGCGACGGCAGTTGTGTTCATTTTGTTGTAACTGCTGGGCTCGTTTGAAGGAGAAACCGAAATCCAGTGATTTGAGGAGGCGGAAGACTGTGGATTTGAAACAGGGATGGGCGTATTCATACTCATGCAAATGTATACGACTAAAATTCATAATTTGGAAAATATTCATATGAATACGAATAAGAATATGAATACAAATGAAGCCATAATCACATGTTTTTGTGAACTTTCCTAGAAATTTACATTTTTCGTGAATTTTAACTACCTACTCAAATCTTTGGATTTTTTTGTGAATGTCACTCAAATTTTCCTATTTTTCCTTTTGTTTGGCAAGATAGGATTTAGTCCACCTAATGAAGTCAGGATCGAAATTCCTTTCAATCATTGATTCGATTAAGTTAGAATGTGGGATTGAATCGAAAGCCTTGGTCGTGTCTTTGTAGACCACGATTACTTTTTTTCCGTCATCCAAAGCTAAGGTTACTTTTTGAACTATTCCTAAAATTGCATCCAATGAACTTTTAACAGCTTGGAAACCAAACTGGGTTTTATCTATTATTTTATATTTTTCTAAATATTCTAGTAGGTAAATAAGTTGTTACGGCTTTTTCAATTATTTTCGCAAAGTTAGATAATAATGAAGTTGGTCTATAGTTACTTAAACATTTTGGGTCGCCTGACTTGAAGAGTGGAGAAATGGTGGTATTCTTATAAATTTGAGGAAAAACACATTTTCTACAGCTTAGGTTGATTAGGAAAGTTAGGAATTTCTTAATTGTTTTGACTGCTACATAGTTGAAACCCGGACAAGAACCCCCTCTCAAGCTGTGAATGATTTGTTCAACCATCTCTTCCGATACCTTCCAAAACGTGGAGAGAGTGACCCTCTGGTATAATAGGGTCATCGCAAACTGCTGCACTATCTACCATTTTCTCTCCCACGGTTGAAAAATGTCGATTGAATGCATTTGTAATGTTTTTGCCAGTTTAAAATATTTCCTCCTTCGCTTATAGTACTTATGTCAGCCCGTTTCTCTTGTCTTCCTGTTGCTTCGTTTATTACATTCCAAGTTGAACTAACATTATTATTTCACGCTTGGTCCAGTTTCCAAGAAAAGTATGAATCTTTTGCTACTCTTATGAGATCCGTTAATTTGTCTATGTATTTTTTAAAACGTGCTTTCAATCTGTGATCAAAAGTCACTTTTCTAAGCTTTAGGCTCATTTTCTCTCTTTTACCCTAATGCTCCTCACAGTGGCGGATCCAGCTTTAGAGTGAGGGGGGGGGGGGGGCGAAATACACTAACCGGGGGGATTGGGGGGTATGAAATACCCCCCAACTAGGAGAGGGGTCCGAAATAACCCCCCCCCCCCCCGGAAAATGTGGAAATGTTTGAAGCAAAATGGGTAGTTTTAGGCAGATTTAGCAGTTGGAATGTGAATTCAAAGAGACATAGATTCTGTTATATTTTGGAAATTAAAGGTGAAGCACCCCCAACCCCAAATTTCATGAACTGTAATAAGACAACATTTTTCATGAGAATTGTGCGAAAGTGGTGACTAATATATGTGACTTATTCCCTAAAATAGACGATAAGGAATTAAGTGTGACAGTGTGACACAGGTGATTGGATGTAATGTGTATTTACTTTTACATTCAGTACCACATTTAAAAAGCCCGAGGGGGGGGGGGGGGGCGGTCGCCCCCTTCGCCCCCCCCCCCCCCCTATGGATCCGCCACTGGCTCCTCAGCAGTCCCGCCGTAATCCAAGGCTTTAGCGTTCTCTTGTTATGTGAAATCCGGATGGGATCAGAGCAAGAATTTATGTAAACCGATAGTATTTCATGAAAATGTATTTACAATTTCTGTATTTATCTTAATTTCATACATATAAATTATGAAGAAACAAAAACTGATACGAATAAAATATCATCCACTACGTCGAAGAGGTGAGTATGAGCTACATCCCTGAAAGTGTACCATGTACAAGTTAAGTACCGTAACGTCCTGCTGTCCGACCTGCAAGAAGGTGACCGATTCAGGGCCTTGATTTCCTTCTTAAAAAAACGTATTTGAATGTTAAAACGTTCAAAAAAACTCCTGTACCTATCAACGCCCTGAAATGATCGAAGCCGATTTCACTTCCTCACTTTTCTTCGTGAATTCTTCTAAAAAGGAGTTTTCTCGGACGGGCAGTTCCGGATATGGTAGAAAGAATTCTCTCCTAAGAGGATCTTCCCCTTCGGATTCCAGAGGAGAAAAAAAAGGTGGCTGGGGTTGAGCTAAAGCCACCGACCGGCGCATGCGCCCTAGCAATCCTTCTTCCACTAATACCATCATCTACTCTTTGTGTCCACCCCTTCCTTACGGCTTCGTTTCCCCCCCGCAAGTAATTATGTTTACATATTAATTGCGCTCGTGCCACCACTCCCACAAAATGGCCGCATTAAATCTTCAAAAATCGAGCGAAATGAGTTTTTTCTACGACTTTTTTTTTTGGTCCACCTTCCCATCACACGGCGGGATCTTTATTTTTCTTTACTTCCCTTATTTCAGTTAGAGCGCGGGTTCTGAATTTTTTACAACTACGAGATTGAGTTTTTTTCGTGGTGCATTAAAGGGAGAGACGATCTACAGCGGTTGGTGGGCTCTCACATTTTATGACTGGTGTAAGTAACGAGTCGGTACTTTTCTTGTTGCATTCAACGCAGCACGTGATGGAGGATCTCCGGATATTTGATTCTATTCAATTCGTTCATTCACACAGAAATTGTACAACGATCTGAACACCTCAACTTGCCAAGGACGGCTGCAGACAAATCGCCCTCCGGTCTAGACCACTGTTCTGTATAAGAAGGGACGTTGCAGAACTTCCGATATATCGGAGTATTGATACTTTTCTTCCGATACCACCGATATTTGTGTCGATACTTTCTATCGATATTATCGACTCGGCGAAGGGTATCACCCGATATTTCCCAAATATTTAGGAACAGAAAAATGTTCCTACCACAGACCCAGGCAGTGAAAATATCCGTGACAGTTATAATGCTTTCTTGCATGCTTGGGCATAAGGATTTTGGAAAATTTTGGATAACAACAAATTCTGTACGCAGATGATGGATAAAACAAACAATCAATTTCCCCAAGTCGTTATGCCCAAGCATACAAGAGGCTCGTGGTGATGGCCACATCTGTTCCCTGTGAACGCTTATTTTCAAAAGGAGGGGAAATTTATTGCCAATCGCGCAATAGGTTGTCGCCCAAATACTTGCCAAAACTCCTTGAAACATTGAACCATTAAGAACAAGGACATTAAGGTAAAATTCTAATTTGACTGGATTAATTTGACGATGGTGATAGGACCGGTGTGTTCGACGCAGTATGGCCGTTGGCGATTACCATAGGGAGCACACTGAACGTTGGTGGTAATCGCGAGTGGAATAATCACGATATTTCGAGGGGCTCACGGCAACACCCCACATCGTCACTTTTGGCCAAAATGAGTTATAACTAATAAATGCATACCATTCGAAGCGTCCTCCCCCGGTGGATCGATCTAACTAAGTATAAGTTAGGTACCCAAGTTAGGTAACACTAAATCTCACGATTTACTTTACTGAATTACTCAGTAAACATAGTAATTGGCAGATGGTTTTTTTGGTTCTGCTGAAAAGTCGCCAAAATGACGACGTGGGAAGTTGCAGTGAGACCCTCGGTTTGCTAGTTTCTTGAGTGGGGATCTACGGGTCGCCCCTACTAGATAGGTGTGGTCGATTGTCGATAGTACCCAATAATCGATTGTTGGACACCATCGACTGGAAACAATCGATAAACAATCTAACATTTTTAATACCTAATGAACCATTTTCGAGCAGGGGCAGGGGATAATGAAGGGGTGTGGAGAAGGGAGGTGAGGGGGATACATAATACGTGTACCAATACTTTGATATATGTGTAAATATAATATTACTATCCCAACACCTGCATTTTTCCAAATTTGAGATGTTTTACCTTTTTTTGACCGCCTGTATCGTGATAATAGTTGGGCCAAAAAGATTTTTGCCAATGGATTTTAAAGCAATTTCAATGCTGTTTCCCGTTGTTTACCCAGCGATCCCCCCCCCCCCCGCCCCAACAAAATAAGATATCCTACAGCTTTGACCTCATGGCATTTTTCAATCAAAGCAGTAATTCTCGACCTACAGGCGTTAGAAGTTGAGGGTCGACCATTTTTTAGCGAAGTTGTTCAAAATTGCAAAACGCTTGGAACACCATTCGACGCGGAATCGTATGCTCTTTAAAAAAGAATCCAGTGATATTTTCTGTAGGATGCGTACTTTTCGAACTATAGGCGAAAAATACGTGGTTTTTTGCTCCCCCCCACATAGCCTAAAGAGCGCAAGGTCCTAGTATTCGAAAACTCAGCAAATACCCTCTACCATCCCCAAACAATCCCTCAAATTACCAATAACAAACATTGGAGTTGTGTCCAGCTCACCCCGATTTTTTGTAGGTACGTGGCTCCTGGACTATTAGCGAAAGCCATCGAAACAATCGATTGCACTTTGATTCGGAGCGACAATCAATCGATCGATTGTTGCAATCGACAATCGACCACCAGTAGACAGCTAGACTGCTCTGAAGATCATACATTTTGCCCCAGTACAAAACTCTGCAAATTCTTGACACAACGGTTCATTATCTTCTTTGTACAGATCACCCTTCTGTCTAGATCACTAGGTCTAAATGTCTAGATCCTAAATGTTAGATTAATTATTATTATCAATTATCACTAATTATTAACAATTTTATCAAGTACCTAGTGAAAATTATTATAATTTATTGTTAGGTATTAATAATTCGTATTTATTATTAATAATTATTATTATTAATTATGATTAATTAATACGATATAATTCTGGGGTTTTTAATACTACGGCGGTAATAATTTTTCTATAAAAGAAGTACCTACCAACAAACATTCGAAATTACCTTCATTTCCGTAGCACGAAACGCACCTCAGAACAACAAACTCGACATCACTTAAGCCATATGATGTTCCAAAGAGCTTGTTAGTATGAAAATGGACCTGTATTTCAACAGTTTGATTCACGATCGTGTGGTGAGGCACAATCTTTGAGCCGTCATTGTGAACGAACGGCTGGTCGTACACAGCTGCAGATGGTCTTAAAAAATTCTACGGAACAAACTCTATCTAAATATGAAATAAAAAACATACCGTTCTATATGAATTTTTCGAGATATGAGATTTTCAAATTTTCGAAATTCGTTTTGAACCCCTTCCCCTTGACCTAGGGTTATGAAAAGTTTCGAGGACCATTGTGGGGTTGGTCGAAACCCATAAAAAAAATTTCGTAATTTTAACTCAACGCTAACTGGGCAAAGTGGCGCGGACGGCGGACGGCGGACGGCGTACGGCGTACGGCGTACGGCGGACGGACGGATTTTTTTTTATTCGATTTTCTGAATCTACGTATCTTGAAACGTAAACCAACAAATTTTGAGGGGGGGTTAAAAAAATTTTTTCTTTGGGCGATTCCAATGGTTCATTATCGAAGATAATAAACCAAAATTAGTCTGGCTACGCTAGGACATGTCCCGATTTTCGAGGTGTCCCGGGCGTCCCGTCTGATTTTAGAAGTGTCTCGATTAATTTGTTTGCCGTCCCGATCTTGTCCCGATTTTTAAGAAGTCGATAGAAGACCAACCTTGACGTCATCTGCTCGGAATTATTCACCTATATCAGGCAACACAGGGATATCCTTGGAAAAGTCAGTCGGTGGAAAATTTAAATACGTGCAATGACTTTTTTTATACGCCAATAGAAATTAATATAAAGTACCTCTTCCTATTTCCAAAATTGTTCCTGTTCCTCTACTTATTTTCAAAAATATTGTATTTAGGTGAAGTGTTCGTTTAATTACATTTCGTCCCGATTCTTTTTGAGGCTGTCCCGATTAGTCCCGATATTTAGCTCACAGTGTCCCAATTTACCTGGAACAGACATGGCAGATACGCCCATGGTGTGTGTGTGTATGGGGGGGGGGGTGTCGTTTATGTTCTTTTAGGTCAATTCCAATGGTTTGTTATAGTGGAAAATAATGAACAAAAATCGTTTAAAGTTGTAGGTACGTGGTGAAATAGGCCCCCAGTAAAACGACCTGATATCTACTGCTCAACGCGCAGGTCATTGGGAAAATGTCAATATACAAAATCAGTTATCAAATACGGAGCTGTACCAATACGTACCGTCGATGGAGGCCGTCAATGCTCTACTGACATAGTGATCGCGAACTCCGGAACAAGCTGTAGTACTGAGGGGGTTCAAACTTCGTGGGGTGAGGGCACGGACCCCCACAGAAAAACAGAAGAACAGCACCACAGCAGAGCGTTGGAAAAAAACTCCCGTAGTAAAAAAGAAGGGGACAAAAGGTCCTAAGCGACGTCAGGGGTCGGAGAGTAGAAAAAAAACCACGTGCCCCATCAGACGTGAGCAGATGGCGACGTATAAAAAACTACCTGGGGGCGCTACGAGGAGCTTTTGGATTCGGGGGATTAAACGATATGTGATTCCGCTGTGGGGCTAGACGTTGGAGGGTTAAACAAGTCGGTCCGAAAACTGCCCTTCCGATTAAACAGAGTCCCAAATCGTACGAGTGATAAGGGTCGATTACACGAGGCGAGTTTAGTAGTTATTAGAGAGTTCCTAAGAGATATGTCCATTCAGATGTGGACATATCTAGTGGCCACATCTAAGGTGGAGCAACAAATGTGTCCAGTTTGGCGGAAGTGATCACATGTACAAGTAACGTCAAGTCACCTTAGCACAACGCGAAATCCATCCCTTCCACTTCTGTTCTTCCCACCGTTCATCGCTCAATTTTCTTGATTCAACTTCTGAACATGTCGGGAGTTCTTGATAATTTGTTGCGGTTTTATCTCGAAGGGCTGATGTCGCACGACGGTTTGTTAGGCGGCAAAAGGCGCTGCACTGTTATCCTGGAGTAAGGATAAATTCAATCGTAAAGGTTGTGTCCCGGGAGAGAAATGGACACATGTATGCGGCCGGTTGTGGTCGACTTGAGGCGATGTGTCCGGACACAGCCGACGAGCATGCGCAGTTGAGATAAGTTCAAACTTGTGTCCTTAGGAATGTCCCCTTAGGAACTCTCTAATAGCGGGATAGGTTGCTAGTTGATAGTAAACTAGCTCCGTATAATCCTGTACAAGCAAACAGGCTAAGAAAGAAGCTGAGGAAAAAGTTGAAGACTGGACTACTTTTAAGCCGCGTCCACACTATGCTGGACGACATTATACCCCTAAGCATTAAAGTACAACTCCCGATGTTAACCTTTATATCATTAATAACTATGTCAAATAAGGCCTCTGGCCGTTGTTGATGTATTAGCCCTAAGACCCAATACTTGTATTGTACATAACTTCTGTCAATAAACGTTCTGTATACACTATGCCGGGAAGCTTTCTCGCCTGGCTTTACTTTGGTTGGCCCACATTGGTCGGAATACCTGGCATACCAGGTGTTGTTTGAAGGTGTGTGATGGAGTGCTGATCTCCTGTTCTCGAGTTTTTTGTTCGACCGCTCTGGGGATATACGGTTCTGTGGAAGCACAGACCGCAAATCCCTCTGGGAGGGCATATTGCCGAACTACCCTTGAACAGGGGCACTCAGCAGCCATACATAACAGTATCTGGGTGTACTTTCACCACAACACCGATCCCGTTCTTTCATTTTCATTTTTACCCTTTTTAGTCGCATAGAATCGGCGCTCATGTTTCTGTTAAATTAATACTTTTAAGTTCGTATCATGATCGGAGATTCGGCTCATTCGAGAAAAAGGGCCAGAATAGAGGCAAAGATTTTCAAAGATTTTCCTCACTCCCCACTCTTTCCTCATGCCGATAATTTGGGGTGTTATCGGCAAAAATGTTTTAATGGGATGTTCCAAACATCGCATTTTACATATAATTTTCTAAATCTATTTCTTCGAAAATTCGCTTTTAGATCCATGCTGCATGACTGTTCATTTTTTTTTTTTTTTTTTTTTTTTTTTTTTTTTTTTTTTTTTTTTTTTTTTTTTTTTTTTTTGCGATTATTGTGGGCACTGTCCCACAACCAAGGACGATCCTTGTTCAAGTGAAAAATTGAAATCTCGTGAAAAGTGGAATCGTCTATTCATCACTCCAAATTTTGTAATCGCGAGCTTTGTGACAAATGAGCGTTGCAATGCAGATTCAGTATTCAACTTCAGAATTACCTTCCGTAGGTGATTGCCGAAACAACCCGGGCGGCATGTCCACATTAAGCCGCTAACCCGCCTCGATTTGGATCGGCACAGCGCTGGTTTTTTAATGAAACTTTTCATGAAAACGTTCAAAAATAATAATTATTATTTGCTCGATTATTTGTTTACCTCAACAGACACTCATCTACCGGCAGAAATTCCCCAACTACCAGAAATCATCTACCGACAGAACTTCAGAGAAGAAGACATCACACATCTGCTGCCAGTCTGAAGTTTGAATGTAGTTTGTCGTTCATCGATTAACGTTAAGCAAGTAATTTCCAGTACTTACCACTCTTCATTACTATTCACCCCTACCCTACCCTTTCCACCATACTTAGGTCACCAATAGGCAGGTGACTAAATAATTGGTTATAAATAAAATAAAAACATGAATATTTGTTTCTTTGAGTATCAACATTTTGTATAAGATCTCACTGTAAGGCCTCGGTAAAACTCGTTACTAGCCCGAGTTTCGAACCCAGGACCCTATCAGCTTCGTACCAACTTTAAAATTTAAACCTACAACCACCCCATATCTGAAAAAACGGGGGAATACAGCAGTTTTATAACTTGAAAGCAACCTAAGACACAAAATACAATACGAGTACTAATTAGGACTACAAGACATTTAAGGCCGTCAGGCCGATATTGTTCATATGTATCTTAAGACACTTAACTTTAAACTGTTGTATGTACCTCTATGCCAATAAAATATTATCAATCAATCAACTCGAAAGCAGGCGCTCTCCGTCACCAAGCGGTCTCGTTGGTACGAAGCTGACAGGGTCCCGGGTTCGAAACCCGGGCTAGTAACGAGTTTTACCGAGGCCTTACAGGTTGGGATCTTACAAAAGTTGTTTTATTTAATAAAAAGAAATCCAAAAACGTTGAGGTTTCAATAAAATTCACATGTGAACATCGGTTGTGATTTCCTTCTTTTCAGCTCGTTATGTATCTTTCGAGGACACTATATATTATGTACATATTTTTGTTTCTTGTATGTGAATCCGCACGGCGTCCCTTTTTTCGGTAGCAAAGTAAGCTAAAGAATACCTTGAGGGAAAACGAATTGAAGGAAACGAGAAAAAAGAAAAGGGCTGAAGAGCGAAAATAAAGGAATAAAGAGAAGAAGGAAAAAACGGCGAGAGAGTAGAAGAAGGAAAATGGATAACGAAGGACCGGGGAAATTAGGAGAAAAGGAAGAAAAAAAGTTGTCTTTCCTGTAACATAATTGAGGCGCGAGAGCAGCTAACATAACAAGGTTTCCTTTGTCATTCTTTTGCTACGAGGAGAAAATAGGTGAAAGGGAGGGGGTAAAGAAGGGAAAAAAAGAGGATGATTATTTTTCCGCCCAAAGATGGGGAGGAGATGAAAGGGAAGGCTCGTTCCCTTTGTGGGGCCCTGGCGATTTAGCGGGTTGTGAAGGTGAGGAACAGGCGCTAAGAGGTGAGGCCGTGGAGGCGAGGATGCTACGTACGGTTATAGCATCCACGCGGAGGTTGAAGTCAGGATGCAATTTATGGTACATTTTACTGGAGTAAAAAACATCCTTAGGAAACAAAAGACTAGGCAACCAAATAATCGATTATAACATCAAATGATTAATTGTAAGCCAATAATCGATGTGACCAATTAATCGGCTTTGAATACCTAATCAGTGTTCGATTAATCAAAAGCAAATAATCGATCAATTGATTAAAACTGATTCTATCGGTCGAACATTGATGAAAACACCGAATGTTTAGTTCATTTGATGCAGAATTCGAATTCCCACGACGTGTATTCAGAGGTGTTTTTTTACGACCTCAAAAACCACACATTTCTACGGTTTTTCGACCAAAAACTTCCAAAAAAGCGCTCAAACAAAAAAACCCTCTGAATAAACGCTGTGGGAAATTGAATTCTGCGTCGAGTGAGCTCAAATTCGATCATTTTGGGTGCAAATTAAACAATGACACAAAGTTTTATGAAAAATTCGAGAAAAGAAAGATATGGGCGCTGATGGGTTAAACCAGTGGTCCGCAACCGGGGTGCCACGGCACCCTGAGGCGTCCAGGGGTGCCGCAAGATTTTGAGATCGGAATAACTTTCTGTATACTTAATTATAATAAGAAAGGAGAAAAAAACAAATATTGGGACACGATTGAACTAAACACATCCCAAAACACTAACAGATCCGCTACTTAGTATGATATGTGTAAAACGACGTACTATAAAAGACAACGGAGGCAGAGCTAGTGCCAACGTGGTCATGATTTGATAGGAAGTGGTATGTTTCCACTGTTTTGTGGTGAGGAAAATTCGAACCCCCTTATTTTACAAAGCATTGCAAACCACCTAATGAACTTGAAACTGGTTCTCGACAAATACTTCCCGGACCTGGACATCCAAAAGCATGACTGGATTCGAAATCCGTTTTCCACCATGGTGCAAGTAGAAGGCATGCCTCTTCGAACTGAATTTATTGATTTGATAAGCGACCGAAGTCAACAACGTCCCACTGAACACCTTTTGGATTTACGTGTCAGCAGAATATCCTCAGCTGTCGAAGAAAGCAATTGACATCCTTCTCCAGTTCTCAACTTCGTGGATGTGCGAACATGGATTTTCGACACTTGCGACCATAAAAACGAAAAACGGCAAAGAATGTTGCAAAGCACATTTGAAATGGCCAGGTTTCCACCAGATCTTTACAGATGGGTCTAAACAACATACTCACGTGGGTGCTGCATTTTACGATGCTACTTTAGACTATAGAGCCATATTCAAATTGCCAGGCTGGTCCTCTGTTTACTCTGCTGAGTTGGTGGCCCTCGTGGAGGCTCTCCGTTATACCCAATCTTTGACCTCCTCTAAAATTGTTATTTTCACAGACAATAAAAGTTCTATCCAGAAGGTTAAGAATGTAGGACTTAAACCAACGACAAATAGCCTCATCCATGCTGTGAGAAATATGGTGCAATCCATGGTGAATAATGGTAGGGAGGTGTGTTTGGTATGGGTGAAAGGACATTCTGGGATAAACGGGAATGAGATTGCGGACGCTCTCGCGAAACAAGCAGCCTATTTCGCATCAGAAACAGATACGGCAATTCCCCCACGAGACCTTTACAGTTGGTGTAAGAGTAAACTGTTGAATAAGTGGCACCAACGCTTCTCATCCCTGTCGGCAGGCTCCTACTATAGGTTTATTCAACCCCACATCCCTCGAACTCCATGGTTTGCAAAATCTAGGCTCTCTAAAGACATGGTTAGAACCATCTGCAGGCTGAGAGCCGGTCATGCGATGTGCGGTGCGACGAAGCAGAAAATGAATTTGGCTCCTACTGCTGAGTGTGCAAGATGTCAAGCTGTGACAGAAGATCTCCATCATATATTTCTGGAATGTCCAGGATTAGCAACTAGAAGACTCCGCTTGTATGAAGAGCTGGCTCCATATATAGAACAACCCCTCAACCTGCCATACCTACTCCAAGCATCGGTGAAAGTTTTTTATTTATTATATACCTTTTTGTCGGACAGTGACATATCTGTGTGAAGAACTGCACAATTAATTTAAACCTGAAATAGGTATATTGTACAAATGAGTCTTGAACTGTTAAAATTCACCTTGTGGCTGTATGGGCAACCAATGCCAAATAAAAACTAATTAAAAAAAAAAAAAAAAAAAAAGCACATTTGAGGACGACATGAGGGTCTGCTTTTCCCAACTGCCTCCTAGAATCCCAGAAATGTGCCGAAAACACCAGGGACAAATTTCACATTGATTTAAGTTACCTACCACTAAAGAAAATAATTAACATTTTACTTACCTACCTACCTATTAATTATTAATTAAAGTTTTTGTGCTCTTTACTGAAAACTATTCCGAACTTATCACACTGCGAAATTTTGTGTTTGTATGGTGGGGTGCCACAGGGTGAGGCCGTCACGAAAAGGGGTGCCGTGACTCAAAGGACGTTGTGGACCACTGGGACCAAACCACACGAGCTTGCTTACTTGTGAAGCAGTTTCAAGTGCAAGGTACGAGTAGTTACCATAGTGAACGAAAATCACTGCTGTATCTCATTTTTAACCTACCAACCCAATAATTTCAAATAATACTGTTAACGTTCCAGTGGTGGCGCGCACCTCACAGGTGTCACGAGTTTTACATTTCTGTGCCAAAGTTGGCAACTATGGTTTGACGCGCTCTCTGGCTCAGTAGCTTGCCAAAATCTGTTTCCCTCAAAGTCAGTAGCTCTTTAGACTTTGTCCGATCACGTCACTCTGCGTGGTACCTCATTTCACCACACAGGTGCTACGCCTCAATTCGTGTGAGTTTATCCGATTTAAAATTTTTGCGATTTTCTTCTTCCTTCACGGTGCCCATGTTCTATGTGTATGCGGTAGAGTTTATTTGAAAGCCGAATGACGTGGAGGAGAAGTAGGTACCTCACTACGTTGATGATTAGTAGTGAGAATAAAGTAGGTAACACCTGGTAGGTGTAGCACCACTATTCATACCATTTTCATTCTTTATTTGCAGTATAATAATCAGTAATCATTCACACTCTGAATTTGACCTTTCCAACCCGCAAGACGTTAGTAGATTGCAGGGTGCTCTGTTTGATAAGCCTTTTGTTCCTGTGTTTGGAACTTGTTTAAATTTTGTAGGTAGGTAGGTCCTTACGTTCGGAAATTCATCTAAGTATTTTCAAGTTTTCATTTCTATCAATTTCAAGATAGTATTTCTCAACTCAACAAAAATTACGTTCGGAAAATTATTTTATTGTTAAAATGTATAATGAAGCCCGTTGTTCACATATTTCGACGTTTTTTACTCATTCCCTCACAGTGCAACGCAATTTGTCACTTGGATTATTTTTTCTTGATGCAAAAGAGAGCCTGCACCTCTGATGTCTGCACCACTATTGATGTCGCAAATAGTGGCGCCACTACTGGAACAATAAAAAATATTCAAAAAATGTTTTTTTTTTTTCAAATCGAAAATTCAAAATTTTGGAGTTGAAACTACTTTGGGGTACAGAAATATTTTGTGGGTTCACGTTGCACCTTGAAAAAGCTACACTGCCCACCGACTTGGGCTCCGTTTTTCATCCAGCCGAACGAATAACGAAACACTCGAGGACGATTGTTTTCTTTCTAATGAAAGAACTTGAATGATGGGTTATGACGGGGGTGGGGTGGAGGTTTGAATATCGATTGGTGATTATGATTGTTTCCTAGTCCCCCATCTCATCCTCGTCCCCCTGAGGGGTATCACGTTTTTATACTTGTTCCGAGGGGTAGAGAACCATGAAAAAAAAAAATCCATAACGAGGGGTGAGGCTGGAGGCTTCACAGCTGAGCCTCGTCCTGCCGCCCCAAGCGTAAGTCGACTTTTTTATGTTTCGACTTTTTTTCGTAATCGGGCATGAGACAGCGAAGGGAAACGAGGAAACGACGCCTGCCCGATCGTTTGTTCAAGTGACGAGACTGATGAATTTTAAAATTAGCATTTATTTTGGTTGTGTTGCTCATTACGTACGTACCTTCAGGTTGATGGAAACAAGGTTTTGGTTGTGTTGCCTATTACGTAGGTACCTTCAGGTTGATGGAAACAAGGTTTGGTTGTGTTGCTCATTACGTAGGTACCTTCAGGTTGATGGAAACAAGGTTTGGTTGTGTTGCCTATTACGTAGGTACCTTCAGGTTGATGGACACGAGGTTTTGGTTGTGTTGCTCATTACGTAGGTACCTTCAGGTTGATGGAAACAAGGTTTGGTTGTGTTGCCTATTACGTAGGTACCTTCAGGTTGATGGACACGAGGTTTTGGTTGTGTTGCTCATTACGTAGGTATCTTCAGCTTGATGGACACGAGGTTTTGGTTGTGTTGCTCATTACGTAGGTACCTTCAGGTTGATGGAAACAAGGTTTTGGTTGTGTTGCCTATTACGTAGGTACCTTCAGGTTGATGGAAACAAGGTTTTGGTTGTGTTGCCTATTACGTAGGTGCCTTCAGGTTGATGGAAACAAGGTTTGGTTGTGTTGCCTATTACGTAGGTACCTTCAGGTTGATGGAAACAAGGTTTTGGTTGTGTTGCCTATTACGTAGGTACCTTCAGGTTGATGGAAACAAGGTTTTGGTTGTGTTGCCTATTACGTAGGTGCCTTCAGGTTGATGGAAACAAGGTTTGGTTGTGGTGCCTATTACGTAGGTACCTTCAGGTTGATGGAAACAAGGTTTTGGTTGTGTTGCCTATTACGTAGGTGCCTTCAGGTTGATGAAACAAGGTCTTGGTTGTGTTGCCTATTACGTAGGTACCTTCAGGTTGATGGAAACAAGGTTTTGGTTGTGTTGCCTATTACGTACGAGTAGGTGCCTTCAGGTTGATGAAACAAGGTTTTGGTTGTGTTGCTCATTACGTAGGTACGTTCAGCTTGATGGACACGAGGTTTTGGTTGTGTTGCTCATTACGTAGGTGCCTTCAGGTTGATGGAAACAAGGTTTTGGTTGTGTTGCCTATTACGTAGGTACCTTCAGGTTGATGGAAACAAGGTCTTGGTTGTGTTGCCTATTACGTAGGTGCCTTCAGCTTGATGGAAACAAGGTTTTGGTGGTGTTGCCTATTACGTAGGTACCTCCAGGTTGATGGAAACAAGGTTTCGGTTGTGGTGCCTATTACGTAGGTACCTTCAGGTTGATGGACACGAGGTTTTGGTTGTGTTGCCTATTACGTAGGTACCTTCAGGTTGATGGAAACAAGGTTTTGGTTGTGTTGCCTATTACGTAGGTACCTTCAGGTTGATGGAAACAAGGTTTTGGTTGTGTTGCCTATTACGTAGGTACCTTCAGGTTGATGGACACGAGGTTTTGGTTGTGTTGCTCATTACGTAGGTGCCTTCAGCTTGATGGAAACAAGGTTTTGGTGGTGTTGCCTATTACGTAGGTACCTCCAGGTTGATGGAAACAAGGTTTCGGTTGTGGTGCCTATTACGTAGGTACCTTCAGGTTGATGGACACGAGGTTTTGGTTGTGTTGCCTATTACGTAGGTACCTTCAGGTTGATGGAAACAAGGTTTTGGTTGTGTTGCCTATTACGTAGGTACCTTCAGGTTGATGGAAACAAGGTCTTGGTTGTGTTGCCTATTACGTAGGTGCCTTCAGGTTGATGAAACAAGGTTTTGGTTGTGTTGCTCATTACGTACGTACGTTCAGCTTGATGGACACGAGGTTTTGGTTGTGTTGCCTATTACGTAGGTACCTTCAGGTTGATGGAAACAAGGTTTGGTTGTGTTGCTCATTACGTAGGTACCTTCAGGTTGATGGAAACAAGGTTTGGTTGTGTTGCCTATTACGTAGGTACCTTCAGGTTGATGGACACGAGGTTTTGGTTGTGTTGCTCATTACGTAGGTACCTTCAGGTTGATGGAAACAAGGTTTGGTTGTGTTGCCTATTACGTAGGTACCTTCAGGTTGATGGACACGAGGTTTTGGTTGTGTTGCTCATTACGTAGGTATCTTCAGCTTGATGGACACGAGGTTTTGGTTGTGTTGCTCATTACGTAGGTACCTTCAGGTTGATGGAAACAAGGTTTTGGTTGTGTTGCCTATTACGTAGGTACCTTCAGGTTGATGGAAACAAGGTTTTGGTTGTGTTGCCTATTACGTAGGTGCCTTCAGGTTGATGGAAACAAGGTTTGGTTGTGTTGCCTATTACGTAGGTACCTTCAGGTTGATGGAAACAAGGTTTTGGTTGTGTTGCCTATTACGTAGGTACCTTCAGGTTGATGGAAACAAGGTTTTGGTTGTGTTGCCTATTACGTAGGTGCCTTCAGGTTGATGGAAACAAGGTTTGGTTGTGGTGCCTATTACGTAGGTACCTTCAGGTTGATGGAAACAAGGTTTTGGTTGTGTTGCCTATTACGTAGGTGCCTTCAGGTTGATGAAACAAGGTCTTGGTTGTGTTGCCTATTACGTAGGTACCTTCAGGTTGATGGAAACAAGGTTTTGGTTGTGTTGCCTATTACGTACGAGTAGGTGCCTTCAGGTTGATGAAACAAGGTTTTGGTTGTGTTGCTCATTACGTAGGTACGTTCAGCTTGATGGACACGAGGTTTTGGTTGTGTTGCTCATTACGTAGGTGCCTTCAGGTTGATGGAAACAAGGTTTTGGTTGTGTTGCCTATTACGTAGGTACCTTCAGGTTGATGGAAACAAGGTCTTGGTTGTGTTGCCTATTACGTAGGTGCCTTCAGCTTGATGGAAACAAGGTTTTGGTGGTGTTGCCTATTACGTAGGTACCTCCAGGTTGATGGAAACAAGGTTTCGGTTGTGGTGCCTATTACGTAGGTACCTTCAGGTTGATGGACACGAGGTTTTGGTTGTGTTGCCTATTACGTAGGTACCTTCAGGTTGATGGAAACAAGGTTTTGGTTGTGTTGCCTATTACGTAGGTGCCTTCAGGTTGATGAAACAAGGTTTTGGTTGTGTTGCCTATTACGTAGGTACCTTCAGGTTGATGGACACGAGGTTTTGGTTGTGTTGCCTATTACGTAGGTACCTTCAGGTTGATGGAAACAAGGTCTTGGTTGTGTTGCCTATTACGTAGGTGCCTTCAGGTTGATGAAACAAGGTTTTGGTTGTGTTGCTCATTACGTACGTACGTTCAGCTTGATGGACACGAGGTTTTGGTTGTGTTGCCTATTACGTAGGTACCTTCAGGTTGATGGAAACAAGGTTTGGTTGTGTTGCCTATTACGTAGGTACCTTCAGGTTGATGGAAACAAGGTTTGGTTGTGTTGCCTATTACGTAGGTACCTTCAGGTTGATGGAAACAAGGTTTTGGTTGTGTTGCCTATTACGTAGGTGCCTTCAGGTTGATGAAACAAGGTCTTGGTTGTGTTGCCTATTACGTAGGTACCTTCAGGTTGATGGAAACAAGGTTTTGGTTGTGTTGCCTATTACGTACGAGTAGGTGCCTTCAGGTTGATGAAACAAGGTTTTGGTTGTGTTGCTCATTACGTAGGTACGTTCAGCTTGATGGACACGAGGTTTTGGTTGTGTTGCTCATTACGTAGGTGCCTTCAGGTTGATGGAAACAAGGTTTTGGTTGTGTTGCCTATTACGTAGGTACCTTCAGGTTGATGGAAACAAGGTCTTGGTTGTGTTGCCTATTACGTAGGTGCCTTCAGCTTGATGGAAACAAGGTTTTGGTGGTGTTGCCTATTACGTAGGTACCTCCAGGTTGATGGAAACAAGGTTTCGGTTGTGGTGCCTATTACGTAGGTACCTTCAGGTTGATGGACACGAGGTTTTGGTTGTGTTGCCTATTACGTAGGTACCTTCAGGTTGATGGAAACAAGGTTTTGGTTGTGTTGCCTATTACGTAGGTGCCTTCAGGTTGATGAAACAAGGTTTTGGTTGTGTTGCCTATTACGTAGGTACCTTCAGGTTGATGGACACGAGGTTTTGGTTGTGTTGCCTATTACGTAGGTACCTTCAGGTTGATGGAAACAAGGTCTTGGTTGTGTTGCCTATTACGTAGGTGCCTTCAGGTTGATGAAACAAGGTTTTGGTTGTGTTGCTCATTACGTACGTACGTTCAGCTTGATGGACACGAGGTTTTGGTTGTGTTGCCTATTACGTAGGTACCTTCAGGTTGATGGAAACAAGGTTTGGTTGTGTTGCCTATTACGTAGGTACCTTCAGGTTGATGGAAACAAGGTTTGGTTGTGTTGCCTATTACGTAGGTACCTTCAGGTTGATGGAAACAAGGTCTTGGTTGTGTTGCCTATTACGTAGGTACCTTCAGGTTGATGGAAACAAGGTTTTGGTTGTGTTGCCTATTACGTAGGTACCTTCAGGTTGATGGAAACAAGGTTTTGGTTTTGTTGCCTATTCGAGCAACGGAAGCGTCTGCGCACACGTTTCCGAGTTCAAACGAATCATCTCGGGTTTTTCTAATGAGCCAAACTGTATACCTCCTGCACATTGGAGCCCCCTCCAACTTCTCAAAGTTCGTTACGAGGGAAGTCAATTTTTTTTTTAACTTTTTTTTATGGCATTTCAGAAAAGAAAGCCAGAAAAAGAGCCCGTTGGGGCCGGTACAGTGAAAATTCGTAGAATAAAGAAGGTTGGGCTCGTGGGGTGGGGGGTAAGCACATTTATCCTGACCGAAAGTACATCCCTCCGGGTCTGGAAGGACCACTTCACTTCTCCTTAAAACCTCATTAAAAGGTACTTCGACTTCCTTCCGCTCGCCATCGTTGCGTCTGACCCGTGGGGAGAGAAACCGCCGAAGTCGAGAGACCGAAAAACTTTCTTTTTTTCTCCTCTCCCTCATCCACCGCCTCGCAAACCTCTTTCCCGTCCTTAAGAGAGTAATTTTAATCCCGGGAATCCTGCATAAGTGCTGCATTATTCAGGCTCGTGACGGCCTTACTTTTAAAGAAAAGGTTCGTTATAAAGTTGTCTTTGTAGGTACTGGTTTAGATCAGTGGTTCTCAACCTTTTCAGTACTGAGGACCACTTCGTACCATTCAGAATCCAAGGCAAATCACAAACGATAGATTTAACCCATTACTGCCCAGAAATCGATTTTTTGAGAAATTTTCCTAATTTTTCCAGAATTTTTCATTTTTAGAGCTTCTAATGTAAAATACAACAATACCTGGTCATCTGACACGATACTTCCACAACCGAGATGAATAAAAAACTACATAATAAATTCTATGAATCCAGTGTAATATAATCAAGTGCTCTAAAATACATGATTCAATCAAGACACAATAGGGATAGTGAAGAAAAGCTCAATAATTGTGGTAAAAACGCAGTTCACACAAAGTCCCACATTGCTCTTGCTCTGCACTGATACTTCCTTATTGTATTCATGATTCCTCAGGTGCAAAATGGTGCACGTGTACTGGCCTCAGGCCTCAGAAGACGAGGCATCGTTCGACATGAGAAGCATAGTCAGTGTCGTAGCTCCCCCTGTACAGTTTCGCTTTTCAAGGGACTGGGCAGCTCCGAATGGTGAATTCGAGTGTTGCAAAAATCGTTTCTCTTGTGATGTTTGGTTTGAATTCCCTCTTAATGTTATTTAATTTTGAGTACCTGTTTATAGTCAGAGTTAGGTACACTATGAGCTTTTTTTTCTTTTTTTTTTAAATTAAATGAGAATATCAGCAATTTCTTCTTCTACCTCTTTCATAATAATGAAGAGAAGAGACTTAATTTTGTACCTTACGATCTCAACTGTGATGTTCCCGTTAATTAGGTATGTTCTGTAACACATTTTTCATCTTCAAGAGAAGCCCCAAAACGCTCAGTAATCTTTTTTTTGTATATTGTTTTCTTCTAATGTGTCCCTATTCACCTCAGACCACGAAAGAATAGGGACATTCTACGATTTTAGCCACTGTCCCTATTGACCCCAACCATGAGGGCGAATCGGGACACGTTAAAACAATGGGAAAAAAAACTAAAATGGCATAAATTTTAAAAACTGCCTACAGACATTTATAGCTGAGATGTGAAGGGACCACATTAAAAAACAAGCACGTTTCCAACCCAATTTGGAGGGGGAGCTACACTTCAAAAACTGTCAAATCCGTCCCTATTGACCCCGGTTTACGGTACCTATAGAGAAAAGCCTTATTTCTGTAGTAGGTACTTTGACGAATTTGAAGAAGAAAATTGTTCAAAGAGTTTATTTAAACTAAAGTTTTCATGCTTTCAAATTACATTGTTTAATTTTTTCTCAAATTGCATTAGTTTTGATTGCAGAGTACTGGCGATGTCGGGTAGGTATACACGTCTGTCACACGTGTAGGTAGTACCCACTAGGCACCTAGTACTCCGCAAATTGCGTAACGCGATTAATATCAAAGGGTAGTAATCTAGGGTTGAATGACATATAATACAAAATGGTTTTTTAATAGCATTTCTATCATGTATTAATATTATTAATATCATTTCATTTTGAGTGTATTGTAGTATCCATGCATTTTAATATCCATTTAGTGTTCGTATAGTTCCATGTATTTGTATCTCGTTGTTCAAATCCTACTTCGTTGCTCATCTTATCCTCTACTGTTGAACACACAGCATTAAGTAGAGTTTTGTTTTTCAAAACAGAAATAACAATGAATCACACTCCAGTTTAGTATTGCTGCACCCCTGAGGCGGCATGGATACTACACATTTCTCCGTTGTCAACTTCACTGATAAGCGCTATTTCCGTAGTGTTTTCCAGTTGATATCAGCTCTCCCATTTTCGCGAAGCGTTGCGCTAACTTGTGTCAATTCGCCAGTGAGGACCGTCGCAGAAACGAAAATGCTCCGCAATTTGAACACCGCTCATTCGATCATTTCCAGAGGTCTGTCGACGACTCTACCGAAGAGGGAAATCTTCAAAGTTCAGGATATGAAAGATTTCGAAGATAAGGTCAAAAATAGCAAGAAACCCGTCATTGTGGACTTCTTTGCTACGTAAGTACTTAAACTTGTCGTTTCCAATTCGTGTCAAGATCTTCATGGTGAGAATTGTCATGTTGTCGATATCTTTCCCGTAGATGGTGTAACCCGTGCAAAGCTCTGACGCCGCGGATCGAGAGCGTCATATCGGAGAAAAACGGAGACGTTATCCTCGCCAAGGTCGATATCGATGAACACACGGACTTGGCTTTGGATTACGAGGTAGGAAACTCACCGAAATGAGCTTGGACTCGCTACCTACCAACGTCTCATCAGACAAACTGATTAAATCCAAATAATTATTGTACCTACTGGATTAGGTATTGTTGGCTTTGTACAACATAACTAGTTCTTGATGATTATCAGATACTCTGAGAATATCAGATTCTTTGATGTTGAAGTTTGGAGAAAGAACCAAAGGGCCCTTTGTTCTACCTGTTACATAACGGGCGGAGTGCTAGGTATGTAAAAAAATGGTCGTTATGTAACAGTGTAACCAAATTCAACTTGATAATCATGAATACTAAAGTCACCATAGTACTCAGTGACTGATTTGCAAGTCAAGGGTAGAAAAGATCAAGTCCACAACCCTTCAGGGATATTAGCGAATTTTCGAAAAAAAGCTATTATGCCGTTTTAAAGTATTTTTATTTTATTTATTTATTGTGTCCACACATCATAAGACCAAGGCCCCCCCCCCCCCTAGCGCCATGTTCATATGTATTAGTAAGATATAATTAAATGGCCGTCAAAATACAATTGAAATAAAATTTACTTAATTATCAAAGAAAAACTTACATCACAGATTTTTTTTTTTTTTAACTGGTAAGAAACACAAAATTTACTCAAAGAAGAGAAGTGCTGGAGAGAAATCAGGAGGAAAGAGAAGAACGAGAGAAAAAGAGAGAAGAAAATGAAAACGGTGTACCTAGTCATAAATCAGCAAAATGTGTTTTCAGTTCTGTGCTGAATTGCTGGAAAGAGAATAGAATAGCTTTATTTATGTATCTGTACAACATCGGGCTAGGTAGCCCGCTCTTCCTGTCATACAGAAGATTCCAGGTTTTACATCTAGATTCGTCAAGCTTCGCTCATTCAACTAATTGATAACATAATTAAAATTAAAGTAATAGAGATAGAGCGTAAACGAAGAGGGAGACCATTCCAAAGTCGCGCTCCTACAGCAAAGGAATTTTTATAAAGGGTTGAGTGGAATCTATGCTGAGAGATAAGATGCAGTCTGGTGAATGTGGTTAGGCTGAACATATTTTCCAAGTAGGAAGGGAGTACATTGCTGGGGGTGGTGTGAAGGATCTAGTGAAGTAAAACCACTTATCTCCGAATTCGTCAAAATTTGTGAAAAATCGTATAAACCACTCATCTTGTGGGGCTTCCATCTAATTTGGAGGCAGAACAACTTATCTGTGGTAGTTTGCAAGCAAAACCGCTTGTGTTTGTCAATTTCAGCCACTTATCGACATTTTACGTCACCCAATTCACTGGCAAAAGCACTGTCCCCCTTCAATGGTTTTGCTACGGTTGTAAGTAGTTCCAACATACGGATGAAATTTATGACTTAATATTTTTTGAGTCATTTAGAGACCACATCTACAGTTTTTTTGGTTTTTCCAACAAAGAATTACATTGTAACTCATACTTAACTGTGTTTGTTTAACGAAATTATGTTTTTGGACTTCATAGACCATACAGTACCTACTGCTTTTCTTTGTTGGAAAAATCTTTAAATTGTCAATTTATTAAGCTGTTGTTTCAGATATCTCCTTCAGAAATGAAATCCCTCTTCTCAGTGATTACAATTGGAAAAAACCATAGTGAATTTTTTTCAACACCAAATGTCAGTAGTTGAGCCTTTACTGTTGAATGATGCACAATCTACATCAGCCTCTACAACGATTAAAAAAAGTTGCTGGCAAACAATTGTGTATATTAACCGAAAATGGATGTGTCTAATTCGTATAGACGGACGATCGTCTTCTGAATAACGCAGAAAATAGCTTATTTCACTGGTTGGAACCTGTCACTGCGTGATTCTCAAAATTAGGTTTTCTCGATCTTGAAAGATTTCCTCACTGGCCTATGGGGAAAAGAATTACGGTGGGTACTGCTAACAAGCAATGTGCTTCGACTCATGCCATTTCCAGGGATTAGTAGTAGTAGCAGTAGTAGTATAAAAGCCTTTTATTTAGTGATGCAGTCAATAGAAGAAGAAGAAAATACATGTATTTGAAATTCGAAAAACAACAAAAAAATAAATAATAAATACATGGAATGACTGTGGGCTATGCCCGTCTGTCAGAGTTCTGCATTAGTTGATTATACTATATTGTTTATTATCATATTATGTAGTAGTATAAAAGCCTTTTATTTAGTGATGCAGTCAATACGTAATAATTATTAATTTTTTAATGCGACGATTGGTGCCTAACATTGACTCGAATGGAACTGCCAATAATAAAGGCAGATCAAGGCTTGGCATGTAAACCGTCAGCCTGTGCACTCTGCAGTAGTGCACTCTCAATGAACAACGGTGAAGCCCTTCACGGGCAAACAAAAAGTACTGTGGTATCATAGAAGTTATCAATAAATGGGTCTTTTCAAAATTATAGGTAATTTCCAACTTTTTTGTGAACAAAACCTCGTCTGGAGGGGGGGGGGGGGTTTCTTCATATTGTGTATTTACGAGTATGTGGGTTCCTTAACAAGTTCCTTAAGAGCGCACACACTTTATTGGATAGTTTGGGAAATATGGAATTTTGAAAATGTCAAGTTTGTAGGGAGAAAAAAAAAATGGAAATTCGAACTTTAAAATTATATTTCAGAACAAGAAAACGATCTCCACAGTAGAATTACATTGTAGGTGGTTGAGCTGAGGTTGAGGGTCTTCGAGGATGGAGGGGGGGGGTTCTGCAAAGGCTGCCGAATCTTGTCGAATCTCGCATTCAGAAGAAAATTCATCCGAGTCAAAAGACAGTCTGATATCCAATTACCTATCCGTGCTAAATGATTTTGTGTTTATTATTTTTTCAACAAAAATCTCCAACCTCTGTGCTGCATGACATGATAACCTCCAAAACCTCTCTCCCTACAACGTATCTTCCTACAACTAATCGAAACATTTGGATTTGTAGGAAGGGATAGTGGGTTGTAAGGAGCTACTATGGCTTACATTATTATACATTGTATAATACACAATAATTGATTATTATTTAACTAATTCAATAGTTACCTTAAGTGATAGGTGGTTGTAGGGAGAGAAAAAGTATTAAAAAACTGTGTGACAGACATGAAACCTGGTAAATACATGTGTAAATGGTGAAATTTCCTTTTTTCCCTAAGATATTATTGTAGAGGAGAGTATCCCGCAGCTAAAAGGTTTTGATCAGTAATAAAACATGGGTTGGTGGGAACATAAAACTCTGGAAAGTTCCTTACCTACCTTGTGACATGAGTAGGCGAGAGAAAATTGGGTAATTAACTCATTTTAATGATGGAAGTAATAAACTTTTTGACCTTAAATTAATTGGTTAATTTAGAGGTCGGACTATCACGTCCTCAAAAAAAAAAGAAAAGAAATCTCTATTTAAAAAAAACTGTAGGCACAAGAGCTGTGTGACAGGAAATTACCCACAATTTTGAAACTACCCAATGATTGTGTACAAATCTGCAATAATGAGGTTACGTTTGTCATGATGAATTCTCATTTCTCTTCCTCCAGGTGGCGTCTGTTCCGGTCCTCTTGGCCATGAAGAACGGAAAAGTGGAGGATCGACTTGTCGGCCTTCAAGACACCGACAGGCTCAGGAAATTCGTAGATCAACTTTCGGAGTCGCCGGCCGAAAAGAAAGTCGCCGCCAAGTGAATTATTCCCATTACCCGACTCAAGTCATAGTTTTGTTATCCCACGAGTGTTGAAAAAAAAGAAAGAAAGAAAAAAGCCGAGAGAAAAATATTTTGACAAGCATATAACCATGTTTTTCCTGTGATAGAATGCTTTATTTCGTTAAACATTAAATTAACAGTACCTACTCAAATCTTGGGTTTTATTTTCCCTTTTGCATTCTATTTGATAACTTGGTGTTTTAGAGAGTCTTATCCCACCACTTTCTTCTCAGATGAACGGTTTTGAAGGAACCGAGCAATGTTTGACAAAAAACGAGGGGTAAAAAGACCATTTTTGAAAATGATCGATTTTTGAGTCTATCTCGGAAACGGTTGGGAATTGTTGCAAAACGTATAAAAATCAAATTTGTAGAGAATTTTAACAGCTTTCATTTTGTATTTAGAATAGTATACCAAAAAGTACACCGTTTTCGTTACCTATATAAGCGAAAAACTGAAAAATGGGACCTTTAAGGACCACAACTCCCATTGATCCTACCCAACAAGCCAGGACTTTTTGTATGTTCAATACCTAGTCGAAATGAACACATTTACGAAGGAATGCGGATTCTCCTCTTCAACGCACACTGTAACTCTTTATTGACTGGACTAAAGGGTGAACAGAAGAGAATTCAGCTGTGTCGTTCAACGAAGCTGATCTTACATCCTTCCAACTGAAAAATGGGACCTTTAAAGACCCCCCACCCCCCTTGCGACCACCCAACAAGCCAGGACTTTTTGTATGTTCAATACCTAGTCTATATGAACAAATTTACGAAGGAATGCGGATTCTCCTCTTTTTGAAAGGAACGCACTCTACACCCCCCTTTTTGAGCATTCATTGACTGGACTACTAGGGCGCTGAAATTTGGTAATCAGCCTCATGAGACCATGCAGAGTGATTGGGAGGATGTAACATCAGCTTCGTGAGCGATACAGCTAAATTCTCTCGCATTCACCCTAGGGCGCTGAAATTTGATGTTAGTTTTGCCTGACAGTCGTTTGCTTCGCTCGCGTGAAAGATTCCTGTAGATTGATAGAGGCACATTCATAGTTACTAGAAGAAGAAAAACATGTTTTTATTGAAAAACAAAATAAAATGGTTACACTTCTTTTCCTACAAAGATACATGCAATAATCATGGTCATTCGACCGTCCGATGAGTTTGCCTGCGACTGTTCGATTTAATTCCTATTCCCTTAGACCGTTCCTTAATTGAATTAATTACACTAAATATAAACAAATCGAAATAAACAAATAAAAGTGCCGTATTTCTATATATTGTGTTTTTTCATTATTCTTATGTTGTTTCAATTCTCAATTAAGGTTCTATGCAAGTTCATATTCTACCATCGCTTTACATCTGAGATTCCAAGCCACTGAACAGTATTTGATCAAACTGGGGTTTTCGAATTTGAGCATTCTTAAATAATCCTCCCAGCTGATATTGGTCTTGCCCAGGGAATCTTCTCCTCACCCCGATCAACGCCGTACATGTCCCAATAAAGTGATATGCATTCTCCACATGTCCTCCACTGCACAACTCGCACGCCTGTCCGCTCGGGTCATAAGGCCTATGTTTAAGATCTTAAAGTACCACTTACTGGCCGAAAACTACTAAAACTTGTGAGTGGTACCACTTCTCTTGATAGCCTGAGCGCTTGATACTGAGGATGGGTCTGCGAGTCGAGTGCCTTCTGTACAAATTCTGACTGCAGTGAATTTTTTATAATTTCTATACTTTCACTGATCAGAGTTTTCCACTCACTCAGCTCTACATTCTGATTCAATGGAGTCCCGTATCTTTCTCGCAGCATATGCCATTCTGCCATATGCCAGCGACTGGGACGAGGCTACTCATAATGTAAGTCAGTAAATCCTGTTGGTATCTTTGGCCCTGGGTTAATCGAGGTTCTCCTGTACTTGTTTTGCCGGCGGGTATTTGTGGAGTTACAGGAGGTCTAGTAAGATGACAGAAA
This sequence comes from Stenodema calcarata, assembly GCA_963920205.1. Lineage (NCBI taxonomy): Eukaryota > Metazoa > Arthropoda > Insecta > Hemiptera > Miridae > Stenodema > Stenodema calcarata. The sequence continues at coordinate 6,436,458 of OY986060.1, read as the reverse complement.
AGGTAGCTGCCGTTGGGGCTTGACTATTGTTGGCGACTCAGAATTCCAAATGGTTGTGGATGTGAGGACTTACTGACTTGAATATGAGTAGACTGTCTCCCTCGTCCTGCTTTGCTAAACCTAACATTCATAGTTACTACATCACGGAGAGAAAGCTAAGGAAAGCCTCGTTATTATATCTAATATTGACAAAAACCATCCCTGCAAGTTGCTGATCACAATGGAGCAATCCCTTACAAAATCGATTCAGCGGTTTGACCTTTAAATACAGACAGAAGAACTGAAGTAGTTTAATTTTCACTATGATTTTAAATGGGGTATTAAAACCACAATATGCCACACGTTTCTAAAACTGACGTATCTCCGAAAGTTGTTGAGCTACAGAGCTTCGTTCCGCTTCAGACTAGAAGTTGGAGACCGTCATTGTGAAACCCCCAACAGGATTGTGATTATTGGCCCTTAAACGCAATCAGCTCATCATAACCACACAGTTTGTTATAATGACAATTGTGTTTACAGAATTTGAAGGAGTCTAAAATTAGGAAATGAACTTCTTCAGACAATTATTACGTCAGCAATACAATACACCAATTTGTTTTACTGAGGCACACAATGTCATGATGGTAACTTCCCTGCCCCAGTCATCCCCGACCATTTCAAGTCATTCTTATTCTTAACCTTTCCAAGCCGTCCTGGACCATTTCAAGCTCTCCCCAAACAATATGGAACACTTCAGCCTTAAGCTGTCCCTATACCTTCCTAGCTAACCCCAGTCTTCCTTAACCTTCTCAAGTCCTTCCAAACTATCTAGAGATACCTGTGGATAATGTTTTACGTATCGATACGTCACTAAGCCATCTTTAGATGATTCCCAGCCTTCCCTCAGTTCTCAAGGCCTCAATAGTCCTTCTAGACACCCCAAAGGGATATCCTTGAGCAGTGCTCAACCAACCCGTCATCGTTCACCATTCCAAGCCTTCCTTAAGAATCCCAGTTCCTCTTCTGCCTCACCAGGAGCGCTCATGTCATTTGAAATGGTTCAACGCCACCCTTGAGGAGTTCTTAAACATCCCCAATCAGTGACGTAGCCAGAATTTCGGTGGGGAGGGTTGGGCCCCCTGTTCAAACCTGGTGGAAACTTGCGGATGGTTTGATAGGTGAGAAACATTGTCACTAACCGACTCTTGACTTCAGCTATCTTCTGTTAGAGTGGGAAGATTTTCAACTGAACTAAGAAAAATAAACTTCAATTACAAGGGGATTAGACGAATTATGCCGAAAAATAACAACAATGCCACTAGATTCCTAGCTACAAAAGCCTTCAAGATCTGCTGCAACCTCATATTTGGTGAAAATGGGCTTGACAACTCAACACTTCGTTTAAACTGTAACAATGACTTTATTTATTGAATTAATAATTAATTTTTCACATCTGGTTTATCGTTAGAAATAGATTCCACATCTCTGCCATTGCTGGGACAATCCGCTTTAGGCAAAACACTTGGTTCAGTCGCAACACAATCGGATTTGCTGTCCGGTACCTTACATTCGCTTTCCGGCTCTTTCTCAACGCCTTCAGGATTTTCAGTAACAGTCTCAGGTTTCGCTGTTTCACCATCGACAGGCACAGGCTGGACCTCTGATTCGGAAGTCACTCCGCCGGCAGTTGTTTCCGGTTTAGCGGCTTCTGACAGATTGTATTTCCGGTATTTGTAGAAATTGTCGACGACGGAGAGGCAGCAGACGCCTTTGATGACTTCGACGATCACGGTCTTCTGAGGATGAGTCAGATCGACTTTGTGAGCCAGGTTTCTGTCTTTGACGAGGGTCACCATGGCTGACAGTACTTCGTCGCGCACGAGTGAATTGTTGTACCTTGCTCTGAAACAAGAGAGTAGTTCGGTTAACCCTGACACATGAAAATCACAACGTGGAACAGAACAAAATATAACCTCAGCTGAAAGTCACACCACTGAAGGCTCCTTCACAGTCGTAAATAGTCGTTTAATTTGATTTAATACGAAGATTGTTGATGGGACGATTGTTCATCCTGCCTTCACCAACTAAGTCAATCAATCAAGCAGTCAAAAATATTGATTGCTGTAAATCACACGTAGTGCATAAGCAATGTCAGAAAATATCAACAATAATTTAGAATGTAGAGAAACAATACCATACATACAGAACAGTTAACAAAAGAATAAAATGTGTTGAAAACTAAAATACCAGCACAATGACAATTCTCATCAGGAACTACTCAAAATCGTACGGAGCCAATGTGGTAAGGTACCTGCACATTTGGTCTACAAAAGTACCAACCGGAGCATTACGTAAATTTGTGGGGGAGTGCATAAACTACGTAAAACCCACCATTACGAGTAGCAGCCAGTCGATGGAAAGGGAGACAAAGATTTTTTCTGCTACGAGTAGGGTAACTGTGAACAGGAGTGTGGAAAGACACCATATTTCTCCTAACGTAGCATAGGCCTTACAGGATGTAAGCAGCAGGGATTGTCTTATAGGCAGATCTGCAATCGTAGCAGTAGGATGTAGGAGTAGTGAACAGGAGTGTGGGAAGACTCCATATTTCTCCTAACATAGCACAGGCCTTCCAGGATGTAAGCAGCAGGAATTGTCTTATAGGCAGATCTGCAATCCTCAGTAGGATTAGGGAGTAGTGAACAGGAGTGTGGAATGACTCCATATTTCTCCTAACATAGCACAGGCCTTCCAGGGTGTAAGCAGCAGGGATTGTTGAAATTTCCAGTTCCTTATAGGTAGACCTGCAATCCTCTCGGTAACGCATACCAGCGACGTCTTGCACAGCCTTTCTTTGGCAAGAAAAAATGGTGGAGGAGGCAGCAGAATGCCCCTAACTAAGGATGGCATATACAGCTCTACTCTGAAAGCAAACATGTAGTGTCTTGGACAGGAGCCTCAAAACGAAGCTGTAGCTATTGAGGCACCTCGGGAGATACGCACAGTGAGGCCCCCAGCCAATCCTCGGGTCAAGAACGACTCCAAGAAATTTAATATCTTCGGGGTTATTGTCGAGAGTAGACAAATCCCTCATTCCAAACTTCATGATCCAGGTCTTGTCTGCATTAACCTTAAGCCTGTTCATTGTAAACCAGCCGGTAACCGCACTAAGGGCAGAGTCGCTTCTGAGTCACACAGCGCGGAGAGCGGTGAGCATTTAAAATTAGTCATCAGTAGCAAGAATTGACAGTATGTCTAGACACAGTGGCAAATCAGTAATAGAAATATTGGTCCCAAACTGGATCCCTGTGGTACACCAAACTCAACATGCAAGGGGCGTGACAACTCATTGTTATGTCGAACCGCCTGAGTTCAACCAGAGAGGTAGCTTTTGACCACAGAAATTGCAATGACAGAAATTTTTTATTTACGGAGCTTATCCAAGAAATGCAATCAAAGCACTTGGTGACATCAACAAAAACTGCAGAGGAATATGCCTCGAATGCAGTTGCCCCAAAATCGGTTAATTTTTTAATTGCGTCGATGGTGGATCTACCAAGGCAAAAACCAAACTGCAAAATACTAAAAAGCTTATTACTCTCAAAAAATTCATTTATATCAAACTTCAGGGATTTTTCAAACGCTTTTGATAAAACAGGGAGTTTAGGCCTGTGATTAGAAGCTAAATCACGTTCACCACCCATGAACACCGGAACCACCTCTGCAACATCAAGTACCGGTGGAAATTTCCCCACGTCGATCGACTCGTTAATAAGATGGCTGAGAGGGAATACCAAAGCCAGTGCCCCCTGCTTCAGCATACTGGTCGATATTCCACAAGCATGTGTCACATCTATAAATATATTAGTCAAAGATACTGCCTCCATCACCATTGAACCAAGAAAAACTCACTTTGTTCTTGCCATTCAACTGCAATGATTTCTAAAATTGATTATTTATTATTGAATATTATCATTCAAATGTGACTGTAGAACTCTTCCTAATACCTTTGCATGAATTAGAATGTTTTGTTGAAGTTTCCTCAAGCGTGGAAACTTAATCTTAATTTAATCTTAACTTAAGCTTTAAACTTATTCAACTCACTTATAAAAGACATTGAACGTCAACGGATCGCACTTGAAAGGCAGGTCGAACATCTCGTCGGCGGCCTTACGAATGTCCTCGATATACGCCTGAAAGTTGAAGGTAAAATATCAATAATTCAATTTCAATGTATGGGATAAAATTAATGTATTCGATACTGGATGCAAACGAAACAAGGATACTTGGACGACTTAGAGGATATTTCATGCTGAGTGTGCCACTGTACCACATATTATTGGTCTCTAGATGGTTCATAACCACTTTTTCTCAGTGTGTTTTTGGCAAAACCAAGTAAACTTCAAAATAAAGTGGTTGGAAATCAATTTCAACGTGCAATTGGACCAACCACATCTCGAAGCTGTGGAGCCACAAGTTATACATTTGTATCGAAAGAATTTGGACTCCTTAAAAATCTACAAAAATATTCTCAGCTAGTGCCCTACTCAGCTCAAACTTTTGAACATATTCCGTAAACGACATCACAGGCGGCTTTGGTCAGAAATTCGTCCAAGTTCACAAGAATCGGAGAATCAAAAGAAGATGTGCGAGACTGAAGAAAAGGATGAACAGGTGGTGAGGATGGGTCCTCACCCTGGCAATCGTACTCAGAATCCGCTGAGAGCCCCTCATACGAAATTGTAGCCTCCTAGGCCAGTTAGGAGAGAGATAAGCGTACTGAGCTCACTCATACAACCCACGAACACTGGGTGGCCCAGGGAAAATCCGTAAAACAGTTATTGGGTTGGACTTTCTGAGTGAACAGGAGAGATGGTAGGTGACTCAACTGATCAATATGGAGCCCATCAATTCATCCATCCCCGAAATAATATTAGTTCTTCCGGTTTCTATCTTAGCTTGTTAATTCCATCGAACTGAAAACAATTTTTCACTGCACCTAGTGCTCTTTTTAGGTGGTCAACGTCGAGTAGACAAACGGCCTCTACATTGACGTGCCTTTGAGGCCTTTGCTGTCATCATTGCGAGTGTACCAGGGCGCATTGACGACGCCCCTGAGTAAGTTTGGCTGCACAGCCCCAGAGCTGACATCCCCAAGTCCCCACAGGCTTGAGGAATCGTTTACAGAGCGTGTGACTTATGCTCTACATTGGCAAAACTGATGGACGTCCTATAAGCCAGTGCAACTTCCTGGATATGCGACGTAATTCCTCGCTCTTTTTCATTTCCCATCATTCCCAAGTACTTCATTGGCGAATGGAATGATTTTACCATTGAAAGGTCCTGAAGCTACCGATCAGTGAAGTCCTCATGTACCGACTTGGTCTCATTCATTATGCCTCCACTGCGCAGTTCAGAAATTGATATGATATTATATCGTGTAAGGGGAGTAAAGCCCACCATCACCCACTCATCTTCCTCCTTTCAAGCTCCTACAAACAAGTCGAAACTTTGAAAATTTTCCAAAAATCGTGGCTCCACAAATGCAAAATGTGATATGGCCAATTTTTATTTTACTTTAATTTCAAGTGCTTTTGACCAAAAAATGTCATTTGTTTTTGGATTTAGTCCTCAAGTCCCTAGTCCTCAAAGTACCTCCACTTCCTCCAAGTCCTCAGGTTTACGACAATATGTACAGTAGAACAGCTTACTTTGCATGTGACGTCAATAGGAACCAGCCTCAGTAAGAATCGACTTCGGTTCTGCTTGGAAGTGTAGATTTCGGAAAATATTTCATCCGTAATTTTCTTAGGGTCCTCTAACTGCAAAAAATTGAAGAAAACAAATTAAAGAACGTTCTCATGAAGCGGCGAGATAGTTACATTTTATGCTGCCAAACGTTCTAACTGTGAACATGGTCAGAGGCACTCTGATGGTATCTTAGTTTGAAAATAGGTACCTTTGATGAAGTAAAAAGTTCCGGTCACACAGCATGATTGAAGCAGTAGGTATTTGTACGAATAAGTAAAACAGGAGTAGTTTTACACAACGTAAAATTTGGGGTGTAAGAAAGGGAATCATAAGTGCTTTGAATACCAGTAGAGTATTGGATACGTAACAAATTTTGTCTCCATTTTTCACTGAGCAAGACCTCAGATTTCAGATTTTTCAACGCTGAACACAAGTCAGAATACTTCAGCGGTATCACTATTATTGCGATATCTCATTCCGTTATCAGACGAGAGCAGACTAACATGAAGAACATCTCAAGTAACAACCAAGTTTCATCATCTTCAAAGGGCTCCAGTTTGAGAAAGGAATGAGATATCGCAATTCTGACTTCACCTTCGTGTTCTCCGTTAAAAACAAAACCTTTAAAATGAGGTGTGGAAATTAGGCTGAAAGCGCAGTTGAGAATCTGTTAACTCTTTCATTTTTGGAATTTATGGGAAATTTCCCCCCTTTCCATCCCAAAAACCCCCTTACAGTGGGCCAATTCTGTCCATCTACGAACTTAGCCTTTCGATTGCCAAGACAAATTTTTTGTGTGCAAATTTAAACTTTCTAGCCCAATTGTATCGAAAGCTGTCTTCTAAAATGACACATGTGTTTGTTCTCGGTCCAAAGTTATTAAACTCGAATTTCCAAAACATTTTATGCCAAAATCCATTCCACACCATCCTGAATTCACTTCAAAAGTAACCGAAAATCCTTCCAGACGATAATTCTTGATAGAATTGAGATCAATTTTGGCAGAGAATTCAGGATGGTGTAGAACGGATTTTGGTATAAAATGTTTTCGGAACTTCGAGTTTTAAAAATTTTGGAGCGAGAACTATATCTTCCATTTCTTAGAAAATTCACTAATAAATGTGCAGTAACTTGTCGGAGCTAAGTGCTGTAGATACAGTCAGGGCTCGTGTTCATAGTGAGTCAACACATTTTCAGGTACGAATTATCATCCCACTCTTACGTTTCCATGATCTCACGAAAAACCACAGAGGAAATTAAGATGAATGCGCACTTGAGGGGTCTGCAGACTGCCCATGGGTTTGGAGCCCTTCAGAGTCTTCAGACTCTTATTCATATAGCATACTTGGCTGTAAGCTGAGATCATGGAAGTCTCAATAGAATTGAGATGAAAAGTTCAAATTTACTAAAAAAAATCTGTCTTGGCAACCGAAAGGCTAAATTCGTAGATGGGGAGAATCGGACCACTCTAAGGTGGGTTTAAGGGAATTTTAAGGGGGAAAAATTACCTACCCATAGATTCCAAAAATGAAATAGTCTGACTGATCTAATCTGAAACCGTTTCATCTGCTCTAATCTGAGATATCGAAATTCTGACTTCACCGTCGTGCGCTGACTTCATAGCGTTGAAAACCCTATAAACTGAGGTGTTACTCGGCGAAAAATGGATTTTTCGAAAATTCGCTCATACGATGCATGACTGGAACTTTTCCTTGTCTCGCTCTATGAAACCTGCCAACAGTCCTGAGGGATTACTGTGGGTAACCCCAAACTTGGCCTTTGACTATGATTTCCGCTCGTAATATTCAGAAGTTGAGAAATTGGTCAGCATCGAAATTGAAAGTATCGTACTGTCAACTTTTAACGAGCGTTTTGGCAATGAAATGACTCATTTGACACAATTAAATTTTTCAACAGCCCCGAAAGATACCCCCAAATTCAGAGACGAAAAATCCCTTAAACCTTGATAGAAAATACTCCAATTCAGTCGATATTTGACATGATGGGTGACCGAATGGACGGTTACCGTTGTTTTGATGAAAACCGAGTTGTCTGCACCAGTTTCGACCACTTGAAACTTCTTGTCGTTCGGCTTTTGTCGCATGTCTTTCAGCTCTTTCTCCAAATCATCTTCTATAGATTCACTTGGCTCCTCGATTTTCTGTGAAGATTTTTAAAAAACTGATTAAAAGGGTGGTATCATATGAGGCAGAACCTTTACTATAATTATAATTATAGTAGAGACCTAAATTATAATTTAAACTGGTATCGACGTAAGGTGAGTGCGGTGGAATAGTGGAAATCATCCTTCAGAAATAAGAGACGTTCTTCAAAACGAAAAAGTCTTGGTACTTCCTGTGGTTTGTTGTAGGATGTTTTTTGACATAAATATGTGTTACTGCTGGAGGTCATGCAAAGTTTTGCTACACAGAAAAAAAAGTAACGCGATACCAATAAAAAGCAACAGGCAATTTGGTATGTAGCCTCCTTAGGACTTACACTTATGCAGAATAGGCCCACGATTAACTGAGTGGGTCCTGACGCTAATTTCTATGCTATATACTCTATGAATCTGAGATTTGATGTGTAACCTCCTTAGGACTTACACTACATGCAGCATAGGCCCAGGTTCAGCTGAGTGGCTTCTAAAGCTAATTTCTATGCTATATACTCTATGAAGCTGTAATTTGGTATGTAGCCTCCTTAGGACTTACACTATATGCAGCATAGGCCCAGGTTCAGCTGAGTGGCTTCTAAAGCTAATTTCTACGCTATTCACTCTATGAAGCTGTAATTTGGTATGTAGCCTCCTTATGACTTACACTTTGAGCAGAATAGGCCCTGGTTTAGCAGAGTGGCTCCTAGAGCTGAATTTCTATGCTATTCACTCTATGAAACTGTAATTTGGTATATAGCCTCCTCAGGACTTACACGTTATGCAGAATAGGCCCTGGTTCAGCTGAGTGGCTCATGAAGCTAATTCCTACGCTATATACTCTATGAAGCTGTAATTTGGTATGTAGCCTCCTTAGGACTTACACTACATGCAGAATAGGCCCTGGTTCAGCTGAGTGGCTTCTAAAGCTAATTTCTACGCTATTCACTCTATGAAGCTGTAATTTGGTATGTACACTCCTTAAGACTTACACATTAAGCAAAAACGGCCCAGGTTCAACGGTTATCGTTATTTTCTTTCACGTGAGACACAAAACACGTATTTTACAGGGAGAAAATGAGACATCCATGTACCGACATATCTGCATGTAGTGTAGATACTCAACATGTAGTGTAGCTGGTTTCAACAATTCATTGTTTTTAGGTACTAAAATCAACTTTTCTATTTTTGACTTGCGAGAGCTCGCGAGCATCCGGAGTGCTTGGCAACTACGAACAAACGAACTAGTGAGGATTCAAATCTGATGATTGATCATAATATGATCAATCATCAGATTTGATCATATTTATTAGTATATTATACTAATAAAGCGTTATGATCTTGATGACTAGTGGAAGTATATGGATGCGTTGAATGACCAAATACTAGTCGGTGGTGTGAAGGTTTCTGAAGGTTTGAAGGAAAAAAAAAAAGAAAAAAAAACCTTCACACCACCGACTAGTATTTGGTCATTCAACGCATCCATATACTAATAAACAATATCATCATTAACAAGGATAAGGTTGGCAAGCCTCAATCCTAATAACACAGCCGCAGCTTCGTATAATACCCAGGTGTGTACCGCCTTGTTTGTGGATATATTTCAGGTGTGTTGATGAACTCAAATCCAGAACACTTCAACTAAGCAGCTACAGGATACTTAGGTAACCTACACCCAGATTGTCACTTAAGTAACACACAATCTCACCTCTGGTCCGTCTAATTTGTCGGCGAAATCATTCAATAAGTTGTAAGCCTCTCTAATGCACTCTTTCACTCTCATGTTACAAGTACACAGAAACCCCTTCATCCCAACACTCAAAACCCCTCGCCACCTCTTGGCGTCTTTGAAATCCGAGTAGTAACTTTTGCGTTTCTTCCCCTTGCCCATGGTAACTGGGGAGTTTCAAAGGAAACGGGAAGTGAAAATGTCCAGCGATTTCGAAATTACGAGTAATCAAGGGTTTTCAGGCGCGGTACACAAACAGAAGCACGTTAGAACTACACAAACAACAACACTTGTTAACAGTGTTAACTTAACACCAAAAATGATGTAAACCTACAACCTTGTGAAGCTAGCAACTGATTGGACCTGAGCTTCTTCTTTACCTTTTAGATGATTTGTCCTCGACCATGCTGGTCACAATTTTTGTATGGAGTGTAGTTCATTTATATATATATATTTGAGATTATGAAATCGTGTAATTTTGGTTTATCTTCGATAATGAACCTTTGGTAGGTATCGACCAAAGAAAAAAAAAAATTACCTCCCCTCAAAATTGAAGGGTCAACATTTCAAGATACGTTGATTCCAAAAATCGAATGAAACTAAATCCGGCTGCCACACACAGTCTGTGGCACGTTGCCCAATTAGGGTTGTGCTAAAATAACGATATTTTGTTTACAGGTTCAAATTGTGATAGAAGTTACCTACCAACGATATTCAGCATGGATTTAGATTCCAGCATGGAACACATGGTTGAAAGTAACCTGCGGAAGAAAGGAACCTTCCCGGTCCATGTGGTGATTCCTTCATGGATACACCTACGGAAGAGTATCCACGATAACGGTGTTTTCCTTCCAACTTTTGTTGACATTGCGATTGGCGGCTTCGACTTGCAGTCGTCGGCGAAATTTCCTCTTATGTGACGTTTCCCCAGTCCGTGTCTATCGCGTTGTGTTCCACATCACTGAAGTTACTCACACTACTTGAAATTTTCAATCGATTCCGATTTTAATACCGCTTCCGTTCAGACTGTACGACGCTGTAATGGTGCTTCACTTTCGCCTTCAACACTATGTGACATAGATTACTGTTCCCTCTTTTTTCGTTTATATACGCGTTGGTGCTCTAGAAAGCTCCAGTCATAAAAGAGAACGGTCTACTGGCCCTTCAACCGGAGTTTCGGGGCTGTCCCCGTCCAATTTGTCCAACGTTTTGGTGAACATGGGAACGCATATGGGACACGTCTTCACCCTCGCCAATAGCATTATTGGCGTAAGTGTACTGGCTATGCCGTTCTGCTTCAAACAAGTAAGAAGTGCCTAAATACCTCGCAACACAATGTCCATAGTATCAATCACCCGAGTAGTTGACAGTAATCTGAAGAGTCGTCCTGGCATACACCTAATGCCATTGAATTTTGTTTAAAGATGTACAAGCCACTATTGATGGTCTGCTACAGTAATAGTGACGTATAGTGAGTAATCTTGAGTCGTAACAAAAACGAGTTGTTTCATATTTCTCAACAGGATAACATTAATTGAATTGTAATAGTTGGTAGGACTGCAGAATTGCTTACATCCTCATTATTGTAATGCTGAGGATCCCAAGCGTGAGCTGTAGTTTTTATCTTCGCAGAACGAAGATAGCAAGGTGCTAATCGCTACTAAACATACAATGAGTGTACAATACAGAGCGCTACTCCAAATTATTCTTAAGACGTTTGAATAGATACCACACATCTATCTCTACTACAGATGTTAGATACTTACCAATTACACCTAGTTAGGCGCAATTGTTGTTTGAGATATTAAATAATTTAACAATTATTGTGGGTTTATTTGGCATTTTGACACATTAGTGTTTTTTTCTCTTCAAATTGTGTCTAACGAACGTTAAAATTATATTTCTGTACAAGAAAACGATGTCCATCACAGTAGAATTACTGAAAACTACTTAGATATAAAAGTAACTGTCAGTTTTAAATCTATCTTTCCTTAATTGGAATATAATCACAAAATCAGTCAGTAACTATAAAATCAAGTCTTTGACTCGGTCTTTAATCACAATACAAGGCAGTGTACCTTATCAGAAAGCGTGAACTGTTCATACAGGACATAATATGTCCTGTGATGTTATTGTACTTGACAGACCTTATATTATAAGGTCTGTCAAGTACAATAACATCACAAGTACTACAGTATAAACATTATTAAATGAGTCAGTTAGAATGACTAGAACAGTCAATGGGTTCAAATAAACAAGTAGGTAGGTAGGTTTTCAAATAAATATTTAAACAACTCGGTACTTACCCAATATCTAATTCAGTCTCCTCCGTCACATACAAGGAAGTGCAACCTATCAGTCAGTTAACATTTTTTATAAAGCAAAATAAAAATCACAATATCACATCCCAAACATCAGATCATAATCTCAAAATCACATCTGTTACACAAGAACTAACATAATTAAAATCTTAAAAAAACTATAAACCTGAATGACCAAATTTTCTGGTTCTTAAAATCTACAATGCAATGGATCTTTCCTATTTTTTAAAATTAAATTTGGGTCTGGAAGCACTAGTACAATATCTGCTGAAGTCACTGTACAAATATCATTATCTTTCATGACAAACTGTGTCAGAGAATTCTGGAAGCGTCTTAGCCCACTGACAACTATAGTGCCAGTCTTCATGCAATTTTTAGATACAACATACGTAACGAGAAGATGTCGCATTTTTCTTGGATCCGTTCAAGGAAAGTCGCCAATGTGTACGACAATGTTCCTGGAGTGTGGACACGAGTAGGTGGTTGAGCTGAGGTTGACTTTTGAGCCCCCCAATTCATCTACGAGGAGGGTGCTTGAGTTTTGGTTCGGTGGTTTTGCAAAGACTGCCGAATCTTGTCGAATGAGGAAGATACACAGAAAATTCATCAGTAAGTTTATCTCGATTTTGGCTCAGCTTGGCCACCTTTTTCCACGTTGTTCCCAGCTCCTTCTCTGAAGCCTTTTTCCAAGTCTTTCGAGCGCCTTGAGGCTCAAAACTACCTGATTTACATCGATTTCATAATATTTCAAACATATTATGTTTGAATGAATATAGAAATTCCTTTTAATGCGGGGTTTAAACGTTGAGAACAGCATCGCCTGTCATGAAGCGGAAGCAGGATGGACGTGTTTTCAGATTGTGTTGCCGTTTTCATTGTTATTAGGTTTTAGAGAGGGGGTCGTAGATTTAATCTTAGCTCGTCTAGCATTCGGATAATACCATCCCATTTCTGGAGCCCCAAGAGAAATAATGTTGAAGTTACTGCACAGACCACTGTTTTAAATGGTTGGTCAACGTGCTTGGCTTATCTGGCCGACGTGATCTTTGGGGGTTATGAGCTTTCGGTTATAATTAACCGTCTTCACAGCTTAACTTAGAGTTCGTGGCTACATAATGATCATTGTTCCTCCGTCCCAGTATCTGGGGTCCGCTAGCCAGGCCCAAAATGATACGAGTATTTTGTTTCCACAGGTACCTAGACTGGGACGGAGGAACAATAATCATAGCCACGAACTATAAGTTGAGCCCTTAAGATGGTTAATTATAACCGAAAGATCTTTATTTCGCACCACCTCCTATAACCCTCAAATACCACGTTTGTTATATGTATATCAACCAAATACAGAGGAATTATCCCCAAAAAGCTCAGGGTTGTATTATTTTCACAGAAGTCGACCTTGCCTTAACGTAAAGAAAATGATCAATCTGTAGCATCCACACCTCCAGGTTGTGGAGGGTAGTCAGACTCGTTGCTATGCCTTGGCGACCCACCTTAAGAGAGAGGAGGATCCCCTGAATGTATACAGCCTGCCATCCCTAAAATTGAAAACAGATTCGTCAGGCACTTGTTGACTGACGTTGAACTGCTGTTAGGGCAAGGGTACACAAATGGGAACCTGTAAAATTTATGTACATTCTTCAGGAGTTATTGGTTTCCAATATAAGTTTGTGGTGGGCCTTTAAAATCCACATTAAGCCCCAAAGGGTTTAATTGCCTTAGGTTGCCATCTTGCCGCTTGTAAGATTGTGGCGACCTGAAGTCATTGCTTTGACCAGGATGACAAAGGAATGTATGGAGCTCTAACAGTGAGTTTGTGATCCCACAAACCCTTGAAAGTGTGTCAGCCATTTTATATGCAAAGCAGTCTCCTTAGGTGGCACGAGAGATCAAAACGAAAACAGTCCAATTTATAAATGATTGGGATGAAAAGTGGACAGTCTACGAGAATATCTCCATGAAAAATATAAAATCGGTATTCTCAGTATTGAGATGCAGCTGTGGATGAACGGATCATGACGTGTTTATTGGTTGTTTTACGAGGCCCAGGTTTTATTCACCCATAAAATGTTACAAGCGTTTCCTAACCGTAACTTGCAGATGCACCTATTCAACATAACATTATAATAGTTTTAGAATAGTCCTCCTCCCTGTTTCCACCGATTGCAACGTAGCCAGCGTAGGAGTGATTTTCGCATGGGTTGTGGCATGGGCTCCCATCGATATCAGCGAATGACGACTCAATAAAAATCAGCAAAAGGCGAAAAACAGTCCAACTTTTCTGTGTTATCCCGCGTATATTGAGGTGAATTCAGTAACCAGTTTCTCAGTCATATTTCCGAGATCTCTCCCTGTCGGGTCAAGGTCCTGAAGAAGAGGATTCGTGCTTTTGGCGACCTCTTACTCAAGAACTTTTCCTTTCTAAACGACTTCACGCTTGAAGAGCCTCGGGGTTGGACGAAGTAGACGAACAGCGCTCGAGACCTCGAAACTACGTCGGGGAACGGACGCGGGTCGCGATCACGCTTTTAAATACGATATTTTCTCTTCATTCAGCTTAAAAACCCTTCAGCAGCAAAGGACGATATTATTGGATTGGTGCAGTGAATTTGTTGTGACGGTCGTGCAATACTTCGGGCAATCACGAGCACCCCAATAAATTGTGAGCCCCTGTAATTTGAATGGCCAATAATCAATCCACGATGAGATTTATAAGAGCTGGAGTTGCTCAAGGAAGCGTACTGGGGCCATATCTTTACTCCATTTATTGTCATGATATGCCGCTCCCGAACAGCAATAATGACTTGTCTGGTCTCTACGCCGATGATTTGGTGTACGCCGCTCGCCATACAGATCCATCAGAAGCGACAAGAAACTTGCAGCAACACCTGATTCTTGGAAGATGGCGTACGAAATGGAGACTGAAAGTCCACTCAGACACATCTAAAGTCGTTACGTACCTACACGTATAAACTCCTTTCTCGTGCACCACCACTCAACTACCTTGGGCATACCTTGACAAACGCATCAGTACATAAGTATCTGGGATCTTGTTGGATGGACGCTTGACATTCCATGACCATATTGCCGAAATAATCTAAAAAGTAAAACCCGAGTATCTCAACTCAGACCCTTACTTGAAAGCTCTCATGTATCCATACAAAATAAAATAACGATGTATACCACCCTCATCCGCCCAATTTGAACCTACAGTATTGAGATATGGGGAACATGCTTGCGATCAAAGTTCAAGCGGGTCGAACAACAGCAAAACTCAATACTGCAAAAGAGAATAGTGCACACCCCTCCTTTCGTGAGGAATTCTACAATTATACAAAGATTTCAGAATTGAAACTCCCTCAGAAATCTTACAAATACATTCCCAAAGAATAATGTGGATCAATGACTTAGCAGCAGCAGGATTCAAGCCACCAGAAGCTAGAAGACTTATCAAGACCACGACACATCAGACACTCAGTGACACAGTGATGACCAACATTTAGCGACTGATTGTACATTGATTCTACGTCTCCGTGAACAGATGTAGTCACACCTATAATTATGTATGAATGACTGATTGTATTATCGTATTATTGTACGTAGAGAGTAAATTAATACCTTCTGTATGAACCTCGACAAATCAACCATAAACAATGTTGTCCAATTTTATACCTAGCTCGTTCCATACCTTCTTTTGTGCATTAGAAGAATCAATGCAACATTTTCCTGTAAGATACCAAAACATTTTGATCAGTAATTTTGGTCACATGAATTGATGGTCTGTAGTGTATTCTGTGATATTTAAGTAATTTATTATGTTGGCAGCCTGCATGTACCTTGGGCATCAGATACCAACCCCCCACTAGTATTCTCATAAAAACCCAAACCATACAAATACCACTAGAAAAAATGTAAAAAATCATAATAAAGATTCCTTTAATTTTTCGTGGTATCGTTCACAGAACTCCAAGACGTTCCATGTTCTTTGTCTGTGGGTGTGTTTCTCACAAATTACTCAAATTGTTTTTCTTCTTATGTTTCAGTGCGGAATAATATTGTCCATTCTCATGCTTCTCCTGAGCAGTCAGATCTCGCGACTGGCCTGTCATTACTTGATGAAATCCGCCATCATTGAACGCATGAAGAACTTTGAGATGCTCGGTAACGTCTTTTTGGCTTACATTGAATATCATGAAGAAGAAATGTCGGGGACCTGAATGTTATGTTTGAGGTTGGTGGAGAAGAACTACCTTAGGACTGCGTGTGAATGGAGAGTATCTGTGTGGACACAAGAGTTGTGCTGTAAGGGGGTTTGGAACAAGAAAGTTAAGAAATAGGCGCCCACTGCTGGAGCGGGGATCAGGTGATCTAAAATGTCTTGGCAAGATGGTGACAGAGAGTTCCTAAGAGATAAGTTCATTGTGGAAAGGCTGTATCTAGTAGCCTTATCTAAAGGCGAGCAACTTTTAGATGCTAACCAAATAAGTCAGCTTTGACGGAAGTGTCCTAATCTAAAAGTAACGTCAACTCAACATAGCACAACGCTAAGTGAATAACGACGGTAGATGAGTAACTAACTGCACAGCGTTGGCAGCAGAATCAATCCCTCTGGCGGATTGAATCAATTGATCCACCAAGTTACCACGAAACCTTGCAGAGTGTTAGATTGGCTCCTCCATCTCCGTGTTCAGCAAATACTAGACTTACTCGTACACCTGACCCACCTGTTAAATTGGTCCTATTGGACCAAAAGGTGACTTGTGGAGCAAAACGTAGGCACCTCACCATCTGCTTTCATCTTTTCAGCTTTCCGTGCGTTTGGCCCGACGGGAAAGCTGATTGTGGAGCTGTCCATCATCGGTTTTATGCTGGGCACTTGCGTTGCCTTCTTCGTAGTCATCGGCGATCTCGGACCCAACATCCTCGGCCCAGTCTTAGGTTTGGAACACCCATCCGCTCTACGCCCTAGCGTTTTAATAGGTAATTTTCATATTCAATATCCCATTCTTCACATCATTAATAACAATTCATTGGTGCACAATTTTTTTTTTTAAACCTGCGCCGAGTATGTAGTAAACCTACTCGTATATGGCTCTTCAGCCATTAAACATCTGGCAGCCCAATATAATTATGCTAATGTATTTTGAGTTACTGATCTGAGGATGTCGCAAAAAATAGTGAATAGCACAGAAATTAGCTTTAGGAGTCACTCACCTGATCTGGGGCCTGTGCAGCGTTAAGTTGAAGACGTAACCCTTTGAACCCGGCTGGGACACATAATATGTGTCCCGAGGCGGATTGACCCTGCTAAAGCGGATGGGACACATGTGTGTCACCCAGAAAAAACGACCTAATACTTTAGTTTTTGGTACTTACCTAAGATTCTGTGATCCCCTAGAATGTCTATCAGCTGCCATATCAATACGTATTCGAACTCTAAATAGCACCGAGACATATGTGTCCCACACTAAGCTCTGCCAGAACGGCTGGGACTGTATAATAATATTACTCCTTTCTAGCACAGTCAGGTGAACTTGGACATATGTCCCGCTTCACCTGACAGTGCAAGAACGGAGGGGCCATAGTGTCCCAGGCGATTAGACGAGACAAGGGGTTATCGATGCTTACCCTTTATTATGGTGAGTACTTCTGCTTTTGAATAGTTCATACTGAACATATGGAGTGGTTTTTTAAAATTAATAATCGACTGGAGGCAGAAATAATGACTCCCGGCTAGAGACATTAGGTATCAATTTTCAGCCTGGTTCAAAGGGTTAAGGAGACTACATAACAAATTACAGCTTGATAGAGTGAATATCATGAAAATTGCTTTAGGAGCCACTCAGCTGATCTGGGGCCTGGAGATTCTACCGTAGCCAATAACCTTCTCTGGAACTTGCTCGTCACAATGGAAAAATCCCTATCAACATCAGTTCAGCAGTTTGACCGTCTATAGAGGACATACATACATTCGATTTTATAAATATAGATAAACGGTGTAAACATCCAAGGAAAAACTTCCCCTGATTCAAAATTGATTAAAACACGTCAAGTCTGCATTCAATAAGTACCAAATCGTCTATTTCCTGCATTGTAAATTTGTATCGTCGGCCTATAAATAATTTATTATACCTCGTAAGTGACAAACAGGCGTTTTTGGGATTTTCAGAAAACTGGCCGCGTTGATCTAATGGGACCTCGCAACTGGGAAAAATTTCCTCAAGTCAATAATTTCCTCATTTCATTTCGTCACTATTTACAGGGATGGCGGTTTTCGTGGTGTTACCACTCGGACTTCTCAGGAACGTCGACAGCCTGAATGGGATTTGTGCGGCGAGCCTCGCATTTTATGGGGTTTTGGTGTTGAAGGTGAGTAAACGAATCAATCTATTTATTAACGACCTTGGGACCTCAGATCGATTGCCGTGTTTGTCGATGTTTATAAATATCCAACCTCTCATTACGGTTCGGTGACGGTTTTGAAACTATTTGCTTGCAAATGGTTTTCTGTTGTACTGAATAAATTGAAGGCCGTTCGAAATGTATTTGAATTGAGGAATATGCGACTTCACAGCGACATTCGTTTGGCGTTTTCTCCCTATCCACATAATAAGTTGTCCACTGATGCATTGATTGATTGGTACATTGTTGCACCAAAAGCCTTGAACTAGCTGCAGTCGTCGTAGACAAAGTATGCAATTCCACTCCCCTGGTCGCAATCCATATGTATCTGGATAACTCTTGATAGAATTGAGGTAAAAAGTTCAACTTTGCACAAAAAATCTGTCTTGACAATCGAAAGGCTAAGTTCGTAGACGGGCAGAATCGGGTACTCTAAGGAGGGGTTAGAGGAATTGTAAGGGGGAAAAAATTTCCCATAAATTCCAAAAATGAAACAGTCGGACACCTCATTTTAACAACAGGATGGTGAAGTAAGAATGGCGTTCTCAAATTGGAGCACTTTGAAGATAAATAAAAGTGGTGGCTACTAGACATGTTATTTCCACTGAAATAACATGGTTTTTCAGACATCGATGTTTGCAGTAAAACAAAAACATCGATTTGTTTTCCAACCAATACCCATCCCTAGTATTTGGTCGTGTGCAAGGGCAATCCGCTCCAATATAAATTGATCTTTTCGAATTGGTGGAAAGTGTATTGGCAGGTCTTGAATAACAAATTGTAGTTTGCGGAGAAAAAAACTTCATCAACTTGAAATGACCATGTTTTACATCATTTGAATGTCTTTCGGCAGGTGTTTTTTGAATCCTCAACGAATTTGTTCGACTCGGGTGTGTGGGGCAAAGTGTACTACTGGCGACCTTCGGGGTTGCTCCGTTGCATCCCCATATTTTCGATGGCTCTCTCATGTCAAACGTGAGTATGTTGAATTCGTAGAGAAATTAGGAAAACAAAACTAGACTTACCTATAAGGTTTAATATAATGCAATGAAGTTGGGTCAAATAGGGAATTTTGTTGTGATGCTCATGTTGTGTCATAATGTTCAATTATCCATTTTGATTTTCGATATTTTCATTCACAGGCAGCTTTTTGAGATTTTTGGATCAGTTCCGACAACTCCGCTGGACAGAGCGAACGCGGTGGTCAAGTCTGCTGTCAGTCTGACGACCTTCCTCTACATCTCGGTCGGTTTCTTTGGTTACCTCGCATACGCCAACTTGATGTTAACAGGTGAGCAGGAAGTGAAAATCACTACAACATGAAACTGAAAGGTTTTCATACACAGCTTTGGCAAAGTGTCACCTGCCTGCCTCTGAATGCTATTCGTTTCGTGGCAATTCCCAGGCAATATGAGTAGTCCAATTGGAGTGGGAAGGTGCTCTCTGGGGTGGTTTGAGGGCAACTAAGGAGTCGTGGACAAATCTGCAGAGTTAATAGAGTGAGCTAAAGCATTCGACTTCATCTGCAGTGAGAACAGGGACTTGCGCCCATTCGAGGACTGCGACTGAGTTGAAATCCCCCTCTCAGGAGGCTCCCAGCCTCTAGGCTGGGGGGAGACCGCAAGCTGTTCTGCTTGGAAAGAAACAAGAGCAGTTGAAAGAACCCATGGAACAGATCAACTAGTTTTTGTTGAGCTGGGTTCTCCTTAAACACTGTTGAGGGACGGCTGGCTAATTATATTGATCAATATTGATAGTATAATTTTAATCAATTTTAATATTAATTCACCATTCAAGGCTTGAGAACCAACTGATGCCACTTGGAGGTCCCACGAGTTGTTGAAGCCAAGGAACTTCTCCGCTTAGTTCCAAAGATTCCATATGAGAGTTCACAATGCTTTGCCATTCATATTGGTTCCAGCATCAGGGAGGGTGTTTTTACAAGCTTTAATGCTTCTCTTAAAGCAAAAGGGGTAAATATTCTGCATTTTTCTCGGCGTTTCCCATCATTTTTGCCTCCTCGTCCCTATGTTACATTTTTTAGAGCTAATGGATGGTGAAGAACTACCTCGATGAACCTCTGGAGGTTCAATGACTTGAGTGTGCCAACTTCTGGTTTCAGCAATTCAGTGCCAACTGTTACATGTTAAAGATATTCAAGCTTTGCCCATTCCTTCTCTGTAAACCCCACCTTCCCCTCTGCACCTATGAGCAGTAGGTTCCCTCTACTTGAAAAACACTCGTCTTTTCTGACGGTTTTGTAATCTCTGGAATTATCAATAGTGTAACTTATTAGCAAATTAGCATTGTAACCTTAGCATTTGAATTTTGGAAATGTGCATTCCAACTCTTTTGTTGATTGATTAATTATATTTCCAGGCAACGTAATGATGAACTTCTCAGATGGTGCGTCAAGTGACATCATCAAAATCTGCTTCTTGCTGTCTGTTGCTGTTAGTTTTCCACTCGTGATTTTTCCATGTCGTGCCAGCATTTACTCATTCTTGTACAGCAAGGTATGTAAATACGCGAATATACAATCTTACTTTTTTCAATAAACAAAACGAGTTTTGTCGATGTATGAGGACCTCGTCTGCTGTTTTCAGTGTTGTTTTCAGGCAGACCGGTATCGGTTTATAATTGAGGACCTTCCTTCATATAGTCGATACCAGAATCGACTGTATGAAGAACTATATTCAGATGATTAAGGAAAAAAATTAAATTAAATTGACTCATTGGAATAGCAGTCCCATTTGGATCGAATTGGGGGATTCATTTAGGATGAAATCAACCAAAAACGACTCGAAAAATTGATATAATCGATTCAGATCAAGTACGAAAATCGATTCAGATTGACTTATTGGAAATTCCGAAATTTGACTCGTAAACGTCTCAAAAACTCAAAAAAGGTTGAATTTGAATCGAATTGAGGAGTTAATTTAGGATAAAATTGACGAATAACGTGTCGAAAACGTCGAACAATTTATATAATAGATTCTGATCAAGTAAGAAAATCGATTTAGATTGACTTATTGGAATTTCCGAAATTCGACTCGACAACGTCTCAAAAATCGAAAAACTCAAAAAGTCAACCAAGTTTCGTTGAACTGAACGTATCAAGTTATCATTTACTTTGGCACCATGGAAAAGACAGGAGGCACTTGCCCCTTTCCCCAAATGCTGAAACATTTATAGGCTCGAAAATTATTTTATAGTACCTACCTGATATATTTTGCTACGTGGTTTTAGAATGGTATTGCCCGTGAAAAATTGAACTAATACTTCGTTTTTGCTTGTAAAATCTTTTGTTAAATTTGGCACTTACCCCCTTTGTAACGTCAGCTCCTCAATTACCATCAGATCCCATGATGATCTTCTTAAATACAACGCTGAAACCAGCGGAAGAGGTCGTAATCTACGTACTAACCCTCACTCAATTACTTGAATTTCTGGATCATCAGGAATACCATTCTGATTACTATTTCTCAGTTGATTCAAAAAAATAAAATAAAATCCTTCGTTTCAGATACAGCACAGCTACGAAGGTATCAATTCGTCGCATATCCCCGAAACACGTTTCCAGTGCATAACACTGGTAATTGTGACGTCATCGCTCGTGATCGGACTGATGATACCCAACATTGAGCTCGTCTTGGGTCTCGTCGGCTCTACATTGGGAGTCTTCATTTGCGTCATCACCCCTGGAGTGATTTTCACAACTGTATCGTTCAAGAGGAACAACGAACGTCTTCTAGCTCAGGTGATAAACGAATGTGTGGTGGATACAGCTGGTAGTTTAGGGTCCATGATACGATCTAGATCATGTAGTGGTGGGACTTGTGATCCACTGCATTGTGGCTCATATGGCTAAGCCTCACTTCACCACGTTCAATAATTCATGTGAATAAAACTAAGCAAATTGCTTGTGTTAACCTAAAAAATTGAAAAAAAAAAAAAAAAAAAAAAAAATAGCGACAAGATGAAGGATTTTTCAACGTGAAGATGTAAATGAATGCAAAATGAAGGCGCGGAATTCCAGAGGCTTATTAAAACCCGATTACCTAGCCAGCCAGCCCTCTGACGTCATAGGCTCTTAGGGCATAGGTTGTGACGTACTAGTTGGCCTCCTGCCAGCCGTCTGACGTCATACGCTCGTGCGTCATCGGCTCTGACGTACTAGTTGCCTCATGCCAACCATCTGACGTCATACGCTCGTGCGTCATGGGCTCTGACGTACTAGTTGCCTCCTGCCAACGGTCTGACGTCATACGCTCGTGCGTCATAGGCTCTGACGTACTAGTTGCCCTCCTGCCAGCCGTCTGACGTCATACGCTCGTGCGTCATAGGTGCGTTTGACGTAGTGGCCCGCCTGTCGTTTGTGTTCTGACGTGATCTGAGGGAAAGGGTGAATCAAGGAAACAAATTTCTCCCGTTTCAGTTTATGTGCCAAAGCAAAGACATGAAAATATCAAAAGAATGTCAACTCCATCCTGTTGTTGATACAGTCGAGAATTAAATGCTTGCATACGAGTCTGCAACACATTGGGACATTTTATGTCTTTAAAGAAGTGATTCAAGAACCTTCGAACCATGCTACATCACCTACCCCAGTAGCGTAGTTGTTATACTTAATTGTAGGGTTTATCATAAATTATGAAGCTTGCATTTGTATAGACAATATAAATTGAGAATGATCACCTGTGTGTAAACAATTATTTAAACAATCACGCTCATACCGCAGCTTGTCCGCAGTGGTTAACGTAATATGGTTAGGTAAATCGAGAGCTATCCAACGAGTGGTGAACGATTTATGTACGATGATAACTGGCGAAGATAAAGTTCCGTAGCAACGAATCGGTTGTAAGCGAAAATCATCAGAAATTTTCGTGACGATTTCGAATGACGCTTTTGTGTAACGTTTTTCGAGTTATGTGCCAGAGTAAAGACATAAAATGTCAAAAAACAAAAAACAAATCGGCTTCCCTCTCTGGGGACTGTTGTGTAGGTTTAATAAAAGGAACCCGTTCAAATAGAACACAGTTTAATGATTAATAAAACAGACAACGATCGAGACGCCCTTTTTCCCGTTCCTTATTTCACCTCAACTCCTTATCATTCCTATCAGTAGCGCAGTAATCCAGAAGGGATGACTTCATGGAGGAAGGATACAACAGGGACCAACACGGAAAACGGGTTCTGCATTGAATGTCTTAGACAACAGGCGAGGTCTCAGTGACAGTTTTCTTCTTCTTTAAATACAACGCTACCAATAAATGCAACCAAATATTCAACGCTGGTGACGACTCATTCGTACATTTCAGATCCTGGTCGGAGCTGGGCTCGTGATCATGGTCCTTGGAACGTACGCCAACCTGTACGCGACCGAAGAGACGCTCACTGCTCCCATCGAGGTTCCCCAGAAACCCCTAAAAAGCCTTGCGAAACCCCAGGAAATGCCCGGACAACGCCAGTTTCCTGGTGCAGAAGGTAATCATGTCGTCAAGTGTCTACATTTCAATTCTGTTGGACCCTGTCATTTGTGCATTCTGCTCAAAGACCTGCAAATCAGGCTCGCTATGTTTGTGCTATCCTCTCCCGAAACTTGTACCATCGTTGATTCCTCAATGCTTCATTCGATTTAGTCCACCTCAAGATGCAACAAATTGTACATCAACTGGTGTTTTGTTGTAACTTGAATGGAAATAAGTGGATAATCCTTAATCACCACCAACCTTGAAAAAAAACGAAGAAAAATTCCAAATATTTCACATTGGGCTTGGTAAAAATGCTGGTGGGTTTGTGGCAGTGCAACTCCATTTCAAATTTAGGCCTCAACTTGTTATTTGTTGTTCTACCTTTACACGTTCTATTCATACAATACTAAACGCTCAGCATTAAATATTTAGAAGCGGAACGGATAGATGATGCTCTGAAGAAACTAAAAGAAGAAGAACAACGGAACGAGAAGAATAAGAAACTGGAAGAAGAGAAGCGACAGAAGGAAAAAACCGCTCTCGCTCAAGACTTGAACAAAAAGGAAGCTGCCTCGAAAAATGTGTCTCCCGGCTCATTTTCGGATCAGAATCCACAGCCAGTAAAAGTGGACGAGGGGCCCAAACCACAACCGATCGCCCCTGAACCACCCGAAGAACCTCAGAAGAAAATCCCTATAAATATTCCCGAGGTAACCCCACTCATATACTTGGCTCGCTGATTTCCTAACACATTCAATGTGGATGGCTCAACTGTTGAGACAAGCGGGTTCATAGAACCTCACGAGTGTCTCAACAATTGAGACAGACCTTCCTGCTAGAGCGGCAGGAAACTGCTCACAAACAAATTTTTTGGTACAAACTATTTGTGACTCTAGAAGTGCACTAAAAAAGCATAATATGTTATATAAATGATTTGTTGTTTTTAAAAAGGTGTCAGTTAGAACTTGATGCTCGATTCTTCTGTTCAACATTGAATGTGAGTTGTTAATTTCATTTTGTAAGCTGCTGTACAAACGCTATACCGACGTCACTGTGAAGGTTTGCGTTACAGACGTAATCAGGTGCCCCAGTGATGACTTGCAGCACTCGATTATGAGTTGAATTTGCTGTAAGTGACTAGCTGCTGCAGGTCCCCAAAGTCCTGGTACGTCCCTATTGGTTGGGCGAGGATGAGCTATAGGAGGCGTTACAAAGACAAGCTTAACGGGGATGGAGCGCCGTGGATTAAGGAGTGGTTTTAGGTGTCAAATTCTTAATCTTATTTAGGTGACCAAAGTTCTTTTAATAAGAGACACCTGTTATGGACGTTTTTGCTTTCTGGTATTGGGGAGTCGTTGATGTGAAGGGTGTCTTAAGTCTTTGTAAATGAGACCACGATAGACTTGGCAGGGTTCATTTTGTACCCCAGTTTCTGCAGCCTCAGCTTCTTTGAGAGCAGCTTGAGCTTTGCTAGCAGCACCTGCGGAGGAAGAGCTACATCATTCTTGAACTGTGTCTTGGCTGTTTCCTCAGAGTCAGGTCGGTCGTGGGCATAGATAAGGTGCAAGAAGCATCTCAGCAGAACTCTGGAGAATATTCGTTTGGAGATTGAAAATAGAAAGTATCAGGCAAGTGGGGCTTGTGCAGTAGACCTTCGTGCAACACTTGTCAAAACTTCAAGAGATAAAAATTTGGATTGAGTCCGTAGATGTGTGAATTTCATCGAAATCAGACTGCTATTAAATAGCAGTCATAAATTTCATGTCTAAGCAAGTGGGCATCTACAGTTTATTATAAATTAATGTTTGGTTAAAAAAACTGTCGTCATCTGATGACTTTCCATTCAATCCGTTCTTCCCCTTTGACAGTCATTAAAGAACTTGGAGGCCCAGAAAAAGAAGGAAGCGGCTGACACGAAGAAACCCGAACCCCAAAATCCGATGTTGGATGGGACACCGGAGCTTATCAAGAAGGCCATGAGCTCCAGCGGGGTGATGGAAAAGCTCGCTAGGAAGAACGTTGACCCCGTGCAGCCTGTGCCGCCAGCTGATGTTCCAAAGTCCCCAGCCAATCAAGTGAGTTCCAACAAAATAAATGTCCTTATTTGGTAGATGATAAGAACTACCCTCGAACCCATGTAGTCCAGTTAGTAGACGCTGGAGAAGAGGATTCTCCTTGCTTCGTCCGCCATCTTGAAAAACCAACAGAAATCTGCACTTTTTTCAGTTTTTGGCCTCTAGCCCACTCCCAGTTCATTTTTTTGAAGATATGTCTATCTCAGAAAATGAAGATTACCAAATTTCCGAAACATTGAGGGGGAAGTTCATTTTGTAGGACCAAGCGTATTCGAGCAACGTGAAGGCGAAAAAGAGCAAACATATGCGATCCGCCAAATCGTTCACTTTCACTCCACTTTCCATCGCAAAACGTTTATTGAATGCATTGTCAATAAAACCATGCTGGTAAATTGTTAATTTTACTCTTATTCAGCAGTTTTTATGTTTCATTACTAAACTCATTTCTTCTTCTTCTTCACTACTATTGGTTGTTTGTTCTTTACAGGATCATCTAAATGTTTCTCGAGCTGAAACGCCCATCCAGCAGGGACCACCGCAGGAGAGGAGCGAAAAAGAATCTGTCGATAAACCTCAAGATTTGAATCGACTGGAAGTTGAACCTCATGAGCAAAACAAATACATTGGGCCACCAAAGGACTCGTTTGTTGATCGCAGGCTTAAAGAGGGAAACGTATCAGAAGTTGCTGAAAATGATGTTTTAAAGAAACCAGATGAGCCAAAGGTAATTTTCAAGTCACTGTTTCATATTTACATGGACATGTTAATGGGTGAAATTGACGTTCAAATTTGTTTTTAGTTGGAGCAAAAACCAGTTGCCGTTCCTCTCAAAGACAATTTGAGTATGAGTATGGCTCAAGGGGTTCCTCTACCGATTGCGATACAGAACATGGAGAAGAAAAACGAAGCCAAGAACGGGGACACCAAAATTGGCAGAGATATACTTGGGAAGAGTGAAGAGATTGAATTGAGAGAAAAGAGGGATTTAGAGGCCTTTGAGAAGACAGAAACGAAACTTGCTCAAGTGCCTGTGGAAGGTGATGTACCTGTTGAAGCTGTGGAAAGTGTTGTTGCTTTGTCGCAGAATGATCTACAAGTCCGTGGAAACAAAGAAGCTGGTGATCGCAAAGATGTTGTGCTGTTGGAAGTAGGTGAGAGCTCTGTCTTACCAAAAGCAGCAGACGTCAAAACCGCAGGTGTCTTGAAAGTCGACGATCATTCGGTCGAAGCTCCCGATAAAAAATACGCCCACGATGACGAGGAATGTCCCAAAACGACGTTTCCTACTGCAAAAGACGGTAAAGCGTCTGAAACGACGACTCCTCTCATCAAAGCCCCGAGGAAGTTGACCAATGAAAATCCCCTGTTGCCCAAAGAAGAGCCCGCTCCCCATTTGACAGACCCCCAGTCCATAATACACGAGCACATCAGCAAACAGAAAAAGTAAACAAGTAGCGATTTCCGAAATAGTTCTGGTGAGGCGGTGCAGGTATGATGAGTATTCATTGCCACTTGTGCCAATCGGTGCGCTATTCCTATACGCCGATACAGCGCGGCTGTTGTTACCAGACGGCCTTTGTGACATCAATGTGTACATGATGGGAGGTAAACTATAACAGAATTCATGAAAAACACGAAATAGGCCCTTGTTGTGGTTCTCGAAATTTTGAGGGTCATCTCAAAAGTAAGTTTTCTTATTTTTGAAAAATTCTAAAAAATATTTCATTAATCAATAAATAATAAAAAATTGCGATTTTGTTGCAGTCGTGAGACATCCCAAAAAAGTTATTAACGTATGTCAGGGTGGCGGTAAATTAGCCCCCAACCATACAGCTTAGTTCACTTGCTACTCTAAACAATCCTTCTCTTGGTAGTTCCATTAACTTTCAATAAAATCACAGCGCAGGGTCGTTCAATCCCTGGTCAACCCAGTCTTCCCTATCAATTTGTTCCTTCAAAGTAGAGAAATGAGATGGACCATTGAATTCTCCTTTAGAGAGCGGTGCTATGATTGCATCCATTGGTCATCCATCCCAGTGGAATTTCACACCCTAACGTGATGTTGTATACTCTGAGCTTCTTGAAGCTATCAAAGCTCTGTCCTATTGCAGCAGACCGAGTGACTTTCTTGGGAGTTATGAACCGACTATGAGACTCAATGCTGAACACATTGTCTCAGTGGCGAATATTTTTGTTATCAATATAGTGGTTTTGAAAAATGTTGCGACCCCTTTATCGTAGAAACTAGAGGTGTAGGAGAGAAACGGATGTCTGATTTGGATTCAGCAAACCCAAAAACTTTTAAAATTGTTGTCCACTTCTGTATTATTATTTTTTGTTAGCAAACGTCTTCTGCGTGACCTGTCTCTTTCCATTAATGCATTTTTAGAAAAAATGTAATCTTGCTTCCCACTTGATAGGATATCACGGAAGTACAAATTATTTATTTAAACGGACTTGAGGATTTGGACTAAGTAGGACACAATCCTCTCCCAAGTTCACTGCTTGGAGATCATCTTCCTGATCACGTTAGCAGGAGTGATTTCGCCCTCCTCTTCTTCCAGGATTTATCTTTCTCTTGTCCATCTGGCTGCAGTGGAAAAATATGTTTGGTTCACTGCAGTACTAGCACATTGCGGTGTCTGCTAACGTTCTTTGATGTAGGAGGACCGGAAGTATCCATGGCCTGAAAGGAACATTGTAGTGTAGAAGTCCACTTCCCCGTGCCACTTCCTATCGAGCCATGGGCGCACCTGTGGGATAAGCACATGAGTACAGGCCCCCCTGATTTCGGATTCCCACTCATTCTGCCAATGCTGCATGTTGTCTCTCTCTCCTCTTTCCTAATATGAAAAGAGTTCGATCAGAATAGTGGCTGCAGTGACCCCTACAGCAGTGAAGGAGACCGTACAATAAGCACATGCTATTCGCAAGGATCAAGTCAAGTGCAGGTGATCTCAATTTTTTTTAATCCTACTCCATACAGTGATTGCTTCAGCTGTTCTCATGAGCATCTTCCTTTTCTTTTGTCCAGGGCAACCAATGTTTGCCATTAGTCGGCTCAGGTTGGCTGTCACTGCCGTCGCCCTTTCTCCTGCCCGCTAGATGTGCTCCCAGAAGGTCAGCCTACAGTCGAGGGTCACTCACGGTTTGGTCGTCCCCCTGAAACTGGGTGATGCGGTCAATATCCCTCTTAATCATCATCAATATCTCGGTCTTTTGGACTGCAAGCGGCAACCCATGCTCTTCCAAAACATGACTCGCCCCATTGATTGTTTAAGCTTCCACCAGAGTCCCTCCAAAGTCCGGTCCTTTATCACCACTAACTCAAGTCCTTTATCACCACCGAAATTCCTTAGGCTGTCCTGACTAGTCATTGATAGAAGGCGGTGATCTCGCCCCTCTTGCCCGGTGAATATATTGGACGACTTGGTCCATCTCTACTGTGACCATCTTCTGGGAAACTCTCATCACTGAAATCCGCTTCTTCGTTCAGAAATTTGGAATAACGTCAAATATCCCCATGCGGAAAGAGACAAGAAACCCACTTTCCATCAGTTTTGTTACACCTTAGATCCACTGAAAGTAACATGGTCCTACCGACTGCCCCAAAATTGTAATAAAGTATTGTTACAGAACAATTTGTAAATGAGAAAATTGTACTCGAACAATACCTAGTTAATTTCATGCTTGAACTCGAAATGTAGAACAACCAAACTTTGATACAGTATCCATGGTGTTGCGTTGAAATAATCCATTTTGCCTGGGCCATTGGGAATTACAGAACGCGGATTTCCGTCCAGAGTTGTGCTCCATGTGAACATAACGTAGAGATTGGGCTAGAATATCGACGGTCTCACAGCAACACCCCATAACGTCATTTTGTCAACTTGTCAGGAGGGCTGGATTACCGCCTTCTAACGATTTTCTCCTCCCATAATCAGTATATTTTTTAATTGTGGTACTTTTACAACATAAATACCCACCTTTATGAACTTACGAAAGAATGTTAGTCAGTGTGTAACAAGAGGGCGCATCCTTCGATATGCATAACGCATTTTCGTCTAAAATGACGTTGTGGGGTGTGGCTGTGAGACCGTCGATATGAGAAAATTTGCCTGCCACGTCCCGTTGCGATAAACCAATTTTGTGAACTAAAAAAAAAAAAAAAAAAACGACGTCTCTTTAATTTTACCTTATTTCTTAGTAGTTGAATCAATTATACCCTCGGTGTAATTTTCCAGCTTATTTTTAAGGTTTTCATTAATTTAGAAGGGCCCAGTGATATAGCATTTCCCATTCAAATTTAGTTTTTTACCGGTCAAATGCAAGGTAATTTTGTGGTTTAGGAGCCCATATCAAACTGTCAAAATCTTCTTGAACTAAATTTAGCAGGGAAAAACTAAAACTAAATTTGACTGGGAAATGCTATATTTAGTGGTAACCATGCATCGTGTGACGCACGAGTTACGTATACAAGCTTCGTTCTCAGTGTGCGTTCTGACATTTCTCGAACTCATCAGAACTGGGACGGAAAATCCCAGAGCGTTCTCGCACTTGTGAACTGTCACTGCGAACGATTTCAGAACTGGAAGGCCCATAACCTTTGTTGTTGTTTGTAACCTCACCTTGTGTTACGTTCTGCAATATTAACATTTTCATGTTTTTAACCATTTCTGATAATTTTTATTTTGCATCGTACAAACATACTGTAGTAATCTAACTTCCCTAGCACTCCTGTAAATTGTTGTATTTCCTTTCAAGTCCCGAATCAAGACTACGAAGTGTACGATGGTCTTGGATAAATTTCTTCCGTTCAAAAGCGCAACAATTCCTTTTCTGAACGACCGAAAATGATTCTTAGGTACCTACTGTCAACATAAAGCTTGTGGTACAATATGAAAATGTCTCACTGTTCCGACATAATTGGGGACTGTCAGAACCGTTCAGAACTGTTCCGAACTGACAGAACTTACACTGAGAACGAAGCTGCATTGTTGCTTACACGAGTTACTTTATGTTAAAACGCATTAATTTTGGCGCATTAATTTTGAAGAAAAAAGAGTTCCTAGTTTGGTGCATATATTTATTTACTGTTTTATTGTTATAATCTAGTCACATTCTAAAATTGATATCTTTCATGGAAAATTGTCGACAATTAATCAATTAATGATTTTGACTGTACAGAAAAAAAGTTTAATGTTTGTAAATAAATGTATTTTTGGTCTAAAATGTATTAATTCAATTTGCCTAATGTTTCTCGCTTTAAGTACTTGAACACACGACAATTTAATTCGGTTCAACGAATTTTTCAGTATTTCAGCAGTATTTCAGGTGTCCTGCGGATTGTCCAGGTTGCCTCATCAATATTACTATTCACTACCTACTCATGTTTCAACTTGAACCTCTACCTATGGCTGAATGAATGATGTTTTGTGGCTGTGTAAAATGTTCGAGGTGAATACAGTAGGCTTCCTGAATTGAGTTTATCCAATACCAACCACTAATTGCCTTTAAACCTAGAACTGTAACAGAAAGCTAAGGGTCTAAGCGCCATCCTCATAATGAGCCACAAGAGCTTGTCTCCAGGCTATATGTTAATTTTACAAAAAGAGTCTGAGCGCCATTACAATTGTAAATGTTTTTAGCTTTCTGTTACAGTTTGGAAGAATAGAGGGCACTAAAATCGTAAAAAAAATTAAAGCTCTTGATGAGACGAATACAAAGATACCAAAAACTAATTTTTGGAAAAAATTACGCTTGGACCCTTGTTGCATGACACCTTCCAAATATGAATTCGACTAAAATTCATAATTTGGAAAATATTAATATGAATACAGATATGGATATGAATACGAATACAAATAAACTCATGGCCACTTCTTTTTATGAATTTTCCCGGAAATTCACATTTTTGTGAATTTTGCTAAAATATACTGCATAATTTGAGAATGTCACTCAAATTTTCCTATTTTACAATAAATTTTACTAAAATTCAAGTTTTTTCCACATGAATTCTACAAAAATTCACATTTTTTGTGTGAATTCTCCGTCAATCAACATGTTTTTTGTGAGTTTTATAACTAATTTTGCCAAAATGTGAATTTTACTGGAATTTACTTGGAAAAAATATCAATTTCTGTACCTCTGTACCTAAAAAAAATAAATGAACAAACATTTTAGTCAAATTTACGGTCAAAAAGAAAAATGTTGGTGGAATTTATCCTCATATAAATGGCAAAATTATTTATGACATTCATAAAAAAGATGTGAATTGTGGGAAAATTCACAAAAATGATGTGAATTGTGAAAAAATTGACAAAAGAAAAGTGAATTTTGTTGATTTTCCAACAATTTACACCATTTTTGTGAATTTTCCCACAATTCAAATATTTGTTGTCAATTTTGTAAATAATTCACTTTTTATTAGTATTATCGTGAAAAAAAGGTAACAAAACTTGTAAAATTGGAAAATTCTAGTGACATTCACAAAAAAGTGAATTTCTGGGAAAATGCACAAGAAGATGATGTGGTTATGGCTTCATCCGTATTCATATCGTGTTCATATTCATATTTTCCAAATTGTGGGTTCTATGAATATGAATATCATCCCATCTCTGGCTGGGATGACAACCGAATTTATGTACTTTACAAGGTGGTCCCAAACAACGCTTCCATCGTAGTGGTACTTCTGGAGAACGAGGCTCGTACAACCAGTATTGGCAGGTTAAAGGGGAGGAGAAAATGTTATCGGTGGTGTTCAGAGAATTGGAGCGTCTACTGTACTTGTTGTATGTCAATGACTGGACTGCTGATATTGATAGTGATATAGTTATGTTTGTAGACGATGCTGTACTTCTTTTATCTGGAGATTCGTCGCACAGCGAACATCTATGAGTGGCTAATCTCGAAATTCCTAACCCTCAATGTTTCTAAAACATGTTTTATCCCATTTTCTCTTACCTGCGAGGGGTTACGCCTCCATCAGCCAGGATGCCCAGAGTTTCAATGTACAGTATGCCCACATAATGTGAGAAAATCCTGTACAAAATATCTAGGATTAATTCTAGATGCACAATTGAAGTGGGATTGCCGTATATCTAGTCTGGCGTCTAAGCTAAGAAGCTCAAGATTCACCTAACACTTGAGGTATTGAGAATCATGTACTGTGCGCTGTCCCAATCACTGCTACTCTATGGCCTTCTGCTGTACGGTAGTGCTCACAACACTGCATTATGTTGGGTTGTCATTTTACAAAAAGCCTTAATACGTCTAACCTCTAAATCCCACTATCTTGCCCATACACAACCCATTCTTCAGAAATTGCTTATCTTGCTGTTCAGCCTTCTGTTCAATTTAAGTTCTGTTAAATTATATTTGCATTCCCAGAACATGATGCTATTACCCGTATTTCGCCACTCAGCATTCGAGCAATCCCGAGTTACCGAACTACACTGGCGCAAAAACTTCTATGTTTATCAGTCGATAATGCTTATTAACACTTACCTACTCTTATGATTTACTAACCAAACTGTTAGGATCTGGCGCAAAAACTTCTATGTTTATCAGTCGATAATGCTTATTAACACTTAGGTACTCTTATGGTTTACTAACCAAACTGTTAGGATCTAATTATAATGCATTTAAGTATAAAGTATTGAAGGAATATTATTTTCACCTTAACTTGTAAACTCTATGAAGATCGAAGATATCGAATAACTTTATTTTTTAAACATTTTTGTGTGTCCGACTTTCACTTTGTTGTAATTCTCTTCAGCCTATAATGGGGAATAATTTCCGCCCTTAGTCAAGTAAACATTTTATTTGGAAATATGCTATCATTGTATGGGATTAATTTGGGACTATTTAATACGAATATCCTCTAGGTGTGTAACCTCCAGAGTTTCAAGAACAACAAGGAATTGGTTAAACAATCAAAATTTGGCATTTTTCGCCATTTATAATGGGCCAATTAGCTAGAGCAATGGGGAAAGAGAAATTGAAAGCCATTTCAAGGAGTTCAATTAGGTATCCTTCTGCGCAACCTAGAGCTACTGCATAAAGCCCTCAAAAATTGGATGGAGTATAGTGAAAAGTTCAGCACATACTAGCAAACCACGCTCTGCTACCTCGTGTAGGCCAGGATGTAGGCCCTGGGTTCAGTCTAGTTTCTCTACTAGACTGATGATCCCTCTCACCAGGTTGTTCACTGACACGATTTCTTCTGGTATCAGAGAATATAAGATTCTGTTTCGTCGAGCTTCAAGCACTGAATACTGAAAGAGGGGATGCACAAAGTCTGCTTGATGGATCTCCTGTGTATATTCCGGTTCTGTGCAGATGTTTACTGAAGGACTCGTACCCAGTCAGCACCCCCCACCAGGAGTCTCACTTGTCTTACTGGCAGTTCCAGTGCTTCTGAGCTCCTACAAGGTGCTTCCATTGTCAAGTATCCGAATCTTTGTGCATGGGTGTATTCCCAATACCCATTCCCTTCCCCATTTCGCCAAGGAGGCGTTAACCGAGAATTTGGCTCTGGCCAAGACTAGTTCTAACCCCACAAACTCCCAGGTACTTCATCACCTTCCCTTAGCAGTCACGACCTGGTTTGTGCCCCTACGAGGGCTTTAATGCTGCCTGCCTGCAGAATATGAGTAAACTCCTCCATCCTATTGTCATCATAGTCTCCGCTTCACAATATCTACCCAAGACTGCCTCTGGCCCCACAAACACTGTGGACCAAGCCAAACCATCTTCGTTGTCCTCCACCCCACCACTGCATCAACTGCATTTACT
The DNA here is from genome assembly GCA_963920205.1 of Stenodema calcarata. Classification (NCBI taxonomy): domain Eukaryota; kingdom Metazoa; phylum Arthropoda; class Insecta; order Hemiptera; family Miridae; genus Stenodema; species Stenodema calcarata. The sequence continues at coordinate 6,401,776 of OY986060.1, read as the reverse complement.
CCTCATACGAAAAATGTATGTCAAATAGTAAATCCCTCATCTCGTTACTCATCATTATCGAAAATAACCAACCGAAATGTGCAAATTGTACCTGTACACACGTACTATTCAGCACCACTGAATAGGAACAATTTGTTCATTTTCGCTCTCTCAAAAAAGAAAATTCTATAACGTGCACACCACCAAATCAACTGAATGTACAGATCAAAATATCACCCACAATTTGACGTTTATTGAACGCAATAACAACCTATTAGTTTCATTTTTTTATTATTATTATTTTTTTCTAATAGAAAGGTGATGTTTTCTGGACGAGGATCACATATATAATGAAGAACCAAATTTTTTCATGTAATAAATAGAAATATTTTTAATTTTTATTATTTAAATTCAATTAAATCCTATAAAACAGTGACAGGGTTCTTTAAAAAAAATTTTTCCCTTCTGTCTTTGGACATACTGCGTCGAGCTTGCAACCAGGCTCACAACAAAATTTTTCCTATTCGTTTTTTCAACTCTTCCTAATCGAAGTTGTAGCTTAAAAAACCGTTGCTATTTTTTCCCCATTTCTGTGGAAACACTTGAAAAAATGTTACTAGAAGCAAAGTGAGTGAAGCTTTCTTTAAATATATATTTTTTTGTGGTTTTTTTAAATATATTTTTCGGTTTAAATTGTATATATATTTCAGTATCTAACACCCTGATGAGCCCATTTCAACTAAATACCTGACATTGGGTGACTCTGCGGGTTATGACATGTTAGTTCACCACTGACTTGTATACTGCGCTCTGGGTACGACGAACTATTCAAGGTGATGGAAGGGGATGTAGCCGTTCATCTCCAATTATTCAAGTTGGTTTTATGAGGGGCGGAGTTGTACGAACTGGTGATTTTACAAACTGGCGCAGATCATGTTGAAACTCCCAACAGTATAGAATCAAGCCTAGCGAGTATTCATCGGATCATTACAGAAGATTTGGGGTTCACAAAGGTCTGTGCAAGATGGGTTCCTCGTCTGCTCACTTATGTTCACAAGGAGCAGCGAATCAGCTGCACTTCAGTTCATGCAGTTTTTTGAGGATGCAAGGATGTGACGATTCGACAGAGTCATCACAGGTGATGGGATCTGGGCAAACCATTGGACATCAGTGTCAAAACGTCAGGGTATGGTGCAAGGATGATGCTTCATTCGACAGAATCGTCACAGGTGATGAATTCTGGATACATCATTGAACACCTGAGTCGAAACGTCAGAGTCATGATTACCTCATTGAAGACGTGCGTCTGGGCCAACTGGAGAGTGTCCGTGATCTCGGTATCCTCTTGAATCCCCAATGACCACATACCTAACAGCTTTCCCGTGAGTTTGACAGCCTCCCTGCCATCATCACGCTTTATAAGGCCCTCGTGCTTCCAATTATGGTGTTCTCTGTGGTTTGGATCCCCTTCTAAAACTGCCATGCCGATCGGCTGGAGCGTGTGCATCGGGCCTTCCTGCAGTTTATGGCATTTAAATTACATATTCCGTGGGATGTGCTCGATTATGCGGGGCTGAGCACTCGGCTGGAGCTCCTACGTCCCTCGGCGCTTCATTGCTGACATGTCTACCTTCCATGGCCTCTTGTCTGCTCGGCATTGGCCCGCACCCTCCTCGTCAGGGCTCTCGCTCTGTGGAACCGTTTGCCGTACCCTTCTCAGCCACAAACTACCTCCAGCATCGCCCTGTCGCTCGTCTGCCTAGATGGAGTAATTTCCGAACTAGAAGACGATCCAACAAACTATTCTGACCAAAGAGTTGCAATAACAACAACATACAAGCCAGCACCACAAGGTACGATTGGGGGGTCGGTCTGCTACCGAATCTTCCTCCGCAGGACACAGAAGCAAACAAGCTGGGAGACCAACTGATCCAAGCCACAAGGATCCAGACAAAATACAATTAGAGCAAAGCGATCGTAAGGGTTGGTATATAGAACAAACTGTTAGTATTCACTCCACGAAAAGCACAACTAGAATCACCATTCGTTCGCACTACTCAGTTACACAGTTGGATACGGCGACTTCCCCACCCATCTCCTTGAGTAGTTCGTCCAACTCAGAGCGCAGTATACGAGTCAGTGGTGAACTAACATGTCATAACCCACAGAGTCACCCAATGTCAGATATTAAGCTGAAATGGGCTCATTAAGGCGTCAGATACCGAAATACACACATGTATATATATATTTTTTGTTTAAATATGGAAGTGTCAAGGGGCTATATAACAGTACAGGCAGGCTTTTTCTTCTTTGAATCTACATGAGTTTTTTTTCTCGTTCGCATATTTACATCATATTTATATATATTATTCATGTTTTTATAAAATTGTCTTTTTTAAGAGCACAGAGAAGTATAAAATTAAGGTGTTACAATACACTTTATTATTATTTTTTTGTCGTTCTCCAACGCAGAAACATTCAATTTTATGTTTTTTTTTATTTTTTTGTTTTTTTTTTGTTCATTTCATCCGTCAAAAAAAGGAGCCTTTACCTAGTAGCCCCAAACTCACTTTGTTCCGACAAAATTGTGGATACAAAACAATAAAATTTGAACAACGAAATGTTTTTATCGCCAATAATCACAAGATGCGATTTTTTTTTTCATTTTCACCAATTTCTTTTCATTAACTACGAAGTCCATAAGCCGACAGTGCTTTTAGACTTTCACATAATAGACCTATATAATATTTTTTATTTTTATTATTTATAATATAATACATGCCTTTGAAACAAGGAGTGGGAATTCACAAAAAAAATGTTTTTTTCACTGTCCATAAATTAAATACACAGTTTTTTTGCAAAGTTAATCAATTGAACTAGAGTCCACTTACACTAAAAGTCAGATCGTTTCACTGTAAACCTTTTTTGTTTCACTTCTCTTAACATTTGACTAAAATTCACACTATCGTCCTGAGATCTCCTATTTAGCTAAAAGTTCAACAAATATCACTTTTTAAAAATTAATTCTTCATAAGTTCAACTCCATGAAGGTTCTTCTTGTTTTGACCTTCTTTCGTCTGATAACAGTGCATTTATAATGTTTCATTTAGCTAGAATATCTTCGGAGGAAAATTTGTTCCTTTTTTTTGGGTTTTAATCATTTTTTTCTCTTAAAGATCGCTATTATAGGAGGTAGGTTTTCGTCCGTCGGAGGTCGTTTGAAATCTCGATTTTGAGTCTTTCTCTCCACGTGGAATCGTTTATGTGTAATAATATAATCCGTGGAGAAACGTGTTCTGTCGTCGTCGGAATTGTGTGGGAGATAAATAAATAAACGAAACCGGCGGAAGCTGATGGAAGAAGTCGTCGGGCGATGAAAAGTCGTGAAGGCCCGTCGGTCGTCGGGAGGAAGAAACCGGAACCGGTGGATGTTTAAAAGGAAGAAATTAATCAGTGAAAACACAAAGAAGAAAAAAGTCGAAATCAAAGAAGAACGCCGAAATGTCCGTCATCCGATTTCAGTTCATCGCAATTCCGCTTCGGCTGAGAGTGTTTGTTGAATTCCTACAGGATGTCCCTCGGGGGTGATCCGGAGGGTTTGGGGCTCCGCGAGTCCGTCAGGCAGGGGACCATCGTGAGGGCGGAAAGCCTCTGGCGAGATCGCGGCACCGACACTGGGGGCACCTGTACCGGAGGGTACCTGCAAAAACAAAATGGACGCTTATTAACATAACGGGGAATTTAGTGGTATTTCGTGGTACAGGGATTTGAATGGACGCTGTACACAAACAGAACATTTGGTGCCTTGGAAACCCTTCTGAACGGTAGGTAATCATGAGAGCCGTCAGCGTCCTACCAGCCAGGGAAATGGACAAGAGCGAATGGTTTCCCCCTGTGTATTTGAAAAACTTTGGCCCAAATTGGTCACTTATTTCAACAACCAACTAAACGCCCTCACTCGTCACATTTCCAGAAATTCTGGGGTACCGACCAAACACTAGACTTCAAACTAGTATGGAGCATGGAGCTGGTAAAACCCCTTGGAGGGGCAGTGTTAAAGCTCCACTATCCACACTTCAGCTGCCTGCCCAAATATGGCGTCTTAACCTCTTTGAGTTTGCAGAAGAACCCGACAAAACCTGGACAGCACCAGCTGTTGGCACATCCAGATTGTGTCCTGCAAACACCAACAGGTTTTGCCGTCATGTTTAGACGTGCAGTTGAAGCTCTACAGGAAAACTGGTGCTTTGTTGACACTCCAGAATCTTTGGCGTTTGGATGTTTGCATGCCGTGCAGTATGGACAACTGGACGAAGCGTCTGAGCCCCACCGTCCACACTTCCACTGCCTGTCCAACCATGGCACAAAACCCAACCAAACTTGAACAGCATCAGCAGTTGGTGCACTCAGTGAGTTCTGTCGTGCAAACACAAAATGGTTTGGCCGTCATGTTCGGACATGCAGTAGAAGTTCTACAGTAAATGGAGAGCAGGTGTTTGGTTGGTTGGTACTCCAGAATTGTGGATGTACGACAAACGGTGTGAGCAACTTTGCTTGCCCATTGCAGTACCTCCGTTAGGATGAACCTACAAGTAAGGACATGGCAATATAATATTACCTATATTTCTTCGCTGACAACCAAATTCCAATAGTTTCCATTAAATACCTACATCAATACCTTAAATCTGTCTTAGCAATCAAAAGGCTAAGTTCGTAGATTGGCAGAATCTGGCCACTCTAAGGGGGTTTAGGGGAGTTTTAAGCGGTAAAAATTCCCCATAAATTCCAAAATGAAACAGTCTAACAAGTGACACCTCATTTTAAAGGTCTAACGCTGAACAAGAGGTGAAGTCAGAATTGCGATATCTTATTCCGATCTCAAAATGGATACATTTTACATAAAACCAGTCATTTCTTCGAAAATTCGCTCTTATGGCCATACTGCGTGAGTGTGGGTTTTTAAACTAAGTGTGACATTTCAAACTTTTATTTTTTATTAATATTTTTGTAATTCAACATTTCGCTAAATCAGCTCTGCGCCATTTTGTACTAGGCGACTTGCCAATCAATATATAATAGGGAAATCACCAATAAATAATCAATTGAACGAAATTGCACCTGATTTCATATCTGATTCAATATTGTTACCGTCCTCTTGGGAACCAACCTGTGCTGATGGAGGTGGTGCCAGTCTTGGGGAACAGGACTCGCTCTATACGGTGGAAGCGCTTCGCCCTCGAAGACCGTCCGGTTTGGAGGGGCCCTGATGCATTTTTGATAAATTTCACTCTCCTGAAAAAAAACCAAAGTCAAATATCAGTCGATATGAATTTGGAGGTACCTAAACTAAAGACTATTTTAAATACTACAAGAACTTGAGTAGCTGGTTGAATAGAGTAAGGCTTTGAAGTAAAATTGTTATAGAAAAACTCGCCCTAGAGGCCTCGCAAAAGGGGACTGTACCGGACGACATCCTCACGAGTATTACTGTAACTTTGTCACCAGTTTTGAGACACCGGTGAAGTGGAGTTGTCATGATCCCCTCAAAAAAGCCCTGACTAACGTGGTTTGAATGGGACGGAGTCCAAAATAAGTATCAGTAACTGAAAGTTTCCTCTTGGGTAGCTCACAGTCTTTTCTTAGAGTTGGTTATATAATCGATTGTCCCAACGACAGTAAAACAGCTAACAGCTACATTGGAGAGGAACTCTCTCGTAACAAGCATTACCAGTAGGAGCACCACCAGCACATTTACCTCTATTTCTTCATCATTCAAGCCCCGTCATTCTACTCGCCAAAGGTTTGAATTTTTGCTATGTTTACAAATATAAAATCTGCTCGGTTTGCCTGGCAATTGATAGACGAATCATGCAACTTTTGAATTGTGTCAACGGAATTATCTATCCAGCCGTTGAAATCATTGTTGGAGTTTGCTCATAAGTTGTGCGGACATAAGCTCCTGCCAGATGTTGGGCAGGAGCTCTCTGAAGATGGTGACAGTACAAGGGTTCAGTAAACACTTCGAGAAAATTATTAATGTAATCTTTGAAAGAGCTCGTTTTCGGAACTGCTACCAAACATGGGGTGCCAAACAAGGTACGCACTGACGGTGGGCCCCTGTTCAATAGCCATGTGTTTGTAGACGCAGTACGGATTCGATTGTGACTAGCATCCTCGTGTATATCAAGTGTAGGTGAGTTAAAGACGATAATTCCACAAAGCTATCTCTTTAGTAAGGGTTGATTCTTCTTTTTCCAACAGTCCTTGGTGAGCACATCGACTGATAATTGAGCTACTTTGGAGAATATAGTGTGATGTTTGGCATATAGGGCCATGAGATATCTGTCAGATAGCATACCGCGTAATGAAGTACAATGTACATATCATGTATGGGATTGGACTTGAGTAATTCAAGAATGAGACACAAACACCGATTTTGGATCTTGTCCAATCGTTTTAGGGCAGTGTCAATTGCATTACCGTACAAAATACATCCATAATCGATTATGCTTCGAACTGTGCCCTTTTACAACATCAATGTCACTGCAGGCTCAGCTCCCCAGTGAACTCGAGAGATCGCTTTATGTATATTTATATATTTTTCAACTTTACTGCATATATTGTTCACACGGTTGTTCCAGTTTAGCGTTTTAGCAAGTGTCAAGCCCAAGAATTGACTTCCGACCTAATTGGGAAATTTATGCCTCCCAATTCCAAAATGCTCCCGATTCTAAGCCTTCTTAGTCGCGTAAACGTAAAGGCCTATATTTTCCAAGGAAGTTCTCACTGACAGCACCGCTTGTCGCAGCCTCCTCACACACTCGTTGGTATCCAGATGAGCAGTGTAGATGCAACCGTCATCAGCATTTTGGACCATAAAGCCGTTCACCGGCAGTTTTGACCCCATTTCTGAGACGTAGATAGAGTACAAAAGCGGACTCAAAATACTTCCTTGGGAAAGTCACCTGTGGACCATGAAGTTGGCCATTTACTCTCAAGGTGCGTTCACAAAGAAAGCTGGTTGCAAGTAACTTGTTTTCAGCGCTTGCTCCAAGCGCTTGAAAACAAGCTTGTGTGTACATAACAAACTTGCATTTCAAGCTAGTATTTTCTCAGGTCTCGTTGAGACAATGTCTTCCTCAAGTGATGAAGAGTTATTTTTGCTTGAAAATGTTGAATTAAAAATTCGTAGAAGGAAAGTTGGTGTTCATGTAATTAACCGCGGAAGAGGAAAGTTTGGAGAATACCACCATCTATTTCCTCAATTGAAATTGGACAAAGTGAGGTTTTTTTTCTTATATGAGAATGGAGTTAACCACGTTTAGTTACATCTTCAAGAAAATTGAAAGTGTTTTAGTCAAGTTTTGGGGAAATTGGCATAAGCAGCCTATCCATGCCGAAGAACGACTAGTTATTAAATATTAAATTTTGTTTGAGGTGAGTGTTTGTCACTGACTGGTTCGGTCGACAAGCGCAGGAAAACTAGTACAAAACGTTCTTGCGTGCTTGTCAGAACTTGCTAGCCGGGACAAGCTTTGTCTGTGAACACATTCGCTTGATACAAAGTAGACTTTTCTCACGCCGGTTGGAGCTTGCAAGCGCTTGTTGGCAAGCGCTTGCAACCAGCTTTTTTTGTGAACGCACCCTCACATACATCGAACGTTTTGTTGTCAGGTTATAAATATATCGCACGAACACCATCGATATCACTTTTTGACTCAGAAATCTGGAAAGCATATATGGATCAACGTTGTTGTATGCAGAAGAGAACTAACAACGACTTCCTGGTCTCTGTACCACCATCTTTCGCTCGCACTTTGCTTACCACCATGTCTAACTACCATCAAAGCATAATATTATATGGATCAACGTTGTTGTATGCAGAAGAGAACTAACAACGACTTCCTGGTCTCTGTACCACCATCTTTCCTTCCCACTTTCCTTACCACCATGTCTAACTACCATCAAAGCATAATATTATATGGATCAACGTTGTTGTATGCAGAAAAGAACTAACAACGACTTCCTGGTCTCTATACCACCATCTTTCGCTATCACTTTGCTTACCACCATGTCTAACTACCATCAAAGCATAATATTATATGGATCAACGTTGTTGTATGCAGAAGAGAAATAAACAATGACTTCCTGGTCTCTGTACCACCATCTTTCGCTCGCACTTTGCTTACCACCATGTCTAACTACCATCAAAGCATAATATTATATGGATCAACGTTGTTGTATGCAGAACAGAACTAACAACGACTTCCTGGTCTCTGTACCGCCATCTTTCGCTCGCACTTTGCTTACCACCAAGTCTAAATACCATCACCTCGGATTGTTATAAACCAGCTGATACCCCGCTATACCGGTGGAAAATGGCTCACCTGATCAGTGTCCCTGATATGGAGGCGGGTGGAGGAGCCATAAGGGATCTCCTCACCATCCGGGAGGGGAATCGACGGAGGTAGATCGAGCGCAAGGTCAGTCGTCACCGAGTGCAGCCTCACTTGGCGGTCTCGCTCAGCTCCTAGGCCGCCCCCTCCCCCTGGCACTGCTAGCATCTGCAACACAACCAAACGACTACTTTAAATCTCTATAATCACAAGTCAATTTCACTAACAACCATACAATCGATAGAATGCTGTTTTTCATGATGTAATTTTCAAAACGTAAATGCTGGAGAAAGCATAACATATTGAGATCGAACAGTGCACGACGTCATGAAAAGCATTTAGCAGGTATCCATATCTCGGCTAATATTTGACTGATCAACTTGCAATTTGGTGTGGGTCTTCTTGTTGTGGATAATAGAAAGCCCTGAACGTTTCAAGTCACTAGCTCTAAATGGAGCCCAGTTGTAGCTTTTTCAAATTGAATTCGTCCTTTTACAAAATGAATTCGTCCTTCATAAAGAGGGACCAAATCTTGAAGGCAACCAGACCAAATGATATGCAGATACCTTTTCTCGAAGAATAAACATTTATTGCATTTGTTTGCACAGTTAATAAATATGTAATAGAAGAAATTTACGAAGTTTACAAAGAATAATTGATAAAAGAAATTTAGAGAAAGTTGGCAAGACATTCATACAAAGAATTGCCCGAGTCACTCATTTCAACTTTTGGTAGGTATGCAAGAAACAATAGTGAACAACTGAAGGACAATAATGGTTTGGCTATCACGGATTCGAAGATAAGGAAGCTCCATTGAGAAGATGTGCGGGAGATAAGGAATGACATGCAGAAGATTTCCGCGCCCTTGTTCAAGACCGCATACCGACCGCCACCGTTTTCCAGAGCCCCAGACGTAAAATACGAATACGAATGCCAATTTTTTACATGAATCGTGCTAAATTCCACTGTATTCGGTTTGAACATTAAATTTCATTGTAAAAAGGAGAAAGGCCAGTGTAATTAATCCATACCTAAATGGGAGAAGTTTTTTATAAAATTCACACAAAAAATATGAATTTTTGTGGAAATCTTGAATTCAAGAAAAATTATTGGTAAAATGGGAAAATTTGAGTGACATCCACAAAAAATTCAGTAAATTTTCGTAAAATTTACAAAAAAAATGTGAATTTATGGGAATTTTTCCAAAATGTGTGATTATGGCTTCATTTGTATTCATATTCATGTCTGTATCGTCTTCATACTCATATTTTCTGATTTGTGAATTTTACCTCTGTCTGTGGGCCGGACAGTAGCCAGTACAATCCCTCAGAAGGTGCCAAATTCGGTCATCAATGGTGGGACAGATAGACAATCATTAACGGCTACCAAAACACATTTTTTCATCATTTCTCTCGTAATTCAAATATTTTCATGCTCACAATATTTCAAACAGGAAGGAGAAACACAAGCTTCTAACCGAGGTTCGTCTTCCTTAATATTTTTGGTTTATGGTTTTCCATTTTCAGGAAAAGGGATCAGATCATTGCTCCCTTTTGAACTCACACGTCTCTAATGAAAGGCTCTTACACTCATTTTACGAAGCATAAATTCTTGTTTCTGATGTCGGTGGACCGTGAAAATTCTGTAACCTTCGGCTCGGAATCCTCGTTAGATTCCCTTGAAATTCTCCATTAATTTACCTTTCAGAATCTCATTGTAGTTCTCTGCTTTTACTCAGAAGCATCATCGGGAAGAAATGTATTAATTAGGGCACCTCTAAAACCTTACGCCTCGTCCAATACCTTCCAACCATTCCTTCTCACCCCCGGCGACTCATTTAATGAAATTTCCCTCGCGCCGTCATAAAAAGAAGAAGAAGTCGAATAAAGGGAAATTTTTCGTATTTTCCCCCTCCACCAAACTGACAGCCTTTTGAGAGTAACGGGATTTCGAACAAAGCTTCGTTTAGGCAGTGGCTCTTCATAACCAACTTTTTTAAACTGAATGGATTACTTTCCTTATTTTTAGCGAATTTTCGAAGAAAAGGAAGCTATTGCTCTCGGTCCAAAAATTTTAAAACTTTAGACCATCCTGAATTCACTGTCACTAGACACCAAAAATCATATGTTTGTACGTTATATGCCCGACCCCACTGGGTGCTGCCTCAGCATACCTTGAGTCTATAAGTAGAAGCTCTGAACGCGGGGCTCGTCTGTCTGCCGTTCGCCTTCGAGTGTTGCTGCTGTTCAGTCCACCAATAGTTTCTGTACCGTACCTCTGTTCAACGCAGTTACTATTTTTCTGTACAAGTCTCACATCTAATCGTGTTACAGTTCCTGTACCATATCATTTCCGTAAAAATGTGTTGCGACATTCCTAAATTTCAGTGTATTTTACAAGCAGTACAGCACATTGAAAATCGAGTAGCATCAGTTTTTGCAAATATTGGTAAAAATCGCCATTTTTTGATCTATCGTAAAACATTTTCCATTCGACTCATTTCTCACGTTTTTTGTTTTTTCAATTGGCGCGGAATTTTGTCATCTTCAGTTTTGTGTATAGTGACTTTTGGCGTAAGATTGACAGTTGTGGAGTTATAAGTCAAAACCTGAAGAAAGTCCGAAAATTCCGAGGTTTGTGGACTACCAAAAGGTTTGCCGTTCGAAATTTTATGTGCAAACCCTGAATTCATGTGATAGGGTCCCAAATAGACCAATTATTAATTGGCAATTAAAACAATAAAATCTTTTACACCACCTTTTGCAAGATAAATTCCTCAAACTACTGGATTATACATAGAGCAGATGAACCGCGAAGAACATTTGAAGTAACAGCCACGTTTCTTCATCTTCAGAGTGCTCCAGTTTGAGAACGGAATAAGATATCCCACTTCTGACTTCACCATCGTGTTCAGCGTAGAAAATCCTATGAACCATGGTATTACTCAAATAAAAAGGAGACAGAATGTTTTATAAATTCAGTAAACGCAAGGCCTTTTACATCAAACCAGTTATTTCTTCGGAAAATTCTCTCTTATAGCCATGCTGCATGACTGTGGATTTTTTTTAACCGTTATGTGTGTCATGAAAATGGCTAAATACTGCCATTTTTACCCTTAAATTCCAAAAGAGTTTCGGGGGAGGCTCCCGAACCCCCCTATCACTGACCTACAGGGGGGGGGTTAGCCCCCCCCCCACCCCTTGGTACAATTCTTTATCCGCCACTGGCCCCAGGTAAAAGAGAAGAAGAATATTTCTCATAATTTTCGTACTAAAATAAAAAATCTTGTGGGGTTTTGGTCTCCCCTTATTCCCTTATCAGAATTTGAAGTGGTTTTGCCGATTTGAGATTGTTTTTACCCCATAAATCATCATTGAAAAAAAATGGCCCTAGGTACAAGACTTTACCTTACTAAATCGTATTTCACATAATATGTGAATATAATAGTGATAATATTGTCACTATTCACATAGTAGTGACAATATTATTGTCACTACGGTCCTCTGAGAGCAAGGTCCTTATGAACAACCGACTTATGAATGAGGGGGAGTACGAGGCAATAGGGACGGTGAGGGGGAGTTCTAGCGGGGGTGTTTTCGGGTGACTAATGCGGGGGGGGGGGGTTGCCAATTGGGGGCCAGAAGTGAAGGGAGGAAGTGGGGAATAACGGGGAGTTCTAGCGGGGGTGATGTTTTCGGGGAGACTAATGCGCGGGGGGATCAATCGGGGTCTACAAGTGAAGGGAGGAAGAGGGGTGATCACGGGGAGTTCTAGCGGGGGTGATGTTGTCGAGGAGACAACATCACGTTCTCACGCGGACAAAAAGTTAGCCCCCCCCCTCCTTGGTACAGTTCTAGATCCGCCACTGGTCGTTGCTACACCCCTTTTTCAATGAAAATTGGACAGGGCAAGGTAAATTGCGTTGTTTTATTGATTTTTTTCTCCCAGTAAACTGCATTCATGTTTTGATTCCTCTAGAATCTAGAGTCTAGATGAAAGAATTGTTGATTTACAATAGCAGAGGCTGAAGGAGTCCGTATTATTAATATTCATTCTTCTTGCATAGTAGCAACACTCAAAACAACTTGGGTGGCAGTGGATGCGACTTATCGCTTGTAATTTTCTTGAATTACAGCTAATAAGTCAGTGAATACGACTATAAATAAAGGCGAAACTGTAACAATTACTATGACAGTTAATATTCTCTATTACAAGTAGGGAAGAAATAAATGTGAAAGGAAGGGTTCTTAGTTCTAAAGGTTTGAAGATCTATTTCGAGGAGAATGAGGTGAGGTTCTTCAATGTAGGAAGGTCGTAAAAAAGTCGTAAATTTCTCACTGGAACGCACCAGCTTCCGTGCACACAAGTTCACGTAAAAATATAAAACGTGTTAAAGGGGCGATTTTTTGGGGTATGTGAACACGTAGGTGGGAATATTGTCAACATGAGCGGTTTGTGCAGGAGGTATTGGATATTCTGACATCCTCTGACAGCATCAGTAGAGAAAGGGGCGAAGGGGCTGTTAAGGTGGTTCAAGAAACCTGAGTAGGAGTGCTGTAGGGTCACTCAATGTGGCATTAAAGGCAGTAATCAGCGAGATGAAGGGAAGAAGACCTTGATAACGAACTGGTTCACGAACGACACAGGTCCAGGCTGAGTTCCATCATGGGTATGTGAGGTTTTAGTGAGGTTTGATTCTCACATAACCTGGTGGGTCCCATCTTCTGGATTTCCTCACCAGTCTCCCAGAAGTCTAGGCTGCTTGCAGCAGCGAAAGGAGGACCTTCAGGGTTTCGGAGACGTTAGATACCCGCAATGATGTCGACTGGCTGCACTTTTGCCGAATCTGGTGCCCCCAGTATGCACTTTTGAAAACCATGAGCATGTTGCTCTGTCATAAGACTCTGGCAGCCATACGTACATTATTCTGATGCCTTTACATAGCTGAAAAATGTACTTACGATGGATACGTTCATTCGAGAGTGAGGCTTTGTGAGTGGACACGCTGAAAGCGCCAGGAAATAAAACGGAGAAGTTTTCTGAGCGGGATTGGGCAAAGGGGTCGCTCGCGCTCCCAGTTCATTAGTTCGGAAATCCACAAGTCGCATTCGTCGGCCGGTAGCAGCTAACTAGTTCGGGAGGGGACTAAACTAGTAAACAGGATGCAATCATCCTTCTTCGGGAAAAGCCCTTCGGTCAGGCGTGAAATCGGACCATGGACATCCCCCTATCCACTTCGCCCTCGAAACCTTAAATCCGGTCAATTTAGTCCAATCAGAACAAAGAGGTTTTGCGAAAGGGTAGGAAACAGGCTGGAAGGGAGCTCCCCCAATCAGGGCGGCGGCAGTAAAGATAGGTCCAGGGATTCTGGTTGACTTCAGGCAGAAGAAGGGTGGTCGGGCTTAATTAACCAATCAGGTCTTATGGCATAAACTGGCTGACGGTTCCCGTCGAGGGTTAACAGATTGTGTTGCTCACGCAAAGTAATTCAGAGTCAGGAGATATCGACGCTACGACTAACGAATCGGGAAAATCCTTTTACTGCATTTTTCCCCCTATTCGAACCTTGATTAGGGCATTCCAGAAATGTCTGTCTTTATACTCCTACTACAGACAATAATTATTATTGTCCGTGTTCAATATTTACTGAACTAGAAATGACATTGTGCAAATAATGATTAACCCTTCGAATTCAGTTCAACCGGCTCTAGATATGGACATTACCCCTAGTTTAGATTCCCAATTTACAACTGGCCTGTGGATTATCTGCACTGCAGCATATCAGGGTTATCCAGAAAGACTATAATAGGCCATCATACCTATTGTATACTACACTATAGACGAGTAAAAGTATTTTATGTAAAGAGAGAATTGACGATGGTTCTTTACATTTTCTTGGACGGAGGAGTTATACGAGCAATCTGAGTAGCTCTGTTCAACTTTGGTTGCTTTACTGGGCAATTCAATTGATAATGTACCTATTTAACTTTACTGCAAGAATCACGAGGGAATTACACTTTAGACATCCCAAATCAACATTCAAAAATTCAATATTCGTACAAAAAATAAAAAACATTTCGGATTATAGTCATGAGACGTTTGAAGTAAGCTGTAAGGATAACGGGATATGAGATTGGCCCTTGTGGAATACGATTTCATCCATTTCCGTCCATATTGTTCGATCAAGCAATCCAAGATCGCCCTCACGTAATGATCGTTGGAGATAACGGCTCCTCGTTTCAACCCCCGAAATAAAGGAATAAGGTAGAGGTAAGTTTGAACCCATCAACAACTGCTTATTGATTATCAAGAAGAATGAAGAAAAAGGAGCAGTAACGTTCTATGTGAAACGTTTTATAACGCAACAAGGGTTCTGGGGGTCGTATTCTTTTAGGGTTTTTTTCCCTCAGCAAGAAAACGACCGGAAAACGTAAAAGCGTTTCAAGGTTGGGGGATGAGGAAATTGAATTCGGCACTCGAACGAAGAAAATGGCGGGAAGGCTTTCGGGCACCTGGAAAACGTCGGAGGCAACCTCCGGGGAATGGAGTTTATTTTTGTAAACGGTTTCTTCCGTTTGCAACAACGTCCGAGCCGTAAATGGGAGGCCTTTGATGGCAGTCGACCGCCAGTTTGCTGCATGGAATACAGGAACACACAATTGGGTTCGGCAACGGTCAGTTTGCTGTGGGAATGTGTGTTTCGAATGGAGCAATCGCCCAAATCGTCGGAAGAAATCGATGACGGGTTGAATGGAAGTCTGAAAGGTGGTTCAGTTATTGACAATAAGAACCAACAGCGGCGGGAGTGTCCAATACGATTGGGTCATAGTTTGACTTGAAATCTGACTTCTTAGGTGCCTTTATCTGCTTTGGGGAAAAAGTAATTTCTAGAAAGCTCGACGGAATAGTGTGTCGTGGAAAGACTTTGCTGGAACGGACTTATATTGAAAATTTATGATTTGGACATCATTTCCAATGGACGTTCTGAGTTTCCCAGAGTATGTAGGTACTTTTCTTGAAGATCGATTGGGATTTTGTTATAATACAGCACGGGCTAGTCAGCCCAATATGAAAATATTACGTTTTAAGAGTTAACTTTGATCAGTATGTTTGCAAATTTTGCAAACATGACAAAAATACATTGAACAAAAGGAAAATGAAGAGAACATACATTGGTGACTTTGTACCTATATAAAACCACTCTGAAACTGCGTTGAGGCACTGAAGAATATGTCCAGATCAAGACGATTCCATTCCAGCTGATAGCAACTCAGAGGAGCATGGAGCAGGTAGTTCTTGGGACAGCAATCCATAAAGTCTGCTGCTTCCTAGTATTGCGCGGGGGAACATGGAAATTAATCCGGGAAAGGAGCACAGAACAATCAATGGAACCGGTCACCAGTCCACGCAAGAACAGCGCATCTTCCACATGAAAGTCTTCCCAAGCAACACTGGATTTGAAAGAGGCGAACCGTAGGAATCTAAGCTGTACTCGCTCCAGCACCATTTTACTCCTCCCGGTGATGCATACTCCAAAATGGAGAGCACGAGAGCAACATAGAGCATGACGAGAGCATCAATAGATGAAAAGTGGCACGAGTTCCTCTTGATGAATCCCAACGCCCGCATAGCTCTGCTGTGAGCACCGAATGCAAGGAAGTCGTCAAAAAAACCGATTTTCTGGGCAGGGCCTGTCCCCCAATACAGTAGACGTGGTGTTGAGTGGTCAGAATTCTGGAAAATGTGGCAGTAAAACCCTTGCTGACATTCAGGTGTAGTTGGTTATTGGATCCAATGCACTCTGGAGAGCTGCAAAGTCAGCCTGGATGAAGCAAATATCTTGAGGTCATCCGCAAATAACAAGTGGGATACTCCCTCACAAAATATTTCAGCCACATCGTTGATGAAGATGAGGAAAAGCAGCTGAACAAGGTGCGAGCCCTGAGGAACACCAGATAGCACACCAAATTAGCGCGAGCAGGAATCTCTTACCCTCACCATCAAGCACCGACTATCTAGGTAACTGGCAATGTATCAATAGCAAAGTGCTCAATGGTGGTCACTGGTATGGAAAGACTTTGGAATCAGGTGTGGATGGTTGGGTCCATGGTTTCCCATCGTGGATAGAGGCGTTTTGGTGACCTATGATTGTCACTGGTATGGAATACAATGCTGAAATAGTATAGACAATGTGGATAACTGAGAAGGATTGTCTCCATCTGACTCCTATGGAATATTTGAACCTACTGATGGATTTTGGTATGAGGTATATCATGTAAAGATGGTCAGCGTGTATGGTGGGTATGGAACTACTAAAAATGACGTATGGCATATGACAGATAATAACCAGGCACAAATAGTCGTATCTTTCTAGGGCCGGAACGAGGTATGGACTGATGGACCAGATTAACCGTATGGATGGAATTGGTGTGTATTAATGGTACAGAATCAGGTATGGATGGATGGATTGGACCTTCAGGTTAGCAGAATCGGTATAATTGGTGGATTTTGGTGGATTGGCCCCGTTATGAAGGCTGTATGGACAACTAATATGGAACATTGTTTTGTTGTTGAATAGATGACCTGCACGAATCGTCTAGCTTGTTATTTCATCACACGCTATGACAAAATTCCAGACTAGGCCGTGAAGGGAGAAGCGCTACCGCCCTCGCAACTGGGAATGCGTTTGCACCGATGAGACTCTCCGACTCTATTTCTTCCCCTTGCACGCGAATCTGATTCACTCGGTCACATTTAAAGAACGTGACTCATATTAAAAGACAGAAAACAAAACTCCGTTGCCCCCAGCCGGGGCCGTCGACCCGCCCTTGACAAAGTAGCCTTCCTTTCCTCTTCGTCCCCTCTCTTTCTAACTTAATTAGATCATTCCACATCTTTATTTATAGCCGTTTGTACCGGCTCAGTATGCGCTCTTGGAACATAAATCTTCGGGAGGCCTCGGGACAATGACACCCGGCAGCTTCCAGGAGGTAAATTCCCTTTTGCAGATTGAAACTCGAGGATGTAATGAATATATTACACTCGGATTTGAAACAGAGCTTAAAATGTATCATTCAAACAGTTGTACAACTTCGTGCATTATACGCTGGCTATTTACGAGAGGATTATCTACTGAGAGGGTGGGCAATATTATACATCTCGCACATCAATATACAGAACGATTGGAGGGTTGATAAGTGGTTACGAGAGTGATATTACATTTCGACACCCCTAGTAGGAATGGATTGCTCAACTTATCGAGCGAAACATCATTAGATCGTACACCTCAACAACCCAGTGCCGAAATGGTCACCATTACTAACTCTGCTGAATGGGGCTCTCAAAAGACCGAGGGGTGAGTAATTCTGCTGAACATTGCAGACTATGCTCGGGCTTTCAAACAGCTAATTCAGATGGCAGGGGCTCTTAAATGGCCTTCCTCTGCTGACTGGAGCTTCCAATGTTTCCCTACAACTGTCAGTCTCTCCCATGGCATCAATAAATACAACCCACAACTGAACTATTGCTGAAAGTGGCTTGTAAATGACCTCCTCAGCTAAATTAGGTGACTGAGAGTGATATTACATTTTGACACCCCTAGCAGGACTGGATTGCTCAACTTATCGAGCGAAACATCATTAGATCGCAAACCTCAACAACCCAGTACCGAAATGATCACCATTACTAACTCTGCTGAATGGGGCTCTCATAAAACCCAGGGGTGAGTAATTCTGCTGAATATTGCAGACTATGTCCGGGCTTTCAAACAGCCAATTCAGATGGCAGGGGCTCTTAAATGGCCTTCCTCAGCAACTCTGCTGACTGGAGCTTTCATTGTCTCCCTATAGGTATATCAGTCTCTCACATTAACTCATAAATACAACCCACAACTGAACTCTTGCTGACAGTTGCTTGTAAATTGCCTTTTCAGCTGAATTAGGGGACTGAGGCTCTCAAATGTTGCCACAATAAATCAGCAGAATGGTGCTTCCAATGCACCCCACAGCTAACTTTATAGCCTGTATCAACCTGTACAGGATGGAGAATGTAAGAACTTCGTACTTCTACATGTCACAAACTAGGAAGGTGATGACATCGTTGTGCTCCATACGTTCTTTCATGCTGCAAATCGCGTAACATTGGAACCACATGGCATAACGTCGAATAAGCTGTAGGAAAAATCTTCAAAGAACGGAACGAGCTAACCGACAGAACGAAGAATGTTGAAACCTTCCTAGGATTCGACCTGAGGTTGATGGGTTGATGGAGTGCATTTTTGTTTTTCAGTTCTTTTCTTTCGAAGTGGCCGGCTGACTCGACTCTTGTGCAGCATTACGGACCAAAGCCTACAGCTGCAAATAAATTGAAGGTTCACTCCTAATCACTCGTTAAAATATATATTGAAATATACATTAATAGTTACTAGAAGAATGCAGCCCTGCAGCCCTGGTGACTGTTATATTGGGACCTAATTATCAATAAAATATGAATTCATCAATTCATCATCAATGAGTTAAACATGTCCAGGACGATTGGGTCCCACTCAACCAGGAGATGTGGTTCCTCTCAGCTATCTCGGCCTCCAAAACGGATTTTGTTTACATATTATGCAATTATTTAACTTTCAATCAAGCACGAGATTGTACTCATTCTGACTCTGTTGTTGTGATGGTCTTATTGATCACTGTCATGTCCCAAATCCGTTTGCCCAAAAAGTTCCACTTTCCTTGACAAAAGGGACCGCTACCTTCAAAAGACTCTCAATCAGCGTTTCCTAAATGAGTTTCAACCGAATCTCCATTTCACGGTTCTTAACGTTATAGAGCCGTTTTACGAGGATTTAACTGATTTTCGGGGAGGATAAAGGCCGAAATCAGGATTGGATTTGATGCAGCTTTGATTGAACTCAGAGAAACCTGAGAGGTCGGTTTTGTAAAGCTTCAACTGAGTTGAGCCTTCGCCATTCACCGGTTAGTTACCAGTACTTTTCCTCATAAATTGGTGGCGGGTGAACAGCAGGTGATTGTCAGATGAAGAATTCATAGTGTCGCTAGAATGCTGTTTACGCCAACAGATAAGTAGGTATATTTTTATTTTGCTATGAGATAGGATAAGAATAACTGTGAAAAAACCGATGTGAAGTGAACGGTGCCCTGACACTTGAAGGTTCCTCCTCTACAGCGTCGTTTCTGATCAATCCTTCATACCCACCACCTCGTCATCATCATCCCCAAACAGATTTGGTTCTCCTCGTGGTTTCTCTCTACTCGCCATTTTCTCTCTGGTCTCCCATTGAGCCCCAAAACTCCTGGGTCATCAGTATCCCAAAACTCCTGGGTCATCAGTATCCCAAAACTCCTGGGCCATCAGCATCCCATCAAACATATGCAGCAAACGAGGTGTGGATTTCGGGTGAAGAATACCCTTGGATGCCAGAAAGAGTGACGTTAGCAGTCAGTATTGTGTAGCAGTCAGTGCCATATGAAACCAAGTAATGGTAGATACAATAATTATTTCCACCGGCTGCTTACATTGGGGTGTAAAATAATTGTGATGATTATCATTTCTAAAGTATCCAAGGCATCATCATTTCGTCCAAGTACTTAAAGATGAGATGAGGTTGGAATCCTTTGAGATGTTGATAGTACTCCCTATTATAGTCGATATTGGTACCATTTTTATGAGGGGCAATAATAATTTGCAAACCTATTTCATCCTATTCAAATTTAAATTCAAACCATTGCAAATGGCATGCGAGGGAAAATGGTCGCATTCGAGGCTAATATCGACCGTGTTTCAGCCTTAGTCTTCACGTATAACCTTTTCCCGTAACGCCACCGTGACACGAATCCCAAATACGGCCTTTATTTTTTTCCCCCCTCGTCAGACGGTATGAGGACTCAAGTCGGGGAATAAGGTCGTTTGGTCGGAAGTGGATCACATAGGAGTCAGACGGACCGGGGGAGGGGAAGAAGGCAGCCGTCATGCAGAAGGAATACAAAGAAGGTCCTTCTAGAGAGGCTTCTCTTCTCTATGCCAGCCGCTTGCATCAAAACCGTATCGATGGACTCCGCGACCTCAAATTACTGCCTCATGTACGTTAATTTCAAAGAATCGCCGTCTCCGCCGTCTACTGTCTCTGACAGGCGTTATCTTGTCTTTTGCATATTCCAATAGTCTGCCGCTAGAACAATGAGACTCTCTCTACGAGTTAGGAAAGAACCCAAAATAACTACAATCAGCGTTCAGCTTCCAGTCCCTTTTTGACATGGATATTTTTTGACGCAATGCCCGTGGTGGTAGAGGCTTGAAATTCGGTATGGAGCATCCTTAGGACTTTAACTTGATGCTGCCCAAGCCCCGGATCAGCCTATTGCCTCCCAAAGCTAATTCATATTCACTCTACGAAGCTGTAATGTAGCACATAGCCTATTAAAATGGGTGTTTTTTGGAAACAGAAAGACGTGAAACGGGCAAATCACTGGGTATTTCTTCGAAATCCGGCGAGGGAGAAAATATGCGTTTGTATACAAATCCGCCCTCTATTAATGACTAACAACAATTAATAAGAATTGATTTTTCATAATAATAATTAATCCATCTTTAAGTGATCTAGAAAGAAGGGCAATCTGCACAAAGAAGATAATAAACCGTTGTGTCAAGAATTTGCAGAGTTTATTTCCGCTAGTTTTGGGACACTTATCAGAATACTTCAACCTAAATTCACAGAAAATTGGGCATCTACACAGGAAGTATGTCGAGGGTCTCACGGCAACTTCCCACATCGTCATTTGGGCGACTTTTCAGCAGAGCCAAAAAAACCATCTGCTAATGACTGTGTTTACTGAGTAATTCAGTAAAATAAATCGTCAGATTTAGTGTTGAGTTACCTAACTTAGGTACTTACCTAACTCATACTTAGTTAGATCGATCCGCCGGGGGAAGACGCTTCCAATGGTTTGCGTAACTCATTTTGGGCAAAAGTGACGATGTGGGGTGTTGCCGTGAGACCCTCGATGTATCCTCGTTCTGTCCCGTGTTGGACTTTGCTTCCTGAGTATCCCGATTCCAAATTTTACGATAATATTAATATTTATTGTTGTAAACTTTGGAATTTAGTAGTTTTAGTAGAATTATCAATAAATTCCAAAGTTTAGAACTATAATAAATTCAGTTGCTCAAATCGCACTCTCAAAATTAATTTCGCTTCTGCCTGTTTCAGTCCCTTATACTTAACTAAAAATGGGGTTTCGAAGCGTTCATACAGTAAATGATTGTTTAAGGGTTAATTAACGAATTCATAGTTTTCCTTGGTTTTACACCATTTTGCTACTGAGCAGCCTTTTGTGTAAATGACCGAAAAAATAGCCGTGAAAAAGCCATTTACAATTACATTTCCTTTCACGTTATTCGCGACCAATCAACGCCTTTTATTTCTTTATTCAGAAGAAAAAAACTCAATCGAATTTCCTCCTTCGGGAAAAACGTCCCGTTTGGATCCGAACGAGCAGTAACGCGATACAGGCGGCTATCAGCTGTTCATCAATTTATCAACGCGGACCCCGCACCGTGCGTCAGCGGCCAAGAACGAACGATAACATTCGTTTCTATTTCCTCGTCTCGTCCTCTTTAGTCCACTTTCCTATTGTCAGGATTTTCTCTGTTGTCTTCGTCAATGGCAAAAGCGGATTCCGCGAGGTACCACAATTTTGACGATTTTTTTCTTCTTCAAATAGTATTTTAAATAATTTTATTTGTTAAATTATTCGAAATAGAATTTCAATTACTCGAACATGATATTCTTGGACAATGTTGTATCATCTTCTTATGCAGATGGCCCTTCAGTCTAGATTACTGTCCTGCTTTATTTTATATAATTTATTTATATAAATGATAAATTAAACATTTAGAATCATTTTTAGCGAATTTTCGAAGAAACTGCAGCTATTGTTCTCAGTCCAAAATTGTTAAAACTCAAATTTCCGAAAAATATTCATACCAAAAATCCGTCCTAGACCATCCTGAATTCACTGTCAAAAGACACCAAATTGGACCTAGACACCTATACGTTAACTCTCAATAGAATTGAGATAAAAAGTTCAAATTTGTACAACAAAATCTGACCTGGCAATGGGCAGAATCGGGCCACAGGGGGATTTAGGGAGTTTTTAAGGAGGGAAAAACTACCCATAAATTCGAAGAAATGAAACATTCTGCCATGTGACACCTCATTTTAAAGATTTTTTAACGCTGAACACGATGGTGAAGTCAGAATTGCGACAACTTATTCCATTCTCAAACAAATACCTATTTCAGAACAAGAAACTCGGTACCTCAAAACCGTTTGCGGTTTGAATCAGCCATTCCCCAGTTAGTCCACTAAAATAAGGAAATGACCTGGAATACCCAAACATAATTTTGAAAAGACCTTAAGATAGTTATCTGCGTTTGTACCCCTCCAGGGGTCGAGCTTAACTTTTGGTGCCCCCGAAAACGTCGAAATTTTCGGACTTTCTTCAGTTTTTCGGTTGTAACTGCTAAACAACGTATCCTAGCAAAAACATTACCCTGAGAAAAATTAAAGAGAATTACATTTTGCGTCGATTGTCTCCCTAGATTCAACGCTGCACTGAATTATGAGGTAGTAATCGATGGCTGACAAACGACCATTTTTCCCATACTTATTGGCTATGTACCATTTGACGACTTTCTGTAATTATTACATAATACATGTTTGAGTATTTTACAGATTTTAAGACTGTTAATTTTGAATTGAGAAACTGCATTTTCATTAATTTCCTCTTTGTTTTTCACAGCCCTGGCACAATTTCACAACCCTGGAATTTAATTTTTTTGAAATTCTGTATTTCGAAAACTGGGCGTTTCTATGATGGCATTTTTAGGGGACTCGCTCTTAGGCAGGTAAGAACGAAGATACGTGAGAAAAAAGGGAAAATCTAATGAAAATTTCACGAAAACTTTGGGAACAAAAAAGCAGTCCGAGCAGAGAATGAACCAATTGAGAATCTCCTGGGAAGCTACGCTAGTGGTGCTATCAGCAGCGCTGCTAGTCACAGATCGGTGATATTTCGCTCCAAGTGATAATACGCTCTATAAATATTTTCACGTCACATTTTCATGCCAAATAAATTCTTCTTGATTCGTGGTTCTGAAGTGGTGCAATTACCACCAGGAGAGTTCGATTCCCAGTAGGAGCTGATCATTTCGACCTCTGAAACCACTTGATAAACTCAAAGAAACGTTGTCTTTGGCTTTGGGCAACGTACGGTCACCTTGATTTCATCGATTTGATTGCACTCTCGTTCGGGACCTCTCAGGGCGTCCTATTTTCAAATCCGACGAAACGTCCGGCCGTTGACGTGTATTGCTCCGGACACAAGGAACATAAATTTCCGTTACGGCATTACACCTATTTCCCTTCAAACAACGCAACGTCTCTCACAGACATTTTCCTCGGAAACCCTCGGCAACGCCCATTTCATGTCACACTGACTCAGCTCGAAACCTTTGCCATCATTGCTCGGCAAACCCTCTTCGCCCTCTTTGACGTAACCGGTACCTCAGCCATCCACCGTATTCCTCTTCGGTGTACCCAACTCCCCTTATCCCTTTCCCGTGTATCCCTTCCCCATGTCGTATATTTTCCCTGAGGAAAGAAGAAAAAAACTAATAAATCCCGGATTCTCGCCCTCTGTTTTGTGTGAAGCTTAAACTTTTTTTCTCCTTTTCACCACATCGTGTTTCGCCCTCTTGTTTATTTTATTTTATTTTTTTTCCTCCGTTTTTTTTTTGGAAAAAAACACCCAGTGCTTATTTTGCTCATGTCAGCGCTCGGCAAGTTCGTCTCGGTGATTCAAAAGCTGACAACGGCAAACGGAACAAAGTTTTCGCCGACCCCGAACTTTCAGCTTTCCCGGACTCGCTCGCTAAAGGAATCTCGTTTATGGGACCCGTTCGCTTTTGCGGCGAGTGTTTATCGTAAATTCCGTTTGCGCTTCCCCGCGTGGCTAAATCAGAAAATAAAGAAGGAAAACTCCGTAACTGAGGTGAAAACGGTGAAAAAAATAGCGGGATTTCGTTATTGTACGTCGAGTGAAATATATGTATACAAACGGGTGGTTCATAAAGTCTACAGCAGATTTCCGTTAAAACGTGTCTCTTTGACTTTTGGCTTCTGACGTGATCTCTGGTGTTGTCTGACTAAAACGGCCATAAGTCCCCACACGATACACAATAAGATAAGGCAAGACGTTGAGCTTGTAATAACCTTGATAGGACTTTTCACCATCAAATCCTTATAAACAAATATTCAACCCCTTCTAAGAAGGTCGTTCTTCTCAATAACTCAAGTGGATATCGATTATTATTCCCAAGTATTTACAATGATTCCTAAATGGAAGAGAAGACACATCACCATTCTCAATCGCCATCACCATCGTCTTCAATACTACTCGCCATCATCAGACCAACCAACCTACCTAATTCTGTTTGTCTGAATGGTGATATGAATTGTCATTTAGGAATCATTGTAAATACTTGGATATAATAATCGATACTTAACCACTTATTGAGTTATTGAGAAGAAGGTGTTGAATATTTGTTTATAAATAATTTTTTTAGCATTACCGTTTACTTTTTGTGCACAAGTACTTAGTGTCATTGTTTTCACCGGGTATTCGGAGGGTTAATCTTCATTTAACTGTAAATCATTATTGTGAACTCCTCTGGGGAGCACAAGTGTTCCCAGGAACTTAGTCTTAGGTGGGCAGTGAAAGAATGGATATGGTTTCAATAAATATACAAAATTTTCATGAATAAACGAAAAATTGGAAATTGAAAAGAATTTTGTTCAATATCTGTGGCGATCTGTAACAAACGCCTCAAATATCGTATCAATATCCACTATTGTTTCATTTTTTGTAAATATTGCCAATAAAAATCTTGAATCTTAAATCTTGAAGAATTATGATTTCGTTCTAGAAGGGATTTTTTTTTTGTTTTTTCGTTCAAAATTTGGTTGAAAAAAGGGACGAATGTGGTATTTTGTACGAAAATTCAAAATTGTGGTGTGGAAAGTGATGATGTTGGAATTTGGCAAGTGTTGGGGGGCGGTGGGAGGTGGAGAGAGAGAGAGTTGTGAAGTTATGGCTCGGGGGCAGCGCACGGTTCATGCTGTGCAGGTAACCGCCGTCTGACTATGAAAACCCGCAACTTTCTCGCGATAGGGGGGATGAGGAGGGAGGAGGAGCGACCCAGACGGTGAATCTCCTACTTGTTGGCGAGGCCTATAAACTGTTTGAGGGTGACGAAGCGACGGTGAGGGGGTGGGGCGGCTGGAGGCGGAAGGAGGGCGGCGGCTTAGTGGAAGTGCCACAGTGAGGAGGGAGGTGGCAGGGGGAGGAGGGGGGTGGCAGAGGGAGGAGGGAGAAGACCGCCTCACTCTCTCTCTCTCCGAGTGTTATTGATCCACCTCGACACCGCCACCGCCTCCGCGATGGTGATGGGTGCTGAAGGGGCGGGAAGACGGGAGGGAGGGTCCGGTCAATGCCACCCCATTCCGCTTTCCCTTTCGCCAGTGAAAGCTACAACCCCCTTTTCGCCCGCCTAAACATCCCCCGTATCACCCCCCCCCCCGCCCACCACCACTCAGCTTAGCGCTGTCTGGGACAGTTCAACCCCCCCCCCCCCCTCGCAAACGTTCCATACCACCACCCCCTACTCCTCTACATCAGATATTTCTGTATTTGAGATTCATAAATATATAAACAAGAATTACAATAATTATTGTAATTGTACTCTTAAGAGGTAATTACTTCAAACAAATACCAGTTTATACTCAGTATTTTTTTCGAATTTAATTGAAATATTTAATAGTACCAAAACTATTTTAAATTTTAGTTTGAATAAATATAATAAATAATTTATTAACATAGAAATGTACTAAAATTTAATATATTTCTATGTTTGTAAAAAGTATTTAATAGGTACTTATTAGGGACTGTTTCTTATTACTTTTTTCTTTTGTATAATTTTGTATAATTTCAATACAATTGAATTAAATTCAATATACAGGGTGAGTCACGAGTTAGCCCCCCCCCCCCTTTATTTTCTTTAATTGTCGGAGTAACAAATTCGGACAAACGCTATTCTGCATAATTTCTTTCGTAGTTTTCAAAAAATGATAAAATTATGCGTTGCGCGCTTGCGCAACTTTGTTTTTTTTTTTCAAATGAGAACCCCTTTTTTTATTGAAAATTCGGATTCTGTGCAAAATTTTATGTACATTTGACCCTTATGATAGCCTTTATGTATCATTTAAATTCTTCAAATGATAGCAACCGATCATTTTTGACGAATTTGACGAAGTGTTGGATTGTTGTCAAACTTGGTGAAGACACATGCACTTCGGATATTCGAATTTGACTGATTTCCAGTGATAACCAACCTTATCCAAATCAATTTCAGAAATTAAAAGAATTGTTGAAGTTGTATTTGAATTGTATTTCCTTTTTTTGACAAATTGACAATTTTTGTAAATTTAAAAACAGTATTTAAGTAACTTATTATAATATAATATATTATAATAAGTTAAATACTGTTTTTAAATTACTGAAAAATTTGAAAGAAATTACTGAAAAAATCCCAAAATGGAAATAAACGTAGAGTTAACAGTATTTAACTTATTATAATATATTATAATAAGTTAAATACTGTTTTTAAATTACTGAAAAATTTGAAAGAAATTACTGAAAAATCCCAAAATGGAAATAAACGTAGAGTTAAAAAAAAAATAATATTATTATGTTATTATTATTATAATTATGTTTTTTTTAAACGCCAATATACAAATAATACGTTTATTTCCATTTTGGGATTTTTTCAGTAATTTCTTTCAAATTGTACTCCAATGTTTTCTTATGTTTTTGCCTCTCAGGTGCATAATATACTTCAACGATTCTTCTAAGTTCTGAAATGTTTCCTCTTTTGATTTGGATAAGGTTGGTTATCACTGGAAATCAGTCAAACTTGAATATCAGAAGTGCATGTGTCTGAAGTGTATTATACTCATGTTTGAGTACCTAATCTATTGGTTAAAATTCCCACTTGCTGAAATTTGTCATCTCGTCAGGTTTTCTGTCTAATATTCATACAACCTCAAGACAATTGTCTCACGTTATTGAGGTCAGTAACGGCCTGTCTATTTCACTCATAAAGTTTACCCAATATCGTTGTTTCCAATATTTGCACTGAGACGACACTGCTTAAAATAAGTGGTGTTTAATAAATTTAACAATAAATGATTATGAGAGACAAAATATACGGGAAAAAATACGATTGTCTTGCCTTTTCTCTCGGTGATTTCAGCGGACTTCTTGACGGCGACCGTTTCGGCGACGAGGTTTTGACCGTTTCACAATTCATGACGTTTCAAGACGGTTTAAACACCACGCGAAAAAATGACAACCCTGAGCGAAAAACACCAAAAAAATGAAGAAATTGAACTTGAATAGTCGCGCTGTAATGTTGAACGGAATAATTATTTAGTTTAATTACAATTAATTAAAAAAGAATAAAATTGAATGAATAAGTCCGATTTAGGACGGAGAAAACGTCCTTGCCCGGATCCGAGCGACCATGAACCCCTTCTGGTCACCTTGGCCTCTCTGAAGGCTCAAGAACGGAGGGGTTGGGTGGATATGAAACGGGAGAAGGGCGGATATGATAATTTCTTAGGGGAAAAGACAAATATACATGTACACCTATGACGTACGTACGTGTATAAGAAACGTAATAAAAACGAGGTCCGAAAAGGGCGTTCAACGACAGCTTCCCCTCGTGAAAAATACTTGTCAGTCACGAAGGGGTTGGTTTTTCAAAAGACTGAAAGGGACTCGGACCTTCCGAAATACCGGTGGCGCTATTCAAATGGAAAATACTTCGACGGTCAAACACCACGAAAAAAAATGCGTGAAGCGCATGAAAAACGTCGACGCGTAACTGACCGGTTCCGAAGCGACTGACGATCAAGTTTCGTCTTGAAGCGGTTTGAGGTTTCGGGAGTTGGACCGTGCGAAGGGAACGAAACGAAACAGACGAAAAATCCGAACTTGCGACGGTTTGTTGACGTTTGTGGGTTTTGTTCCGTCAACAGCGGAGAATGCGGTGGATTTACTGAAGAAAAGGTCAATTTTGCCTCGAAAACGAAACGTTTCGATATTGCAAAATATCGATATTTAATTCGATATTAGTATCAAAAGAAAATATCGATATAACGACACTATCGAATGAAAATATCGATATAACGATACTATCGAATGGTAATATCAATATTTCCGATATCGAATCAATTTTTTTTTTTAAATTTCATTCTATTTTCCATCCAAATTTAGTCTGGGTATACGAGTCTGCGTATATACATAATTTAATTTTATTCTGTTCCGTTCTGTATGTACTACACTTATTTTGTTGACATATTATATCGAATCAATTATGTATATTATACATAAATATCGATATTTTCATATTTTCATAACGCTATTATCGATATTTTCAATTAATTATATATTTAATACAGCTTGTATTAATTAATACATTCAGACGTAAAAGCTCCTACAAATTAGAACCTTTCGCCCCCGGCCATGGGTTCTTTGTTTGTAGAAAAGAAAAAATTCAATATTTTGATTGATATCGAATGAAAATATCGATAATTGGAAGCAAAATATCGAAATTTCCGATTATCGATCATATCGAAACGTCCCTAGAAATGAGCCCAAAACTTTATCAACGTGTTTTTTTGAAAATTTCCTCCCATACAATATTGTGAATACTATCTACCCTGAATTCGAAACGTGGGCGTTCTAAATTCACAAAGCCCGAAACAGATTGGTCAATTGAGTACAACCGATATACAAAATAACATTATTGTTAATGATTAATAATTAATTATTATTATTATTCATTATGCTGTTCGAATCAGCTGGGCCAGTGTGAACCGACCGGCTGCCGCATGGTTCACACTCATGTTAACCACTTTTGATCTGCTCCAAGTTTGAGCCCTCATTGTGAACGAACGGCTGGCCGTACAAAGCTCCGGATGGTCTTCAAAAATGCTAAAAAGACGGGGGGTAATTTTTTTGGGAGATTCCAACGGTTCACTATCGAAGATAACCAACCCAAAATCGATATATCGAGTGTAAAGTGGCAAAAAGGCCTAACTCGAAAGGGGCTGAACAACATGGCCTACCTGAGATAGGGCTGTACCACATGACCTGTGTGTTTTGTTTTTAATTTTACAAGAGACACAAAAAACTCTTTATTTTTAAAATTTGGGAACATAACCTTGAATGTCTGCAACTATAGTCACTTCTGGGAGCCAATATACTATAGGTACAGAAAACGTACGGGATGATGAATTTTAATTTGAATCCCGCTGAATACAAAAAGTCAATATGTCCAAAAATGTCAGTTAAGCCATGTTATTCTGTACTATTTGAGTTAGGCTTTGTTGACCAACCCTATCTCAGGTGGGCGTGATGATTTTGTCAGTACGAACATAATAACCCAAAAATGATAACCCGTTCATGAGTTGGTCAATCCAGTAAACTTTCCCGAAATGGTGCATTCGCAGAGTTTTACAGTCTTCAAAAGAATTAAATTTTGTTCATTTATCCAAGAAGTACCCAGGAGTCAAAATTTATAATTATTAGTGTGTGTGATTTAGTTTGACCGTCAGTAAGAATGATGTTGAGGGATGTCGAGGGTCGGTCAAATGACGACCCTCGACATCCCTCAACATCATTTAAAATTATTATTCTTTCGTCTTTATTTAGCGTTCTTTTATCGCAAGTATTTAACATAGTAGTGTGAAGTAACAAAATAAAATTACTTGGTGGCTATGGCTGCCGGATGGTGCCAAATGAAGGGAAAAACCCCAATAATAGCGGCAAATCGACTTAGTGCTTCACACCTGTTAAACATTTATTACAGTTAAGGCGACGATATTAAAAATACGTTATTGTACAAAGTGATCGATACTACAAATAATGAATCGTGACGGAGAAATTCGCAGCGTGTTTCCTCTTTTCGCTTTTCATAATTCAGAGAAAACTTCTCTCTCGCTGCTTTTTTAAATATTTTTTTTTCTATTTATTTTTAACGTACAACGGAAGTTGACGTATTCCGCGCAACGAATTTAATTACTCGTAACGTTTTGACCTGACGCCGCAAAACTGTATCTAACGCCCAGCGACAGCAGGAGAGAATTTATTTTCATAACCCCCGCGACGAGTAAAAAGAGGACCCTAGTCGGTACTGACTGGGCGTAAAAAAGAGAAAAATGGGAGGACAAGAGAGAAAAAAAAAATCCGCTGTTTTCAAAAATATTATTCCAGCCGAACCGGAAAAAGAGACGAAAGGGCATAAAGCAACGCGGAGGTGGAATTAAAAAAAAAAAAAAAAATGAAAAAGAGGGAAAATAATACTAAAAAAGAAGAGAAGAAAAAGACGCAGGACTCGTAGATATGAACTGGCGGAAAATTATTTACCGTTAGGCAATATATCTCCGCATTGCAGGGAAGCGAAATGGGACGTGTGACGGCGAGAGGGGCCCCCACAGTGGAAGTTTTTACGAGCCCGTTAGGGGATTTTTTCCGTTCAGCACTTCTTCCCTCGTTCCCAAAAAGGGAAATCCTCGTATAGATCCAAAAAAAATTCGTTCAGAGTGCCTCCAGTTTGTACGAACTGACGAAGGCCTATAGAGCAACTCGTCGGTATCGATCAGTTTGTTGTTTCGTTTGGAATTCTTTTCGGTTTTGTTTAATGAAATGGGGTTGACATTGGACAATCATCTCAACAGCGCTCGAGAGAAATGTTCGGTCAGCTACGAGACTAAACACACCCAGAAGCCTATCGCCCAAATTCAGGGAGCAAGCTCCGTTTATATGCAGTTTGACGAACATTTCATTGTAAATGATAAATTTACAAGCTGTACAAGGTAAAATCATTTCAGCCTAACTCGATTTACCTGCTCATCAAATCATTTCTCAGTGATCGAAATTTTCGCGTCAATGTGTGTCAAGTACTTTGCTGCTGGTGTTCCTCAAGGCTCTCCATGGTCTCCCCTTCTGTACAG
Organism: Stenodema calcarata; assembly: GCA_963920205.1. Lineage (NCBI taxonomy): Eukaryota > Metazoa > Arthropoda > Insecta > Hemiptera > Miridae > Stenodema > Stenodema calcarata. Next base: position 6,370,249 of record OY986060.1, on the reverse strand, counting down.
CCTCTACTGTGGAGATTTCCCTGACTCAGAAGGAGTACTATTTTGCAGCTAATTTTGACAGTTTTTGACCCGTAACTCGTTCAATTTTGACCCGATTCGAATGCGACTAGTACCTACCCAGTACCTACCCAGTACCTACCTTCAACTACCTATATAGGTAAATATATAATATTTAGCGTGCTGATTTCCAAAGAAAACTCCATCGGCCAACAGTACCAAAAAGTCTTTTTTCGGCCACTTTTCATATTTTTTGACCCATAACTCGCTCAGTTTTGACCCAATTTTAATGGGACTGGTCTCAATTGATTTCTTGGCCCAAAGTACGTAGGTATGCAAAGACTATTTGTGCGTTCTTGTTGTTTTTGTTAATTTTTGTCGACCAATTTGGACAGTTTTTGACCCACAACTCGCTCAATTTAGACCCGATTCGAATGAGACATTATCAATCAATTTAGCGCTGATTTCCAAAGGGAATGATGCCAAAACGTCAATGTTGACGTATTGATACGTCAATATTACCAAAACACCCTTTTAAGGCCACTTTTGACCCGATTCGAATGAAACTTGTTTCAATCGACTTCTTGAACCAAGAAACCTAGGAAATCATTTCTTGCGCGTTTCTATGCTTACTGTAGGTTTCCAACATTGTCAATAACTAAAACTTTGAGTTTGTACTACATACTTAAATCAGTCCCATTTGGCAGGAGAAACGAACGCGCCAAATTAGAAGAATAGGCACAAGACAACAACGTTCAATTAGCAAAAACAAATTATGATTTCACATAAAACTGACACAAATGTAAATGGCAGTTCGTGAATCGTGATAGGCTACTAGACCACAACATAAACCTCAACGAAAGAATGGGATGCGCGGTAGCCCAATGCGCTCAGATCTCAATGACGTCATTTGTTTACTGATATTTACTAAATCTGGTTATATACACCACACGTTAGCGTCACCGGTCAGTATTGCCTCCGTGGACTACACAGAGTAGGTGACGTATTGCTATCTCAGCGCTTCAAGCGGTGCACTAGTTATTACTCTTGAGACGTAAACAGGGCGGTATTTTCAAATCACCTCATCCCTCCTACAGGCTTTCTTCTCCAACGTCAGAATTTCAGGGAGGTTTTCAAGGGCGCTGGATCCGAATTTGAGGACCAAAATGCTCAATTCCTACCGACCTGAATAGGAATTGAGCATTTTGGTCCTCAAATTCGGATCCAGCGCCCTTGAAAACCTCCCTGAAATTCTGACGTTGGAGAAGAAAGCCTGTAGGCCCATTGATTGATTGATTTTTCCTCTTACGATATAGACAGTAAATCGGATAGTTTCAGAGGAGGCATTGGGTATTCGCACGATACATTTTCGTCTTTGTCATGATTTATTTTATTGGCATTTTATGTCTTTACTATGGCACATAATTCAAAAACTCTGCAAATTCTTGACACAACGGTTTATTATCTTCCTTGTGCAGATCACCCTTCTGTCTATACCAGACTGTGTTGCAAATCGGCACCATACCATATTCTCACCGTACTCATACCATTTCTTTCCTATCATACCGTACTGTACTATACTAAATCATACATACAATAATATACCATACCATAGTCATACCATGTCGTACCAAAATTCGTTTTGAACCCCTTCCCCTTGACCTAGGGTTCTGAAAAGTTTCGAGGACCATTGTGGGGTTGGTCGAAACCCATAAAAAAAATGTCGTAGTTTTAACTCAACGCTAACTGGGCAAAGTGCCGCGGACGGCGAACGGCGGACGGCGTTTGGCGTACGGACGGATTTTTTTTTATTCGATTTTCTGAATCTACGTATCTTGAAACGTAAACCAACAGATTTTAAGGGGGGGGGGGGGTTAAATTTTTTTTTTTCTTTGGGCGATTCCAATGGTTCATTATCGAAGATAATAAACCAAAATGAAGTACGAGGTACGCGGTGTGGGTGTGGGAGGGGGCGCAGAGACATAAAAGGTCTCGTCGTATGACGCACTAGTTGGCCTCCTGCCTGGCGTATTATGTCATACGCTCGTGCGTCATAGGCTCTGACGTACTTGTTGGCCTCCTGCCAGCCGTCTTACGTCATACGCTCGTGCGTCATGGGATCTGAGGCACTAGTTGGTCTCCTGCCAGCCGTCTAACGTCATACGCTCGTGCGTCATAGGCTCTGACGTACTTGTTGGCCACCTGCCAGCTGTCTTACGTCATACGCTCGTGCGTCATAGGCTCTGACGTAATGGCCCGCCGGTCGCTTGTGTTCTGACGTGATCTGAGGGAAAGGGTGAATCAAGGGAACAAATTTTTCCCGTTTCAGTTTATGTGCCAAAGCAAAGACATGAAAATGTCAAAAAAATATGTAAATAGGTACCTAAGCCCAACTGTAATGTCAATTTTCTGACAATGAGTTTTCGACTATAGTTTTCATACCTTTTTACTTAAGTACTTATTGCAATTTGAGACTGATAATGAGCTGTTTGCAAATAAAAAGTCTGATAACTACTTTATTACATCTTATTAATCTATTTTCAAGTTCCGATTCACAGTTGAATGTATTTTATTTAGATGTCGTAAAATTCGAAAACGATGGAATGACGAAACTTGTCGACTACTGACTCAAGTGATACTGTCGACTTCTAACACATGTAGGTCGACTACTAGTGCAAAACCATGTCGACTACTGAAGAAAATGTTGGTCACTGGTATCGACTACTACCTAGAGCATTGGGATTTTTTACAAAACTTGTTTTTCCCTTTTCAAACCATGTTGAATAATATTTCCCGCTGCCAGGGAAGGATCTTGGGTACACAATGAACAGGTTTGCAATGAGAAATAGTTGATAATAATAATTAATCTAACATTTAGGATCTAGACATTTAGACCTAGTGATCTAGACAGAAGGGTGATCTGTACAAAGAAGATAATGAACCGTTGTGTCAAGAATTTGCAGAAATTTTCGTTTGTTTCGATGTAGGTATTTTTTTAGTTTACAATTGCTCTTCTTGAAGGTCCATTCGAATTCAAATAAACACCTCGATTCGATATGAAGTCGACTTTTTCTATTTGTTTTAATGGATAGCCGATAGTTGTTAATCATGTCTGTTCATGTAAGTAGACGTGATGTGAGGGTTATCTCATTATTACTTCATCCTATCGGCCATTCCTTTCAAAATGACCAAACTACTGACTATTTCACACTCAACATACTTGCACCTTTGAGTAAGATTAACGGGTTTCTCTACTTTATACGTCAACATGAATAAAACTAACCCGAACGACATCAAATGGTCGCCTCCGAAGCGATGACATTAAGGTTTTCTTTTGTTTTTGGTTTTTTTCCCCTCGTTGGGATCTGAATAAATCATGAGACCAGATAAAAAACATTCAGTGTGTTCCCTGGTGCATCTTCAAGGAGGCACTCAGTGAATAACCTTTCGCCGATGGATTCAACGCATTCGCGACGTCATTGTTCGCGTCGAAGGGGCCGAATTTCAATACAACGGCGGCTTCTGGGGTTTGAAAATATGACGGTTTCGCTCGGCTGAATGTATCAGGTTGGAAAGTTCTTTCTCAGTCGGGAACCGGGAGCCGGTTTTTTGATATGAAAATCGATTCGGTTTCATAAGCGAGTGAGGGAGGTAAATCCGAGGCAATTTCCACATATTGAGAGAAGTGAGTTGTATATACTCAGATGCTCAGTACCAGGAAACTGATTACGCTCTCGATAATGAATACAAGTAATTACGAGGGACGTCCAGAAAGTAATGTTACAGTTACAACATGTGTTAAAAATTGGAAAATGAATATATTTAAATGAAGTTTACAAGATGAGTGCCAAAACATGTCATTATTTCTCTACAAAACCGCCATCGAGGTCAATACATTTTTGAAGCCTATGGACCAGCAACTGTTGTTGTTTTCCCTCGTCGTGTACCTTCCGCTCCACCTCCCGAAGCCATTTCACTAATTAAATTAATTTGGATTTCCATACTAAACATAATTTGTGTTGTTTCTACGTGTGGGTTATAAATCTTACCTAGTTATGGATTTTCTTTGATAACGTCTTGAAATTTTCATTAAAGAGTGGTCAACTTTGAGTTTTTATGTTACATAGCGTTTACTTATTCTCACTCAAGATGATCCAATTTTTAACTTTTTGTGCAGTTGCCGTCTTGATATCGGCCTATCATGAGTAGAGTTTGTGAAAATGACTTCAAAATTGTTGAAAAATGTCATTATACAACGTTTCTCTATATAGATTTGTTTTAGAACGTTTTGAAACCATCCCCAGTTTCAACAAAATTTATACTCATTACTATTATACAAAATTATATTATTATTGTGTGACTGTTTACCTAAAATGTTCTGAAGAAACGGTCTAATGGTCTGAAGAAACGCTTTAACATATTATGTTAAAGCGTTTCTTCAGACCATTAACAACATCATTATAATATAAACATTATAATATATCATTATAATATAGAACATATTATGTTCAGCTCAAATAACTGTTAACTGTTAACTCAAATAACTATAATATACAGGGTGGGGCAAAACAAACAGTGCAGTTTAAAAAGGGCTATAAAAAAAAACGGCGCAACATAGAAAAATGCGGTTTGTTTTATTTGATTCAGTATTTCACCCCATTTGTTTATTCAAGTTTTAAAGATTACATCAGCAAGATGATGGCCTTCAGCAGCAATGCACTGATGGAGGCGATTTCTGAAACTTTCGACAGCCTTCTGGCACATATCGACTGGAATTGTGGCGATTTCCTCTCTAATTCGTGTCTTCAGCTCTTCCAAAGTGTGAGGACGATGTTTAAAAACCTTTTCCTTGAGGTAGCCCCACAGGAAAAAATCGCAGATGCTCAAATCTGGTGATCTCGCGGGCCACCCCAGGTCACCCCTCAGAGAGACGAGGCGCGCAGGGAACATCTGCCGCAGTTTCGTCATCGAAATGATCGCTGTGTGGGCCGTAGCCCCATCTTGTTGGAACCAGATATCCCCCAGATCTTGTTCTCCAGCCAACTGCTCCAATTCTGGCTCAAAAAACGTTTCCAGCATGGAAACATAACGCTGAGCATTGACAGTTGTGGTTCGCCCATCCTCCTCAAAAAAGTAAGGCCCAATCACCCCGAATTTCGAAATGGCACACCACACAGTAACTTTCGGGGAGTGGAGAGGTCTCTCGTGAAGTTGTCGTGGATTAGTGTCACTCCAATAGCGAAAATTTTGTTTGTTCACGGCTCCAGACAGATGGAAGTGAGCTTCGTCACTAGAGAAAAAAGTTGACCTTGGTGGGATACGGTTTAGCATTTCTTGGGCGCGATTAACACGGTTTTGAAAGTCTGGGGGCATTAACTCCTGAACAATCATCATCTTGTAGGGATGGAACGTTAAATCTTCATGCAAAATTCTCCTTAGCGAGCGGTTAGACATGTTCAATGCTGTTGCATGCTTACGGGCAGAGCGCCTAGGCGAATGTTCGACAGCTGCTCTCACAGTAGCCACATTTTCTGGTGTTCGAACCGTTTTTGGTCTTCCCATACCCCTAGGCCTTGTTGTGGATCCAGTTTCTTCCAATGCACGAACCCAAGCCGCGATAACATTGCGATGAGGGACGGGATCTCGACGTGGAATGTTGAAGTGCAGCCGGAAGGCCCGCTGGGTGGCGATGAAAGAACGGCCGCTTTCGAAAAACGTGCGGACAGCGAAGCCTCGATGCTCTCCGGTCCAAACCATGGTAGTGACTGAAAATGGGGTGAGTGGCCGGACACAATGAGACCCCTCCCAGGTTCCTACCACTTCCACGAAGGATTTAGTCACCCTTCAAAACTGCACTGTTTGTTTTGCCCCACCCTGTATAACAGTTAACAGTTATTTGAGCTGAACATATAATGATTATTATGTTATTTGAGCTGAACATATTATGTTCAGCTCAAATAACTGTTAACTGTTTACAAAATATGTTCTGAAGAAACGCTGTAACATATCATGTTAAAGCGTTTCTTCAGACCATTAACAACATCGTTATACGTTCAGCTCAGATGTATCGGCCGAGTTGTGTTGAGCAGATCTGAATTAATTGGTATCCTGAACGGTTCAGACTGGACGGCTCTTTGTTCATATGTTCGCGAAGCCTAGTGGTACAGATCGTTTTTAGTCGCGGAGTTCAACTATAATAATAATTATTATAAATGTGAATTACCTACCTGTGTATGTAGTGCAAAACTATCCCCTGTTCCTGGCCCCTGTCGAGTTATGTATCGTATCTTCTACGCGTTTATTTAGTTATACTTTTTGTTTTGTGTCTCGGTCCTTCTTGTATTATACCTAAGTTTGTTAATAGTCTAAAACAGAACTCCCGCTGATGGTCCCAAAGACCAAAGCGTATCGTGTTTTGTACCTTTTCTGAATGGCGTAGTACCGTTTTGGTAAGGTGTCTCTGGATGGACATGCATTTTGTACGTATGTGAGATCATGCTTTGCTACCAATTTTGGTAGTTCGTACTATGGCCAATCCTACTTTATGCTATCCTGTTGTCCTTGTCTTTCTGTGAATAAATATGTTTTCTCTCTCTCTATTCTTGACTTCATCCCAAAAATCCTTAATTTGACCGAAACGTCAGTAAAGATGATTTTGGCGATGGGCGAATTTTGAAAAATGACGTGCGAGTCCAATTTGAGTTTTCTTTTCTTTAAAATACTCAGAAATGGATAATTTTCCTGGTGGTTGCTCAGGAGACGACTAATCGGTCTTGAGACTGGACATTTCGGTCAACATAATCGGTCCACTCATGGGCGACGGCGACGCCAGGAAGTGGCGATATGGCGCCGGTGTAGACTCTGATGGAACAGAACTATTCATAGAGAAACCCCGCTTCTAAAGCTCCAGGTATTTTCGAACGAATATCCGCATTATTATAAGAAACACGTCGAAATCGTGGAATCCTTGCAAGTAGTAGTTTTTTTTCCCTCAGCTATTTCTCTCGATAAATACGTCGACTTCTCGTACGGAGGGAACTTGAAAGAGAAACGGGTCTCGGGTGAAAACCGTCTCGAGTCGCGAAATCCACCAAACCGGACTGACTGGATGCCCGACTCGGCAAGGTCGAATGGTTTAAGCCCCTTTGATCCCTAATAAATTTATCCCCCTCAGTGTTCTGTGTCGCTATTAATAGAATCAGCCCAATCCCGTTTCTAACTTCCAGTTGACGTTCCCACCTACGGGATCCGTCTGAACCGCAGCTCGCCGTCAACACGGGAATGATAGCCACCGAGCCATACCATACCATATACTTGTCGCTTCAGCCTGAGCACATTTTTGAATTAATATACAACCTAGACCTTAAAAACATGGATAAACCAGTCAAACTCGTATGAAACACGTATTTTAGAAGAAGCCAGATAAAATAAAATTGTCGCCCAAGATCTAAATTTTCAAAATTATTACAAATATTACAGAACGGTCCCTTTGCAGGTTTCGGTGGCCGTTCAAATACATCGCCGTTGGATATAATCAGGCAACGTGGTATTCAAACCGCAAACTAACCACAAATAGACAGTGTAAGCCAAATGTATGATGATAAGGACATAGTTTAAAGTTGTTCAAAAATTTGGTCCAAGATTTCAATTCCACGACAAGTGCCTGTGGTGGGGTCACTTCAACTTCAAAATGGCTCAAAATCTGAATGAATTTCGTAAACCCAAATGTTAAATTTAGCAACTGTGAGAATTCGATCATTCATGCTGCATAGCTGGAAATTCTTACGAATCGAATTGACGTTTGGTTGGTTATTCGATACAGCCTCGACGATGAAGATCAAATTATATCCAATTATACCTTATAATTATACCTTATAATAAGGCCTAATTAGTAATATAATACTGGTAGTAGGTACACAGTCGTGCTATAACAGAACACGTCTTCCCCCGTCAGTTATGTAATAACCCGCACGTTGTTTAACGTGACGTAGAAACGTTGAGTGGACGTAATTTGACGTGAAACAGTAATAATACGCAACTTGTCACTCATAACTTATGAAACGTTGAATCATAAATACAACACACGATGAGAGCGGGGGAGACAACGCTAATCATAATGTGCCACTAGCATAAAATATGTACGCCCCATTGATGCTGTTTCAAAGCTCTGGAAATAATCCGGTTGATTGAATCCCTCATTTCATCAGGTAGCTGTCAACCCGACGAAATTACGAGTGGCAACTCCGAGATTTCAACCTTCCATATTTTGACGGGGGAAAATGTTTTCATGTTTCATACCTACGAAATAAATAGAGTTTTCTCGACGTTATTGAGTTTGTTGTTTTATGACTGACTAAATAATTTTCAATGTCTCAATTCAGCGATTTTACTTACGTACTCGATATTTTGCAAAGCTGAGTGAAACTTACCTGTAACAAAAGAAAAACCAAAAATGATTATTGTCGAACGGTATTATCAAACCCCTATAATACTAATTTACCTACCACAATTATTATATCACAAAACCATTAAACATAATATTTGATTTGAGAAATCGAGATTAGGAGAGAACGACAAAATCGCAGTATTAAGTACAGTAATACAAACACGGTATACAATAATTATATTCGGTATTTCATTAAACGTAGAATATTTTTGTTAGGAGTACGTTATGGGTTTCATGAACTGATTGATTTTTGATAGGTGGTTAAAAACATCACACGACTATACACGATTCAACACGATTATACACGATTCAACAAGATTATAAACGATTAAACACGATTATACAAATATAAAGTTATGAAAAGTTTTCAATAATTGGCAGAGGAAATGGTGGAAATGAGTGATATCAATAGTTGAACGAAAATTGTGGATAAGTTCAGCTGAGAAATAGGAAATAAATTGATTAAAAAATTTAACTGGGTTAACTGTTGAACAACACGGAAATGATTGAACAAGTTGAATGACGACATGAATGAATCACAAAAAAAGGTTGACTATGTAAATAGCGATTGTGATGACGATGGTTGCCTCTGTACATTAGTGTGATGACGATGGTTGCCTCTGTAAATGGTAGAAGACAGAAATGATTGAACAAATGGAAAGAGGACATGAATGAACCACAACAAAGGCTGACTATGTAAACGATTGAGATGACGATGGTTTCCTCTATAATTGATTGTGATGACGATGGTTGCCTCTGTGAATGATTGTGATGACGATGGTTGCCTCTGTACATTTGTGTGATGACGATAGTTGCCTCTGTAAATGATTAAGTTGATTATGGGTGACTTAAACTAGTGATTGTTATGACGATATAAATAATTGTGATGACTTTATGGTCAAAGGATGGTAATAAACTCATATCCATCAGTATATTGATTTTGCATGTTGTTGACTGGGGGTGGTATATTGATTACTGTTTTTGACTTATGGTAAACTTTGCTGCTACCGTTTACATCTTTTTTGTAAATTATTGCCAGATTGCTATTTTCCAAAATGAGTTCAATCTCCTTGAGTAGATTTGGTTAAGTTTATAAATACTTTACAAGAAACTCTCATCCTCGTTCAAGGTCTTGTTATGGTTGAATCTGGGCTTCAGTTGCCTTCAAAGACTAAGGCAAAGACGGAGTAGTTCGTTCACTACCATTCCGCTCAAGACGTTCTAATTATACGAAGTACTTGAAGCGGTCGGGCTCATCGAAACAAGCATTGCACTCCGCAGAGCGACTCGCGACTGTCTCAGAGATAATGGAAATTCCGTGAAATATGTCAGGATCCCCCTTCCCTTATCTCCATAACTAAAAATACGAGTCATCCTCGGAATAGACCACTGGGAATGAAGGTGTAAAAGTGTTCAAGGATACAATATTTCCAACCGGCGACAAAAGTTTTGTCGATAGTGCGTTTACCTTTTATATCTAAAAATAACCGTGGGAGCTGCACGATATTTTAGGGCCTCAACAACCGTTTATATCCAAATTGCTGGGCAAGATAAGTCGAATCAACTAAATCTTCAGACTTTTTCGAGGGATCTGTACAGATTTGTACGGAATTAACCAAAAACAAGGCAGTTGAGGCGTTTTTGATGAAATTGTATTTATCGCCATTTCGAGTGAAGGTGCAGATGGATTTCCAGCATTTCCAAATCAGCATTGATTTAGCCAGCAAAGCTGCTAGCAATCTCCACCATTTATCCACCATTTGGGACCAGCAGCTATCAGGATCCCTGACTAGTCCTGAAGTAATTTACTAATCCAAGGCATCCGCATTTGGCAGTCATCATCATACGTAATAGAGGCTCGATGACTCCCTTAAAAATTCAAAGTGATTCCGATTCACACCATATTCCGTCTGTATAACCTGCATTGCATTTTACTTTAAACCGGTGGATCTAATGATTCTCTAAATCCCCCTTGATCACGTACGTGATCAAAATCCGTTTCCCTTTCGGCCTGTTTCAAAAATAACCCATGGAATCATTTCTTCGGGGTGCACGCCCTACAGTAATGGACCAAACGGTTTTACGATTAGCATGCACGCTCATACCTGCACGGTCACGGAGTGGGCCGAGGCAAGCCCTATCACAATACCTCGTTTATCTCTTCAGTACCCTCGGCGATCGCTAATCTCCTATGCAGACCGTACGTGAGCCAAATTTATAAGACGTGGCGAAGGGCTGAAACGCTCGAGAGCCATCCCGTATGTATACTAATGAACCTGTTTCAAATCGGAGGTACTCGTCGTTCGAAAGCTCTTTTTCGTATTCGTTCTTTTTTTTGTGTGTGTAGTTTGTGCCTTATTGAAATGCGCGAACCAGAGGAATTTTTCGGTTCTGCGACGTGGTCCCAACACAATGGATCGAAATGAAAATATTTATCTTGATTAATGAAACGGGAATGCCTAATGCCTGTTTGCTTGAGGCAAATGATCTGTATACGAGCTCCGCCGACCACCTCCTGTCCGGGTTATGAATAACGCTTCGGCCTTTGCCAAAGAGGTTCGTCACATTTAATGAGGAGATGAAATCTAGTGAACTGCGTTTGATACATTCAAAAAGCCTGGCCCAGGCAAAGGCTGCGTGGGTTTCTCAGTTGAAAACGACCGATGCATACGAATATGAATTTCCTCTGGCAGAAACAGACCGTTGATGGATTGTGATTGGGATTCACTGTATTGGGATTCCATTGGCAGATGAAACACGATGCAAATACCAACACCTCCTGCGCCTACATTGGTTTTGATTTTTATTGTCTTCTGCGTGGTAACGCGATTTCCAATATTTCGGGGCTTAGATAAGTACATAATTCGCAGGGATTTGATTTACGTACATTTGGGGAACAGGAATGAAAATCAGACATGTAATTCAAGCTTAGGAGTGACCTTTTAGTTTGATGATCCAGTAGAGGACACGAGTGAAAAGTTCCTCTGATTATCCTCTGCACAGACATCACATTATGATCAAACTGCAAACTGGCAAACTGCACTTTCTGGATCCCCGTTAAAGGGACAATCATACAGCCGCAGCAAGTCCTTTGGTAAATACAGGCATGTGTGGAAATCTGGATCGAGCTACACACAGTAGCTTTAAGCATTGAAAAACTGCAGAGTGAAGCGTACTTGAAATTGGGAGGCACGAAAGAAAGCAAAACATACAAAAAATGTGGTTGATCTAGAAAACACAGCAATTTTTGTAGCTTCTTAATTCGACAACTGGAGCATTCCTATTACATTATCAGGGGACAAGCGCATTCCTGGTTTACTGCTGAAGATAACCACAGAGAAGACTGAGGACGAACATGGGTTCTAAGCCTGCCTCAAGATATACCAGGTAGTTCGGAGTATTGACTGGAAGGCTGAGAACAAGCTTGGCTTATGGTCTAAGTGTAGTACATATTATGTTAGGACGGATTTAACACCAACCATGAAGACCCAATAAGTACTTATCGCTAATGGGAAAATTGTACCAAGACTGTACCTGGATATTCGAAAATGAAAAAACACACTTACACATGAAAATTACACACTCTATAAATTATCAGGGCTCTTAAACGTTATGGGAAATCCAGTATAAACCACTAAAATAAATTTAAAAGGTTAAAAAACATTATTTTGTAGAGCGAGTTTTAACAAAAGTCCGACCTTTAGGCCACTGCGGAGCATAGAAAAAAGAGCTCAATAAATGTGGAGTTGCTTTGCCCCTGTTTGGGTGCTGACAAATAGAACAATATTTGGAAGATTTGGATGATATGGATTGGTAATTTAATGGATTTCATCGATGGATATATTGTTATTAACCGTTTGTTATGTTTGAGTAATGCGTCTAGGCATCCGGTGAAATTAGGTAAACTGGCGCAGCAGGCTTGTCGAGGTTCATCGTCGATCAATCAAGCCGCCCGCCGTGAAGCTTTGATGTGCCGTAGACCCTAATGGAGATTATCAAATTGCTCGATGCAACCCAATTAGATTTCAGGTTCAACAGAAGCGTGCGAAGCTTTGGGAGCATCACAGTGCGTAGGGATTCAGTTCGTTTCCGCTCGCTTGGCGGCAGAAATTCAATAAACCATCGCATATTCATAAAGGGGAAGTCGCGTCTTGCCGTCCCGGATAAAGTTCGGTGAGAGCCCTTTGAGAATCTCGAAGCGGAGGTGAAGTCACCTCTGAAACCTGCCCCCGACCTCAGGGTAACGGGAGACGGTGGACGGTGAAGTGATGAGTGTGATTCTACTTCGCTGGTGAGATTCAAGATGCCGAGGCAAACTGTTTGCAGGGGAGCTATACACATTCATGAGGTCCCCGTGCCCCATCCCAATTAGCCCTGTGAGGTGGGGTTTGGAAAATTAGAGGCCCCTCGCTTCGCTACAGAGCTTTTGATCAGAGGTTTTGAAGAGCGGGGTTACCTTCGAGCTGAAACTTACGTTGTATACAGGGCGACACAGTACTCTCATACAATAGAGCAATAATCTAAACTGCGAGTTTTAATGATGTAATAATGGAATAATCAAGTACGAGTAATAAATAAAATAATGTACTTGAACCATTTCGTTCCAAAAATAAATTTATTCATAGTGTAAGTGCAATACTTTCTGATGTATGGTTTGCTGAGTTGTCCTGTTCCCGGGGAGGTTAGGCAATACGCCCACCCAGAGAGATATCCTGGTCTGCCTTCACAGACCTGGCTATCCACTGCGTGGTTAAAACAAAACATCGGGATCGAAGGACACTCAGCAAACCATCACAACATACTTCATAAAGTAAGACTTTCAATCCAATTTTTTGGCGCAACTCAATTTATTGCATTTTTTGCAAGTGCTTTACAATCTTACGAAGAGATGCAGCTCAATTCAAGCTCATTCTCACCGAAAATGAACCATGATTCATTATGCATAATAAAACAGGTTGCCTTCTGCATCGAATCCAGCTTGTTCCAAGCGTGTGTCATCTAACTGCAGGATCCCTGTGGATGGCGCCTCGAGAACCCCGCAGCTATCTTCCTGATTCCGCTGTGATTCACATAAATGTTGCAGGATTTATTCCAGTTTCTCAGGTACTGATCAGTTGAAGGGTGGGGGTGGCAAGTGAAAGCTGCTATCCCAACAATGTAGGCACTCTTATACCAAAAAATGCACAAATGGATAGTTTTGCACAAATGCACAAATGTGATAGTTTTGATAGCAAACGCTTCATAATAACATCTTCATACGTATGAAACATGTCAATAATGACGCGTCACCAAAACCACTGTAACAGCACAGTTTCTTCTGAAATTCGGTGAAAGCTGCACCGCAACACAAGCTGCGTGTGATTGAATGTGACTCATCCACCAGGCACAGCTCATCAAATTCATTTGGATTGAGACAGGCTGAGACACGATGAATTGGGATGAAAGCCTGACAAAGTACCCACCGCGGTTCACCCCTGCCGTGAAAAGGTGGGATTTTACTCAATGAAACCTCCCTTCGGCTTCACCAACGCGGGAATTAATGATGTAAAAACGCCTCTTGACAACAAATCATTCATCAATTCGCCTCACGACGCAGATACCGCCATCTTTTGTTGACGGAAGGTTTGAACGCCTTGAGCCCTTAGGGAGTGGAATGAAATAGTGTCAAATCCTGCCCTTCCTCATTACTAGCGCTTGTGGCCGCGGTCTTGGGCTTCCATTCATGGTCTTCGAACCATCTGGAGAAGTAGCGCAAACGCACCATTCACCTCCCTGAATCAGTCGACAAGACACGATTCACATACAACGAAACGCCCTGAGGAGAAGTGTTATGTGCATATGCGTGTTAAAGTTTTTTCTCTAACGGAAATCCAACAAACGACAAACTGGAGACTTAATGCATATCCCGCTGCAATATTGGTGGTGTTCCCCAATGCCATGTCCTCATGCAACAATCTACCAATTCGCCTCCTCCCAAGATATGATGCATCAGACAACAAGCCATTACTGTACTTTACCTGTACCTACTGTTTGAGATGACGTGTTACCGTCACGTTAAGAGCCACCGGTTATAGCGTGACTTCAAGAAATACATTATTACACTTCCTATCTTGCTCGTATTTATGGTCCAGCTCCACATTTTCATAATACCTGATTTACTTTTAATATTTCACTATTTAAAGAACACAAAACACCTACAGTATCCTACACCTACACCTTCACGTTCTGTTCTGTATTGTAGTGTACATTGTTTAAGATTCAAGAAAAACAGTACTAAGTAATACACAACAACTTTAACTGCATTTACCTACTCTACTAATTTACATACCTACATACATGTTTAAGTCCAGTTTTTCAGTTTTTATAGTTCAGTTCAGTTTTTATAGTTTTTAAATCCGGATTTTTTTAATAATCTGGATGAAGTCTGTCCCAATTCGACGCTCTACAGTAATAAACCAAAATGCTCTGTTCGTTGTTGTTTGCATTGCACCAGTTAAACGTACATTTAAAGCCACAGCGGCGTTTGTTGACGTCGAGTTTCGTGAGTTGAAAAAGTGAACGGATTCGAGTGGAATTCAGCGGGCGAGAGTGACGGGAGGTCATAATATCAGCCCTGGCATCGCCTTCGCTCGATCGGTTACTGAACCTGGTTTTTCGGCCTCTCGGACGTCCTTGGCACGGGAGGAAAGTACGAACGAGAAAGAGGAGAGAGAAGAAGAAGAAGAAGGTGAAGACGAAGTTGGAGTTAGGAAAACATGAAAAAAATAAATAAAAACGAAAAAAAAAAGCATTTTGGCCTCGCAGTCCGTACATACGTCCGTTGGGTGGGAGGATGCGAAGGTGAGGGACCCGCTGGATGTGGCGGCCTGCATTTCGTCGACCGCATCGACGGCTGATTCATTGCCTCCTGCCAATCAACTTGCCCGACGCCTTGCGACTATTAATAATCAGGGGGACGATGAGCGTCACCTCACGGTGCGAAGGAACGGGATTTTGATTTCGATGAGCGAATTTTCGAAGGAAAGCCTTTGTTCTCAGTTCAAAATTTTTAAAACTTATGCCCATAGCAGCTACGGGCGTAAGTTTTAAACATTTTGGACATAGCAGAGCTGCTCTGCTATTCGTACATTCCCAGAGTTACGGTGCATGGGACAATATTCATTTCCTCGATTGTTTGCAACAATTCATCAGTCGAAATTAGAGATCTTCTACTCCTTTGCTCGTAGTGAATATTCGTTTTTCCTCCATTAAATTTTTCTTCTCAAAGATTTTCATTGCTCCAAGTAATAACTCATTAACAATATTATTTTGATCACTGAGGTTTGTTAATTTTTATGATGATATTGCATTCACTACACTGCATTGTGCATTTGCTATGTGAAGGTAGTTCATGGGATGAGGTATTTGAGGACGCAAACCGCGATTTGGGTACTGTCTATAAATGGCTAACGGATAATGATTTGACTATAAATGTAAGTAAAACAAAGTACATGATGAATTAAGGTTACATTTGTGCAGCTACGTGGGTCCATGCAACTGTGATGTATTGAGTAGGTTGCGGTCTATACTTAGGGGTTATAATCGATGAAGAGCTTAGATGATAGGAATCAGAGGTAATGAAATTGAGAAGATTTCCATCTATCTTTCACACTCTGAGGAATGTCCTAAATCAATCTACCCTCTTAGCAATTTACAAAGGTACCAGAATGTGCTTTATCCTCTGTTCGTGAGGCAAAAAGCCATTTTAAAAATTATATCAGAGAAAACTCGTCGTTTCTCCACTTCCGAGCTTTTCTCTGTAATCCCGCTATTCTCTCTACGCAAGCTACGTATATAAAAGAGCATTTTAATGTTTCACCAGAAGCATGAAAACTTTTTGGCAGTGCGAGAGACCTCCTTTATCATGTTAGATTAAATACACAAGCAGTGATACCAGCTCCTCGTTTCAATTTGGAATCCTCCAAAAATTCAATTTCGTATAAGCTCCCCATTGTTTTGAGAAATGCTCCCACTGCCATCAGGTGTCCAAGCGAGTTCTCTAGAGCCAATTATTAAAGAAAACATTATTTTCCTTTTGTGACAAGTACCTATTGTTGACTAAATTTGCTACTGTAAGATTTGTAAGTGTAATTTTAATTTTTGATTGAATTATCTTAGGCCTGTAAAAAGATGGAAGCCCCAAATAAAAGTGAATAAACTAATATGATTTGTAATTCGTGAGTATTGTAATGGTTTGTTGAGTTTCCCTTGCTTCTCGTGTTTTTGGTTCGACCACTCTGCAGACCAGGCTACCCCTCTGGGTGGGGCGTGATTGCCTAACCTCCCCGGGTTACAGGGGAACTCAGCGAACCTACATCACAGTTTGATGAATGGTGTGTACCTGTTGAGCATAGCGTTGTATTGAGCGACCCTTCCACAGCACAAAGCCTTAAAGCGGAAGGATAATTTTACATTGTGTATTGGACTCCTATTATGTATTAGTTTTGTGTCATTGAAAATGAAAAAAAAAGAAAAAAAAAAGGTCCAAGTCGCAAATTCGCCCGTCTGGTCATGCTGCGTAGCCAAGGACGGGGTGTCCCCACCCTCTTTCCCCTCGTGTATTCCTCACGTTGCATCACTGCACTTCCGCCGTGCAATTGCCACATTGTGCACTCGATAATTACCGGATACCATCTGACCTTCTCATAGTGCAACACAATGGACCCCCCGCCGTCCCCTCGTCACATCACTAAGTGCACTCTCTCCCACCACCACGTTGTAATACCGAAGGACACAAAGTGAAGGGACGTATGCACGCACCGCTCGTTCGTTTCTATTCTTCATATTCTAAATTTCACGTTTTTCAAAAATTGACAAAAAAATATGACGCGATACCAATAAACAGAAACGGGTAATTTGGTATGTAGCCTCCTTAGGACTTACACTTTAAGCAGAATAGGCCTTGGATCGGCTGAGTGGCTCCTACAGCTAATTTCTATGCTATTCACTCTATGAAGCTGTCCTTGGCTTCCCTTAAAACTCCCCTAAACCTGGCTGATTCTAACCATCTATGAACATAGCCTTTGGATTGCCAAGACAGATTGTGCAAATTTGAACTTTTAATCTCAATTCAATCGAGAGTTATTGTCGGCATGACATAGGATTTTGGTGGCTTTTGGCAGTAAATTTACGATATTCTGGAACGGATTTTGCTATAAAATGTTTTGGAAAATTTGAGTTTTAAAAATTACGAACCAAGAACAATACCTTTGTTTTCTTCGAAAACACCTGAAAACACATTCTAACAATAATTGTAGCAAATCAAATTTTGCGTCGAATGAAACCTACCAATCAGCGTAAAATTTCCTGAAATATATCAAAGTTATGTGGCTACGTTTGGAATTACCTTGTATACCTACAACTAGGTACAAGTTTTTTTCCTGAGTGCAAATTTATAGGTGAATTTCAAGACTCTATGTCATCTATGATATTAAATATCATAGATGACAATAACAAATTTTGTTATTACCAAAGTTGAAAAGTATAGTTTTTCCACATTAATAGACAAGAAATGATCGTTCAACTCAAGGTCAACTCATCATATTCATTTCACACAGAATAGTGTCCCACTTAGTGTCCACCATTTTCCAGATGTTTGGTTGATTTTGGGTTGATATCAGACGACTTTTCTGTTTTATCGTTCATATTTCTCCGTCTTCTCGATGATATTCGTTTCTGGGTCAAGTTTGTGTCTTTGAAAACCAGTTGGAGAATAACAACGAAAGCTCAACGATGCAGTAAGTGCAGTCGGCGTCGTGGTGGCTTCACCAGACGGCCGTCCTTGGATTTTCCCCCTCTCGACGACCTTCAGTTTCATTTGTGTGTTCAAGGATGTGGAAAACGACGGCGGTTTTCGCTCAAAACTCACCTCCGGAGTCGGAACCGATTGCACGGACGATTCATTCACGACGGACAATGAAAACGAGTGATTTGGCCGTTGACCGAAATCGTTTTCGTTTTGCGTCGTTCATTAACGTGGAGGAACTTGGAATCAGTTAGATGGATTGGCAAATATTGGCGATCCCAGAATTGGTTTTTATTATAAAATAATATTTTATAATAAAAACCATATTATTACGAACATTATATTATACGAACAGTATATTATACGAACAAACTGAATGAAAATTTTACACCGGTTACCCAGAAAGTATGATTTTTTATGTTAAAAGGAAATTTTTACTTACCAAATTACAGCTCCATAATGTGTACATCATAGAAATTAGCTTTAGGAGCCTCTCAGCCGATCCAAGACCTATTCTGCTCAAAGTGTACCTAAGCAGCTAATTTTCCAAACTATTCTCTCTATGAAGCTGTAATTTGGTACCTATTTAGAAGCTTAGACTAAGCTTCTAAGGAGGCTAAATACCAAATTACAGCTTCATAGAGAGAATAGCTTGGAAAATTAGCTTTAAGATGCACTCAGCTGATCCTGGGCCTATTCTACTCAAAGTGTAAGTCCTAAGGAGGCTACATACCAAATTACAGCTTCATAGAGTTAATAGCATAGAAATCAGCAGAAGGAGCCACTCAGCCAATCCAAGGTCTACTCTGTTCAAAGTGTACCTAAGGTCCAAAGGAGGCTACATACCACATTACAGCTTCATAGAGTGAATACCATAGACATTAGCTGTAGGAGCCACTCAGCGATCTAAAAAAAAAAAACTAAAATCGTTCAGCCGTTTGGCAACTAGCAATCGATCTAAAATTGCTAGTTGCCAAACAGCTGAACGATTTTAGTTTTTTTTTTAAATGATGGCATTTTTGGATTTAAAGTCGATTTAGAGTCGATATCAAACAGGGTAAAAAGATGCATGATATCGGTCTATATGAAAATGTCAAACCGTATTTTGCACTCCTTCCTATTGACTTAATGTTATGAAAACTTTCAATGGTCATCCTCGACTCGAAATCGTACCCCGAATTTCATATGTTTGGGTCAATTTTAAATGGGCGAAATGCCGGACATGGAAGAGGTCTGAATTTGCCTTCGATGGTGTGTTTTTGGTGTATGTAACCTAACGGTTGTGCGTATTGATGTCTTGTGGCTATCGAAGGCGTTTCAATATATTGATTATCGATGGAAATTTCGATTTAATGTGTCGAAAATCATGGAGACTATTGATCGTATGTTTTGATGTACAGTGATTTCAACGGGTCTTTTTTTCGATATATGGAGACTATCTAACATTCTGATTTATGTTGGCGGTCGATGGTGTTAGTTTGCCGGTGCTATTGGCTCTCAGCAAAAACGTCCGTAGACAAAACATTAACAGTTTGATCATTCGACTCTGAGATTGCGATAGCGAGACGGTGGGGGTGTCTGGTCGCGAAACGTCCACCTTCCAACTCAAGTGTTTACCGTCTGGCTTGAGGTCTTCAGAAGTCCCTCAAGGATGAAAACCCCCTCGACGGACGAGAAAAAAGTAAAAATTGTTGTTTCGTCTGGAAAACGGACATCGACGGGAGCCTTCGCTCCGAACGGTGAACGTGGAAAGTTGTATAAACACGTTAATGAGGCGAAGAATCGGTTTTGAAGGCTAACGATGAGTTTGTCGGCTGACGGTCCGCTCGTTTGTCGAGTGGTGATCGAGACGGAGATGTGAAATGAATTTAGTGGATTCGGCGTGGAAACGACGCGAAATCAAGCCATGCAGCATGACCCAATGAGCGAATTTCAGAATTAATGCCATCCGTTTAAAAAAATATACCGTATTGAATGACACCAAACACGTATCCCATCCTGACGGATTGATGAAGTTTTAAAATCGATTCAGTGAAAAAATGCTGATAATCGTTTCAGTGCATATACCACTACAGCTTTACCACTACTGGACATATTGGTGCTATACCAAACTTGCATTTTCTTTAATTAACGCCAACATCAATCCGAAGTATGTTATTCGATTTTTGGTAATCGATTTAGCCTTTTAAAAACAATGGACAACGATACATTATAAATTCAAGTCCCCCGTATATTGCTACCTATTTGTCCGAAATATTCAATATTTAAGTCCGAAAATGAGACATATAAATGTACCGATATATCTGCACGTATTGTAGATACTCAACATCAGTTTACGTATTTGCTTGGTTTAGAGATCGATTTGTATTATACCGAACCAAGTTGTTTTGAATTGTACGAATCGTATGATAAATTATGTGACAAATACATATATTGGCCTGGGACCGACATCCGGCCCACGGTTGGAGATAAACTGAGATAAAATGGTGTCTGATAACGCCGTGAAAGATAGCGTCAGAATAAACCAGTAATGTCAAATAAAAATCGAATAAAAACAAGACTAAATAGTAACAGATGGAAGTATATAAATAGTGTGGTACATTATTTAAAAATAAACAAACCAGTCGCCCCAGAACAATTAACGCGCTGACCTACCGAAACGATACCGCCTTCTACAATTTCTTCGTTGTTTGCTCAATTCTGACAATTATTTCGTCACCAATGACATTCTCGTAGAATTACCAGTTTCAATACGATAACGCTCATCAAACTTCCACTAATTCATGGATTGTGAGGGGGATTCGGAACAAATATTGTAGTCGGGTTCCAACTGACGGATGGTTCTTCAGAATAACGAATTTGCCCATCTAAATGAAACAGGTGATCACATACGGGCAGCAGGAATGTGTGGACAATATCGCTCGATTGGAATATGGACATGTCCTGGGGCACGTAGACAGTACACAAACCAATTTTGGAGCCCATTACATTCCTAAGTACTAAAAAATCTACCCCGTGAAAATTGTACAAATTATAAACGCTACTTTCACTCTTCGGTATGTTCCACAGCTAGGGAAAACAGAAGAAGTAATTTTGATCCCCAAACCAGGTAAACCAGTCGAGGAGAGAACATCCTACAGACCAATCACTGCTGCCAGTAATGTCCAAATTGTTCGGGAAATTGTTAAACATGAGTCTAATTCCTTAGATTGAACAGAAGAACTTGGTTCCGTCCCACTAATTTGGATTCGGAAAAAAACATCCAACTATCGAACAAGTATACAGGCTTGTAAGGAAGTTTGTTCAGCTATTTTCCTCGATGTAACTCAGGCCTTCGACAAAGTATAGCACTGAGGGTTGAAATATAAACTTTAACGAGACCTGCCAAAACAGATCGCAGAAATACTTGATTCATACCTTTCAAATAGGTTGTTCAGCATCAAACAGGAAAACGCTTATTCAGAGGTTAAAGAGATCAGAGCTGGAGTGCCACAAGGCAGTGTATTGGGTCCTATTTGATCTACACTGCTGATCTGCCAAGAGCCAAAACACACGCAAGTTTTGTGAATTCGATATGTACATTTAAGAGATAAAAATCACTCATCAGTTCTCTAAACTAGATTGTGATGCTGAAATTATTTTCAATACAAAAAAACTTCATTCCTAGCTGAAGCTTAAGTTCCAGTGATGCGTCGGTTACTGACATCCATGACGTCACTCGCTCAACTACACGGATTTCCGAGCTCAAATTCGTCATAGTGGTGGCGTTCGAAGGGCGTTGAATTGGATTTTCACGTCAGAAACATTTACTTGTTACTTTACCTCATTTACAACGGTTTCACAAAATAAATCACGAAATGAGCAAAATCCATCAAAGCGAAGGAGTCGATATCACAAACGCACTAAACAGACCGCGAATCGTACCCTGAAAACCGTCATCACAAAACAACTGTAATTTCATATTATTTGGTTTATCGCAACTAATTACCGAATAATTACTCACCACACCCTCAGCCCAGTTATCCGCCCTCTCAGACCGTTTTCCGCTTGTGATAAATTTCATTACGGCGACCCTTCCTAATGTATTTACAACTCCTGCTTCAAAACTCGCCCTCAATTTATAACCCTCCGTCCGAGGCCCCGAAACCCTTCCAAACCCTGATCCCTTGTTGTCAAATTACCGCGTAATCCGGGAGAAATTCGTTTATAAATGGGGCTAACGCCGGTCCCGACGTGTATGCCGCTCGTTTCCACCTATCTCTAGCGATAGAGAAAATGGCGTTTGAATTACAAATTTGCCAACGGCGTCAACTTCATTTCGGAGGGTTAACACAAGATAACGGGCCGTCTGGATGACTAAAGAAAGAACTTCGTTCAGTCGTTTACCTGTAGGTATACTTACAATGTAAATCGAGGTTACATTTAATCATTGATTTGTCGAACCAGAGATTTGAATAATTGATTAGGAGAAATGAGTTGAAACGACTGAAAATCCACAATCACGCAGCATTACTATAAGAGCGAATTTTCGAAGAAATAACTGGTTCTATGTAAATGTTTCTACTTTACACCAGTTTATAAACTCAGGAGAAGGTTTTGCTTTAGTTTTGATTTTGCCACTTTTTTTCAGTTTTTGCCTACCTACCAAAGAGGAAGGCTTTTGTGATTGTTTGAGTCGTTTTTTGGACATCCCACTCGATTAAAAATTAAAGTAGACAACATTTCCTGAATTTCTTATGCATAACGTTTCTTATAAGACTAACAGTTTCGCTGCTAAAGCGCGCACAAGAGAAGGATAGAATTTAAAATAAATAAATGAATAAAACAATAACAAAAATAATAATACCTAATAAAACAACAACGATATTTATGAGAAATGTATGTTTATATCATATGAATTTGTATAATTTAATAAATTCTTAAAGCAGTTATGTACCACTCCAAGGGCCGTTTCCGCGTAAACGGTTAATTTGTCTAGATATGGAAATATCGCCGTTTAAGGGGCAACATGACCTATTTCAATTTTTAACGGTTTTGAGTTATTTACAAATTTATTACCCTACAAAAATGAATTTTCACGCGAGACAGGAAAATCAAATTATATTAACAAATCAAATTATTAGGCAAATGAAATTCAATTATACTCCAGTATAGATAAATAGGCAGTTTTTTGTGTCTCCCGTAAAGTTGCAAAAAGTGAGATAGGTCATTTTGCCACTTTACGGCGATATGGCCCCTTATGGGTGCGCTATAGCGGCGAAACGGTAACTCTTGAAACAATGTTATGAATAATAAATATAGGAAATTTTGCCTACTTCAATTTCGTATGACATGGATTCGTCTAATAAAACGGTTCTTTCTGAAGATATAAGCCGAAAACTGGAAAAATTGCCAAAACTTAGTCCAAAAACTGCCCGAAGAATACAATTCTGGGCCAAATTTTTGCCCGCAAACTTCAAATTTGTATTTAGCAACTCAAACAACGTACAACTGAAAATCCTAATGTGCCTAGCCTATTTTCAACCCAAAACTCAGTGTGAAATGGTTAAACTGAATTGTACGTAGGTAGTGTTGTGGCAACTGTTTTACAGGTGGTTAGTAAACACTGTTTACAGGTGTGTTTGATATCCAATTGTACTGTGTATTTGCGTAATGTTTGTGTATTTTGTATATACAAGTTTTCTGTTTTTAGGGTTAATCACCTTCATTAATAATTCATTTCTCGTTTGATTTCGTTGTTATTTGTGTTCGTATTAATTATGGGAGTATTGCGGAACAATTTCTCGTCCACACTGAACGTTCGGTTATTTATTTCTGTTGAATCACGGATACGAAGTCAAATTGTTAATTATTATCTACTACCTTCATTTTGTGAATTGGAGCATTAGTAGAAAACATTTTTCGTAATTTTATGTAGTTCTAAACAATGTGGTTGGCCTCGTGAATGTCGTATGTCAAGTGTCTTTTTGATGCACAGGCTTATAATAATAATAAGCTCTTGATTTAAAATTCGTAGTTGCTCAGTACTTGTAACAGCCCTTAAAAAGCTATATTCGTACAATATACAATGGTTTGTGGCAGGTTCTACAGGTCCAAATTGGAGTGTGAATCAGTCAATAAATGGGGTAGTTACATCAAATATTCAAATGCCCGTGTGAGGTGGTTAAAAGGAGAAAATTTGGATTCTTATAGCGAATAATTAAAATTTTACTGCGCAGAAAGGAAAGATTTTATTTGTATTCATATTTATGGATATGAATAAGCCCATCTTTGTTTGAAATCGTATGTCAAGTGTCTTTTTGATGCACAGGCTTATAATAATAATATGATCTTGACATACAA
The DNA here is from genome assembly GCA_963920205.1 of Stenodema calcarata. Lineage (NCBI taxonomy): Eukaryota > Metazoa > Arthropoda > Insecta > Hemiptera > Miridae > Stenodema > Stenodema calcarata. Next base: position 6,345,680 of record OY986060.1, on the reverse strand, counting down.
TTCGTAGATGCTCAGTACTTGTAGCAGCCCTTCAGTAGAGAATCTAGCCGACAATTGATAAGCTATTTTGGTACAAAGTATAATAATATGTGGCAGGTCCTACACGTCCTACATTTTTCGCAAATTCGAGTTTTAAAAATTACGGACCGCGAACAAGAGCTAGAAGGTATTTTCGTACAATATACAATGGTTTGTGGCAGGTTCTACAGGTCCAAATTGTAGTGTACATCAGTCAATGTGGTAGTTGTTTCAAATATTCAAATGTCAGTGTGAGGTGGTTGAAAGGAGAAAATTTTGATTATTTTGTCTTTGAATTCGGTGCTATGGAAATGCGTACGTACCTTGGTTTTTTTCAATCTGAGGAATAATCCCATGGTGACAGTCGTTCCTGGTGGTCAGACGCGCACAAATTCACAGGTTTTCCAATTTTGCGAATCACTACGAACTATTGGGGAGTGTTGATGGGGCTTTAAATCAGTCGTAAATGCATGAGGCGGTTCGGAGTTTCTACAACGTTAGTGGGACTGATTCAGAGTGAAATCGAAAAAACGCCGATCTGTCGAAGAGACCGCGACTGTCTGAACGGCCCTACGCGCTCGGTTGTCAGACGGTTTCTGATACGAGCGAAGCGAGCGAGGTCAATCGGAGCGGCCCCTTCCACCGATAGACAAAAGGCAGGAGGAACCGTCCGTTAGCGAGGGGTACGACCAGGGTGGTGGGTTGTAGAAGAGAATTTTTTTCTTTTTTTTTTTTCTTCTCTTCAATTCTTCTTTCCTTTCAAAAGGGCCTTCACTTGATCAGACACAGACATCAGACGAGTCACTGACACTCGGGAAAGTGAACCAGACGGTTTGCGGTTACGTCAGCACGAACTCCCCACTCTACGGCAGTCGCCTGACAGACGGCCCTCCAGGACCCCCTTTCCACCAACCGTCAGGGTCCTATCGCAGACACAATAATCCCTCACCTCGGCTTCTCCGTCTGACCCTCTAACCCAGAACGGTAATCGCCTAGTGCGCTGCGTCTGCCGTCCTTCGTTTAGTGACGGCTGAGTAGGGGCGGCTATCGAAGTGAGAAGTATCGAGTCAATTTCTTCGTTCGAACTATCGATAGGCCGGCATATCGATACATGGGTCATTTCACGAACAGTGGCAAATTCCGGATGACCAAAAAACGTGCAAGGTAGTTGCTTGAAAACCACTTATTTCCTACTATTGTGTTATGTACCCAAGCAGATCTGCCCCGTTAAATAAAAACGCCTCAAGTCAATCCGTTTCCAATTTGATTTCCAGCCAGAGGCACATTTATTTTAATTTCCTCATTCTATTAAGAAGTTATAAGTTACAATCCCCCACCCTTTATTCGCGAAACCAATAATACTCGTAAGAAATGGATATTTAGCTGGTTAATTGAATTAGGTGCTTTTAACTTGGAAAGATTGTTCAGCAGTATGTACAGATGTTGAAGAAGTTTATTTTATTTTAAAAACATCCATGTTACTGTACAAAGGACCATATAATTTGTTGACATTAATCTGAATTTGGTTAATTTTATTCTTTACCATAATATGATATTATCAAATACCGTCTTATCCTACAAGAATAATTTATTATTGACTCCTTCACGCAACACGAACATAGTTCCAAGGCGTGGGGTGATTCCCAGTATTCAAGTGCTGATTAATTTACTTTTAATTTCCAATTTTTCGTTTATTATGTAAATTTTTCATATCTATGGAAATAAAATCCATTCATTCATTCATTCCAATGTTTACGAAAATGGGGTTTTTACGGAACCCCATTTCAGACCTGGCCTTTTTGGTGGCGAAGTCCAAATTTCGAAATTTGAACCGGAAATGGGAAAAATTCTGACCATAAGCATACGAAAATTGGTCAATGTTAGCGTAAAACGCCTCAATTCAAGGAGGAAAATGCTAAGAGGATCATTGTGGGGTTGGTCCGAATTTTCGCACAACGCTAACTGAGCAAAGTGCCGCGGACGACATACGGCGATAAACCAAAAGTGTTTGATTTTCGAAAAACGGCCATTTTGAAATTCGAAGTTACGGGGGAGTGAAGAAAACAGCAATTTCATCAATGTTTTATTAAAATAATTTCACAGTACATAAAATGGACGTCCGTGACTGCCATGAATCAAAACTTAGTTTACTGCGGGATATTTTAGATGTTGTGATAAACAATATTTATTATGCACAAAGAGGAATCTTTTCCAAGACAACATACTCGTAGAAGACTCGTTCTTTTTGGTTTCAACCAAACGGTAGAGTATGTACAATTACTTAGTACAAAAGAGACAGGAAATATCTCAGGTACTCAATACTCAGTATCTCAGGGTACTCATAGGAACGTTTCTGTGAATAATTCATTGTAACCAATCATAAAATAGATTGTTGAAAATATGTGAGATGGTACTGAAAGATGTATGTAGATACTAAGTTGCTAGTTACTCAAATAATCATAGATTCCCCTAAAACCCAGTATCGCCACCGCTCTGAAAGCCTATGAAGTACTGCCATCACAATGGAAAGAGTTGTAAAATGTGAAGTTGAAAAACATTTTTTTTTAATTTGGTTTATTATTTTTGATTATGAAACAATTGGAATCGACCAAGGAATACAAAATTTGAGGGTTTACTTTCCAAGATAGGTACGTAGATTTAGGAAATCGAATTGAAAAAAACTCTGCCAATTCTACAATGGTTTATTATCTCCTGAACAGATCACTGCTCTGTATCTGTCGTAACTTTCTACGACAAGCCGTTCGTTTACAGTAAGGCCTCAAACATTGAACCAATGAAACACTGCGAACAACAGTGTTTACCAAATGGAGACAAGTCGGGTCAACGGTCTTTATGTGAAACAGTGGAACAGTTGATTCAAACAAAATTGTTTTGTTCGGAGGTACTTTTCATGAAGCATTTCCTTCTTCTTGTTGATGGCTTTATCCGAAAATTGCCCATAAACCGATTCAAAGAACTCGAAACAATGGAAAATGTGATCAACTCTCCACTACGCCATTTATCATCATCGAATAAAAAAGGCTTTGCATACAAAGGTCACTAATTACAGCATTTATCTTTGTCCGACAATGTTTACGTGTCCTCAATATTAGAAAAAATCTCATCGATCACAAGAAGTCGACATCTACTGGTTCATATTTGACGAATATGCACGAAAACACTGCAGGGCGTAATCTAAATAATATTAAAATTCGACTGCGAGGAAAATCATTTTCGAGTACAGCACGTAAGCACTGGATTTTCTACCACCGGTTGGTTTTAATTTGATATGAACTGAGTTAAATTGTACTTAAGGAGATGACTCAATGATTTTCACAGTGAATGAGTATTTCTGTGAAACCTTTATGAGTGTTAAAATAAATTAAAAACTCGTCAGTAGATATTCGATTAAACGAGACGAGTTTCAAACGAGCAGGTTCTCGCAATCCAACACTCCCAATTCTAACCGATTTGAAGGAGGATAACACCATCTATGAATAAAGGAAACCACCGCTAGTTGGAAACCATTTCGTATTCGGCATTTAGTACTCGCACTATACTATTGATTAATTATTTTTTTGTACGAAGAAAATAGTGACTATTTTTTTTTAGTAAATATTACTACCTACTTGATTCAAAATTGTACAGTAAAAGGAATAATTGTCACCCAATACCTACAATACTGTTACGGTTCCGAGACGTTCATTCAATCAGTCTTACGTACATAGTCCTCTATCAAGTTTTCTGCCATGGAGTCTGGATACTATCTGGTATTGTCATTTCACAAGGACTATGCACTTGAGTTGATAAGTGTAACGATATTGCAGTTCGTGTTGCAATCAAAACCACGGCCCGTGCAAGTAACATGCAGGTTGTTCCTTCACAGTTCGGTGAAGAAATTCCGAGTGAAATACTAAAATATTCATGCCAAGTATAAATAAATTTTATTATTCAGCGGTCACATTCCACGTCGTGCTGCCTTGCTGGCAACACTGCAAATTCCAATTCCGACCAGTTTGTGGCACTTGATGCTTTTCCCAATCAGTTTTATCACATCGCCCGTACCAATATTATTATGAACAGCTGTATTCAGTGATTATTACGTGTTGCATTTTCCACATAAAGCCCTCATATACAAACAGAGTTAATCAACGTTAGAACAGTAAGTGTTGTGGTTATTACTTAAGTTAGCCCTCGGGTAACCACAACATATAAACCAGGGATGCAACTATCGATATTTTAAAAATATACCGAAATAGTGATTCGATATAGGGTAAAACCCCCAGTTTTCGGCATCCTCCCCTATCGGTGAAATATACCACCAAACAAACATTGAGGTATTTATAAATTGAATTCGTCAATTCGGTTCGAATTCCCTGTGTTGGTTTGATCATTATTTCAATTGCAATTTCCAATAACAATACATTCAAATGATTACACTGTCATACAAAACCGTATATATATACATATATATTATTTCTATAATGGATAACAAAAATTTTACAGGAGGAGAAATTAGGAGAGAAACAATTAATATGACATATACATCGTATAATCGGAAAGCTTACGGAAATTTTCGCTCTACGGCGTTTAGAGTATATTGAAGAATATATTATATTCTAATGTTGTTCATCACTAATAAGTATGTGTAGTTGGGGAGGGTTCACTTCTATTATGATTGTGAACAAGTAGAACACCACAGCACGTTGAACACGAGTGTTATAAACACGTTGAACACTACAATAATCAATTGATTGTATCAAAATCAACTAAAATCGTCCAAATACAAAAATCATTTACATTACATTACGCGGCACTCGATAATCAACCCACGAATAGCATGTGATATCAACTATTTGAAATTTACGTCACTCCCCAAGTCTGAGATAATTATTTTCGCTCTAAACCGCTTCCTTGTTGTACCTCATTAATTTCTGTAAATCGTCAATTTATTCGATATCAACTGTTCCTATTTTATTCAGAAAGACGGAATTCTGAAACTGGTGGAAAAAAACTAAACGGTCCATTTATATTCATTCCGTTTACGTAATCCAGTATCGTAGATTTACTAATCTCATTTTTTGTCCCGCTGAAAGATCTCATTATACTTCTGATAAAACACTAGACATGATTGGGATTCGTCAGATAATCAGGTGGAATGTTGACTCATACTGATTCAAGTTTAAATTCGCCCTAATAATGGCGACTTGTGAAATCAATGTCGAGTGTCGTTGCACAATCGAATTGGCGCCTGAATTGTCAATATTGGTGCAACACATGAAATGTCAACGTCAATAAATGAATACGTGTCGTACCGCTATGATCAACTGTGGTACTTCAAATTGAATAAAATGCTATTTAACTCGTACAAACTCGAGCAGACGTCGGGTAGATCAAGGCGGGGCACTTCCGTTGAAACTTTTCATTTTGTGATCTCCAGCTCACATATTGATATTGTGATAATGTTTATCTCGTCGCGACATTCGTAGTAGGTACGAATTGTTTGTGTTCGGTCTGGGTCTCGTGAGTGCGTTTGAACGACAAAATTTTACAACATTAACAATCTCACATTCAAAACAACTGCGTACATCATATAAATATAAATATGCTCCATCTTTTTGCTCTCCCTCGCTTTCTCGTTCTTTTGTAATCGTTTGGTGGTGAACTTACATTCCCTTGGATGGTTGAAATGGTTCAACCCCTGCACCTGCCTACGTACAGTTAGTAATAAGCAGAAGTTAGTATTCTAGGGTTAAAACGCCACTATTGGGCCCGGTATATGTACATATTTTTTACCTAAAAATTATTACCTAAAAATGATCATCAATCAAGGGGAATTTCGGCTAAGGAAATAAACTTTTTGGCTACTCAATGGAGACTTTTCGCTGAAGGTTCTGGTCCTCTGGTAACACTGCGGTGCCACTGCACCCTCCATTATATCTTTTAGCAGTATTTTTTAATGTTTGTCGAGTCGTGATAAGCAGCCTTCTGTTTACTGGTGAGATCGAAATCCATTCAAAAAATATTTGGACGGTTTTAATAACACTGGTTTACAAACTCGTTGTATGACATCTGTTAAAATATGGTCGCCACTCTATCCCAGAATATTTACGAGCTCTTGTTTAATAAGTAAGAAATTGTATCCACCCACGCACTGGACTGATTAGATGAGAGATTTTCTTAGCTTATTTTGCTGTTTTTCATTTACCTCAACTATTCATTCTTTCCCATGCTGTTGTTGTGGATCTAGAGAATAATGTCGAATTTGATTGGTAAAATGTTGAATTTGATTGGTAAAATGTTGAATTTGATTTGGAAAAGCCATTACACAGTTGAAGTGGATCATATGTATAGTAAACCTAATGAATATTGTGTTCAGTATTCACCATTTTGATTGAATCCACCAACAACCCTTGTTTATGTCTACCTATGCATAGCGATGAAAATACGGCAGGTCATTCAATGGAGAACGAGGTTATTATTAATTACAGTTCCAATGATACCAATACTAGGCTTACGATGATGAAACGAAATTGTTTTGTTGCTTTATTACTGGTGAGGTTTAATAAGCGGTGAGAGTCAATGAAGTCATAAAGGCTGGTAAATTTGGTGTCTTTTAGCAGAGAATTCAGGATGGTATGAATCGGATTTTGGTATAAAATTTGTTCGAAATTTAAAAAATTTTGGACCAAGAACAACAGCTTTCTCTTCTGCGAAACTTCGCTAAACGTATCACAATTTCGCCGTTTTTTGGTCTCATAAGTTAAGCGCACCTCAGAAACCGCCGACGAACATAAATGAGCCATATTGGAGCGCCAAAAGTAAAATAAAATCATTTCCAGCTTTCTGGTTTTTAGTGGAGATCTTCTATTTGGTATACTTACGAGTAATTTGACTTGGCTACTAAGTAATGGCGTAATAAAGTTGGCGTCAATGGACCAGGACTGTTTCGACGCTGTTTACTATTTAGCGTCACTATCACCAGCGTCAACGCAGTCGTTTTCAACTTTTGGCTCGGAAGGTTTTTTTGTCCCCCGTTTCTTCTACTACTCTCTTCATCTACTGGGAGGAAAGGGAGCGAAGGACGGCTCGTTCGCTACCGCGGACGTATTTAAAGCGTATGAATTAAGGCCCAATTAGTATTTTTAGTCTCAGACGGGTTACAAGTCTCCCCAGATGAGATTCGGCTGCGGACCACCTCGGAGGCTGCCTATGCCTTCCGAATCGCCCGCCACTCCTTCATCCGATTTCCTGTTAAACTATAAATAGAATTTTGTATTCTTGCCCCGAAGAGAATAGGGTTTTGTTGTGGAATTACGAGCGCCTTCGGTGTTCAAACGAATTTTCGAAGAACGCTACTGAATTGGAGTGGCCGTATCGTGAGGTTTTATTTGAAAGGGTCACGACCCTCCAGAATTTACAGCATAGATTTTGGCTTCGGTGGCATGGAAGAGGGGCGAAGCTTATATTGCTAATAACAGCTGATATCGGTTATGAGAACATCAATATATCGGCCCAATAAACAAACTTACTCTATATACCTTATACGACCCTATAAATAACACTCGACGTTGTTGGACATTTCGGAACGCTGAATCGATTTCCGATCATAACCATGATGCCAGTAAAAAACCATTCCTGATTGCTACCTTTGTACGTAATTTTTGGCTCGTGTCTTCGGTTGTACAGGCTGTAACGCGAGTGGTGTCCGACACCTCTCCTACGTGTTCGACTTTTTTCATTTTTAAGATTTTTACTCCATCAAAATTGCCAGAACTCCCTCAATTTGCTCTGAAATTCAAATTTGAGGATAGGTACCGTTGAAAAGAGCGCCTAACAAATGTTTTTTAGGTAGAACTAAAGAGTGAAAATAGAGCCCGAAAAGTGAATTCTGTCAAAATCTCAAAATCACCCGTTTTTCTAACGCTTGGTAATCTTATTAATTACCAAAAAGGTCCGCTTTCTAACGGACGCTTCAATATTTTTTTGTGCTGTTGAATTAAGAGAGAAAATGAGGAAGTGGTTGATACTTGAGATGTTCTGAACATCAAGTCCTTCAATAGAGACATTTTACATTCAATCAGTTAGTTCTTCGAAAGTTCGCTCCTATAGCCATGCTGCATGACTGTTGTGAAAGTTAAGAGTGAAATTTCGTTCACATAAATTTCGTCCCCAAGTTGGGGAACACCAGCAGGTGCGCTTCTGTGTAGGCTTCTTAATGCTTTACCGTTAAGAATCGATAAGATAAATAGGATTGTGATAATTTAGCATATTTTGCTGGCAACATTCTTCGGAGCTGGTGGTTGAGTCCATTGAGCCAAACTTTGTCGAACGCACTCACTCTGATGGTCATTATTGATTATTCGAATCAATTTTATATAATTAGACGGTAAAATGGTGAATGTATTGAAATAACTCTCTACTTAGCTAATGATGTGTACAATATTGCGCAGTATTCCCACAAGGTGAATTTGAGAGTATGACATTCTTCCGCTTGACACGAAATATTTCCCTCTTATCCTTGGACGAACGGTGGAGCCTGATTCCCCCGTTGAAATATTAACCAGTTCGGAAGCCCTTCATAGAGACAACGCCGGTATCAATACGAAGGGAAAACGGCAGTGGACAGCTGACAACCAGACTGACGAGACCTCCGCAGTTTTCAACTTTATTTCCAACTTGATGCGGTTTTTATTCTCCCTCACTCTTTCACATTCTACGGAGAGTAGTTTTTTCTCGACCGTAGTATTCGTACGGGTTCGTGCTAATTTCGATGCTTTCAGCCAAAAGCGCCGATGGGTCTTGTCGGTCTGTCTGTAGGCTTCCGCTGGCACTGATAGTGCTTCGGATAAGCCCCGCTTCTCCCTCCGACACGGCCATTTGACTTCCACATCCAGATCTGACACCTGATATGAACATTTTCTGCTGTCATACGGTCGTCGATTCGGATTGAATTCCCAATTTATTCCTCATATTTCCTAATGAGATTATAACGACAAATATTTATAATTCCATTATACTAATCAGACGCACAGTATTTCATATTAAATGTGATCGCCTCATCTACTCCTACTAAGAACCCTCCAATTGTCGATTATCATTACCCTTCGATGTATAAATTTCATTGACGCACTCCCGAAAGTACGACCGCCACCTCGATATCGCACGAACGACTTATCCGACATCGCTCGCGTTAACAGCACATGCGAACAGGCCTAGGCAAAATTTGTGTTTATCTGTGACTACAGTTGCTCATCCAGGCCTGTTCTATAATCGACAATTGAAGGGTTATTAGTAGGAGTAGATAAGGCGTCTGGGAGATACTACGCCTAGGGAGTGACCAGCGTATGGCAACCACAACCAGTGTAGTCATCTCTCAAAAATGAAAGAACATCAATCCAAAGGAGCTCGTTGAAAGTTCAATATGAGAAGTTCAAAAATTTGTAAATTTTACTATCATGATATGAATATAAAAAAATAACCAATACCGAATGTACAATAAACCGCCCTATTAAATCCAATATGGTCAGTAAGTTGCGCTGAGGATCTAGAAGTAGTTGACCTACACGTTGATCACTATCGCAACGCCCCACAGCACTGCTGGCATATTGTGATCTTATCCTTGTCCAGAAGTCCCAGGCAGTCGATATGGCACAGAAGTCGGTGGGGTTGAAGGTGTTCGGTCACAGCAGGTGCAACATCCTTGCTAATATAATTTGGCCTGCGGTGTCGTCTTCTTCGACTCAGTCATAGTCTTCAAAGCGATGACCCTGATCGGACTCAAATGTTGTCCGTATATACTGATGTCTGAGATGGAGTGAGGCGGTTTGAGTGATGAGTTTGTGTCTGTCTGTGTAGTTGGTAAAAGCGATGGATGTGGTTAAATGCGTTACTCGATATTGGCAGTAAACACACCGCTTTTCATCAATCTGTAACTGTGAACGTCCATCTGGCGCCCGGAAAAACCACAAAATCGAACGAGACCGGCACGAATTCGGAATACGAGGAAAGTACTCGAAACGGGGGCCCGAGATGTGGGCACAGGTGGCGTTTTCCCATACGGAGAAACCGTCTGACCCCCGACAGGCAGACGTAATTGCTAGAGGTAGAATCCGACGGTTTGAAGTGCTGTGAGCTGAGGCGGTCCAGACTGAGAAGGGGAAGGTTTGGTTTCCGAAGCATTTGTAACTTCCACGGGGTCCAATCAATTCCAGGGCAAAGCCACCGCCATCGGACTTCCCCCTCGCAGAAAACGCTCTCGAGTTTCCTTTTTCGAAGATTGGATTACAAGGAGGAAACTCCGCTACCAATGGTTTGACCTATTGAGCTCAGTGAGGTGCACGCAAAGTGATTTTTCTCTGCTGGTCCGAGAAGAATGATTTAAATCCAAAGCAAATTCAATTACTTCACCCTTCAGACACCTCATTCGGCGTTATTGGTTCTCGGGTAACAGCGACTTTGAAAGGTGCTAAACTGCCAATCAACCTAACCAGTCCAAAAATCAGCATTGGACAAAACACCTCACGAGGTCAAGTGAATCGTAACATGGAGTAAGTGGAAGTAACATTCCAAAGGACAGAAATATGTTGCTGTCTAATGGCTGATTTGCCGACTATTCCATAAATGATACATTACCTCATTGTTGATTTTTCAGTGGCAAACAGTCCTACGTCCCGCCATGACAGGGTGCTCGCGACCCGTGTTACCAATAAATAGAGATCGAACAGACAATTTGTATCACAGTTGTGATCAGACGAAAGCGAGAATGTTGTGAAATGGTCTTATTTCTGCTGAGAAATGGCGGCCATGGTGTGATACTCAGCTTCCTCAATTCATAACGATCCTGCAAATCATTCTTCATCATTTGGGTGGCTTTGTGCGCTTGAATCATTTTCAAGGGAGTTCAGTCACTCAGTGATACGTCACGAGATGCAAAATAGTGAGCCAACTTAGGCACTTCCCTTGAAAATGCTTCAAGCGCACAAAGCCATTCAAAAAAACAAAATCAAAAATGTCAAAAATATGACTCTTTTGAGATTCATTTCCATGTCCCATCAATGTCTTGCTTTTCTCACTATTTTACTTGCCCTACAGTGGATTGCCGAAGTTTTGTGCACAACTCCTGATCTTTGGACCAATTTTTTAAATGATAAAGACCAGAAATTGCAATCTTTCCAATTGCATGTTGGCGCTTGCCCAGCAGAAAATGACCTCTCGGATTCTTATTGAATTTAGATGGCTAAAACTGAAGTTTTGGTAAATTTCAAGGATTCAAAATGGGAACAAGGAGCCGAAAGTAACTGTGACCCAAAAGGAACCCAAAATGATCACATCCACAAATTCCTTCGACTGTTAATAAAATTTGTGGATGTGACCACTTTCGGTCCACGCCTGAACTGCACGCTCGTTTTCCACGAATTTTAGGTCATTACGATCATTCTTCTCAGTGGCCATGCAAGAGGAGGATATTTGAATGCGATGAAATTGAGCTGCTTAACAGATGAACACGAACTTTATCAAATGGAAAATTATGAATGTCTTCAGGGAGAAACCATAAATTGTTTGAAATGTGAGGGATTTGTGTTCATGTTGCAGAACAGATATAAATCAGGGCGTTCTTGGCATAAACAATTGGGCCAGTATCAGTGTTATTATAGTTAGTAATCCCCGTTGTTTGTCACCTTGGTGAGTGCGGCGATTCGTATGATGGAGGTGTGTTGACCGAAAGAGTTGAAAAAACGATACACCCTCTTAATCAAATTCTGACTGAATTAGGGTGGGACGGTTTTTTCAAAGAGCATTAAAGGCTGCCCTGTTGATGATGCCGGAGGGAGCACCGTTAAAAGGCTATAAAGAGCGGTTCTCCGTTCGACATTGTGCGGCAGAGCGGGCTGGCGTGGCGGGGAGAGGATAATTCAACTAGAGTTGGTGCAACGCTAGAAATACCTACACAACCACGCACCAGCTGTATAATCAATTTCAACCGATAGACGTCTCAATACATTTAATTAACTTACATGGTTTTTTAGCCAAATTTGCGATATGTTCGAATTTGTTGCCTCATAAGTGCTACATAGTTATTGAGATAAATGCTGAAGTCTGCTGTGGACTTTTCTGATAGTTTTTCTTTTTTAACAGTACACGGAGTTCTATCTGCTATATAAAGCCCTTACTGAATCACCCGTCAGCAGGTTCTGCTAAGAGGACCATTTGAGAGACCAATTCAGCGGAATCAAATGTGAGAACCCAATTCGGCATGTTTCATTTTTTTCACTGTTCAGCAGTCAGTCGTGAGTTCCTGCATTGAAGAGCCCGAACAGTAGAGCAAAAGGTCTAGTAGTTCAGTTACTTTCTACTGTTGAAGGACATGAAGTGGTTATACACGTACATTTCAATTCATGAACAAGTAATACAAGAATGTATCTCAAAAATTCGCCGTTATAGCCGTGCTGCATGGTTTGTATTTTTTTTTTTTTTTTTTTTATAAATCACGTTTCGTACTGCTAAAACGTCCATGTTCGAACTCAGCCTTAGTTTGATCCTATTGAGTTACCCCTCGAAATGTGGGAGGCGTCACTATCTTCAAAATCGAGATATCGTGCCGAAAAGTTGGTATTGCCGATCTTTGCATGAAACCCCCTCATGATTCCTCCACTGGCGGCGCGTCGTGGACCACTTGGGGTTTTCAATGAACCACCATCCCAGACAACCTTCTTTCGGTTGGATTTGTAAGGTCAAAAACTGGAATTTTTTGGCGTTCCCAATATCCATTCGAATGGTTTCAAATAAATTAAAGTTGTATACGCCTCCTCGTCTTGAGCAAAAAGATGTGGAAACTCTACCGCTTATTGAGCTCTGACATCCGCTTCCCATGGTAGAAAAAAAATACTTTATTCATTTCTGTTCCCACCTCACCGAAGAGGAAAGGAAAACTTGATGGAAAAATCCTCAAGGGTACCATAGTCATTCTCTGTGGTAGTTAGATGGTAAGGAGGTGGGGCGATGGTATAGTAGTTGGAATGTCTCGCACGTGCCTACTCCTGGGTCCCCAACTATTGCACAAGTGCCGGCCAAGGTCGTCTGGGGACCGTCTTTTCCTCAACAGTCTCTCCCCGTCTCGCAACCAAACCTTATTTTATTTCATTTCTTCTCCTTTTCCCTTCTCTCCGACTAGACGAAGAGCAAGAGGAAGAAAAATAGGTGATGGTGATGGTAAGGGGGAACGTTGATCTATTCAACGGGCCCATCTTGGGTTCTGGAGCTGTTCTAAAAGGTCTCTTGCTCTTGTTTTACAGTTCGGGACGACCGAGAGCGTAAATGCGTGTAGTTTGAATTCTGGTAGATTCAAGAGTGTTCTCATTGCATGACATTCATTATATAGAATGAGTTGTTTCTTTTGATTTATATTTTTTTATTGCTCCGAGATCTCCAAAGAATCTCTCCAAGAGCTGGCCAACTTCTTCATTAACATGGGTTTTAAGTCACTCAAGATGAGCGTAAGAGACTGTTAGATCCATTTGTTGACTTTATCAAGGTGAGTTTGTGAGCAGCTTCTTCTGCTGTGTCTCCTTCGGCCGTGAATACTCTGTATCACCAGCGATAACTACTGTAACTCCACTTTCAGCAGATTGCAAATCCCTTGTATAAGAGGTACATAAGGTATAACACAGGCCCAAGGACAACGCTGCGCCGCTGCACCGATATGCTTGAGCCCAGAATACTCTTCTTCATACCTCACTCTGAAGTGTCTGCTATTGATGTAGGATTTAAGTATTTCAAAGGTCGAGTAGGCAAATCACATTGCAGTTTCCAAATCAAGCCATCATGCCACACCTTATCAAGCTTGTGAAACATTCAAAAACGCATAGTATTCCGTTAGTACAGACCACGTCTTATAGTTCCTCAGTTGTGCTGAGATGGGGTCAACACTTGTTGAATGGAACACATAGCGTCGATAAAAAGAGAGATGATGGGTCAAATTGGGGGCTTCTGCGTTGATTTGGATGCACTTATTGGCATTAATATTGTATGGCTAATTGAAGAAAATTTTGAAGAATGAAACGCTCAAAAACACAACCGGAAAACAAGCTTGTGAGCTCTTTGAAGACTGAGCGCTATGACGTAGGTGACATAATATATTTGCATGATATTATCAATGATGCAAGTGCGTCTCGCTTCCTTGAGATCGGTTTTTAAAAGTTGACTCTTTGTTGCGCGGGCCTGTTTCAGGAGTGGAAAAATGTGATTCACGTGATGTCTCAGTGAGGGCTCCATGAGATCCAACAGCTTGTTCAATAAAATTTCCATTCGTAGTGCAAAAGCTGCTCATCCACCAAAATTTGCATTCCATACAGAATCAGAGTCAGTATAGTCTTTAGAAGTAACAACTTCTAAATTGGCACATGAATCAATTTTCATTTGACCGACCCTCGACATCCCTCAACATCATTATAGTCTTTAGGTGTAATTTATTTGTGAAGTCTTTCAAACGCCAGACCATACTCACTTCACATTGAATGACAAAGATTTTCAAAATTTATGAGGCTATGCCAGCTGTATCGTGGGAGCTAACCTGCTCGGGTTCACAAATAGCTGTGATTCAGTGGTTAAATGCTTTAGCAGAATCATTTTACAGTTGATTTTCACATATGCCTCCTGCAGATTGCCGATGCTGGCTCGTAGATGGTCTCTACACCAGACTTACGTCCAAATTTGAATATGTGGATTCTCTGCATAGATTGTGTTGTGAATATAGAAGAGGTAATTAAACCTCTTGCGAATCAGAATTTCTGGTCATTTGATGATTCAAGTAAACATTGAAGTTGGAATAATTTGACATTTTTAGCCGCCACGTGAACCACCGAATCCAAAGAAAGAACTCCGTGTTCGAACACATGTTTCGGAGTTCTAAAAGATTCAACCAAGTTGTTCTGGGTTTCAGACACGGGGTTCCTCTTTTTCTTAGTTGGTCGAAAGTTGGTTTGGAATGCGACTGAGGGGAGGCCGGCAGAGGTCATTGAAGCAGAAACAGGGAGCTCCCGGGGGTGAAGTATGTCTTTCAGAGGATCGATGACAGTCTGAGCTTTTATCGCTGCCTTTTACCCCTCGACCCGGGACGGCGGAGACTGCTGTATAAAGGAATGCCGGAATCACTCGGAACGGACGTGATTGCATTCTTGCTATCTGTTACAAAGTAACCCTTTGTACAGGGCTACTTAGTTAGAGGCACGAGATTCTGTCTCTGGCGGTCCAGACTGGAAAACATCACGTGACTCGTGTCCCCACGTTGACGCGTGGAGTATGTACAGGTGACAGAAAGATGACGTATCGATGTATAATGGATATACCACAGAGAACGTAACCGTTGAAAATAAAACGGAAGGTATGTCTTCATCTGATGCATTATATGTATAACCTTTAAGTTTAACAAGTTACGGGATAGAGCTCGTCCAAATTTTTCATTTATTAAACTCTTACCTAGTTTTGGACGTATCTAAGTGCTCCAGAACTCAAAAGCTTCCTTTACACTGTACGTTTCTGACGGTCGGCGAACTATCTAAAGTCCTGTCCCTGCTGTCATACTTGGGAAGGACATCTGACTGCGACCTGCCAAGCCACACACCCTCCATTCCTTATATCCCATGAATATTCGTATGATAAATATCCTTACTAAAGGATTCATTCTTCCTCATTCACTCATCACAGATTGTAATCATTCCAAGTATTTTAAATGAAAATATACAGAAATTCCTCCAGTTTTCTCCCTCGCTAATAATGTAATATCATGAAGGGTATTTAAATTCAGTGATACCGCGTACTTTGTACATTAGTTGCTGACTGAAGACATACTAAATTGAAAGTTGTATGGTGGACGACAGAAGGTGTTAGACTTCGTTGTTTGGTTCTATGTTCTTTTGTTAACCACTGACCTTATGTTGTTCATGTGACTACTGTAAGCACCGCGAGGAGAAACCCTGTGGTTACTATAAAGTCTGATGGCTGTGGACCAAACCACTTTGAACAAAGCAAGTCAAGAGCCCCCAGCAGGGACTCGAACCCAGTTCGCCTGGTGATGAGTCAGTGTTTTGAACCCGATAGATGAAGAAAGTAACCACTAAACCTTCATATTCGAATTAAAAATTTGTTTATTGACATAAGGGTATATACAATGATTATTAACAGTGTCATAAGATATATAAGATATATATAACCACTAAACCTCGTCTGTGAGTGAAGAAGGGTAAAGGCAGAACTAAACATTTGTAGGGTTTGATGAATGCAAAAACATGAGAGAATGTTACCTCGACTAACTACGCTCAGCACAAACTATTGAAGTACCTACCAAAGATACTCGTCCCGTTTTTGCAGCACATTCAAACTAACATTGACCAAACGGCAATAACTTTGTGGAAACATCCAGAGAATTCAACTACTTTATCGAAAAGAACAACCTACAGAATCCTCCACTAATCATTCGACGTTCGTCTCAAGTATTTGTTTTCTGGATCGTTGACGAAGAAATTTTCTGACTCCTAACCCGCCTTCAGCTATAAAAGCAAATCACCTAATGAAGCTGCCTCGTCTATATATTGAAGTTTATTTTTATACTAGACGGCGGGACGTAGGGTTATTGTTGAGTGAAGACGAAATTATATTCTGGCACGCTGTAAGACCGCGTGGCCGTTATGTTTACCCCGGTTACAAAGGCGGAAAATTCCTCCGAGCCCTCCAAATGCAGTGAGAGAGGTCCCTCTGAAATGTGCGAATTTTGTCGTCAACGCAGGAGCCAAACATTGGTTGTTATGAGTGTACTTACTGATGTAATGGTTGTACTTACTGATGGTTGTTATGAGTGTATTTACTGAGTGTACTTACTGTAGGGGTGTATCACTGAATCCAAGTCCAGTACATTTCATCGTGGTGAAGTATACATACGGGAAATGCACAAAGAGCGACTACAAACGTGTAACTTTTGCAATAAGTACACGAATCCCCACTTATCAGCGCAAAATTACTTTTATTTCTCGAAACCCGATGAGAAATATGGCAAACATGTATTTCCTTCACAAGGCATCGCTACAGTACTGTTCTAAAGCCCATTTAGTTAGTTACTTTCACGAGGGTATTGTACTAGACCAGTGCCTAAACTGGAAGGATCTATGGAGGAATCTATGTCGAAGATTTAAGTAAGAAGGATAACCGGCATTTGTTTGGAAGTCGAAGGTTTCCTAAATTTTAATAACTTGCGGAAATTTTATTTCGCTTTAATGCATTCTGTATTGTGTTATAATGTTGCAGCCTGGGGAGGTGTGAGTGTCACTACTCTCCAGCCCAAAAATCATGCATGAAAATTCTTTTAAAAAAACGTAAGCAATTTGGTTCGGAGGAGCTATTTGGTTTGCTACAGGTTTCAACATTGTCGGACATTATCAATATTGTAAAATCAATAGAAACCTACAAATATATCAAAGCTGGATCGTATTATGAAGTAAATGACTCCAATACTCGTGGTAGAGGCATCCCCCCTTCCACCTGACTACGGCGGGTCAGCGGATATGTTTGTACATTGGTGCAAAAATGTATAATAGTTTGCCTATGAATATTAGAATTTGCCCGTCTCTGCGTACTTTCAAGCTACTTGTTAAAAAATTATTTAGTGCTTATAGTTCGTAGTGTACATACTTTAATTATTGGTGTTATAATGTGTTATAAACTGTTTAGAATTTACATTTTGAAATTAATCGTTATTTTGTTTCAAAATTGCCATACAAAATGTCACTCCTGTAATGAATGGTTTGCTGAGTTCACCTGTAACCCTGGGAGGTTGGGCAATTACGCCCACCCAGAGGGTTAATCTGATCTGCTTTCACAGAACAGGTACCCTACAAACGGTGGAATCAAAAACACGGGAAGCAAGGGAAACCACTTAGCAAGCCATTACACTCCTCAAATGGGGGAGTAGCATTCGTTAGTTGTAGTTTATTTTATCATTTAATCTGTAGTTTCTTATACGACAGTATTTGTTTTCTCTATAAATTTTCTTCTTTCTTTTCAATAAACAATTGAATTTATTTAAAAAAATTATTGTTTCACAGTTTCAAGCCCCCTGGACCCCCGGTTACCTCTAGTTACATACTTTGGACGAAATTATAGAAACACAGAATGTGTTTTAGCTCACGCGTTTCACATAAACCCGTCTTCAATCTTCGGTTGAAGATTGGTTAACTTCCTCCCACTAAATCAGAATTTCGGGACTTTCCTCCCACTAAATTAGAATCTTAATAAGATTCTGATTATAATATTATAATATAATATATTATATTCACCACGTCATAACAAAATATCGCATAGGTTACACCAGGTTACACGATCCTTAGTTCCGTATCATCGGTATCCATGTTGTCGCCCCAGATTTCGTTACGTTATTTAGTTAGTCCATGGCTAAAACACATTCTGTGTTAAAACTCGCCTCTTTGATTTTCATTCGTGATCGTAGAAAAATCAAAGGGGCGAGTTTTAACACAGAATGTGTTTTAGCCATGGACTAACTAGCCAAAAAAGCTAACATTCGTGACGAATGACGAAGATCAAGTTCCGTAGCAACGACTTGGTTGTAAGTGGAAATCACTGCATAATTTTGTGACACATGTATCGCCGTCTCTCAACTACGTCTCCCAAAACCGTGACTCTTTCTGCTAGCTAGCTCAAGGCTAAAGCATGTTCCATGCTAAAAATGCTTGGATCGTTCTCGTTCTTCTACCAATCGCAAGAGCAGAAACAAGTGCAGAAACGCTGAAAATGGACTTATCAACTTGTTGCAGCTCTTCAATAATAATTATTGTGGTGTGAAGATATTTTGTTTATATTGTAAACTGCAGAAAAGTTAGGCGGGTGACTGAAATTTTTTTAGATGAAGCGTTTTACCTTCACTTTGGCAGTGTGACCGTTAGTCATGACGCAGAAAAGAAGCGAAAATGCTGTCTATGGACGGGTGAGGGTCGGGAGGACATCCGGCTAAGTCGAATTGCCCAAGGGATGGTGCGTTTCCTTAGCAACGGACTCTCGGATGGCGTCTCCCAGGAGCGTAACGCTTACCGCCCCCATCCCGCTTTACCCGGTCGTCCAGGCCGCTATAGACGACCCTTCAGAAACCTTTGAACCCCCCCCCCTCCCCCCTGAGGCAACTTCTTCAAACGGCCGGGGGTGGAGGTTCCATCCGAAACCGGAGTTCCGTTTCCCTCGACGATCCAAACCTCATCCCATTGCCCACCCCTCAACAGTACGTCCCTCACTCTCCCGACACTTGGATGAATGGTTTTTCTGAATGGTACCAGAGCCAGACCTAATGCCGTCCTGAGCCTCCTCCTTCGGTAGAGAAAACTAGGGTGGGAGGGGGGGGGGGGTGTATGATGGGGGGATGAAGGGGGGCGACGGTTCTGCGCTCTAGGCCTAAACTATTGATCCGTCTGAAGTGAAGGAGGTCCGGGGGCGGTGGGGGCAGTGGCCCCTCAGCCTCCCAAGATCCTCCACAGTCAACCTCCCTACCACACTCCACAACTCCTTTGGAGAAGATGTACACGAGTAAACATCACTGACTAGACACCTCGACCCTCTTACAAGTCCTTCCAACCAGAACTCAAACAGAATTTCACATTTTCATCCGAGAATCCCAAAGCAACTGCTCACTACTCACATCAGCAGTAGATTCTACTCCGCAATGACCATAACATCGGATTTTCAGGTGCAAATAAAAACTCTGCCAATTCTTCCACAACGGTTTATTACCTCCTGTACAGATCATACCCTTCTGTCTAGATCAGCGATTTCCAACCTGGGGTGCGCGGGAGCCCCTTTGGGGGTGCGTGGAAAAATTAGAGTATTGGCGGAAATTTGTTGGAAAAATTTTGATTAATATTTTTCGTTCTTTTGCCACA
Organism: Stenodema calcarata; assembly: GCA_963920205.1. Taxonomy (NCBI): domain Eukaryota; kingdom Metazoa; phylum Arthropoda; class Insecta; order Hemiptera; family Miridae; genus Stenodema; species Stenodema calcarata. The sequence continues at coordinate 6,325,728 of OY986060.1, read as the reverse complement.
ACACCTGTTCGCTGGCTTTCTCGCGGAATCGTTTTGACACGACTATTTCAACTTCGGCAAGAAGTAGCACTTTTTTCAGAGGACTATCCATCTACATTGTCGTCAAAATTTCATGATGCTCAGTGGCTGCAAATCCTCTCTTATTTAAGTGACATCTTCAACAAAGTTAATGACCTCAACCTGTCTCTTCAAAACAATACCAGCATCTTTTACGTCGACGACAAAATAGAGTTGAAGAGTTGAAACTTGAAGTTTTTGAGACCCTCCATGATTTTTCATCAGAATCGAAGCTTACACTATCTTACGGCGACAGGATCTTGGAGCATTTGGAGGGTTTCAGTCAATCGTTCGAGGAGTACTTTCCCAAGCTTGAACCTGAACACAACTAGATTTCGGATCCTTTTCTGGAGGAATACCATCAACGTAATATTAAAACATATAATATATTATAGTTACATAATATGTAACTATAATATTATTATGTACCTAACTCCTACTCTTTCGATCTCTTTAGTTACCTACCTACCTACCTGTGTTACTTTTACCTTGATGCTCATGTGCATTGTTTTTACTACAAACTTTTTTTTTAAATCTGACTGTGTACTTATACACCATATTTTATACTTTTATATACTTATATACTTATAAAATGAAAAGTGTGTATAGGTACTTTTTTTTTTGTTCAAGTCTGTTATTAATCAACATCTGACACAGCGCCTTTCTATATAGGTACCTATTTATTTGGTATTTACGTAAGTCGGCTGAAACTGAGTTGCTGGGGGGTGCAAATTTGAAAAAAGGTTGGAAACCGCTGGTCTAGATCACTGCTCTGTTTACAGCTCTATATCACCAACGTTTTTAAACGGCGTTTAAACGAGTTTAAACATAAAACGCTCGCAAAGCGTCGATGTTGACCTACACGAAACTCGTTTAAGCTAAAAACGTCCCCAAAACGCGATTAGAAGATAATCGCCGATTTTTGAGGGTTAAAGACTCCTAATCGAGATCAACCACTTTATTTACCTATCGACCAACTTGTTATTGACGATTTCTTTTGGCTTTTTCGTTCACTGCTGTGTGTAAAAGTATACCTAATGAGTACGAGTAGTTTGGTAAGGGCTTTCACCTTGGCGTTTGAAGACGATGAAGAACAACACTTTACAATTCGCCTCTTGCGATGGATCAAGGAGAGGGCGGACGATTTTGACGTCTTCGATGACACTGACTTCGCGACTTTGTTTTGTTGGTCAAAATCGTCCGTCATGTCAGTCCTGGAGCTAATTGATGCGAAACTTGAGTACACCAGTGACAGGTAAGTCCAGATGGTTTTATTGTCAACTTTTCAGTAGCGATGGTAGCTGCCTAGCCTTGTTATAATCATTTATGGGAGGAACACAAATGGAGAATGAATAGGTTACCTGGCTCTTACTACACACAATATAATATATTATTATTATATTTCTACTTTTCTCTTCTAGGAACTACAGCGTATCGCCAATCAAACCAAAAGTTCTCGCTCGGCTTCAACAACATACGAGTATTTCAACAACAATCTATCTACAGTAACAATAGGTATAACATCTACGTATCTACACAATAACAGTAATATACAATACTAGGTGCCAAACAAAAACACAAGGAAGTGACGTGTTATCGATGTTATCACTAAAAGCTGGTGACCAATGCCTTCTTGATACCGGTTAAGATACCAGAGTTTAGATTGCAATTTGGCCGTAAACTCGTTTAGCGCTAAACTCGCTAGAAATATCCTTCATCAGGTGACCTCAAAAGCAAAAATACACGAGTAGTTGAAAAATCGTCTATTTCCACTGACGTATGAGTACAGTATTTGACCGGTTTTGATACTGAAAGCGCATTACAGAGAGGTTGACTTATATGGAGACCCAAAAAGTGAAAGGTTGAGTGAGATTGGTTGATACTAGTGGACGGAACACGAAGCTTCTGAACCAAAGCCGTCTTACGTCATACGCTCGTGCGTCATAGGCTCTGACGCACAAGTTGGCCTACTGCCAGCCGTCTTACGTCATACGCTCGTGCGTCATAGGCTCTGACGCACAAGTTGGCCTACTGCCAGCCGTCTTGCGTCATACGCTCGTGCGTCATAGGCTCTGACGCACTAGTTGGCCTCCTGCCAGCCGTCTTACGTCATACGCTCGTGCGTCATAGGCCGTGACGTACTAGTTGGCCTCCTGCCAGCCGTCTTGCGTCATACGCTCGTGCGTCATAGGCTCTGACGTACTAGTTGGCCTCCTGCCAGCCGTCTTACGTTATACGCTCGTGCGTCATAGGCTCTGACGTACTAGTTGCCTCCTACCAGCCGTCTAACGTCATACGCTCGTGCGTCATAGGCTCTGACGTACTAGTTGGCTTCCTGCCAGCCGTCTCACGTCATACGCTCGTGCGTCATAGGATCTGACGTACTAGTTGGCCTCCTGCCAGCCGTCTTACGTCATACGCTCGTGCGTCATAGGCTCTGACGTAATGGCCCACCGGTCGCTTGTGTTCTGACATGATCTGATGGAAAGGGTGAATCAAGGGAACAAATTTTTCCCGTTTCAGTTTATGTGCCAAAGCAAAGTCATGAAAATGTCAAAAACTATGTAAAACACAAACGGTGGGTACAGCTTTCGTACAAGTACGCAACCACGAGGGACATTTTATGTCTTTGCGCCCCCTCCCATCAGAAACTTATATGAAGCTTGCATTCGTGTTGACAATATAAATTATTGAGAATGATCACCTGTGTGTAAACAATTATTTAAACAATCACGCTCATACCGCAGCTTGTCGGCCACGCACTCCGCAGTGGTTAACGTAACATGGTTAGGTAAATCGAGAGCTATCCAACGAGTGGTGAACGATTTTTGTACGATGATAACTGGCGAAGATAAAGTTCCGTAGCAACGAATCGGTTGTAAGCGAAAATCATAAGAAACTCCGTTACATGTCCCGTGTTTCATTCTCGCGTGTCATTTTCGACTTTATGTAGCAAAGTAAAGACATAAAATGTCAATAACTCACAAGTTTTGGATGTGTAGGACCGGAACTTACCTGAAACAAAGACAACATGAGGTTAAGGGAGAAGTGATGAAACAGGATGACTGTAGACACAAGGGTGTTGAAGTGGTATGTAACTGAGTACCACGTGAGATAGACAAAAACGTGCATTTTTAGCATGCATTATAAGAGCGAATTTCATGTACCCAATTCGGGGTACGCGGATGGTTCAATGTCGGATCAATATTCATCACGTCCATCGACTCACACCAGAATCGAAATGGCGCCATAAAAGAGTTTCAAAGAGCTGAGAACCAACTTATTAGTTGCGATTTCGATTACTGAGGATAAAAGGACCTCCCATTCAAACTGTTCTCAACCTGCCCGAGCGAAAACTAAGTTCAAATATTAAACGACGGTGGCCGGTTTCACTTTTTCACTCCCCAAGTTCATTCCAAATCATTCTCAGGGCAATCGCCTGAAAACTGGGAGGTCTTTTCAAAACGTCAATTCACGGAGTTTTGCGTTTCTCTTCTCTTCCAGGTAAATCGTCCGAGAGATTTCGGATCAGCTGAGTAACGAGGACGTTTAAATAGTAAAACGGTCGTTTTCATTTTATTCAAACCTCCAATAAGTGAGAGAAAAAATTTAGGAAAATAACTAAATACGCCCGAGACATCAATAATCGACATTTTAAGTTATGAGTTGAGGTGAATTATTCATATTTATAATTTACTTTTACTAGCATTATTCACGGATTATCAGTTGCATCAACCAGCTCCTGCAATTACTTATAACAAGAATAACATAACTAATATTTTGACCACATAAACCCTACATGGTTACCAAGCTTTTTCACCACTTGGCTATGGTAGGTATAATATATACCCATATTATATATGGGTATAACATATACCCATATTATCTATGGGTATAATTTATACCCATATTATGGGTCGTTTCAAAATGATGGGTCATTTCCTGTCACACAGCTCTTGTGCCTACGGTATATTCCAAACAATATGCCCACCTCTTCCAGCCCACCCACCCCGTGATGGGATATACGAGTAAAATGTGTAATAGAAACATTTTGAATTACAAAGCCTTCATGGGGTCCTTTCAAGTGTATTGAAGACAGCAGGACCAGGGCCAGGGGACGTCGAAAGTAGGACTTTTCATAGTACATCGTAGTAAGGAGAAAACTAAGTTTGGCCCCTAGTTATTTGTTGTAGTTATATTATTATTAACTCCTGAAGTTTTCCATCATCGGATCTAGCAGAGGTAGATGTCAGACAACACGGTGAGCTCCGTCCCATTAAAAGTACGGGAAGACTCGGTCTGGCAGTTTGATGACTATCCGGTAGAATGCGCTAGTGTGACTTGAACTTGTATCATTTGGCGTTTGAATTAACTTGATTTGTAGGTACCATCTACCATCTACTGACTCCCCCCAGACTTCTTGCCATGCCACTCCATTTGGATCGATCGTCAGTGGAGTTCCACGATCGTCAGTGGAGTGCCACGATCGTCACAGGAGTTATACGATCGTCAGTGGACCGCCACTGCATTAGTTACTGCCCCGCTCCCCCCGCCCTAACCACTTATCACCCTACCATCATTCTACTGACACCCCCCTGACTTCTTGCCATCCCACTCCATTTGGATCGATCGTCAGTGGAGTTCCACGATCGTCAGTGGAGTGCCACGATCGTCACAGGAGTTATACGATCGTCAGTGGATCGCCGCACCATTAGAGTCACTCGAATTCATTCAGTCATCCAGGGATTAGACACACATTATGAGAGGTTAGACACACCTATTGACGACATACATTTCCTAGACTACATACATTCCACCTACGTACATTTTTCTTCTTCCTCTTGTTATTTGTGTTGTTCCCAGTTGATTATTTGATAGTTCAATTCAAAGAACTACTTGTGCCGTTTTTTTCCAAACTAGTTATTTCAAACTAGTTTCTCGTTTCTTGACCCATCCCTAGTTAAAACTATCGGTAGTACTATCGATAGGTTTCGGAAAAACCATCGATACTACCGGAAACCGAAACTAATCGATAGTTCAACACCACTACCCAGTTACCCAGTAGGGATGGGACATCGAAAGAAAACATCGATATTCGATGTCAACATCGGTAGGCAACATCGTTACCGATATAATATCGGACGATATCGATGTTCTTATCAGAAATAAGTTATCGCTTGGTATCTTTGCCCGGTTTGTCTCTTTGTCTTTGTCGCTTGGTTTTATTTTGATTCAGTCACAGTTTTCTTTTGACACAGTTGTTTTCAGTAATTTGGTATGAACGAACACTTACTTATTCTTATTAAGACACCGGATAAAGGGGGGGGGGATTAGAAAAACTGGGTTTTCTTTAATTAATTAATAATTTTTTTCAGAATTGTGTAATAAATTCGATGTTATCAGAGCATACCATCGATATTTCGATGTTATCGAACGTGAAACATTGATGGTAGGTAAACATCGAAATCGACGTTAAACATTGATATTTCGATGTTATCGATATCTATGTCCCACCCCTATTACCCAGTAAGGTGTTGTTGGGTAGTGGTGTTGAACTATCGATAGTTTCGGTTTCCGATAGTAGGTATCGATGGTTTTTCCGAAAATCGATAGTTTTAAAATGGTTTCTCAGATCGATAGTTTTAACACTCGTCCCTTATCAAATGTCTTATCAAATCTGGCCTCTGAATTGTCAGTTGTTGTCTTTCATTAGTTTTTGAGCGAAGTGAAAGTATTCCTGATGAGTTCAGTACAAAAACTCAGATGCGAAAACGACTATTTTCTACAAAAACCCCATTTTCGTAAACATTGGACTTGAGGCGTCTTTATTTAACACTACGTGTATAAGTTATGTTTGGCTTATATGGTGGTTATCTGACTTTCGTCTTCTACCAGGGGGCCCTGCCCGACTATTTAACACTACAGTAACTAGCCACATCATCATTGTCACTACTTAGTTCAATAATCAAGTCATAAGCCATCACGGTCAGAATATTTATTTATTTTTCCCACCGCCATAATCACTAATTGAATTTATTAAAATATAAAGTTTTGTTCAATTTGTTGAATAAGCGACGTTCAAAATAGATTTTGCAATAATTGGACTAACAAATTCAGAAATCTCGGATGTTGTCGTTCCGATTTGATAGTAACGTAGCAGTACAGTTGTAGATTCACAAAGGAGACCTTGTCAGAACCGAATCTGAAGAAACAAGAGGGAGATTGGAATAACACGGAGAAGAGATAGATGACCGACACCCGCTTGTGTGCGGTACGTTCGGAGGGCAGAGAGAAGTAATCTGTATTCATGTTATAGCGACTTGAGTTGAATGTTGGTAACAGATGACTGGTTTTCACAGCTATTGAACTCAGTAAGTCGATTATGTTGGGCTGCTGGAGTGATATCTTTCCGCTAGCTAAAGGGGGTAGTTTGACCTAAAAAAAAGGTCGGAAGGAAAAACGTCACAAGGGACGTTTGCGAGGATTTTTCGTTGGAGTGGGGGCAAAATGTGATTGTGCGGAACGGGGGTGGGATTTCGAACTAAAAGACCGAATGGGAGGTTTCAAAAATGAAATAAAATAAGTGGGGACGAAAAAATCATGATGACGGCGGGTCGAGGGGTTTGGAAACTCTGCAATCCCTCCGCTCGTACAAGTAAACCGCACACGTGTACGAGGTCACGTGCAGAAGGCGGGGGCGGTCACGGATCGATGATTGCGCAGGCGCAGAAGCTCTTCCGACGTCGGGGACAGGGCGGTTTGGCCCATCGCAAGTGAAAGTGAAATCGTTCTGTGACCTCAAACCCCCGGCGGCTCCCCAGACTGCATTCACCCTTATTGCTTATTCGATCACTTTCAATTTTGAATCGACCCGATTTCGGTCGGTACCCCGCGGGACGTTGTCGACAAACTGTGATTGCGAGCCAATTTGAACGGAGGAATTGTCGAGCCAATTATTGTCAAACGGAACGGACCAATAACGGACCTGGTCCCTCCTATCGAACGGTCAAAATACTTGAAAAACACAGTTTTCCACGGCGGATTTTTTCTTTTTTTCTTTTATTTCCTGTCTAAATCACTGTTTTGCGAAAAATATTCTATAAGTTGCATAAATATCCGAAATCAGGGCCGTAGTGAGAAAAAAAACCAGAGGGGGGAGGGAATCCAAATTTTCCCAACTCCACCAGCAAAATTTCCGAACTTTCAAAAAATGAAATGAAAGAGATTGGTTCCTATACTCGTATTATAAGATATTAAGAAAATAGTATTATATAATATATTATACTCGTATTATAAGATATTGAGAAATAATAATAATAATACATTAACTAATATTATAATGGATATAATGGCCACCATATTTCGGCAGGATATCTCGATTTTCAAGATAGTTTCATCTCTGAAATTTCAAAGGATTAGAAATGGGTTTTATAAAAACAAAAATTCAAGAAGCAAAATCCCTCAAAAACGTTGATATGACCATGTACATGTAGTAGTCAGGTAGAAATTCAGTTAATTCAAGTCAGTGATTCCCTAAACGCTCTGTAACATGAACCTCATGACCTCATCAATATGAATTTTTTATATAACCAAATTGTATAAAATAAAACAGTTTAGTGATTTAGGCAGAAGGGTCATCTGTACAAAAAGATAATAAACCATTGTCCAATAATTTACTGCGTTTTTTGAATAATAATTGAACCCTGGGCCGGGGGTGGCGTTATGTTCAATTTCGGATTCTAAGTATCCTACGTGCACCAATTCTGCGCGGGTAGTCAAATATTGGTTTTGATAACATAGTTCGATTCCAACGGTTCACCACTGAAAACAGTTAACCAAAAATGTTTGAGTTACGATTTTTGCTTATTCACTAGGTAGGTACTAATGAAAAAAAAGCTCAATATTTTATATAATGCGTTTTAGTCGTTACAATTTGGTTCAATGTCACTGAGATCTCATAAGGCGGTTACGATGAAAATCCAAGGAATGGTTCGGTATCTAACGTATTTTGAGCAGAGACCAGTAGCGCCAATTTTGAGAAGGAGTTGATTTTTTGTTGTCAACGGGGTTTTTTCTTTTTCACTTTTTACTTAGTAGGGTAAATTTTAAGGGTTTTTGTATTTACAAAAAAATAAAACAAATTGGGCGAAATGAACTCAAATTGAGAGGGCGAATAGGTGTCCATGGTCAATTTCGTCAAATTCAGCTGTAATCTCATAAATTTGCCTAATTTCAGGGTGGGCATTCTATGGATTACTAGAGTTTGAATCAGTATTTGTTTTTCCCAAGTTTTTAAACTAAACACAATCAGCGAGTTTTCCCCATGGCGCAAAATATTATCTTCCTATTTCATTCAGGCTGGTCTTCAGCTGCGACATTCCCTTTGATTCTGGGAATATCACAATGACGCGAATTAATAATTCGACGAAGTCCCTCGTTGAAAGAACCAACAAAAACAAAGGCAAAAATAATACTGCGTTGCACCGAAGTTTTCAGTAACCGCCGAATAATGTGGGGAATTGTTTGTGACGGCGTGGAAAGATGAACCCGCGTTGTTTTCCGCAGTCATATTATGTACGTGTTTTTGTTCCAACTAACGAGTAGTTAATAATTTCACCGTCCCCGAGCTCAGCTTTTTAAGGTGAAAATCCCATTAACTAAACCAGGATAAGTCGTATGTGTGTGTGTATGGCTGTATGTAGGTGTATTTACACTTTGAAACTGTAAAGCCACAACAAGACTTTTCGACTCGAATACGACGAAACACACAAAAACTTTAATGAAATTTAATTTCTCCCTTACTGGGAAAAACATCTGATCATGGGTATTTCTGACAGGTTTGGGAGACCCTCGGCTGATACTGGGCCTATTCTAAGGTACCTAAGTCCTAAGGACGCTAAAAACCAAATTACACTTTCGTAGAGTGAATATCATATAAATAAGCTTGAGGAGCCACTCAGCTGATCCTGGGCCAGTGCAGCTTCAAGTTATTTAGGGATCATGAGATGTTGTGATATAATTAGAGCATGCAAAAAAGCTATGACAACTAAGGGAGGTACACTTCGCTAGTAACGCATTGGTTGTAAGTGAAAATCAATAGAATTAGCCGTTCTGTTGTGGTATCAAGAGGTGGTAAGTAAGACGGCAATTCAGGATATACCGTTCGTTCGAGACAATCGAAGAATTTTCTCTTCTCCTAATGATTCGTAACATGTTTGCCATACTTTCATTTCAGATAATACTGCATTTGGAAATGTTTCAGCAACAAGGGTTATACTTTTGTTTGGGAGATTTCTAAGATCTCTTTAGAACCAAACATACAGAACCAAAAGAATTTTCGCGAAAACCTTCAGAGAACTCAATATCAGCTAGAATACTTTCAGTTAAGTACAAGTATTTTGGATACTGGTTCAATGAATTCCTGAGTAGAATCAACATCATGGATCTTTTACTAGCGGATTCTATCTTCTTTTGCGCACGATGTTCATCTAACCCGTTTAGCTATTTGTTTTTTCTGATTTTCAATCTCTTCAGCATTGTCTTTCTTTTTCTTGTGCTCTATATTTCTCTCTTTCTGCTGTTCACATAATTCAATAGCTTTCCAAGGTGTGGCAAACGATTTCTGCGCGATGAAAATTGCAGTAGTTACATTCCCCTACCAACAGGTAGTTTGTACGTGAAAATCGACCGAAATAGAAACGTTGCATTTTTTCTGGTCACAAATAGACCCCCACGCCTTAGACATATCCATGTCAATACGTCTCAGTTTTCTCCATAAACATTCGAAAAACCTGTATTTTGGAATAGAATGGGGAAATTGTGTGACGGCGTGGGGAGAAGGCCCCGCGTTGTTTTTCGCGGTCATTACGTAGGTACGTAACGTTTTTGTGTTTCAAGTAGCGAGTTGTTAATAATTTTACCGTACTAGAGCTTTTCTATGTGAAATCCCATTTACTAGACCAGGATAGGTCGTATGTATGAACGTAGGTGTATGTACTCGTTGGAACTGTGAAGCCACCAAAAACACTCTGGAAAACTCAAAAAGCTGTTAAAACCAACGGCGGTTGATTCCTGTTTAATGAGCCGTTTGGAAAACCGAGATGAAGAGTGAAATTAAACAGAAAGAGAAAATGCGCGCAAGGAGAGAGATAGTGAGTAATCTCGAAATCTAATGAACAGAGAAATGTGACCCACTGGGTTCCCGCTCCTGCCCCGGTTTTCCGGGGTAGTCGCCGAGACGCAATTAAACTTGTTAATTGGACGGAGTGAACGCTTCATTTACTGTTGGAAACAACGTATTTCATTATGTAGACTTTGGTTGACTTTCTTGCATAGAGGAGTCTGCCACGAAAAGAACTTTCCGACCAGGGAACTTGGTAGAGATGCGTTCCGTTTGATATCGAGTCGTGAGGTTTTCGTACTGAATTGGGAAAAAGACGCAAGTTTGGTGAGGCGAACAGTTTGTTTATAGAAATAAGTTTTAACGGTAATGGCTAATTGAAACTCGGAGTAACCAACGAGCAAGTTACACCTGGTTGGGGGAAATCAACTGGCAGAAATATGTACGTCCCAAACTTGCGAATTACAGCGTGAAACAGTTACACGTAACACTGTACAGTTCATATTGTAAATTACGATAACGGTCATACGTACCTCTCAAATCACGGTTTCAATTTCAATATCACCACTCGCCTATCGATGATTCGATTGCACTTCAATCAAAATGCACGCGTGTATTCGTACAACTATCAGATTGGAATCACGTCGGAGCGGACCCCCTGAACAGCTTAATTTCAGCGATAATTGACGGTTAGAGTGATTTCCCAGTGAGAATCACACCGTCCTCACGTGCTGTAATAATCCAACGCGTGTGATATTACCGTATCAGACCGGAACTGATGAAATTACGGGTCGTATTGCGGAGGGACGGCATTAATACGCGAATCTCAAGACAAACTCGTTTCATTAGAGCCCCTGAACTGAGCTCATGGAGGATCATCGTGTCCAGAAAACTCCGCACACTTCAATCACTCATCATTGTCCACAATGTTGGCATGAAACATCGACACGACCGATATTCGACACTAAAACGACGAACAATGCGGAAAAAGTAAATTTCTATTCGTTACAAAAACTTGATTTCTCCCTTACTTACAGAGGAAAATATCTGATCATGGATTTGCCTGATAGCACCCCTCTGCTGATCCGGGGCCTACTCTGCTTAAAGTGTAAGTCCTAAGGAGGCTACATACCTACCAAAAAACAGCTTCATAGAGTGAATAGCATAATATATATTATAAATTAGCTTTAGGAGCCACTCAGCCGATCCTGGGCCGAAACGTGTAATTCCTGAGGAGAATACGTACCAAATTACAGCTTCGCAGAGTGAAATTCATAGCATATAAAGTAGCTTCAGGAGCCACTCAGCTGATTCTGGGCCTAAACGTGTAATTCCTGAGGAGGCTACATACCAAATTATAGCTCCTTAGAGTGAATATCATAGAAATTAGCTTTAGGAGCCACTCAGCTGATTCTGGGCCTAAACGTGTAATTCCTGAGGAGGCTACATACCAAATTATAGCTCCTTAGAGTGAATATCATAGAAATTAGCTTTAGGAGCCACTCAGCTGATTCTGGGCCTAAACTGGAATTCCTAAGGAGGCTATATACCAAATTACAGCTTCATAGAGTAAATAGTATAGAAATTAGCTCTAGGAGCCACTCAGCTAACCCCGGCCCTAATCTGCCTAAGTGAAAGTCCTAAAGTGGCGACATACAAAATTTCCGGAACTGCGCCAAACAAGTCAGAGTAATTTGTTATCCAAATTTGTATCTCCCACATTTTTTATTGACCCCAGACATAAGACATATCCGTGTCAAAAAGATTTATATATAAATGTTCCCATATATGGGATCAAACGAACTATTCACATGACCAATTTTCTACTCAAAAAGTGGTTTTCAATTCAGGAATATTGATTCATATCGGAATAGACGACGAAAAACTTCGGAAAAATTTTAAAACAGTTCATTTCAACTCGAAAATGTCGAAAACGTTCGCAAAATGTTTATTTTGATTCCCGCATTTCATCCATTCATTTCACTTGAAAAGGCCCTTCGGTATTTTGTTGTACCTTCTGATTTTATTGATATTTTGTTAAACGTTTTGTCAGTGCACACACAAACGTGAACTTGTGACCCTGAACTCCGGCTTCATTTATCCAAATAACATGGATTTCAAAGGTATTCATAAATGAGTAATCATGTTAAAAAAGGAATAATAAATTAATAATTATTGGAATTATGTTCATTTGGAAGCTGTTTGTGACACACCTTGCCTGATGTCACTATCCTCGCTCGATTTTCCTAAAAAATGATTAAAAACCTACATTTTATGAAAAGTCGTCTGATCAATGCAATCACCGCAGGTAGTGTGTACAAACGAGAAAAAACTGAATAACCGAGGTTAAAGTATACTCAGCTTCGAATTCCCTACCGTTAAAATTGTACTCTACCTCGTCATTACAAGGCGGTATCGCTCTTGACATTTGTTCGTGGTCTGCTTTTTATTTCTCCCATCCCCAGACGCGTTGTCAGCGTTCTCTCGTTAGGTCGTCCATCATAACTCGCTCACAACCGTTAAAAACTGCCCTTCATTATCGGGATATTTCGTTCGGTAGAATTATGGTAGGTCGGCTCGAAAATTACGCTTTTTCGAAGTGAGAAAACTGTCGAAATCGCCGTTGGTCGAATCGTTTCGAGCGCATGTTCGTTGGAATCTTTCTGTTTTCCAGTTGTCGACGCGGATGAACAACCACATAATTTTGATAAGTAGATAATAGTCATTAGTAAGTAAGTAATATAAGAAATAAGTAATAGGTATTAGTAAGTTGTGCAAGCAAGCCATGTTTCTATACCTATGTTCATTCCACCTGTGTATTCCTCCTCTGTTTGGTAGCCCTGAAGATGCAGTACATGTACTGCGAAACGACACGTCGGCTTAGAAAAATTGTTTTATTTGAACCAACCCTCGATACTTCCAACATCACTCCTTAGAATACCAGTGGTCAAGAACCTTCAACCAAATTTTCAATTAGTTCCTTAGTATTGAAGTCGTGGTTATGTGTCGTTCCACTATCACACCTGGCTGTGATTTACGTTTCTTTTCCCCTCTGCAATTTAGATACCGACTCTAAAACCCCTTACAGCCAATTGAGTTATTCGGGTGTTGCCGGTACGAGGCCGCGGTAAAATACCGACATTCGTGTATAGTACGAACCCGTTAAATAATGTGGAACGATAATAAATCGGGAATCGTGAATCATTCGGGATCCCTCCTTCCCGCGGCCCACTAACTAACAATAGCTTTTGCTCTCGAGCTTTCAACCACATTATGGTCCTAACAAATTAGCTGGAAAGGCAGGGCCCAAGGGCCGTAAATATTTGGACGGAAGAGTGCGGAGGCAGGAGTTTGAAATTTATTTTACAAAAAGGCGGTCGGCGAGGGGGGGGGGGGGGGGGGGTTCGCGGTGAAGGTAGTTATTCACGGTATTAGAGACTGGCTATTCGCAAGGCATTAGCGGTCATTTGGGGTTTAGTGTAGCGGAGGGGCACGGTGTGGCAAGAGGGACGTTGCAGAAGGTTGAGGTGAATGTATTGGAGCTACTGTGCAGAGAAATGACGGTCGTAAATCAGAGCAGGTGCGTGGGGGTCAGATATCCCGAGGCCGCGGCCAGCGACGTCACAAGTATCGCCTGGGAAGGGAGTTCCACAGTCGCTGCGAAGCGTCGTAAACCAGGAGGGCTTTCCACCTAAAAACGCCGGGGTCCGTCAATAAATTCAAAGACGTCGCGTATAAAGCTGATATTATTGTATACCGATGTCATAATGAATCTCTGGAAGGTTCGGGTCGTATAGCATCCCCTAACTCCAAGAGAGAGGTTCGGAGCGACGCCACGGCAGACCAAAAGCTTTAATCGGTTTGAGTAGGTACCAAATTATTTAGCACCGCCGCCATTACAGCTCCTTCCTAGAGAATATTATGGTCTGGAAATCAATGGGACAACATGAATAGTGGTACCCGCTCCACAGCCCAACCTGGCAAATACCGCGCTTCACTTGGAGAAATTAGTGCTGAGCTTCAATTACTAAAATTCTTCTTCTGTAATTACGAACCACCTGAACCAAGTTCTCCCTTCTCTGAAGATCTAATTTTCGACATTTTATTGTTACTGAATATATTTCTCGAATTTGTCCAGTTTTATGTACCTGTATGTACAGTTTTTCGTTAAAGTCATTTCTCTTTAAACGTCCGCTTTCGATTCCCCGGGGTTATTTTTGGGTTGTCAAGTGTTATTCTTGAAGATTAAAAAAACAAAACAAAAATCAGGGCTATAGAGTTGGATGATCTGAACATGCCCCCCCCCCCCCTCAATTCAATTCAGCCCTGTTCAATTGTTATATTTATGTCAATAAATCTCTCTCTCTCCCCTCCCCCTTTTTGGCCTTTTTTGAAACATGGGTTGAACAAAAAAAATTTAAAATTTGAAAAAACTCAGGAGTGTTACTGTCACAATTTAAAATTTGAAAAAACTCAGGAGTGTTACTGTCCCCACACATACATGAGATCATTCAGAATCGATTATCTACTAGAAAGTTTCAGGCAAGCGTCTGGAAAAAACTATTACCATAGGTATTAGATAGGCTTTTTCTTCGTATTTTGTATATGGGCATGATTTTGGAAAGCTGACAGCCATCAGTATCGATGTTGAAAGTCTTGTCCCCTCTGTTGTTGATGGTCTTCCATGAGTGTTACCAACCTTATGGTGTAGACGGCGGCGTTTTTTAAGGCGGGAAAACGCCCATGTGACCCCCTGGGGATGTCAGCAGTTTACTCCTCAAAATCACAGTAAGCAGGTTTATTATTTTCCTTGAGTGTTACCATCAAACTATTAGTAAGCAATTTCATAAATGCCTCCTAATTTTCTCACCTTATTGACACCATATTGAACCTTAAATTCCAGGCTTGTTACCATCCAGGTGTGTTAGTGGGAGAAAATGCCTCCTTATCCAGGATGGATGAGAGTGACATAGCTGATGTTCTGTGGGACCAAACAATTTGCCTCCTTCAAAATCTGACATTAAAACTAAAAGGATTTACAACAAATTTCTAGCAAGTATTCACGATTATGAACAGCACTGATTTTGTACCATTTTACATTTTCGATTATTCGATTCACATCATCAGACTGAATTTTATTTTTATTTTAATGACTGAATTCTAGTTTTATTTTTTATTTTACTGACTGCATATGATTAACTTGAGGATTACAGGTGTGATTTTAATGGGAGTATTCTCGTTATTCAACTTGCTCATTTACCCAGAGGTTTTTGTCAAGTTCACCATTTCAAATGTTGAAGACAGAAATATTTTGCTCCTTAGTATCTGGGTATTAGAATAATGTTATTATATTAAGAAAGACCATTCCTATTGAATTCTAGTGCCTAGATTGTTATCAGTAGATTGTTACTAGAATTCAATAGGAATGGTTTTTCTTATCACACTTTAAAAAAAGAGTTATTCTTTATCTGATCAAACTTAACTGTCCTTCGAGCTAGGTACCTGTCCTGAAACTACCTAGTTTCAAAATGAAGCTCTTGAATGTTATAACTTTGAATGTTATCACTTTCAAAAGAACATTCTTAAATCATAATGGTGAAATATTTTCTTATGTGAGACAATATCCAACTAGGAATCATCACCTGGAGGACAGAATCCTACTAGCCTGTGGTGGAATAATTCCACCACTAATTATTAGACAGGCAATTTGCTTAAGTTTGAGAAATGATAGAATGTTTGATATACTCGTTATAAAAAATGGTGACCCTCCTGATTTAAAACCGCCTAATAAACAAAAATATTAATAACAACTACGACTTAATTACGGGGTATTATTATTCACCAGGGTAGTTAACAGTGCCCCCAATAAGAACAACAGTCACTGAAATTATTCTTTGAATTTTGGTAACACTCATGAGAACCTATGTAGAGAACCTATCTATCAATAAAAAATTGTTAAAAAGTTTGAAACTTGAGGAAAACTCGCTGCACACTACTTGGATCTTCAAATAGAAGGTATATATACCTTCTTTAAGTAACTTTACCAATAATTATTCCATGTAACCAATTCACCTACCTGATAGAATTTTCAGTTGCGAGAACCCGAAAGTTGACGTTAAAAGTGAAATGACTCGTTATTCATAGAATATGGATCGAATACTGATGACCAAGTCGAAATCTGGCATCTGAGCATCTGCCTCTTAATGGGATTCGATCAGCGTGTTCGTATATCGGAAACGGACGCCTTGGCCGCAAGGGCTGGTCGCTCAGTCCCAGGAGGTGTTCCAATCTCGACTTAAGCGAAGAGGTTAGTGGGTTAGACCTGTGTTTCAGACGGAGCAGCACACCGAAACTGAGGAAACCTCCGGGGAAATGAGTGGAATTACCGTCTCTGAGGGTCTGCATTGTAGTCACATCCGCCGCACACGTCCTCCTGCATGTTTGTCATTCGTACGTGTTAGACGATAGTCAATTTGTGATTTGGATTAGGATCGTTCGGAGTCGACTTCATCCGTTGAATTATCAATATCTGGTGGACTTAAGGTGACTTATCGAGTAAACTGTCTTATTGAAAATTACCCCAACTCACGGAATAAATGGGTAGAGGAGGTGTAGAGTACTGCAGACTTACCTGAAACATGAATAACAAAAATCGTCAATTTCACCATCAATGGAATTTCATTATACATGAATAGTACAAGTTTGGCAGAAGAAGTCAGCAATTTTTGGATGATTTCGATTCATTTTCAGCTGTTGTGCCATTTGGCACTCTTGACGTTTTGGGCAGTCCCAACGACCCAATTTCCGAACCACACAAGCCCAAATTGGCGCCGCATCGACTCCAGCACCGTTTGCTACCCCTAGCGCTACCGAAGAGTGAAAAGCGATACAGCCAATTCGTAATAGGGGTGGGGAATATTTAACGTAATCGCAACAAATAACCTAATACTGTCCAGCAACCTATTACCAGAAAACCCCTATTACTGGAATAACTCGTATTTTGAGAACTTGGGGGAAAAGCCTTTGAGGGACTCTTTGTCGCCGGCCATTCGGGGTTTCGTGATAATAGGATGGTTGGGACTATTCAGGGTAATACCAGGTAATAGGTTACGAATAACGAATGCTTGAAAGGTGTGCGATCATAACTGTCGACAAGTTATTTGAGTGAGCCTTGAGTAAGTTTCGAGTAACAGCGACTGGTAATAGGTTGTGGTATTAGGAACCTTTCCAGCACCCAACATGGACTGGAAAGTTCTCGAATCGCCAGCAACCTATTACCAAAATAACCTAATACTACAACCTATTACCAGACGGTCGCTGTTACTTGATAACCTTGTACCAAGAATTAACCGTATTAGCCATGCCTAATTTTTAGAGAATGAGTTGACTCCCGACATTTCAAATCTTTAACCGTTTCCTGTGGATACACAAGATTTTCTATTTTCGGTAATTTCGAGATGCAAGAACTCAAATTTGGCCCGTTTTAACAAAACTGCACGCGTTCAAACGGATATTAACATTTTGGCCAATTTTGGAATTTCAAGCATGTAGATGTTCGTGTGTACGGTTACGGAAGACAAACACACATGTATACCCATACACTTCATGGATAAGGTCACGTTACTTTACACCAGTAGGTACGCAGGTGAAATCTATTGGGAATGCTCTGAATCGGTTTTGTATTGACAAAACTGAGAAAAGTGCATGTTCAAGTACCTTTTGAAATGCGCTAAAAAAGTATTGTCTTGGGAGGATTTGTTCCAAATGTGGTCAAATTCGTGATACAGAACCTTTGTGTAATAATTTATACTTCGATTATTGTACAAACTGGAGCTCGCGGGCTTCGTTCGTAACCCCCTCCCCACCTCTTGGCCACTTCCCCTTCTTCACAGGTTATGGGGGCACATAGACTGACGACAGTTCGTCTGGGGCGAACCTGGTGGACTAAATATAACTTACCCCTGGCAAGCCCCAGCCAACCGCTTCCAACATAACGGCCATCGTCGTAGGTGTTCTCGCTGTAGGCCAACGTCACCGTAATAAGTCATTTGAACTCTTGTCACCCGAAACGACGTCAATTGTTCGACACGAAACCGCTACAGTGTCACCGTCGTACGTTCACATCATCTGCTTTTATGTCAGAGTCTCGTATCTACACGCATTTTAAGGGACATATTTCTTTTAACTGTACATTGTTTTAAATGTTCTGTACGTTTTGAATCCACCGTTTGATGGCCATAACATTTAATAATTAACCACGTTCGAGGGACGCTTGAAGCCCGTAAACGAGAACGTTGGGCAAGTGCATCCTGCCGCCCGCCGATCGGCTTACGACCTGACGTCAGCAGGCGGACGAGGGCGTACGGTCGCACAATTGCTTACAGGTACGAGCTTATCGATCCGCTGGGAATTAGATCCCGTCAGGGGCGGCGGCTGCGGGATGTGCGAACTAAGAGCCTGAGCTGGGAAACGATCACGGGAGGGGGAACTGACACGCTGTGAATCCACCGAGCGAATAGCTGAATTAAACCGGCTACCGCTAGGATTATACGCGGTTTAATGTCAAGCAGTTGATTCCGTTAGAATAACGACGATCCAATGTTTTAAGTAGGATTTCCCTACAACGAGCGGGTTCGGTTTCAATTCCGGTGTAAACGTTTGGGCGGTGGGTCATCGTGTTTTCAAACCACCGATCGTGTTGACGCTTCTGAAGACGGAAGCTCTTCTTGCGCACAAACGTTTTCAAAGGGATTTACAAACGAAAATCCGTTTTCAAACTTTCGGTCGAGCGGAGCCGCTAACAGGATTGCTCCGGAGAGTTTCGGTTAATTTATGTTGAGCGGTCAGTGATTGAAAGATCAAGCACTGAGCTGTTCAACCGCACGTTGCACAGGAGAATGAGTTAACATGGTGTTTACTGAACGTTACACAGTCGACAAACTGTGGTTCAAATCCGCAATAACGACTCAGTACCAATCGGATCATCAACAATTTACTGTCGTTTTTGGAGTTTCCACACGAGAAATAGCGCCAAAAAAATCAAGAACAGGCTTTCAAAAGTATGACCGTTTGGACAGCAGTTTGTGAGCAGTTGTATTTGGCATGTAGATGACAAGAGCGGCGCGGATTGGTACGACTACATTATTGTTGCGGATCTTTTTTTTGGACAATCAAAACGCGCTCATTAGTGTTTGACATACAACGGCGCCAGGCACCGCAGAGGGTGAATTCGGGATAAAAGCGTTAGGTTCTGTTGCACGGAATATAATATATTATTGTGTATGGTTTGGTGGCACGACGGTGCCAGGAAGCAGCAGTGATAATTGCAAACAGTAGCAAATTTTGGTTTTACGCCTTGAAATCTTGAGTGTTTAAAAAAAAAAACGTTAATTTTAGGGCTAACAAGCGATATGTAATTTAGAGTCTGCTCTTTCGAACGTCCGACTATGCTGAGTATGCTGTGATGTCATACAATAACTTGAACTTATTTGAAGGAGTTTACTCTCTACTTGTCGGAACCATGGCGCCACAAATAGCATAAAGTAGCTTAGTCCGGATCGAACGACTCAAAATATTTGTAGCCTAAACCATCGTACCTTATCGAACCGTCAGCTGAATTTGATGCCGAAACGGAAGAATTCGGTTCAAGACATACAATTTTGAAGGCTCAACAAAAAATGCCACTGAAGAAACCTTAGATTGCCTACTAATTTGGTTGAGTAGAATGTGCTCAGTAGTGTTTAGCGTCAGAACGGCGCCTGGCGCTCGTAGGGGTGCGATTAAAGACCAAGTCGAATGCAGCAAGACTCAACAGGTTTCAACACAAACACAAACAAGACATTCAAAAATATTCGTCTTCAGTCATCCCGCTCTTCACCTAAACATACTGTTAAACACCGGCGTAGGGCGTATAGCGCTTCCAGTTTCGGGATACCTTCTAAAAACCCGTCTCCTCTCGCCCGGTGTGGCCCCTGCTCTATTTATACGTTTTAGCGTTCCACATTTAACGTTTCAAACGTTAGACTGAGTTTAATTCGCATTCCCCAGTTCAGGGACGGAAAGAAAAGAGAAGCGAAGAAAAAGAGAGTCTTCCAAGAATAAACGCCTTTTTTGAATGGGTGCACTTCGATGAGTTACAGGGCGTCATTCCCAGGGCGCCTCGTTCAAAATATTGTTCGCGCCGGTTGGGCAAATTTGAGTCAGGTGATGATTTGGTCAGTAAGAAAGACATTTCAGTGTTTCTGGGATATAAGAACGGGGTGCATTAGAGCGTGCGTCAGAGTAAAATAAGAAGGAGACTACTCCAGTCTCAAGAAAGTAAGGGAAGGTGTCGCCCAAGGAAACGTGCTGGGGCTGGGGCCTGTATACAGGTTACGTACCTAACACGATAACTCGACTATAGCAACCTTTGCTGATGATACGGCCATACTAGCGGTTGGTGACACAGTAGAGGAAGCGACAAGGAAACTACAGCATTCTGTTGACGATGTAAGCCTCTGGACAATAAAAAGCGCCTCAAGCTTAATGAACGGAAATCTACCCGTACCAACTTCAAGAACAAGAAAATAACTATAAGTCAATGTAGTATTTTCGAATGTAAATACCTACTTGAATTATCCTTGAAGCTTGCCGAGTAAATCGCTGGATAGAGCAAGGGTTCAAGTAAACTTCCTTGAGGAACGTCGGCCATAAATTCACGCTTCTTGCCTCACTTTAGTATGATTTCAATAATAGGTACTATTGTTATGGTAAATCTGTTTGAAGTTTATATTTTAATCCATCAAGTCTAGGAGGTACCGAGGAAAAAACCTGCACAGATTTGTTTGTCAAAGGATAGTTTTCAATTACATTAGTGATGCGGTGTTTTTCTCTGGAACCGAATTGATGGATGAATTGCTTTTTCTAGGTGATAGTTTTCATTCTCTTCAAGAGCATCCTCTCGAAAACCTTCCAAACCAAATTGATGTATAGCAGTGGCGTAACTAGGGGTTCGGTATGGAGAGTGGGGAATAAACAGTGAGGGGTGGTGGTGGGGGGAGCGATGGAAATGCTTTGATCCAATTTAGTAAATTTAGCAAAACTAAAACTCATTAAATTATGCAGAATTCATAGCTCATCGGTTGACCGCTTTTGAACTACAGCATTAGCGCGATTCTTCTGTCTGCCACAAATCCTGGAAATTTTTAGGTCAATACCAACGTCTTCAGGTGAAGACCTTAATGTTGGAAAAATGGCATGAAAGTAATAACCGAAAATATTAGCAATCACGTTTACTGAAATAATAAATTCAGTTTTTGTAATTGCACATTTCAAACTGTATACTTCACTCTCTTATCGTCTGAAGCTGCAATTGTATCCAGATTTTGTACAGCTTACGCGTATGACAGACTTCACTTGATCAGAGTTTTCAATTTCGCCAAGTAGATGCCCTGTTTGTTAGGTGTTCTGAAGTAGACGTACATTTTCTCCAGCACACCAAGGCAGTTAAGGATTTCTTTCGCTTTACATGCCTTAGCCGCTGCTAGATTGAGGGCATGTCCTGCACAATGGACATACTTAGCATAAGGGTGCTTTTCTAGAGCATGTTTATAAGCCGTTATAAATCCCTGCCATGGCACAGGCTTTATCATACCCCTAATCTCTTAAGAAAGGTTGCATCTAAACCATAATTTTGCAACCTCTGAAGTATACATACAGCGAGTGCTTTACCAGTGCTTGAAGAATTGCAGAAAAAATCCTCTCTTGAATATGTCCACCTTTCATACTATTCAATTGCACATATATACAGATGGTAAATTGTCCAGCATGAGACACATCGCTGGTTTCGTCTGCTAGAATAGAGAAATGCTGACTCCAATTCACATTTTCGACAAGATATTGAATTACAGGAGTCTACTTAATTCCTTTTAGAATTTTGAGAGGTAAATACTCAATTCTGCTTACGGCTTGCAAAGTTTGTGCCAATTCTTCACCCACCTGGCTACGATAAAGTAAAATAGCCATGAAATTTCCAGGATTTGAATCACAACTCTCTTCAGCAAGATTAATTCAGTAAACCTAGCAAAATTGTTCTCGTGAAACTGGCGAAAACTCCACAATATAACCCGCCGGGGGGGGGGGGGGGTCCTATCCTATAACGTCGTGAAGGTTAGACAATTTGTGGCTGAGAAAGTAGCACCAGCTGCTGGTAGTAGCAGCTGCTACAACTTGTACTTCGGCGTCGTGTTGCCAAGCAAAATTCGCATCGGAATCCGTGAAGCCGCCTGAACGTCTGATCAAGGCAGACAAACAAGCGCTTCTGCTATTATGCAGTAAGAACAGAATCCTATCATCCCCTATATTTATCCCATCAATACAACGATTGACCAGTACTGGCACACTTCGCCCCATTTAACCTTCAGAACGCTGTTTTGACCGATCAGGAATGGGCTAATCGCCCTCCGCGGATATTCCGCATCTCCCAAAGGGTGATACCTGGCCCAAAAGGCCCCTCCTCTCCCCACAAATCGAAAATAGACCCCGCCAAAAAGCCTATTTCCGTTGAGATAGGCAACAACGCTGGGCAGGTGTTCGCAGCTGCAGTGGTCGAGAGGGGAAGGGGTTGCATTGGCGGGCGTAGGCGCGGTGGCCGGGTTCCATGTGTAAATCGGGAGCGATCTGTTACTATTCCCTTGTACTATTGACAATGTTTGTTGAAGGAGACAAAAATATATGAGTGTTTTTGGTTAAATTACACGGCTGAAAGGTGAGAGGTGTTTCTTTACCGTCGCCTGAAGACCCACTTATAAACGTTTTTAAGGATCATTCATCAGTAGTTTCTGTAGTATGATACAACTTCAATATGATAATTGTTGACATTGACCTGAGTAACGGTTATAATAAAGTTCATTCTTGAGTTTGAATCGAAAGAGAATATTGTATTTCTTAAAATATTTCATTGGCGACGAAATGAAAAAGAACCAGACGCGTAAATCGAAGGACTGGGAGGAGGAGGTCCACAAGGAGGATCTGACGAAGAAGATGGAGAGATTCTCAATTGAGCCATTTCAGGAAACTGAGCCATGGGAGGAATATGAAGCGCAGTTTCTGCTCCGGTGTCGAGTTAAGGGATTGGGAGGTGATGATGCCGGGGAAGCTCGAAGAGATCTGCTGCTGGCTTACGTGGGACCCAAGGCGTTGAAGAAGGTAAAAAATTTTCTACTTCCTAGATCCGCATATTTGGCTGACTGGGATGAAATTATTCGCGCTTTTAAATCGATATATCAACCGAAGAGGACTGTATTTGCAGCAAGATTAGACTTCGAACAGTGCATAAGAGCGGAAAATGAGGGATTTGCAGATTTTGTGGTTAGGCTGAAGGAATTAGCGTCTTATTGTGGATATGAGAATAATATGGAAGAAAGAGTCAGAGACAGATTTGCAGGAGGCTGCAAATTCCACGCTTTTGAGATGGAAATTCGTCAGCGTTGGCCGGAGGGGGTAAATGAAAATAAATCGAGGCTGACGCTAGAGCAGTTATTGAAGTTAGCCGAAACTATGGCAAGGGCTAGGGAAGAACTGGGATGCGAGAGGAAGGAGGAACAATTAATTGGGAAATTGACACAGCGGGACGAGAGAAACAAAACATCAAAGAAATGGAGTCAAACTAACTACCAAAGGAGAGAATGTGGAAGATGTGGGTTGAAGCATGATGTAGGTAAATGTTCAGCTAGTCAGTCGAAGTGTTTTCGTTGTAACAAAGTAGGCCATTTTGCAAGGCAATGCAAGGCTGCAACGGTGAGAACGTTGGAGGAAGATGAGGAAGAACAAGTAGGCAACGAAGTAAGTATTCAAAAGACCCAAATCGAGGAGATGAGGACCAGTCGGATACCACGGGCTACAATTACGGTTGAGTTGAATGGTCAGGAAGTGCGGATGGAGTTTGACTCAGGCGCAAGAGCCTCTATGATCGGGTTGTCGTTATGGAAGAAGATAGGGGCACCGAAGTTAGAAAAGAGCAAATCGAGGTTTGTTGCGTATGGGAGTAACACGTTGGACGTGAAGGGGGAGTGCATGGTGGTAGTCAAGGTCGTCAATCAGATCAAGACACTTAAGCTGGCGGTAGTGAACGGTGAGGAGACACCATTATTTGGATTACCTTGGATCCTAGCATTCAAGATGGATTTACCGGCAGAGGTGAGAGTTCATAAGACGGAAGTGGAAAAAGTTGATAACGTAACGTTAAAGAGAGCCAGGGCCGTGATAAATAAATTCTCAGAAGTCTTCAGAAATGAGTTAGGAACTATTAAGGGATATCAAGCTAGAATTCATATGAAGGAGGGGGCTATTCCGAGAAGTTTTCCTGCGCGCAGGGTGCCATTTCCAATGAGGAAAAGAATAGAACAGGAGTTGGAAAGGCTGGTTCGAGCGGGGATACTTGAGGAAGTGGATCCGACGATCACACCAATTGAGTGGGCAACACCGACTGTGAATGTGGAGAAACCAAATGGGGACATCCGGATTTGTGGGGATTTCCGGGTAACCCTTAACCCAAACATGATTCTGGAGAGTGCACTCTTGCCCACGTTTGAAGAACTGACGAGCAAACTGGCAAATGGCAAAATCTATAGTGTCATCGACTTAAGGGACGCATATTTGCAATTAGAAGTATGCGAAGAACACAGGAAATACCTGACAATAGCTACACACAAGGGTTACTTCAAGTACCGGCGGTTACCTTTTGGCGTATCGGCGAGTCCGGGAATTTTTCAACGGTTCATGGAGGGGTTGCTAAAAGGGATACCGAATGTGGGAGTGTTATTGGACGACATAATAATAACAGGTAAAACAGTGGAAGAACACTTAGGAAACTTGGAAGCAGTTATGAAAAGATTGAAGATTGCTGGCGTAAGGGCAAAAGAAGAGAAATGTAAATTCATGCAGAAATCAGTCAAGTATCTTGGTCACAACATTGATGAGCACGGTATTCATCCGTTGGAAGAAAAAGTGAGGGCGATTCAAGAGGCACCGTCTCCCGTCAATGTCAAACAACTGCGATCGTTCTTGGGATCAATAAATTACTATGAGAGATTTGTTCCGAGGCTACATGAAATGTGTGCGGGCTTACATAGACTTACAGGATCAAAGGTAAGGTGGAAGTGGACAGCTGAAGAGGATGAGACATTCCGGAAAGTCAAGTCAATCCTGTCATGTTCAGACACTGTAGTGCCATACGATGAAGCCCTGCCCTTGGTGTTGGTGTGTGATGCGTCGGAACAAGGCCTTGGAAGTGTTCTTATGCATAGGTTTCCTGACGGGTCTGAGAAACCTATTGCGTTTGCCAGCAAGACTCTAGCTGAAGCAGAAAAAAACTACGCAAATATTGATAGAGAAGCTTTGGCGATAGTGTTTGCTGTGCGGAAATTCCATCAGTACATATATGGACGAGAATTTGTATTGGTAACGGATCATAAGCCACTCCAACGAATTTTCGGTACAGAACGAAATCTTCCAAAAGTTGCCAACAACAGACTTGTTAGATGGGCAATCGAACTAAATCAGTACCAGTACGAGATTGAGTACAGAAAAGGGGAAGAAAATGTTTGTGCGGATGCTCTATCAAGGCTAGCAGGGAAAGACAATTCAGTAGATACAGAAATTAAAGGTATTAAATTTTTAAATTTGACTAAAATTGAAACATTAATGTCAGTTGAAAAATTGAGGAAGGAAAGCAATCACGATAAGGAAATCAAAGCGGTAAGAGAATACGTCAAGAATGGCTGGCCACAACAACCAAACCAAGACTTAAAGCTATATATGCTTCGGAAAGATGAGTTCACAGTGGAAGATGGAATCCTGTTAATTCTGGGGCGTATTGTGGTGCCAGGGAACATGAGGAGACAAGTGTTGAGGATTTTACATGGTGGTCATCCAGGGATTGCCGCAATGAGGTCAATCGCAAGGTACTATGTATGGTGGCCCCAGATCGACAAAGAGATAGAAGTTTTTGTGAAGGGATGTCATCATTGTCAAGAGAATCAGGATGACGTGGAAGAGGTACCCTTATATCCATGGAATGTCCCGGGCAGAGTATGGGAACGGATTCATTTGGATTTGGCTGGACCAGTCGATGGGGTAATGTGGTTGGTAGGAATTGACGCCTATTCGAAGTGGGCTGAAGTTGAATGCCTTCGGTCCACAACATCAGCTGTTCTAATCCAACGACTACGGTCATGGTTTAGTAGATACGGAATACCCGCAGAAGTGGTGACCGATAATGGGCCTCAGTTCGTTTCGGGGGAGATAGAGGATTTTTTCAACCGCAATGCAATTCGTCACATAAAGACCACACCCTACCATCCAAGGAGCAATGGACTGGTTGAAAGATTAATAAGAACTCTTAAGAGACGTTATCAAGCCACGAAACAGGAAGTGAGGGACCCCTTATTAGCACTGCAAAACGTGCTATTTAGCTATCGGAATGGGCCGCAGAAAACACTAGGCAGAGCCCCAGCCGAGGTATTTTTTGGGCGACGATTTTCGACGATATTCGACAACCTAAAACCTAATGTCAGGAAACAGATGGAAAGAAAGATGTGGAAGCAGCAGGTACAACGTGATGGCCAAAAGAAAGGGAGATTTTTTGAAGAAGGGGACGAAGTATGGGTTAGGAATGAAAACAACCATGGCTGGAGAGCAGGAACAGTGGAGAAACGAAACGGACTGTACTCATACGAGGTGCGGACAGCAGGAGTCCTCAAGAAAAAACATGCTGACCAGCTACGAAGACGGGAAGGAGCAGTGGACGATATGGAGGGTGCAAAAGGAGCGGAAGGAAGGAGCGAAGAAGAAGAGGAGGGAGTAATGTAGTATGATACAACTTCAATATGATAATTGTTGACATTGACCTGAGTAACGGTTATAATAAAGTTCATTCTTGAGTTTGAATCGAAAGAGAATATTGTATTTCTTAAAATATTTCAGTTTCGACAATAACACCAGTGTGGACAAAATACAACCGATTATGTAATTCCAACGTTTATTCCAACGACGAGGAAAAAACCTTTTCACGATTACAAAAAGAAGACTGTGAATCCATAGCACCAGGCCATAGTTCCTCGTTCATATGGCGATTATGTGGTTCTAGCTTTGTATACTTAGGGCCGGTTTATCAATCGCAATTAACTGTCAGTTAGGAAAAACTAACCATCAGTTAAAGCAAACAGGCAGTTAACCTCAAAGAAGGTGTTTACCTATTTACCACCAGTTAGATTCTTAAGTACTGGAGTTAGGTGAGTTTCGTGTAAGGCTTCCTAACCTAAAAGAACAAAACGTGCTCCGACTTCTGGCTTGATTTAGCAGGCAACTGGCGCTTCCACGCAGGCGTCGCTTTTGCTGGAACGCGGAGGATTGATAATATCCATTGATTGTTATTATCCATGCTGTTATTTGATTTTCATCGATATTAAACAGTTTTCCCACAGGCCGACAAGAGCTTCTCTCACATCGGTGGAGGGGAGTCCAAAGAATATTTCAAGGTTAAACAGTCTTGGATAAGAAATCCCTAGTCGATCTAGGAGAGTCCTCATTCTAGCCGGTGACTGTCACCGTATTTCATTAGTCCTTTCGCCCAGCCACATCTAATTCTGTAAAATTTCATCGACTCCTCCATTTCAACTGGAGTTTGAAACACGTCTACAGCTTTGTAGAGGTTCTTTGAGAACTAGGGATGAAAGGAACGAAAAAATAGCTAATACCGAAGCCAAAAGGCCAATCATTCTTGCCGTTCTCATATCAGACTGCGCTGAGACGGAATACTGCTTATCAAACCAATAGCTCAGCAATATTGCTAGTTTCTCCTTCTTCCTCTTCCAAGAACTACGATAGTAAACTTTTTCCCTCCATGCGCCCTTTGGACAAGGATCTTTTATATCTTCGGAAATTCAATATCAACCTCTACCAGTTCTAATCCCTAAATTCCAAAAGATCTCGACATCGTTCGATCAGTAAATAATATTTTTAGAAGATTGAATTGAATTTTGATGAGTAGATCGCTCCCGTTATTGACGAAGATTTTCCCTTCATTTCGGAAGATCGAAGGAAGATTTGAAGTGTTTCATTACATAGCAACGTTCGTTGTGCAAGGACCCAACCCTTACCGCGTGATATCAATAAGGTTGTTTTCTACGATACAAAAATGTGATCGTAATTCACCCGCCGATATTGGAACCACAACAGAAAATACGTTCGGAGAAATTTCTATCCTATTTATACGTATACAGTCACCCAAAATTTGAACGGCGGCCAAATATGTGTTTTAGGAAGTCGATTGATGTTGGTTGACAGCCACACAACTGAACTGAACGTCAACGAGGGGCAGGGAGTATTTCGTTGTGGTGTTGATGAACGAATCGAAGCGTAAATCAAGTTATCAAAACAACGCGAATATTAGGTGGTACATTTTCTCAAAATGTGCTGATGGGCCTTCTAAAGTTCAATTTTTTGGCAGCAAAATCGCGTTGCTTGTACGGGATATTCAAATATATATTAATTTCATAGAACTAAATGGAAACTGAAATTTGGATTTCGATCGTTGAAATAGATGAAAAATGTTCAATAGTATTGTGAATTGACAGGTAGAATGTGTAGTTACGTTACTATATTCTATATGATAGGATCGTGGTAATGGGATTTTAATGGGGGTACCAAGTGTTTCCTTTCATAGTTTCTACCTTCATCATTGAGGAGTCCCTGACATTTAGATTCAGCTTTGAACTTCTCATTCACATCTACACAGGTTTTTACAGTAGGAAGGCCTATGAACGGCCATTTTGACAAGTGTAAACGGAGTTTTGCATCAAGGAAGTTGCATCACTGCTACCTCGGCCATCTTGGAATCAGTGCTACCTAAATATCAACATGTGACTTAGCGGTTTAACGTAACGGCAACCCTGTCACCAATACACCGTTCCAATAATCACGATCGTAATAATTATGATCACCAGTACCAACGGAATGGGTTTCAATCACGGTTAGTTTGAGTTGAAAAGAGCGTTGCCGCTACACGAAAAACCACTAAGCCTTGTTACGTTGGTAGAGCTCATTTTCAAGATTGCGAAGGATCCGAGAATTAGGCAACTTATTAGGCGCAAAGCTTGGGATTGGGAAACCGAGTGGGCAATAAAACCATCAGCTAATGAGAAGTTTTGAAGCCAAGCTGGCGTTCTAGGGCGGGGCTTCGTCATGATAAAGAAGAGTGCCCTTCAACTTGCCTCGACGCTGTTTTAAAACCTCATTTTAAATCTTACGACCGTCGAATCGTCCACAATAAGTTGACTTGCCCTGTGCTTCAATTTTGTTTCATCTAGAACAATTCGCCATAATTACTCATTCAATGATGTGAAACTTGAGAGCTATCCACTCAATCCACAGCTATCCAGCTAGAAGGACATAAATGATGGTGAATTTCAAGGGCCGTTCGTAGGTACAAGATGCGTCTTACATGCAACTCTAATGGGATTTTCGTGGGACTCCTTGGCGTTTCTCATTGACGATCGGCCAAAATAAGTGAAGTTCCTCAAACTCACCTAAATCTCCTTCGTGCTCAAACAGGCTTGATGTAATAATAACAGTAATAATGTTTATTGTTAACTTTACGAACAAAAAAATCTACCAAAAGGAGTAATTAAATTCATTTCTGAACTTTTTTTTATTAAGACAGTAGTGACATGCACCAGCCATTCACAGGACATTTGGAAACATCGGACCTCCCATTTCTGAACTTCTCATAACTCCATTTAGTTGACATGATACCCATAGGGCAGAAAATAATTATGTGACCTCTACATCTAAGGCTGGGGTTTGTCAGTTTGTTAAGATAATGTGAACTGATTTTCGTTCAACTTCAACTTCAACTTTTCGTTCAACTTCATTCTCCTCCACAAATCACACAGAATCGTATAACTATACATTGGATTCGTAGCCACTGTGGAGTATATGGCAACGAGCAGGCCGATCTCGCAGCAAAAAGAGCAGTAGAGGATAATATCAGCCAAGTTCTTCCTGTCCTAGCACCTAGACCCGATGTTGCCATATAGGTATGAAGAAAATTGCTGATTAAAGGACATTTTTACTACAATGTGCAACCAAAGATTTGTCGACGCACATGGTTTTCGATTTGGAAAATATCAAGGAAACGCCTCATTCAAATGATCAGATTGCGGACAGGACACGGCAACATAAGGACACTCTTTCTTTACGATCCTGCAGAAGACCAGCTATGTACGGACTGCAACATATTAGAGGACATGGAACACGTTGTTGTTGAAAGCCCGCTATACGAAGAGGCAAGACAGCTAATAATAGGGGATATCTTAGGAGAAAGAACAGTATCTTCCGTCCATAATAGAACTAAAATAACAATATGTTAACATCCTGAAGTTTTTAGAAGAATCACACATTGTTTTGTTAATTATACATATAGATTAGTGTTGATGGGATTGACTAGTGTGAAGCAGGTTGTATTAAAATGACCAAGCTAGTCTTTTAGTAAACTCCATTTGTTTACTTCTCCACAACAGTTCTTCAGGTTAATGTAAAAACTTTTCACTTCTACATGTAACCTCACATGAATAGGGCTTTGTTCCATTGCCGAAACGTCGTGAGAAAATAAACACGAAAAAAAGACTAGCTTGGTCATTTTAATACAACATATAGATTAGTATAAGTATATTAAATAAGTTTTGTATGTGTATAAATGTGTAATCCGGTACAAGTTGATGGCAAATGGGTTAAGCACCTAAGCCAAATAAAGTAATTAAAGATACAAAAACATTCATTTGAGAATCTCATTAGTAGACTTCTGTGGCTTGTGAGAACAGAAAAGAAACAGCAAACATCTGCAAAAGTAGTGACGGTTGTACGTCCTTGTGGTAGGCCCCGTGCGTACAGTAGGGGACCTAAAACACTTCCTTGTGGGACGCCCCAGCTTTTATAGGTTGCACTTGGTTTACTCTAAAATTTCGGTTCTGAATATAGGATTTTAAGAGTAAATCTTGGGTTCAATAAAGTAAGTACGTGATGGTATCACATCACAATATGAAACATAAATTTTACAGAAAATTAATAACCCCCAGAAATAAATTGGCCAATCAAAAACCGAAATGATTTACGAAACCGCATCATTGCACTTCATGAATGGGAATGAGTTGAGGAAACTCGCTCGAACGGTCGGACACTCAATTTAAACTTGGCGGGCGCAAGGCGATCTATGGAGCTCCAAAATGTGGGACCCACCGCGATAGACCTTAAAAACGGATGTAGACCGCGTCGGTTCCTGGCGCGATTCCTCTAACCCCATGAGGCTTATACGAGCATTTTTTTAAATCAATTCCTTTCCTTTCAACTTTTCAACAGATTTATTTTATTTTATTTCATTTTTTCGCTAGTTGAAATATGATTATCCGGACGGTTAGCGAAGTAACATCCGTTTCCGAACTGCCTTGTGCGGGCCTGAGATTCAGTTTCGTCTCGTTTGGATGAATGAGGCTGCTCTGCAGTGAGTGTTTTTTTTTTCTTTCTACTTCAACTCCCCTCCTCAAAGATCAAGAATCTGTGCCAATTTTTGGATTTAAAAAACGCTGGTATGTACCTATTAAGGTTTAACTTTAAACTACAGGACATAGTGAAAATTATTCAATGTCAGCGAACATAACCCCCCGCCACCCCTTCAGAGTTCAAGTGAGGGCTTCTACGTAAAAATGTGGTTGAACCTTGCTTGGCATGTTGTTTTGCTGTTAAAATTGAATGGTTGGCGGATCCCTGAAGATACCTAGTATGAGAGCTCTCCAGTCTTCTCAATAATCTGGCCAGGCATCCAGCAATGTTCTATACTCGACTACCGCCATTTTTCAACATCCATCATTAATCGCCAATATGGCAATAACGGTACCATGATATTGGAGTTTCTCTCTTATGAAATATATTCATTCTGTTCGCTGACATTGAATAATTTGTACTATGTCCAGTAGTTTCAAGTTAAACTTTAATACATAACATTGTGGCGACGAGGATGGGGTCCAAACGATAACAATCGTCTAAGGTACTGGAAGATGAGAAGCGTAGAAGCGACTCACCATTATTGTCAGCTCGACTAAGTCGATTCAAATTCACCGCTTATGATAAATCCGAGGAATGGCGTTATTACAATGTAATAATTACAATGTAATAACGCCATTCCTCGGATTTATCATAAGCTGTGAATTTGAATCGACTTAGTAATGACGTTATTACAATGTAATAACGCCATTCCTCGGATTTATCATAAGCGGTAAATTTGAATCGACTTAGTCGAGCTGACAATGATGGTGAGTCGCTTCTACGCTTCTCATCTTCCAGTACCTTGGACGATTGTTATCGTTTGGACCCCACCCTCGTCGCCACAATGGATGTCATCCAACGATTTGATTTGAAATTATCTGTTGCTGGACTCAGCTCAGATATTCTTCACGATGACGAAAGATACGACAACTCCAGACGAAATTTGCTGTTGAAAAGTGGCTGTAGTCTAGTATAGAGCATAATGTTTTTTGGAGTACATACAGCATTTTTGCACGAACTGTCCAACTATTCTACCCGGGCTATGGAAGAATTTTAAAACCCTGAATGACGTGTAGTAAATATTCATAGGTTCATTAATTTCATTAATTGCTTGTAAATGATTGATTAGAGACAACGAAAACACGACTTCCACCAGACGCCATCATCTGCGGCGGAAATGACCGGACAAGGGCGTCCCTCCTGATCTGTATTAGCAAATTAGTTGGCCCGGCCGATAGGAGAGGATTCTATAATGGGACAATATGATGCAGCTACGGACGAAGGGAGGGGCGGAGATCACAGAAATAAATGCGACTTACGCCGACGGGCAGTCTGTTGCGGATTTGAGATGTGCAGGACAAGGTCGTCCTCGGGAGGGGACTCGGCTTGAGCCATCGCTCCTTCGAACCATAAAAACCTGTAGAGACGTCATTTGGGAAGCGACAAACGTTCGGAATAAATCATTTTCTGGCGAGTTGGTGAGAGATGAGGTCGCGGCGGGAGATGGAAAAAGCGAGAAGCGAGGGAAACCTTACTGCGATCATAATACGTACTTATCATATCATGATACCCCGTGGTATCTGGCTTATATGTGCGTGTCATGCAGCTTGGCCTTAAGAGCGAATTTTCGGTGTGATCAAAATAGTGGTTAGTCCTCATCCCTACTTATTCAATTCAAGCGACGCATCTTTGGGCTGTGTAGGAAGGGTGTGAGGGTGAAGGCACACATCGGAGTCAAGGGCAGTGAAAAGGTTGATCGGGCAGCGAAACTGGGATGCTACTGTCAGGACGAATGCAATACATAGTTACCATACACGGATATGTACGCCCACTTCAAAAAAGCAATGCGATGACAGGAGTACCACGATCATTATCCTGCAGGAGGAACTTATAGATCCATGTACCAAATTATTGCTGGTAGGCCATGGAGATCTGAGACAGCGGGACAAGTCTAGAGATTCCACACAACTATATCAAGGCTGTGGAAGGGTCCATAAGACTGGACAGGAACAGTCGGACCAGTGCGATGTGCAGTGAAGTCGACATCTTGGGGCATGTGTTAGTGGTGTGCAAAAAATTTGACAGGCAGCGGGATACATTATTTGCTGAACTTAGTGATAGGTTATCTGGTATTAGGTTACTGGACAGTATTAGGTTATTTGAAGCGGTTACGTTAAATATTCCCCACCCCTACACCTTCTCGAACGAACACAAATATTTTAGGTCACTACTTCAATGTTTTCGTATAGTTTTGGGATTTACAAGGATACTCTACACAGAAAATTTTGCTGCGATATTTCTTGTACAACTGAAAACCCAATAAAAACCTCTCGATTGATCAATCAACGAAATACCTTGATTTATCCAGTTTTTCCGCCAACCACTCGATACGTGGGCACCTTTACGAGACGAGCGCTCCCGGTAAAAAGCCGCCAGCCGTCAATCCGAGCTCGTCTCGACTCATTTTCCACCATCTTTCCCGACAAGAGCCGTCACTTGTAAGAATTTCGTACTTATCATTTACAGACTAGACACAACTTGAGGAGACCGTTATCTAATCTCCAGACAACGATAGCGCGTCTGCGTTCAGAATAAAGAGGCGGCCTTCCGTCTAGACGCGAGCAATAATCCTTAACACTCGCCTTCCCGTTTACATTTTGCGCCACTCATCTACAAATATTGATCCGTTTCAACTATGTCTACTAAAAGCGGCAAGAGACTTGTTTTTTTTCTGTTTCGTTTTGTCTTTTATGTGTATTTTTTTCCTCGTGCAAGGAGCGCCCAGGAATAACAAGGAAGGTTGTTTTGTTGAAAACCAACAGAGACAGAGTCAACAGTATGAGGATTCTATAGAAGTGTATGTAATAAAGGTATGACCCCCCTCCCCACAAACTACAAACGTCGCGTATTTACGTACTGTCTGCCTAGTTATTTTTAAAGATGACCCAACGGCCTCGGTTGACTCAGAAGGTTTCCGTCAAATATTTATTCGCGAATCAGCTCGTTACATGGGAGATTCTGGATGACCTACAACATGAAGCACAACCTACGTAAAATGATCAGGGATCCCGTTCAGAGTGTCAGAATTAGAAAAACAACCTCTGTTGGTACAATCTGTATGTGGAGCCCCCTAAGAAACGCCCTTTGTCACACAGAAGTAGGGATGTTCGATCTCCAAAATGAATCGATTTTTCAGAAAAGTGTTGAAAAGAATCGCGATTATTTCTTCAAAAAGAATCGATACATCTGAGAATTGATTCTTTTTTTCTCAAAACTCAATCTTGTCGGAGTAGAAATTGAAGAAACATTATTGGGTACATTATGAAACCTGAATTCACTAACTACTCACACTCGTAGATCCAAATGCTACCCATCTCCAGCACATTAAACAGAAATAGGTACGTAGATATTACGAAAAAACAACAGATATTATTGTAAAAATGTATTCAATCAAGTGTGAAAATGAAAAATCAAACCAATCACAAAATTCAACCAATTGAGCGTTATGTGCTGTAGAATCCCTTCCATCTTACGAAAAATGACCAAAATTGCTTCAACAGACGTCGAAAGAGGATGTTAGATAACTTGTCCTTAGGAATTTTCGGCATTGGTTTAGTGTTTAAATTTTTAGGACCTGACCTCAGATTCGTAATTAGTATCATCAAAAACCTCCTAGTTATATGTTTACATGGTTTAAAAAGTTTTTTGATAAAAACCCAGCAGAAGCATTTCGTGTCATCTTTTCACCTTAAAATCGCCATAACGTCTGAATGAAACATCCTACAGTATCATTCAAAGTCTCATTTTAAAGGGAAAGAGTAGTACTTGATGATGTGATATTAAAAAAAAAAAAAAAAAAAAAAAAAAAAAAAATGCAGCCTGTATCTAACCTCAAAAATATAAAAAATAACCATTTTTCGTGTACATGACCTAAAATATATCAAAATTCAGACGTGATAGGACAATTCTGAGATTGGATTCAGATTCTACGCAGAGATTTACTTCGGTAATTGACCTCCAGCTGTTCAACAACAAATCCTTGCAGATCTGTGTTATGTATGTTTGTTGAAGCTACGAGTACCTATTTCCAGCTAGTGACGTGCGATACCTTTCGATACGAGTAAAGTATTTTCGATACCGAGCACTTTCGATACCAGCACTGGTATAAAATATTTTTTGTAGTATCGGAAAAAGTAAGTACTCAAATGAATTTTCATCCTCGTACACAGCCCATTACACAGCTTATGTATATAATACCAATAACGACTCCCCCTTTAATCGACCCAGAAAAAAAATCAAGGGCTTCAATCACAAACTATGAATTAATTCCGGAAAATCGTCCGCTCGTATTCTGCAACCTATTGAGCGAAGCAGCGGAAAATATTACCATTCCGGCCGTAAAACCGTCAAGTCATCCGGTTTTATGCTCAACCCTCCGCTGGGAATCAAATTTTAATCACCGGAACCCGTCATTAGCTGCAGTAAACCCGGTTATCGTAAACCGCTTTTCGCATTGCAGTTTTGCACAATGTCCAAGTTAATCATTTCACTAACTACTCTTCTAGATGAGAGGAGCACTCGAGCAGAAATTAGTTGCCCTAGTTTTTACTTGAAGATCAAATTAGAGACTCTGGAAAGTAAGTTTTTGGCTGGGATTTTAATCGGGTTACTTCAATCTGAGTTTTAGTTGGTTAAGTTCCAATGTTTGTGCTTTCATTTTTTACGCGGCGATAAAAAATTACTAATTGATCAATTCGAGTAAAGTGTGTTGTACGCTGAACAGGCGGGTGTAGCTGAATTTCGATTAACTTATAAATGACATCAATGTTTCACCTCATCGTTTCAAACCCAAACCTCATATGCATTTTGCAGGTGGCTCGGAATCCGCGCTTGCCCGCCTGCGTCGATAGCGTTTAAATTAACATTCAATTGTCTTTGAAGAGCTGAAGGTGCAAGTTTACGGCGTTCCCACCGGTCGGCCCACCACGAACGCGGGTCGCATATGAATTGCTAAAGTCCTTCGCCGCATGCAATCGCTCCGATCATGCAAGGGTTTCCGCCTCGACAGAGACATTGTTTCGCCTTTAAAAGCGTTAGAACGATCGTTGCATTGGACTGCACGGCCGGCGGTAGGACGTGGATTAAAAGGCCATCAACTCGTGCAAACTCATTATTACGTGTTTCCTTCGCTATGAAACGGGGTTTTTTCTCCGTTTGCGCTCCATCGGCGGTTGCTTGGTGAATCTCAATCAAATCCGCCGCGGTTTGAATTCATATTGCGTGACTAATAAATGTTGAAGATTCCTTTTTCTCCTTCGAACGCTCTCGATGGCCACTGCATTCAGGCGACATCTTCCATCTGTACGCCGAGCGGATTTGCGATTTTCCGGCGATATGCATAATCAAACATGGGCCAATTTCATGAACCAACAAGTCAGAAGTTACTTGCAATGCACCGCATTTAATCTGCTCTAATCTGATAACGGAATGAGATATCGTAATTATTACCGTTCTATATGAATTTTTCGAGATATGACATTTTCAAATTTTCAAAATTTGTTTTGAACCCCTTCCCCTTGACCTAGGGTTATGAAACGTTTAGAGGACCATTGTGGGGTTGGTCGAAACGCATAAAAAAAATTTCGTAATTTTAACTCAACGCTAACTGGGCAAAGTGCCGCGGACGGCGTACGGATGGATTTTTTTTTTTTATTCGATTTTCTGAATCTACGTATCTTGAAACGTAAACCAACAAATTTTGAGGGGGCGTTAAAATTTTGTTTTCTTTGGGCGATTCCAATGGTTCATATCGAAGATAATAAACCAAAAAGAGTCATGTAGCATGGCTATAAGAGCGAGTTTTCAAAGACAACTGGTTTCATGTAAAATATCTCCTTTGTTTGCCGAGTAACACCTGCGTTTATAAATTTTCAACGCTGAACAAGACGGTGAAGTCACAATTACTGCGGAGTGCGTGGCCGACAAGCTGCGGTATGAGCGTGATTGTTTAAATAATTGTTTACACACTGGTGATCATTCTCAATAATTTATATTGTCTACTCGAATGCAAGCTTCATAATTTCTGATGAACCCTACAATTAAGTATAACAACTACGCTACTGGGGTAGGTGATGTAGCATTGTCCCAATGTGTTGCAGACTCGTATGCAAGCATTTAATTCTCGACTGAATCAACAACAGGATGGAGTTGACATTCTTTTGACATTTTCATGTCTTTGCTTTGGCACATAAACTGAAACGGAAAAAATTTGTTTCCTTGATTCACCCTTTCCCTCAGATCACGTCAGAACACAAGCGACAGGCGGGCCACTACGTCAGACGCACCTATGACGCACGAGCGTATGACGTCAGACGGCTGGCCGGAGGCCAACTAGTGCGTCAGAGCCTATGACGCACGAGCGTATGACGTCAGACGGCTTGCAGGAGGCCAGCTAGTACGTCACAGCCTATGCCGTAAGAGCGTATGACGTCAGAGGGTTGGCTGGCTAGGTGATCGGGTTTTAATAAGCCTCTGGAATTCCGCGCCTTCATTTTGCATTCATTTACATCTTCACGTTGAAAAATCCTTCATCTTGTTGCTAATTTTATTTCTAGATGTTTTCTAGTTTTGCCAATATGTGGTTGGCACCCTTGAGTTGGGCACGAAGAGTAAAAGAGATCAGAGCTGCAGTGTCACAAGGCAGTGTATTGAGACCTCAACTCTATTTTGTACTATCTATGCCCATTATACATCAAATCGACTGCTTCCACCACAATGATGGCCGAAAGTGCAACAGCTCAAAGGACAGTGAGCCCTATGACTCACCATTCAACAATACACTCCAAATTGAGGACCGCGACATTATCCCTTCGGTGAATATTGGACGACCTGTTATCGGTAATAGAAACGTTCGATTGTCACTTGGGCACAAAAGATGTGACCATCGAAATGCCAAAGTGCGACGATCGATCAAGCAAAAAAACAAATAATAATAACAATTTGTGCGATAACGAATGCCCTACGAGAATGATATGGTCAATGATAAGGAGATCGGTTTCGGGAATGAAGATGAGTTCAGTACAGCGATCACAAACCACCTGAGAGATCTAATTGTACAATGACGTCCCTCCCTACAATGATTTTCCCTACACGACATTCACCATATTATTTAGTACAAAGATTAGGAACAACTTATTTACCTTGAGCTCTAAGTGCAATTGAAAAAATTCGAGATATCCACGATTTGAGTTGGTCGACAGATGAAATCACAGGCTCAACTCTTCGTTATTATAACGAAGAGTTATATTAGAAGAAGAATTATATCAAGAAGTAAGAATCCTTGTGTGGGGATCTGCCTACCAAAATCATATTCAACCTTTATGTATCATTCAAAAGCGAATAATTAAGACCTTGCTACACAAAGAGATGCGATTCCCCACCTCACAAACCTATAATGTTGCACATGTGTATAAAAAAGTTGTTCTTCGTATCGCTAAAAACTTGGCTAAATACGAAAGAAGTTTTGGTAGTTCCAGATTGGAAGATGCTGACTGAAGCTTCTATCTCGTCTAACTGCGAAAGGGCAAAATTTCTTCTTCTTTCACCATTGTTCTTGAAGTGGGTATCACTCAAATTATAATAAACTCGTGGTCCACATACCAAGAGTGTATAAAGATATAGACTCAGAAAGATATAGACTGGAATCTGGCCTCCCAGTATTCCCCTGGTATATGCAGTATTACGTACAGATCGTTAACGAAAAAATAGGATTATTAAGAGAGCGAGATAAAAGAGTTCCTTCGGCTTTGAAGAATGACTCGGTCGGAAACTGACGTCTAATATTAGGTGTTTTTCAGGCGATGGCCTCTCGGGGAGTCGCTTATTGTTTACATTCCGAAAGGCAGTAGACTAAACAATTTCCTGCAGCAGGAAGGCAGTGGGAAACGCTTGCAAGGGGATCGA
The DNA here is from genome assembly GCA_963920205.1 of Stenodema calcarata. Classification (NCBI taxonomy): domain Eukaryota; kingdom Metazoa; phylum Arthropoda; class Insecta; order Hemiptera; family Miridae; genus Stenodema; species Stenodema calcarata. Next base: position 6,286,013 of record OY986060.1, on the reverse strand, counting down.
AGGCACAGCTACTGAAGAGCCGTTACTTGTAACGAGGCGTACAATTATCTAGTTACTACTACAAAACTGTGTGTAAGTTGTAATTGTTGTCTTTCGCTATTCTACAAAGGATATACAAATTCACCAAGTGTGTTTTGCTACTTGAAGATGAAAGGTCGTTTCAAAAAGGTTTTGAATATTTGTGGCAATCATCAAATATCGGCAGTTGATGTCAAATGCGTGTCAGTTACGGTATATGAGTTGATGATTCGTTTACGAAACGTTTTGTATGGAAAATCGCATAAATATAAGAAAAATCCACAATCATGCAGCATGGCTATAAGAGCAAATTTTGCCTTAATTTTACCGGTTTTATACCCGATTTTGTCGTTTTTTGCCGAGTGACACCTCAGTTTATAGATTTTTCAACGCTGAACACGATGGTGTAGTCAGAACTGCGATATATTCCATTATCAGATTAGAGCAGATGAACCGTGAAGAACATCCCAAGTACCAGCCACGTTTCTTCAAATTCCAAGTGGTCCAGTTCGACATTCCACCATCGTATTCAGCGTTAAAGAATCTCCAAAATGAGGTGTCACTTGTCAAACTGTTTCATTTTTGGAATGTATGGGTAACCCCCCCCCCCCCCTTTAAATTCCCGTTAACCCTCCTTAGAGTGGCCCAATCCTACCCATCTTCGAACTTAGTCTTTCGATAGCCAAGCAGATATTTTGTGCAAATATGAACTTTTAATCTCAATTCTATCGAGAGTTATCGTCTTTTGGCGGTGAATTCAGTATGTTCTGCAACGGATTTCGTTATAACAAATTTTCGGAACCGAGAATAATAACTTCCTTTTCGTCAAAAATTCGCTAAAACGCTTCAAATTACTCCACGTCAGTTTATTATTTTCTATATAGATCACTGTGTGCAATCCTTACGAGTCCCAAACCTGACTAATGAGTTGTAGTCACCTTCGAGTGGGGGTAACTAGATCAGTGACGGTCTCGTCCATTCTCCAAATAACTTCTAGGCTAACTACATCGTCGATCTCTATCAAGATTCCTGTCCAAGTTCCTATCCAACGTATATCCAAAACTACTTAGTTACCTCCTCATCCATATACACGAAAACTGTCTCAGATCGAGAAATTCGCTACGACATGTTCTGAGCTCCACAGACAAATCCGGATACAAGAACACCGTTTTTTGTATACAAACATGAGTAGATTTTGATTCAAAGTATTTGTCAAGACCACCTGGAGCGTTGTACGAACAGCCGTTTTTCGTCAATGGTGCCTCGAAGGCAAAACCAAAGAAAAATCGTCAATACGAGCGATCAAACGGTAGAACGTCAGGAACAGCTGGTTCTAACAACACGTGAGTGAAATCGTATTTCTTGTTCCTGAAGGCTTTTCGGGTGTACGGAAAAATGGCAATTTCGGGTAGTTGTTACTTATTACAAGAAACGTCATACGAATTGCAAATACCAGGTTGCCTGAAGGTATCATGTGTTATTATCCACTTCATTTCACGTATAAGTTTCAAGTTGGGGTGGGATTGATATATTTCAATATTCCGTAGCGTTGTATTCAATATTCGCTGTCACTATCAACAGAACGGTGTAAATAAATATTTTGCCACAGGTGTGTAATCATAAAACTCGTCGGTATCAAGCGCATGGAATCGAGTAATAGATGGAACGTGTAAAACCAATAATATAATAGAAATATATCACAATTTCATCGTATACGATACCGTACCGTATTCCATAGGCGATCCGGTTATTGATTAAATTCGTATACACAACATGACGCTCATCTTCTCAATTCTGACCATCCGAATGTAACACTTCGCGTTCCTATACAACGACCCGACTGTAATTCACGGTTCAGGGGCTGTTAACAGTTTGAAATCAACGGTTCCACGAACAGCCCGCGATCGATAATTACCAACCGATAACAAGCTGATTAGAGGATTTAACAATAATCCAATTAGTGGAGCCGAGGATTAGCTCACTACTTCATGGACCGTTGTCTCAGTTTCCGATGAATGGGGCAACCGGGCGGTAAACGCTTCAGTTCGAAGTGCATTGGATACTAAACTATCAAACTCAGGTTATGGTATCAATGGCATGCCCTACAGGAATTATCACGTTGATTCCTGCACAATGAGTTCAACGACTCAAATAAGATAATAAATAGTTCATATTTATGTCAATTTGGTTTATTGAAGAGTCCTACGAAATGACCAGGTTTTCTCATGAATATTACTATTCCACAACCTACAAATATGTCTACTTGATCTACCAACCTAAGGCGGTGTGAACGTGAATACCATTTATGTTATTAGTGGTGATGAAGAGTTCCTCCAGCAGATAAGACTTGGCACTCCACATATATCAGATAATATTGCTGAAATATGTATTAGGTATAATGTTTTAAGGCTACCTAAAAAACTTGAAGATGGAGGCGGGTATAATACCAATAATAATTATTGGTATTATAATAATATTGGTATAATACCAATAATAATTATTGTGGTCTGTATATGTATGTACATAAAAATGTATTATCGATACATCGATACAGCTTCTGATGTACTTTGTGTGAGTTCGAAAAGAAGGTTATTTTGGGTATGTAGTGGACGTAGACACATTAAAAATCCCTGAATTACATTAATACAAAATAATTCACAATAATTTATCATTTACATAAGTGTTTAATTAATCTTGATGAATTATGTCATGATGATATAATCATGATATATCATGATCATTTGTATTGATAAAGTATATAAAATAGAACAGATCAGTTATCTAGGCAGAAGGGTGATCTGAAAGATTGATAATACTCGTATATCCTTGTCAAAGAATTTGCAGTGTTTTTGTTTTCAAATTTTGAGGATATTAAATTTTTTTCCTCGGTTTTTCCTTGGTCTTTATTGCAGACGATGAACCAAAAGGCTGGATTTTCTCGAGAAGAAAAAAGAATCATTTTGGTACGTTTGAATGCAAATGTAGCCTATTTTACTGGGTCGAACTCAACCTATAGGTAGCCAATAGACGCAGAATTTAATGATCTTCAAATTTGGTAGAAGATTTTTCGGGAAAAGTGGAAAAGCGTACGTCATAAATTGAAGAAAGTTCAAAAATGTAAAGGTTTTTCGATCGTAACTCAGAAAACACTTATTTGGGATGCCCAAGGTGGTATAATCCAAAGTTTTAAGGGAGATACCCAGCTCAAAGCTTACGATCTCCCCCCCAGTGCAAGCAGCAGGGGAGGCCCTCCGGAGAGGGGACTGATACCTTAGTCAGAGGCCTCGGACTAACCAATAATTAGTTCCTGGGGTATTTTGAAGTAGCCAAAATAGGTTAATCGCCAATCTAAAGGCGAATCTTGGAATCCGATAAACAAATATTTAGTTTTTAGTGAATAATGTTATGGTCAAGTCTGATTAGTTGTTCGCGCTTATAGTTCAACACCAGTTGTTGACGGACAGTCATTGTTAGGCCTGAGTAATGCTGTCGAGTCATTGTGCCCAAAATCCGCCTTACAACTCAAACCGAAGGAAAACGGGTTGACCTGAATCAAACACCGGAAACTGCCTCCTTCAGTGACTCCTCTCAGTCCGAAAGGCCTTAAATTAATTTTCATTAATTTCCCTCAAACTGCCCGGAGCGTATATTTGTCAAGTCGGTCCGGCCCTAAAAGATGACTGTGAATGGAACTCCCGAAAATCATTCATCTCTCTCATCCGAGATCCAACCGCTCGTGTGAATGGATGTTTTGGTGAATGGCTTTTTCCGAATAAAACAGTCTAATTTGTCCGAGCCCTTCGTCTCCCTATTGAGCTCTAATCAGAGTCCGCAAGGAACGGCCCGTTGCCGGGGTCCGAAACGTCAGAGGGGAAGGCATTTGATGCCAGGAATCAAAAGGAAGGTTTACCGGATCTTCTCCGGAAGCCTTCGAGAAAGGGTGAATAACAACCTCCTACCATTCAATCCGCTCTAAACCGTTCTGTTCTGTAAGGACTGTTTTTATTTATTTATAATCTACATTTCACCGAAATTAATGTAACATTTTTTCTTTTTTCTGATAGGTGATATTGTACATCGAAACTAATCCCCTATTATAATAAGGGCCAAGCCCATAGGGAGATTATTCGACCTCGTTTCAATATCTAGGGACGCGGGAGCGTCCCGCCCGCCAAGAAAACCGAAGCCCTGAAAACCGAAGCGACTGAGACACTGATTACGCGACGGAACTAGTTGGGGTTTTCACCCTACCATAGCTCGGTCCCCTGAGTGTCTCGAGAGTTGATTTTTTGTACACCAACTCTCCAGGGGCACGTGAGGACGTAAACCAAAATTCAGCTCTCGGGAACATCAGGTGTCGGGGGTATAACAATTTTAAAACCACTATTTTTCACGTTTTTCGTGTTCTTCTTCTTCTTCTCGTTGTTGTTGTTGTTGTTGTTGTTGTTCATTGACGGGGCTACAGCCCAGCAGACAAATCGGATCGAGCTGAAATTTTGCACACACGTTTGTTATGCTCCAAGGGAGTGCCTTTTGACCATTTTTTCTCTCTCCCCCCATTTCACCCCAAATTAGGGGGGAAATAGTGTTTTTTAGGAATTTCAAATGGTCATAACTCCTTCAAAATTGAAGCTTTTTCAGATTTTCTTTTTTAGTTGTGTTCAGCTTTTCAAACTGTTTAATTTGAGATCAAAAAATGCTTCCTAAAAGGAAAAATAAAGGAGTTATGGTGATTTTTCTATTTTCAACAACAACTGCCGCAAATATTGATGAAAATTGGTGCGGTTGGTCTTAAAATCCCCCCAAAAACAACTCCGTTGTAAAAACTGGCCCGCCAAAAAACCTCAGCCGCAAAAAGGAATGATATCCATTTTGCCCGCCAGCCACATATATAGGATGCTCAGTGCTTCGCACCTCGCTGTTGAGTGTGCATATAGAAACCTGATCCTCCTACCCCTAACCTCCACCGTCAATGTTTTCCTGTTCCCTGTCACCTTCCCACAACCCCCTCTCACCCTTAGTCACCCTCGGTTTCACCTAATATGTTTCCTCTGTTACACCAGCAGGGAGCTTTACGCTTCTTTCAATGCTGTTGGCGGGAGCTTTTTGCCAGATGAACAAGCTAACATAAGTATTACTGGTGGTCACGAGTAATCAGCGGTGGTACAACTGTAATGAAGTAATGCTTCAATTCAGGCTTGTTCATCTGGCAAAAAGCTCCCGCCAACAGCATTGAAAGAAGCGTAAAGCTCCCTGCTGGTGTAACAGAGGAAACATATTAGGTGAAACCGAGGGTGACTAAGGGTGAGAGGGGGTTGTGGGGAAGGTGACAGGGAACAGGAAAACATTGACGGTGGAGGTTAGGGGTAGGAGGATCAGGTTTCTATATGCACACTCAACAGCGAGGTGCGAAGCACTGAGCATCCTATATATGTGGCTGGCGGGCAAAATGGATATCATTCTTTTTGCGGCTGAGGTTTTTTGGCGGGCCAGTTTTTACAACGGAGTTGTTTTTGGGGGGATATCACATCTTTTTGCATGGCTAGTTTTCGAGTGGTACTTATACAATACGGTTCAACAACTTATACAATACAAAAGTACCTACGAGGTAACTAGTAAATGTTTTCCTAAATGAAGTGTTATCCTAGTCAAAATTTAGTAAAACTCGGCGCTTCGCGCCTCGCCAGGGGGGCAAGCTCCCCTGGACCCCCCTGATTTTTCTCTTCTATACTTTGTATAGAACGAGGTATTTGCTATGCAAAACATGAATAATGTTTTTGCGTCCCGTTTCCCCTTTTCCTTATCCCTTTTCTTTGTCTGTATGGAAAATATTAAGAGATGTGCGGAAAATTTATTAGTTTTTTTATTTACTCAGGGCTGTATCTCAGCTTCTTCGATATTTACAGTGGTTTTGGCAGTATATAATTTATGCATAAATTAAAGGCTTTCCAACGAATGGAGAACGATTTTTGTCCGTTGAAAACTAAAGAAGTTTCATTCCCTAGAAACGGCTCGGTTGTACGTGAAAATCATTAAAAAATCTTCGTGACATAATTTCGTGACTTAAACTTCGTTACGCTTTTCAACTCTGGTAGGCCACCGCAAAAACATTATTCATGTTAAAATTAGTACGCCTACTAATTTGCCTTTTTGTTTCTTGTTTTTGTGACAAGAATGATTATTTTTTGGAAATTATTGTTTGTTATCTGAAATGTGTTTGAAAAATAAGTAGTTTTAAAATTTTTGCGAATTGGTTAAATATTAGTTTTAAAATTTTCGATTAATTAAAACAATCAACAATTTAAAAACAATTATTAAAATTTAATACAATTATTCTTATTATTAAATTTAAAAAAATAGAAAGAATTAGAAATTTGAATAAATTTGAATTAGAAATTTTTTGAAAATTGGTTGCATTTTTTCTTGGGGATTGTGCAAATTTTTGTTGTTGAGAATCATTACAATAATTGTAATTATTGGTGTCGAAGAGAAAGAGGAAAGAGAAAGTTTGCAACTGGTAAAACGCACGTTTTTATACCAAAAATCGCGAATAACTCGAGAACCGTTGGGAAAAGTGCCAAAGTGCGCTACCCTCATTCGAAAGCCCATTAAATTTCCTATCAATCCTTAAACAGGCGCCACTCTACGACAATTTTTCTGACCACCGTTCAACTTTGATGTTTTCGGAAATTAGCCAAATCAGTAGATGTGGAATTTATTCACGTATTTTTGGCTGTGGATTAGTCAAATCGATTGAGATTTAGTTCAAAATTATTGAGCATATTCTAGACAACCTAGCGGATCTAGGGACGCGGGAGCGTCCCGCCCGCCAAGAAAACCGAAGCCCTGAAAACCGAAGCGACTGAGACACTGATTACGCGACGGAACTAGTTGGGGTTTTCACCCTACCATAGCTCGGTCCCCTGAGTGTCTCGAGAGTTGATTTTTTGTACACCAACTCTCCAGGGGCACGTGAGGACGTAAACCAAAATTCAGCTCTCGGGAACATCAGGTGTCGGGGGTATAACAATTTTAAAACCACTATTTTTCACGTTTTTCGTGTTCTTCTTCTTCTTCTCGTTGTTGTTGTTGTTGTTGTTGTTGTTCATTGACGGGGCTACAGCCCAGCAGACAAATCGGATCGAGCTGAAATTTTGCACACACGTTTGTTATGCTCCAAGGGAGTGCCTTTTGACCATTTTTTCTCTCTCCCCCCATTTCACCCCAAATTAGGGGGAAATAGTGTTTTTTAGGAATTTCAAATGGTCATAACTCCTTCAAAATTGAAGCTTTTTCAGATTTTCTTTTTTAGTTGTGTTCAGCTTTTCAAACTGTTTAATTTGAGATCAAAAAATGCTTCCTAAAAGGAAAAATAAAGGAGTTATGGTGATTTTTCTATTTTCAACAACAACTGCCGCAAATATTGATGAAAATTGGTGCGGTTGGTCTTAAAATCCCCCCAAAAACAACTCCGTTGTAAAAACTGGCCCGCCAAAAAACCTCAGCCGGC